>CM053160.1:82588747-83788747 GCA_028571685.1 Heterohyrax brucei
TCTTCTGAGTCCCTGGATGCCATTCTGAGAAACACTGCACCACGGACAGTTCACTTCTACCCATTTGTATTGCCCGTCAGCTGTCCTGGAGACCTCATCATGGGTCGCAGAATAGGTACCTGGGGTGCTTGCCCACGGGGGAGCCCTGCACCCCTCTCTCCGGCATACCTTGGCAGAGTATTTGAACAGTTTGGTTACCTGAGGGGTGGGTGGGGCTGGGACTGAGGGAGAAAGGGAATAGAACGGGAAAGGATGGGCTGGAGATGGAAAGCCAGGGCAGCAAAGTGACAGACTGAACTGGCCGTGGACACGGGTGAGCGCGTGTCAGAGTCCTAAGGTCCCATTGGCTCCGCATGTCTCTGGGCAGCCTATAACAGCCTTCCTGTAATTTTCCACTCCCATGAGCAATTTCAATATGACTGTCTATTTCTTTGGACAGGATAGGAATGTTGTCTCTAGAAATTTTCTGTAAAATTATGTAGGTGATACAGGCAAAATAAGAAAATAAAAAGTAATAAAAAAAAGACAGAAAATATTCTGTTTCATTTTCTGTGGCTATCAGGCTAGATGAAGACAGCTGTTTAGCTCTGGGACTTTGAGAGCTATGAGAAACAGAGGCTGTGACAGGTCACAGAAACAAAAACAAAACAACGATGCTCAATGTCCGTTCAGTCCGTGTCCCAGGAGGTACTCTCTTGGGTGTGTTCAGGCATTTGTCTCTTAAATAACGTGTGAGTGAGGTACCACTGTGACCCTCAGTTTAGAGGTACAGAAAAGGACAAATATTACATCTATTGATTTTTGCCATTTTCTTTATCCAGTCTTGTTGTCAGTTAAGCCTTGGATCATGAAGAAGGTTAAGAACAGGTTGGCTCAAAAATAAAACACACCTGTACAGTTAGAAGTAAACTCTGAGCCCGTGTTTTGGTGTGTGTGTTGGGGGGTGGGGGGTATGTGTGTGTGTTTTTAAGTCAGTTATAGCAAAATAAACATTCATTCAATGTACATTTATTGAGCTCGAATTGGTAGGCCCTGGGTTAGGGGCTCAGAATACATGGGTGTAATAGAAACAGTAATTGAGGAAGCAACATGAAAACACTTTGTAGGTGGAAAGCAGTCTGTCTTCAGAAAGCGCTGTCATATGCACAAGAGTTTTCAAAGTACCACGTCACTCCTCAAGCTTCCGGTCACTTCTCCCTCACTACAGTGATGAACTTTGCAAGGCAAAAGCAATTCACTTCAACACAGATCCTTCCCTGTGCATGAAGACTGCAACTCCAGTTAATGTTGCCTGCTTTCCAATAGGAGACGTTGGTGGCACAGTGGTTCAGTACAGTAGCTGCTCATCAAAGAGTTGGTGATTCAAATCCAGGTGTTCCTGGGAATCTCTGAGGGCAGCTCTACACCGTCCTGTAGGGTTGCTTTGAGTTGAGATCAATTCGATGGCAGCAGGTTTGGGTTTCGGGACCTCCTGATAAGATTGGCCAGAGCAGATTGTGCTGTGTTCAGGCAGCACTGTTACGGGCCCAGCCCGGCGTTTAGTTGGGCACTTACTGTCGGCCAGGCTCCGCTAGGTGCCATACAGACAGCAGACATGGACACAGAAAAGGTTCTGACTCTCACGCAGCGTGCTGCCTTGTGAGTGCCTCCCTGACTTACAGCTAAATGAAAAACCATCTGCTGCAAATCACCGAAGGTCTTCCTCCAGATTTCCAGCAGTCAGGTGGCACACCTCCAGGGATTTCTGGTGCAGGAATCCCCCTTGCTGTGCCTGTTCCTGCAAAGTCTCATTAGGAGTTTCAACTAAAAATATCTGATCCAGCTCAATTTTGGAAAAGGAAATGATAATCTGAGGAATTCACTTTCAGCGGGGGAGAGCCTCAGGAAATTAGCTCTGCCCTCTGGCTCTGCCTCAGGGCCTCTCGTTTGGCACCAACAGAGGTCGGAGTGGTTCTTGGTTGTTAACAGCGAATGACTGTTTTGTGACGTCTCAAGAGCCTTGGACTCCTCTTCCCAAGTCCCAGGGAATGGAAAGATACTTATTTGAATTCAGTTAACTCAGAGAAGGCTTGGCCTGGAGCATAATGGTTGAATCTACTTGGTACTGACTGTTCCTACATCTTCCTCTCTAAAACTTGGTGATCGATGTGAACTGACCTTTGCCAGGAGCCTGGGGAAGAGAAGCGTTATGCGAAAGTAGAGGCGAGGGCAGGCAGTGTCTGCCGGCACTGCTTTCTCTCTGTGCCTAGGAGATATTCTCTCCTGTGTCTGTACCACTGTCTGCAGTGGTGCTGTCTCTGCAGAGAGATCCGGAGAAGAATGACATCAAAGGAAACTTCCAGTGTTGGCTTTCCCTTTGAGGCAGCATCTCAAAAGAAAGCATATCTTTCCATAATGAAAAATATTCTAAATGTATATACAGATACCACTTTCTTGGTTTAAAGGATATTTCCATTTTAACAAAAGACTTCTTATTATGACTTGAATTGTGTTACCCCCCAATACGTATCCATTTGGCAAGGCCATGATTCCCAGTATCGTGTGATTGCCCATCATTGTGGCATCTGATGGGATTTCCCTGTGTGCTGTAAATCCTCCCTCTGTGAGGTCAATAAGGCCAGGTTACAGGCAGCTATGTTAGTGAGGCAGGACTCCACCTATGAGACTAGGTTGCCTCTTAAATCCTTCTCTTTTGTGGTAGGAAAGAGAGATGGGAGCAGAGGGACAAGGGCACCTCATAGCAAGAAGGTGGGTCAGAAGCGGAGCACGGCCTTCGGACTGGGGGTCCCTGTGCTGTGAAGCTCCGAGTCTAGGGGGAGACTGAGGCCAAGGGCCCGCCGTCAGAGCCCGCAGAGAACGCCGACGCTCCAAGTGTGAATTTTAGTTTCCTAGACTGTGAGAGGGTCAGTTTCTTTTTGATAAAGCTGCCTGCTTGGGGTGTTTGTGTCACAGTGGCACTAGGTGACTAAGATGTTTCTGTAACTCCCTTCTTACATTCAAATTGACAGCAAGACTGAAGAGACGCTCTGTGTAGACACAGTGGGGTTCTAGAGGAAGTGTGAAGTCTTGCACAAGTAAATCATTTCCACATTAATTTATTCTCAAGTGTGTGTTGAGGAGATACTGTATGTTACGCATTGTTTCAGGGACTGTGGACACAACAGTGAACAGCCAAGCCAGCCAGGTGCCGTCGACTCAGATCTCACTCAGGGTATGAGACAACGATAATTTCTACTTTTATAGGGTTTGTAAGCCAGCACATAAATTTACTCCCTTGTTTAACTAGTACATGGATTTAATCTGAGGAGACATATCTATGTCCTATTTGATCCAAATTAGAGAATCTGAGCACTTCTCAGTGTGTGTTAAACTGATGGAACATTGGTAATTTCTTGTAACTCAACTCAAGGCAACTGGCAGTACTACATAATGAAAACAAACCATTTGCTCAACAGTCACAGCTTTCTTGCAAGCCAGTTTCTACCTGGGGACATCTGTGAAGCTTGCTACAGAGAGGGCTGCACAGACCAGCAGTGCTGCCATCACTGGAAATTGGCTGTAAATGCAAAATCTTAGGCCGCCCTTGGGTCTACAGGATCAAATGTACACTCTGAAAAGATCTCCTGGAGATCTTATGCATGCGTAAATCTGGGAAGTCCCTATACAGAAGACTCGGTGTGATCTCAGAAAGCAGTTTAGATTATGTGATCCGGGAATAGATTATTGCTGTTTCTGAAGACCGGAACAACAGATACAGTGAAACCGCCACAGTAACTCTTTGTTCCTCCGTAAGTTGTTGTTGTCAGTTAGTTCTGCTGCCTGGGGACCCTTGTGCAGCAGAAGGAAGGCCTGCCTGGCCCTGGGCCGGTCTCACAGGCGGTGCAGTGCTTGGCCCTGTTGTTACAGACACCGTGTGAGTCCATTTCATTTAGAGTCTTCCTTTCTTCACCAATATTCTCCTTTAACAGATATGATGTCCTTCTGCAGGGACTGGTCCCTCTTGTTAACATGTGCAAAATACAAGGTCTAACAGTTAAATTTGTAGACTCCCCCTAGAGAAAGGACCGCATGCCTCACTGTTGAATATCACCACGGTCGCCTTGGAAGGACTCTCCTTGGGAAGCTGTGCCCTGATGACAGCACCTGGTCTGCCCATCAAAGCAATTTTAGAGCTCTTTTTTGGGGATGGCCATCAGAGCTGTCATTGTATTATCCTCGATGTCCTGAATGTCATCAAAATATCTTCCTTGAAATATTTCCTTTTCTTTCGGTAAAGAAAAAGTCACTTGGGGCCAGATCAAGTGAGTAGGGAGAGTGTTCCAATATAGTTATTTGTTTACCGGCTAAACACTCTCTCATAGATAACTATACAATTCAGTTTGCAAATTTGCCACTGTACCAGCATGCACAGTGGTCATTCCAGAAAGAGTTTCAAAATTGCCTTGAAGGGTGGACGAGGTGCTGATGTCAGTGTATAGCTTCCCCAAGGGGAGGACTTTGAAGGTGATCATAGTGATATTCAGCAGTGAGGTATGTAGCGCTTAGAACAGTTAAGTGGGTGCAGTTAATTGTTGGACCATGTATGTGAGACAGTCTCATCATCGTGGCTTCTAGGGGACATCATGGCTGTACTTCTAAGACAGATTTGTTTGTTCTGGAAGTCCATGATACGTCCAGACCATAGCCAAAGCCATAGTGCAAAGGCATCAGTTCTTCTTTGGTCTTCTTTATTCATTGGCCAGCTTTCACCTCCATATGAGGTAATTGAAAATACCATGGCTTGGGTCAGGCACACCTTAGTTATTAGAATGGTAACTGTGCTCTCAAACAGCTAAAGGGGACTCTTCTCTAGATTTGTCCAATGCATCGCGTCATTTGATTTCTTTACTGCTGCGTCATAGATGTTGACTGTGGATCCCAGTATCGATGTCACTTGGCTCGGCTGGCTTGACGACTTCAGCGTTTTCTCTGTTTGTCATGATCCTGCTTATTGATTCAGTTGTGAGTGTCTTTGTTTTCTTTATATGGAGGTGCAATCCATGCTGAAGGCTTTGATTTTCATCCGTAGTGCTTCCAGTCCTCTTCACTTGCAGCAAGCAAGGTTATGTCGTCTGCCTAGCACAGGTTGTTAATGAGTCTTCCTCCAACTCTTTTGCTGTGTTTTTCTTCATATGGTACAGCTTCTCGGACCATTTGCTCAGCATACAGAGTAAGTGTGGTGAATTGGATGCAACCATGATGCACACTTTTCTTAATTTTAAACAGGCAGTACCCCTTGCTCAGTTAGAATGACTGCCTTTTGGTCTGTGTACAAATTTTGCATGAGCACAAAGTATTCCGAAACTTCCGGTATTTGAAATGTTATTTGTAATTTGTTATGATTCATACAGTTAAATGCGTTTGTGTAGCCAGTAAAACACAGGCCAACATCTTTCTGCTATTCTCTGCTTTTAGCCCAAATCCATCTGACATCAGCAAAGATATGCCTCATTTCACATTCTCATCGGAATGTGCCTTGAAATTTGGGCAATTCCTTGTTGACGTATTACTGCAAACAGTTTTTAATTATCTTCAGCAAAATTTTGCTGATGTGTGGTATCAATGAGATTGCTCAAGAATTTTAGCATTCCACTGGATCACCTTTCTTTGGAATGAGCACAAGTACTGTACCCTTCCAGTTAGCTGGCCAGGATGCTGACTTCCACATTTCTTGGCATAAACCAGTGAGCACTTCCATCTCTGCATCTGTTTCTTGAAGCGTCTCAGTTGGTATTCCATCAGTTCCTGGGAGCTTGTTTTTCACCAATGTTTCAGTGCAGCTCAGACTTCTTCTTTTGATATCACTGGTTCTTGGTCATATACTACTTCCTGAAATGGTTGAATGTCTACCAGTTCTTTTTGGTATAATGACTGTTTTCCGTCCATCTTCTTTCTGTGTCTTTCAGTATTTTGCCCATAGAATCTTTCAGTACTGCAACTCAAGACTTGAGTTTTTTCTTCACTTCTTTCAGCTTGAGAAAGGCTGAGTGCTTTCCTCACTTTTCATTTTCTAATTCCAGGTCTTTGCATATTTCATTACAATACATCGTCTTCTTGAGTTGAAATCTTTTGTTCAACTCCTTTACGTCATCATTTCTTCCATTCTTTTTAGCAGATCTGTGTTCAAAAGTAAGTTTCAGAATCTCTTCTTGACATCCCTTTTGGTCTTTTTCATCTTCTTTCAGTAACCTTTTACTTTCTGTATGTGTGATGTCCTTGATGTCATCCCCAAACTTATCTAGTTATCTGTCATTAATCCTCAGTGTGTCAGATCTGTTCTTGAGTTGGTCTGTTCATCAGGTGGGATATCCTCAGGGCCGTACTTTGGCTCTCATGGACTTATTACAGTTTCCTTCAGCTCCACCTTTATGAGCAGTTGGCAGAATATGAGCAGATCAAGCGTTAACCCTCAGCCTTTGTGCTTTCCCACTTCACAGCTCATTTTTGGCCTTCCCTCCTGCTTCAGTTGTTCTTCCTCATCAACTCATGAGAAGAGTTTTAATATACCAGATTAAATAACAGACTAGGTAGAGGGCAGGGCCAACTGCCAATGTGGTATGATGTTCAAGTTTGATTATCACTAGTGTGTATGGCATTCTCGTTTCAGTGTAGACATTTCTTTCACTAGGGAGAAAACTAGTAAAAGAGCCACAGGTGATCTTATTAGGGCTTGAGTTCTCAGTGGTTGAGGTATACAGCAGTCATCGTTCTGAGCATCTGTGTGTCGGATTACACTTTGCAAATGCTCTGCCTTCCCATTACTCAGAGAGTGGCTTATGTCACTGGTCCATGGAGAGCTGCGGATGAGAACACAAGCTGACCTGGCTTTGGATGAAGTTCCCAGGTACTAGGCACCAAATGGAGGTAAAAAGCGTCTGGTGAAAATCATTTAAAAAAATAATTAGATTTTTTAAAACCTCCCAGCCCCAGCTCCTGGGGTGTGTTAGCAGCTGTGTAGGTCTTTAAATACTGACTTAAGCTCCCGATTAGTGAAGGTAATGTTTGGGTGTATTCTGTCCAGTGTAAGCAAACATTTTGAGTTCTTTCATTTGAAGCCGGTAAAAATAATCTTTCTTCTTTTCTGCTGCTGCTACTTCTGATTTTCTCAGAGCATTACCTTCAGGGGCTCTGTTACTGCCGGACAAAACGATGGCTCTGCGGAAGCTGATTGGTCTGCATGTGCGTTTCATTTCTCTGTTTGATTGGTACTGACGGAAAGGATGAAAAGTGACACTGCTGGTTGCCTTGCCTGCCCATTTACAAGTGTGAGTTCCATTGTTGTGAATATTTGGGGCACTGTCTGGACTCTTCCACAAAGACAGTCAGGAAAGCTCAGGAGGACCAATGGCCAGAACCTGACGAGTGTGTGTCCAGCCAGTGTGTTTCCTTTTCTGCTTGCTCCGCACTCACCCTGCATTGGCTTAAGTGGTGACAGCAGCCGTGGAGCGAATGTGGGTTCATGTGCTTGCAGAAGATGGGCAGTATTGGGGGTGAGAGACAATTAAGACTCTTAAACTCGTGACAGTGCCATTTTGTATTATATAATGAAGTAAATAATAATTCCATATTAGTTTCAGGGTATATTCTTTTATTATTGTTAAAATATATATAACACAGTGTTTGTTAGTTTCGTTTTTTTCATGTGCGCAAATTTAGTGACACCGATGACATTGTCAGAAAGCTTGGTGGTGTAGTGGTTAAGTCTGCTAAACGTAAGGCTGGTGGTTCAAATCTGCCAGGCACTCCTTGGAAACTATGGGGCAGTTCTCCCCTGGCCTATTAAGGTCACTATGAGCTGGAGTCGACTTGTCAGCTGTGGGTTTGTTTTTGGAGGGCAGGTTACATTCCTATGTTGTGCAACCATCACTAACATTTGCTTCCTAATTTTTTATTCCTATCAACGAAAGCTCACGGCTTCCTAAAGAAAAGCCCCCCTCGTCCCCTCCCTCTGCTTGTGGTGACCACAGATCAACTTTTCAGCCAACATTTCTCATGAGCAGCTATAAAGGCCAAGGCTGAGGGATTAGTTTTAGAAAATTTTATCCATAATTGTAGTAAAATTGATATAGTCATGCTGATAAACTTATTGGAAGAAGCAAGATGCTTGTGGCAATAGAAGAGAAAGAATATGCAATACTGGAAAAAAGGATGTAATAAACATTGTAATTTATTACAGTATAAATATAATAAGCATATGTTTTAGAAATCAAGTATATACTGATTTTAGTAACATTTATCTTGTCTTCTTTCATCCCTACCTGTGAGTTTTGTTCTTTATCTTTTTCTCTTAAAGAATATTGACAGGTAGTAAGTGAGGCGATGGAGGACTAAAAATGTATGGGAATTCGTGTTGGGGTCCATCACCTTTAATTTGAAGCAATAATTATTTTGATGGCCAGCGTACAAGAATAAAGAAGCACGGAGCATGAAGTATTTAGAAAAACCGCCCAGTTCACTCCCGGTTGAAGTAGTACCGTTCCTAGGAGGGACGCCCCGCCGTGTGCACCGTGTGTCGCCTCCGCTGCCCGCACCGCTCCCGTCGCCCAGGCCAGTTCGCACCCTCTGCGGACGCTGTTACATGTCCCTTGAGGGACCAAAAAACTCCAGTGAGGAGGCAACTCCGAGGGTGTCGTGTGATGTTCTAGGTGGGTAAGAGAAGGGAGGCTGTCAGAACAAATGATGAAGGGAGCGAAACAGCAGGTGGTCTGAGGAGAAAAGAGCCGAACGAGGATTTTCCTGACACCAAAGCTCATTTCTCTGCGTGCTGTCTGGTAGCTTCCTGACAGCCGAGGGTTTTGTGTGTTCATCGATGGTAGCGTAGTATCTGCTAAACCCTCTGTAAGTCCTACGAGTTTTGTTTTTTAAACGTATCTCCTTTCTGTTCCCTCTGTTGTCTTCAAACCCTACTTCTGACATGTTAGGTCGTTTGTTCATATGGACAATTAATCTCTGAGGTCATTTCCTGTCCCTAACTCTTTACCTTAGTCTGTCCCCCCTGTGATTCACTCACTGCTTCTCCATTATCTGTTTGGATTACAAAATAAACACTGCAGTTGGCACATGAAGCTTCCTAGTGTTGCCTAAATGAAAATCGACAACAATGCTTCTCTATGATAATACTCCTATTTTTTCTTTGCTGAAAAAAAATTGTCAAGACCCGTTTCAAGGTCTCTCTTGTGGTGCTATTTCAAACCTCCCAGAAGCAGGGGCTCCGTCTTGTCTTTGTGCTGTCATTGTATCTTACATAAGCACCGTGATAGGGATGTCACACTGTGTTGTAATGATTTAGCTGCGTGTCTGTTTCCCCTACTAAGCTGAGAGTTCCTGGAGGCAATGATACCGTATTTGGCACTATCTGCGTAGACCCATCCTCTTGGTCTCAGTAAATGTTATTAAACAAGATTTTTACTCAACGGATGAATGGATAAACTTACACATGTGCCACAAGATAATAACCAGTGCCAAAAGGGCATTGTTTCCCTTATGAGAAGTTATAGTCTGTGACAGAGAAGCTTATCTGCAGACAAAGTATGAATTCACAGAAGCCAAGTCCTTTGGCATGCTGGGACAGCAGTATGACACCAAGTATTTTGGGAAATTGTGAGCAGAATTGCATGGTAGTGACATGGCACACTACCTAGAAATGTGAACAGATGACTGTCACATTGTCCAAAGTCAACAGTGAAGGACTGATACAGCCAGGTCAAAGGGACAGAGTCCATATGGAACAAATACAAGAATAATAGCTTGAGAGATAGTGGCTTTTATATATAGTTGTTTCGAAAGGATATTACGTACAGCTAGCAATTTGAATAACCTGAGAATCGGCAGATCAAAGTTGGAAAGACCATCCAAAACTAACACAAAGCCCACGGCCCTGGGGTGGATTCTGACTCATGATGACCCTCTAGGATGGAGTAGAACTGCCCCGTGGGGTCTCCAAGTAGCACCTGGTGAGTCTGAGCTGCTGATCGTTTGGTTAACACCTGAATTCTTAACTACCACGCCAGCAGGGCTTCATCAAGACCCCTTAGTATAACCTTCCTACCTAGGCCAGGATTTCTGAAGAGTTACTGAGCTAGATTCCGCTTGGACGTCTCTAGTGCTGGAAACGTCATTATTTTGTACACAGTCCATTTAATTTCATACCATTCATGTTAAATTGGAATCTGCTTTTCTGTGATTTCCATCCATTGATGCTGGGTTTTTTCCCTTAGATCCATACAGAATATATGTAACTTTTTTCCTGTGCACAAACTTGCCGTGCATTTGAGCACATCATTTCTCCCAAAGCCTCTTTAACTGAAGATTAGGAACACTCCGTTTCATGCAGTAATTCCTTATAGGATGTTGCCTTAAGGTCTTTCCACTGTCCCTGGTCATACTCCAGGGGACATGTGCCAGTGTGCTGCCTGGACGAGAATACAGTGCTACAGATGTCACCTAAGCACTGACGCCCACAAAGGGGCAACTCTCATTTTATGGGAACAGTGCAATATTTTTTATTGTAACAGAGTTCTGTGTTAGATTCAATATATTTTGTTAGCTGCTGTGGAGTTGGCCCCCAACTCAAGGAGACCCATGAACAATGTGATTAAATGCTGCCCAGTCCTATTCCAAGATTCAATAAATAAATGGATCAAAATATTTTATGCCCAGAATTGTACTTGGAACTGACATGACAGTTGAATGGGACAGAACCTTTGTTTCAAGAAGCCCACAAGGTAACAGAAATTAAGCACATCATCATAATACACTGTGACATTATGTAAGAACTGTAGTTAAAGTATAAACCAGGTGTAGTTGCCAAGTCAGTCATGCGCTAGGTTTTTAGACAATAGTTATCAAGACCACCATGATTCCAAGTGTCTCCTGTTGATTTTCTTAAAAATTTAGATGTCCAACTTTATATATCTTTTCAAGTTTTGGGTTGTTGATTTTGTTATAATTCCGGTATATCAAGACCTTTTGAATATGTATTCTGTCATCAAGGGTGTTGGTTTTCCTTTCTGAGCTTTGCTGCATCTCTGAGTCTGTCAGCTGTAGGGAAAGTTGGCTGATCCTTGTGTGAGCAAAATAGTGTGTGTTCTATTTTCCCAGCAGAAATATGTGTTTGGGAATTTGGCTAATGGAAAATGGTGAGGCATATATTTAGCAAAGACAGTTTATTCTACCCTAGACAAATATAGACTTGGAATTCCAATGGCCGTGACTCATAGAAAGCCCAGAAGTTTCTCATTCCCTCACTGCCACATGGTGTTGGTTGATGGCATATAGTGAAATCAGGGCCGGAGAAACAGAAAAAAGGCTCAACAATTGATCTTTTTTACATCAATCTCTAATTAGCAAAAAATATATTGAAAATTGAAAGGTTACATTAATTTCAGCCATCAAACATGGCCTATGCTATTCAAACTTTCTTCATGTCTCTGTGAGGATGGCCTTCCATTAATGATGTGTCCCCTGATCTCCCTGTTTAAATAGTAGCCCTCCCCTGCTTCTGCACTGCTTTGGCCCCTCACCCCGGATCGCTGTTCTTGACAGTTCTTACTGCTGGCTAATATGCAGCCTACTCTTGCCTATTCACAGACTGTATTAGGTATTAGAGAGAATGTAAGTTGTAGGAAACCTCAGCCTTTTTGTTTGCCCAGTGACATTTTATTTTCATTGTGATTACAGTTCAAGTTAGTTTCTCATATAAAAAATTGTGTACACATTGCTATGTGACCCTGGTGACTCTCTCTCCACTGTGACAACACACTCCTGCTTTCCACCCTGTATTTCCTGTGTCCATCCAGCCACCTCCTGTCCCCCTCAGTCTTCTCCTCTGGCCTCTAGACAGGAGCCACCCATTTAGTCTCATGTACCTACTTGAGCTAAGAAGCACACTCTTCACAAGTATATTTCATGTCTTATAGGGCAGCACTAGCTTCACTGAAACATTCCTACTACTTAGAAGACTCTCTGTCACTAGCCTACATTTTACTGGTTTCTGCTCAGTAAATATCTAAAGAATAAATATGATTCTGAAGTGAAATGATGGTAAGTAATTCATGTAATTTCCTTAGTTGGTAAAGAATCTTTTTTAGGTGACAACGGATAGAAACAACTCAGGAAATCATGCTTATTCGATCCTTCCTATAAAGATAAGATTAATTGAGCAAATAATTTTGAGTATCTCCAAATATAAGAATTTCAAATGTTCATTCGCTGATGTTGTTTAGTGGCTTACAGGAAAGAGTTTATGAATCAGAAATGGACTAAAACTGCTTAATGTTTATTTTGCTGTTTAAGCCTCACAACAGTCCCATAAAGGTGATGTTATTTTGCATTTTACTTGTATAGAGGCCCAAAGGAAGTTAGTAATTTGTTAAGATGCCATAGCTCAAGAAAGTCAGAGTGTAGATATAAAACTGTCGATCTTTCTTCCACCCTGTAAGATTTACTCTCAAATAATAATCAAAGACTGAAATGTCTCTTCCCACTCTGAACCTTCTTAGTGTAGTTGCCACACAAGCTGGGGGATTTTCGATCCAGGTGAAACTCTTATGACATGGCTTATCGAGGTCCTGTGATAGGTCTGCCTCCGTAATCAAGAAAGCGATACTTAGAAAAGTGGCCATCAAAGTGGCATCTGGCTGTTTTCTCTCTGCTTTTCTTTTAAATCAATTTTGCCAAAAATTTCAGGTAAAGCAGTGTTCTGATGCTGTCAGCATTCTGTACATCTCAGATAAGTTATGTTGTTTTCTTTCACATTCGTTGCCCCTCAGCAACATTTTACAATCTGACTCGGAGAGTTACGTGAAGAGAAGTCGGTGTTTCTCTTTTGTTGGCAATTTTACTAGGTAAGATAAACTGCAGCGCTTGCTCTTCACACCTTCTCCAAATTCTGAAGCTCTCACAAAAGTGATTTTCCCTTAGGGGTTACCAGGAACAAATAAAGGGATTGCCCATAAGCCGCTGAGATGTTTTTTGGAAGGGATAGAGAAGAAGGAAGTATTGTGGCAACCTTGTAGCAGATCTGTTGTCAGCTGAGTCCCTGCTGAATTCCCTGATGTCAGCAGTGTCTCTGAGGATCTGCGCTTTTGGAAACCGTTAGCCGCCCTTCAGGTCTTGCACGCCTGGTATGTGATGTAGTTGCGGACTCCTCTCCTGTGGTCTTTGTTCCAGTGCATGGGTCTGTACTTTTATGAAGGTCATGTCTTTCTTATTTGGAGGACTCTCTCCCTGCTCATCTATTCAGGCATGACATGTATCCTGTCAGCATCATGTACACACAGAAATAAAACAAATGAGCAGAAAGTAGGAAAAAATTGCTACTCAACAATCCCCGCACCAAGCCACAATTCCTAGCCCACCGTCTGCAGCCTGGGCCTTGGGGGTTCCTTTCTGATCAGCAGTCTTGTGAGGGATGAGTGGGTTCCCAGAGCAGCTGGTGCACTTGCATCTCTCCTTTCAGCAGACTTCAGGTACACAAGAAGGATTGGGTTTCCACCCGACAGGCATGCGAGTCCCTGAATTTAGTTAAAAACAGAGTAGATGTAGACCACTGCTGAACAAGGGTTCTGGTTTAGGTTACTGCATCTGGAGAGTCTGTAATAAAAGATGTTAAGTTTTATTGACATACAGATACAGCATAAACAACAGTAGGACCAATGCTTTGTAGAGATTCAGTGTCAGACTTCAATCTCCTTTGGAGTCATGCTTTTCAGGAAGAAGGTGGTTACAGTCTGTTGTAGTCATCTGTAACCACTGTGACAGAACTACTACAAGTGGATGGCTTTAAAAAGAGAAATTTATCTTGTTACAGTCTGATAGGCTGCAAGTCCAAATTCAGGACATCAGCTCTAGGAGAAGTCTTTCTCTGTTGACTCTGGGGGAACATCCTTGTCATCCGTCTTTCCCTGGACTGGGAGCTTCTGAGGATGAGCACCCTGGGTCCTCTTCACAGGATACGCTCAGCTCCTGGCACTGCTTGGTACTAGGAGGTCCTCAGCTCTCTGCTTGCTTCCCTTTGTTTCATGTCCCTAGAGGTGACCTCAAGGCACAGTATAGCCTCACACTTTGAGTCTCGCTTCGCTATCAGAAGCACTGCCCATTCTCCCTGATTAACATCACAGAGGCAGAATTTACAAAGTAGAGGAACATCACACAACACCAGGAATCATGGCCTAGCCAAATAGCCACACACGTTTTCGGGGGGAGGGGCACAATTCAGTGCACCACACTGTCACAGTCCCGTTTAATGTCTTTGCGTCGGGCAGAAGGCATAGGGGAGGGGATCCAGGAATCCTGCTGTGTAGATAAGCACTGCCATCTAAAAAGCTGTGTGCTGTTCTTGGGTACCATCGAGTCTGTTCCAACTCACGGTGATCCCATAAACAGAGTAGCACAGCCTCATGTTTTTGTTTTTGCTTTTGCTGCAATCCTTGTGGAAGTCAGGTGCCATGTCATTCTGCAGAGCCACTGGGTGAGTTGGAACTGCCAGAGTCACAGTTAGCAGCTAAATCCGTAACTGTCGCCCCCCAGGGCCCCTCCTCTATGGCAGACAGTAGTGTCCTGCAGGACTCGACATTGCAGTTCCTGAGTGAAGGGCATCCTGGAGCAGTGGCTTCCTGTACCGCCTGTCTCCAGTGTCGGGTCAGTGGAAGAAGATGAAATCAGATAGCTTTCCCCAAGAACTGTTTTACCCTCTTCACTGAAAATAAAAAAAAATTAAGAAAGACTTTAGTAGACAGGCTATTTAGTTATAGTAACTTTAAAACTCTACTCATGTGTTCAGGAGCCAAGCCAAGTGCTATTGCTTCGGATCTGACTCAGAAACATTATTACATACCTACTATGTGTGAGTGGGAGACCCTGGTGGAGCAGCGATTTAGTGCTAGGGCTGCTCTCCAAAAAGGTTGGCAGTTCAATCCTAACAGGTGCTCCTTGGAAACTCGGGGGCAATTCTGCTCTGTTCTGTAGGGTCACTGTGAGTTGGAATTGACTCGATGGTAACAGGCCTGGGGTTTTGGGAGTTCTGTTTGTGTTGGGGGGACACTGATGGTGCAGTGATTAAGAGCTGCAGCTTCTAACCCAAAGATCAGGGGTTGAAAAACACTTTCCACCCTTTGGAAACTGTATGAGGCAGTTCTTCTCTGTCCTGTACGGTCACTGTGAGTCCTGATTGACTCAATAGCAGTGGATTTGGTTTGGTTTTAAGTATGGGACATAAAGTCATGGTCTAGAGAAGTGTGATACAACTGTGAAGTAAACATGGTTCTTTCTCCTTCAAAAGCTTGAATTTGTATAGGGGAGGCAGATTTAGAAACCAGACTTCTAGAGATTGATCATCTGATCATGTATTTCTCACGTCTGTCAGTGTTCTCTCTGCCAGTCTCTCTGGCAGATTTCACGCTCTTTTTCTGGGCAAATGAGACCTGCCGTGACCTCTGGTCCAGACTGCCTCTGCAGTATCATCTCCACCCTTTTCCTGCCTGGCATCCCTCTCTCCAGCATCAACACTCTGCCCATTCTTTCTTTAGTCTTCTGTAACGGTGCTTTCTGTCTCTATTCTAGAGGAAAAATGTAGAATGCCCTTGCCTCACGTATCTTGAAATACACCCGTGCTGTATTGAAAGACTCAACTTTGGCATCCTTCTAGAAGCCTTGTCTGGCTTTCTGTATCAACTTGACCATCCATTTGTTAATGTCTCTTTCATGACTTCTATCAAGGTTTAGAAGAAGCTGTTAGCAAGTTATCGTGTCCTCGCTAGAGTGTGAGCTTCCTGAGAACTAGCCACAGCTTACAGTCTTTATCTGCTAAGCATGATTCACAGGGCTCAGTAATCCGTAGACCTCAAACATGTTGTTAAGTAGATCGATAAGGGAAAAGTAAAAGTGATACTATAAAATACTTAACAAAGCAGAAAGAAAAAAAATAGACATGCAAAGCAGGTGCTGAAGAAGTTGAGAAGTTTATAATATCTTCATGATGAGTAGACTCAGAAATGGAGGGCAAGATTTCAGCCATGACATAAAGATGGGGAGGGTCCAGGAAGGGAGGAAAAGTGTTTCAGGATGAGGATTCAGCGTGAAAGAAAGCGGAGATTTCTAAAAAACATTCAACTGAGTGAAGGTTATAAGATAAGACAAAAAAAATAAAATAAAATAAAAAAATGGCAGTGTGAGGTTGTTTATAGAAAGGCAAGACTATCTTGAAAAGATTATGGGCTTAATTTAGAAGGCAGCAAGGAGCCATTGCCCATTCTTGGGAAAGAAAATTATATGCTATAATGTTTATTTCAAGAAGATAATCCTGGCAGCAATGTGAAGGATGATTAAAAATTCAGAGTCTTAGAAGCCTAGGGAAGAAAAGAATTTCAAGAAGAATGCTGCTACCGTAAAACAGAATGAAAACTGAGAAGAAGATGTTGATAGGCCTAAAAAAGTTCAATGATGAATGCAAGAATTAAAAATAATAGCAGGAATACATGGGAGAAGCTTACTGTGGTGCGATTGGTAGGAAAGTGAAGGAATTAGCCTTTACAGTGAATAGAAGCTATTTCTTCCAAGAAGAGAGAGAAAATGGCAAAGAAATGTGTTTTAGTCAGGGTTCTGTGGAGAAACTTAAGACACTTCTGTTAAGGAATTGGCTCCCACGTTGCGGGGGCCAGCCAGTCCGAAACGTCGTGCAGGACATCAGGCGAGACGCAGACCACCTTCTGTTGTGGTGTTGACATGAAATTTGTTTCTCTCTAGGTAACTTTAGTTTTTGTTCTTAAAGTCTTCAGTTGATTGGATCAACTGCGTTATTAAGGGTTGTTTCATTTATTTAAAGTCAGCTGACTATAAATGTTTATCATAGCTACAAATTTCCTTCACAGCAACATCTCAGCTGGTGTTGGATCAAAAACTGTGTACTGGCCTAGCCAAGTTGACACACAAAACCAGCCATTTCAACAAGAGACCACTCTGAGACAAAGGAGGGTAGAAAATTTTGATATTGGTAATTCATTTAGGATATCTTTGTTATTTTCATTTAAAGCAAAGCAAATCTTTGTGATGCTTGTAACGGAAGTGAGGGAGAGATGTGGCTTGGGGTTTAAATCAAGTGGGAAAAGGTTCAGAAGCGTAACATGGGAAATAAGATGAGGCATTGGCTAGTGTTTCGTAAAGAAGTTACAAGACCACTGAGGGCTTGCCTGAAATAACAGCATGAGTTTCTGTTTCATTTCTGTGGCTATAACCACATGGTTGGCTGTTATCTAGTGGTGACTAACCAACCTTCCCAAACTTAGTGGCTTAAAACAACCATCACTTTATTGTGTTCATCTATGAATTGGAAATAAGGGCAAGAGTGGGTGGGGTGGGGCCCTCTGTTCCACAGGGCGTCGACTAAAGTCCCTCCATCTTCAGCTGGTAGGTGGGCTGTCCTGAGACTCCAGAAAAGCTTCTGTCTTGGCTGATGCCTTAGCAGGGATTGGGAGAAGGCTAAGCTCAGCTGGGTACCCCCATTATGCAGTCTCTCAAGGCCTCTTACCCATTGAGGCCAAGTTCATTCCCACTCATAGCAACCCTGTAGAACAAAATAGAGCTGCCCCATAGGGTTTCCAAGGAGCACCTGCTGATTAAAAATGCTCGTCTTTCGGTTAGCAGCTGTAGCTCTTCACCAGTGTGCTACCAGATCTCCCAGAGCCTCTCACAAGGACTCAGAATCAGAGTAATTGGACTTCTTTCTCGGCAGCTCAGGGCCTGAGACCTTGCAGGCCGGGACCGAATCCCAGCTCAGAGCCCCTTCTCCCACCATTCACTGATCCAGGCATACAACAGCCCGCCCAGGAGCAGCTCGGGAAACAGACCCTGCTTCTCGGTGGGCGTGATGCTGACGTGCTTTTAGCTATCGTTCACTGTCTTCATCTTCTCATAGCATCAGTCACTTTCCCGCATGTTTATTTGCTATTTTCTTTCTTCTCCACTGGAATGCCATTTCCATTTGAAGTGTCTTGTCTCTTTTATTCTAACAGCATGACATGTAGTATAACAGTATAACAGTATGACATGTTGAATAAGTGAGAGAAGAAAGTAAAAAGAGGAGTGCATAGTGTGGCATACAGTGCCCAGGGCTGCAGCCGCCTGGGGACATAGGCAAGAGTAACGGGACACTCCAGCGAAGTGGCTGGCCCTGCACACGCGAGGGCATCACAGCACCCTTCCACATGCAGGAGTGGCTCAGTAAGACCGAGGTTTCCACCTGCACGTGGAATCTTTGAGAGGATGTGCAATCTCAAAGGCTAGTATATGGATTTACGTTTATTCCAGTTGAAATTCCTCTCCTGTTAACCCCATTGCATGTGACAAGTTACTAATTAATCATATAGTTTGGAGGTTTTCGCCTGTAGTCCATGGAGTGGATCTGGGATTGAAGAACACCCTGGATATTGTGTGAGTGCCCATATTTCTTTAGGGGAAGCTCTGTGGCTTTTATTAGTTTCTCAAAGGGAAATTTGACCCACAAAATATTGAGAAGTATTATCAGAATGAAAATCTTCTAGCTTCATGTCTTAAATATCAAAGCTAAGTGTTTCAATTCAAAATACCATCAAGGAAAAATTCATCCCCCAAAAGGGAAATAGACGCTTCTGACATTAATTGAGAGCATGTATATGTACGAAGGAAATCCTGGTGGTGTAGTGGTTAAGTGCTACATCTGCTAACCAAAGAGTCAGCAGTTCAAATTCTCCAGGTGCTCCTTGGAAACTTTGGGGTGGTTCTACTCTTGTTTTATACGATCGCTATGAGTTGGAAGCAACTTGATCAGACTGGACTTTTTTTTGGTTTTATATGTATGAAACAAATTGATACAGCAATTTTTCATGATTCCCTAGGAGGCATTAAGTTTCTTTCCATTAGTTGCATGTGAACCCATGGTGATTTACAGGTCAAGTTAGTCTAGGTACCAAAAGAAACCATAGCATCCTGTCAAAAAAGTCTTCCCAAAACAGAGAGAGGGAGAGAGAGCTTTTTGAGACATAGATTATAAAAAAGAATGTTTCCTTGTTAGTCAGTATTGACAGATAGTTGATTTGATGGTACTGGGTCAGCTCTGTGGTTTGGGATAATGTGACCATGTTCCGAGAACAGTCCTCTAAGTCTGTGCTAACTCATGGCCTCAGACAAGTGCTCTCACCCCAGTCTTTCAGAATTTTGCCGCGAACTTTGCTTTCCTCTTCTTACTTATTTACTAAAAGGAGAAAAATTGAAAAAAAATTAAAAAGCTTATTGTTGCCACACAAAAATAATAATAATAGAGGGATATGGTCAAGTGTTTTTAAAAATCAAGAGTTTATAAACTGAGGAGGTTATATAAGATCACTCTGAGCCAGAATCAAATTGACAGTAATGGCTGTTGTTTTAGGTTTGTTTGATAAAGACATCAAGTGAAATTACATTTAAAAACCCAGTGCCATAGAGTCAGGTCTGACTCATAGCAACCCTAGAGGCTAGAGTAGAACTGCCCCATCGAGTGTCCAAGGAGCACCTGGTGGATTTGAACCGCCGCCCCTTTAGTCGGCAGAAATTACATTAGGAAGTTATAAATGTGTCGGTACCGTAGTATAGGTTTAAAATGGTGCAAGTTTCAAAAAGGCAGAGAGATTTTTAAAAGTATTTTGTTGTTATTGTTTACTTTGTTATTGTTTTGACTAACTATCTGGAGGATTGAAAAGAAGACTGATGGTCTCATGTTGCGGTGTTGTTAAAGAATATTGAGTGGGCTGCAGACTGGCAGAAGAATGAACAAATCAGTCTTAGAAGAAACACAACCAGAATGCTCTGTAGAAGCTAGGATGGCAAGACTTTATTGCGCTTGTTTTGGACATGTCATTGTGAAGGCCAGTTGCTGACCAAGGACAGCATGGTTGGTAAAGCAGAGGGTCAGTGACAAGGGACGTTCTCACGGTAGTGGGCCGACACCTCAGCTGCACTAACAGACACAGGCAGAGCGATGACATAAGGGTTGCGCGGGACTGGGCAGCATTTTGTTCTGTCCCATGTAAGGTCTCTGGGAGCCAGAGCCCACTTGGCACCAACCGATAGCGCCCTAAATGCCATCCCTGCTAGGATTTCTGGTCGCTATCTAAACTTCAGTCACTCTAAAACGCTCAAGTCTTCATCGCACCTCTAGCCCAGCCTCTTGAAATGTCTTCATTTACCTACCTAGAATTGCCGTGGACTTCTTCCCAGCCACAAAACACTCATACTTTGTGTCTGAACCACAAAATCCATGGCCTTCCAGATCCAAATGACCTGTGGGGAAATGGACAAAACTGAACAGCACAGGTCTAAAATAAACATACCTGTATCCTCTGTGATCTGATTAATTCCTCGGTCCCAATCTGCAGTTCAAATTTAGTCATCCCTCCCGGTCCAAAGTCTGCTGTTTCCATCTATATTCTCATTTATTTTGCTCTAAGTAATCAAAAGGTACAGTTATTTAGCTACATTTCTTGATGCTGATCTACTTTTTATTTTGAATGCTGCTGAGGGACCTAATTCTGTGAAGTAGTGTCTTTTCCCTTCAAGGAGCAATAATGACTTTTCATTGTTCAGTGAGTCTGTGGTGTACAACTTCAATTTTCCATTCCAGTGCATAGGTGGTGTGGCCAGTTAGGTAGGGCTAGGAAGAGTTGGGGGTGGAGTTCATGATTAATTCACTCACAATCAGTGATCCAATGAAGGTAGATAGGAAGATTTCATTGTTGTGTGTACTGGGGGGTTGGTTTGGGTCCTGCTTAGAATCCAGGAACCAGGGGTCATCAGCTAGGTCAGGTCATGACGTCAGCAGTTTGTACCCAGAGTGTGCAGAAGTTTAATCCATAATAGAGAGAGAATTGTTCAGAACAGGTGGTGTGATTCGGGTTTAACTGGGGTCCAGGTGCGTGTTGCTGTGTGTTTGAATGGACCTGCTGTGCTTGCAAATTGTAGAGAGACGCGAAGGTACAGCAGCAGCCTGAGTGTAGCTGGACGTTTGTATAGAAGTAAGACTTGTAGGAAGGAGATTTCCAAAGTGTTTGGTCAACTATATGTTCCTCAGGAACTAACGTGTCCTCTCACCTACCCGGGTTACACGTGTCCCTTGGCCCCCCGAACATCACCGAGTCCACTTTCCAGTCTGTATCCCTGCCAGTGGTGTCTGTCTCTATCTAAGGTAGCTCCTTCAAATCTTTTCCATCTAGGCACATTCTTTCATTTATGTGTGTGTGTGTTTTCTAGGTAATTATGGAACTTTTTGGTAGTATGAAATTCAAAAAAAAGAGAGTAAAGAGATGAGCATTACAATTATGAAACCATGGAATGTAAGACCTGAGAGTAATATTACGTATCTGATGAAAAGAGAAAGTGGTACCCAGATAGAATTAAGTGATACCCAGAATAATTATGTGATCTGTACAGAGGAAAGCGGTGACGTAGTGACAGAGCCGGGGCTGGAACTCAGAACTGCTGGCTTCTCTTCTCTTTTCCTAAGTAGGACTCTGTAAGACAGTGTACCTTTTGACTGTGGCAACATTTTGACTGTGG
Source organism: Heterohyrax brucei (assembly GCA_028571685.1). NCBI lineage: Eukaryota > Metazoa > Chordata > Mammalia > Hyracoidea > Procaviidae > Heterohyrax > Heterohyrax brucei. Next base: position 82,610,348 of record CM053160.1, read on the forward strand.
TCATCTTTTAGGATTATAGTTAGGCATGACTTCTTATAATCTGTGAAATAAATAATTTGAGTATAACTGTAGCAGTCCCTGTGGGTTGACTATCCGTTAATTTCCCAGGGTTTGCTGTTACTTGTATTTAAATAATCCCTTCCCCTCACCAAAGTTATGCTAAAATGTGTTGTCAGGATACAATAGATCTAGTGACCAATTCAGTCATATTATTTGAGTCCAAACCAAACCCTCTTGTAATTCACAGTGGCCCTGTGGAACAAAGTAACCCTGCCCCATAGGGTTTCCAGGGCTGTCAATCTTTACTGATACCAACTGTCACAGTTTTCTCGGACCTTTTTTATTGACTTCTCTGAACTGACACTTTTCAATACATAAAAGCATAATGACTTTTGAAAGTTGCTTAAATGTGCTAGGTACTAGGTTAGGGTCCTTTAGACACATGACCTCGTTCAACGACCACATTTGTGTAAGGGATGGACTAGCATTTGTATTACGGATTGGAAAGAAAGTTTAAAGAAGTTAATTATCTTGTTTATGGTTGCGTAAAACCAAAAAAAAAAAAGAAACCCACCAAATCTGTTGCTGTCAAGTAGAGTCTGCTTTATATTGACCCTATAGAACAGAGCAGAACTGCTCCATGTGGTGTCCAGGAGCACATGGTGGATTCAAACTGCTGATTCTTTGGTTAGCAGCCAAAGGTCTTAACCACTGTGCCACCAGGGTCTCTGTGGATGAAGGACACAGAACCAAACAGCATATGGAGAGTCCTTGTGTGTGGTGAGGCGCGGCACCAGGTCACTGAACAGCATGTGTAGGAATTGTTCAATAGGAACGGAAACTGCTGTGTAGGCCTTCACCGAAAGTACAATGACATATCAAAAAACAAATTCACAGAACCTGGACAACCTGTGTATAATCCAAACAGAAAACAAGTTAGGGTAATGGGGTTCTGAAGCTGTTACCTTAAGAATTTCGTGGAACACCAATGACAGAAGTGACTGCCTTTTGCTCAGGCTCGTAAACGTACCCTTAAACTGTGCTGGTAATCATTGTACGTACTGTGGCCTCAAACCTAAAAAACAGCCATTGTACGTTACATGGCTCTTCAGCACCGGCTTGTGTCCTGCATTGGATTTAGTTGCTGTTGAGAGTGTGCACTACAGCACACATGCCGGTTCCACAGCTGCTCCAGGCACAATTCAGCGACACTGATGTCGTTCTTACCGTGGTGTGGTGGTCCTCTCCTTCTTTTCTGAGTGGTCCCTCCCCAAACGACATAAACTCACTGCCCCCGGAGGTTCCTGGCTGATCCTTTGACTCACTGCGGTCAGTTTGATCCCATGTAGGTTACAAAAATGCCATCGAATTGCTTTCTGACTCACAGTGACCCCATAGGACAGAGAAGTGCCTCATAGAGTTTCCCAGGAGTGCCTGGTGGATTTGAACTGCTGGCCTTTTGGTTACCTGACCTAGCCCTTAACCACTAAGCCACCAGGGTTCCCTCTTCAACACTGCTAATTCCATGTAAATGAAATGAATTTATAGACTTGTTTCCTTCCCACAAAAGCATCATTTAAGTTCAGTTACCAAATGGTATAAGCCCTAAATCTTTAGGTAATTCATGACTGCCAGTTTTTATTTCCTCGGGAGAAATCTTCTTTGGTGTTATCCTAGAAAACAAAGGCAAACGTTAAAAAGATTGTAGGGATATTCCTGGATTTAAATATAAAAGACATGATAATAAAACAAGATGATTGGATATTTACATCATGCCATGACTTAGAACTACTTTAAAAGATGTATTTATAAATAGAGTTGTATCTATGAACAGAATGACGTGTTTTTTTGAAGTCAACTGTACATATACTTCAACAATGTAAAAAACTCACTCATTAAAACTAGATAATCAGGAAAAAATAGTTTTCTGGTTTGAACTTTTTGTGTCTTTATGGTTGCACACGTGTGTGTGTGTATGTATAACATGTTATGTCAGTAGGTACAACTAGATTTATAAACGCAGTTTTACAAGTTGTTCTAATTAGTGTCAATTTGAATGATGCAAGTATCCAATTATCTTGTTTTATTTCATATATGAATAACAGCCTTAGATTTTCCCGTGCTCAGTATTTTGGATAAGAGTCACAGTAACAACCCTCCCATGTCTGTAGTTTCAGAAAAAGATTTCTCAGATGCTTCAGGACTATGAAGTGAGTGCAATTGCGGTCAGACTAACTGAGGACTAGTGTGTTCTTCATGCTCTATTTAAAAACAAAAACAAACAAACAAACAAAACTTTGCTGTTGAGTCAAAGAACTGCCCCAAAGAGATAATGGCTGGTGAACTGGTGCTGCTGACTTGGTCAGCAGCCAGAGCCCTAACCACACTGCGTCCAGGGCCCTCTCTATGTTCCACAGGGATTTCTGATGGAGATCCCATTAGAAGACTTTTCTCTATCTTCCCTGAGTTTTCACACGTTCCCAGTGCCAAGACTCAGTTTGACTGACTGATCACAGACTGTTTCACGGAGGCCGCATGACCTCCAGTTGGATTGCTTTCCGGGTATTTTCTGGACTGGGCAAAACCCTCTCTGATTTCAATAATCTCTCCTTCTCTGTCAGGAGAATGTGAGCTTTCAGAGTTCAGAGAGTTAACTGCAACTAGAGTCACAGAACAATTGTGTATATATTTTTGCATGAGAAATTAACCAGAGCCGTAAACTTTCACCTAAAGCACAATAAAAAAAAAAGAAAGAGAAAGAGAAAGTTCAAGGAGTTAAGGGCTCAGTAGGGAGATCGTATTTACAAACTAGAAAAGGAGAGGAAAATGGAAAAGAGCACGTATCCGTGAGTTCACCTGAAAGGCACAAGTGAGAGGTCGAGTCAGAGATCAACGGAAAAGAAAGGTCGCTGTCGGGCACAAACCCCGGAGACTGCACGAGCTGCCCTTCGGTTCTTCCATTCGTTCATTCATTCATTCAATATTCACTAGGGGACCACTGTGTGCTAGAGACAGTGATAGATTCTGAGGAGAAGAAAGTCAACACAATACAACTTGAGACCTCAAACAGTTTGCACATCTACTGGGGATCAGAAAAGAAACCATGCAAACGAGCAGCTGCAGTCCACTCTGACGGAGCTGGACAAAGAAACACGCAGAAACACGCAGCAGGGAGTTTCCATGTGCTGGAGAAAGCACTGAGAAGAGAAGACTGGTGTAACTGAAGCAGCATTTATTGAGCACCTACTTTGTGTTGCTTCTTGCACAGTTTCAGTGAAACATGTATGAAATGTTAGAATGTTACTGTTGTCACGCAGTTGATCCTGACTCACGGCTACCTCACGTATGCAGAGGCGACCTGTCACCTGGTGACCTCGTGTGCAGAACTGACCTGGCTCCTGGTGACCTCACTTATGCAGAGCTGACCTGTCACCTGGCTCCTGGTGACGTCTTGTGTGCAGAGCTAACCTGCTGCCTGGCTCCTGGTGACCTCATGTGCAGAGCTGACCTGCCGCCTGGGGTGCCCAAGGCTGTGACTCTTGGAAGCTCTCCAGGACTGTCTTCCAAGGCTCCTCTGTGGTGGCTGAGCTGACGAGACTCCCAGTCAGCTAAATGTTAAAACAGAGACAAAGAAAAGTACTTGGGGAGTTTGCTTTTTTTTTTTTTTTTTTTTAAAGAAAAATGTATTCAGGTTTAAGGGTAGAGGGTTTTAGGTAAAGACCTCATAAGGGAGACTACTAGTACCAAACATACATTTCTTAGAGAAATCAAGCAGGACACTGAAATAAAGGGACAGGCACAGCACTGGGAAAGAGGGGGTATACTGTCCCCAAACCGAAGGGACACAGGAATGAGGGAGAAAGGGAGGCAGACGAGGACCCTAGGAAACAGAATTGGGGGCAGATAATGGAGAACCCGGAGGCCGTGCTGAGACAGCCCCGAATCAGCCACGAAGAGGCTGATGGGAAATATGTGTGTGTCAGTGATGTCTTCAAGGAAGCAAGGCAACGTGAGGAGAGATGAGAGGGGAGAAGACCGATTCCCTCCCCTCATAGATGTGCGTCAGAGAGCTGCGATGAGCTGCTTGTGTCGATTGTTCTGGCTTTCCCCGTAATGCAAACTTGGCTGCGGCCCTGTTAGTGGCTCTAAGGCTGTGGTGTCCCACAAGTCCTTGGAGGTGCGTTGGCGCTAAATGTCCAGGCTGCCTTGTTAGCACCTTTTTGAGAAGCCTGGGAGTTATTAAGAGTGCTGGGCAGTGGGGCTTAGACGCAGACAACATTCTGAAGGAAGCCAGTGGTGTTTCCCTGTCTACGAAATTTGCTAATGAGATACATGCAGAAGGCAGGGAGAATGGGAGAAAGGCAGGGAGGGAGGGAACGAGGATAAGGGAAGGGAGCACAAAACAAGTACTTGCCCCTTGGACTTAATACCTATGCATTTCAAAGAAAATGTTACCTGTTTATAGTTAAAATGATTGTAATTCAGCAAAATTTGAGTTGGCAAGAAATATTAGAAACCCAAATTCCTTACGACTTCTTTTCTAAACCTTCTTTTTAAAAAAAAAGCCCTCTTTCTCTTGTAGTAAGGATTCCTGGTCTGGACACAGCGTAGAGTCCCTGATACAGCAAGAGAGAAAGATGTGTGTGGATCAAGAACTCTATTAAAAGACCAGACTTGATGGTCTGACAGCCAGAGGGTCCCCTGGGAACACGGCCCCTGGACTTGCTGTTCGCCCAGACCTGAAACCAGTACTCAGGCCAACCCTTCAGACGGAGAATGGACTGGACTTGGGGACACATGGAGGTGGTGTGTGTACTTGATGGTTTAATGTGTATATGAGGATGTCCTCCTGGTGGTTCCTTTCTAGAGGGGAGAGGAGAGGGTGGAGAGGAGGGGACAAGTGTTGGCTGAGTGGATCCTGGAAGTCAAGAGTGAAAAAGAAGAGGGTGCTGTGGGAGGGTGAGGAGAGCAGGTAGAGTTTCAAGGAGGTGGATATGGAAAATTGACTTGGATTGTAAGCTTTCACTTAACCACAATAATAATAATAATAAAATTGTAAAAGGAAAAAGGAAGAAACCCTGACCCACCAGCTCTAGATGAATCTTGAATCTTGAGAGATTGAAGTTGGCCCTTGGCAGTGGAACGGCTAACTTCATTCTACTCCCCTAATTGTAAGACTGAGGAGGCCCTCGTCAGATCATTTTGAATGGAAGGCAATTCTGCACCAGCAGTCACTGCTGAGAGCACAAAGGGATGCCTGCAAGCCAGCTTCATATTTCTGAGAGCTGTGTCAGAGGGGACCATGGTAAGAGTTTGCTAAAATGATAATGAGCAAAAGCCTGTAAAACAGCTACTTTGATTCTTTTGGACTGGCTGGCTGCCTAGGGGTGACCTTGGGCAGTTTCTGGAAGCACAGCGGAAGACGTTTGAGGTAAAAGCGGTGGCCAGTGGCCAAGAGGGACGTCTCTGTGCATTCCTCAGGCAGAGTGGCGAGCATCCTTTGGTGACCAATGACTGGTTGCGTATATTCATGTTTAATTTTAGCATGTAGGAGTGGCACAGTTGCTCGTAATATATGCAACTTCTCAGTTAATTGTTATTTTACATTGTTGATTTGGGGAGTGTGATGTTACTGCCGTCTACATTAATGAGTTAGACACTTCGTCAGTTCTGAGAATGGGAATCACAGTGCTTCCATCCATACTCATCCTTAAATGAATTCACTAAGAAAGCATTTGATATTTCATAGATACTCGTGTCAGGGCTAACTGATTTGAATTTGTTGTTTTGAAGTCTTCTTGGAGCATACATGAAGAAAGGCATGGGCTGCAGGAATCTATGCCTCCAGGATTTTGTGCATGACAAGTTTCTGGAAAGGGACTTAAGTGTTGGGAGATTCTTGAAAACACCACAACATGATTGTGATTTGCTTATGTGGGGTGGGGGGGGGGAAAGAGGGGACAGCGAGTGTATGCATTTGATTCAAATTTAAATTAATGCTGAAATATTTCACTTCCTAAAATACAGCATCGAGAATGAGAGTCCATAAGTCAAAGAAAATCATTTTAAACAGCAATATGATTTCAAAGAGGAAAAAAGCCTATCCAGTTCAATATAAAATAAAAAGATCTGCACGGCACAAGTAGTACTGATGTGGTGGTATGTTATCTGGTCAGTGGCAAGAGGAAAATCCTGAGGAGAACTGGATGGGAGAGAGCTGCTTTCGCAAGTTGAGTGTTCTGCTGTGTCTTAGCAGATGAACTTGAAGTGAGAAGTTGCACTGCGGGTTTGGAGATTTTATAAATGGAGTCGTTCTGAAGACTGTTCTGGTGTGTGAGGTCTGCGTGTCCTTCACATCTGCAGCCAGCACCCCGCACAGTAACTTGCTGTTTCCAAGCTGGCACTTGCCGCGGCTCTGCTAAGATGTGTCCTTCTGAAGCGCCGAGTGTCACCTGGAGTTCCTGCTTCCTTGTGGCCGCGTCTAGCCCTTCATTCTTCCTTTTCTTACTGCCAAGATTTCTCTTTCTAAAGCTCTGCGTGCTCTTGTCACTTACCACTGAAAATGGCGCTGCACCTGTGGCTTAGAATGGCGTGTGACACGTGAGGGAGGCTGAGTGTTACTTTCTTAAGAAAAAGAAAAAATATATAAATGGCCAGACTGTTAATCTACCACGGTAAGGAAAAAAACAAACCTCACTCAAAATGTTAAGAAAAAATACCATCTGGCCTCAGTCTGCTTTGCGGGACTTATTATTTCCATACTCTGCATGGATCCTACACTCCATTTGAACTTGACTCTGGGCTTCACTTCTAAAACAGCGAGTGAGTGCATTTAGCCGGAATATTTCTGTGGGTCAGGCTCGGTGACACTCCTCCTGCCCTGTTCTCTTTTCCCCTGCTGACCTTTGACCGTGCTTACGCATCATTAGAAGCCCCTAGGCAGTGCCACCTGCTTCCTGACGCCTTTTATGACTCTTCAACCCAATGCTTAGGCTCCTCTCTCTGAACTCCTGAGCTCTTTCGTGAGCTGTTTCAGGCAGTTTATGGTCCTCGCTGAAATATGAATATCCAGGAACTCCTTTCATATCTACCATTTGACTGTAAATTATTTTAACTCGGATGAATACCTGACATAGCAGGAATGAATATACTGTTAGAAGACAATGAATATACTATACAGAAGAGATTCAATATGTATTTTGAATCAAATGACTTTATTATGAATTTAATAAGACCAACTTAAATGTGCCTGACGGAAGATGTTTGCCAGTTGGACAGGAAAGAGGAGGTGGAACAACAGAAGCAGAGGTTGCAGTAACGTGATGACCTCCAAAAGCTGGAGAAGGCTGACAGCAGACCAGAAAGATGTTTACCTCTGTTTCACTGACTCTGCGAAGGCATCTGATTGGGTAGATCTTAACAAAGTATGGATAACTTTTCAAAGAAGGAGAATTCCGAAACATTTCATCATGTGCAGAAGGAACCTGTACATGCAGATCAAGAGACAGGTGTTTGATCAGAACAGGGAGATGCTTGCTGCATGCTTTAAAATTAAGACAGTTGTGTGTCTGTGTTTTGTCCTTTCACCATACTTATTCAGTCTGTATTTTAAAGAAGCCAAACCCATTGCTGTGAGTCAATTTGTATTCACAGCAACCCTATAGGACATAGTAGAACTGCTCCCCAGAGTTTCCAGGGAGCACCTGGTGGATTCCAGCAGGTCAAATTTGGAGTGTCAGCTCCGGGGGAAGGCTTTGTCCGCTGGCTCTGGAGGAGGGGCCTTGCTGTCAGTCTTCCCCTGGACAGGAAGGTTCCGAGGGCCCAGGAAGGGACCTGGGTCCTTTCCAAAGGACAGGCTCAGCTCCCAGCACTGCCTGCTTTCTTGATGTGTGAGGGCTCCAGGTCTCTCTGCTGGATGCTTTCTTTTAGCTCTCAAGAAATTGCCTCAAGATACAATACAGTCTTATGCATTGAGTCCTGCCCCACCAACACAACTGCGCCCATCCACCCTCCTTAACATCACAGAGGCAGGATTTACCCCTTGGAGGAACATCACACAGCACCAGGAAGCAGGGCCCAGCCAAACCACCACACACATTTTGGGGGGAACACAAGTCAATCCATGACAGATGGGATACAGTCAAAGTTCTACTTCAGGTCTTGGGAATTCGCTTTAATTTTTTTCAACTTCTGCTTGAACTTGGCGTGAGAAATTGAAGACCTGTTCCACAGTCAGGCCCTGGCCTTGTTCTGTCTAACAGTACAGAGAGCTTCTCACAGTATCTTTCCAAAGATGTAGCCAGTGTGATTCTTGTTATTTCATCTGGCAAGATCCATGTGATAGTCACTTTTTATGTTGTTGAAAAAAGTATTTCCAGTGAATACAGAGGATATTGGTTTTGCATAACTCTTTCATGTGATTTATGGAATAGTTTTTATCACCAAGACCATGTTTTCCAACTACTAATCTTTCTTCTGTATTTCCAGATTTCACACTGTAAAACCAGTAATTATCACTGTGTCTTCAGTGCATCTTTGATCAATTTCAAACTGCAGAAGTTGGTGAAAATCTTCATATTCTTCATCTTTGGCATTAGTGGTTAGTGTGTAAATTTGAAAAAATAGTCATGTTTCTTGGTCGTCCTTGTAGCCTCAGAGATCTTATTCCTGATGGTGTTACACTATTTAGGATAGATCTTGAAATGTTCTTTTTGATGATGAACATGACACCATTCCTCTTCCACTTGTCATTCTCCACAGCATAGGTTTATATGTTTGTGGATTCAGAATGGTGAATGTCAATCCCTTTCTGCTCATTAGTTCCCATCAGTTTATGCATTCCAGTTGCTATTTATGGAAATCATTTTTGATGACTTTCAATTTTCCTAAAGTCATATTTTGTCCATTACTAATGGATGTTTGCTGCTATTTCTTCTCATTTTGAGTCATGCCGAGTTAGCAAATTAGGTCCCGAAAGCTTAACATGCCCATGGCTTTCAGTCCAACTCCACTTTGAGGAGGCAGCTCTCTCCAAGCCACATTTTGAGTGCCTTCTGGCTGGAGAGGTTCATCGTCTCGCACTGTGTGTTCTGCTGCTCTTTATACAGTTTTCACTGGCCTTGATTTTTCGTCCTTTTAAGAAGTAGACTATGAAGTCTTTCCTAGTCTGGAAATTCTGGTGGCATAGTAGTTAAGTGCTATGGCTGCTAAACAAAAGGTCAGCAGTTTAAAGCTACCGGGAGCTCATTGGAAATTCAGTAGGGCACTTCCGCTCTGTCTTATAGGGTCTGTATGAGTCAAAATTGACCCAACGGCAGTGGGTTTATTTTTTGTTTCTTCCTGGTGTATCTTATTCTGGAGCTTCTGCTGAAGACTGTCCACCATGGGTTTACCCTTCCAGTATTTGAAACAACAGGGACATAGCTTCCAGCATCACAGCAACCTGCAAGCCACTGCAGTGTGACAAACTGATAGAGCGTGTGGTGAATGATGCACGCTCTGACAATTAAGTTCGCCAACATAATAGTTCTAAGCACCACCAAACTCACTGCTGAATGTCGTCATGGTCACCTTCAAAGTACACCCTTTGGGAGGCCATGCACCAATGCCAATGCCTAGTCTCCCCTTCAAAGCCATTTTGGATCTCATTCTGGAATGGCCGTTGCTCACGGTGCCACAGCGGCAGGTTCCTGAACTTAATTGTATGGCTGCCTGTGAGGGAAGTTTTAGACAGTAAGTCAAAACTCTGTGTTGGGACACCATCCCTCCTCACCTGATCTGGCCCCTAAGGACTTTGTCTTTACCTGAAGATGAAGGAACGATTGAAAGGAAGACATCTGGATGACAGTCAGGACATAGAAGATAGTACAGTGACGCTCTGGTGTCCACTCCAGAAAAGGAATTTCAGAACTGCTTTGAAGGGTGGCCAAGGCACTGGCAGGGTTGCATAGCTCCCTGGGCGTGGCCTTCGAAGGTGACTGCAGTGGCAGTCCGCACTGAGGGATGGAGCACTTTTTAGCGGATGAGTTCGTGAACTTCGTTGGCAGCCCTTGCATGCTGTGGGGAAAGGCTGTTGCAGTTAAATCTGTGTGACAATGGGTGGTGTCTCGTAGAGACTGCCTGCCTGTTCCTCTTGGACGTCACAGTTCAGATCAACCCTTTAGACGCTGAGGAGGTTTAAAGTAAATACAGCAAAAGACTTTTAAAAGTCTTTTACAAGTACGCACCCTCCCCCGACCCCCTCCCCCGTGTCCCCTATTAACTTCCAAAAACACATTTGGGAAATGCTAATAGAAGCTAATTAGAACATTAGGCAAATGTTGCTCACTGTGTGGCATCCAAGAGTTATCTCCTTAGGAAGCACTCAGACTATCCCATCTAAAATTTAAATAGCTAGTTCTCAGATTCCAGCTTATCTGGATGCGAACCACGTTTATTGTGAACACACCCACCAAATTATAATAAAGAGGATATAATACTCCAAATAATGAAAGTATTTGGACATGTAAAACTTCAGGGCTTTAGATCTTTACCAATTTTAAATAGTTTGATTTTAAATTGTCCCATTCTCACGACAGCATCAAGACTTCTTACTTTTATTTAGACACTTATTTAAGGAGCTTCCTGAATGCTTGGGGCCCTCATGCTCAGTGGTTAAGAGCTCAGCTGCTAAACCAAAAGGTTGGCAGTTTGAATTCACCAGCCGCTCCTTGGAAACCCTACGGGGCAGTTTTACTCTGTCCTGTGGTGTCACTGTGAGTCAGAATCTACTTGATGACAATGGGTTTTGAGTATAGATACTCATAGATTGATTTACCATATGTCACACTTGGACTCTGTTTTAGAACACGGTGAGCGCAGGCAAGTGAAGATGAACTGTTGGGAAACGGAGGGGACAACATTTCTGCGTCCCTGACGTTTGGTCCTACGAGGTTCCTCCAGCCTCTGGTCAATCTCCAACTTTTTCCAAAGAAGTTTTTAATTTTAAATCACCGTGAACCATGCTACATAACTTTGTGAGTTATCTTGTGGCACTGTTACCCTATTTCCCATCAGGTCTTTCAGCAGGAGGTGTACTATCTGAACGCCGTGGCACCTACACCATGTAACTGTTGACTAATTCACCCATGTGTTTCAACCAGTCTTTATTGATGACATGTCATATGCTACAAGGTACTGGGGCTGCAATGGTGAGGGGAGAAATAAACCACCATCTTTGCCCTCCTCATAAGCATAGAAGCCAGAAGGAATCAGATATGAATCAAAAAATTAAGTGAATAAACCTATTGGGATGCCATAGAATAAACAGCTCCTGGTAATACGACTTCAACAGCCTTTGCTGAAGAATGGAATCCACTCAGTGCGAACGGGTTTGGCTTTTTTGGTTTGCCTTCCCATATAGCTTGCCCCTAGAGACTGACCACATACAGAATCAGAATCAAGCAGCTTTCTGGCAGAGCAAGTGTGATAGAGGCAGTCCCCGGGACAAACAAGATCCGTTCCTAGTGTGTCTTTAAAGTCAAATTTGTAGATGAATCAAAACTGGTACATTTGTTTCTCGTTTAGCCTTCTTTTTGTGCAAGAAAAACCTACAAGTCTTTTCAGTGGCTTAGCAGCTGCACAGACAGTAAGTAAAGGGGATGGGGATGAAGAAATGTGTGGGCCAATTTATACAGCATTTGTTAAAGGGCAACTAGGAGTTATCCGAAAACTCATCTTTGCAACTAGAGGACCTCACCAAAAACCAAACCCACTGCTGTTGAGTTGATTCTGACTCATAGTAACCCTCTAGGACTGAGTAGAACTGTCCCATCAGGTTTCCAAGGAGTGTCTGACAGATTCAAACTGCTGACCTTTTGGTTAGCCGATTTAGCACTTAACCACTACACCACCAGGCTTTCCACTTGGGGACTTAGTGTCAGATAAGCTTTCTACTTTCAGAGGAGGGTGACTCTTCAGCTATTATGTAATAAAGCATATCAGGTCTGTGAACATTTTTTCTGGAACACAAGCTTTTAACAGCTGCTGACAATAGACTCATGAAAGACGCCAACATGATAAATCAGCGATATACTTTTAGGCAACCAGCACAAGGCAGAGTGCAGCGCATTGGTTGTAATTACCTGGGCTGAGACAAGGGTGAGTCAAATGAGGCATTTAGCTCGGGCATAAAATTTAACGAATGCCAGGAACCTTGGTAATAAGTATAAATCACATTTTAATGTAACACTGTCAAAGTTAAAATCAATGCCAATTTCAGCAGAGAACAAAGACCAAAATATCAGAGGAACCGTTATTACCAATGACTGCTTTTGCCGCAGGCTGCAGTCTGGCTCTGCACAGCAGGGTCAGCCACCAGCTCACCGGAGGGCTGGCTCTTGCCTGTCTGTGCAGCTCACGCTCCTTCCCTGGTCCACTCTGGTGTCCGGGAGGCTGACTTTTAGGGCCCTGCCTCAGCTCTTGCTCTTTAGCTTCTGGGTTAAGTCAGTGGCAGATCTGGGGCGTCTATGCCTGTTTCTTTTCACACTGTGTAGTGGATGGGAAAGGCCGTGTCCCTGTACTCAAAGCTCAGGTCTCTTCAGCGTTCTTTGAATCCATCAGGTGCTGCTTGGAACCTCCATGGAGCAGTTCTACCCTGTCTTAGGGGGTCACCAGGAGTTGGATTTTACTCAATGGCAGTTGCTTCTCTACTTTAGTAAATGTTACTTTTTGTTTCAACCTTTTCTTAAGTATGCGTTTATAATTGAAAGCCTTTCTTATCTTAAGAAAACAGACTAATTTTATTGAACAATAGGTGATAGACTAGTATTAGTGCGGCAGACTGGTAATATGAACCTGTCTAGTAATATGAAAGGAGGAAATGCTGTTGTTAGAAGCTGCTGAGTCAGTCCTGCAGCCGAGCGACCCTGCATGTAAGAGAACCCGCCTCTGCCCAGTCCTGCACCACCCTCACAACTGTTATGCTTACGCCCTTGTAGCTGCTCTGTCAGACTGTCTTGTGGAAGGTCTTCCTTTTTCACTGGCACTCTACTTTCCACGTATGATGTCCTTTTCCAGGGACTGACCCCTCCTGATAACATGTCCAAAGTGGATAAGAGGAAGTCTCTCCTTCTAAGGAAGATTCTGGCTGTACTTCTTCCAGGAGAGATTTGTTCATGCTTTTGACAGACCATGTTATATCTAATATTCTTTAACAAACACTGCAATTCGAGGACATCAGTTCTTCTTTAATCTTCCTTATTCATCACCCAGCTTTTACATGTATAGAAGGTAGTTGAAAACACCACAGCTTGGGTCAGGCACACCTTACTCTTCAAGGTGACATCTTTACTTTTCAACACTTTAAAAAGGTCTTCCACATCAGATCTGTGCAGCACAGTGTATCTTTTGATTTCTTGATTGCTACTTCCATGGGTATTGATTGTGGATTCAAATAAAGTGACATCCTTGACAACCTCAATCTGTGAAATTATAGAAGACACACATTTAGACCTTTTTACAAAAAAAATAGTAATTTTCTTCAAAATATATGGTAAATTGGTAGAGTAAGCTACAGTTACTCTTTAATTTACATAAACTCACTTGTTTTGAAGCAGGTATGTGTGACACCAATATAATGTTCACTTTAGTAGCCTGTAGGGTTGCTATGAGTTGGAATCAATACAACAGCAGTGGATTTAGTAGACTGGAACCCTGGTGGAATTGTGGCTCAGAGCTATGGCTGCTGCCCAAAAGGTCAGCAGTTCAAATCCACAAACTGTTCCTTGGAAATTCTATGGGGCAGTTCAACTCCAACTTTTTGGGTAGCTATGAGTTGGAATGGACCCAATTACAATGGATTTAGTAGAGTGATTTAATATATTAATATATTAACTAATAAAAAGTATTTGATATCCTCAGAAAACAGTGCTATACTAAGGTGGAAAATATGGGATATCCTGGTTGTAAAAGAGTATATTCCAGTCATCATGTCCAATTACATTTGTAATCTCATCTAATAAAAATCCAAACCCAACCAGTTGCCATGGAGTTTATTCTCACTCTTGGTGACCCCATATGTGTGGAATAGAACTCCACAGGGATTTCAAGGGTCTGATCTCCCAGAAGCAGGCTATCAGTCCTTTCTTCCAAGGGGGTCTCTGCATGGGTTTGAACTGCTAAGTTTCTGATTGGTAGCTCAGTGCTCAACCATTTGTGCCAACCAGTGAGGACTCCTATATTGTCTGACACAGGTGGTGATGCATCTGTGTTTTCACAGGGTGGGGATGAGAGAAACTCAACTACTGAAATCTTCCTTTTTAACTACTGAGAATTTCAGAGTTTCATGCAAGTCATCAGTGTTATCGTTAAATGCTCCATGCTGTGCACTCACCCTTTATAAAATCAAAGGTTCTGGGCCTTCTCATTGGATCCAAACTTCATTTAGTGACATTTAGATTATTTTCAGAGCTTTGAAAATTGAAAATAGAAATGAATGCTGCGTTAGAGCACTGAGCCTTCCAAAGAATTCAAACTAGTGCAATTCTAAAGTCTTCTGAAATAAAATAAGTGAGCAGACCTAGCAAATAAGGAGTAAGTCAGGTTTTCTTGTGAGACAGATTCGTCGGGACACAATGGAACCAGCCCATTCCTGGCAGCCGCAGCAGCCTGGCTGTCAATGTGGACACTTGCTTGTGTGTCTCTAAGCTTTCATTTCAAAAAGTAAAGGAGTTTTATTAAATGTGGATTGAAACTACCATCCAAAAACTCAAACGTGTGTGATGATGGATGTGATCAGCTCTCTAGCACCAAGACTATACCTTTAATCCATCTAGATTTTCAACTGCTGGATAAATAGACACGTAAATAAACTCCTGCACTTAGCTTTACTAGGAGCCTTGCTTCTTAATGACTGAAAGAGCGCTCAGTGGAGGGAGAACAGCGCTGCGCTGGCTGAGATGGCCCTGTCTCTGCTCAGCTCCTCGCTCACCCTCCCCTGGAAAGTGAGCAAACACAGCGTCCCCCTGTTTACCCCTCTCGGCCTCACTGTGAAGGACAGTGTCTTAGGGCTGTTTCTTCACCAACCATATACTTTAAATGGAAATTAGGACACCTCCTGAAAGGGATTGAAGAGTACTCAAAAGATCAATTTCACAGGCCGAAGGAGAGCAAACAAATGATCTAGGGATCAAGTAACAGTGCACGGAAAACAGTGAACACGCCAGGCAGTTTTCCAGAAATGCTGCATACTCGGGGGACCTGATGTCCATTTGCGTGTGCCCCTGTGGAGGTAGTTAATGTTTCTTCTTCAGCAGCTTTAGGTGCCACTAAAAGTCAGGTGGGTGTAGCATTAGGAAAGCTCACCACTGTGTCCCTTTGTTCAGCAGTTGTGCTGGCACTGCAAGTGCGGTAACTGATTGTCTCCACCTCAGGCACTTACTGTGGTGAGTCCAACCCTGCGGACCAAGGTCGCCATGAATGTGTATCTCGTGGCGGGGTCTCTGGGTGTGCCTCTGCAGGGAGCAGCAAGGCTGTTGACGAGAATGGCCAGGGCGCAGGGCCTTCCTGCTTCTGTTTGAAACTTGGTTTTTGTTTACCTTCTACTGGTGTGCCCAGTTTAGATTGGCTCTGAGACATAGATTAGTGATTTCATGCATGTGTGGTAGAGTCATTCAGGATTACGTGAATGCATGATAAAGTAATTCATGATTGCGTGTGTGCATGATAAAGGAATTCATGATTACATGCATGTATAGTGGAGTCGTTCATGACTACTGAGTATATAGTAGAATCATTCATGAATACATGGATGTCCAGAGGAGTCATTCATGATTACATGCATGTACTTTAGAGTCATTCATGACTGCATGCATGTATGGTAGAGTCATTCATGATTACATGAATATCTAGTGGAGTCATTCATGTGTACATACATGTCCA
Organism: Heterohyrax brucei; assembly: GCA_028571685.1. Taxonomy (NCBI): domain Eukaryota; kingdom Metazoa; phylum Chordata; class Mammalia; order Hyracoidea; family Procaviidae; genus Heterohyrax; species Heterohyrax brucei. Next base: position 82,626,266 of record CM053160.1, read on the forward strand.
GGAGGGTCATTCATGACTGTATGCATATATAGCAGAGCCATTCACAATTACATGCATACATGACAGTCATTCATGATCACATGCATGTATGGGGGAGTCATTCATGATCACATGCATGTATGGGGGAGTCATTCATGATCACATGCATATACAGTAGAGTCATTCATGATCACATGCCGTATGGCAGAGGCAGATGTATCTGACTTCACCGTGTAGCAGCCTCCCAGTTAAGCAGGTGACTTAATACTTGAGTCATTTAGTTGTGTTCGTCTGGAAATGCCAAGTGAGGGTAATGGTTCGTACTTCACAGCACTGTTGCAAGAGTTATATTAAATAACGCATGTTGCAAGGCTAGAAAACTGGCCGGTGCTGCAAAACGCAGTAGCTTTTTCGGAAGTAGTTTCAAAGATGACTTTGCTTTTTCTATCTCTTCTTGTGCTTCCACTTCACCCTACGCGCTGCTCATTTCACTCTCTTGCTTTCTCATCAGTGTCCTAAAGCTCGTGAGATAGAGGTGTCCCGAGCCCTCCACACCTGGCTTGGTCTTCCTCCTCAGCTGCGGCTCCCCTGGCCACGGACGGACGCCTCCCCGACACGCGGCACTTGCACAGGCCACACCCTGGCTGGCCGCACGTACCTCCTCCCTTCTCTGCCTGAACCCACCACTGTCCACGCCTGAGGACTGCCCTGTGTGTCATGTCCTGCTTTCTAGACTACGTTCTCCTTCCTTTCATTCCCACTGACTCTCTAGTCTTGCCGGCTTGTGCTGTAATTAGAGTCCACATGGCCATGTCTTCCACCAGCCAAAGCCAAGTACCGTCAAGTTGTATCTGAAATGACCATCCAGGACAAGCATCTCTGGAATTTTTTTTTTTTAATTTTGCTGCTCTCCTCCTGCTACACAGATGGTACATGTATGTTGAATAAAGATTTGGACTTCCTTGAAGCTGAAATGGCACAGGGTTATGACATGCCATTAAATCCAACAGATGTCCGCATGCCATGTGTGAGTAAGGCACTGAGTGTCTCAGGGGAAACATAAACCTGTAAACAATTACAGTGTCATGTACAATGAAAGGCTGTGATGGAAACCCAGAGGAGAAGACTTTATTTCAGAACATAAAAGTTCACGAAGACACTCTGAAAGAGTTGAAGCCTGTACATCAAAAGGATGTCTCCCGAGTTACCGTTATTGTCTGTTTACAAATTTTATAAGTATAAACCCATTGCCATGAAGTCCATTCTGACTCATAGAAACCCTATAGAAGAGAACAGAACAGCCCCATAGGGTTTCCAAGGAGCAGGTGGTGGATTCAAACTGCTGACCTTTTGATGAACAGCCAGATGCTTAACCACAATGCCACTGAGGCCATTTCCAAACATACAGTTGATGAGAACGTCTGTGAACTTAGCATTTTTGATCACAGAAGCCACTATCCACAGGTTATCAGTTCCTTGTGACACTTTCATGTTATTCCTATTAATAACATACTCTTAGCGCTGAAATAATTATATTGAGCATAACTGCCTCTTTGATCATTCAGAAGATACTTTAGAATCTTGTTATGCATCAAGGTCAGCATGAATTTAACTGTCAATAGAAAAGGAAAAGGGTTAGTTGAACAGTCTTCTTGCTCACATTGCCTGTAAATAAGCTGTCACTGAAACATCTAAAAGCTTGTCACCCAATTATCATTCTGAAATCAAAAGGTCAGCATAGCAGAGATTCAAAAGACCATTTGCTATGATACCCCCAACTCCAGCCTGCTGCCGTGGAGCCTATTCTGGCTCATAGCACCCCTCTAGGACAGAGTAGAACTGCCCCGTAGGGTTTCCAGAGCTGTAAATCTTTATGGAAGCATAGTTGCTCCCATTTGCTGTGATAAACAGCATAGTAACATACTTGCCCCGTCTACTCCCCAAATGTAGGATTGCAACTTTATAGGACTGGATGTATACGCATGAGAAATTTCTGCAGAAACAGAGATGACCATTTTGTGGTTTCCGTTTTTAAATGTTGAGTCATTTGATGGAAGACCACTTCATTGAAATACCTCAAACGAAGCAGTAAGATGGTACAAGTAAGGTTTTAGATAAGAAGGAACAAATATCCATCGTAATTTTCATGTCAGCCTTCGTTTATGTACCTTTCAGGGCTGGCATTTCTGTGATAACTTCCACACAAAAATGTTCTTGAGATATGGCAAAGAGCTAGTTCCTAGTCATTTTTCTTAACTTTGTTTCTGTCTGTCGAACTCATGTGATAATCTTTCCAAGTTTTCTTATATTTAGACTCATTTTTCCTAATAAATCTGGAGCAGATTTTACAGAGAATGTTGTTATTGACAGCCAACAAGTCAACCCCAAGTTCATGGTCACCATGTGCAGAGTGGAGCTAAAGGTTACCTGGTCTGGCACTGTCTCCAAGGCAGGCTGTAGAGAAGAATTCTGTCACCCGTAGAGTTTTCACTGGCCGATTTTTAGGTTGCCAGGTCCTTCTTATAGCCTGTGTTAGTCTGGAAACTTTCCTTGAGCCTGTTCAGTGTCGCAGCAACACACAAACCTCCACTGGCCAACAGGTGGTGACTGCACAGCTGGTGGTGGCTGAGCCAGGCCTGTGGCTTGATGGGCAAGGATTTTACCCCTGACTACAGAGACGAGTTTATTCCAAACAGTAATTCTTAGGCTTCTAATTCCGTAGCGAAATCTGTAGCTGTATTCTGTCACCAGGTCACTAAACATTAAGTTGAAATGGCAGTGACAAGTTTTACATTTTTTAATGTGCCATAGATTGTATGTTCCTTATATTTCATATATTTATACGTATGTATTTTTAGATGTGTATTAGCCATATATAGCTGGACTATGAACAAAGAAGACAGAAGAAGAACTGATTCCTTTGAATTGTGGTGTGAGAGAAGAATGCTGACTGCCTGATGGGCCGCCAAAAGAAACCAACAGATCCGTTCTGGAAGAAGTCCAACCAGAGTGCTCCTTGGAGGCAAAGATGGCAAGACTGTGTCTTACATACTTTGGAAATGTTGTCAGGAAAGATCAGTCCCTGGAGAAGGACATCAGGCTTGGTGGAGTTGAGGGTCAGCAAAAAAGAGGAAGACCCTCAATGAGGTGGATGGACACAGGGGCTGCAACAATGAGCTTAAGCATAACTACAATTGTGGACATGGCGCAAGACCGGGCAGTGTTTTGTTCTGTTGTTCTTAGGGTCACAACCGACTCGACGGCACCTAACAACAACAACAACATAATGAAACTGAGGTGTATGCAAAATAAACTATAAAGCAAGTTATAGTGAGGAGGTTACATGTTACTGTTTTGGGAAACACTGGTGGCGTAGTGGTTAAGTGCCACTGCTAACCAGAAAGTCAGCAGTTCAGATCTGCTGAGTGCTCCTTGGAAACTCTGTCAGGCAGCTCTACTCTGTTCTATAGGGTTGCTATATGTAGGAATAGACTTCGGTGGTAACGAATTTGGGTTGGTTTGGTGATTACAGAGGAACTCTGGCGGTGAAGAGGTTAAGAGCTCATCTGCTAACCAAAACGTCGGCAGTTTGAATCCACCAGCTGCTCATGGGAACTCCTGGGGCAGTTACTTGTACTCTGTTCTGTTAGAAAGTTAGTCACTCTGAGTAGGCACTGACTCAGCAGCGCTGGGTTTGCTTTTGGATTTGAGACTCCAGAAGAATGTTGCTTGTTACTGCTTTTCATTCTCAAGAGCTTATTTGAGGATTCATCAGGGGTGACAACTATATATATATACACATGATTACACAATAAATGAAAATATACCATGTTACACAAAATGTTAATTTCATCACCTTAATGTTAGTTTTCCAAAAGCAGCAGTGGCAGCCGGAGTAAACCATGAACACAGACAAGCAGAGGGTACCACTTTGGGCAGCTTTGTTCTAGGACACCTGGCAGACACTTTGCAGCCCTCTGGTTGTGGTTACACAGCTTCCAAAGGAGGCTGTGGACAGAAATACACCCTAGTTCCCAGTGAAGACAAACGGGCTCTTTTAAAAACATGCAGTTTATAATACACAGTTGCCTGGCTAAAATAGATCTCTGTTTATACTCTTATGCTCATCAAAATGAGGGCGCTATCTGGCAGGCACACAGCAGTCAACTGAATTCTCACTCTGTAACCTTCACCTGCTTCAGGAGAACTGATGGGAGAAAACACTGTTTTTTGTATCTCTGCCTTGTGTTGTTCTTATGACTTAAGGTCAAAATATGCTTTGCTAATTTCTTTTTGCACAGATAATATAATCACATGGTTTAAAATCAAAACAATATATATGGTTGTGTTTCTTTTCTTTTTTATTATGATTGAATGAAAATGTACATTCCCATATAAATTGCATGCCCACCTATATGCAGTTCCCACTGCTTTCCCTGTCTGCTGACAGCACACTCTTCCTCTCTGCTCCATATATGTCTTATCCTCCCAACAATCTCCTATCCCCTCCTCTCCACCCACCCCCTTCCTCCAGTATAAGGTCAGCAGGACAACATCTTAATAGATTCATAGAACCATAAAGTGCGCACATGATATGGTCACTCTGTGTCACCAAGTTGAATCCATTCTTGTCTGAGAGTTGACCTCCATTATGTTTTATAGGCAGGGGCAGCATCAGGGCCAGGGGCTATGCTCCCAGGGGAACCCCAAGGTCCATGGACCATCAGTTGTGGTCTTTTAATGGAGCTCTCAGAGTGCACCCCTTTTTATTCTTGTGTTGCCAGTGAGACTCTACTTGGTGAGCTCCTTCACGGCTATCAGTGGTGGTGGCCGGGCACCATCCTGTTCTTACAGTCACAAGTCGATGTAGTCACCCACGCACATGGGTCTCTCTGTCTTCTGGGTTCTCTGGTTGTGTTTCTTTTTAATCCCTCAGTGTTTATTTTATATATGCAGATACGAGTACATATTATGTCCTTATTTTCTTTGCTCTGCTAATAGAAGCAGCAGTCAAGAAATCAAAAGATACCTTGCATTGGGAAAATCTGCTGCAAAAGACCTCTTTAAAGTGTTAAAAAGTAAAGGTGTCACCTTGAAGACCAAGGCATGCCCAACCCAAGAGAAAGCTGGACAACGAATAAGGAAGACAGAAGAATTGTTGGTGCCTTTGAATTGTGATGTCAGAGAAGAATATTGAATGTAGCATGGACTGCCAAATGAACAAGCAGATCTGTCCTGGAAGAGGTCTAACCAGATTGCTTTCTGAAGCACAGACAGAAGAACTGTGTCTTACATACTTGGGACATGTTGTCAGGTGGGATCAGGCCCCGGAGAAGGATGTCATGCTTGGTAGAGTGGAGGGTCAGCAAAAAGGAGGAAGACCCTGAGGGAAATGGATTGACACAGTAGCTGCAACGATGGACTGATGCACAGAGAGAATTGTGGCATGACACAGGACTGGGCAGTGTTTTGTCCTGTTGTGCATACCGCTGCTTTGAGAACCAACTCGACGGCACCTAACAACAGCAACAACGCTTTCTTAGCCAGAAGTTTTTATCTCTGCCCACTACGTAGACTGTTCTACCCCCTTCCTCTGTTGTCTGCAGTATCACCTAAAGATTGCTTCCATGTCACATGTAAAATTTTTTACATTTTTTTTAATGGGAGTTTAGCGTTCCGTTGTGTAGCAGTTTGTGGGATAAGTTGCTCTTAAAGATAGAAAAATGCAGGCTACAAGTTTCATGCTTCTCTGTAGCAAAAGATGACTGAGGGAAAACTGGTTACTGAGGAAAATTAAGAGTTGGGTTTCATTTGTATTACCACAATAATGCTGTCTTACAAAACATCCCCAGAGTTACGGGCTTTAAACAGCTGCGATACACATCCTCTCTTACTTTACTGTGGATCGACTGTGTATCAGCTGACAGAGGCTGAGCGCAGCTGAGCGGGGCTCCGAGCTCTGGCTGAGGGCTCCAAGTGAAGCTTAGCTCCTCCTGCAGCTCCAAGCTGGGGGTCAGGTTCCAGGGTTCCAAGCTGTGGGTTAGGTCCTAGGGCGGTAAGCTGAAGGTTAGACCAAGGTTTCCGAGCTGCAGGTTGTCCTGGGAGTTCCAGGCTGCAGATTAAGTCCCAGAGCTCCAAACTATTGATTAGGTCCTGTGGATACAAGCTGTAGGTAAGATCCTAGTGCCACCGAGCTAAAAGTTAGGTCCTGGATGCTTAGATCAGCAGGACAGTGAGACATGCTCTCATGTGACGTGGGACAACACATGCAGGGAGGAAAGGAACACTCGCTTTTCCTTAAGGTCTAGGCTCAGCATTAACACCTGGCCACTCTGCGTTCCCTTCCCTTGTCACTAGAAGAAGGAACTGCAGAGGGTAAGGATACCTGAGTGTGACGCTCACGGGCTGGAGGTCCAAAGCAAGGTGCCATCAGGGTACAGGTGGCATTGATGCTAAGAGACTGCTGAGAGTGTCAGACGAGGGCATGTGACGGAGGCCTGGGTCTGTTGCTACTGAAAGTTGACGTGCTCAGGAAGGCGAGGATCTCCAGACTGAGACTGAGATGTTGCTGCCAAAGGAGTGAGGTCAGTGCTGGGAGAATGGGACTTACCTGAAGAAAACCCGTCAAGAGGGAGATGGCTGTGACAGGCATTGTGTAAGAGGCTGGCAAGCTGAGAACTGAGAGCCAAGCATCTGGGTCATTGGTGATCTTGATGAACACAGTTTTATGGGAGCAGCAAGGTAGAGCTGCGATTGGAGCAAATTTAAAAGGGAAGCAAAGACAGTGAGTAAAACCAACAACACTTTCAAATAATTTTGTTATAAAGAGGTAAAAGATATGAAGGGTGGACCAAAACCAAAAAAGAAACCCAAGCAATTCTGACTCACAGCGACACTGTAGGACAGAGTAGAACGGATCCATAGAGTTTCCAAGGAGCACCTGGCAGATAGGAAGTGCCAGCCTTTTGGTTAGCAGACATAGAGCTTAGCTGCTTGCCACCGGGGATTGTATTAGAGGGTGAAGTAGGGCTAAGAGGGCTTTTTGGAAGAATAGCATGTGTTTATATTGATGGGAGTGGTTCAGCTGAAAGAAGAAATTGATGAATGCAGTAAGTGAACTCCTGGGATCTGGCGCACAGCTTGAGGGTGTGACTCAGGAGCCCCACGGGTTTGTTTGTAGCGGTGGGTCTCAGGCAGAGGTGATGTTGAGCCCGCAAGGGTGACTCAGTGACGCTGCTGACATCGAATGGGCAGAGTGCAGAGCGTCCCGCGGGACAGAGTGCAGCTCGGGTAGCACACTCTCTGGCCTGATGGGTCGGCAGTGCTGAGGTTGGGAAGGCCCGGTCTCTAGTGGCAGGAAGAAGGGAAGGACGCATGGCTCTGATGATTTTAGGAGCTTTGATGTAGTGGTAGAAGCTGGAAGAAAGCTGCATCTCATTGTTTTAATGTTTTTCAGAGATAGAGAAAGCAAACTCATTAGATAAGAGTAAGTGTAACAGGGTAGAATTTCAGAGATGAGGGAACAGTCAATGGACAAGGAGAAGGTCATTTGATTTCCCGGATGTGCTATGTGTCCACTAGAGGCTAGTGGTCATATATTTCAAAATTTTACAGTGCCCATAATATTCTGTTTTGATGTTGTCCTTTCTGGGTTAGAGGCACAGATCATCCACCTGTGTCTCTGCTGGGACGTTGTAAATGAAAGGCAGATACTATCAGTGCTGATGTTGCTGGGGAAGAAGAAGAAGAAAGGGAAATGGAGCTGGAAATGCAGGCGAGAGAAGGGTTATAAAAACTGTTCATGCGACTTCTGCTGAGCAGTGAGGAAAGTCAAAGCAGGTAGGAGACAGAGACCGCAAAAAAGAAGATCCATCAAAGAGAAACAGGTCCTGGTGGCTCACCAAGTTCATGGTTTAGAGGGAATAGTCTAAAGTGCTGCTTAAAATTAAGAGTAGAAAAGTTTGTACTTCTTACTTGTGATAAGGTCTGGGATGTGGTAATGGGACTGAGAAGCTAACTCAGAGAGGAGAGCAAGAGAATTGGAGGACAGGTCAGGTGACTTGTTTAAGAAGGACGACCTGTGTGGATATCAAAATCACGAAGAATTATGAATGGGCACTATTAGAAAAAAGGTCAGTAAGCCAGAAACCAAACTCTTCCAGGAATGCAGCCGGTGCAGGGAGCCGAAGGTCAGATGAGGGTGTAGGCAGAAGGTCAGGCACATGCCAACAGCCAGATGAGGAGGGGGTAATCAGATGAGGGGACAGTCCAAGCCAGGAGGTTCTATAGATAGAGAGGAAAAATCTTGTAGAAATAGCAGGGAAGAACGGAAGAGACTCACTGTGAGGCCTATTATTAGCGTAATTTTTCTAAGAAGAAAATGGTCCCCTCTCAGAAGACCTCAGAGGGAGAGTATTTTAAGAGAGAGCCAAATTCAACAGGACCGTCAACCAAATACACACTTCTGCCAGCTCCATTTAGAAAAGTCTCAAATAATAATTTTAAATTGGCTTAGTTCAAGCCCATGCCTGGCCAGTTCCCTTACCCAGGAGGGTAGAGTATTGAAACGTCAGTAGTCACCAGCATCCCATTTCCTTGGAAAGAGTTAGGCATCAAAAGCTTTAAAAAGAAAGAGTAGAACAATTACAGCAGGTTGAAGTAATGAGACACAGAAGAGCTTCTTTCTGAAAGCAGAATTAAAAGTCATCTAGTCTGCTGTATTATCATGGATGTGACATATCACCAGCTAGGTAACAACACATCATTCTGGTGCTTGGGAATTTGAGGAGAGCAAAGACAGAAAAAAGCAGGCTGACATACCAAGGATATTAAAGATCCTAAATCTGTAATCCATAAATCCTAAGGGTTTCTTGAATTTCATTTATTACTCCTCTTGTCTCATTCTCACACCCGGTTGTGCTCTCTTATTCGAATCCTGCAGTGGACTTCACCACGGACATAGTCTGCAAAGTAGTTCTTTTGCAGCGATGGAGGCAGTGAGTTCAGAGGAAGTATGTTTATAAAGTAGGCAATTGTGAGTTGTTCCAAATATATACCACTTAAATGAAGCAGAGAGGTGAATGGCATTGTTCAGTGGATATTAAAAAGTAAAATAAAATAAAGTAAAATTGGTTGCTCGGTTAGTCTAGCTTTGCTGTTCCCAAAGAACTGGGATTCTGATTCCATTGTGTAATTATTCACCTTCCAATTCGCTTGAATATGCACGTTTATCTCTAGTGATTTGGATAAAAGAGCTGCAAATTGGATGACAGAACAATCAAATTAGATCTCTTTAAGGGAATTCACTGTCCAAATAGCAAGTGTGGAAAAGAACAGAGATGGGAGCGTTAGTGAGATAGACATCAGCCCTTGAACTACAGAACTCTCCATGCTCACCGAAGGCAAGGAATACTACCAACCACTTTGGCATATTTGGAAAATATTTTAACCAATGGTCTTAACATTTAGTCTAGTCTTGGGTCTGCTTTACTATCTTGTTAAGCTTTAGCATGCCATTGGACATCTCTGCATCTTGATGAATGTATTTCATAAACGGTAAAGTAAGGTAAAACATTAATTATTGTTCTTAATAAAACACTATAATAGATACTGGAAACCTTGGTGGCATAGTAATTAAATGCTATGACTGCTAACCTGAAGGTCTGAGGTTCAGATTTGCCAGGTTCTCCTTGGAACTCTATGGGCCAGTTCTGCCCTGTCCTGTAGGGTTGCTATGAGCCAGAATTGACTTGATGGCAGTGGGTATAATAAATATTGTTGCACACCCACTCCTCACCTATTGACATGGTTAAGTTCCAAAGATCAGGTCATTATGCAAACACTGGTGTTATGTGGAAATGAAGAATGGCCACGTCAGATCACAACATGAAGGATGACTACATCATTACATAGCTACCGGATTGCATCATTATGTAACTATCAAACTACTGAGAATCATGGCCAAGCCAAGCTGATATAGAACCTTAACCGTTATAAGTAGCGTTACTCTGCCTCACACCTCAGCATTTGTTACTGCTAGATGCTTGTCATTAATGCACAGAACAGTCAGAGAGCAGGCCTGCGGCACTGTCCTAAGTGCAGGATAACTGGGAGCTGGTAAGTGAGGAGGAGCTGTAGTATGTGTATGTATGTACTTTGTATGCGTGTATATTCATATACATAAAACCAAAAAAAAAAAAATGCCATCAAGTCGATTCCAACTCCTAGTGGCCTTCTGTATAGGCATAATCGTATGTATGACCTGGGAGTCTTTTGTTTTACTTTTTGGTCTGTGTGTGGTTTATTAACTGTGTATCATAAGTCAATACACTTGACCTTTCTGAACTCATATTTCTTCATTTCTATCTTTGCTAAGCTGTCTTGAGGATTATAAGTGATTACATATCTTTTTGTCACATAATAAGGATTTAGAACTAGAAGTGGCTAATTATTCTGTAAGTGGATTCAGTTCCTTGACTCATGTGATAACACACTGTGGGGACTTGTAACTACTCAGCTTCCCGTTCTGCTTGTTTGATTGCGAAGTCATAAGAGAAGGGACACCATATGCATTTTTACTGCTAGGCACTGTGTCATCCTCCTTATACTGCTTTGGGAAACTCTGGTGTTGCCGTGATTAAGCACTCTAGCTGCTAACCAGAGTCAGCCATTCAGATCTACCACATGCTCCTTGGAAACTCCGTGGGGCAGTTCTACCCTGTCCTATAGGGTCAATATGTGTCAGAATTGACTCAATGGCAACAGGTTTGGTATGCTGTTATCACTGATTAGAATAGAGAGTGTGAACTTTTTGGAAAAAAAAACTGACTCACAAGTAGAAATGAGTGCTAGTGAGTCTTTCTCAGAAAAATGTGCTATGTGAATAGGTGGTTACAGTTCTACAGAACTTGATGGTTGGGCTTCAGTGAGTGTGTCCTGGTCATGGCAGTGAGAGATTCTTCTAAGGAAAACAGTACTTACTGTCACCCGTGAAAGAGACCATCTTCAACTATCGCTTCTGGCAGGAAAGAATGTTGAAAAACTCTGTGATCTTCATTCTTCTCTCACAAAGTCAATAGTGTTGGCAGAAGTATAGAATAAATTAGGTTGGTAATTGCCGAGGTTACTACTGCACGTTAAATAAATGGTAGTATTTGTCACTATTGATGGAAATAGAATTAAAATAAACACATATTCTATATGTAAGTTAATGTATTTTGGTTATCATGTAATTTAAACATCACTGTGCTTTCGTCCATCGTGTTTATATTTAGTAATTTGAGCCTCGTTGTTAATATGTGACTCACATGCCATTCTTACTGGCTCTTGGTGCTGTTGAGCCAGCTGCAGGCCGTAGCAGCCCTGCGCACGACAGAGTGAGACCCCGCCCCGCCGTGTGCCATCCGCACGGTCATCGCCGCGCCGTCGTTGCAGTCACTGTGTCACGCTGTCTCCTCGAAGGTCTTCCTGTTTTTCTGTGAGCCTCTACTTTACCCAACGTGATGTCCTTCTCCAGGAACTGGTCCCTCCTCTCAGCGTGACCAAAGTAGGGGAGCCCTCCATCTAAGGAGGGTTATTGTGGGACTTCTTCCAAGACAGACTTGTTTGTTTGACTGGCAGTTCGTTAAAAACAAAGCCAACAAAGCAAAGCCTAACTGTTAGCCATGGAGTTGATTTTGACTTACAGTGCTGGGGGAGAGAAGAGAACTGTGCCCCAGGGTTTCTGAGGAGCGGCGGGGGTGCCACAGCTGCCAACCTTTTGGTGAGCTGCTGAGCCACTAGGGTTCCCCTGATAGCCCATGTCACGTGCAGCATTCTTTGCCAACATCAGGACTGAAAAGTGTCAGTTCTTCTTTGGTTTTCTTTATTCATTGTTCGGCTTTCACAGGCAAGCGAGGCAACTGACAACAGCGTGGCTCGGGTCAAGTGGGCCCTGGTTGTCAAAACGACATCTTTGCTTTTTAACACTTAAAGATATATAATGTGACACGTATAATGTGCAGTGTGTCTTCTGACTTCTTGACTGCTGCTTCCGTGGGTGCTGATTGTGAGTCCAAGGAGAATGACATTGTGGACAACTCCAATTCTGTTGTCTTCTTCTGATGATGTTGTTTGTTGCTGCAGTTGTGAAAATTCTTAGTTTCTTCGCTTTTAAGTACAATCTGTACTGACAGTAAGACAAGACCTGACTAATGAGGAAACTGTGCACATGAGCGAGTGAGGGCGTATATAGGAACACTGCGCAGTGTTGGCTCAGTTTTTTTTTTCTTTAAACATAAAATTCTTATAAAAAATAAAGTCTGTTAATTAAAAATAGTAAGTGATCTGAGATCTATATCAATTATGGGAGGGAGGAGGAGGGAAGGAAGATGTAACCTGCATAGTGTAAAATGGAAGAAATAATTAAGATAGGAACATACTTCAATAATACAGAAAACAAATATACAGCACATTATAGAAAAAGAAACAAAGTTACAATTTGGTTCATTGAAAAAATGAGTAAAACTGATAAATTGCTATCAAGACAAATGAATAAAAAAGTAAGAGCACAAATTACTGATCTCAAGAAAGAAAAAGAGAACATCACTACAGAATCTAGAGTGTCTAAAAAGAATATGTTTGAAACAATTTAAATCAATACAATTGACAATTTAGAAAAAATTTAACATGGACAAATTTATTGAAAAGCATTATTAGACTTGTCACAAAAGTAAATTACAACTGTGACTAATCCTTATATATTAAGGCATTTGAATCTGTTGTTAGAATACATTTTAATGGAGAAAATACCATGTCTAGATGGATTCAGCTATGAATTGTTCCCAATACTTAGGAAGAATCTCTGTCTTTATAAACTCTTCCAAAAAAACAGGAAAAAAGGAAATATTTCTGAACTATTATTATATAGTCCACAAAATTTGATATCAAACCCTGACAAGTACATTGAAAGGAAAGAAGTGCTAGAGGAATACCTTTCCTACACATAGATGCAAAATTTTTTGAATGAAATATTGATAGTTTAATACAGAGATATATAAAAAGGATAGCATGTTACAACCAATTGAAATCTATTTTGAAAGTTTGGGGTGACTTGACATTTAAATATTAAATATATTTCACTATTTGCATATAGATGCATATAATAGATGCCGTATGCATAAATATGAAATGTATTAAATATACTCATTAATGGAGCCCTGGTGGTACAGTGGTTAAGAGCTGTGTGTGCTAACCAGAAGGGTTGGCAGCTGGACTCTGCCCGCCGCCCCCTGGAAAGCCACGGAGCAGTGCGTTAATGCCAGTGATCGGAAGGCTCGCGTAACCGTCTTGGACCCACGCCCTGCTGTTGACTTGAGTCCGACTCATAGCAACCAGGGGAGAACTGCCACACACAAATTTCGAAGTTGTTCCTGGTGATTTATGCCATCAGGGTTTCCAACCGTCTTATAGATACTAGAAAGTGTTTGCTGAAATTCAACACACATTCATAAAAAAAAAAAAAAAAAAAAAAACTCTTCAGATCCAACATCTATCTGCTGCAGATGAGTTGATTCCAGCTCATAGTGAACCAACCATAAATCAAAAGGAACATCTTTTTTTCTTACTGTGCTTTTGTAACAGTTTTACAATTCAGGTCAGTTTCTCATACAAAAACTTTGACACACATGGTTGTGTGGCTCTGTTGGCTCTCCCTGCAGTGTAGCAGCTCGCTCCCCCTCTGCACCCTGAGGGAGCCCGGCGTCCTTCCGTCCTACTCCTGTCCCACTCTGCCCTCTCACCTCCTCCAGACAGGAGCCACCCAGTTAGTCTCCAGCATCTGCTTGAGCCAAGAAACACAGTCCTTACCAGCATCATGTATGTGTTAGAGTCGAGTCTGATCTCCGTCTGCAGGGTCGGCCTCGGGAATGGTTTTAGCTCTGCACTCGCGGGGAGTCCAGGGCCGTATCTTCTGGAGTCTCTTCAGTCTGAGTGAGACCGTCTGATCTTTGTAGTCGAAGGGAACTTTTTGATGCCTCTCTCTCCTGCACGCCTTACCGTCAGTGTCTCACAAAGCCTCACCAGTTGTGTCTCCACTGTGTCTTTCGGCTGTCTCTGTTTCATGTCACTACCATGAGGACACAACTCCCATCACCACTTCTGCTTCAGAGTCACAGCTTCTGCACTGATTCAGGCCATGCTTGTGAAATAGGCACAGTGGCCTCAGAATATAAACTGCAGTGGTCCTTGTCATCTTCTTTCTCAAAAGCCATTCAAAATCTTTTGATTGTCTGAAGGATGAAAGGGCACGTATGATCTGATTCTTATTGTGTGTTCACCTCCTCTGCTGCTTCTGGACCTGGCCTCCCCACTGTAAGCTGCGGCCGTACCGAGGTCTCTCTCAGACCCTCGGCACTCTAACAAGGGTCACAATTTTCATAAATGATGTCCCCTCTGCCTTTGGGTTAGGCAAAGAGTCTTCATCAGTCCCCTCATTTCTGAACGACCCTGAAAGCACTTAGTATTACTTTCTTGCTTGAAGCTGTAACTTTGTGGAATGTAAGCTAGTCCAGAGCAAAATTTCCAAATGGATTATTGCAATGAAGGTTGTAATTTCTTCTTTATTGAGTTATAAAACTAATGTATGTTAACTAAAAAATATTTATTAAATAATTAACATTAGAAAAGACAAGAAAATGACACAATCCAATCTTCTAAATGAAAAATATTGTTAGTATTATTGAGTACAGTTTTATACATTGTCTTTATAAATGTATCATGAGTTGGATCTGACTCGACAGCACTTGGCTTGGCTTATAAATGTAGTTTTTTTTTTTTTTTTCCATATAATTGCACTCACTTTAAAGAATCCAAAATATTTTATCACATTCCTTTTCACACCCCAGAATTTCCAAAACTTCTATGGAGGACTTGGCCATCTCTAGTGATTGGAGTGGAGATTTGAGCCAGCCTTTTATACTGTCATGAGGGTATTTTGTCTGAAATACATGAGTCCTGTCAGAAACTTGATACATAGCATCATGAGATTAGTTTGCAGGAGGTGAGGTGAAGAGAAGGAAGAGGTTTGTTTCCTTTCTAATATAAATTATTATCAAATGATGAGTTCAGATCAATATTACTTCCTTATAAAAAGTTAAGTTTAAATTGTTTTATGGTATAAGCAACACTCTGAGGAACATTCTTTTCCTAGAAAGCTGAATTTAGAATTATGTCCTTAGAACCCGGTTGCTATTGAAGCTATTCTGACTCATGGCAACCCAATCGGAGAGACTAGGACAGCTCCACAGGGTTTCCAAGGAGCAGCTAGGGGTTTCGAACTGCCTGCCTTTTGGTTAGCAGCCAAGCTCGTTAAGACTAAGCCACTGTTGTTCCTTCCTCAGAACGTATTTCCTAGAGGTCTAATTAGTAGCTCAAAAGGTATTTTTGGAATGAATGGCACGTAATACCAAAGTGCTACTGCAAGAGTAATCACACTGCCCACTTCCCCAGAAAGTCATGGCAGTGCCCGTTCCGTCAAATGATTCTCCATCCCTAACACAGAGCTTTCTTAATTTTTTAAATGTTTTCTAATTTGTTAATAGTAATCTGTTTTGCTTTTAAAGAAAAATTTATATTTGTCTTGTTACAGGTACTTTCTCTAAACATTTGTGGTTGAGTTGCATTTTCTTTTGCGTGTACGTGTGTTGTACTCATTTCTCTTCTGCAAAAAAAAAATTGTGTTTGGTTAACAATGTTTCAAACTTCAAATCGTCAGCAGTTAAGTTGTACCGTCCACACGTCTGGAACAGTAAACAGTCAGGTGCCTTTGGGAAGAAGAGAATGAGCTTCTGGTATTCTATGGGAAGTACTTGAATTGACCTTCAGAATATTTATCAAGTCATTTACAAAAGTTAAGAATGCCTAATTTTTTTGTCCTTCAGGACCTCTTGCAAAGCACCAATATAGGCATAATTAAAAACATAAAGTTCCTAAGGCATGGTGTCTGCTCTGTACTGGGGAGAGGTTGCTGATAAAATTGTTAATTAGCAGCTTATCAAGATACCTGTGTCATTGTGTATTGTAATATGCCCATGGGCCAAGTGTAAATTATTCATAAATTAACACAGGAAAAGCAAAAGCAAGATCAGCAAGTTGAAGGTCATATCTACCTGATACACCAAAATGCTAATCAGCTCATAATTATTAAATATAAATATAAATAAGCATTTCTGAACAGGAAATAACAAAGACACAAAATTAAATACAAGAAACTGTGAAGGTCAGTTCTTCTTTGATAAATCTAAAATGTATCTAATGAAATCTGCACAGCGTACCTTAAATAAAAAAGGACTTCAGTCAGTTCTGAAAAATGTCTACGGGAATAATGGGGAAAAAAAGGAGAGAAACAATACAGGTTCATTGTTCTACACCTCTAAATTCTTTTGGACCTTTTCTCAGTTCTGTTCCACTGGTATTCTTTCTAAATATAATTCCAATATTCAAAGCTTTCAAGTCAGCCACATAGAGCACCATGAAGAGTGTGAAGGAAAACCTCACAGACTCATTTTCCACCAGTAGCAAACAGAATGCAGACACTGTCCTGATGTGTAAGCGCGAACTTAGAGCGACTTGACAAACACCTGAGTAACTTGGAAGCGCAATGTAGGTGATTGTCGCTCTTGGTTACCTATTTTCAGTTTCCATTCGGAATTCACCTTATTCACAGGTCTCAAAAACTAACGTGTGTATGTAGTAGTTGAACATCTGTCAGCGACTCTAAAGGCTTTGTTGTTTAGTAGGTCATGTCGTTCAAATCAGTCAACATCTGTTGGACTGGGTGCCAATAACATTAACCGATAAGGAGACTCAGCCCTGCCCCGCTGACATCAGAGATATCCGTGTTGTCCTGGATTGAATTCTGTATCCCCCCAAATATGTATCAGTTTGGCTGGGCCGTGATTCCTGATACTGTGTGGTGTTTCCTGCGTGTTGTAAATCCTGCCTCTCTGTTAACGAGGGAGTGGGGGCAGCCGCGTGTCCCTGAGGCAGGACTCAATCTACAAGCTTGGATGGTGTTGAAGGAAATCTCTTGGGATATAAAAGAAAGAAGTGATCAGAGAGCCAGAGGACCCTCGTACCACCAAGGAAGCTGTGCCGGGAGCAGAGCGCATCCTTTGGACAGGGGATCCCTGTGCGAAGAAGCCCCGAGCATGCCGGAAGACAGCTGACAGAGAACGCCGGCCCCTGGAGCTGATGCCCTGAGTGTAGACTGTAAGCCTACTTCATTGTATAGATGTAAACTTATCTTTGGTCAAGCTATCCATTTGTGGTGTTTCTCTTAGAGGAGCACTAGATGACTATGACGGATATTGATGAACTTGGGAATACGTTTGTCAAATAGATGATTAACTAAAAGTTAACCTGTGTTGGAACTGTGGACTCAGCTCTGCTCGCGGGAACTAACCAAGGTATCCCAAGTGGGTGCAGAAGGGACTCAAACAGATCTGAGCCAAGAACTGACAGCAACAATATTTTTTTAATTCACTGAGCCCTTTCCATGAATTTACTCAATGGGTCATGTGTGTGTGTATGTCATATATATCCATAAGTCAGAATGAACTCAACAGAAAAGCATTTAACATATATGAGGACTGACAGTTAAGTTCGTGAATGCATCCTAGAAAAAGTGCTACATACCTCATTGTTGAATGTCACTGCAGTCACCTTCGAAGTCCTCGCCTTGGGAAGCTATGCTGTGCTGCCAGGGTCTAGTCCACCCCTCAAAGCAGTTTTAGAATGCTTTTCCTCAAATGGTCATCAGAGCTGTCATCACATTACCCTTGATATCCTGTATGTCATCAAAATGTCTTCCTTTCAATATTTATTTTATCTTTGGGTAAAGAAAAAAGTCACTTGGGGCCAGGTCAGGGGAGTAGGGAAGGTGTTCCAGTACAGTTATTTGTTTTCTGGCTAAAAACTCCCTCACAGACAGCTGTACAATGAAGTTCACGAACTTGCTACTGTGCCACTGTGTGCAATAGCGACTCCAGAAAGGGTTCCAAAATTGCTCTGAAGGGTGACTAGGTGCTGTCATCGGTGCATAGCTTCCCAAGGGGTGGACTTCAGAGGTGACTGTAGTGACATTCAGCAGTGAGGTCTGTAGCACTTAGAACAATTAAGTTGGCGGACTTAATTTTTGAATCTCACATGTGTATGTATAAAATGAAATGTAATGTATATATAAAATATAAATGGGATATAAACGTATGTGTGGGGTGTGTGCGTGTGTGTGTGTGTGCATATGAAATATGTCTTCTGATAGTGTGTCATGAAGTGGGTCCCAGTGAGCCTACAGTAGGGCAGGTTAGAGTGCCTTAGGCTGGGGTCTTTATGGGAGCAGAAAGCCAGGTCTTGTCTCCCTCGGAGCAGCTGGGGGGTTTGAACTGCTGACCTTTAGGTTATCCATCAAGGGCTTAAACATTGTGCTGCCAGTGCTCCCTACATATCTATTTCTCTTTTAGCCCTTACAAAAATGCATGAAAAAGTCATTTTTATGAAAACCACTCTGAAAGTGAGGATACTGGGGCTTAGAGGGATTGGTGGTTTCATGGACATTTTAGAACTAGAGAGTGGTGTTGCTGAGCTCACCCTCTAATCCCACCAAACGCAGAAACCTGTTGCCGTCCAGTCGATTTGGACTCATGGTGACGCTGGAAGACCAAGAACTGTCCCTGGGGTTTCCAGGGAGCACCTAGTGACTGGGAACCGCTCCCCTCCGGCTAGCAGCTGACCGCTTAACTAGTCGTCCTCAGGGGTCCTGAAATCCGACAGCCTTCCTCCTGTAACCATAGTGGAAAAGCAGGATCTTCAAGGCCGAGTCATTGGTGCCAGTGTTGTGTGACTCCCATAAGAAGACTCAGTGTTTGTTGTGGCTTGGTCTTTTGATGGAAACAGTAGAGATGTCACTTGTTCTCATTCCAGAGGTTTCAGAGCTCCAGTTTCTACTTTGAAGAGTAACGGGAGGGAGTCACTCTAAGGACTCAGATTAATATTTCTTCTCTACTGCCCAATCAGCTTTGATCTGATGCCCATCAGAGAAGGGGGAAGCTTTTTGTGATTTTTTTAAGTAATAATTTTAATGGAATATGAAGAAAAATTACAAACAATGGGAAAATGAAGTCCATGGTAGTAAAGCCATCAGAACACTTTCACTTTTCAGTGACTGGCACATGACAGACGCTCAACAATCTAAGACTTTGGTGACCTGTTGATTAAATTTTCTAAGGGAACAAGTCTGTGCTTTTGAGTATTTTCTCAGTGTTGTTGTTTTCTTTTTTTTTTAATTAAATAAAAAATGAAAGTGTGCATACTCTGTGCTTACAATATTGGGTTAAGAGAGGAGGAGTACACAACTTGTGTCGAAGTCTCATTAATATTGATCTTATTAATGTGTATTGTCACCAATTTCGCCCAACCAAGTTTCTAACAACTATCTAATTTAAACGCTCTCCCCTCACCCTCTCACTCTCCCACCCTCTCCATCCTTGTAGCTGTCAAAGAGTCTTTTCTGTTATGTATGAGTGTGCTTTTAAATTTTTATCGTAGTGATCTCATATAATAATTGTTCTTCTGTCGCTAACTAGTTTCACTCTACATAATGTCTTCCAGTTGAGACCAAATTGAGAGATGTTTCCTGCTATCATCGTTGTTCTTTATCAGTGTATAGTACTCCACTGAGTAAATATACCAAAGTTTAGCCATCCATTCTTCTGTTGTTGGGCATCTGGATTGATTCCAACTTTTTGCTATCATGGACTGTGCTACAATGAACATTCGTGTGCACGTATCAGCTGGTGTGAATGGCCTTGATTCTGTAGGATATATTCTGAGCAGTGGAATTACTGGGTCGAGTGGTATATCTATATCCATTATTTTAAAGTAATGCTAAATTGCTTTCCAAACAGGTTGCACCATTTTCTGCAATCCCACCAACAGTATAGAAGAGTTCCAATCTCTTCACAGCCTCTCCAACATTTATTGTTTTGCATTTTTTGGATCATGGCCAGTCTCATTGGGGTGAGATGGTATCTCATTGTCATTTTGATTTGAATTTCTTTAATAATTAATCATTGTGTTTTCAGTGTTTTAATGACCATTGCAAATGTTAAAGCCATTTATCTCTTCTGCTTTATTTGTATTGTACAGAGCATATTCAGTCAACAGGAAATGTGCTCAGCCTCACGACAGCTGAGACCTGGAGAAGGCTGAGAGTGCCTTTGAGAGAGTGAAGGTTCTGGGGAGAAAACCTCTGGTTCAGAGGGTATCACGCAGTAAGCAAGTCTGGTGGCCAGAAAACATGGACAGAAAGGGTATAGAGGGGAACTACTCTTTCCAGAGAGAGGCTTGGCCCAGTGCAGTATTGTGTCGGGTCAGACTGTGAGAATGTGTCACGTCTGAGGCCCTTTCAGTGTAAACAAATTCTCTCTCCAACACCACTAACCCCTGAGTTTACAGTCATCCCAAACAGATTAACTCTAACTGGACCCTAAGCCACCAAGTTGAGGAAGCCTGTGTTCAATCCCTGTCTTCAAATACATGATACCGATCCCGGATCTGCATCCTTCCAGAGCCTGGGTGAGCCTAGAACCCACTGCCTGGGTCTTTTTCCTGTATAATCACATGGAATCTGATGCTTAATACCTATCATCAGAGCAAAACGACAGGGTTGTACAAGTAAAAAGTGAGAGATTTCTCTTTATAAATTTTTCTCTTTACTGTTTTTTTATTATGATTGGATGAAAATGTACATTCCCATATAAATTCGTATGCTCACCTATATGCAGCTCCCACTGTTCTCCCTGCCCTGTGACAGCACATCCCTCTTCTCTACTCCGTACATGTCCTATCCTCTAAACTGTTTCCTGTCCCCTCCTCTCCATCCACTCCCCTTCCTCCAGCAAGAGATCAGCAGGATGACATCCTATAGATACACAGAACCATAAATTTCCCACAAGATACGATCACTCTGCATCACTAAGTCCAATCCATTGCTGTCCAAATAGATGACCTTCATTATGGTTTATGGACTGGGGCAGCATTAGGGCCAGGGGCCATGCTCACAGGGAAACCCCAAAGCCCCCAGACCATCAATTGTGATTTTTTTATTGGAGATCTCAGGGTGCACCCCTGTTTATTCTCTTGTTGCCAGTGAGACTTAACTTTGTGAGCTCCATTGTGGCTATCACTGGTGGTGGCTGCGCACCATCCGGTTCTTCTGGTCACAAGTCGATGTGGAGACCCACTGGCATGGGCCTCTCTGTCTTCTGGGTTCTCTTTTCCCGGTGTCATTATTGTCCTCAGTGACCATCTGTTGCTGTTGAGTTGGGACTCTTTTTAAAATTTTATAACAAGGTAACAATTGTTTTTTTCAAGTCTTAACTTCTTGATTCTTTTTTAAGTGTTATAAAGATGTAAGCACTTATTCTAAAATGTTGTTTTCTTGCTCATCACTGTGAAAGCAAACAGCACCAAGGCTTCCTGCCCACCAGAAAACTGCTTCGCTCTGTGCGAAAGATGCTTTGTCAGAAACAAAACCAACAAAAAGGCTGTTTTACTCATTGTCCAGTTCAATTATTTCAAATCTGTTCCATTTTTCCTTGACTTCTACAGCTAATTTTTATTGCAACTCCCAAATGGTTGCACACAGGAGGGGATTCCCTGCTATCTTTGATGAGACTTGCAAATAAAATCGAAAGAAATGCTTTGAAATGCAAAGTTAAAAAGTAAACAGACTAACAACTGAAATATTTGCATCTCAGGCGTGTCTGAAGAACTGCAGAGAAGTTGCAGGGTACGTGACAAGTAAGGAGTAAAGAAACACCCACCCTTTGCCTCCTGGAAAAGAAAACCCGACGCTAAGCTGCATCTTCTGTCAGATCAGGAACAGGCGGTGCTGCGTCTCGCTGTCCCCAGCTGTTTCCCTCCTCGGATACCTGGGCCCTCAGCCTCTTCCCTTGCTTAGTTTCAGTTTAGGCATCAATTGAAAATACAAGTTGGTGGGGTTCTAGTGGCATTTAGGAACACAGAGCTTCAGGTCTGATTTGTCCTGAGTAGAGAGTAGAGACAAGCAGGGTGGGGACGCCTTCCTACACTGGACTAATTCGGATGAGGCAGTAACAGGGACACGCCTCCACTCACATTCCCCTTCCCACCCTGGGTGGGGCTTTAAGCCAACTGTATACACATCCCAGGGACTGGTGTCTGGCATCCGTGGGGACAACCAGGAGAGCTGACACAGGCTGGCATGAGGCCACTCTGAAGGAGGTGGGGGGCAGAGGTTGACTGTTATCTCCTGTGATACCTTTTTCACGGTGATGGCATCAGTACACACTGAGATGGTCGAATCTGTTTATGTGGTTAGTGGTTTATCCTACCCCCGGGCCTCTCGAGATTGCAGAGTTGTGATCCTAAATTCATGTTTTATCAGTCCACTGGACTCTGAACACAAGCAAGAGCCTGTTTTATAGATGAAAGACAAATTTATAGACAAAAGAAAAAATAGCATGGCTAGGGATAGCATCACATGGCTCTAGTAATCTTTCTGGAAAACTCAAATCTGTAAAAACCTGTTCCCAGGGCACCAACAGTTTTACATCCCAATTGTTCCAGGGCTCTCACGGTAAAACCTTGAATCGTGTAATCCTGTCAAAGAGCTGGGACTGCCACTGTCCTCATTAGCTTCTGTTTTAGAGAAAATGCAGCCGGTGTCTGCGGAAATAAAGTGTCACTCAAGAGTGCATTTGACAGTTCCATTCTCTGTCTCTGATCCTCCCTAGAGTGGTTGTGTCTTCACAAGTCTTTAGGTGTCCCCTAAAAGCCTTTTTTCTTTTTTTGCCAATTTTTTAAGGATGCAATTTATTTATTTACGGTAAAAATGTTGAATAAGAAAACTTCACTTAGAAGGAAAAATGTCACCGTGATATTTCTAGAAACATATACTAACTTGTTTAGAAAAGGGGACTTGACGAAGTCCATTGAGCAGTTCCGGTGGTTGGTTTTGGTCGCCAGTTCCTCTCACTTTGTGTAGGCAGTTTGAAAGGTGTGCAGGGGGAAGAACTATGACCAGAACTTGATGAGGACAGTGCTCATGCCTATTCAGTCATCAGTGAATTTGGGTGCCTCCAAAATGGATCAACTTGGCTGTACTGCAATTTCTGATACTGAGAAATTGTCCTCCATTCTGTGAAATGATGTAAATATCCTACATGGCGTAGATCCCAGCCTCATCGCTATGGGTTGGAATAGACTTGACAGCAGTGAGTTGGGTTTGGGGTATGCCAGTGGTTACAGTCCTAGTTAGGACTGAGCTGTCCGTCATGGGCGTGAGGCAGGGCACAATCTACAGGATTAGGTTGTATCTTGAGTAAGTCTCGTTTGAGATAGAAGACAGTGCAGCACAGAGGAGAAGGCCCTCACTACCACCAAGCAGAAGAACCAGGAGAGAGTATCTTTTGGACACGGAGTCCCTATGGTGAGAAACTCCTAGACCAGGGTAAGATTGGCCACAGGGACTTTCCCTCAGAGCTAATGGAGTAAGAAAAGTGTTACCCTGGAGATGGTAACTTGAACTTGGACTTCTAGCCCCCTAGACTAGGAGGGAGTCAATTTCTGATTGCTGAAGCCACCCACAGGTGGTATTTCTGTTACAGCATCACTAGCTAAGACAAAGGCAACTACATTTGGAAAGATTATTCACAATATCAACCTAACTGAGGGCATGAGACATAAAACTATAAACCACTCTCTTAATAGTCTAGGTCTTAATTTTCTAATTTGAAAAATAAAAATATAAGTGCTACTGACGTTTATGAAACTCAAGACAGTTGTCAGAATTTAAAAAATTAAGTGATTATTTAGCCATCTTTCACACTTACATCTTTGTGTTGGTTATATAACATTAGTCATTTTGTCTGTTCTAAATTTCTCTTTCACATTTCAAATGAATGTTTGCCACTTTATTTTTGAATAAATATTTAGTAAGTCCTCCCTAAGCATATAAACTATGGCAAATATTATAAGAGTTTAAGAGATAGATCAGACTTAATCCTGCTGTCAAGAATGCCACATTCTAGGGGGAAGATCAAGGCATGCACACAAAATTTCAAGACAGGTCGAGAGGAATGATTATTCTTTTCAGCATACAAGGGAAATGCTACTGAAATTCTGACATTACTTTTGGGTGGTAAGTCAGAGAAGATATGGCTCTTGAAACGTGACTAGAATTTAGATGTGCAAAAATGAAGAAAAATCTTGATCAAGTTCAAAACCAGTTCACCATCAAGTTGACTCTGTAGAACTGTGCCGTGTACAGCTTTCAGTGGAGGGATTCTTCAGAAGGAGATCACCAGGTCCTTCTTCCCAGGTTCCTGCAGGTGGACTAGAACCTTCAACCCTTTGGTTAACAGGTGATAGCAACCAGAGACTCCTGGTCAGTTATGGGAAACTTGCAATACTCCTGTGAACCAGAGCAGCATGGCTGGCATTCAGTAGTGCTATGAAGATGAAAACCGAGGTGTGACAACAGGTCTGCGTAGATAACGAGAGGCTGTGGCACCAGGCTGAGGACTTGACGGCAGCCCAGGGCAATACTGAGTCACTGAAGACAACCAGACCAGAACGAGGTTTAGAAGAAAAATGTTACAGCACTGTATAAGGTAGTTTGGAGGGAAAGAAACTGATAAAAGTCAGTTAGTGTTCTGGGTTGAATTGTGACTCCTCAAAGGTATTGGAAACCGTGGATAAGGGCTGCAGATGCTAATCCAAGGTCAGCAATTCAAGTCTACTGAGTGTTCCTTGGAAACTCTATGGGGCAGTTCTATTCTGTCCTGAAGGGTCACTATGAGTCAAAATGGACTGGAAGGTGCTGGGTTTTGCTTTTTTTTTTCTTTTCGGCTACAGGTATGCCGAGGTCCAAATCCCCAGTGCCTGTGAATGTGACCTTGCTTAGGAATGTTTAGGCCTGGTGGTTAAGCGTTTGGCTGCTAACCAAAAGGCCGGCTACCTGTTCCTTGGAAACCCGATTGGGAAGTTCTGTCCAATAGGAACACTATTAGATGGAATCGACTTGATGGCAGTGTGTTAATGGTTTTTGAAGATATGTTGAAGTCCTAACCCTGGCCTATGTGCACATGACCTTGCTATCATTAGAATGTGACCTTGTAAGGTCACCTTGTAAAGGTGTTGTCAGCCATCACAAGGTCATAGTGGAGCAGGATGGGCCTAATCCAACATGTGCAGTGTCCTTATAAAAAAAGGGAAGAGACTCAGGGGTGAGGCGCCGGGGGGTGGAGGCAGAGACGGAAGGCATGCATCTGCAGAGAGGAGATGTTGAGAGCTTCGGGAACGTAGATATCTGGACACAGCAGAAAAGATCTTTCGCAGGAACCATCACCGAGCGGACTCCACTGGCACCTTGATTTCACACTGTCCAGGAGAGTCAGTGTCTGCTGTTTGAAGCTGCCCAGTTTATGGACTTTGTTAAACCGTCCTAGGACTTGAATGCGTCCACTAGGGAATGACTGTAATCCCTAATTTATGTCACCAGAGGACAACCTGCCTGTTGGCTACAGGACTTGGCTCAGTGCCTCGTTAGTCTATCCCTGTGCTTATTGAATGAATAAATAAAGGTTGGGGAAAAATTAAAAGTGCTCTACTGACTTATCATAAAATCCAATAGATTTAAGTTGCTAGGATTCACATAATCCTGATGAAAATGTAATAGCAGCATAGACGGCTGTCTAAGAAACAGAGTTGACCATCCGCACGAGCAGTGTTACGGTCAGATACAGTAAAACATCCATGTTGTTGGCAGAATGGCTGTGTTTCATATTCCATTCTCACTCACCTCCGCCTGTCCCATCCAAAATCCACTACATTTTCTATCCAGACTTGTGCTGGGAAATAAGACAGTCTAGTCAAACAGTATTGTAATTACGAAGCCTCAACAATTTCAGAGCAGATCATTCTGAGAGCTCCCTCTTCATTTGGGTATCTGGTCAGTTGAGGAGCCCTGTGAGTAAACTTTAGCCCCTGCCGTGGCTCCGTTGTGCAGGGTGTGTGGACGGGCCAAATCAGACCCAGCTCCGTCGGTTCAACTGGAGACACTGACGTTAGTGGTGATCTTCACTGATACTGCAGCGGAGCTCTGGGAGGACAGGCCTGGACATGACAGGCTCATTGTCCTTAGAGTTTATCTGACATCATGACACCTATTTTCTGTTCATCTGGGAGATGTGACAAATGAGTCCTTCTGAGTTTGCATTGCAGGTTATAAAAATACAAGCTCCTATACGCTTAGTGATGAAGAGCTGTGGCTGCTAACTGGAAGGTCAACAGCTCGAATCCACCAGCTGCCCCTTAGAAATCCCATGGTGGTGCTACTCTGTCCTGTAGGGTCACTAGGAGCTGGAAGTGACTGGATGGCATCGGGTTTGGTGTTTCTATGCAGTTGATTGCTGTTTGTGGTATTTCCCCTGCTTGAGTTTCTGAGTTTTTTCCACACTTTCTGTTACATGACTTCCTTGGTAAGAAGGGGAGATTTGTGCCACAGCACCCCCCTTACAGCCAAAGAGATGTTGCCTCTCTCAGAAAAATGCCTCTCCCTTCCTCTTTTTACCTATCTTTTTATCTTGAGCTGCAGACCTAGAGCAACAGAAAGGGAAGGTTGTCATGAAGGTCTTGTTAGAGATGCTTTTGGTGTGAAACAGCTTATCCACTTTATTTCTCTGTGGTCATGTTAACTCAGATGGAGACACAGAATGGCCCAGAGGAAAGCAGGGACAGAGCAAATCCTCTTACCTGATGCAGTTAAGTCTGCTTGCTAACCAGTTACTTGAAAAAGTTGGTTAATGGGGAAAGTGATAAAGAAAATCACCTTTACAGGCCTTAGTGGCTTAATTTGGAGCCTTGGTGGCACAGTGGTTAAGAGCCACAGCTGTATACCGGAAGGTCAGCAGTCCAAGTCTACCAGCGGCTCCTTGGAAACACTATGGAGCAGTTCTCCTCTGTGCTGTAGGATTGCTATGAGTTGGATTTGGTGTGACTGCAATAGATTTGATTTGGTAATAGTTTATTTTAGCTACCTATCTTTTTAATTGCTAGTTTTAATAAAATGCCAGGGCTTTTTTTTTTTTTTTTTACTTTTGTAAATCATATTCATCTTTAAAATTCTTAAAAGTTTGGAAACATGAAATCCTTACATGAACCCCCGGAGTGAAATGAACCGTGAAGGCCCTGTCACAACAATACGTGGGGCTCACTCATCTGTCGTCAAGCTGAAGCCCTGCTTGTGCTGCTCTCAGTTTTGTAGTCCAACTGTGCCCTCTGGGTTTCCCACGGCTGGGTTTTTGGAAGTAGATGAGCAGGTCTTTCTTCCAAGGCCGTTCTGTGTGCACTCGAACTTCCGACCTTCCAGTTAATAGCGGAGTGGCCTGACCATTGGTGTCCCGCCGGTGCTCCCACGTGAGGACACCAGTGCGGAGTCCTGGTGGACTCACATCCGGGATGAGTGCGTTTCAGGGGTCCCACCCATGGCTGTCAGCAGTGTGTTTTAACAGTGTGTGTTTAAAGGCCTTCAGAAGCATTCAAATTAACTTCATAGAAACAGTAACTTGCTGCTTATAGTCATATTTCATCATTTTACAAGGCACTTGATTAAAATATACAATTATAAATAAAATTGGTGTAAACAGGCATGAGAAAAGATACAACAGTGAGTAAGTGTAGGGCTCTGAGGTGGGAGAGCATGGCACCGGGAGTGTGGAGTGCAGCCCCCCAGCGCTAGGGTGCTGGAGTGCCGTGTCCGCTGCCTACCACCTGCCTACTAGTTTGTCGTGTTGAGGTGGCTTGTGTGTTGCTGTGACTCTGGGAGCTGTGACAGCTGTCTTTCAAAAACCAGCAGGGTTGTCCATGGTGGACAAGATGGAGCAGAGCTTCCAGACTCAGGCCAATCAGAAGAGAGGCGGTATCTCTGGCCTCCCCTTCTTACCAAGGAAGTCATGTGATAAAAAGTATGGAAGCAACTCAGAAACTCAAGCAGAGAAAATACTGCAAACAGCATTCAATTGCAAAAGGACGCCAACCCCCTTTGCCATCAAGTCAGTTCCAGTTTATACTGACCCTATAGGACAAAGGAGAACTACTGTCCCATGGAGTTTCCAGTGGTAAGCCGGTGCATTTGAGCTGTTGACCTTTTGGTGAGCACACCAGGAAGAAAGGCCTGGTAACGAACTTCTGAGTATTCGCCGGTGGAAACAATGAGCACAGCAGTGGACTGTCCATACGGTGCTGGAAGCTGAGCCACTCTGATTGGAAGACACTCAAAGACGCACAGTGGGCGTAACAAGACAAGTGCACCAACGATGGTGGTGCGGTCATTAAAGTACTCAGCTGTTAACTGAAAGGTCAGTATTGGAGCCCACCACCTGGTCCATGGGAGAAAAGGGTAGCAGCCTGTGTCTGTAGAGATGTGTAGCCTTGGGCACCCTGTGACGCAGCTCTGCTCTGTCCTGTGGGATTGCTATGAATCAAAAATAGCTTGCTGTCAACGGGCTTGGTTTTAGTTTGTTTTGTAATAGTGTACTTATTTTATGGATTTGTGCTGTGTTGCTGTTGTGTTGTTATTGTCTCCCTGAGTCAGATGTCTACTTTGTCCCATTGCTGAGTCCTCAGAGCTAAGAATGGTGCCTCTGTGGAGCAGGGGACACCTATTGCCACCTCCAGGGAAAGAGCCCCCTCACATGGAGGCTGGGAGCCCACATTGTTTACAACTTGCACGCGTTGGGGTCACCAGCAAAGGAAAGACTCACACACAGGCAGTGCATGGAACAACACTTCACTCACATAGACAACAAAGGGAGGTCGGCTCTGACTGCGGGCATGGCCCCCACGGCGGGGGTCTCGCCCCACGGCTGACACAGAGAAGATCTGCACACGTCCTTCTTGTGCTGCAGAAGAAGTTCCCCATTTCCTCCCCACAGGAGCAAACAGAAAAGTGGGGTTACCCCGTTAGTTACCATATAATGCGTGTGCTGGCTGAGCAGTTCCTGGGGTTGTCAGTTGGTGCTCAGGACAAGAGGGAAAGAGGGAAGAGGGGAGCAGATGGCCTATCAGCCAGTATGGGATGTGTCGGGGGTCAACATGCCCCAGAAAAGGGAGCCATCCCACATTTACATCCCATCCAAGAAGCAAGGCTGACACATTTGGTCCTAAACATGGGATTCATTTGTAGGTCACCGACAAAGGCAGCAGGCTTTGCTCAGACTGTCTGTTTGTACAGCCCGACACAGGAACACTGGCCTTGGATGAATGACTGGAAAACTGGTGAATTTCAGTGAAAATATTTGCTAAAGTTATAACACATGTTGGTAAAAAAGTGGGCATGTTTAGAAGCGTTTATGAAACTGGAGGCAATTTGAAGATCAGACATTTATGCCTAACAAAATACGGTAGTATTTTGTGCTGACAGTTCAACACTGCTGTTTAATCACAGGAAGGACTGAGAAATGGGGAAGTTTTGCACCTAGTCATAGGAAAGATAAAGGCAGTATAGGCCTGGCACGTGTACTTATGAAACACCAGATAGACGTGTAGTTATACCTACGTATGTGTGTATATATGCACATCATATACAAGTACAAACTCATACATATCCACCAATGTAGTAGAATCTCAGAACATGTATTTCTCACGTTCTCTTTAGGAAATACCAGCACGTTATTCTGTCCTTGTAGTACTAACCTGCCAAACCAACTTCTTCTCTGTCAGTCACAATTACAGGACAAAGAACAGCTATAAATGGACTATATCAGGTAGTTCTTCTCCTTAAAAGCTTGACTAGGCGGGAATTGCATCAACCCGTTCTGCAAGTCTTGGGAGGCTTAAGCGTTCAGGTTGATTAAATTACACAGCTGAAGGAAACATTTTCACATTGTGCTTGCTGTATATGAGTTCCTATGAGAAAGACAGAGACAAAAAACAACCAGTCTTAACTTGGCCCAGAACAATGTCACATGCTTGTCAGGCTAGCAGACATGGAAACATTATACTCGTTGTGGCTATTTACAAGAAATATTCTGGTTTTCTGTTTCATATTTTTGCCATAATAACTCCTACTCCTTTGGCAGGACAGACGCATCAAGTTTAATTTTAAGCTCAATAGGGGGAGGGAGACGTTTTCACTCACAGCGCAATTCAACCCAGTATCCACATCTGTAAAATTCACACAGGTCTGAGGCAGACGTCTGTATACGTCCTTCCAGTTCCGTTGTGGTGCGATGCCAGCAAATCTCAGAAGTCACAATTTCCCTAACACTGTAAGTTTTTTAGCACTCAACACTGGTCACACTATAGCCATGTTCCTAATTTTCCACGAGCTTCTATTGTTGTACAACTTGATATGTAGAAAGCTGCTAAAGATAAAACCAGGTGAAATCAGATGTCTACAAATTAAAAGCTTTGCTCCTCTGAACCCCGTTCCTCCAGGCCCATGCGAAGAGCAGATGAGACTGGAGGTGAGACTCGGCCAGGTTCAGGGCCCAAATTGCACTTGATTGGAAACTCAAGCTGTTGCATCACAGGGGCAGCCTGAGGGGCTTCTGGGTAGGCAGAGATGATAATGTGTGCTTCTTTGCTCTGGTTGAAGGACGAGAGGCCAGCACACATGGGATTTGGTTACTGGTAATGAAGAATGGATTTCTCTTGACTTGGGTGTATTTCATTAGTTTGCATCAACTTCTAAAGCTTTGTGAACAATCATTTGGAGGAAAAAGGAAGGGAAAAACGCTTAAACAGTGAGTCTGCGTTTTTTTTTAGTTTATGAATTTTAAAGAAAATGTACTTCCTCTGCCTTATTTCTCCTCCTGGGGTTGACCCACGGGGCTGTCCTTCAATGCTGGGAGAGGGGACCATGACCACTGAGCGCGTGCCTCTCCCTCTCCTGTCGGGGAGACTCGTTCTCAGTGTGGCAGCCCGGTATGCCCCGGTTGTCATTCCCAGCATCTGCACCCTGCTCCTTCCTAAGAAAGTGTATGATTGCAAGCAGCTCTTTACTGAAGCTGTCCTTCATAAGTCTAAACTATGGAATTATGGAGGTGGGGTGGAAAATTATGTCCCTTTTTCTAGATGCCTTGTCTACCAGCATTATCCAAAAGGACAGCACTTCCAGGTCTCCATGTTGGGATGGCGCCCTGGACGCTGGCTGGTCCTCACGCCACTGGCCTCACTTCTTCCTCTTCTGAAGTCCCAGCCTCCCCGTCAGGGCACTTAGTGTACAGGGAGTCTCCAGTCCACTCTTCTGGTCTGTGGATTGTTGCTTCCCCCTCACTGATTAGCCGTAAAAATAGTTCTGCCTTCTTCTCATTCTAAGTAAAGAGAAAGGGCTTCATTTTGGGGGGTGGAAGTAACAAGAAGGAACACTAAGGTATTGACTTGCAGCTTGAAATTCATTCCTGTTTGTTCTGTCTGTTTTCACTGAAGGTACCCTGGTAGCTAAACGGTTAAGTGCTTGGTGGCTGAAGATTACAACCTTGGAAACTTTATGGGACAATCCTGTTTTTTCCTAGAGGGTCACCATCAGTCCAAATCAACTCCACAGCACACAACAGTAGCTCCCTTTGGTCACTTCCTTTAAAATCCAGCTAAACTTTTACTCTGTCCAAGCAACACTGCTTCACTGATTCCCTTCCAGTTATATTCTGCTAACTTTTCTATGTATGTCTTACATATGTGCCCATTTTAAAAAATATGTTTAGATACAAGTATTGCATTTCCCCTGACACAAAGTTAAATCGAGAAGAGACTTAGAATCTTACAGCATTAGATGCACAAGTCACCTCACACATCATCCAGTTCAGTGGCCTCGTTGTTACGGTGAATAAATTGAATCATTGCACAGCCACCATTAACATATAATATACACAGTAAATATTCAATGAGCATCTCTTCGATAAATGCAGTTCAGCTGCTCCTTTAACTGCTCTCATTACCTCTGCCTGGCTGGCAGCATTTATTAAGTACCCACTTCTGTGTGAAATAGTGATCGATGCTCAACAAAGGGGAAGGACGGGAAGCCATCCCAACGGAGACAGATAATGCGGACATCTGCAGAGCTGGCGGGGAGGGTGACCTGACTCATCCCCATGAGTTGATCACTATAGAGGGCACTTCCAGTGAGGGTGCGGGTTGAGGGTAATTTGCCAGTCCCTGCAAATTGGCAAAGGGCAATTTAATTGAAAGAGTAAGATTTCTGAAGTTGAATGATTGTCTTGAGGTTTCCAGGGAAATGGAGAGCTCATTCACTCAGCCGTGCACTGTGCTAATAATTGGTTAAGCACAGGATTGATTATCTTGAGAGAATGTATTTTAAATTATATTTACCTTCCTAATTAGTTCTATTCTTTCCTGTAACATGATTCTTCTCAGACACTTCTAAGTGGTGAGCCTTTAGCTTGCATCGGTGGTTATGAGAGAAACCGTTTCTATTTAAGGTTATATTGCTTCATGGTGGAGTCATTTCATTTAAACATTCAATTTAAACGAACAGTTAATTGGTCTCTGGCTTAAGAGACTAAACACTTTAAGTCACACTCAGGAGACAGGAATGAATGCCCACGTCTGTGTCATCAGTTTCTTTCCTGGGAGAGGTAAAACTTAAAGTTCAAAAAAGTCAAGAATAGACTACGCCAACCTGTGACCCGAAGAACCGGATGGTGCCCGGCCACTACCAGTGATAGCCATGATGGAGCTCGTGAAGTTGAGTCTCACTGATGACACAATAATAAAAAGGGGTGCACCCTGAGATCTCTACTAAAAGACCACAATTGATGGTCCAGGGGCCTCAGGGTTCTTCCCCTGGGAGCGTGGCCCCTGGCCCTGATGCTGCCCCTGTTCATCAATCATAATGGAGGTCAACTCTTTGGACAGGAGTGGATTGGACTCGGTGACACAGAGTGACCATATCATGTGTGCACTTTATGGTTCTATGCATCTATAGGATGTTGTCCTGCTGGAGGCGGGGGAGTGGGTGGAGAGGAGGAGATAGGAGATTGTTGAGAGGCTAAGACAGGTATGGAGAAGAGAGGATGCCGGGAGGGCGGTGGGAGCTGCATATAGGTGGGCAAGCAAATTTACATGGGAATGTACGTTTTCATTCAATCATAGTTACAGAAAAAAAGGTCAAGAACGGCAGAATGGAAGGCTATTTCGGATGAAAAACAAAACAAAAATACAAACCTACTGCTGTCAAGTTGATTCTGATCCATAGTGACCCTGTAGGACAGAGTAGAATGTCACCAGAGAGCTTTCAAGGAGCGCCTGGTGTGTTCACACTGCCTACCTTTGGATTAGTAGCCACAGCACATACCTCCTGTGCCGCTGTTTCAGATAGGTGGTGATAAATAGATATAGGCAATGTAGCCAAAACAGTGAATGAATGAGATAAATGCAGACATTTAGGAAATGAGGTAGAATATTTGGAATGCAGAACAAATATCATAATTTAAAAATCTTAAGTATATTGCACATTCATGGAAAAATGCAAATGCTGTTGAAGAACACTTAGAGGAAAGTGACAGTTGCATTTCCCACATTTGGTTGTAACTTCCCCCAAATAGCGCCTGCTGGCAGTGGTTATTGATCCTCCCCTAGAATTACCAGTCTGCCTCTCTGTTGTGATATTGGTCTACCGACCTGCCTGTCTTCTACTTACCCATCTGTCTTTTGTCTGTCTGTCACTACCAGGAGCCCTGCTGGCACCACAGGTAAGCTGCTAGGCTCCCTGCTGAAAGGTCAGTGGGGAAAAGACCTTGTGATCTGCACTCATAAAGATTACAGCCTAGCAAAGTCTGTGGGGCCGTTCTGCTGTGTGCTGTAGGGTCACTCCGAGTTGGAATGGGCCTGACAGCCCAGACCAGCAACACAGCGACATAGCTATGGGTCTCAATGTAGCTTTGAGTTTCTATGTCCGTGGATACAGTGCATTTTAACAGAAATGAAACCGTTATTCATCTCCTATGTGACTTTCCGTGTCGTTCTGAAAGTAATGTATCTAGATACCTTTTCAAATCAGCAAACCTGTGTCACCTCACTTTGTTCCCAGCTTGAAAATATTTCTTTATGTGAGTGTGTGTGTGGGTAATATTTCCTCGTTTCCTCATTGATGGACTTTTATTTCAACATTTCTTGCAGTTAGCTTCCCTGGGCATGTCTTTCTGTGATTCAGCTTTAAAATGCTTCCTAAGAGAACAAATGTAGGAAGGGTTCAAGAAAAAGGCGTGTCAGTAGAAAATAAATGAGTAAACATGGCTTGAACCAGATAAATTTTGAATGCAATCAGATCCAGAGCCATGCTGCATACTGATACCCCTACATGAAAGTCAGCACCACCTTCGAATTATTTTTAGTCAAAGCCAACAGAGTTTGTGGAATGTTCCATATTTTAAAATTCACTTAACACTGATTATATAATCTAAGTCATCATTCTGAATATTATTAGTTGTATTGAAGTTTGAATGGGAGGGATTTACACAGAATAGAAGTACCCTCATTGTCTGTACATGAGAGTGAGCAATGCGGCTGTCGGGGAGCTGAGCGCTGCATCACCGAACCCCTTTCTGTTTTGGCGGTTGGCAGCGCTTCCCTGCCACCGCAGGTCCCTGTCCTCAGGCCTTGGAATTCCTGCCTGCAGTCGTCGAGACAGGAAAACCATTCTGGTTTAAAAAAGTTAATTGACAGCACCTGCTGAACCCATTTACAGTCAACTCCAACTCTGTAAGCCAGGTTACAGCCGATGCTCTCGCCCCTGGGGACGACGGAAAGGTGGTAAGCAGCTGGTCCTGGTACTTTCATAAAAGCCTTAACATGTTTGATAGTAAATTTTAGCCATTTTAATTTTTGTGCAGAAATGACCAGGGGTCAAAGCAGGAGCTGATATAAATCCTTTTTTCTTTTTTTTTGGCTTAGCTCCTTAAAATGAATTTTTAAAGCTTCGGTCTTACGTGACACCATTACCGTAGGCATATGGGGCTCAGGCTGGTGACTCTGGAAGATTATTTAGTCAGCTGGTGCTGCTCTACCAGAAATACCACGGAGTGGATGGCTTTAACAAAGGAAGGTTTATTCTTACACAGTCCTGTAGGCTGCAAGTCCACATTCAGGGTGTCCACTCCAGGGGAAGGTTTCCCCCTTGCTGGCTCTGGAGGCAAGTCTGGTCTTGCATCAGTCTTTGTCCAGGGAGCGTCTTGGCACAGGGACCTCAGGTCTGAAGGACGTGCACTTCTCCTGATGCTGCTTTCTTGATAATGTCAGGTTCCTAATTCCCTGCCTGCTTCCCTTTCCTTTTATCTCTTGTAGTATGAAAGGATAAAGGGTGGGGCAAGCCATACTCCAGGGAAACTCCCTTTACAGTGGAGCAGGGAGGTGAGCTTATAATGGGATTTATAGTCCCACCCTAATCCTTTAACATGCAGCACAGCAAATCACAGAATGAAGGACAGTCAGAAAATACTGGGAATCACGGACTAGCCACAGGACTACACATATTTTGGGGGAATGCAGTTCAATCCATGACAGTTATGGAGGTAACTGAAACTCTTTGCCCTGCTTGTTAAGGGAGGAGTGTGAGTAGGGGAAGGAATGGAGAAGTACAAGATACCATGCCCAAACCCAAATCCCAAACCTGCCATCATGTCAATTCCAACACATAGTGACCCTATAGGTATAGAAGACAACTGCCCCATAGAATTTCCAAGAGGTGTCTGGTGGGTTCGGATGGCTGGTTAGTACATAGTTAGTTAGTTAGTAATTAGCCACTATGATACCAGGGTGTCCAAAAACATAATAGTCATGTATAGAGTAATGACCAGATAGGAAAGAGCTTTATAAGCATGAGGAAGAGACCAAAAGATTGGGGCTGAGTTGCTTTATTACTTAGGATAGTGTAGACACCTAGACAGGAAGTCGGTGGTGGAGAGCTTAAGAACTTAGTTGCTAACTAAAAGATAGGCAGTTCAGATTGACCAGCTGCTCTTTGGAAATACTGTGGGGCAGTCCTACTCTATCTATAAACCCACTATAGGTTGGCTAAAAGTCAAAGTTGACAGCACTGAGTTTGGTTTGGTTTGGTTTTGGTTAAATACCTAGACTGATTCTTCTCAGTCTTCAGTCTGCTCATGAGTCGTCTGTGGATCTTGTTAAAACTCATATTTGGAGGCAGCGATTCCACATTTCTAACTGACTTCCAGAAACCCTGATGGTATAATGGCTAAGAGCTACCTTTGCTAAATGAAAGGTCAGCAGTTGGAATCCACCAGGTGCTCCTCAGAAACCCTATCAGGCAGTTCTGCTCTGTCTCACACGGTCACTGTGTATTGAAATCTACTCAAAAGCACTGGATTTGGGTTTTGGGGTGTTTGGGTAACCAACTTCCAGGTGACGCTAATACTATCATGCTCTTAGTAGCAGTGTAGTCTGGGAATTTACAGGAAGATGAGTTGTAGACACGGATGGCAAAGTTGAGTGAACCTGGCAATTGAGAGTTGGGTGGGACAATCTCATTTGTTTAGAAGGGCTAGTGTTCACATAGGGCTTCTAAGCACAGTTCTAAGAATGTTATTAAACACGTAGAAATCTCTGCAATTGGTGGAATGTTAATTTTGGATGCTAAACAAAACACTGTTGGCCAACAGTGTTAGAAAATGAACTATGAGTGGGCATCCAGTTCTCCTAAACATGCATCTTTATTAATTACTCAAGACGATCTAACTAGACATACGGCCTTTCCAAAGCTTGTTGTTCTTAGTTGCCATGGGACTGTCCCTGACTCTTGGTGACTCCATAGACCACAAAACAAAACCGTGCCCAGTCCTGTACCATCTTCCCAATAATTGGTGAGTTCGGGTCCATTTCTGGCCATCGTGTATCCCAACCTAGTGCTTTAGCTTCCAGTGCTGTACAGGACCATGTTGTGCTGTGACACACAAGGTTGTTGTTGACTGGTTTTTTTTTAGTAGACCACCAGGCCTTTCTTCCTGGTCTCTTAGTCTGGAAGCACCACTGAAACCTACTCACGGTATGACCATGCTGGTATTTAGAATCCTAGTGGCATGGCTTACAGCGTGGTAGCTACAGTGCAGACCACCACAGTGTGACAAACTGATGGATAACTGCTGGTTCCAGAGGTTGAAAACTTGTCTTTGGTCTAGTGTTACAGTGCTTCTAACTCAGAAGTTCTGGCTAGGCTTCTGAGAGTGGATAGGAAGGGAGCTGATACAAACAAGGAGAAGGAAGGCAACAGAGAGAATTGCAAGAAAGCTCCCCCAAGCAGCTTTAACCCACTCATCAGCCTTAACATGAACCTTGGCAAGATTTCATGAGTAAGATTAGCAACTTGTTAACAAACAGGTATGATCTAAAGCTGCATACATAAATTTCATTCAATTTTCTTTTAAATTTATTATTCAACTGCTTTTCTCAAGTGCAGTGCCGAATTACTGGCTTAAGACAGTCCCTCATTTGTGAGCCTGTTTGCACCTGTTCTTGTAGCAGAGCCATGTTCTTCTGTGAGTTTAGATTGTTTCAAGCAAGGGCAATGTCAAAATAAGTACATCACATGTAAGTGTCCTTCCTTCCTGTTTTATCTGGTCTCTGACTAGAGCAATAGCTAAATGTGTTGTGTAAGCTATGTCTACAAAGACATTAATTGGACCATTTGGATCTGTATTTAAATTCTCTATTTGACACCAAATCTTTAACATGCTCTGTGTGTAAATACAGCAGTACCTCTACAGATGCTGCTGGAAGTTCAAGTCAGATTCAGAAGAAAGTGTGGAACCGAAGATACCACTGCTGATGTCACTTGGATCTCGGCAGCAAACAGAGACTAACGGAAAGATGTTTACTTGTGCTTTACTGGCTATGCAAAAGGCATTTAGTTGTGTGGATCATAACAAGTTATGGATGACATTGTGTAGAACTGGAATTCCAGGATGCTTAATTGGGCTTATGCAGAACCTTGTATTGAGGCCAAGAAGTAGTCATTGGAACAGAACCAGGGGACACTGCATAGTTTAAAGTGAGGAAAGATATGTGCCAGGATTGTATCCTTTCACCATATCTGTTCAGTCCATAGGCTGAGAAGGTAGTCCCAGAAGCTGAACTGTGGGGCAAAGAACACGGCATCAGGACTGAAGGAAGACTCGTTTACAACCTCAGTTATGAAGATGGCACAACATTGCTTGCCGGAAGTGAAGAGGGCTTGAAGCCCTTACTGATGAAGATCAAAGCATGGATTCAGTGTGGATTATACCTCAACATAAAAAACGAAACAAGAGCAACATCATGATAAATAAAGATCAAACTCGGTAAGAATTTTATTTTACTTGGATCCATAATCAACACCCACGGAAGCAGCAGTTAAGAAACCAAAAGATGCATTGTGTTGGACAAATCTACCACAAAAGACCTCTTTAAAGTGTTGAAAAGTGAAGATGTCATTTTGGGAACTGAAGTGAGCCTGACCCAAGCCATGGTATTTTCATTCACATCATATGCATGTAAAAGTTGGACAATGAACAGATAGATAAAAGAATCAACAAATCTGAATTATGGTGTTGATGAAGAACGTTGAATAGACCATGGACAGCCAGCAGTACAGCCAGAATCCTCCTTAGAAATCTCTTTCCACAGCTGTAGTGTCTTTAATTCCCATGTATTTTATCTGTGGAGGCCTTCATTTATCATTGTCTTTTATGTTGCTGAAAAAAGGGATTTACAATGAGTAAACCTTCGGTCTTGCAAAATCCTGTTCTGTGATCTCCTGCATTGTTTCTGTCATCAAGGCCGTATTTTCCGACTGCTGACTCTTTGTTCCAAGTTTTGCATTCCAGTCACCAGCAGTCATCAGTGCATCCTGACTACATGTTTGATCAACTTTACACTGTATAAATTGGTAAAAAAAAAAAATCTTCAATTTATTTACAGATGTATAAATTTGGCATTAATGGTTGGTGAGTAAATTTGAATAATAGTCCTATTAACTAGTCTTCTTTGTAAGCCTTTGGATATTGTCCTGTCACTGACAGCATGTACTTCAGTTATACTTTAATCTAGAAATGTTCTTTTGGAGGATGAAAGCAATGCCATTCCTCTTTAATTTGTCATCCCCATGGTTTAGACGACATGTTTGACCAGTTCAGAATGGCCCCTTCCAGCCCATTTCGGTTCACTAATGCCTGGGTTATCAAGGTTCAAACAGTCCACTTCGTTTTGACAGCTGCTAATTTTCCCGCATCCGTACTTCTTACATTCTGCTTTCTGATTATCAATGGGTGTTTGCAGCTGTTTCTTCGCATTTTGACCTGTGTCGCATTAGCAAACGAAGATGCTGAAAGCTGTGCTCCATCCGCGTCATGAAGGTCTGCTCTCCTTGCAAAGGGGGCTCGTCCCTGTTGTTTGAAAGCCTGCTGACCTAAGATTCTCACCTCCTGACAGTACATCAGTGTTCCATTGTTGTTTATAAGGTTTTCGTTGGCCTTTCTTTGTTTCCTTTCTTTTTTTTTGTTTTACCAATTAGATCACCAAGTCCTTCTTCCCGCTCTGTCTTCATCTAGAGGCTCCTCTGAAATGTGTCCACCATGGGTGACCCGACAGCACAGCAATACATAAGTCACCTCAGTGTGACAAACAGACATATATTAAAGTACCTGAGTGATACTCAATAAATTTGAAAGTTATTCCATTTATTTAAAAGAGTGTGAAGATGTGAAAAAGTGAAGTATTGACTTCAAAATCTCTTTTTAGAGACCTTCCCATTTTCAATTTCTTTTTCAGGATCATATACATCCATGCAGTTCACCCTTGTGCTTGTTTGGAGAATGACATGTCCTTTACAAAGCTGTGCTATTGTCAGTCATGGCTAGATTATGTGATTTCCATGTGTAATGACGTTTTAAAACTTAAATTCAACTCATTAAACCTGAGTCAGAGTGCTGAAAGACAAGCATCAGATAATGTGATTTATAGCTGTGCCCCTTCTCTTACCGTCTCCTCTCCTCAAGTTCTTCTGGGAACATTGCTGAAATGTCTTATACAGTTTCTAACCACAGGTAGTTCTTCTGAGAAGTTAAAATGCTGAAGCTGGGAAATAAACCAAAAAGCGTATTTGATTTTTGCCCTCATTTCCAGCCAGACAGGACGCAGTCAGTGAACAGCATTTGCTGGGTTCTCCCTGGGTTCTGTGAGCCATGGAGCGGATTATATACAAAGGTGGTGAAAACTCCTGGGGAATGAATGAGACCAAAAAATAAAAGATCTGTCTCCCTCTTCAGCCTACTGAGACTTACACGAGGAGAGTCTTTTTCATGGCAATAAAAATTCAGATAAAATGATAGAGAGGTGAGAAACTGAGCCAGCATTAATAGCTGATAACAAAATTTAAATATCTAATGCCTAAAACTCAACCATAATAAAACTGAAGAGTTTTGAAACAATTATTCTTTATATCTGGAAATGTAAGTTAAGGAAGAAATAAAGCCGTAGTAACTATGTAAAATGATGCAGAATGTTTAGTAAGAGTTTCAGCTATCATCTGTCTTTTTATCGTTCAGCTGTCCATCCACCCCTCCACCCCTCCACCCCTCCACCCCTCCACCCCTCCACCCCTCCACCCCTCCACCCCTCCACCCCTCCACCCCTCCACCCCTCCACCCCTCCACCCCTCCACCCCTCCACCCCTCCACCCCTCCACCCCTCCACCTCTCCACCCCTCCACCCCTCTCTCCCTCCCTTCCTCCCTCCCGTAAACTCAGCACTTAAATGGAAAGACAGTTGTTCTCTGTTCTGTTAACTATTTTGTAGTGTATTTCAATATAACAATATAATAATTTTTTTAAAAAAATCCTAATTTTCAGTGCCAAAGAGGGGAGGAACATGATTTTAAGACTGTCAAAATGCAAGACTGGTATTTGTAGGAGATTTATCAGACTAAACATGGATTTGTTAAAAAAAAAAAAAAAAAAGCAAAAGGATTTTTTTTTGTATATTGTTCAAGTGAAAACCTTATAGTTGTATTTGATTTCATATATACAGTTAAAATTCACTAAATAATAATCAACTAAAGCTTGATTTAAAAAGCACATTTGAAAGTTGTTTATGTTACACCAAACTGTACCAGGAAATGTACAGAAAATGACACCCTATAAACAGTCCTCATAGCCTTTAAAGTATTGGCGTATTTGAATTCTGAAATCACACTCTTATGACTCACTGCTAGAGGGGAAATGTAATCCACTGTCCTCCATCAGGAAGGCTACAGCCATTCCTAAGTTTTCACTCACATTAATGGTTCAAATGTTCATATTAGTAGATGATTTAAACAATAGCAATAATAGCAAAAAAGAATTCATGGTAGTGGTGTTGACCACTAAAATGTTCTTCATTTTCAGATTACAGTGCAAACATGAGCATTCCTAATTACCTTTTTTCGGAAACCCTAGTGGTATAGTGGTTAAGTGCTAGGGCTGCTAATCAAATGATCAGCAGTTCGAATCCACCAGGTGGACCTTGGAAACTCTGTGGGGCAGTTCTACTCTGTCCTTTAGGGTCACGATAAGTTGGAATTGACTTGACAGCAGTGAGTTTGGTGGGTAGTTACCATTTTAAAGAAGAAATGGTGCCATTATAGGTGTGCTGTCTACATGACAAGCCGGGAACATCACTGTCTTTCCAGGACGTGAGGAGCAGTCATCAGAGGCAGTATTGATGGCTGAAACAGCTAGAAAAAAACTATCAAGGCCCCAAAATGCAGATTACTGAGCAGTTTGTTGAATTTGTTTTATAACCTTGTCTTTATTTGTTTAAAATATAGAATACTAATGTTTAGGATTTCTGAAATTGTCTCATACTTGAAATTTCACTGTAGTGGCTATGAAAGAATACAATAGTCTTAATAAACTTTTCTTATCTAACTGGAAGCATTCTACCTTCAGAGCCATGTGACATTCTTCATTTCCTTTCTCTCTTCTGTGCTTTTTTTTTTTTTAAAAAAAAAAAAAAAAAAAAAAAACCTGCGAATATTTGTTGAAAGGAGATTTCCCTTTCTCTCTTCTGGGATGAGCAAGGATTAAAATTTACAATAAAATTCTGCATTATTGATTTACTGGCTTTATCCAACTGGGTGAGAAGACCCTAAAGTGTATCACCATCTTTTTCCTATTAAACACAGTGAACAAAGGAATTTTGATTTATTGTTTTCTTTCAAAGCACAGGTAACACTGCCTGCAACACTGACTTTGGTCATAATCCCTCTTTGGCAAGTCAGAAGGAGTTACAATGGGAAAGATCGCCACAGTCCGATGCTCCCCTGGAAGGAAAGGCTGAGGAGCACTTCACATCAGCCAGGCCAGCACAACCCTTCTGCTGCCAAGTTTTCTTGTCTATTTCAAAGTTGGCTGCTCGGCACAGATTCGATTCACACCGTCTAAAGATACATCTGCCATCTGCCAAACAGAGAACCTACGCTCTGCTGTCATGGCACCACTATTTCCATTTCTATGTTTGGAGGCAAGCAAAGCTCCTCAAGAGAGTTATGGTTCCTGACTTGATGGGAAAGAGTGAAGACCAATTTTAGATTAAGTGTACGTGTCTTTGTTATAGCCACTAAAGAAATACATTAGCACAGACATCATATGGCACATTAAACATGTTCTGATTTCATTCCACAAAAATATATATTTGTGTTAAGAGTGATGCCCTATGGCGAGAATTGATTTTGAGATATGTAGCATAAATAAGAGTGAATTCAGTAGTAGTATGCCCCTTCATCCTCACTCGGTCATCATGATTTCATAAGTGCCTGCTTAAAAGTCCGCTAAGCAATAGATGGCATCTGGCTGGCGTGTTAGTAGCCCTCCTCCAAAGATGGCCTGTAACACTCTACGCGTGCTCCTGCACTCCCAGGCTCTGCTCATCAAGTCATAGAGTTGACGCCCCCTCTCTTGACTTAGAACTGGACTTGGAACTGCTTTGATCCAAGAAGATGCAGAAGAAGTCACGTTCTGGGATTTCTGAACTACCACAACTGGGGTGTAGGTTGGGACAGCTTCTGTTTCCTCTGTTTTAGAGCCATGTGGGGAAAGAAAAAGAAAGACAGAGAAACACGCACTCCCTGTGGAGGGGACCTGGAAAAGAGATGCCACAGAGGCTGCAAAGCCACAACTGTTCGAGCTGAGAGGAACCTAAGGATACATAGCAGCTCCAGGTAACATAGGGTCTTGTATGGAATCCAGAAGGAGAAGAAAAACATTAGTAAAACACTAAAAATAAATCTGAATAAACTATGGCTTTCAGTTGGCCGCAATATATCAATACCAAGTCATTATTTTCGTAAATTCTTTTGTTATTGTCAAGACTATATACTGTAAAACATACAACAATTCAACTGTTTCTGTAGGTACGATTCAGTGACATTGACTGCCTTGTATGGCTACATTCTCTCCTTTTCTGAGTTGTTCTTGCCTCGTTAACATAAACTCACGGTTCCTTAAAATTTCTGTCTAATCATTGAAGTTGCTGTTGGTCACTTTGATCCCATCTAAATAGTTCTCTGAAAAGTGCAGTGCTGAAGGCCGACATTTTTTACTAGTTAAACTATTAGTTGGTTTTAAGAAGACTTCAGGGGATGTTTTTGGTTTGAGGTTTAATCATTACCTCAGGGCAATCATTTCAGGAGTTTATCCAGCATCGTTGCTGCAGAAGGTTTGGAGTCCATGAGAATTTGAGATTCTGTTCTACATTTTCTACCAATTGATCAGGATTCTTCTATAAAATCTTTGCTCCCAAATGTTCAGTAAGGTAGCCAGGCACCATCCAGTTGTGGTCTCATTGCAAAGGAGACAGTTGGTCCTGCAGGCAGTTCTCCACATATCCCAAATCCTCCTCTTAGTATTGACGCTTCTTCTGCTGCTGCTCCAAGTGAATAGAGACCAGTGGTCATGCCCCAGACGGCCTTCTCTGCTCTATGACTTAGTTTCACAGCTAGATCTAATCCTATTAAAACCACGTCTGAGCCAGTATTGAGCTCTGAGTATTGCAAGCCTACCCGTTGCCGTCAAGCTGATGTGACTCCTAGCAATCCTGTAGGACAGTAGAACTGCACCCTACAGTTTTCAGGGAGGCAGCTGGTGGATGAAAATGACTGACCTTTGGTTGTTAGCAGCTGTAGTTCATAACCATTATTAACCACTGCATCACCACAGTTTCTATAGAAAGCCCAGTATATGTCAAATTGTTTATATAAATCATCTCATTTAGTCTTCATGACTCCGCTCTGAGATTGACATTATATTCTTTTGTAAGATGGGAAAACCCATGTTTGATACTGTTTAAATTACCTGACCAAGTTCAAATACATGGTAGGTGGCAGAGCTGGGATCTAAACCCAGGTTGTCTGATTTCAAAACTCATGCTGTTTTTTTATTT
Source organism: Heterohyrax brucei (assembly GCA_028571685.1). Taxonomy (NCBI): domain Eukaryota; kingdom Metazoa; phylum Chordata; class Mammalia; order Hyracoidea; family Procaviidae; genus Heterohyrax; species Heterohyrax brucei. The sequence goes on from CM053160.1 coordinate 82,670,750, forward strand.
CTTCTATTTGTCTCATCTAGACTTTCTTCTCATTAGTTAAACACTGCTTCAAATGCGTTATTTTACCCTTGTCTTGTAAAGGCTGACTTTCTTAAGCTATGCAAGAGGCGGGGTCCTGGTGGCATGGTGGCTGAGAGCTCCGTCAGCCAACCAAAAGTTTAGCAGCTGGAATCTAGCAGCTGCTCCTTGGAAACCCCAGGGGGCAATTCTGCTCTGTCCTCTAGAGTCACTGTGAGTCACAAACAGTTTAAGGCACTGGGTTTGGTTTGGTTTGGGTGTGCTAAAGGAAATGCTTCCTATCTTTGGATTACTAGGTTAGAGGTTCACAAGCTGTTAAAATGGTTTTATTCATATGAAGCAAACCAGATATTAGCAAGACCAATGTAGGTCAGAAGTTTTTTTGTTTTTAAATCAGTGTTACTGTGAAACCATCATAGAAGAAAAGAGAGGAAAGTAAACACATTGCTTAAATTGGAAAGTAGATTTGTTTTAGTTCTGATGGTATATTTGTATACTTGAAGAAAGTCAGTACATCTAGATCAAGGGTAAAAAACAAAAACCTCCCCTTGTCCACTGACTGAGTCGAAGAATGGGATTAAATTGTGGTGAAAGGCAGCAGATGAGTATGACAGAGCTATGAAAGGGAAAAGCTAAACAAGACCTGAGAGGCGCAGTACAGTCGGCAGATACTGGCAGCGTTCCCAAGAATTCAGCATGAGGGGAACTAGTGTCACACAGCCAGGCTCTGATCGTAACCTCTGCTGGGCAAACAGAGAAAGGATGGGAGAACTTCAGTATGAGCATTCCATAACGACATGTTTAAAAAACCTTCACCTTGGTCATCCGTGCAAACACCCAGGATGTCTGTGCATCGGTTTAGAGGCTGTAATCCCCCGAGGTGACGGGGTCTTCGTCTCCTGCTGGGACAGCGTCGCTGTCTCACCTTCCCTGCTGCATAGGCTGTAACTACTGCAAGTAGAAGAATTAAATTGTGCTGAAGAGTCGATTCTGACTCCTGGCGACCTGTAAGACAGAGCAGATCTGCCCTATAGGGTCTCCAAGGACCGGCTGGTGGAGTCAGACCACTGACTGACTGGTTGTCTGCGGAGGTCTTAAGCACTGTGCTGCGAGGGTTCTAGCGGAGGAGTGGATGAGGTGAAGGAAGCCCTGGGTAAGAGAAACCAACTCCACGGAAAGAAGAAACACACCTTTTTTTTGGTAAGAACATTTGACTCATGAGAAACGAGAGACGTTACAGTTCTGACAAATTAGTGTTTGCTCCCAAATATATTATTGCATGCTGTGCCTTGCTGGGGTTCTCAGCTGCCGTCGGGTCTGCTCGACGGCGCTCCGTGTGGACAGCAGAGCTCTCCGCGGGGCTCCCTAGCCTGAGCTCCTTCAGAAGGCAGTTACCAGGACTGACTGCCTGAGCCTCGCAGCGTGACTTCCAACTGCCAGTCTTTCGGCTACTTCAGCAATCTGTGCCACCCAGGGAGTCCCCACATTCTGCCTTGTGTGGTGGTTACTTAGGCATTTATTTTATTTACTTTTGTATAAAAGACCTTTTCAAGATTGTGCTGGGTAGAATAGGACCTTCATCCAAGTTCTCCATACCCTAATTCCTGAAAGCCGTCATCATGCTGTGTTACATGACAAAAGGGATTTTGCAGAGATGACTGAGGGTACCTTCAGATGGAGACATTTTCCCAAATTATTCACGTGGGTCCCACCTAATCACACTAGTCCTTGAAAATCAGAGTCTTTTCCTGTGAGTCGGAGTGGTAGGGTACGAGGAGGCTGTCAGCAGCCGCTGGTGGCTTGGAGGGTGGAGGCTTGAGCCAGGAGCCAAGGATACAGCCACCTTTTAGAGCTCGAACTGTTCTCTGTTTAAAACCAGTGAGAAACTGGGAGTCTGGGTTCTGTAGTCACAAGGAATTAATTCTGCTAACAACCTGGCAAAGAACATCTCCCTTAGTACCTCCTGAAAGGAACTCAGGGCCTACAGACCTTGGTTCGAGCCCCAGGAGACTAGTCTTGGAAGAAAGTACACTGGTCTTGTTTTAAGTTGCTGAATTCATGGTAGCTGGTTACCTCGGACCTGGGAAGAGGGCTGCTGTTGTCAGGTGCTGGCGAGTCCGTGCCGGCTCAGGGTGGTCCGGTGGACAGCACGCCGCAGCCCTGTCCGGCCGTCTCACTGAGGGGCCTCCTCTTTGCCTTCTGGGTCCCCGAGCACGGTAGCCTTCTTCAGGGACGGGTCCTCCTGCCAGCGTGGGAGAGAAGGTCGCAGCTTCCTGCTCCTGGGGAGCGCTCTGGCTGCACGTGTTCTGGGCTGGACCCGCTCCTGCTTCGGGCAGCGTGGTACACTCCGTGTTCTTCACCGGCCCCGTAATTCACAAGCATCGTTACTTCTTCAGTCTTCCTTAATAAGAAAATAATTTCCAGTTAACTGTGTCTTGTCCATCCTACATCTTTACAGACCATCCTACATCTTTACAGAGCCTAACATAGTGCCTTAATTTTATATATGTAGCAATAATAATAGCTAAAAATGTATTTATTGGTCATTGATCCTCTTTTAGAATACACAGCAGTCCTATATTACCTCTTTCAGTTTTGAGAAAAAAGTACAAAGACTTATGCCATTATTATCATCCTCATCTTACAGTAATGAAACCACACTTAGAGACAGAAAGGGAGATAATTACTTAGACATTTTCCTTTCTTTTTTCAGATTTTCAAAGCTGTTAGATATAATTTATGAATAAATTTATCACTGTCAAGTCGACTCTGACAGAGACCCCATAGGATCATGTAGAATCACCCCACAGGGCTTCCAAGGCTGCAGTCTTCACGGAAACAGACTGCCGCGTCTTTCTCCTGGGGAGCAGCTGGGGAGCTCCGACCCCCCGCCTTTGCAGTAGCTGAGCTCTTAACCCCCATGCCAACGTGGCTCCTTGATTTATGAATATGTCCATTATTACAAATTAAACTTAAAGAACCTTAGCATAATTGTACAGCTAACCACACATGTCTATACTAGTTTCATAGACACTGATTATAAATATGGGCTAGAATGTTTTTCATACTATTTAATTTAAACCATAAATGATAAAACACTCTCATTCAATTAAAATGTTACTGCAAACTTAATGTTATCAAATTAAAAAATTACACTTTAATAAGCTCTTACCTTTACCCCTTGTGCTCCCCTTCTCCCAGGACACAAAGAATGTTTTAAGTTGTTTAAGTGCAGAACCGAATGCGTGCAGGTTAATCACTCCATCCAGAAGCTGAAAGGTCCCTCAGAGCTGCTGTCTCTGTGTCAGCACTGGGGTTTATCCAGAGCTAATGGGTTATTTCAAGCGTAGAGGAGTAAATGCAGTTTCATCTTCTACAAGTTCTGATGGGCTTGACTGGAACGAGTGGGACTAGGAAGAAGAAGAACCCAGAGCTTCCTGTGAGGAGGAGGAGGATGGCAGAAGGAGTAAGACCGAAACAGTCTCTGCCTTGCGCCTTTGATGCGCAGTACCTGGTTGAATTTCCCGTTAAATGTGGTTGAGAGCCAGAGCAATGTTTGCAAGTGTGAACGTCCATGTTCTCCAAGGTTTTGTAACTACCACACGGGCTCAGATGAAAAGTCTTAAGAGGTGCTAACATATTCTCTAGGTAGGAAAGTGTCTGAAATTAGCCAATTGCACTATTGATGGATCTCAACTTCTCATCATTTCTCTCATTTGAATTTCAAAGAGTCGATTCTGAAATTATTTGAAGTCTTCATCAGGATGAAAATTTAATTAACTGAATTATCAATGTATAAACAGGTAGATAGATAGATGTGAAAATAGATGGCATTGATATGATATATAAGTAACTTTGGCTTTAGAAGTGTTTCTGGTACTTTTTGTTTCAGATAAAATTCATATCAGAAATGAGTCAAGAAGCTGTGTAGTTTTTCTAATGATTATATGCATCAATCTATTGATATCATGAATCTGTAGCAGCTAAAAGCTGCACTTTTAATTTACTAGAGCTGATCATAATTACCTGTGCAAAATAATGAGTCAAAATGAAACATCTGATGTGTTTTCTGAGTCAGTGTGTATGTGGAGATGAGATCAGAGAGAGCTCTAGGTCGCATGTCTGAAAGACTGGCTGAGTTTAAAAAGGGAAGCTCTCATCGATGTCCATTTTCAGGCCGTTTTTTTACTTGGCCTTTCAGAGGCAGGCCTTGAAGCGAAGGATACGTGTGTTTGTGTGTTCCACCTGAGACAAATGGACCTAATGGTTTTGCTGTCACAGAATTTGGGATCTACACTAATGAATAATTTTATTATTTTGTTCATGCTTATATCCTTTCATTAATTTGTGTGATAAATTCTTTCAAAGACTTCTTTTGGAAAATATGTCTTTTGTGGAGTATCAGTACAGTACTCAGGCATAGAAACCCAAATGTGCTTCTCAAAACTACCTTCAACCCAACTTTGTCTCTCAAATGGTATGACTTGACTGGAAAGCAAACAGTCATCCTCTCTTTGACACGTACACGAAGATGGCTTTCATAACACCACGTATTCTTCTGCTCCTGCTGACTTAGGGTTTTTGGAAGAGATTCTTTACACTTTGCTGCCTATAAAAAACTATAGCAAATGAATTCATAATAGCTACAGTACATAGATAACTCTTAAATTTGTTCAGGTATGAATAATGTTCTAACATTTTTGACAAATGCAGTCAGAGTGAAATTTAATAACATAAATTTGTGGGTGAGTAAAAAAATATTATATCTAGTGTTCCAGTGTATGTATATTTTTCAAAAATATGCATACATTCACGGCATAGTAAAAAGCAGTCTTCATCTTTTATTTATTCATTCAAAAATAATCACTTGTCAACCACACAAAGTTGTTGCTAGGCTGTGTGACACAAAGATGGAGAACCTCTTGTCCCCACGCAGCCTGTCAGGAAGGTGCGTTTTAGTGAGAGCTCACGGGCGGCCCTCCGAGTTCCAGTATTTTATCTGTTGCTTCACCTGGTAGTGATCACTTCCGTCTTTCAAGGAGGATGACTGTTCTGTACCATCTACCCAGTAACTGGCCTTGCATCTCATATGTGCCCTGCCTCAGGGGAGTGTTGGAGCCCAGTGACCATCAACAGAGACTCGTGACCGATACCAGCTGTGTTCGAATCCCAGCTCAGCTCCTCCGTCAGCACTGCAACCTAAGAGGAATGAGGAACTCCCTGTGCCTCCATTTCCTTATCTGTGACTTATACACAGTGGTAGTACTTAGCCCAGAGACCTGCTGTGAGTATTGAGACACTTAATATATGTGAGCGTATGTACATGTAAGTGTCGCTAATTATTATTATGGAACAAGTTTTGCGAATTGTTTCCCTACCAGTGGTGTGATGTGAGTGATTAATGTGTTCAGCTGTTACTCTAAGTCCTGGAGGTTCAAGTCCATCCAGAGGCCTATCACAAGGCATGTCATTGAAAACTCAGCCATTAAGAGCCCCTCAGAGCACAGATCTGCTCTGACACACAGCAGGTCACCGTGAGTTGGAACTGACTTAAAGGTAGCTGTGTTTTGTTTTGTTTCCTTAGCTAATTTGTAGTTTGGTCTTCAGGAAAAGATTGGTGGGATTGATAGTCTGCAGGGTTTTGTTTCAATGGGAGAGGTAAATTCCAGGGTCTCCAGTCAATAACTTGACACAGTGGTGGGAACGTTTTCGTATAGTCCAGCCTGCAGGAAAGAAGTGGCTTCTGTCGTCCACTCTGTCCCTGCATAGAAGAACTCTCTGGCCTTTTAGGGCTACAGTGTGGAGGGGTGGAGTCGTGGAAGACGATGATGAGAAAACAGTTGTTTCTGTTTGTGTCTGTTGAGTCTGAAGTGCTGGTAGACATGAAAAGCCAAAGATTAGAAATGGAGGATGAAGGCTTAGCAGTGGAGATCTGTTTGTTATTCAGAGACAAGTAAAAGAGAAGGCTAAGGGAGAAAGATTAGAGAAATATAACTTTAGTGAGCAAGAGAGCCTTGGAAAGCATCCAACATAGGAGGATCAAAGAGGATGAATTGTCATGAGGAAAATAAAGAACAAGCATTCAAGGAGCAAGTTGAATATTAGGTGATCTTGTAGAAATTAGGGGAAGGAATTGCATGAAGGAGATCATAGACCAGTCAAGTGCTTTTACAAGGTCAAGGGTGTTGCCAAAGACAATGGCCTTCTTTCAGTTTGCAGTTAAAAAGCCATCACTAAGTTTCAGATGAAGAGTATTTGTGGAGATTTGGGAAACCCCCTAGGGATGCAAAAGGTTACACCGTGTGTTGAAGTAATGGAGCCTATAATTATTTCAAAAGCTTAGCAGTAAAAGAAATGCCCTAGGAAGAGTGGGTAGTGGGGTTTCTTTTAGAAGGATGTTCTTTGGTGCAGCTGAAGACAACAAGGCTGATGCTTATGGAAAGGGTAACTGAGGGGAGAAGGAGAGGGGGTGGGATTTTATTGGGGGCCTGGCAGATGCAGAAGGGGAGGGGTGGTGGGAGAGAGATGTCAGTCCTAGGATAGGAAACAACTGAGACAGTCATTTCTTTATTTTTTTAAATATTTTAAACTTTGTAGTCCGAGTCACCTTGTCATACAAAAACTTGCAAACACACCATTACACGCCTGTGTGACTCTAGCTGCCCTCCCCACCTGTGACAGCACACACCTCCTTTCCACCCTGTATCTCCTGTGTCCATTCAACCAGCTCCTGTCCCCCTCTGCCCTCTCCTCTCGCCTCTGGACACGAGCTGTCCCGTTGGCCTCATGTGTCTACTTAAGCCAAGAAGCACACTTGTCCCCAGTGTCATTTAATGTTTTACAGTCCAGTCTGATCTCTGCCTAAAGGGTTGGTGTCAGGAATGGTTTCAGCTCCAGGCTAGTGAATAATCTGGGGGCTGTGTCTTCCTGGGACCCTCCAGGGTGGTTGGATCATCAAGTCTGGTCTTTCTAATAGAGTTTGTGTTCTGCACACTCATTTTTCTCCCACTGTGTCAGGGACTCTGTGTTGTGTTCCCTGTCAGGGTGTCATTAGTGTTGGCTGGGCACCTTCTAGGTCACCTGGTCCCATGGAGCAGCTACTTCTGCTGGATGGTGCTAAAGGGAGTCAGTCACAGATTAGTCCCATGTCCTAGCAGAGGCATGGTCCTTCATTTCTTCAGTGAGCAGTGATTGAGCGATTACTATGTGGTAGGTACCAAACAGCAGGCACTGAAACATGAAACAGACCCACACTCCTGCACAGAGCTCATACTCATTTGTTAGTTCAGCTTCCGGAGATCTAATTTGTGGAATAACCAAAGAGCATTTTCTATTTAATCGCCCTACTTAGAAGCTGAAGTAAGTGGAAGATGATGTCACCTACGGTTCAAGAGTTAATCACCTCCAAAGGTTAAGAGAGCCTGAGTTGTTAGCCCAGAGTTCCAGCTAAAGCAGTGTTTTCACCTCAGCTGGGAAATTCTTTGTCAGCAGGGACTATACTCTGTGTAGGGTGGTGCTTAGCAGGTTCCCTAGTCCTTACCCGCTGGATAGCAGTTGTTGGGTACCCTCAAGTGTGTGCTGACTCGTGGCGACCCACGTGTGCAGAGCAGGACTGCGTCCCAGCATTTCCAAGGTGGTGACCTTTCACAAGCAGATTATTGCCAGGCTTGTCTTCTGAGGCACCTCTGTGTGGGTTCAGACTGCCAACCTTAGGCCAGCAGTGGGTCACGTCACCAAAGAAGGTGCGGCATGAAGGAGAGGACCAGCCACTGGAGCCCTGCGGGGCAGAGCTAAGTGAGGGAGAGCCAAGGCTCCACCGTAGGGAGGCTGCTGTCAGCGGGATCATGGCAGAGCCACTCGGGCAAAAGGCAGGTGTTGCACTTGAACTCCTGACCTATGACCTTGAGCAGAACCCTGCCTGCTGTGTCTTCATGGCTTCCCCTTTAACACAAGAAGGCTCGCAGGTGGTTTTGTTTGCTTTGAGAATTCAGCTATTTTATGTGATGAAAGACTCTTCAAAAATTGCTTTCATGAAGCTTGGCACTAGAACGAGAGAAAAATAAGTCCTGTGAAAGAAAACGGACTTCGGAAGCTATTTCACATAAGTGTTTCAGAAGATAATGCAACACTTCAACCCTGAGTCGTTCATAAAAGCCCAACATTCTCAGGTTTCTAAAAATGTTCTGATGTTCTCTGTGTAATCATGACAGAAGGCAGATTGTGGAGAAAATCAGACGCCAGGCTTGGACCGTGGCCTAAAATTATGTGTTCTTTTTATGTCCCAGGAATTTGGAAATAGGATGTTTCTGGTTTATTTTAATGTGTTTAAATGTGTAGAAAGTATGGCTATATTTGATCTTGAAAATTCTATGTTCTTACCACCCTCGTTGTCTACATGAACTAAAAATACTGAACTTTTCGAAAGTTGTCTAATGTCTAGATCTGGCCTAAATTTTATGTCCGCTTATAAACTCCAGCCCGTACAGGTTTTTCTGATGGAATGCCAAGATGCTCAGGTCGACAGGTTCTAATGTCCCATCACTTATTGTCAGACTTAGTAAAACCCCCAAACCAAACCAAACCCACTGCCATTGAGTCAGTTCATATTCATAGTGACCTGTTAGGACAGAGTAGGACTGTTCCATATAGTTTCCAAAGAGCTCCTGGTGGATTCAAACCACCAGCCTTTTGGCTAGCAGACGTAGCACTGAACCACTATGCCAGCACCATTTTCGGCCTGAATAAAGCTGCTGCTGAACCCTATTCTTGGGAATCTTTGAAAAAAAGGACTCCTCTGTGTCAGTGAGTTTGCCTAAATTCACCCTGTTGGGGACAATGTGCTTGCCCCTTAAATCCATCTTATGTAGCACTTCCTCGGTCCAAATTGGGGGTAGATGTCAAACTGCTGCTACTTTTCAATGTCTCATTCTCCAAATGGGTGTGGGGATATGTCTAAGAAAATCCTTTTAATGTTCACAGAATATTGCAACTGTTTGTTTTTTTTTTTTAACTAAATCTGCCAGGAACACCCACATGGCCCCCTTTCCAGTGGTCCACTGAACTGAGAATTTTCTTCTGGCTCCTGTGGCCTGTACCTGTTTGTATTTCATGGGAAACAAATAGCTTTTTTCCGCCTGGCACTTGATGTTATGTTTCATCACTTTTCATGTGCGGTGGCATGGACAGGTTTTCACTCTGTGTTAACCAAGTGACTCAAGGACTGAGGGTGACTAATTCCGTGAATGCGTCGGAAGAGTCCTTCTGGTGATTTTCTTTATCAGTTTCCTGTTTTTGTTTTTATATAAAAATTGGCCATAAGTGCATACTGAAGTTTAACAAATAAATACAGTAAAGCCTCCGTTTCACACCACTTCTGTTAGTATGAATCGAGTTGTTTTCAGCTGGATCTTGGGAGCTGGTACCCAGTGGTTTATGGTTTCAACCTATTGAAGCTCTGTGTGCATGGTAGGAATGAGCACTGTGTAATAATAAATCCATATAAAGTGCCCGGGAATACAATTTCACAAACAGTAAGATCTCTTTTATAAACTGGAAAACATGTAATTTCTGTATGCCAGTGAATGAAGCTATAATCAGTTTTTTAGTTCGCCTTTTTCACCTTGGAAGTTGTGAAGAAATCCACTTATTTGTCCCTGAAATGACAACAGAAACTTTATTATAGTAAGGGGTTCCACCAGAAAAGATGTACGTTACAATAAACCGGAAACACCGAGATAGAATTTTCAGGTGAGTACATATCCCTGCCTTTTAGAAACAATCACAGGAAGGAGACAGATGCTGAATGTCCATGGTGAGGTACTTTTGCTATTCAGGAAACTCATCTCTCATTTTCTAAATCATCTCTTATCAAATGAAAGAGGCAGAGGTTTCTTTTGAATTTTCTTTTGAAGCCTTCATGTTAGGATTTTGGCATTCTAGACACAAAAGGCTTTTTATATCATGTATGCCTTTTTTTTAAGTTGGCTGTATTACTCTGAGCACTGTGTACATTGCTCATTATTTGTTTGCAGACCTTCTGGGCATTTTCCCATGTACTATACAAATTGGATCCCAAGAGACTTCTCTGTTGAGTGCCTCCTTCATTCCTGCTTCTCTATTTATTTTTAAAACTTGTTAATATTGGACATTACCAAAAGATTGAGTGGAAGTCATGATCCCATTGGTTGAATATGTTTTTTAAGAAAAAAAAACTCTCTGCAATTTTTAAGCCAATTGAATGCAAGCCAGAAGTGGGGGTGAGGTGAATTAGGAGGGAAACGTGAGCCGGCTTTGATTTTTGCTGAAATTCTGTAGCTTTTTTTTTTTTTTTTTAATGTTTTGCAGTCTTTGTTTGTGTCTGTCAGTTCACAGTTTCACAGTTGCCAGACACAGTTTGGAAACAATCTGCTCTATTTTTAGTTGCTGTTTCTAGTTTGTGAAAGCCAAGGCCAGTCATTATATGTCCAGAAACACACACTCACTGCTGCAGACATGTACGTATATATACGCAGACAGACAGAGAGAGAGGAGAAAGACAGACGGGTGACATCCGAGGGGAGGTACCGAAATTCTCCTCTGTTTTCAGTGACCGCTCCCTCACCCTTTTCAGCTTGGTTGTGCCTTGCCCCCCCCCTTTTTTTTATAGGGGCCTATTTTTATCTCTAAAACTCCAAACATGGTAAGACGTCGACATTTACAACCTGTAACCTGCATCTTTAGCCTCATTTCTGTGACCTGAAGTCCAGCACAAGGAGCCGTGTAAGTGCATCACTGACTGAGGGCTAACCAGCCGAAGTGGGCTTCGGCGTTGCCGTGTTGTGGCAAACCCTGTGTATTCCACCACTCCTGGCTTCTCCTCTTCAGTGTGTACTGTTTTTAATTTACAGCTGCAAAGTCGTTTACCTGTGGTTTTCCCCACACTGTTCTGTGACTGGCTTGATTCTCTCTTTCTGCCGGGTCTCAGACTCTCACTTTTTCTTCCAATTGTTTTCCTTATCAGTACGTAATTCTCAATGTAGACTCTGGCCTGGTGGTCAAGAGCTGCATCTGCTAAACAAGAGGTGGGCGCTGTGACTTCCAAGCCCTGCTTGGAGGCTCTGTGAGGCAATTCGATTCTGTACCAGAGGGCTGCAGTGACTTGGAATCGACTGAACAGCAGTGTTTTTTGGTATTTTAATCATTTAATGGGAGCCCAGGTGGTGCAGTGGTTAAGAGCTCGGCTGCTAACCAGAAGGCTGGCTGTTCAGATCTGCCAGGTGCTTCTTGGAAATGCTGTGCCTCGGTTCTTCTCTGTCCTACGGGGTTGTTAGGAGTCAATCATTTGATGTTCTTTTGGTGGGAAGTGGCAGGACCCAGCACAAGATAACTTAGAACGGGAACTTTGTTGGCTCACACAGTTGAACTATCCTGAGCAGCTAGAGTCAGCAGGCAAGGTGACCCTGACTCCTGACGCGCTGAGGGGGTGGAAACCGAGGACCGAGAAGGCATCTGCCTCACAGGAGTTGCGATTCGCCGCTTCCCCGGTTTAACACCGCTGGCACGCAGTGATAGCAGAAGGCATAGCTTCGTTGGCTTGTTTATTTCCTGCTTGTAGGGATTCTTTCTTGATATAGTTTTATTATTTAATACATTTCCACAAATTCAAAGTAAAATGTCAAACAGGGTACATCCCTAGAAGTACGACATCAATGCTTGTCCTATATACCTTGCTCCGTCTGTGTCTGTTGCCTTTCAGGTCATCATCTTGTCTTAAAATGCATGTTTGTGTGTGTGCGTGTTTGCTATTACTGTATGGACTGCCAAAAGAATGGACACACCTTTCTTGGGAGAAATACAGCCAGATGCTCCTTAGAAGCAAGGCTGGCGAGTATGTCTCACGTACTTTGGACCTGTTAGCAGGAGGGAACAGTCCCTAAGGAGGATGTCATGCTTAAGTAAAGTGGACGGTCAGCAGACACAGAGGGAGACCCTCCATGGCTGCGACAGGGGGCTCAAACAGAGCAGCAGGCGGCCTGAGGCTGGGTCCTGTCCTGCACAGGTTGCTGTGAGTCAGAACTGACCCAACGGCACCTAAGAGTATTACTGTACACACACACACACACGTACACACTGCATGTACTAAATAAATAACAACTGTTCCTCTTTTCTCCAACAAAGTGAGAATACCAAAAACACTCTTCAGCCGCTTGCTTTATTTATGGTTAGATCATATTCTGGTGATGTTACCATATCAATTAATAGAGTGTTTCCTCATTTTTTTTAGTAGTTTTTTGCAGTGCTTTGTCATCCACTGATAATTTATATGGCTAGACCATTTCCTGTAATAATTAGCTCCAATAATAACAATACAATTTAATTAAAAATCATATTTACTTAAAATATTATGCTAAGCTATATAAGCCTATTCATTTAAACCCCCAATACCTTCTCTGAACAGGTTCATATTTGGAGAATATTTCTACTCTACTGCACTTAGTTGTTATTTTTTTTTTTTTTTAGCAATTCCTTCTCCTGGCGTTTCTGATCTGAATCACCAGACTGTAAAATCAGGTGGAGAAGTGTACCCTTTTTCCTTCCAACTAAGATTTTTCCTCTTCAGTTGATGCTGAATTCTCCATTCAAAAGAAATTACACCATGTTTTTCTTTTCCAAAATCAAAACCTTTTCTGAAGGGCATACCAGTTATCTGAAAACTTCTGATTTTAAAAATCCTGATAAATTAAGGTCTGACTTCATGGCCCCCTTCTGATCATGTAAAATCATCTCCTATTCCCTGAGCAAGTGTTGAGAAGTGAAGATGTCACTTGAAGACTGAAGTGTACCTGATCCGTGGACTGCCAAAAGAACAAACATCTGTCTTGGAAGAAGTCCAACCAGAGTGCTCCTTGGAAGCCAAGATGGTGAGACTGCATCTTCCATACTTTGGACATGTTGTCAGGAGGGATCAGTCCCTGGAGAAGGACATTGTGCCCGGTAGAGTGGAGGGTCAGCGAGAAAGAGGAAGAATCTCCACGAGATGGATTGACACAGTGACGGCCACAGTGGACTTCAGCATAAAATGATGTGGGCGTCAGTGGCACCTGACAACCTAACAACACATTCCCTGAGCAAGCTGTCACCCTCCACCTGGAATGGCCTCCTCTGGTCCTCAATCACCGTGTGACCCTAAACTCATCATTTCGTCCTCCAGCTTGTTGCCATCCACATCCTCAGGGTAAAAATTAGGGGCTGTCCCTGTACCCCTGAATACCATGTCACTCCCAGTACCTTTACACTGTGTGACTGTGTCACTTATTCATCCCCTTCCTGATTAGAATTCCTCGAGGACAGGGCTATGGCACGCTTCTCAGTACCTCTAGCGTTTAGCCCAGCACCTGAACTGTGCACATATTGAAGAGTGACTGTATGTATGAATTTCTAATTGGGTCACGTTTGTTTTTATGTGGCGAGAGGCCTAGCGCAGTGCCTACACCTGATAGCACGGGCATCTCTGGAACCACAATCCATGTAGCCACCAAAAGGCACCTAAGCATCTGCTTAGGTTCACTTAGCATTGATGCCTCCGTTTTGACTTAATGTGATAAACGGAGGCCTTACCCAAACTGGTAAATTATAGAAAATAGATACGGAGCAGATTCCATGAGTTTAGAAATATACCATTAACAGCACATTGCCCAGAAGTGATGAGGTTTTTGTTTGTCTTTTTCTCTCTAGCCTCCCCTTATCGTCTGCTTTCTACGTTGTTCATTGTGATTCTCTTGTTCAGTTGAGTGGAAAAGAGAACTTCACCTCCCTTCGAATTATTCTGGAAAAAAGAAAATAAAGAGGTTATAGAAGAATGGATACACTCTGAAGTATTTAGACAATAAATAGCATTTAAAAAATAAAGATGGATTATTCAAGATAGCCTGAACACTTCTAGATTTTAAACACTTAATGTTATTTTCTTTGGTCACTGTAACAAGAATTTATGTCATTCTCATTTTTTTGCGCAAGTTTTATATTACTTACTCTGAAATAACCCTCATGAAATTTGGGAAATTTTTGCATTAATTGCTTGAACTTCGGAAAATAACATCTGGCCTGCAAACCATTAATAGTAGAAACATATGCTCAAGAACAGAACATAAGCTTTTAAAGAACAATGAGTGTGAGTGTGCTGTATCTAACCGGTAATATTCCACAGAATAACTTGTGGAAGGGAGCTGTTTTTTGTTTGTATGTTATTTCATAGAAGAACTGAAGTCATTTGTCAGAAAAAAAAACAAACTTTTTCTCCCCATTTTCCCCTCTTATTTAGGCCTCTACCTGTGCCCTCCAGGTAACTTGTTGCTGTTGAGTGGATTCCAACTCAGTGGTCCTGTACTAGCCAAAGCCATGGCCACTGCCATCAAGTCAATGCCGACTCCTAGTTCTGACCCTAGCGATCGGAGGAGAACTGCCTGTAGAGTTTCTAAGGAGCACCTGGTGGATTTGAGTTGCTGACCTTTTGGCTAGCAGCTGTAGCCCTTAAACACTATGCCCCAAGGGCTTCCTCCTGAAAACTGATCCATGAATTTTTCTCCATGAGGTTTTCACTGGCCAGCTTCCTCAGAAGTAGATCACCAGCTCCTTCTTCCCGGTCTTTCTGAGCTTCAAAGCCCTGCTGGAGCCCATCCTCCCAGGGCAACCCTGCGGGGGCTGAAATACCAGTGACAGGGCTCCCAGCGTCACAGCAACACACGAGTCACACCACGTGACGACCAGCTGACCGATGAGTGGGGACTCAAGAGCTGATCTTAGTGACGGGGATGGGGTCAAGCTTTGGGGGCCTTTGTCTGCTGATGCGTCATGACTCAGTATGAGAAGAAACAGCTGTAGACGTGGATGAATGATGGGAATATGGAATGTGTAAAGTATGAATCTAAGAAATTGGAAGTGCTCAAAACAGAAGCAGGTGTGTAAAGGCCAACACCCTAAGTGTTAGTGAGCTGAGCTGACCGACTCTGAGCAGGCTGAATAGGACAGACGTGTGGTCTGCTGTGCCAGGAATGACCCGCTGGGTAGGTCAGGATCACTCCGGAAGTGCGACCCTGTCCGTGGAGGGATGACACCCACACACCTGTAGGGACGACCCGTTAATGCAGTGCTTGGTGAAACAGAGGTCGGTGACAAAGAGGAAGACCCCCAGTGAGATGGCTGGACACAGGGGCTACAACTGGGGGCTCAAACAGATCCACAGCTGTGACGATGGCACGGGACAGGGCTGTTTCGTTCGGTTCTGCATGGCGTCACTATGAGTCAGCACCAGGTGATACCTGGCAGCTATGTGACAACCGTTTAAAATTACTCATCAGAACAATAAAGTGAAAACCCAAACCGGCTGCCGTTGGTTCCCGCTCAGGCCACCCGTTGGGTTACAGGCTGTGCTCGGCTGCTGTTATTATGGGGTCCGATCACCAGGCCTTTCTCCAGTGCCACTGTGGCTGGGTTGGAACCACCAACCTTGTGGGTTAGTAGGTCAAGAGCAAGCCATGTGTGCCACTCGGGGCCTTATCAAAATAATAGTGTTTTGTACTGGAAAAAGTCAGTCTGTGGGATTTTTCATTTTCTTAGACTTTATAGGTGTTGAAAAGATGATCCTAATATTTCACCTTCCCTGATGGAGTAGCGTCATGAAAACATTTTATTAGGCCTTTCTTTCTTAGACTGTTTCTAAATTTTAGAGAGATTTCCTTTAGGAAATTTCCAAGACAGAAGATATGCCTTCATAAATATACTGGAGATGTATGTCTAATACCGTTGATAGGCAAATGATATTGTTTACATGACTACATAAAATATTCTCCTATGCTTGGAAACCCTGGTGGCATAGTGGTTAAGTGCTACAGCTGCTAATCCCAAGGTCAGCAGTTCCCACCTGCCGGGCGCCCCTTGGAAGCCCTGCGGGGTTACTATGAGTCAGAACTGATTGGATGACAGTAGGGTTTTTTGTTTGTTTTGGTTTTCTCTTTTACTCAAGTTGGTTTACATTTTATTATTAAGAGCGTGTATACCATGATAGATATCTTCTATTTGCCCCTTCACATCTACCCCCCACCCAGCTCTACCGTCTTTCTGTCCCTGTGTGCCCCGGTTATACAAACTGAATCACTGAACTCACTTACCCTCTGACTTATTGTTGAATGTGGCTGATGGGAAGCGTCAGTAGAAAATTGTGGCCAAGAGAGAGAGCCTTTCATAAGCAAGAGCATCTCCAGATTTGGGAAACAGTTTTCTCGTCTGGCCCGTTCAGACCTCACCCTGGTGCTGACTCCCTGTTCACACCACCAGCTGCCATCAACGAGCTTCTGGATGTGGCCACCCCAAGCGTGTCAGAGGAGAACTGTGCTCCGTAGGGTTTTCAGAGACTGACTGTTTAGAACTAGCTCATCAGGTGTTATTGTCCAAGGTGCCTCTGGGTGGAGTCAAACTGTCAACCTTTGACTTAGCCTCATGTGCATCACCCAGGGCCTCCACCAACTGCCTGTGAATAACTTCAAGCTATTAGCAACCATCCTTTGTTGATTATTTTTCCTAAATCTTGCCTAGAGCTTTGTAAACAGTGTTCTATTAAACTCCCTTCAGAATATCCAATTTGAGTGAGCAACTTCACGCTAGACAGGACCCTGATTGATTCAAGCAACTCTGATTCTTTAAGCAACTAGAAGAAAGCTCTTTTCATGTGTTGTCCATAAACATTGACACACAGTCCTTTCTGGGGAGACTCATTAGGAGAATGGATACTTACGAGCGTAATTTTCAGATGTCTGTAAAACAGTGAGAATACAAAATAGCCATACAAGATAGGCAATCTGCTCGTGGACTTTATGGTCTACAAACTATTCAGAAGCAGAGTTGCTCTTTCAGAGTGACAGTGCTCATTTTTAGAATGTAACCATAATTTGCTTGTGTTTTTGCCCTACCTATGGTATCCCATAACTGCAAATTACAATGCCACCCTATAAAAGCACACAAACAGCAAAATTAAATGACAGATGGCATCCAAACAACAAGAAAAGTGACAAAAAATATAAGTAGAAGCCAGAAGGCCTTTTAAAAAAACACAGCGGTCTGTAGCAAAAGAAACAAATAAGCACTTCTGTAAACCTCACCAGAGCCAGGCAGAAGCACTACACTCTAACTCAGAGAATAACGAGCATCTGTATCGGTGGACGGGACTCCACGTACTCTGCCTGAGAAAATAGGCAGGCAGAAAAGAAACGGTAGAAGAAAATTCCATCAGTGGTGACTGGATCTGGTTGAATGTTTTCCAGGCCAAGGAGCATTTTTCAGTTATCTGGGTAATGAGATGAACGTACATTGGAATTTTATACATGCATAAGACCGTATCATGTAGACTAGACAGCAGAAATTTCACTCTGTCCTATTTTAACCTATTCTCCTATTACTTCTTCCTGTTTACTCTGTCTACTTTTCGATTTTTTGCCAGTTCCGGTATACCTGAAGATGACCTTTCTGTTTGACTAAGCAGCTTCCTGTCCTCCAGTGATCTTGTCTTCTGTTCTCCCCATGGCCGCTGAGTAAATTCTGACTCACAGTGACTCGACAGGACAGACTAGAACTGCCCCTGAGGGTTTCCAAGGCATGACTTGTGGATTTGAACTGTCCATCTTTTGGTTCTCAGCCGAGCTCTTAATCACTGATCTTGTAGTTACCGATAATACAAATCCTCTATAATTTCTATTTCCAGAACCCACATTTTCTTTCTCACCTTCTCAGTGTTTTATGCCAGTTCTAACAAAGCTTAAATTCCTTCACCAATTATGATAATGTCTCCCTGGCATACATTATAAATTCCCCCACCCTTTTTTCTTAGTGTGATAGGCTGAATAATGCTTTCTGCCTCCTGCAGAGATTCACATCATAGTCTCTGAAACCGATGAGTGTTACCTTATATGTCAAAAAATTAAAGAAGTTGTGATTAAGTTACAATTTTTGAGATGGAGAGATTATCTTGGATCATCTGGTGAATTTTAAATATTACCCACCCACCCTAACAAAGTTACTGTCGGGTACATTCCAATTCATAGTGACCCTATAGAGTACAGTAGGACGCCCCATGGGGTTTCCAAGGCTGTAAATCGTTACAGAAGCCAACGGCCACATCCTTCTCTTGCAGAGCAGCTGGTGGTTTCACACTGCTGAGCTTTGGCTAACCACTGCACTACCAGGACTCCTGAGGCAATCAAGGGTATCATTATGAAGGGGAGGCAGATGGCACACAGAAGAGAGGAAGACGCTGTGACTACAGAGGCTGCGATGAGAGCAATGTAGCCACAAGCCAAGGAGTCCTGGCAGCCGTGGAAGCTGGAAACGACGAGAGGCAGATTCTTCTCTGAAATCGGCTGGGATTGCGCTCTGTCCACACCTGGATTTCAGTTTAGTAATGCTCATCTCAGACTTCTGCCTTCCAGAACTCAGAGAGAATCAATTTCTGTTGTTTTAAGGCACTAAGTTTGTGGTAATTTTTTTAATAACCACCACAGGAGACTAACATACTCAGTTTTTTATACTTAGAATACAATTACAACCTTGGTTAAATACAGCCTCAAGCTATTCCCTGCGTGTATGCAATCAGCTGAATGGAATCAGCGGTGTTCATTGGTCACGCTTTAAATTCACATGTTTTAAATTCATGACCACAATCCAGAACTGTATCTTGTCAGTCTGTTCACACTGGTAGGTGGCTACACTCCCTCCTCACTTTGCGGCATGGTTAGGTTCTAAAGATGAGATCATTACGTGAACGTTGATATTACGGGAAAACGGAGAAGGACTGCGT
This sequence comes from Heterohyrax brucei, assembly GCA_028571685.1. NCBI lineage: Eukaryota > Metazoa > Chordata > Mammalia > Hyracoidea > Procaviidae > Heterohyrax > Heterohyrax brucei. The sequence continues at coordinate 82,689,591 of CM053160.1, forward strand.
CGTTACATAGCTGCCAGATTGCATCATTACATAACTGCCAGATTATTTCAGTCCATTGCTACCCAGCCACTGGGAATCAAGACCCAGCTAAGGCTACGCAGCCTCAGCCATCAGAGCCAGCGCTCCTCCTGCCTGGAGTCCTGGCTCTCATTGCTGCCGGGCACGTGTCGGTAATGTGCAGCACAGTTGGCTAGCAGATGTTTTACTAGGTGGTAAATGTGAAATGTCTGGTAAGCAGAAAGCTGGAGAGCAAGAAGTAGGCATGTCGCAGGCCTTCTCTCCTTGCTCCATCTTCCATAGTTCCTCTTCCATTTTCACGCTCAGCTGATGACCTGGCTTCTTCCTTCATTAAGAAAAATCAAGCGACTAGACAAAAGCTGCTACAAAGTCCCGCCGTGACCCCTGCCCATCTCCTGTGCCTCGCTCTTCCTTGTTGAAATCATAGATGACTTGTGACCAGATCTAAGTCCAACCTCTGCACTTTGGCGCTAGACTCCTCCCTTCTTTGTCTTTCCAAAGACAGCTTTTCCCTGTTGCACACATCGCCCTTTCCTTCTCTACTGAATCATTGCCACACTACTGTTATTTTACTGGTTTTTAAAGACAATTTTCGTTCACTCTCACTTTCTTAATACTACTTTCGGTAAAATTCCTCCAAAGGAGTTTTTGACTTTTGTCTCAGCCCCTCTTCTAGCCCTTCAGTGCGGCCTTCATCCCACCAGTTCTGCTCGGTCTGCTTTGTCAGAGGTTGGCAGTAGCCTTTCTGTTGCCAGATCCAGTGGGCAGTGATCAGTCTTCATCTTTCTTGACGTATCAGTGCCATCTGACCGAGTGATGTCACCCCCTGTCAACTTTGGTGTCCACTGTGCTTCCAGAATGTTCTGCCCTCTTTGGTTTTTCCTGTTACCTCACTAGTTTTTGTGTCTGTCTCCTAGTGTTTGGTCCTCTGCTCTATAGACTAGAACTACCTAACTAAATTTGGTACTATCCAGTCAATCCTCATGCATACTGACCCTATATGACAGAGTAGAACAGCCCCACAGCGTTTCTAAGGAGCAGCTGGTGGATTCGAACTACTGACTATTTGGTTAGCTGTCACGTACTTAATCACAGCACTACCAAGACTTTTATCTCTATACCAGTGACGCCAAAAGTCATACCCTGAGCCAAGACGACACTCAGTCTCCTGTCTTCGGTATCCAGCTGCCTCCTCAGTATCTTGACTTGCATGATGGACATGTCAAGCTTAATATTTCCAGCAACTGAATTTCTGAATTTCATCTTCTGTGAACTTGATTCGGTTGCAGTGTTGTTTATATCCATTCACATAAGATCAACCTATGCATCTGTTCCGGCCAACAGAACTGGAGTCATTTTTAACTTCTCCCTTTCTTTCGTGTCCCTTTTATTCAGCCTGTCAGGATACCATGTCGACTCCACCTTCAAACCAGATCCAGACCCCGAACCCTTGCCATTCCCTGCTACCCTCCTTAAGCCACTATCCTCTCTTTATTTGACAACTCCAATCACCTTTTTAACTGTTCTCTCTGCTTCTGTTATTTCTTTATACTGGTCTGTTCTCAACTTAGGAGCCAGTATATTCTTCACAATGGAGATGAGAGTATGTCATGCTGCTCAAACTCTTGTAGTTTATCCTAGAGTAAAAATCCAGAACTTACAGTGGAGCACAAGTGCCTGCATGGTGAAGGAAAGTGCCTTCCATATATTTCCGTAAAGTCCTTTGCATATATTTCTTCCTCCTTCCTTCACCCACGCTCTTTTGGAAACACTGGCCTGTTGCTCTTCGTCACACGCGGCAGGCCTTCTATCACCTGGATGCTCTTTTGAAGGCCATTCCCTCTGCTGGGAAGGCTCCTTAATTATCTGCATGGCTAAATTCCTCACCTCCTGCAGGATGTTCCCGTGAAATTCTTCTCAATGGTACCTGTTTAAAATTGCACACACATCTAACCCTCATCTCCCCTTGCACTGATTAATGTTGTTATTTCCCAAAGAATTTGCCACTTTCAAAAGCCCAGTATATTTTTACTTACTTTTATATGTATTTCTCATTGTCTTTCTAAGATGTCAGCTTTGTAAGGCTGATATTTTTATTCACTGATGTAAAACTGTCTGGCACATAGTAGGTGCTAAAATAGTTACTATCTTGATAGAAAGAATTAAGAGTTTCATAATAGTTGTAAACTTTTTATCATGAAGGTCATACTGAGTACAAATTAATACTATAATGTGAATAATTCATGTCAGTCTATGAAGCTAATATTAATCACTTTTCATCTCTTCAGATATTTTAATTTTGAGCAAAAGCACGTTATCATTGTCTGATATTTCACTGTGATGGTCTGGGAATTTACTGGCTTTATTGTAGAATTGCTGTCTGAAGATTACACTGACAGAAGTATCACAAGGCCTGTAATGCGATGCTTATCCTGTCATCTAAGATACATAAAAAGTAACCAATTTCAGGCTGTATATACTCAGATTTATAGGAATAACCTGTGCAATCCATAGCTTTATAATGTAAAGAAGTGGAAACTAGCATATGTTGAGTTTCTGTAATCTGTAATTGAGGCATTGTATGTCCTTAATTCCACTGTGAAAAATCTGTTTTCCTCACTGTGCTAGAAACTTGCTGTTTCAGTCAAGTGATGCTGCTCTAACAGAAACACCAGGAGTGGATGGCTTTAGCAGAGAAAAGCTAGTGTTTACACAGTCCAGTAGACTACACGCCCAAATTCAGGGTGTTTGCTCCAGGGGAAGGCTTTCCCTCTGTTGACTTTGGAGGAGAGTCCTTGTGTTGCATCAGCCTGTGGTCAGGGAACATCAGGGATGAAGGATGCACTCTGCTCCTGGCTCTGCTTTCTTGATTGTGTGAGGTTGCCATCTCCCTGCTTGCTTCCCCTTTTCTCTTTTCTCGTGTAGGATGAAAGGATAAAAGGTGGTGCAGCCACACTTCAGGGAAAATCCCTTTACGGTGGAGCTGTGCAGTGACCTTAGCAAGGTGTTACAGTCCCACACTAGTCCTCTCTAACATAATCCATCTATTAACCACAGGCAGAGATCAGGATTCACAGCACAGGAAAATTACAAAATGAGGGGCAATCACATAATCCTGAGACTCATGGGCCAGTCAAATTTCTAGACTCATTTTTTAAAGTACACAATTCAATCCATGACACTTACATATGTTGTTTCAAATCTTTATCTGAATAATTCTCTTATGTAGATAAATTTACATGCTTTCTGCGTGTGAGAAAAGGAAGGCAAGAAGTGAGGTTGTCTGCTCCAAGTCAGGGTGAAGGAGATGATACAACAGGGAGTCAGACTCATCGTCCCCCGTGTCAGAGTCCGCACAGTGCCTACCTCCCTGTACAAGGCACCTGTACTAACTCACTTGGGGGTAGCTGCAAATGCTGTTGTTAACTCAGGGACACTCCTCTCCACAAATGCAAGGTCGCACAGTGAATGGAATATGGTTCTGTTATATGTGTACCATAGCTGTTTTTAACATTCATTCCAGAAATTTGGGTATTCTGAGCATGACCTCTCAGCTTTTAAAACATCTTTGTCTGCATTTCATCCCAACTTTAGCTTTCCTTTTTTCATATGACTTTAGTAAGTGAAGATGTCAGAGAAATACTCTTCTTCAGTGGATCTGAGGAGGCAGATGACTGGTTGTTGATTCTTCTAAGAGGGTCAAAATTTACACACGCCTAAAGAGACCTTTTCCAGAAGAAAAATCCTTGCTACCTTCCTGTTACCCACAGTGAAAATAACATTTAAATAACAAGAAATGAAAAAAAGAAAAAGTCAAGCCACATTCACAAAGTTGTTAGTTTTACCCTTAGGAATGAAAAGCTTAAATGACAGAAATCTACAGTTAACTCTGATGATTGTGAAATGCCACTCAACTCTAAGCAACAATGCTTTGTGGTGGGTGAATCATTATGAAAAATGCGAGGGAGGAATGCCTCTGTACTGAGATGCTGATCTCAGCGTGGTACGTGACCACTGCCGCAGTTCCAGAAACCAGCAGGGTATCAGGCAGACTCTGCACACATGGAGTTCTTGGATTTCGTTGGCAGCTGTGTAGATGTGCGCAGGCCCTGACCTGTAGTCACTCGAGTATAACCTCAGAGAGGACATTGCCCCTTCGCTCCAGGGTACTTGATGGCACACCCAAAGTATCTAAAATTGCTCTTCGAAATAGATTTTAGTGGTTGTTAGCGATAAATAGTGGGATAAAATAAAATGAACAAGAAATGGAGTTCAAATTCTAATTCAAAAAGAGGGACCAGACTTGCTGGTTGAACAGAGACTGGAGAAACCTCAAGAGTGTGGCCCCTGGACAGCCTTTTAGCTCAGTGACGGAGTCCCTCCTAGGGTTCAGTCCTCAGCCAAAGATAAGACAGGGCCGTAAAAGAAAACAAGACTAAAGGGGTACCCAGCCTCAGGGGCAGGAGGGGACAGGAATTCTGGTAACAGGGAACCCGTGGTTGAAAAGGAAGCGTGCTGACCTGTCGTGGGGTTGTTAACCAGTGTCACAAACAATACTGTGTACTCACAGTTTAATGTCAGACTGGTTTGCTCTGTAGACCTGCACCTAAAGTAATTTTTTTAATGAAAAAAATTTAAAAAAACATAAGGAAAGAGCTTTTGTAACTGAGAGCCAGAAACAACTGTCCACACCCACACAGAGTAGAGTTTCTATAACAGCAAGTTGGAGGTAAGACAGTGAGAGAGAAGTTCCTGCCCAAATGCCGTGAATTCTTATTGTTATCATTAAAGTTAGTATGTTTTCTTGGATAAATGTTTTTTCATTTGCTGTAAACCCATAGGACAGTTTGTAGAAACTTTTTTTTTTTTTTTAATAAATTTTAAAGTTTTTGGTTGTTTCCCTTGGGAGGGGCATCTATGGAGCTCCTCAGCATCCTCATCCTGACAGGGACCTGGCTGTGATCGGGCTCTGGGTAATGGCAGCTTTAATAGTAAACCATGGCTTTGAATGACTCAAATGTATAAAGTTATTTCTGTAGACATAGCTAGTAATTGCTTGTATGAAGTCACTCAGTTAACCAATCTTCCGAGACTGTGTATCTCCGTGTGCATATACTTAGACACAGGTTTGAAAGGGTGGACCCGCAGTGTGAGAGACAATGTGTGTACTTTGTAAGTGGCCTCAGTCCTGGACACCTCCATGGATCCAGAGTCTTCATCAGGTGACTTTGGGCTGTCCTTACATTCTGACTCTAGGCTCCACAATGGGACTTAGTTTAGCCAACTGAATGTGTACTTTTGTACTAGGTACACAGTTTTGTTTGACTTTTATACTTGTTTTTTAAATTTTTTACTAGTGATGTAGAGTTTTCAGTATGCTTTTACAGCTGGTTTAAATCTACCTCCACATGGCACTATGTCCCTGCATGAGTGGTACACAGATAGATTCCACCTGACTGTCTTCAGTCCTCCCACCCATGTCTTAGGTCATTGCTTTCATCTTCTTCATTTATCTGTCTGCTGTAATTGCCCAATAAATTGTTATTACTATTATTACTGCTAAAATTGTTACTATTAACCTGTTGCACAAGACCTCTTTAAAGTGCTAGAGAGTTAAGGTGTCACTTTGAGGGCAAAGGTGCCCTTGACCCCAGGCTCCTCATATGTGTGGAAAAAGCTGGACAATGAATAAGGAAGGCTGAAGAAGAATTGAAGCCTTTGAATTGTGGGTGTTGGCCAAGAGTCTCGAATGTATTGTGGACTGCCAGAAGAACAGACAGATCTGTCTGGGAAGAAGTACAGCCAGAGTGCTCCTTAGAAACAGGGTGGCAAGACTCTATCTCATATACTTTAGACACCGGATCCCTGGGGAAGGACATCACGCTTGGTAATGCAAAAGGCAGGGAGGCAGGAGCAGCCCTCCAGGGAGACCCTCCTGTGATGGCAACGCTGGTCTCAAACTAGCTGCTGCTGTGAGCGTGCTGGGAACCAAGCAGTGTTTGGTTCTGTTGTACACAGGGGCGCTGAGTCAGAATGCCATGGAGGACACCCAGCAGCAGTACCTAGAACAAACAGCTATCAGATCAACTAAGAAAAACAAATGCTTCTTTTTTGCCTTTATTCTTTCACAGTGCTTGCTCTTTCTTTCTGTGTGTACAAACAAGTCTCCGAGCTATATTGTTGTCCTTCTCCCTTAAGAATTTGTTTTTAACCTTTCTTGCAGGACAGGTCTGTTGGCTGTAAATTCTCTCAATTTATGTTTATTTGGTTAACTATTTCTTTAGTTTTGCAGAATAATTTTACTGAATATATAAAATCTAGGTTGTAGGTTTTTTCTTTCTTTCTGTAAACATCTTACCCCACTCTTGCCTTGTTTGTGTGGTTTCTTATAAGAAGCACACTGTCAGTCTTTCCCTCAGTCTTCCAAGTTCTTTACACATCTGAGCTGAAACTGGGCATTCTGAACTCGTGTCTCCTTATGTGAGACCTGTTTGTCTTGTCCTTCGAGCCACTAATGTTTGTAGACAAAGCTGTGATGGACGGAAGTAGGAAAGGGAAAGCTAAGGTTAGTTGAGAGGAAGTTTTTGGTAAATGTGATCTGTTTGCTGAGGTTTTGTTTAAGGAAGGAAGCGCTCCTTTGTAGCACCTCTGACCAGGCCAGTGGCACTAGGACCCGTCCTGGGTCTGTCACTGATACTCTGCCTGTATGACTTTTGGCAGAAACATCACAGTCTTCAAAAACGGTTTAAGCGTATACTGGATTCCTGACATTGTTTCACTGGCAATTTCTTGATGAATAAAGCAAAATCCTACCCTCAAGGACTTGCGATCCAAAGTGTTGAGCAACTGTCTAACACATGAATTGAAATACAGGGAATCACTGTCTCTTAACTCCCTATAGACCATGTTCCTTTGTATAAAATGAGGGGCTTAGCGAAATGACTATATGATACAGTGGGTTTAGCTCCAACATTCTTCATTTCTCACAGATCAGCATCATAGAATTAGCAAGGTATCTCATGAGAAAAGAATTTCCATTGTGGGGAACTTATCTAAAGTAAGTGTAGAGATGAGAGGTTTCCACTTAAAAGTCTTTAAAAGCAGCGAGGAGCCCATCAGCATATTACAAGTCTATATTTTCCAAAAAAATCATTAAATTCTTGAGTTACTGACCAGAGCAGTGGGAAATGTACAAGTCTTTGGGTTCTAGGATTTCTTAGCGACTTAGATGAAACAACTCTTCATTACTTCATCCATGCAGTGACCTACTAATAATTTTTTCATTTTAAAAATTACCAAGCTAGATATTGTAGCCCATAATTCTTAGTTTTATTATCATCGAGAGAAGGCATTACAGTGGTTTAACATGACAGGTAGACAAATGATAAAAGGGATTTATTAAATCTCCTCCTAATTCAGTGACAGAAGAGCACATTAGGAAGCATCGTTCTTGTCCTCAAATTCTCTTGTGACCAAATGACTGAGCCCTAAACCTCAGGAGCAGAAGGGCTAGGGGGTTCAAATGGGCATCCTTTTTGTCCCTGTGTGTGAGTTGCACGTAAAAGAATAAAGGCTGTGTTAAGTACATTTAACATGCAGAGAGAGTACCAGGAACCTGTCCAGACTCAGCTTCTGAAGCTTCTTCACCTTCAAATTATTAATTTATTTCATGCATAGTTCATTAGAATTTCACTTGAAGATGAGAAGTAGAAAATAACAGAATGTGTCATCTATAACCAGAAAATCCCAATCCTTTTCAAAAGATATTGCAAAAAGAATAAAGTTTAAACTATATATATCTTGATTTCCTGTGCCTTAAGTCTTCCTCATGCAAGTTAAACATCGATTCTGTTCTAGAAAGACTAATAACCAAATTATTAATTATACATATAAAACTAATAAGCAAGTTTCTTAATATATATCTACATATATATGTAGCTGTGTATATGTGTGTATATATATGTATATGTGTCTATATCTTTATACATATGTATAGATATGTGGAAACCCTGATGGTGTAGTTATTAAGAGCTTGGCTGCTATTCAAAAGGTCAAATCCACCAGGTGTTCCTTGGAAACCCTATGAGACAATTCTGCCCTGTCCTGTAGGGTCACCATGAGTCAGAACTGACCTAACAGCACCTAACAACAACAAATACACACACACTCTAATATTGTTAGCAGAAGACTGGAAATAACTCAGATGTAAGTAAAGTAGAAGTTCCATTAAATTATGATACATCTGCATAAGAAAATTCCGTGCCAAATACAATTGTTTATAGATGGTCGAAAGTAAAACAAACAAAAACCAACCCCCCCCGTGGAAGCACTGCATTTTGGATGGACCCTTACTGTTGCTCATTAAGATGCCAGTGGCCCAGGCGTTACGTGGGCTGTTTGCGCCAGACTTGCCTGGAGAGCCATCAGGAGCAGCACAGTAACCTGCATCCCAGCCCAGTTGGGAAAGCGGTGGTTAGAACCTCAGAAGACAGCAGCTAATCTAGGTGTAGCTTCTGGAAGTAAAAAGGAGTCTCAAAGGCTTATTCCACAACTGGGAGTCCCTCAGTGAGCCAGAGAGAACTTGGGTGGCTGGTGGTTAAGAGCTGTACCTGATAACCAAAAGGTTGACCATTCGAATCTATCAGGCACTTCTTGGAAACACCTTGGGACCATTCTCCTCTGTCCTGCAGGGTTGCTGTGAGTTGGAATTAGCAGCAGCAGGGAAGTGAGCCGGCTGACTTCGAGTCTTAGGACTGGTCTGTGTTTCTGAGCTGCCTGCTGAACCGCCAGCGCTCTCCACGGCCGCGCGCCGTGATCGTCTGCATCACCAGCGTCACAGCTCACACTCACTGAGCTGGACTGTGTGGCAGTTACTTATCATTTATTAACTCACTTTTGTTTGTGTAACTGCGTGAGTCACGTGCTGTCATTGTCCTCATTTCACAGATGAGGTGTGGGGAGAGTAAGTGACTCCAGAAGTCTGACTCCAGAGCACTGCCTCTGCTCACTTCCCACGGCTTCTCCCAAGCTTGGTTTCAGCCCAGGATGCTACAGGTGCCACCAAGGGTGACTGTGCTTTAGAGAAAACCGTAGTGACATGGGCTTAGATCCTCAGTCTCCCATGGAGTGGCAAGGCAGCGAACTGGCACAGGGATTAACTCGGACGGGCCACTTGGCTGGGCTACCTGGCATATGTTGCATGGTTTTGTGCTGGGACTCTTTGAAGTGTTTCACTGAAGCGTCACTCAGTGCCTCCCATTTGGATGCTCTGAGCAAATACCAGCAGCAAGCACACCCTGTGCAAACGTCTCTGAAGCCTTCATGCTCAGTTTTCCTGCATGAGCGAAATCATCTGTTCGTTGTCCCCACAACAGGTGCGCACTTTCCTTGGGTCTTTAGTGACACACCCGTGCTGGCTAGAAGGTTCCCTCCTTCGTGGCTCAGAGGACATGAACGCTTTGGTAGTTTCTCAAGAGGAAGTGACAGCACTTCTGTCCTCTCGTCATGGTATTTGCCATTCATTTGAGGCCGATTTTGTCGCTACCTCATTTCTCTCCTCTAGTCCTAAGGGTTGTCTCATACCAGATTCAGACTAAGCTCTTCTGTCTGTCACTGCCTGTGGCACCCTGCCAGTAGTAAACTCAGTAAACAGTTTTTTAAAAGGTGAACGTACAGTAAATAGTCTGTGTCAGAGGGACCATGACACAGGTCAGTACCAGCAAAGTTTCTGAGCAAGTTAAGAAACCATTTATGAAGCAATTGAATAACTCAGCTTTGACTCTCGAAGTCAAATTCAGTTACTCAGAGAATGTGGTGCTCGTTTTATACAGTGCTGACAAATGCATGTGTAAGTTTCCAGCAGGACCTGTAAAGGGCTGTCCTTGAGGTTCTGTCCCAGTGGAGGCGTGTGGAGACAGTAAGATAAAATGGAAACAGTGCAGACATTGACTGTTGGGGGTGAAATCACTGCCTTTCCACGTGGATGGCTGTGCCTGGGGAGTTACATAGGGAGCCGGAACCAAGAAATAAGATTCTTCCACCTCCTTCGCTTCTGTTTATAGGAGACAGGTGCGGGCTTTCTCTCCTACGAGAAAGTGGGAAATTCCACCGAGAGGGAGCATGCAGGGAAATATCCTGTCTAGCTCTGATGGGACGATGCCACAGGATCTCTGAGTCCCCCTGAGACCCCTTTATTGTTACAGGAGATGAAGCTGTGGTTTAGGACATCAGCTCATAACAGTTAGTACGGGACTCATTCAGTATGCTCCGACATCTGAATCTTAGCTTCCTTTACGTGGGCACCCAAACCAAAAACCAAACCCACTGTCACTGCGTCCATTCTGTTTCATGGTGCCCCTATAGGACAGTGTAGAACTGTCCCACTGAGCTTCCGAGGAGTGCCTAGTGGATTCAAACCACCAGCCTTTTGGTTAGCAGGTGAAGCTCTTGGTCACTAGGCTACCAGGGTGTCCCTATGGACATCAGAACATTGTCTAACCATTGGTGGCAGATCTTTTGGCATTAGTGTCATATAAATGCATTTATAGTAGCAATTCCATATTTTCATTCCTATCTGATACCTATGCTGCCTGCTAGTAAGATGCCTGGAAGTTCTAACTGCTTATTAGAGACTTAGTGGCCTGGGGATCAGAGCAGAGGAAGACTAGTGACATGTTCTCTAGTCTTCTGTATAAATGTGACCTCTGGATTCAGGTTCACTCTGCTTCTTAGACAGTTCCAGATTCACGGTGACACTTTATTCATGTTTTTCTAGGCTCGCCGTTTGCCTCCAGCTGACACATTCTTTTAGTCAAAGGTGCTTCAGTTCCCACATGCCAGCTCCAGGGACCTGCGAGACATCCTGCATCATCCCCCAGAGGGTAGCTCTAAATAACTACTCTTCGTGGTTCTTGAATGTTGGCTCTTGCATGATGTGGAACTGGCCTACAGTGAATTACTCAGTTCCTCTTACTCTTTTGCTTTTTCAAGTAACAGTGTCACACACTAGCAAGCAAGTCTATTGTCATGACTCTGTGAGTGTTCGCCTCCTAATTCCAGCTCTTTCCTTCCTTCACACGTTTCCTCTGGCCTGAAATGAGTTAATATTCTTTGTGTGCTAAGAAGCTTCCTCTTCCTCCTTCCATGGGTCTAGAATCTCCTGCCTTTGAGCTTTCTCTGCTAAATGCAAGGTCGCTTCTGTTCTCTTCCTTGCCCGAGCAACCAATTCCCGTATTGCAAGTAATCACTTAGTCTGAAACTTACATGCAAATTTTTTCTTTTCTAATATCCTTGCTGTCATGCCCATATTTCTCTATTGACTAGACAAGAGATAATAATTAAAGACTTCACATATGGACTTTTTTTTCCTTAAAATTCTTAAGTGTTTTTGCCGTGTGCTCGTTGGCTCACTCAACTTCCCTTGCACATTTGTGATTATTTAGGAGTGATGGGAAGTGAAAAGTTACACTTTCTGGACTTCTTTGATACTGGGATTGGGATGTGATCTGCTCATGAGAAATTTGGAAAGTGGAAGTGGTCAGAGTTCACCTTTTTTAAAAAGCTGGATGGTGCCACTGCCGCTCTGCTAATGGAAATATGAGACTTTCCTCCTGTAGACGGTCAGTGTCTGCTCTCTAGACTGCTGGATATTGAGAAGCAGCCGTGGCATCTTTTTTATCTCCAGCATCGCTCTAGTCTGGTGGCCTCAGAGAGAGTAGGTCTGTTATTTCATTCTGTATTGTTCTGAGTATAATTCCAGTAGACTGAACCCAAGAGGTTTTCAATCCAGATCCATTCCTTAGACCTGCCAAAATCTTGTTGTTGTTAGGTGCCACTGAGTGAATTCTGACCCACGGTGACCGTATGCATGACAGAGTGGAACACAGCCCGCTCTTGCACCATGTCCACAATCATTTTTGTGCTTAATCCCACAGTGGGGCAAAATCTTGCCAACGTGTGAATCACTGTACTGAATGCTTTTCTGATTAAAATACCTGGAGTTATTTCTGGGTCCCACATCACACCGTGACCACTGCATTTTCCCATTGCTGACACAGAAGATGTGGCACCCGTGGGTCTCCACCAGCCCGTGCGGTCTCGGCTCCCGGCACCCTTGCCATCCAGTGGGTTCCTGTCACGCCATGCAGCCTCTGGCATGTTCTTCTGCCGCCCTCTGCTTTGCCATGCTATTTACTCTGCAGTCCCTCCCGTCTCCTTCCTGTCACCTCTTTCCTAACTCGTTCTCTTGTATCCTCGGTGCAGATGTCTTTTTCAGCTTCCTTGGGCCTTCAACCCAAAGCCAGCTACGTCTACTGTGTCTAGCACACAGATCTATTTATTGATGTTGCCACATCACACTGCAGTGATGTGTTTAGGTGTCTGTCTGGGCTAGATTGGTGTTTAGATTATATGAACCCAGGAACTTTGTATTTCACTTGCCATCAAAAAAGCAAAACAAACAAACAAGCAAACCCATTGCTGGCGAGTTGATTCTGACTCATAGTGACCCCATGGGACAGAGTAGAATTGCCCCATAAGATTTCCAAGGAGCGTTTGGTGGATTTGAACTGCTAACCTTTCAGTTCACAGCCATAGCTCTTCATCACTGTGCCACCAGGGTTTTCTTACGTTCCAACATCTAAGAAATTAAAAGTAATCTTTTGATACAATTTTGAATGGGTAAATGGATATTATTTATTGCTGATTGGCTTTATAGTATTCTTGTTGAAACCCTGGTTGTGCAGGGGTTAAATGTCATGGCTCTAACCAATAGGTGGGCCGTTCTGATCCACTAGGTGCTCCTTAGACACTCCGCAGAGCAGTTCCACTCTGCCCTGTGGGGCCATGATGAGCCAGAACCGGCGTGACAGCAAGGGCTTTTGGGTAGCCCCTTAATGTTGCACATGCCTCGCAGCTCCACGTAAATGACAATTCCCCGCTGGGCCAAGGAGGCCTGATGGCAGTGGCTAAGAGCTGTGGCTGCTAACCAAAAGGTCAGTTGTTCAGATCCACAAGCAGCTCCTTGAAAACTCTGTGGGGCAATTCTTCTCTGTCCCGTAGGGTCCTATGAGCCGTAATGGACTTGAACACGATGATTTTGGTTTCGTTTAGGGTGGAAAGGGTACCTAGCAATGAATAAAGTGGAGCATTAAAACTTCCTACCCTGGTAAGCAGTATTCATGCTGATCCACCCCATTTAAATTATAGAAATTTGCATGTGGTCTGGTTTAGGACATAAATCTCAGAGGGGAGAACTGACTCTGTTCAGCTTGCTTGATATAGATGCTGTGCTGTGGGTCCTGCACAAATACAGCTGGAGAAGGGTCATGTACGTGCTGCTGCACAGCCGTGTGCTCATACTTGTGGGACATTCTCCCCTGGGACACTCACGTGGGACTTGCCTGTTCTTGGCTGGAGCAGACAAGCAGCCATATTTGTTCCTTCCTGCATGGGAAGGGCTGTCGAATCGTCCACTGTGAGGTGGACAATTACAACAGATGGCTACTATGGAGCTTCTGAGAATGAATTATTTCTTTTTATTGGGATTAATATTTAAACGCAGCATGGGGATTTTATTATAGGACTTCTGTTAATACTGAGGTATATAGTTACAGTTTTGTATAAACTTTTACTGGGTGCTAACTTTCTCATTCTGTCTGATCACTTTTTCTTTAAAGAGCAAACATGTTTTTGTGGGCATGCCAAAGCAGAGAGTGTATGAAAGTTTATTTGCCTTTGCTTCGCAGAATTTGAGAGAATTTATTTTTGCTGAATACGGACTTCTTTTTTTAAATCTAACTTTATTGACTCTTTTAATTGGGAAAGATGTTATTCTAAAGGAACTTTAAAGTCACTTTTTTAAAACTGAAAATTCTAACCATTACTTCATGCTTTTATGTTTTCTTTATATCACATCCATAGTCAAAAGTCAGTAATGAATGCAAAAAATTTATTAGCAATGAAGGTATAAAATAAAACCGTAATAGAATACCAACAGATTTTATATTGTTTTCGTAACCACTTCTGTGCTTCCTAAAGAAACATACATAGGTTCCAAGAGAAAACACACACCAAACGCGTTTTTGTAAATGTATTATTTTCACATGAAGAGCATTCCAAGCTGCTTACATGAACCCAGAATCTTTGCATCTTTGAGAATGAAAGCAGAAACTTACCTAGTGACTGGACAACATGGGTTTTATTAGAAGCAACACACACAGTGACTTTTCATACATTTATGTTGACGGCCTACTAAGTTTAGGCTCCATTGGAAAGACAAGCTAGGTTCTATAGCTCTAATAGTAAATGTAATTTAAAGTACTATTTTCAAATATATTTATTTAAGTTTGATGTATTATTAGTTCATTAGTGCTGACACTGCCCTTCAGAAGCAGAACAGAGCTCTCAAAGTTTGGTTCCAGTGTCAAGGCTTGTGATCACATGCACACACACACATACACGCACACACACATACACGCACACACACACGCTGGTTCCAGTGTCAAGGCTTATGATCCCATGCACCTCCACACACACGCACACATGCACATCATTAGAATATGGACAGGTTTATAAGTTACATAATAAGCCTAACAGAGGGAGCAGGGCAGACTTCCTCCCTTAAAAAAAAAAAAATCTCAAGGGCTTGACAGAGCAAGGAAAGGAATTGGTGTGGGGATTGGATGATGGTTAAGGTTGCAGTCTAGCTGACCGTTTCCTTGTGTGGCTTAGAGCTTTCTGCAGGTGCCCAAGAAACCTGGGCATCATCTTGCCCGGAGAGAGGTCAGAGGGAGAGAGGAGGAGGGAGGCTTACAAGCTGTCAGCAATCAAGCCTCGGGCCGATTCTAACCCAGTCATTCTGGAATTTTCCTCATTTGCTTAATTGTGGAGCTCCCTTAGGAAGGCTCAGGGGTTTTCATCTCACAGAGCGCTCTCGGCGGGGCACCCTGACAAGTGTAGCAGGATGAACTAGAGCCCTGGACACGCACGTGTTGGGTTCACAGTCTTATCCCCCACTTCTGGAGCCTGGGCTGTGCAGTGGTTAAGAGGTACAGCCGCTCATCCAAAGGTTCACAGTTCGAATCTACCAGCTGCTCCTTGCACATACCCTCTAGGGTTGCTGTGAGTCGGGATTAACTGGACAGCTGTGGGTTGTTATGAAACCACATAACCTCTTTCAGTTGTTCTCTCGTCGCAGAGCTGTAAGGAGAGTTAATGAGCACCGAGTAACTGGTGCGCGTCACCAGCGCCGGTCGGGGGCTCTAGCTCTTAGCGACCTCGTGCGTGGCAGAGCAGAGCTTGCTGTTGAGAGTTTTCACAATGAGATGGCCAGGCTTTCCTTCTGAAGCACCACTGGGAGGGTTTTGACCTGGTGTTTCAGTTAGCAGCCGAGCACTCTGGTGGTTAGCACCACCCAGGGACTCCAGGTGCACAATCGATGCTTGATAAACAGTAGCTTTGATGACTTTTCACCTGAGCTCTTAAAAATGGTGAGTCCTCTAGCGCTCGTGGAAAATGTGGATGCCTTAGCTGTAGAGCAAAGGACAACTTAAAGAAGGAATCAGAGAAGCGGCTCTGGAAATTTTATGCCAAATTTGCAAATCGTTAAGGTTGTCTGTGACATACATTTAAAAATTCTTATCTCATTTAAAGGTGAAATCATCAGCATATGGAGCCATTCACTTTAATATGATTTTGAAGACTAATAGGTTTCAGTGTTATGCAGAAAAGTTAGTGTCCTACTTCTGCGGCGACAGCCTCATCTCAAAGGCAGAAAGGAAAAACCCCCGAGCCCATCTGTGTCCACGGTGGGTGTGCACTGTTTCCCGTGCCTTTAATTCCATCATCACTCTAGAGTTGCCCATTTCACTCCTCTTTTTGTGTGTCATTTCATTTTAATTTTGACATCCTTTCAGACTCACTGAAAAACTTCAAGAATAATATAAATAACTCCCACGCGGATCCCTGCGGACTTCTCCAAAGAGGAGCACGCGCCACCTTTCCCTGGGCCTCTCCCGTCTTTCCTCTTTCCCCCTCTCCACATGTTCCTACCCCTTTTCTTCTAAACATTCCACTCTGTACTTCCCCAAACAAGAACGTCCCCCCAGGACAGTACAGTTGTCAAAATCAGGGAATCAGCTTTGATACCCATTGAAACACTTTGTCACTGTGTCAATTCCAACTCAGTGAGTCTACACGACAGAGGAGAACTATTCCTCACAGTTTCCAGGGAGTGACTGCTGGATTTGAACTGCAGATCTTTTATTTAGCAGCCAGGCTCCTACCCACGGCACCGCTTGGGGCTCCTGTCGTTGGTAAAGTCACTACTAGACACCCATGATAAGCCTTACCCAGGTTTGGGCCAGTTGTCCGTTTAGTGGTCCATCTATCAGGTGAATTCTGCGGCCGTGTTTCTTGTCTCCCCTTTAGCACAGAACAGTCCCTCAGTATTTCTTAATCTTCCATGATGCTGACATTTTTAAGAGTATAAGTCAGTTTTTATGTAGGCTGTCTGTCGCTTTAAGTTTGTCTTATATTTCCTCATGATTAGATTCATCAAATATATATATAGATGTCATGGAAGAGATGTTGCATGTTTCTCACTGCATTTTATCAGGAGGCAGAAGTTGATTTGCCTCTCACTGTTCATGTTGAAGTTGATCATTTCAGTTTCTTATAAAATTATTTTTTCTCTTTGTCATTATTAAGATTCTGAGAACCCAACCTTGTGTCTCATCTCTCCCCCCAACTCAGCTGCTGCTTCCTCTTCCTCGCATACTCCACACTGCACACCCAGGCTCCTACAGCACTCTTCCCGACATGCTCTGCCCTGCGTAGCTAGACTCGCATGCTGCAGACACACACTACACACCTAGACTCCTGTGCTGCTCTTCCCAACTCCTACAGCACTATGGTGTTACTATATTCAAACGGCGTCAGAGTAAGTCGTGGTTCAGTGCTGGAATTTCCACCGTTCGTGTGGAACACGCAGGTTCAGTTCCTGGCTGTTATACCTCAAGGGCTTTGTGTTGCTGTGATGCTGAACACATTTTAGCGAAGCTTCTAGACCAAGATGTGCTAGAAAGACAGACCTGGTGCTTGGCTTCTGCTGTTCAGCCAGTGAGCACACTAGGAGCACCGCCATCCAATCTGTACCTGGTCCCAGGCATGGTGCTGACTCAAAGGCAGCTGAGAAAGACACTGAAAAGTAAGTGTCCCTGTTTCTACATCACCTAATGGATTAGTTGTCAGCAGGGACGTTATCTGATTCATCGTTGTGTACCCCGTAAAGCAATGCCTGTCAGTCAGTCTTCACTGAATAAGTGAGTAAATGAACAAATGATTTCCAGAAGGCTGACTAAGGAGGCGCTATGTCCCCCATTAGTAAAGTAGGGAGCTGAAGGGCACACTGATTTTATTCTGGCAGCAAGTTTTTAGCTTAGCTGCCTCTTAGGCAGCAGTGCACGTCGTTGAGCTCGTTTTCTTCTGGCCCAAAGAGGAGCATTTATTTAGTATATTTATTTAGTATATCCCAATAACAAAGGACATTTCTGCTCCTAGGTTCACAACCCAAGAGGGATTATTTTTAAAAAATTAAATGCTTTTAACAGGTATAGTAGCATATGCTTAAGATAGACTTAGAATATAATTACTGCTAATACATAGAACTATCAGTTTAGCAAGTGTTAACAGTTACACCACACAGCAAGCCACCCTGCTAACTGGTGACCAAAACAGAAATCAGTGTTATTTTGCAGACATCTGTGGGTCATCTGGGAGACAGCGCAATATTCCAGACTTGAGGTTAGTTCCTGTTGGCTTCACTTGTCTCTCCTTCTCCTACCAGCCAACTAGACAAGCCAGAAGAAGTGAGCCCAGTAGTTACGTGCAATGCCCAGAAGACCAAGGTCAGAACTAGCACACTGTAACTAAACACCATCTGCCATACATTTGCTGAAGCAAATGAGCTGAGCATCGGTAGGGCAGGAAAATGCGTCTGTCTCTGGTTGAATACAGGAGGGGTACAGGCGGGATAAAGAGCTGCGCAGAGCAGTGGGGACAGTAACGAAATCTACCATGGGGATGCAAGCAGAGGGGTGCATGTGTGCAGTAGGGGACAAGGGGCACAGGGAAGGTGGCACTCCACCTGGGAGGGCTCCAGTGTGTCTGTGTGCCTCAGTGCGGACACATGGGTTCCCATGGCTGTGCCGGCTTTCTCTGGGCTCTAGCTCAGTGCTGATGGAGATCCAGCGATCCTGGCTTCTCCAGTTTCTACATGTACTGAAAAGCCAAACCAAACGCATTGCTGTAGACTCCATTCTGAGTCGTGGAGACTCCACCGGCAGAGCAGAATGGCCCCACAGAGGTTCCAGGGGATGGCTGGTGGACTGGAATTGCTGACCTTTGAGTAGCCAAAGCCAGACGGTTAACCACTGTGCACCAGGGCTCTGTCTGTATGTGTTCACTGTAGGCCCAGCCTCACTCTTGTAACCAGTATGAGAACATCATAGAAGAGAAACGGCTGTGACGAGGCAGCGGTGCTCCTGTAACATGTTGTTGTGATCGGTTTACCCATCTGTCCAGGTGTGAGTTGCTCCCCAGACAGCTTGGTGATGTCTGTGCCGAGGTCACTGGAACTTCCCCCAAGTGGGACCACATGAAGTTATAGATCAGCTTAGATCGGGCAAAAAAGAAATGCATTCTTTCATTTCTTTAATTCCAATCATGAATAATAGAAACTATTCTGTATATTTAATTTCTTCATCTATTAGAAAAGGAGTGAGAACGTTCCAAAAGTGAAACATTCTTCCCTAGAGTATCAGTTTTTATCACATAGTTTAAAAATGAATTTTTAAGCATATATTTTCTGCATGCTATATGACAAATACATTTTGTCCACAAACACAGTGCAGTTGAGTGAGAAGCAGAAGGCTCTTGGGTACAGTCCTTGGTGTCCTGTACCTGTCCCCTGAGAGAGAGCCAGAACCTTTTCCTCAGCGAGCCCATACTCCTGCTGTTCTTTGAGCCAGTCACTGCAATGGGCCTGTCTGCTCTTAGGATTCTAGGGTCTTTTTGACAACAGGGGACAAGTATTTAGGTTTTTCACATGAGACTTTAAAGTAAATGCTTCATTCTCTCATCTGGTTGTGACAAGTCTTTATACTAAAACAAACAAACAAAAAAATGCAGTCAAACAATCATTTACCAGGTACCTGTTTATAAGAAAATGAATTATTTTTTTTTTAATCAGAAGAGAAAGCATAAAGAAACTGTATACTCTAGTTGGTAAAAAATGAGTCAAAGGGATGCTTCTAAACTGTGTGTTTACCCACATAACACAGGCTTTCAGTGTTTGTTTGCCAGTGCCTGTCTTCCAGAGGCATTTTCAGGAGTGCCACTATGCCAATTTTTTTTTACATGTTTCTATAAAAACAAAATTAGCTCAGCTCACTTAGAAAAATACCTCACTGTAGGGGAAGGAGTAGTTGATGAAACATAGAAGTCACATGTCATTTGCATGGAAATATGGTAGGTCATGAGCTCAGGGAAGCTGTTCACTGTCTCTGTGATCTCACTGGCCCCAGGAGAAATATGTGCACGTCTATAGCCTTCAAACTGAAGAGTTGCCAACAGTCCTTCCTTTTCTTTTTTAATATTTGATTGTGCTTTAAGTGAAAGTTTACAGTCAAAGTCACCAGCATTCCATTGTATTTACGTCAACTATTTTAAACTATTTCTCTCACTTTTTTTTTTTTTTCAGTAAAATAAGGAGAATAGTTTCAGGATTTCTAAGACATTTTCATGGAAAAGATCAGTCTTTGGTAGAACCGAATGCACCTGAACGTTGTCATCCCGATACTCACCAGCACTGTTTTCTGAGTAGTTAGCTAAGTCTCCTCTCCTTCCGAACCTTAACTGCTTTCAACAGGTACCATAGCATATGCTCATGATACTCGTGAAATGCCTTCCCAGATTGGGCTTTGGTGGTGTGCATTTCACACACCAGCGTGACGGCAAATGGAATACCTGCAGCGAGTGAAGTATGCCAGGCCTTCCCCCTACGTCTCAAACTTCTTACTTGTCTGAGAGTCGGCATCAATGCCCATCATTTTAAGCAGACAGTATCATTCTCCTGTGAAGCCAAATAAATTTCTGGGGAAAAGCAGAGTGAATAACAGCAGCCTGATTCTCATTTGCAGTGTATGAAATACCTGGGCCTCTGGAAGTACATTTTAGATTTGATAAAAATTGTCTTTGTCTTCATTTTCTTAATGTGGGTAAAAACAAGTTTCATGCCATTTGTGATGTGGTTCTTCCAGGTGACAGGTTCTTGATGAATAAAAAGAATGCTACAGAATTTCCTTTAAGGTTCTCTTCTCTTTCTTTTTTTCTTTCCCCCTCCCCTACAGTTATGACACTTTGTTTAGCAAACTACTAACTTGTTGTATTACTTAGTCAGCTGGTGTTTTGTTGATACCGTATTTCAAATTTGTTGTCATAGAATAAGTGAGAGAGAGGAAATGTTGCGAGTTGGTCTAAATCACTTTCCAGGTCCCATTGCCTGATTATATTGGGTCTGCTCACATGACACTTTTCTGATGTCGGATTGTGTTTTAAAATTGCCACTACAGTGCTTATTGGGTGGTATTATAATTCTCCCAAAGGAAACCTGCCTTTATTGTGGATTTCATTAGTCAAAATTTCTAAGATTACAGTGTTTTAAATGTAGAAATAGTACATTGACTATTTATTGCAAAGAACAGAACTCAAGTTATAGAAAATTCAAAATTTGTAGTCATCTACGCTATATGTAAGAGGTTTCTTCTCAGTTCTATAACACACATGGAAATAAAATATTTATGATTCAGTATCCTCATTAAGTGACTTGTAATGAACTGTGACACAAATAATTAGAGGAAACATTCGTAAATTAAAGATCTCTTTACTGAGGCCTTTGCTAGTGGTCCAGGGCCATTATTACCACCAGACCATTGCTGTTGAGTGCTTCCTAACTCCTAGTAACCCTGTGGGACAGAGCAGAACTGCTCCATGGGGCTTCCAGGGAGTGCCAGACGGAGTCAAACTGCTGACCTTTTGGCGGGCAGCCTGGTTCTGAAACGCTTCACCACCAGGACTCTTCCTTCCCCACTGGGAAGGGAGCTAGACAGAATCGTCCTACTAAGACTTAGTGGACTGTGTGGACATCTGTCCAGTGTCTGCCTTGCCTACAGAAGCCAGGAGTGTCCCTGCACTTTTTAAACTCACTGCCTTCAGAGGAGCGGGCTGACTCTTCTGAGTGGCTTTGCGGTAACAGGATAAAGGCTGCTACCTGATGCCCTTTTTTGACAAGAGAAATGGCAGGAGCCACTTTGAGAGCCTGAATCTGGGCGGGGGCCCTGAAATGACCTATCAAAGCTTACCTTGATATCTGTGGCCACAAATGACCATAAGAAGTTCCAGATACAATGAAAAAGTACCTAGAAAATGTTGGTTTCAACGTTATTTGAAGAGATGTTCACAGCTCTTTTGCAAGATCTTGGTGCATGTACCTACGGTAATGATATGACTTCACTGTGATGGTCTGTTTACCTGTTGATGTTTGTTCTAAGCCGTGAGCTTCTTGGAAACAAATTCTACTTTTATTCACCTCTGTATCCCCGACACAAAGTTACTGCTATTTAGGCATAAATTAATGAGACAAATAGTTTTATTGTGTTAATAAGCTTAATATAAAAAATTTAAAATCAATTTCGAAACTACTGAAGTTTTTTAAAGAATCTCAGCCTGTAGCATGGATTTATTTATGTGTTGCTAACAAATCTCCTGCGATAAGATTCTGATACTAGATGTATCAACAAAGAGCACCAGATTTTATTGTAAGTGAATATGGGCTTTTTTAGATCAAGAAACAAATTCTAGAAACTGAACGAGATGAAATTGTGCATCGTTGATAAAAACAAATGGCCCTTGGGGCCTTCAAATATTATTTTTACCCACATGAGTGACATACACGCATCATTCTAGCAAAAACTACATCTTGTAAAGCAGTTCAAATGTGATAGAACAGTGATGTTACCCTGAAATATTTTCTGTGATGATTCATGATTAATTTTAAAAACTGTAGTTTAATTTATTAGACTATAAATCATGTGAATAAGTTTAATAGCTGGGAATATTTGTTATTATGCCATGGTTAAAAGAAAGAAATGGTTATTTCTATGACCTTGCTTTTAGTAATATTCCAGAACTATTAGAGTCTCATTTACTCTCTCAAAGCAGCATCAGCAGAGAGCCACATTTTCTGACAGGAGGAAGTCTTGTCTTTCCTAGAAATGTCACACCTACTGTATCATAAATCAGGAAGCTCTAGCGGGTTGGCAGAAGGGGAACCACTGTAAGGAAAGGTAATTAAGCACTCTTTGAAGGCAGGGAGTGAAGGGAAGGAGCCCATTTATCCCCTCCAGGAGCCTCGCCCGTGTGTGTGTGTGTGTGTGTGTGTGTGTGTGTGTGTGTGTGTGTGTGTGTGTGTGTGTGTGTGTGTGTGCGCGCGCGCGCCGAGGCTCTGTCAGAAAAGCAATTACAGATGGAGCTTCTGCAACTTGCTTGCTATCAGGGCAGCACAGCTAATGTCCTGTAGACATGACTCAGTTATCTCGTTAATTGAAGAAACACAACTCAGAGGAGAAGTGTGTTTACTTTTAAGGTAATTAAAAAATTAAAACAACACCGAAAGGGATGGGGACTTTCTGTTAATCTGCCTGTCTTTCAGAAATGGTGAATGACCTCAAATTCCCTTGTAATCCTCAGATACAGAAATTCTCATCAGGAAACTCTGAAAGCATCAAGTTAAATGTGTGAGATATGAGGTTTGTTCTTTAAAGGTTTATAATTTAAGAAGACATTGATTTAAACATAGGAGAAATGTTTATATCCGTAAGCACAGGAGCATCATAGACATAGCCAAGAAAGATACAAAAACTGCAGCAAGTGTTTGTTGAAAGTAAAAATGGGGAGTGAGCAATTCAAGAGAACTACTCCTTACTTAAGAGTTAACTGCTGTCTTAGTCACCTGGTAGTTCTCTAACAGAAATACCACAAACAAATGGCTTTAACAAAGAAAAGTTTATTCTTACACAGCCCAGTAGGCTATAAGTCTGAATTCAAGATGCCTGCTGCAGGTGATAGCTTTGCCTCTTGGTTGGCTCTGGACGCAGGCCCTGTGCTGTGTCCGTCTTTCTTGGCTCTGAGAGCATCTCAGTGTAGGAACCTCAGGTGCAAAGGATTTGCTCTGCTCCCAGTGCTGCTTTCTTGGTGGTACCCCAAACCAAACCGAACCCACTGCTGTTGAGTCGATTCTGACTTGTAATGACCCTACAGCCCGAGCAGAACTGCTCATAGAGTTTCCAAGGAGTGCCTGACAGGTTTGAACTGCCAGCCTTCTGGAGGTCCCCATATCCATCTGCTAAGATTATTCCCTTGATATCTCAAGAGATGGTCTCAAGGCACAAAAGAGTCTTACCCATTGATCCCTGCCCCACCAACCCAACTGCTGCTCACACACCCTCATTAATGTCATAGAGGAAGTATTTCCAGTGTCGAGGGACATCACAATACAGGGAATCCTGGAGCAGCCAAACCGCCACACATTTTTGGGGGAACACAGTTCAATCCTTGACAACTGGGAAGGGCTTTGTGGCCAGGTATAATTTCAAAAGCTTTTTACGTGCTGACATTAATTTTAATGGATAGCTTCCATTCATCACTTATTCTAGGAAAAAAAAAGTGAGACACTGAAATTTTAAACTCTATGCAGAGATGTTTATGAAACAAGTATTCTAATACAGTAAACAAAATTTTCTCAAAGAATAAATTATTCTCTGATACTAGACTCGAGATGTAAGAAGCTGGCTCCCTGCGGCTTCCTCCCCCCCCCCCCCCCCCCAGTGCTCTGGTGACCAGCAGGGCATTATGGCAATTGGGCAAAGGCTTCAAGGATTTTAGGAAGGCTGACACTTTGCTTTCACACTGACTTGAGTACCACCGCCGACCCCCTCAATGACTAGCTAGACTCAGCAGCCTGTCCCTAGCTTCGGATCGTCACCTCTGCCTCTGGAGTGAGGCAGGAACCTTTGGCTAACCAAGTACGGTGCCTGTCTGTTCAGGCTGCTGAGAAGGCTACCTGTAACACTAAAGCAAAGTGTGCCTCTCCGCTGTGTCCACCTGGTCATCACCCAGGACAGAAGAGTGGCAGACGCAGCAGTTAGCTATAACATAAACAAAGGAGCCCAGGCTGTATGGGTTAAAAGAGGGTCATCGAGATGCCCGGGTCAAAACCCCAATGAGAAAATTTCCTTGGGAAATCAACTCAGGTGCAAGGGGTTTGGTTTTTTGGAAAGACACCTGGGTGTGTGTATAATTCAGAGACAGACACACACATGTCCAGGCCAAGATGTATATCCAGAAAGACTAGAGATAACCCTAAACTTTCCCCTCATCAGGATCACTAAGCTCAGTGTAAGTCAGGTTAAAGATGATCTGTTTGAATACAGCCATTCTCCCAAGATGGCAAGAGATTTTGTTTTTCTAACACGTTTATTTTTTCTGTAAAAATAGTTTTAAAAAGTCAGTACACTAATAGACTGCTGTGACCTCCAATAATAGAAAAAGAGAGGAAGAAGAAAGGGAAAAGGAAAGAAAATACAGCAAACCTTGAGAAAGGGGAGAACCTGAGCTCTAGAACTACTGTATTCTGTTATTCAAATACTCTCTTTTCAACCAAAACTCACAAGACATACAGAGAAGTAGAAAAGGTGATCCATTCAAAGGAAGAAATTCATTAATCGACAAAAACTATACTCAAGGAAGACGAGATACTGAAGCTAGTAGACACAGATCTTAATGCAGCTGTTGCAAATATGTTCACGTACCTAAGGGAAATCAAGAAAACTAGAGTATTAACAAACATAAGTATAAAAAGAAGCCAAAAAGAAATTGCGGAGCTTAAAATTATAATAACTGAAATTAAGAATTGTCAAGAGGGATTCTGTGGCAGACTTAACCTGGCAAAATAAAGGATCAGTAGACTTGAAGTTTGCACATTGAAATGATCCAGTCTGTGAACAAGAGAGTAAAAAAATTAAAGAAAAATCTGCAGAGTTGGGCATCAAATAACTCAGGGACGCCAGTAAGCCAACCGACATACACAGTAGTGTTACTCTAGTAGAGGAGATCAAACAAGAGGAAAAAGAATATTTGAAGAAATAATGGCAGAAAGCTTTCCAAACTTTATGAAAGACATAGTTTTGCACAGAGATGATGCTCAGTGAACTCAATAGGATAAACCCAAGGAGGTCCGTGCCACTGTTGAAAACCCAAGACATAGAAGTCTGAAAGTATCAAAAGAAAAGTGAAGATTATCCTCCTCAAGGGAGACACTGGACACAGCACTGACTGCTCCTCAGAGTTGTCACTGCCAGATGTGGCCAAAAAGCTCTGCTGAAGGGCGTCCTCCTGTTTGAAAGGTGA
Organism: Heterohyrax brucei; assembly: GCA_028571685.1. Classification (NCBI taxonomy): domain Eukaryota; kingdom Metazoa; phylum Chordata; class Mammalia; order Hyracoidea; family Procaviidae; genus Heterohyrax; species Heterohyrax brucei. Next base: position 82,715,133 of record CM053160.1, read on the forward strand.
GGACGTTAGGCAGCAACTGGGAACCGGAGGAACCAATAGATCTGTTCAGTAAGTCCATTTCCAGGGCAAATATAAAGGCCAGTTTTCCTGTATCTTTGGTTTGTAATTATTTTTGTTATGTCCTACAAGATATTTAAAAATATGTATACAATTATTGTAAAATAAGTTACTTGGTAATAAAGGATAAAGCTGTAATTTGTAATACCACCAGCAAAAACCGGAACAGAGTTTTCATCTGTTGTTGCAGTGTGGCTGATATCGACATAAACTCGGTTGTGATGACTTTAGCCTGGCGAAGGTGACCTCTGTGGTAACTACACGGAAAGTGGCCTGTAAAATGCACACAAAAGGAAATGAGAAGGGGATAAAAATGACTCATTACAAAAAATCAACTGATCACTCAAAAAAGAGGTGTACTTAAGGAAGTGAGGATGAGTCAAGTATAACACGTGCAGAAAACAAATAGCAAAATGCCAGGAGCCCTTCATCAGTAATTCCTTTGAATGGCAATAGGTTGAACTCTCCAGTCAAAAAGCATAGCATTGACAGAATGGGTAAGAAGGCATGAGTCAACTACAGGTTGCCTAAAAAAAGCACAGTTTAATGCTGAAAGGCACCAAAGGTTGAGCATGAAAGAATGAGGGAACAGATCCAATATAAAAGAAGCCAAAGGAGAACTAGGCGGCTAAATTAGTGTCAAAGAACATAGACTTTAGGTCAAAAACTATTATAACAGACAAAGAAGGGGCACTGTATCATTATAAAAGGATAAAGTCATCAAGAAGATGTATTAATTATAAATACGAGGTCTAACAATGTAGTCCCCAAACTCAATTGTTCTAAGTGCTACGTACCTCACTGCCGAATATCATTATGGTCACCTTCGAAGGACTCCCCTTGGGAAGCTATGCACTGATACTGGCACCTGGTCCAGCCTTCAGAGCAGTTTTGGAACTCTCCCTGGAATGGCCATTGCACACAGTAACACAGTGGCAAGTTGACAAACTTAACTATATAGTTGTCTGTGAGGGAATTTTTAGCCAGTAAACAAGTAACTATGTTAGAATACCCTCCCTACTTACCTGATCTGGCCCCCAGTGACTTTTTTCTTTATGCAAAGATGAAGGAAATACTGAAAGGAAGACATTCTGATGACGTTCAGGACATCAAGGATAATAAGATGACAGCTCTGATGGTCATTCCAGACATAGAATTCCAAAACTGCTTTGAAGAGTAGGCTAAGCACTGCATTGGTGTCCGTGCGCAGCTTCCCGAGAAGAGCACTTCAAAGGTGACCATAGTGGCATTCAGCAGTGACGTATGTAGCACTTTTTCTAGGATGAATTTGTGAACTTAATTGGCAGTCCTTGTATACAGAGACCTAACAGCAGGTCATCAAATGTGAAGCAGGTACTGACAGGACCAAAAGGAGAAACAGAGAGTTCTACGGTAATAGCTGGAGATTTCAATACACCACATATCCTGTAATGTATAGATCATCAACCAGAAAATAAACTAGACCTGACATTTACAGAACACTTCACCCAACTATAGCAACAGATATATTCTTCTGTTGCACGTGGAGTGTTCTTCAGGATAAACTTTTGGTCACAAAGTAAGTCTTAACAAATTTAAAAAGTTTAAAAGCATGTAATGGATATTGTCCAATCACAGTGAAGTAAAATTAGAAATTAGTAGCAAAAGGAAAACTGGAAGTTTCACAAAAATGTGAAAACTAAACAACATATTATTTAATAACCAATGAGTCAAAACAGAAATCAGAAAAAAATCAGAAACTACTTAGAGATCAATAACAATGAAAGCTTACCAAAGCCTGTGGGATTCAGTGAAGACCTTACCTAGAGAGACATTTATAGCTATAAACACGTGCATTGAGAAAGCAGAAAGAACCCAAATGAGTAACCTGACTTTATACCTGAAGAAATTAGAAAAGGAAGAGCACACGAAGCTTAAAGCACCCTGGAGGGGTTGCTTTAGGATTAAAGAAGAGATCAAACAAGTAGAGAATATAAAAAAGAATAGAGAAACTTGATACTTTAAAAATAATCAACCAAATTGACAAAGAAATAAAGACAGCTATCTTAGCACAATTTGTATTAAAATATTAATGGTCTTCTTGGCAGAAATGGAAAAGCTAATCCTCAGATTCTTGCAGAATTAAAATTCTTGATTAGCTAAAACTATATTGAAGGGGGAAAAAAAGAAGAACAACGGAAGAGAACTTACACTGCCAGTTTCAAAACATATTACAAAGCTGCAGTCAGGGCAATGTCGTGGTGCTGAAGAAGGACAGACATGCTGACCAGTGGTGCCGAACTGATAATCTGTTAATTAACCCATGTGTCTACGTCCAATTGATTTTTAATAATGATGGCAAAGCCGTTCAATAGAGAAAGGAAAGTCTCTTCAATAAGTAGTGCTGGGGAAACTAAATCTCCACGTGTAAAAGAATAAGGCTGGACCTAGACATTCAGAAAGTAATTCAAAATAGAGAGCTGACCCAAATGTAAAAGCTAAAACCATATGGCTCTTAAAAGCCTAAAACATAAGTTAAAACTTCGGGACCACCTTTTAACCAATGAATTCTTAAATATGACACCAAAACACAAGCAACAAGAATAAAAATACATAAACTGGACTTCATCAAAATTAGTTTTTAGTACATTGAGGCACGTTACGCAGGGAAGAGGTAAGTTACAGACTGCAAGAGAATCTTTGGACACCATATATCTGAAAATGATTTGATATCAGGAATATGTAAGGAACTCTTAATATTCAACAATGATAAAAAAAAGTTTAATAACCCAGTTTAAAAATGAGCAAAGGACTTGAATAGGCATCTTTCCTAAGACATACAAATGGTCAGTAAGCACCTGAAAAGGTACCAAATATCATCAGCCGTTAAACCTGAAAAGTTTGTTGCTGTCAAATGAATTCCAACTCCCTAGCAACCATTTAGGACAGAGCAGAATTGTCCCCATAGAATTTCCAAAGCTTTAAATCTTTACAGAAGCAGACTGCTACATCTTTCCCTGAGGAGTGTATTTAGATTAACAGTCGAGCGCTTAACCATTCTTGAATCAAAGAAACAAACAAAACAACCAACCAACCAACAAAAAACTGAACTAAGTTGATTCCAACGATCATCAACGCTATAAGATGGAGGAGCACTGCCCCATAGGGCTTCCGAGGAGTGGCTGGTGGATTGGAACTACTAGCTGTTTAGTTAGCAACCCTAACTCTCAACTGCTGTGCCTCTAAGCTTTCCTGTCCACCAGTAGGGAGGTGCAAATCAAAACCACCGCGAACCACTGTGAGACAACACCTCATGCTCATTAAAATGGTTACTGCTGGGAAGGAGACCCTGGTGGCATAGTAGTTAAGTAGTCAAGTTTTGTGACTGGTAATCAAAAGATTGGCAGTTCAAATCCATCAGGTGCTCCGTGGAAACTCTTTGGGGGCAGTTCTGCCCTGTCCTATAGGGTCAGTCTGAGTCAAAATCAAGTAGATGGCAGTGGGTTTGGTTTGGGCTTATTGTTGGGAAGAGTCTGCTTTGACCTCTGAGATACTCATTGGACCTCCTAATCAGAAGCCTTGAGCCTAGAAAATTCCTGGCCAGCAGAGGCTGGGAACTCCTTCCCTGTTAGGGTGACGAGTCAGTGCTTTTTTGTTCTGCTTTCACATACAGGTGGTATGGCACCTGTCCAGCCTCAGGACTGTACCTCCCACTGCGGAGGAAGAGTGGGGGTGCAGACCACCAGCTCTGCATCATCGGCAGGGCATAGCGCCTTGGCCATGGGGGCCGGGCTCCACTCTTGAAGTTGACCTTGCTCTCTCCTCTTCTCAATATGGGTGAAATATGGTTTCATCCGATGCCTGAATATCATTGTGCTTTCCTCAGTGGCCTCAGAATCTGGCTCAAAAAAACAAAAAAAGAATGAAAGAGGGGAAAAATAACAAGTGTGGTCAAGATATGCAGAAATCAGAACACACACACAACACAATGCTGGTGGGAATGTAGTTTGATGTTGTCCCTGTGGAAAACACTTGGACAGTTCCTAAAAAGCTTAAAACACAAGACCCAGCTACACATGACTCCTAGCTACATCTCCAGACAGAACTGAAAGAGACACGTGGACACCAATAATCACCGTAGTAGTATTTATAATAGACAAAAGATGGAAGCAGCCCAAATTCCATCAACTGATGAATGGATAAACAAAATGTGGTCTGTAGATACAGTGGAGCATTATCAAGCTATAAAGAGAGATAACATTCTAATACATGCCACACATGAATGAACCTTCAAAACATTATGCTAAGTAAAGTAAGTCAGACACAAAAGGACAGATGTTTTATGAGCCCACTAATATGAAATATCTAGAAGAGGTAAATCCAGTGAGATAAAAGAAGATTAGTGGTTACCAGGGGAATGAAGGCAGTAGTGAATAGGGAGTTAAGAAATAAGTGTATTAGTCCCTGAAGCCCAGCAGCAATAATTCACCCAGATGGTCTAACAGTGAATGTGCTTCCCAAGATACCTAACCTGGGAGCAGGAAACGGACAGGAGATGACTCGTACACCCAAGTGTCTGATGGGATGTTTAATTAATTACCAGTCGCCCGAATACATGATTATAGCTCAGGGTTACAAACCTGGCAGTGTCTGCAGTAGAATTCCAACTGTCTCCCTGAAAATGACTTTCTGGGTCAATTTATTTTAAAGTCTTGTGAATCTCCTTAAAGCCACTTCAAACACCGTAGACTGTCTCAATGTTCTCAAATCATTGTAATGAGTTATTTACTTACACAGAGGACTGATGTATGTGACCTGCTCCCATGTCTCCTGTAAGTATATACAAGAATGTCAAAAGAGCAACAAAAGGATGACAACTTGTGAATGGGTAATATTGAGGGGGTGTTCACTCGGTGTTTACCTCTAACAGGAAATACGCTTAGGTTTGGGTTGTTGTTAATGTTCAAATCTTTTGCAAATACCTAAGAGAATCTGAAGGGCCATGAAGTGCCATGTTCAGGCAGTCAAAGGCCATGGTAAATCACTGTCAAGAATTTAACACAAGTGGGGAGAATAAAAATGATTGCACAACATTCCTGTAAAAATGAGTGATGTCAAGAGTAGGCATCAGCTAGCATTGCTCTTAATACCATCTGCAAGATTATGCTTTAGGAGCATCACGACTTCCCTGAGAGTTCCTGGGGACTACTTGGGGAATGCCTGGCAACTCTGGTGGCATAGTGGTGTTATGCCTTCTAGCCAGACGGTCAAGTTCAAACCCAGCAGGAGTTCCTTGGAAATCTTGTAGGGCCCTTCTGCTTTGTCCTGTAAGGCCACCATGAGTCATAATCAATTTGATAGCAATGAGTTTGATTTGGGGTAATTTCCTAATGGGTTTGATTTGGGGCAATTCCCTAACTGTATATTATTCTATATATATTCCCTAATTGTATATAATTCCCATAATTGTATATTATAGGATTAAGGAATTACCCCAAATCAAACCGATTGCTATCAAGTTGATTATGTACAGGAAATCCTGGTGGCGTAGTCCTTAAATGCTGCATCTGCTAAACAAAAGGTCAACAGTTCAAATCCGCCAGGTACTCCTTGGAAACTCTATGGGGCAGTTCTGCTCTGACCTCTAGGGTCGCCATGAGTCGGGTCCAACTCGACAGCAGTGGGTGGTTAATTGTATAAGTTGGGTCAGCTCTTGAGATTTGTAAAAACTAAGAAGGGTGGGTGGTGATACCTTATGGGGATTTACCTTACACTTAGTGATTTCATCTTTTTCCACTGGATCCTTTGCCTTCTCTCAGAAAAATGTAATGGAAAATAAATCTTGAATTATTTTGGCTCAGCCAAGTTTTAGGCCCACTGGTAGAAAACTCAGGAAACTGTCTCAGCAAACTGTGCCCCTCACACTTCTATTGTTGTAATTAATATCTATAGTTACATAAGAAATAAATAATGGGGGAAAAGTGAAGTGCTTCAAATCAGAGGACAGGAATCCACCTGAGTTTCTAGAGTAAACCCTTGAATTATTTCTCTGTTGTGTATGCACTGGCTTGTCCTAAATTGCACTGCTAAGACACAAATCTTCCTTGGACTGGGACACACAAGTCCTTGGACTGGGACATGCGTGAGCACAGGAAGGTCATTCTGAAAAGCACGCCTGTGAAGAAGCTCTTACCTCTTTCACGGACAGTGAGACCTAACCCCTGTTAAATCACTCTTTCTTCTTACTGAAAACTTATCTCTGACTCTGGTTTTATACCACGACACCTGCCATGCACAGAAAGAATTTTAATGGAAAGGCTAACATGATGGTGTTAGACTCACCATTATCCAAAGCAAAACTGCAGTGCAATTCAATTTTATTCACTTTAAATTTACAAAGCACTTCCTATGCTCAGGGCAGTGTGCTCAGTGTTGAAAATTACAGCCAGACGAGAAGATTCAATCCCTGCACTCACATAATTAGTGTCTCCATGGAAAATGACAACATGGTTTAATTCAACCAACCTTTGAAGATCTAGCCTGTGTAAAGCAAGTACTGTGTCTTGTTCTACCATGTGTCATTAGAGAAGCGTGAAATGCTTCAGGGCTAGAAAGGCAAGGAAGTCCTGGCCCAACCATGAAGCCAACACAGAGGGCACCTGGTGCAGATCCAGCGCCTGAGAAAGAGAAGCATAAAAGGATGTGAAAGAGAGAGTCAAGAGCCAACTTTCACTGCTCCAGAAAATGGCTTAAAACCCTTTCCTTACCAAATTTTTGTTTAAAAAATTTCTTACAACATTTGAAGTATCAGAATGCGTACTTACTAAGGGAATGTGTGTAAATTTGGGGTTGCTAATATGGATCTCTCCCACATGTCTGTCAGATTGTTGTACTGTTGGTCTCGTATGTCACTGTGATGCTTGGATTGCAAAAATTGGAAACAAAGAAGAAGGATTTATAGTTGGAAGATATGGCTTTGGTGATAGAAATGATGCCAGAGGTCACATGACAGAAGTTTGCGAGACCAGTGACTTCTTCACTGCAAATACCCTTTTCACCAACATAAATGGTGCCTATATACGTGGACCTCACCAGGTGGAACAAGCAAGAATCAAATCAACTGTAATTGTGGAAAAAGACCATGGAAACACTAAATGTCTACCTACCAGTCAGAACGACACCAGGGGCTGACTGCAGAGCAGACCATTGATTTCCTGTAGGCAAGTTCAAACTGAAACTGAAGAAAAGTAGAACAAATCCACAAGACCTGAAGTACAACCTTGAATATATCCGACTTAAGTTTAGAAATCTTCTCAAGAATAGATTTGACACATTGAACACTAGTAACTGAAGACCAGATAAATGGTAGAATGACATCAAAGACACTATGCATGAAGAGAGTAAGACATCATTAAAAAGACAGGAAAGAAAGAAAAGACCAAATTGGATGTCAGAAGAGACTCTGAAACCTGCTCATCAACGTCAAGTAGCTAAAACGAACAGAAGGAATGATGAAGTAAAAGAACTGAACGGAAAATTTCAAAGGGCACCTTGAGAAGAGAAAATAAAGTTTTATAATGACATGTGCAAAGAACTTGGAGATAGACAACAACAAGGGAAGAACAGCCTCCACATTTCTCAAGCTGAAAGAACTGAAGAAAAAAAATTCAAGTCTCAACTCACAGTAGTGGAGAATTCTGTAAGAAAAAATATTAAACAAACCAAGAAACAACAAAAGACTATGGAAAGAGTACACAGAATCAGCATACCAAAAGGAATTGGTTGAAGTTCAGCCATTTGGGGAGGTAGTGTGTCATCAGGCATTTATGGCACTAAACGAAGAAGCCCAAGCTGCACTGATGGTTCTGGTGAAAAAACGAGAGTGTCTCAACTGATGGAATGTCAGCTGAGATGTTTTAACAAACAGATACAGCTCTGGAAGTGCTCATTCATCTGTGTCCTAAAATGTGGACAACAGCTACCTGGCCAAGCAATTGGAAGACAACCATATTTATGCCTATTCCCAAGAAAGCTGATCAAACAGAATGCAGAAGTTATCAAAGAATAGCATTAATATGAAACACAAGTAAAATTTTAATGAAGACTACTCTAAAACAGGGGCAGGGAACTGCAAGAAATTTAGGCAGGATTCATGAGAGGACGTGGAACCAGGAATATCATAGCTATTGTCAGATGGATCTATCTTGGCTGAAAGCAGAGAATACCAGAAAGATGTTTATCTGTGTTTCATTGACTATGCAAAGGTGTTCGACTGTGTCAATCATAACAAATTATAGAAAACATTGTGGAGAATGGGAATCTGTACATGGATCAAGAGGCAGCTGTTGGAACAGAACAAGGGGACACTGCGTGGTTTAAAGTCAGAAAGGGTGTGCTTCAGGGCTGTATCCTTTCACCATACCTTTTCAATCTGTATGCCAAACAGATAATCCAAGAAGATGGATTATACAAAGAATGGGCATGAGGATTGGAGGAGAACTCATTGACTACCTGCATTATGCAGATAACACAACTTTATTGCTGAAAGGGAAGGAGACTTGAAATACCACTGAAGATCAAAGACCACAGCCTTCAGTGTGGACTACACCTCAACATAAAGAAAACAAAAATTCTCACAACTGGACAGATAAACAACATCATGATAAGTGGAGAAAAGATTGAGGCTGTGAAGGGTTTCATTTTACCTGGTCCCACAATCAACTCCTGTGGAAGCAGCAGTCAAGAAATTAAAAGACACATTGCATCGGAAAAATCTACTACAAAGGACCTCTTTGAAGTATGAAACAGCAGAGAAGACACTGTGAAGACCCAAACATGGTATTTTCAGTAGCATCACATGCATGTAAAAGCTGAATAAGAAAGACAGAAGAAGAATTGACCCCTTTGGATTATGGCTTCGGAGAAGAATACTGAATATAATGTGAAATACCAAGAGAAAGACCAGATCTGTCTTGGACTAAGTATAACCCGAATGCTCCTTAGAAACAAGGATGGCGAGACTACATCTTACGTACTTGAGACATACTGTCAGGAAGGCTCAGTCCCTGGAGAAGGACATCATGCTTGGTTAAATTACAAGAGCAACTAAAAAGAGGAAGACTTTCAACAAGATGAGTTGACAAAGTGGCAGCAACAACGGGCTTAAGCATGGAGATGATTGTAGGTGTGGCACAAGGCCGGGCCGTGTTTCCTTCTGTTGCACGTAGGGTGACTCTAAGTTAGAACTGACTCAGCAGCACTGAACAGCAACAATGTGGGTATTGAAAACTGTGATCTGGCAGTACAGTCACCGGTGAGGGAAATGGCACTGTGACGCCTCCAATTTGTAGTGTGACGATTTGCCACTGAGAACGAGGTAGATAATTTATTTGTGACGCCTTTTTGTTGGGTTGCTGAGTCAGAATCTACTTGACAGCAGTGGTAAGGGTTTTTTATCGTTTTGTTTCATTTTTGTCCGTTATGTGACTCTGGTTTTCTGAATAGCACATAGAAGAACCAAAATCCACCCATGAGGGCTCCTAACTATCACACAGGAAAGCCGAATCATTTTTTCAGGCCTTAGCTCACAGAAATTAAGGAGAAAAATACAACACTAGCCCATCCCGGAACCAAAAACACCAAACCCACTGCAGTGGAGTTGGGTCCAACTCATAGTAACCCTAGAGGTCAGAGTAGGACTTCCCCGTAGAGTTTCCAAGGAGCACCTGGTGGATTTGAACTGCTGACGTTTTAGGTTAGCAGAGTAGTCCATAACCCACTATGCCTTCATGGTTCCCCACCCAGGCAGCAAGCATCACTTAATACAATGCTCAACCTGCAGGACCATGGGGCTCCTACTGCCTCTGGGAAGCTTCCTCAGTTTCAAAAGAAGCCCACCTGCAGGATACTAAATATCTTCGAACAGGAATAATATCTTATTACTGACGTCCAGGGAAACCCTGGGAGCACAGTGGTTAATAGTTACAGCTGCTAAAGGAAAGGCTGGCAGTTCAGGTTCACCTGGTGCTCCTTGGAAACTCTATGACACAGTCCTCGCCTTTCCTGTAGGCTCTCTGTGAGTTGGAATCTACTTGACAGCAATAGGTTTGGTTGGGGGCTTTGCTGAGGTCCAGAGGGAAAACAGTGGCTTGCACATGTTTTAGGCCAGTGGTAACAAAAGGGTTTAAAAAGACTTAAACCCTCTTTTTAGTGTGTTTAATGGAAACTCCTGTTCCCGTTGTAAGTTTGTTTTGTATTAATATCTTATCTACCCAAAGACAGTATTGACAAGACTGCCAAAGGCAAAAAGCTGGAGGACAGTGTGGGGCAGTTGAGACAAAGTTCTAAGTCGGCAGTCAGAATCAAGAAGCCACAGTCCTTTGGTGTTTAATGTACACAGGAAGGAAGAAGCTGTGACCTGCTGTCCCCTCCTCTCTCTGCCTACATGCCCTGTGTGTGTCTGAAATCTCCCCAGGGAAGTCTTCTTTCTTTCCTGCCCCTCCAGTAACACCTAAACCTGAAATTTAAGGTATTTCAAACCTGACAATTTGGGCGGAAATTGGAGTTGCTGGAAAACGGAAGTGAGTGCTGTTGGAGGCCCTCTCTGTGTCTAAGCTGTGATGAAAGGATGTCGTGAGGCAAGAGCAGAAATAAGCCAAGAAAAGAACCCAAGGGTACGGTCAGAGAAATTAGCTTAGAAAGACACAGGAGCTCTGGGGAAAAGGACCACTCTAGGGAACAGGAGTGAGCTAGTTCTAAAAACCAAAACCAAGCCTAGTGCCGTCGAGTCAATGCCAGCTAAGCAATCTAGAAAGTGAAAATAAACTGGCGACCTAGGAACAACAGAAGGAGTTTTCACCTGTGCACAAGAAAGAAAACTATTTTACGTGGGTTCTGATGACACAGCGGTTACGCAATTGGCTGCCAGCCAAAAGGTCAAATCTATCAACTGCTCCTTGTAAAAACTGTGAAGCATTTCTACTGTGTCTTACAGGGTCTCTGAGTCAGAACAGATTTGTTGGTAACAGGTTTGGGGTTTTTGTTTTCCTAGTACTCTTGGAATTGAATCAGGCACTAAGGTCCCACCAAGGCTTGAACTCGGATCACTGGATTCAGAGTCCAGAGTGCTCACCGCTACACCATGGAACCACCACATAAGTTGGTTGGAGAAAGGATCGAGGTTGTCAAGGATTTCATTTTACTTGGGTCCACAATCAGCGCCCATAGAAGCAGCAGTCAAGACATTACAAGAGATATTGCACTGGAAAATCTGCTGCAAAGGACCTCTTTAAAATATTGAAAAGTAGAGATTCGCCTTGAAGAATAAGGTGCACCCGATGCAAGCTGTGGTATTTTCTGTTGCATCAGATGCCTGGGAAAGCTGAACAATGACCAAGCAAGATAGAGGAAGAATTGATGCCTCTGAATTGTGGTGTTGGAGAAGAATGTACCGTGAACTGCCAAAAAGAACAAATAGATCTGTTCTGGAAAAAGTACAACCAGGGTGCTCCTTGGAAGCAAAGGTGATGAGACTGCATCTCACGTGTTTGGACATGCTGTCGGGGGATCAGCGCCTGGAGAAGGGCAGCACGCTTGGTAGAGTGGGAGGTCAGCGAAAAAGAGGAAGACCCTCCAGGAGATGGATGGGCACAGCGCCTGCAACGATGGGCTTAAGCAAAAAGCCACTGTGGGCATGCTGCGGGACTGGGCAGGGTCTCGTTCTGTTGTGCACGGGGTCAGTGTGAGTCAGAGCTGACTTGACGGCACCTCACAGCAACAACAACAGCACTCATCAGAATGTACAGAAAGACCCTTGGCCTTGAAACTGTCCTCGAGATTGCTTCTTTCATTGCTGTCTTTTATCCTGTTCCTCTGTAAGTTTCTTACATATAAATTTCTCATTTGAAAATTAGTTTGCTTTATGCTCTGTTATCTTGCAAGGTTTGTCACGTGCTAACTTTGTTTTTCTCTTCTTCATTGTGCTTTCAAAATTTGAAACCAGTTTATCCTATGAAATCCCAAATACAGCATTCATGGTGACTTTGAAAATGTTGCATACTGAACTTGGAGATAATTCCATAGTAGGCGTGGAAGATAGGAGAACTCAGAAGCATTATTATTTTCCAGAATGGTTCTTCATATTTTTAACTAGCTCATAGAGCTTCATAAAATAATAGAAAAAGGGATATAAAATGGGAAAGGACAGGGAATTTGCAGTTGAGAGAACAAAATAAAAAGTGAGCTATTTGAAAATATCAAGGGATCCTAACCAAATTTTCCAGCTCAACATAGAACTTATGAATAATTATACCTGCTAAGCAAGGGACCTTTTTGAGTGCTTGCTAAGTGCCAAACAGTTCTCACTAGTGATCTAAGTTTTATCAAAAATCATAAAAATAGGTTTTTATAAAAAGCTATCTAAATTGAAAATGTTATTTTCATGTGAGAGATTAAAAAAAAAAAAAATGAGCCTGGGCCCGGGGAATTATGCTACTAGTAATTTGAAGAATCAAGATTTGCACTCAGCATTATCTGTCCTCCAAATCTCACCATTCTTCTTGTCCCCAGGGTAGGTAACTCAAAGGCCCACAGGACTTCAGGCAGACCATAAGGGGGATTCAGAAGTGGAACCCTCCAAGGTGGGGAGGAGTGAGATTGTACAATGCTTTACCTGCTTAATAGTAGTGACAAGTTAAAAAAAAATTAAAAATTAAATTTGCCCCCAGAATGACAGTAGGGGACAGATTTGATCTAAAGGTCATCAGTTTGTGACTGCAAAATAATATACTACGTTGTCAGGTTAATTTTTTAATACAGTCATGGCCTTGAAGTAGTGTAGATTTGGGTTTAAAAATTGTTCTTCAAATAAAGGTCTTGTGTTTACCTCCCTCCTCAAAGCAGAAATCAGTGTTTTTCTCCTTAGCAGAAGGGCAGCGTTGCAAACACGCAGATAGGCCGGTGGTGTTCAGATCCCTCTGCTGCACACACACAGAAACACGTGAGTGTCATTGCTGGTATAAGAAACAGTGACTGCAGCCAGACTGGCCGGATGCCGTAAGGAACTAGCGCACCAAACGCCTGAAGTATACAACTTCCACGTGGACCTTCTACAGCCACCGCTACACAGCACTCTAAGCCCAATAATCACACACCAGATGCTTGAACTGGAAACTTTCTATGGGTGCTGACATCCTCAGTACACTGGGACACCATGGATTTCAAACAGAAAAGAAAGACATGCCACTGTATTTGAAATTCGTAAAAGCAAGGAAAAGGCAAAGGAAAACAAATACGTGATAAGAACAGTACACCCAGTCTTTGCACACTGAACCAGCTTTTGAAGAGCAGATGTTCTTTATGTAAAGCCAGCCAAGCCAAGTGCCGTCGAGTCGGATCCGACTCATGGCGACCCTAGGGGCCATTCTGTTAAAGTAAGATTAAAAACTTTATTTATGCATGTTTGGCAAAACCATTGAATTTCCATAAAATACGTAATTTTGTAAACACTGGACGGGTCAGAACACCCACCTGAGTAGAGCTGCCCTTGCGCCTGTCCTCTCTGTTCCTGCTCTGGAATCCGCTGTAAATTCAGCAGACTGAAACCAGAGTATACGGAAACAGGACAGAGGGGGACATTGCACGCAACGTACTGTCAGTGACACAAAGAAAGACAAGACAGTAAGATGTGCTTGCCGACAGTAAGTGCTGACAGGAAAATGTAATTGAAAGTTAGAGGAAAATAGGAGTATATTCTTAAAGATCATCATGGTCCTGAAAATTATTCCTTCAGGATTATTTAAAAATGATATAGGATCTTCACCAGCACCTCAACTCGGTCATTTCTGTTCAGGCTGTCATTGTGCCCTTCACAGAATATCGCAGTAACCTCCTGGGTGGTCTCGTGTTCACTCTCCCCACCTGCAAAATACCCTCTGGACGGCGTCTCAGAAAGCCAGTATGTCACTCTGTGGTTCAGGCTGTGGCAGTCCCCGAAGCCCCTTATGCTCTGTAGCGTGGCACCCAGCTGTCCTGGTAAATCGGGCTCCTGCACGCCGCGCCACACCACGCCACGCCACACCACACCAGGCCACACCACGCCATACCACGCCACGCCACACCACACCACACCACCTCCTTGCGCACTTGGTCTGCCAGGGTGCATGTCTGTCTCAGGGTCACGCCCTGTTTCTGATCACATCACATTACTTATTTCAAAAGGTACGCTCGTCATGCTTTTTATGCCTGTCTTTCTTTTGAAATGTGTCGCCTCTCCTGTGAGAGTTTTCCCTCACCTGTATCTCCACTCTGCTTCCGCATCCAACCTTGATCAGCATGGGGAACTCCTCATCCACCACCGCAAGACAACTCAGGTATCCAGCCTTCCCAGCTGCTTACTGATTCCTTCCCCTGGGACGCTCACAGCCGCTAACTAAGGTGATGGGAATCTAGGCTGTCTTCTCCAGTAGGTGGGAAGACTCACTTGTGTGTGTTTCATGCGGTATTCTAAACAAACCAAACCAAATGCCGTCTATCCGGTGCCGACCTGTAGTGTCTAGAGCTGGCTAATTCCAGCTTCTGCAAGCTGATCATGAAATATTCCGGAGTTGTTCACATCGATTAGCAAACTCTCAGTAGTTGGCAGTTGACCATGGCAGTGGGAATATTCACTCCTGGTGATCCCATGTGCAGAATAGAGCCCAGGGGATTTTCAAGGCTGTGACTTTTTGGAAGTCGATCCCAAGATTAGTCTTCCCAGATGCCCCTGGGGGGGGGCGTTGAACTGCTGCCTTCGGTCTAATAGTCCAGGGCTTAACCATGTGCACCCTCCAGGGACTCTGTGAGTCAGAACTGACTTCACAGCTACGGACAGTAACAAAAAGGAGAATTTACACCACAAAATCAGAAAACAGCAGATAGAAGGCCTTGTCTGTTCTCATGAAGAGACAGTTTGTGAGCACAGCTGGTTTTAGCCCCACAGTCTAGTCAGATGCTAAATAGTCAATAGAATTGTTTGAGTTAATGTGATTTAAATTAGTTGAAAATTATTTAGGCGTAAATGGAACTAAGTTAATTAGGGAACCAGGGGTAGAATTTCATATATGGAAATTTGGGTTACTTTAAACAGTTATAGGTTTCAAGTTTATGAGTAGTGGGAAAAGTTGCTCCAACTTACCGTGCTCAGCAGGGCTTCTGATGATGAGCGGCGGAGATAACGCGCTTACGGCCTTCACGCTGTCTTATGTCACGTAGTACCGGGCGCCTAACTGATTCTCGTTCAATTGTTATTAAGCAGATTTCCACTAAAATCCATAGAGTATGTCTCTGTATCCAAGGGGCTGCCTATTTTTATCAACTCGGATACAATCTGCAGAAAACTGCCAGCACCCATAAGGTAAAATTTTTGTTCAAAAGAAATAAAATAGCCTAGTTTTAGAGCTAATAAGAACAGATTTTCTGAAAAAAAAAAATACTGTTTCCATAGAGCTATTGATTTTTAAGAATATTATATTATTGAACATTTTGGACTTTGCTTATTTTTCATAGTAACTGTATATTGACATGTATACTAATTATATTACATATACCAAAAACAAAATCCATTGCCGTTGAATCAATTCCCGCTCATGGTGGCCCTACGGGACAGAGTAGAACTGCCCTATAGGTTTTCCAAGGCTGGACATCTTTACAGAGGCAGGAGGCTGCCTCATCTTTCCCCTGTGGGGCGGCTGGTGGATTGGAACCACAGTCCTTTTGGGGAGCAACCAAGCGCTTCACCAGTGCGCCACTAGGGCTCTTCATATATTCCCCTCGTTTGGCTGCTCTCACGAACCTAGGACAAGTGACAAGCCAGTTACAGACTCAAACCCACAGTTCTGTGTGCGGGTTACTGAATGTAGCTTTCCGCAGAGCTGGAAGAGCTTGCTGTGTCCCATTTTCTTTCTTTATGTTCTTCTTTATGCATATTTTCTTACGCATGCTTTGTTTTATGAAGTAATTTTGGTTTTTCTACTTTAACATGGCAAGATCACATTCTGTATTATTTCCTTACTCCTGAGTTTACATTTTATAACTTTTCCAAGTAGAGAAGGATCATTAAAAGGTTTAATAACCTACTTTACCATTGGTACTTGGTGAGGGTTTTGAAAGATTGGTGTCAGTATATAAATTGGTTTATCATCCTTGGTCATTGCTTCTTACTGGCTATCACATTTATTCCATCTGTAAGAAGTTATTTTGAATTCTCACTTTCAGCTAAATTTATCGAATAATTAAAAACTTTAGGTGTGTTTTTCACATATTTCTTTCAGGTAGAAGATTTTCCTGAGCATTCTTTGTAATTTGTCAGGAAGATGAACTAAAATATTCCTTACAACTCAGGCTGCATATGCCTAACCACTCAAATTTTAAATTTCTGGCCAAAGAGTACAGCCTAGCTGTAGTAACACCCACAGTTCATCCTAGCGAATAACCGATTTCAAACATTCAAGCCTCTTGGTTTATATAAACTTTTTATAAAAGTTTTCTCAGTACGGTTAATTTCCTAATTCAAGAAATAAACTTACTGAAATAATGAGAAGTCTCAAGTTCTGATGGAGGACAGAGACCACATTAGCTCGCCCGCATTTAGCACAATGCCTTGTGCAAAAATGGGTAGTCTTATAAATACATATCTAGTCAAATTAAATGAAAAACAAATAATCTAAGCCCCAAATAGCTTTCCTATTGTATTCACATTCTTTTCAAAGTACCTTTCGCTTTAAAGTCTGCATGATTATATTTTATTAATATTTCTAAGATGTTCTTTGTTACAAGTTTATGTATATAATTACAAATTTAAAATTAAAAGTAAACATAAATAATTGAGAAAAAATATGTATGTATTTTTAAAGAGACAATTTCAGAATCTTCTTATACGTAGGTAATGTTCATGGACCTGTGAAAGTATTTTTTGTGTTAAAAAAAAGTTTTACTGCCCAAATTATCACAACGTGAAGCAGAACAACTTAACAAATCCATCACAAGGGAAGAGATTGAAAATGTCATCAAAACATTGCCAACCAAAAAAAGCCTGGGCCCAGATGGCTTCACTGCAGAATTCTACCAAGCATTTAGAGAAGAGTTATCTCCAATATTACTGAGACTATTTCACAGTATAGAAAGGGATGGAGTACTCCCAAACTCATTCTATGAAGCCAGCATAACCCTGATACCTAAGCCAGGGAAAGACCCAGCAAAGAAAGAGAACTACAGACCGATATCACTCATGAATCTAGATGCAAAAATCTTCAACAAAATTCTTGCCAACAGAATACAACAACATATCAAGAAAATAATCCATCATGACCAAGTGGGATTCATACCAGGGATGCAAGGCTGATTCAGCATCAGAAAAACAATTAATGTCATTAACCACATAAGTAACACAAAAGATAAGGATCACCTGATTTTGTCCATTGATGCCGAAAAGGCATTTGATAAAGTCCAACACCCATTTATGCTAAAAACTCTTAGCAAAATGGGCATAGGCGGCAAATTCCTCAACACAATAAGGGCCATTTGTACAAAGCCAATTGCTGAAAAAGTCATCCTGAATGGAGAGAGACTGAAAGACTTTCCCTTGAAATCAGGAACTAGACAAGGATGCCCACTCTCACCTCTTCTATTCAACATTGTGCTAGAAGTTTTATCCAGAGCAATTAGACAAGACCAAGAAATAAAGGGCATCTGCATCGGCAAAGAGGAAGTTAAAATCTCCCTGTTTGCAGATGATATGATTGTATATCCAGAGAATCCCAAGGAATCTATAAGTAAACTACTCAAACTGATAGAAGAGTTCAGCAAAGTCTCAGGATACAAGATAAACATAAGTAAATCAGTAGGATTCCTTTATACCAACAATGAGACTGTTAAGGAAGAAATTATCAAATCAATACCATTTACGATAGCCCCTAAGAAGATAAAGTACCTTGGAATTAATCTAACCAGAGAAATAATAAACCTTTACAAAGAGAACTACAAGCCCTTACTACAAGAAACTAAGAGAGACTTAGATAAATGGAAAAACCTACCCTGCTCATGGATAGGAAGACTTAACACTATGAAAATGTCTATTTTACCCAAAGCAATCTATTTATATAATGCAATCCCAATACAATTTCCAGCAACATTTTTTAATGAGATGGAGAAACAAATCGCCAATTTTGTTTGGAAAGAGAAGAAGCCCCGGATAATTAAGGTACTGCTAAAGAAAAAGAACACACTGGGAGGCCTCTCATTACCCAACCTTAGAACATACTACACTGCCACAGTGGTCAAAACAGCCTGCTACTGGTACAAGAACAGAAAGATCGATCAATGGAACAGAATTGAGACCCCAGAGATGACACCATCTGCCTATGAACAGTTGATATACAACAAAGGCCCTAAGACATTAAACTGGGGTAAAAACAGTATCTTCAACAAATGGTGCTGGCAAAATTAGATATCCATCTGCAATAAACTGAATCAAGATCCGTTTCTTACACCTTATACAAAAACCAACTCCAACTGGATAAAAGACCTAAATATCAAACCTAAAACAATAAAGCTCATCCAAGAAAAGGTAGGAACAACAATGGAAGTTTTAATACACAATGAGGACAGACTCCAAAATCTGTCAAACCACAATCAACAAAAGAGAAAATAGATAAATGGAAACTATTAAGAATCAAGCACTTTTGCTCATCCAAAGGCTTTATTAATAGAATTAAAAGAACACCCACAGAATGGGAAAAAATATTTGGCAACTCTATGTCAGACCAACGCCTGATCTCCATAATCTATAGCCAAGCCATACTACAAAATATCAATAAAAAGTAGATAAATCATCCAATTAAGCAATGGGGAAAGCAGATTGACAGACATTTCACTAAAACGGAGATCCAGGCAGCCAAAAAACACATGCGGACGTGTTCACGATCTTTAGTTATTAAAGAAGTTCAAATCAAGATGACAATGAGATACCATCTCACCCCAACAAGATTGGCCATTATCCAAAAAACACAAAACAACAAATGCTGGAGGGCTGTGGAGAAAGTGGAACCCTCCTACACTGTTGGTGGGGTTGCAAAATGGTCCAGTCTCTTTGGAAAGCAATCTGGCACTTCCTTAAAAAAATGGATATTGATATACCATTTGACCCAGTAATTCCACTACTTGGAATATATCCTACGAATCAAGGCCTTTCACACCAACGGACACATGCACCAGAATGTTTATCACAGCACAATCCATGATAGCAAAAAGTGGAATCAACACAGATGCCCAACAACAGAAGAATGGATAGGTAAACTATGGTACATATACCCAATGGAGCACTACGCAATGATAAAGAATAACGATGATTCCAACATCTCCTAACCTGGTTTCAACTGGAAGACATTATGTTGAGTGAAAGTAGTCAGCAACAGAAGGACAAATACTGTATGAGACCTCTACGATAAGATCTCAAAAACAGACTTGTGTATAGAAGAAAAGACTCTTTGACAGCTGCAAGGGAGGAGAGGGAGGGAGGGAGGGGGATGGAGGGAAGGAGGGGGGAGGGTTTAGATTAGATAGTTGCTAGAAATCTGGTTGGGAGAAATCGGTGATAGCACACATTAGAAACAAGAACAACATTAAGTGGACTCCAGCATAACTTGAGTACTCCTTCCATCTTAACCCAATATTGCAAGGATAGAGTAGCTGGGACAGGGGGCAGGGAACCATGCTCTTAGGTGAAATCGAGGCCAATTGGCACAACTAGCGTTTTGCTAAGAGGGCTGTCTGTACCCCACGTTGGTGAGTGGCGTCTGGGGTCTTAAAAGCTGCCAAGCTGCCATCTGAGGACACAGCAAATGGTCCCAACTCAGCAGGAACGGATGCTTACCGAGGACCAAAATGACATGGGGTAAAGACAACCTAGAAGATAGAGAGACCCACATGAGTGGGTGCCTACATCGACTTGGGACTGGAAGAACCAGATGGTGCCCGGCCACGACCATTGATAGCCGTGGTGGAGCTCACTAGGTTGAGTCTCACTGGCAACACAAGAATAAAAAGGGGTGCATCCTGAGATCTCCACTAAAAGACCTCAATTGATGGTCCAGCGGTTTCAGGGTTCCCCTGAGAGCATGGCCCCTGGCCCCGATGCTGCCCTTACCCATAAATCATAACAAAGGTCTACTCTTTGGACAGGAATGGATTGGACTTGGCAATGCAGAGTGACCATATATTGGTTGCACTTTATGGTTCTATACATCTATAGGATATCATCCTGCTGACCTCTGGCTGGAGGAAGGAGAATGGGTAGAGAGGAGGGGAAAGGAATCTGTTGGGAGGATGAGACATGTATGGAGCAGAGAGGAATAATGTGCTGTCACCGGACAGGGAGAGCAGTGGAAGCTGCATATAGGTGGGCATGTAAATTTATATGGGAATGTACATTTTCACTCAGTTATATTAAATTAAAAAAAAAGTTTAAAGTCTAAAAACTGCAGAAAACAAACAGGCTCAGTTACCCATTTATGTCAAGCCTCAGACTGTACTCACTGCCATGAAGAAACCCATGTGTGCTGATATCCAGTGCAAAAAGAGAAAAGCAGCAAGGTGGACTTCATTCTGAATGTAGCTCCTTTGTATCAGGCACTCTGATGAGATTCTTGCAAAATAATAAAGAACGGAAATAAATATTTGTCAAGTGGCACATGAAAAGTTTATATTCATGTTAATTATGGATTGTGGATGGATTCTGTGTCTCGATGGTAACTAAATAAAAACTAATGATCAAACAAATGAAAAACAGATCTGAAAGGAAAAGTAGAAAATATGCAGAATCTATCTTCAGTGCATTAGCTAAATAAAATAAAATTTTTGTCAAATACATTGAGCTATTAACATTTTTAATTTTTAGGAAAGATTAATAGAGATTTTTATGTAATTCTGTTAAATTATCATCTTTCATCAATCATGTAGTTTAATTTTGCAATCAACATCTTCAGTGGTAATGAACATCTTAGAACTTGATTCAGATGTTTTACAAGTGTGCATAATAAAGTACTTTACTTAATTACATTAAGGGATATATATTTTTAATTATACTTATCTTCCAATTTTCTATTTTTTGATTAGAGTTATTACTACATTTTGGTATTATATTGGAGTATATTTTCATGATACAAAATATTCAGATGTAGGTTTATGTTAGTTTTCAGATATAAATGAATATTTCATTTATGTACATTATAATACCACATAATTTACATTGTAATAAGATAAGAAAATGTATTTAAATTGAAAACAAGAATCAACTATCACCATCCAGATTATTAAAAGAAATTAAATTCTTTACAAAGGTATTTTAAATATGATCTAATGAATCAAAAATTTTCATCAGTGTTTTATATGCATGTAGATAATAATTTATTTTAGTACCTAAATGGGAAAGAATTGTATCTGCAACTCCTTCTATACCAATTGGTGTGTAGATAGATGGCAGATAGATGAGAGTTTTGATAATCAGCATTAATCTATCAAATCAGAGGCAGAATTTTAGAAATTCACTCTACATCTTGCTTCCTAAGTACTGATTTTGTTTTGTGTTGGTATGTATAGTAATATTTCATGATAAAAATACTAGTTATTTTGTATAAGAGTGCTTTGGAAAATGATGATACAACATTCAGTAAATATTTATGAAGCACCAACAGCAATGATCAGACACTACATTGGGTTCTGGGTTACAATTGTTAACACAGTTCTCTGCCATCATAGTATTCTATTAATGTGTGTGAGGGGCAACTGGGAGGAGGAGGCCTGCCAATAAACAAAACAAATAGCATAAATAAAAGAAGTCTGACAACTCTGCAAACTTAACTTTTTTAAGAGCTACATACCTCATTGCTGACTATCACCATGGTCATCTTCGAAGTACTCCCTCCCCTTGGGAAGTTAGGCACCTATACCAGGGCCTAGTCCACCTTCCAAAGCACTTTCGGAACTCTCTCTGGAATGGCCATCATGCACAGTGGTGGGGTAGCAAAGTTCACAAATTTAATTGTACAGTTGTCTGGGAGTGAGTTTTTGGCCAGTAAGCAAATAACTGTATTGGAATACCCTCCTTACTCACCTGATCTGGTCCCTGATGACTTCTTTCTTTACCCAAAGATAAAGGAAATGTTGAAAGGAAGACATTTGGATGACATTCAGGACATCAAGGGTAGTACAACAACAGCTCTAATGGCCATTTGAAAGGGAGTCTTTTGAAGGTGACGGTAGTGATATTTAGCTTGAGGTGTGTAGCACTTTTTCTAGGATAAGTTCATAAAATTAATTGGCAGTCCTTATAAGTACTAAATCATGAAACTCTTAGAAAGAAACATAGGGGTAAAGCTTCACGAGCTAATTTTAAACAATGGCCACAAGTACAAGGAACAAAAGACAAAATAGATAAACTGGACTTTGTGAAAATTAGAAACTTGAGCACATCAGACAGCTTCGTCAGGAAATGGACAACCTACAGATGAGGAGAAAACTTGGAAAAGTGTACATTGTATAAGAGTTTACTATCCCAAATATGTGAAGAACTCCTATAATTTAGCAACAGAAAGAAAACCCAGTTATAAAAACAGACAACTGGAATAGACACTGCTCTGAAGACATGCAAATGACCAGAAAGCTCAGGGAAAGATCCACAAGGTCAGTAGTTATTAGTGGATAGGTCATCAAAACCAGAAAATCATACAAGATACCACTTCATATCCACTTAGATGGCTATTTGTTTAAACACAGACAGAAAGAAAAGTATGGGGGTGGGGAAGCAGAAAATACATATTGGCCAGGATGTCAGGAAGTTCTCTGCTTCATCCTCTGCATCCATTGCTAATGTTGATTCTTTGGGTTTCTATCAGTGCGATTTCCCCCTGTTCATCTTTTTCAGTAGAATGGGCTATTATTTCCGGTACTCTGTGTGCCTTGTGATATTTTGTTGAAACTGTAATGGTAGAATTTTACAGTTAGTTGCCTGTCTCTATTCTTCCAAAGATACAGTGCTTTCAGTAGTGAAAATTTCAGCAAGATATTCTTTGATGGGTACCGTCTTATGACATGAATTACCATGACCTCTCCTTCCCTGTAATAAACTCAGTTTAGGCTAAACCAGGATTTCAGTTTTTCTGATGCTTCCTGAAATCTCCAAACACACACTCATCCATCTGCCTTCAGGGAAAGGCAAGGAGCCTGTCATCTTTGGTGATGCCTCCTTCCCATGCTCTTTGGGGGCTCTTCTGCAGCTCCTGGAATGACTCGGAAACAAACACTGAATAGATCACCTTCAGGTGGATACGGCCCTTTGTCCTCTGTCTCTGTGAGGCTCCTGACCCTGGCCAAACATTACAGAGTTTGATGTGACAGAATTATGTCCTATCCTGAAACTGCAAATTAGAAAAATACACATTCTCCACATGCACACATTAACAAAATTTGAATGTTTATTAAACCACAAAGGAAATTAAAAAAAATTTATGACAGAGAAACAACATGAGTATTTCATGACTGCAACTAAATTATGAATTAGTTATGAATGTTAAAGAATCCTGATATGATTATAAGTGTTAGA
The DNA here is from genome assembly GCA_028571685.1 of Heterohyrax brucei. NCBI lineage: Eukaryota > Metazoa > Chordata > Mammalia > Hyracoidea > Procaviidae > Heterohyrax > Heterohyrax brucei. The sequence goes on from CM053160.1 coordinate 82,738,801, forward strand.
ATAATCCTTGGATTAAAAAATAAATAAAAATTAAAATATATTAACATGAATGATAATCAAAAGGCTATGAACCAAGCCTTCTAGCCAGTATACTGTTGTGAATGCCTTTTCAATACAGTCTGACAGCCTGAAACTTTTAATTGTAGTGTTTTACCATTTTACACATAATGTAATTATTGATATGGCTGAATTTAAAGCACTGTGTTGCTCTTTGCTTCTATTTGTCATATTTATTTCTTATTATTTCTTGATTCTGTTATGTGTGTGTGTGTCTGTGTATGTGTGTGTTTTGTTTTTATATGTAACTGCATTATTTTTAGTTGTTCTGGGAATTGCCATGCACATCCTTAAATTGTAGTTTACTTAGTTAATACTGCACTAGGTGATATGAAATGTAAGAACTTTGTACCTGCATAGATGTGTTTCTGGATATTTGTTGTACTCTTGTTATATAAAATATATCTACATTGTTTAAAACTTCATGAACCTGCATGCTTATGTTTGGAAAAAGTCATGTGTATCTTACAGAAATTGATAACTGAAAAATATACATTCTTTTACATTTATTTGAAACTTACCATATTTTTACAAAAATAATGCATAGCAAGCACACTTATGAAAATGTCTTATGCCCTTCATCCATAAGGTATTTTTGTAAGTGCATTATGCTAAATTTTTATGGGGATAGGCAGTAGTCAACCAAAAAAAAAGTAAAAAGTGCATTATTGGATTAAAAGAGAATATTTATGATTTCTAATGTTTTTCAGTCTTTCTTGGAGATCCAGTTTCCAGTTTATGCTAGTTTCATGCCCTCTAAAGAACCTCATTTAGGCTACTGTAATCTGGGTCTTCTGACAACACAGTCTCTGTTTTTGATTATCTGAAAATGTTTCAATTTTGTCTTTCTGGAGGCTACTTTCAGTGAATACTGGATTCTGCGTTGAGTTTCTTTCAGCATTTTAAAGGTATTTATTGTCTTCACATACTTTTTCTTTTACATTTATAAAAAGTTAACCTTTATTAGTGTTACTGTTCACCTGCAGGAAATTTTCTTTTTTCTTTTTTTTTGTTCACCTTTCCTTGAGTACTTTAATTATTTATTTTTTTAATTAAATGAAAAATGAATGTGTACATACTCTGTGCTTACAATATTGGGTTAAGATGGGAGGAGTACACAAGTTGTGTGGAAGTCCCATTAATATCGCTCTTCTTACTAATGTGTATTGTCACCAATTTCACCACCAAATTTCTGACAACTGTCTATTCTAAACCATCGCCCCTTGCCCTCTTGCTTTCCCGCCCTCCCGCTTTCCCACCCTCCCCACCCTTGTAGCCATCAAAGAGTCTTTTCTGTTATGTATGAGTATGTTTTTAAGTTTTTATCATAGGGGTCTCATATGATACTTGTCCTTCTGTCACGGACTAGTGTCACTCAACATATTGTCCTCCAGTTGAGACCAAATTGAGAGATGTTTCCTGTTATCATCGTTGTTCTTTATCAATGTGTAGTACTCCATTGAGTACATATACCAAAGTTTACCCATCCATTCTTCTGTTGTTGGGCATCTGGGTTGATTCCATCTTTTTGCTATTGTGGACTGTACTGCAATGAACATTCGTATTCATGTATCAGTTGGTGTGAATGGCCTTGATTCTGTAGGATATATTCCGAGCAGAGGAATTACTGGGTCCAATGGTATATCTATATCCAATATTTTAATGTAATGCCAAATTGCTTTCCAAAGAGGTTGCAGTATTCTGCAATACCACCAACAGTGTAGAATTCCAGTCGCTCCACAGCCTCTCCAACATTTAGTGTTTTGCATTTTTTTGGATCATGGCCAATCTTGTGGGGGTGAGATGGTATCTCATTGTCATTTTGATTTGAATTTCTTTAATAATTATGATCATGAGCATGTCCACATGTGTCTTTTGGCTGCCTGGCTCTCCTCTTTAGAGAAGTGTCTGTCCATTTCCTTTGCCCATCACTTAATTGGATGATTTATCTTTTTCTTATTGATATTTTATAGTACCTTATAGATTATAGAGATCAGGTGTCGTTCTGACATAGAGTTGCAAAATACTTTTTCCCATTCTGTAGGTGATCTTTTAATTGTTTTGATGAAGTCTTTGGATAAGCAGAAGTGTTTGATTCTTATTAATTCCCAGTTATCTATTTTCTCTTCTGATGAATGTGTTTTGTTAGATTTTAAACTCTGTCTATATTGTGTATTAAAACTCTATTTTATCTTGGACAAGCTTTATTGTTTTAGCTTTTATATCTAGGTCTTTTATCCAATTTGAGTTGATTTTTGTATAAGGTGTGAGATATGGATCTTGTTTCAAGTTTTTGCAGATGGATATCCAATTATGTCAGCACCATTTGTTAAAAAGACTGTTCTTACCCCAGTTTAAAATCTTAGGACCTTCGTCAAATATCAGCTGTTCATAGGAGGATGGTGGCATCTCTGGGGTCTCCGCTTTGTTCCATTGGTCTATATGTCTTTTTTTATACCACTAACAGGCTGTTTTGACTACTGTGGCAGTGTAATAGGTTTTAAAGTCAGGTAGTGAGAGGCCTCCCAGCGTGTTCTTCTTTTTCAGTAGTGCTTTACTTATCCGGGGCTTCTTCCCTTTCCAAATAAAGCTGATAATTTGTTTCTCCATCTCATTAAAAAATGTCACTGGAATTTGTATTGGGATTGCATTACATAAGTAGAGTGCTTTGGGCAGAATAGACATTTTCACAATATTGAGTCTTCCTATCCTTGAGCAGGGCAGATTACTCCACTGTGTAAGTCTCTCTTAGTTTCTTGTAGTAAGGTCTTGTAGTTTTCTCTGTAAAGATCTCTTATTTCTCTAGTTAGATTTATTTCTAGGTATTTTATCATCTTGGAGCCTATAGTAAATGGAATTGATTTGGTGATTTCTTCTTAAATGATTTCACTGTTGGTATAAAGGAATCCTATTGATTTAGTTATGTTTATCTTGCATCCCGATACTTTGCCGAATTCTTCTATTAGCTCTAATAGTTTACTTATGGATTTCTTTGGATTCTCTGTGTAAACAATCATATCATCTGCAAAGAGGGAAATCTTTACTTCTTCATTGCCAATACGGATGCCTTTTATTTCTTTGAGTTGTCTAATTGCTCTGGCTAGAACTTCTAGCACAATGTTGAATAGAAGTCGTGAGAGTGGGCATCCTTGTCTAGTTCACATTCTCAAAGGGACTTCTTTCAGTCTTTCGCCATTCAGGATGATGAAAGCAGTTGGCTTTGCATAGATGCTACTGATTATATTGAGGAATTTCCCCTTTATGCCTATTTTTCTGAGAGTTTTAAGCATGAATGGACATTGAACATTGTCACATGCCTTTTCTGCATCAATTGACAGAATCACATGATTTTTATCTTTTGTGTTATTAATGTGGTTGATTACATTAATGGTTTTTCTGATGCTGAACCAGCCTTGCATCTCTGGCATGAAACCAACTTGATCGTGATAAATTATTTTTTTATATGCTGTTGAATTTTATTGGCTAGAATTTTGTTGAAGATTTTTGCTTCTAGATTCATGAGTGATATTGGTCTGTAATTTTCTTTTTTTGTGGGATCTTTCCCTGGTTTTGGTATGACGGTTATGCTGGCTTCATAGAATGAATTTGGAAGTATTTCCTCTCTTTCTATGGTGTGACATAGCCTCATTAGTACTGGAGTTAATTCTTCTCTAAAAGTTTGGGTAGAATTCTCTGGTGAAGCCATCTGGGCCATGACTTTTTTTGGTTGGTAGATTTTTGATGACATTTTCAATCTCTTCTTTTGTGATAGATTTATTAAGTCAATTTATTTCTTCTTGTGATAGTCTTGGTGAGTCATATGAATCTAGAAATTTGTCCATTTCCTCTAGGTTTTCAAACCTGTTAGGGTATAGCTTTTCATAGTGTTCTGTTATGATATATTTTATTTCAGTTGGGTCTGTTGTAACATCTCCTAACTCATTTCTTAATCGAGTTACTTGTATCTTCTGTTGTTTTTCTTTTGTAAGTTTAGCAAATGGTTTATCAATTTTGTTGATCTTTTCAAAGAACTAGCTTTTGGTTTTGTTAATTTTTTTTCAATTGTTTTTCTGTTTTGTAATTCATTTAGTTCTGCTCTAATCTTTATAATCTGTTTTCTTCTGGTGCCTGAGGGGTTTCTTTGTTGTTCTCTTTCTATTTGTTCAAGTTGTGAGGTTAATTCTTTAGTCTGTGCTCTTTCTTCTTTCTGGAAGTGTGCATTTATCGAGATAAACTGACCTCTGAGCAGGAAGTATTTTAATTCTCGTTTGAATCTATAAATTTCTTTAATGTGTCTGTAATTTCTTTTATAACTCAAGGCTTTATGAGTAAAGTGTTGTTCAGTTTCCACAAGTTTGAATTTTTACCTATGAATTTTCTGTTACTGATTTCAACTTTTATAGCTCTGTGGTCCGAGAAGGTACTTTGCAATAAATCAATGGTTTGGATTTTATGGAGAATTGTTTTATGACCTAACATATGGTCTATTCTGGAGAATGTTCCATGTGCTTTGGAGAAGAAGGTATATTTATCTGCTGATGGATGAAAAGATCTGTATATGTTGATAAGGTAAAGTTGGTTGATTGTTGCAATAAGATCTTCTGTATCTTTACTGAGCTTTTTTTTGGATGATCTATCCTTAACTGAAAGGTGAGTGTTAAAGTCCCCAGCTATTATCGTGGAATGATCACTCTCATTTTTCAGTGTTGTCGGTATTTGGTCAATGTATCAGACCCAACTCGACAGCACTTGGCTTTGGCTGGCATTTAGGTGCTTTGGTATTGGGTGCATAAATATTTAATAGTGTTAAGTCTTGCTTGAGTATTTAACATTTCAGCAATAAATAGTGACCAGCCTTGTCCACAATAGTGGATTTTATATTAAAACCTATTTTATCTGAGAATAATATTGCCACACCTGCTCTTTTTTGTGTATTATTAGCTTCATATATATTATTCCAACCTTTAGTTCTCAACCTGTTCTTTAAGTCTAAGATGTGTTTCTTGTAAGCAACATATAGATGGGTCATGTGTTTTGATCCAGGATATCACTCATTGTCTCTTTACTGGAGCGTTCAGCCCATTCACATTCAATGTGATGATTGATAGGTATATGTTTAGTGGTGTCATTGTGATATGTTTATTTTCATATTGATGTTTTCTCTGTTCTTATTAATCTGTTCTGGGATATTCTTCTTTATGGATTGTATGAGTTTTGATTTTATATTTGTTGAGACTCCTGCATTGGGTTTTTTAATTCCAAATTATATACTGTTAATCTGTTTTATGGTGATATGTATTATCCCTTTTAACATATATTTATTGAAATCAATTTTAACTATTTTATAAGTCTGAAACTTTCTCTGCATCAAAAACAACTGTAACTATTGTAGTGTATCCCTCTTTTAATGTGATGGTATTATACTTGTCATGATATGATCGTGTATTCCTTTATTATAATACTGTAGCTTTTGGCTTGGTTTGGTGAAGTTTTGTGTCTTCCTTAACTGATTAGCAATTTCAATTAAGTGCCTTGAATTACCACCTAAAACATACATTTAGGGAAGAGCTTCTTTCAATATTTTATGTAATTTTGGTTTAGTTTTTATAAAGTCTTATATTTGATAGACAGTTTTGCAGGATAAATAATTCTAGGATGGAAGTTTTTCTCATTCAGGGCTTTGAATGTGTCTGCCCATAGTTTTCTAGCCAGCATTGTTTTGGCAGAAAAGTCAGATGAAAGTCTACAGGGTTTCCCTCAGAATGTTAGTTTTGATTTGAGCCTTGCTGTCTTCAGAAGCAGCTCTTTGTGTTTTAACTTATTAAGCTTAATTATAATATGCTTTTGTGTCCTTCTTTTTGGATCTGACTTTTGCAGTGTTTGATAAATATCTTGGATATCTATGTTCTTTTTACTCATAATCTCAGGAAAGTTTTCTGTCAGCATCTCTACAGCAATATTCTGTATGTTGTCATTAATCCTCCCTTGTTCAGGAACTCCAATCAAACATAAATTATTCCTCTTCATGGAGTTCCATATGTTTCTTAATGTTTCTTCATTTTTCTCTGATTTCACCTCATAAATGCTGGCATTAGTTACTTTTTCTTCTAGGTCACTGATTCTAACTTCCATCTGTTCAATCCTACTCTTTTGGCTTTGGATAGAATTATCCAATTCTGTAATTTTGTTATTAATCTGATGTATTTCAGATCGTAGATGTTCTAGCATTTTAAATAGTTTACCAGATTTTTCATTTTGTTCTATTGCATTTTGTCTAATATCTAGGAGGGCTTTATGTATAACTCTTTTGTATTCAACCCCTGTTAGATTCAGAAAGACTTCTTCATCTGGGAAATTTTTTGAATCTTTATTTTGGGAATTTTCTGGAGCATTTGAAGGCTGTTTCTTCAAATGATTAATTATGATCTGCTGCCTGTGTGCCATCTAGATACTATTTGATTTCTCTGATAAGGGATCTAAGAGAATTGTTGGTTACCAGCTGTATCTCTATTACTCTAGTGATTTGCCCCAGGTGGACTCTCAAGGGTGGAAGACTCTGCTTATTGGGTAGCAAAGAGGTTGCTCTGTTTATGGAGAAACTGGGGGCTGTCAGCCAATCTTACAATATCAGTGAGTGAAAAGAGGCTTTTCAATAGAAAACTGTTCAGGGAGAAATACAAGCCTCTCAGCCTTAAAAGTAAACTGCACTTCTATGCAGGGAGCTGTCCAGGTGCTGAACTGGGAGCTGGGAGCTGTCCAACAGGCTGGCCTGAACAGGCAGTGGGGAACAGCAGACTTCACCTGCTAGGTTATAATGAAAGTATGTTACTGTTACCGGCCATTTGCAAAAGCTGCAGTTCTCTATTACAATGAAGCAGCAGAAGCAGAGATCAGATGGTCACTGGATTGTTTTTGAGAGGAGAAGATTAGTCAGATACTGTTGCCCAGTCAAATATGTTGGGTCCTAAGGCTCCCCAGATATTCAATGCTCCATAAAAAATATCATCCAGGCCTTAGTTCTCAGAGGGAAATGAGGAGACGTCTGTTTACTCTGCCATCTTGTAGCCAGCTAATTTTCATTTCTCTTTCTTCTGGAGCTATTTTCAAGATTTTCATTTAATCTTTCATTTTCAACAATGTGTCTATTATTTATCTAGATTTCCACCACCACCCCCCCCCCTCCAGTTTTGCTTGGAGTTTGCTGAGTTTTCTGGATCAATGTGTTTTTATTTTTTGTTTTTAAACCAAATTTAGGAAAAATTTAACTCATTATTTTCCTCAATATTTTTCTGCTCTATTCTCTCTCTCCACTCCATCTAGAAGTCAATAAGGTTCTGCTCATTTCTTTACCCAGTCCTATCTTCTCTCTTCCTCAGATTAAGTATTTTCTTTTGTTCTGTCTTCAACCTCACTAAACTGCTAAGCACTTACAGCAGTTTTTTCCAGTATTTTTCTTTTCAGTTGTAGAATATCCATTTCACTACAATTTCCAGTCAATTTTCTTCTAAGATCCCTCATCTTTTTACTCATCAAGACTATATTTTCCCCCTAACTCTTAACAAATTAACAGGATGATGCAATTTCGTATACAGATCCAACTCGAAGGCACTTGGCTTGGCTTGGCAGGTTGTTTTTATTGATTCCTTTTTCTCTCAGGTGTAGAACTTACATTCTTATTTGTTCAAATGTTGTTGTTTTTTTTTTACCTGTTAGTGGACATTATGAATAATAGATTTCAGTGATTCTGGATACTGTTTTGTATGTGTGTGTTGATTTTTTTTTTATTGTTGTTGTTCTAGCAAGCAGTTAACTTAGCTGAACAAGCTTTGTCTTCCCCTCTTGTGCAACTGCTAAAATCTCTTCTTAGTTCTTTGATCCCTGTGGTCTGTCCTGCAGATATACTGAGGATCAGGGTGGGTTCTCTGTGCAAATTCTGGGTGCTACCATTGCTGTCTTCGTTTTTGTACTTCTTATCCCATTTTCAAGCTCTTGTTAGGGTTCCAAACTGAGGCTTCTGTTACCTGATTCTTCAAATCTGTAAATTTGTCTGCCTGCTGGACTTCTTGCTGACTCGTGTACCATGTGGACAAGGTAGAGACCTCCAGCAGAAGTACTGCAGAAATGAATCTCACTCAGTACAGCCTAAATGGCTTTTAATAGAGAACTAGTCTCACTTGGTTAAGTAAATATCTAAGTTGTAAAGATTTTAGAGTTCTAGAAGAACAACTGACATTCTAGATGGCCTTAAATTCCTCCCCCTGGAGAAAGAAATTTAATGAAAGTGAGTAAGTGGGTTAATCTCTCTGTTTATGGCTACATGTAAGAAAAATACATTTTCAGGAGCCAAAGTAAAGTATAAATGAATAGATCATTTTAATTAAGAGATCACATAGTATCTAGTAGATATTCTCCTTTTATTTCATGTTGAAACCACTTAAGATCACAGATTATTACCTTTATTTAAAAGTTCTTTTTTAAACACTGTTTCTGTAGGTAATTTATGTTGCCTCTGCAATGTTGACACAAATCCTGCAGGTCTGGTGAAAACTCTGACTGCTCCCTTAATGACCATGACTCATTTGGGGATTATTCTATTAGGATAGATTGGAGAATGGTCCTCTCTGAAGATTCTAGAGTATGAAGATTTGAATCCCACTCATGAAGCACTGGACATGTTGTGTGGCAATGTCAGATCTCTCATCCCAGACATTAGAGTTACAGCTGGATTATTCTGAGGGCTAGAGAGCTGTAGGAAAGCCTGGATGCTCTCAGTGGTTAGAAATTCTGTCTACTCACCCAAAGGTTGGTTTGAACCCACCAGATGCACCTTGGAAACCATGGGCCAGTTCTGCTCTGTCTTGTAGAGTCACTGTGAGTCAGAATCAACTTGACGGCTGTGAGTTTGTTCTCTTCACCCTCTCCCGCCAGCACCGGAAAGGCCTGTAGCTGTTAGCTTGAGACTGTGGCCTGGAAGGAGATAGCAGCCCTCCAAGACAAAGAAATTACAGCCAGACGTCTCAGACCCCAAGCAGGCATTGTCCTCCCAACTTTCAGATGGTTTCCACTACTTGAATGCTTCCCCTAAGACAGCTCAGGTCCATCTCTTCAGTACTGATAAACCCAGTGAACTCAAAGATGTCCACAGAACCCCTCTCTGAAATTCTGAAAGGACAGGGACACCTTTCATGGCACCACAGTTGTATGCAAAGTTGTCTCTAAGCCCCCACCTCCCCTAATTTAGAATTAAATGAAATCTCAGGCTACTTGTCACGATACTGACCAGGACACAGGATGAAAGTAGAGACATGGGATGAATGAAGAGGCACAGGAGCTCTGGACCCAAGAATAAGGAGGAAAATTTACATGAGGGCAAAGCAGCTGCCCACAGATGCAGTCAGCAAGGCGGGGGGCACTTGTGCGGCACAGTTATGGAAACTGACTCCTGGAATCTCCTTGGGTAGCCATGAGTCTGTCAGTCCTGTTTTCTTATGATTACTTTGGTTGTATCAATTTTCTGACAGTTGTGCTTTTCTTTTGGTGGCATTGGGGATAAATGGAGACTATTTTGGGAATACCAATACCAGGTGGCTCAGTGGTTAAGTGTTTGACTGCTCACAAAAAGGCCAGCAGTTGGAAGCCACCCTGTCACTCTGTGGGCGAAAAGACCTGATACTGTCCGCATAAAGGACATCCACTGTGATTGGGTCAGTTTCAGCTCTTAGCAACACAGCTGGGCAGCACAGAACTGCCCCAGAGGGTCCCTAAGGCTGTGACCTTTATGGGAGTACGTGGTCATGCCTTACTTACTCTTGTTTTCACAGTGGCTGGTGGGCTTGAACCATGGACCTCTCACCAGCAGCTGGATGCTTCACTGCCCGCCGGGGCTCCTCTCATGAAGAATCCAGCCTAAAACACTCTGTGCAACAGATCTGCTCTGTCCTGCAGGGTCACTTGGAGTTGAAGTTGATGCGCTGGCCTACCACCGTAACAGCAGTTATTAGTAAAGGTGCCATTTAGATACCCATACAGCAAAGCCAAAATAGGGACATACGGTTTAATGAGGAACTCTTATGCCATTTCTAAGTATGAGAAGAAGGCTTGGGAGATGAGGCTTGAATGTCAAAAATATTGTAATTTCCAGGATAATATTATGGTTTATGAGGCCAATAATAAAAGAGAGTATTTCAAAAAAAACCCTGGGTCATGTTAGAATATTCAGAGCGTACGGCCCCTACGGATATAAAATAGAGTGCAATAGTTTCCTGGAGAATTGCTTTGGGATTTACTCTTCACAGCCTACAAAGGGCAGCAGTTAAAGAGCAGGAAAAGCTATGCTGTGATCATGACAATGGACACGGTGCACAGGAGTTCTTTTTGAGTTCGTGTCTCTGTAAAATGATGTGGTATGACTTGCTCAAGATAATAATGTTTCTTACCCAGTGAGGCCAAGATCCTTTTGTATTGTATTCTGTGGAAATAAAGTTACTGTGTTCATTTTAATTTGTGCTTTCTCTATAAGCTGACTGTTATCTGCAAATTGTGAGGGTAAATAACGTGGAAGGAAAAAAAATGCAAAAGAACTCTGTCACCTGAAACCATGTGCTCAGAGCCCCCGAACCCTTCCTGAGTGCCTGGAGCACTCACTCCGCACTGCACCCAGGCTGCCAGATGACACCGTGTAGGTAATAAATTTCTGATTTTGTTTTTAAGGTCCCACAGGGCAGGATAATTCTCTTTGTGTGATCCCCAGAATGGCGCTGTGGACATGTGAACATTTAATCAGTGCTACTTGGTGATGAAATAGGATTTTAAGGCACAGAATCCAATTAGTCCTGAGGGGAAAATCGTCCTCTCCTGGAGCTGAGGGCCCTCTTCTCCGCTGCTGAGTAGCATCTTCCCTGGGTTGTCCCCGTGACCCTTGTTCAGATAAAGAGCCTCTTGTGCTTACCTTGATCCTCTGCAAGGTTAGACTCAGGGCGGAGTGAAAATAGAGGCGAGATCACATGGTCCACCTCACTTAAAAACCTAGAAAACCAACTGTGATTCTTCAAGGGTCATTCATGCTTTAAGGCCATTTTACAGGAAGGTCAGGCTGCCCCAAACGGCCACAAGTTTAGAGGCACTCAAGGCACAAAGGCCCTTCAGACGCCTTAAGAAGCTATTGAAAAAGATAATTAACCTCTAGGACACAACTCCTCCTGCTATGTGAGAGAACGCTGTAAGCACCACATATGCATTCGTTAGACTTGCATTTCCAAGGACAGCCAGGAATCGAGATGCAGCCGCCAAGTCCAAGGGCTGCAGCACAGGCCGGTGGAGGTTTTAGGCGGGCCGCTCATGAGGCTGGTTCTAAGACAGGCTTTGTCTTCCTTCTTCCTGTCCAGGTCTCTCTTCCAGTTCCTGATTAACTCCAACAGCTTCCCATTATCTTGGCAGTTCTCCCTTTTCTTGGTAAGTTATCCAGAGTCAGTTTCCAGATGTTTGGTTCTTAATCAAGAGCCCTGACTGGTAGAAGTGTGAGCCTCACGTATGTCTACATTAGCCAGGTACACGGATACACAGAGGAAACAGGTGGAACTATGTGTATGACACTACTTTTGTTTAAAACATATTAATCTCTGAACAGGAGAAAAAAGAAAAAGCAGAAAATTTTTTACCAGATATTTCATAGGGCCTGATACCTCTAGAGAGGAGAATTACAGGCATCTTTCTGTATTACAGTGTTATTATTAGCCCAGATGTTATAAGAAATAAAAGTACTTATCAGATAATGGAGACCCAGGTGGCATACGAGAGCTGACAATTAAGTTTGCAAACTCATCCTAGCGAAAGTACAACATACCTCATTGGTGACTATCAGTGCCGTCACCTTCAGAGTCCTCCTTTTGGGAAGCTATGCCCTGACACCAGCACCCAGTCCGCCCTTCAAAACAGTTTTGGAATTCTTTTTCTGGAGTGGCCATCAGAGCTGTTGTCCTATTGTCTTGGTGTCCTGAAGGTCATACAAATGTGTTCCTCTCAGTATTTCCTTTATCTCCAGGTAAAGAAAAGTCCCTGGGAGGGGGCCAGATGGGATGAGCAGGAAGTGTTCCAATACAGTTATTTGTTTACCGGCTAAAAGCGTCCTCACACCCAACTATAAATTTTGTGAACTTGCCGCTGTGCCGCTGTGCACAATGGCCATTCCAGAAAGAGTTCGAAAATTGCTTTGAAGCCTGGACTAGGTGCTGGCATCAGTGCATAGCTTCCCAAGGGGAGGACTTTGAAGGTGACCATAGTGATATTGAGCAGTGAGGTATATAGCTCTTAGAACAATCAAGTTAGCAGAATTAATTCTCAGACCTCATAATAGCTAAGTGCTGTAGCTGCTAAGCAAAAAGTTGGCAGTTGAAATCTATGAGGTTCTCCGTGGAAACTTGATGGGGCAGTTCTAGTCCATCCTACACGTCACTAGGAGTTGGAATCGGGTCGACAACAATGGGTTTAGAAACTCCGGTGGTGGAGTGGTGAAGTGCTACGGCTGCTAACCAGAAGGTCGGCAGTTCAAATCTGTCAGGTGCTCCTTGGAAACTCGATGGGGCAGTTCTGCTCAGGGGCAGTCCTGCTCTGTCTATAGGGTCGCTATAAGTTGAAATGGGCCCCACTGCATTTTTTTTTGTTTTTTACTCATCAGCTAAAAGACCTTTGGCAGCTCACTGGTTCGATGTCCAGCACTAACCTAAATGTCAGTGGTTTGAACCTGCTGTGTTCTCCACCTGAGATGATACCTGGCCATCTGCCTCTGTGAAAATTTCAGCCTAGATAACCCCATAGGGCAGTTCTGCTGTGTCACGTGGGGACAGTATGGGTCAGAATTGACAGCACACAACAGCAGCAATAAATGACAGCAACATTATTAGAAGAGCTCATGGAAGGACTAGTTATTTTCAAACGCATCTGATACGTAGACACTGTCAGCACCCAGTCCTAGATGTGAATGTGGTTATGTGAAGAGCAGCGGCTTCATACCAACAACCAGCACCCAGTGGCAGAGAAGAGGGGCAGGGCTGAGCACAAGTTGTGCATGGCTTTTTATTCATGAGAATAAGAACTGGAATTTGAGCTCATTTTGTATATGCGTGTAAGTGTACTTGTGTTTCTGTGTGTAACAGAGAGAGAGTGTATGTGTGAGAGAGAGAGAGACGGAGAGGGAGAGAGAACAGCTAATAGGTAAATTACCTGTGAAATTGAGGTGGGAGAGGAGAGAAGGAAGGAATGACAATCTCTCCATCATGCGTAGACACGAAGGGTCCCCCATAATTCTGCTACAGTGAAAACTGTGCTGAACCAGCACAGAGGCGCTGATCCTTTAGAGTAGACGGGTGAGACCACCTTACCTGCTTTGTAGTCTAAACAGTGGCTGCTGTAATAGATTGTTAAAATTGTAGTAGGTAATGCTACATAATGAGTAACTGGTTATATTTGCTCAGCACCAAATGTTATAAAATGAATGTTACTTAAAAAAAAAAAAAAAACTAGAGGAATGGGATATCTGAATCATCTCATGATTTACGTTCTTAAGTGCAAAGGTAAATCCAGTTAGTGTGCCTAAAATAGGAAACGTTGGTGGCTTAGTGGTGAAGTGCTACTGCTGCTAACCAAAAGGTCAGCGGTTCAAATTCACCAGACACTCCTTGGAAACTCTACGGGGCAGTTCTGCTGTGACCTGTGGGGTTACTATGAGTAGGAATTGACTTCATAGCAGTGCGTTTGGTTTGATTTTGTAGGAATATGATATCAAAAGGCAGAAAATTTTAAAATTTTGTTGAGACTTGGCTTTATGAAAAAATAAAAAAGAAGGATTTCAGTCCAGTAACAAACAAGCTCAACATCTCCATGGTTTACTACACCCCAAACCAAACCAACTGCCATCGAGTTCACTGCAACTCATAGCAACCCTATAGGGTAGAATAGAAGTGCTGCGTCGAGTTTCCAGGGAGCAGCTGGTGGATTGGGACTGCCAGCCTCTTGGTTCGTAGCCGTAGCACTTAGCCACTACACCACCGGGATTGGTAGTGGTTTATTTCTAGTGCATGTCCCACGCGCAGTGCAGCTCATCTGCAGCTCAGCGTTGGTCTCCACTGTTGGCGAGTTGGCCACTGGGTAGGAGCAGCAGGCAGAGCAGGACCGCAGACACAGCCTCCGTTTCTGCCCGGGACCTCTTCCAATGGGTGCCCGTCATGTCGGGCTGCTGACAGCGGCTGCAAGTGTCAGCTAGCAAGTCATTTTTCTTATGTAGTTTCTCAGTAAATCCTCTGTGTTGGACGCTGTCTGTGGGTGTTAACACGTGACACTGTGGAGACCTTTGTACCTCACATGCATTCCCATGTGACGACATCTACGTGGCTCTTCCCCAGACTTGTTTCTCCCTGAGATTTCAGTGTTTCTTTGTCCAGGTCTTTGAACAGCTAGCCAGGTCATTTGCCACTGTCCAAGAGTCCATGTGTATTCCAATCTTGGGCCACTTTTCTCTACGTCTGTAGCTATAGCCCAGTTTTGGATTGTACCTACCTTCTGAACCAACGCATGTGTGACTCAGCTTTGCATTTTTTTCCTCCTCTATCAGGTAGTCCCAGGGATTTCCCTCCCTGGAGTCACAGGTGGGAGGTGAGAGAGCTGTGCAGCTGGGTCACGCTGGATGACGTGAGGTCCGACTGCCTTGCTCCTGTACCTCGCTTGTGCTCTCTGGTTCCACTCCCGTTAGGTCCTAAAGCATGTCGCTTACCTCTCATGATGGCCAGTTTCGGGGCCCACCTGATCAGCTCATGAAGGACCGTTGCCGACATGTGGGCATTTGATGTGCTGTGGGCAGGTGTTCCACCTGCATCAGAGTCCCATGACATGGCAGGACTTATTTGTCCTGTGCTGCAGGCGGCTTGGCTGTGCTCCAGAATCTCCGTATCTGTGTGGACCCTGGCAGGGGCTTACCATATATCCTATATGGCAACTTTTCCTGCAATGAAAACCTCTCTAGTATCATAATGTACAGCCCGAGCGGTGGGGCTGCTTGCAGGAGAGCCCAGAAATTCTGCAGAGCTCATCCTCGCCCTGGGGCTCACTCTATGCTGGTAGTCCTTTTGGGTCCTCAGCATGTGGACCCGCTCAGTACTCCCAAGGATGGAATAAGCAGCCTCCAAAACCTGAAAAGCATTGTCATACTGGATTTCCTTCTCCATCATGCACAATGCAAGACACGGTCATTTGTGTTTTACTTTGAGTGGTAGATTCTAGCATGCCCTAGGCAAATAAAATTTTTGGTAATGTGGTGGACTCCTCAGATTTCGTAAGGTCTATCTCCCACCCTCTGGAGGTCGTGTGCGTTAACAAGGCCTCCAACATGTGAGTCACTTTCTGTGCCCGCAGTTTGTGGGGCGTGGGACAGTGGATCACCGTGGTATTCTGCAGGCTATCCAGACAGTTCAGATCCCTGTAGACTGTGTTGTGAGAGAGGAAAAGAGAGTTCATGTAACCTAGGCAGAACTGTAAATGCATCTTTGTACATTGCATGTAAATGCAAACTTTTTCTCCTTTTCTAATACCTCAAACATACAGAGAGTAATTCTTGGTTGTAACTTTTTTTTTATTAAATAAAAAAAGAAAGTGTACATACTCTGTGCTTACAATACTGGGTTAAGAGAGGAGGAGTACACAAGTTGTGTCGAAGTCCCATTACGATTGATCTTCTTACTAATGTATATTGTCACCAGTTTGTCTTTGGACAGGACAACACTGGGTGGCAGCTCCTACGGTTCACCTAGGCCTGGTTTCCAGCATTCCTCAGTTTCAGTTCCTCTGCTTTCAGCATAAAGTGACCTTGAGGAAATGACATTAGGCCCATCTAGGGAAGGGGTGGGCAAATCATTTCTGTAAATGCTTGTCATGGTGTCACAGGGTCGTCCTTCATGGGGGGTCCAGCTTCCTCTTCAATCACTGAGTCCAAGTGTAAAAGCTGTCTCAGGCACAGGAAGCTGAGTCTGTCTCTGCAGGTGGCAAAGAGGTGAGGACTCTGCTGAGACATTGGGTCGTTTCTTACAGGAGGATGTGGGTAGCATGCCTCCCTGTCCATCACATCCTCTTTGGGTTGTTTATTTCAACAACGAAGTTATCTTTGGGAGGTACACATGAGCCTAAAGCAACCTCAATCAATACTACTTTTTAGATAATTACAGGAGGCACCTGTGAGGCTGAGGGAAAAGGCAGGCAGACACTGAGCACAAGCTTAGTGGTGATTTCTGAGGTTGTAGCCTCACTGTTTTGTAAGTGTTAGATGTCATTATAAAAAGTCGTTTAAAGATAACCATTAAAGAAGATAGAAAAAGTATTTACACTGTGAGATCAAAAGTATATGCGTATAGATCAAAACAATAAGAAAAAATATATGAAGCCATTTTTAATGTCCAAGGAATCGAAGCTCAAGAGGAAGCATCTTACAGTGATTCAAAAATTTCTATATCTTAAGCAACTTAAACACAAAGGATGACCTTGAGCTGTGGGAAAAATGTGAGATGATTCAGGAAGTGCCACTTGGAAGGGCACCATGTACATGTTAAAAATGCTGGTGAAGACAAAGCTGAGACCCTTCCTCACCCTCATACTGAGTAAGTCTCGTGACATTAGATCCCTTCCAAGCACCTGATGCAAGAGAGGGCTTCCTTTGGTTCCATGGTAGAATTCTCACTCTCCTTCCAGGAGGCCCCGCCGTGATCACTCCCCAGGGTACCACACGCACAGCCACCACCTGTAGGTCAGTGAGGCTCCGTGTTGCTGTGATGCTGAACTGGCTTCAGAGGAGCTTCCAGACTAAGAGGAACCACAAAGAAAGGCCTGGCAACCTGCTGAAGATCAGTACGTGGATGCGCTGCAGATCACGGGGGTCCCACCTGTAATGGACTGTGGGTGGCACAGAGTGGGCAGCATTGGGTCGTGTGGTCAGTGGAGTCACCATGAATCAGAGGCTGACTTCATGGCAGCTGGCAACAATGATTCGGGAGCACATGGCAACTTTCCCTGTTCCTGTGTCCCATCCAGACAGAGAGGGGGAGGGGTGACAACAGAGGAAATCAGGCACAAAGCAGTCGGACAAGTGGAGGCCGTGGAACACTGGTCACCTGGTGGCTAACAGCCAGAGCTGCTAACCAAAGGCCAGTGGTTTGAATCCGCTAGCCACTCCTTGGAGATCCTATGGGCCAGTTCTACTCTGTCCTGTAGGGTCACTGTAAGTCACAAATTACTTGACATCAATGGGTTTGTTTTTGGTTATGGAGGCTACAAATATGAGAAATGAAAGAGTAGAAAATTTTAATGTAGAATAAAAAAAGATATTAAAATAAAAATTTGCTAACTGCACATAAGTAACATTGTTTAGATGTGAATTCGTTTTGTTATTTAGGCATTTTACTTTTTTATACTTTGAGTCTTTGCAGATGCTTCTAGGAAATCCCATTTGGTGGACGGTAGCCTATTTTCTAAAGTTTATCAGAATCCTATTATACTTTAATCCTCTCCTAAAGCATTTATTCTTGGCTGTGGCTTGTCCACAAATCCAATTAGCACACTACGAGGTTGGAAGGGATTCCTCTAACACAAGAGTTGTCGGTAGGCTACTAAGAATATTGGCATTTGTAGGCTGAAGACTGGGATGAAACCAAAATTATTATTGTAACAGCAATAACACTAACTGACATGAGCATTATTGCTGTTGCAATAATAGCAATAATTTGTAAATATTTTGACAAAACTGTCTGACAACCATCATTTTACGTATTATTTTCAATAACCCTTTGAGAGCAGCTAAGCATCACTGAATAAATTCTTGATACAATATTGATCCGACCTGGGAAAATGTGAAAATAGCCATTTGTCTTTGCAGTGTTGATAATGAAGCCTAAAATAACGCAGGCAGTTGGGATATATTAAAGTTTATACTTTTGTTCTGTATCTTGCTGTTCACTACCCATTAATCTTGTCCCATAACACCAAAACATGTCTTCTTGTCTCAGAATATTTATCCTTACATATCTGTCACCTTCCAGAAGTTGACTACTCTTTTCATAGGCATGAAGGAAGAGGAAGAAAACAGCTATCATTTAAATTTTCTGATAGTCACCACCTGTCATCTATGCATGCAACCAGCTGTGCTGAATGGCTGTGTCTCACATATCCTGGTTTGACACCTGAGTTTAAGAGGTTGTTAGGGAGAAGTCAGATGGTGGCTTCTCTCTTCCGCTTCCTTGAGGAAATGTTCCTGCAGCGTGCCTCTCCTGACCAAGTGAGGACTGCAGGTCATTCTCATCGGAACACCCTCTGGATCTCTGGAATTCAGATCCACCAAACAGTTCTCCTTGGCAAGTGCAGACCTTGACCACCACGAAGCCTACTCTGAACTCATGTTTTTGCTGTTGTGTTAGGTGTCATCGAGTCAATTCTGATTCATAGCAACCCGATACACAACAGAGTGAAGCATTGCCCAGTCTTGCACCAGCCTCAGGGTGGTTGTCACGTCTGAGCCCGTTGTTGCGGCCACTTAGTCAGTCCCTCTTGTGGGAAATCTTCTTTGTTGCTGACCCTCTGCTTCACCAAGCATGATGTCCTCAGTGGACATGATTCCCAAGTATCTGAGCTGAAGTCCCATCATCCTTGCTTCCAAGGAGCATTCTAGCTGTACTTCCTCCGAGATAGATTTTTGGAACTCCAATCAATATTCTTCATTAACACCATAATTCAGAGGCATCAATTCTTCTTCAATCTTCCTTATTCGCTGCTCAACTTTCCCATGCATATGAAGTGATTGAACATACCATGACTTGGGTCTGATGCACCTTAGTGCTTAAAGTACCATCTTTGCTTATTAACACTTTAAAGAAACTGTTTGCAGTAGATTTGCTGAATTCAATATACATCTTTTGATTTTTTGACTGCCGATTCTGTGGGTGTTGATTATGGTTTCAAGTAAAATGAAATCCTTGACAACTTCAGTCTTTTCTCTGTTTGTCGTGGTGTTGCTTATTGGTCCAGTTGTGACAATTTGGGTTTTCTTGATGACCATAGTGAAGACTGTAGTCTTTGATCTTCATCAGTAAGTGCTTCAAGTTCTCTTCACTTTCAGCAAGTAAGGTTGCATCATTTGCACAACACAGGTTACTAGTGAATACTCTTCCAATCCTGATGCTCCCTTTTTCTTCATATACTCCAGCTTCTTGGATTATTTTCTTTGCAGGCAGGTTGAATAAGCATGGTGAAAGGATACCACCCTAACAGACATCTTTTCTGACTTTAAATCACATGGTGTCTTAGTCACCTGGTACTGCTCTAACAGAAAATACCATGAGTGGAAGGTTTCATGAGGAGAAGCTTTATTGACACAGTCCATAAGCTACAAATCCATTCATAAATTGTAAGTCCATTCAGAATGAGAGATCATCACAGTCCGGTAGGCTGAGTCCAAATCCAGTGACAGCATCTCAGCACAGGAACCTCGGGTCCGAAGGATGTGCTCTGCTCTCGGCGCTTCTCTCTCAGTGGTGTGAGGCTCCCAACTTCCTCAGCTCACTTCTCTCCCTTACATTCCACAAGCTTGAGTCCTGCCTCACTAACACAACTGCAAACCATTCTCCATCATCGATATCACAGAGGCAGGATTCACAATGCATGGGAGGAAGGGCACCATGTTGGAACTCCTAACCAAGTCAAATCAACACATACGTTTTTGGGGGACACAATTCAATCCATGACAGTGTCCGCTTGTTTTGTTGAAACACCCACCTCTTCATCTGTCACTGCGTTCCTCAAGAGCGTGATTAGGGTTCTGGTGTTCTTATTCTTTGCAATGGTATCCATAAGTTGTTATGATCTGCAGAGTTGAATGTCTTTGCTTAGTTTATAAAATACAGGTAACGAGCTATCTGATATTCTCTACTTCCAGCCTGTGTTCATCTGACCTCAGCAATAATAACCGTCATCTGAACCTACTTGAATTTTTGGCAACTTCCTGCTGGTAGACTGCTGTAGCTATTGAATGATCTTCAGCAAAATTTTGACCAGTAAGGAAGGTTATTCGTCAGTGACCCCAATAAGAAAGGCATTTTCGAGTTACCGTAATGGCAGCAAAAGCTTATACTGCTTTTCTTGGGAGAAAAACCTTAGTGTCTTTCCATCTAAAGGCATTGTTATGGTCTTTAAATTCTGGGCATTATTGCTGAGAAATCTGCAGTGGACTCAGGACAGCTTGTGTAACAGGCACCCTTACCTCAAAGTAGACATAACACAAAGGAGAACAGCTGAGTTGTAGGCTGCCTCCCAAAGTCACTTCCTGGTTCCAGAGCCCTCCTTGCCTTGCTTGTTTCTCTGTTGTCTCTGAAAGGCCATTGACTGAGAATATGAAATACTTCATTTTTCACAAATTTCTGAGATGTCTCTGGATGTACCTTTGGCGTTTCTACGTCCCCTGAGCAGTGTGACAGTTAGGGGCTAGTGCTCTGCATCAGAACCTTGCATCAGGTTTGTGGGTACCCTGGTGGTGCAGTGGTTAAGAGCTTGGTTGCGAGCCAAAAGGTTGGTAGTCTGAATCTACCAGCTGTCCCTAGGAAATGCTACAGGACACTTCTACTCTGTCCTTTAGGGTCGCCATATGTCAGAACAGACTCAATGGCAGTGGGGTGCCCCAGAGAACCTGAAGGGTCTAGAGGAGTCAGCTGTGATGCTGTGAAAGTGAGTCTATGTGTTTAAAAATTTTTGTTGAAATTTTTGATATTTTTCAGGATACTGAGTTTTTATGAAAGTGTCGTTTCTCCATCAACCCCTTCCTTTTTTCTCTTTCAAAATTTCGTGTCATCTTTTGTTGCTCTCCAAGGTGCTTTCATTCCCTTTCACAATCCAGGGTGGGCAGATTGCCAGGAAGTGTAGTAAATGTCTCCGTCTGCGTGGAAAGCTGTATTTTAATGTGGCGAAGATAAGACATTCTTCAGTGTGAAAAGGAAGAGTTTAATTATCACACCAAGTGCAATTTGCCAAAATTTTCTAGTCTTATCTCGATTCACTTTGGCTATGAAATCATATAAAAATATATTTTATTATCATGTCGTTGCTCTGACTTGGGTTTCTTTAGGCAAAGCCTGAGATAGTTGATGCAGCCCCTCAGCAGAGGGGTGGATGGGAAGGACGAGTGACGTGGATGAGGAGACAGAGCAAAGGACGGAGAGCTGCCACTGCTCGTTGTCACCCCTCTGTGCTGCCTCCGCTGGGTGCTGTATCAGTCTATGTTCACAGAATGGCAACTATCAATTAAAGATAGTAGATATTCTCCAAAATAGAAATTCATATCACTTTGGGACCTGTGTTCAAACAGTGTGGGCATAATTGTGATAATATCCTCGCCCATGCTGTATTCTCACCACTCTGCTGTCAGTTTCTCGTTCTGTGGTGTCAGCTGCGTATTGTATTGACGCTGGAGGTAAGGCCCTCGTATGTCAGATGCCAGCAAACTCACCCATGGTTTTTAGCAGAGCTCCCAGACTGAGACAAAGTAGGGCAAAGGCCTGGAGATCTACTTCCAAAAATTATTCAAGGAAGATGTCATGAATATTGTCCAGTGAGCCCCCTGGGTGTGAAAGACATCCAAACAGTGGCCAGAACAGTGAAGTGGAGAATGCACCCTGGAGGTGGTACAGGACCAGGCAGTGTTTCATTCTGTTGTACACGGTCACTAAAAGCAGGAGCCTACTTGACAACAACTAATAACAACAACAAACTTTTTTTAATTAAAATCATTGCAAATTTTTTTCAGGTTTGATGAAATCAATAGATTTTAATTAACACAAGATTTAGAGTCAAATAGATTATCGCTCTTCTCCCCGAGCCCCGCCTCCACCAGGAACACACACATCTACCAGAGAAAGTCCCCTAGAAAAGAGAAATATTCTGGGTGATGGAGAAATGGGAGACGAAGTGACACTGCCATGTTTGCAGAGGGATTGTAGGATCTCTCCTCTGCTGTTCCCTGGCAAACTCTTGAAGGAGGAAAAAGAAGATACGTTCTTATGTCTTACATACACACCACCAAGGATCTGATTTAAGTGATACTTTCATTACATTTCTGAATATAATGCCTGAATTAGAATCAAAGAAATAGTCACAACACAATTTTACTGAGCTCTCAGCCTATTCATACTGTAAGAGAGTCTCAGCTTCATTCTATTAGCTGTTTTGTTATTTACATAGCATGTACTTGAATTATGGTATCAGTGAAGAATGGTGACTACACCGTGGGCTGCTAAAAGAACTGACGTATCTGTCTTCGAACAAGTACAGCTAGAACGTTCCTTAGAAGCAAGGATATCAAAACTACCCTACACATACTTTAGACACGTTATCAGGAGTCACTCCCTGGAGAAGGACATCATGCTTGGTAAACCAGAGGGTGGATAAAGCAGGGGAAAATCCTCACTGAGATGGATTGACTCAGTGGCCACAACAACGGGCTCAAGCATAACAACAATTGTGTGGATT
Organism: Heterohyrax brucei; assembly: GCA_028571685.1. NCBI lineage: Eukaryota > Metazoa > Chordata > Mammalia > Hyracoidea > Procaviidae > Heterohyrax > Heterohyrax brucei. The sequence goes on from CM053160.1 coordinate 82,761,400, forward strand.
TTGCAGAACCAGGTAAAGTTTTGTTCTGTTGTACACATGGGGTTGCTGTGAGTCAGAACTGACTCAATGGCATCTAACAACAAATGCAATCTACATAAACTCAATAGCTAACATTTAACCTCTTTTGCTGTGTTTGTTATTCACATAATGAAACCTCTGTGAGTCGTACATCATCAGTGTTTTTCCTAATTTGCAATAAGTCACTTCTTCCCTGTTTGAGCTGAGATGCCTGCAGTTAGATCAATTTTGAAGAGATGACCGCACTTGCGTACTTCTGTTCAAACATATACAGAGAGATGCTCTTTTACTACACTTATAATTAGACAACAATTTCATAGAATCCTCAGCAAGATGCCTGGAAGAAAAAAATCACATAAATTGATATATGTGATGGAAATTCTTCCCAGTTTTGAATCCTCTCACTCAATCTGCCCGTGGCAATGGAAAACATTATCATAGAGGAGTGTGTGAATGAACAGATACTTTAGCCAAAATCCAATAAGACAGTAAGATTTTTTTGTTCCTTTATAATATTCAAGGAGGGTGGAGGGTTAAATTGCCATGACAACCTGATCCTATGTCAGCAACAATAACCCCTCTCATACCCCTACCCTTGCATTTATCCCAGGCTTATCTTCACATGAACCTTTGCCCTGTTCACGTTCTTTTCTCCTGTTTGCTATGGCTAGATGAAAATTTGGGTGTGGATGGCATGGGACCAGGGGAGACAGGTATACACATGGGAAAGGGTTGCATGGCAAAACTCAAGAGCAATTAGCTTTAAAGGCAGATGGAACTCATAATACACGCTTCATGACAAAACAATGGCTTCTCTGTGTTCTGTGTTACGTGGTTAATTTGATAGCTTGATAACCTATGGGAATGACCTTTGACACTTCTGACCTGTGAGCTCAGAATCTCTGCCTGAGAAAATTCCCAGGTGGAAGATTGGAGGCAGAGAACCAACAAAATCAGTACGTGGGGCACTTCAAAGAGAACGAGGCACCAGAGAATGAACAGAATGCTTTATGAAGAAGGACCGGAGTTGGACCCTAAAAGATGACTGGAGTCCTGTTCCATCCTATTTCTGTGAAATCTTTGTTTGAAGGAGTAGATTGAATAAAGTCAAATAAGGTTTTGAGTGTGGTCAGGACTTCATATATGATAGCATGTCAGTACCCCAGGAACTTCAAATGCACCACTGTGTTATAATCCTGCTTCTTTAGAAGGCTATCAAAGTCAAAAGTTAGGAGCTTTCCATCCTAATTAATGTAGATATCTAATTTGTATTTTCATTTGGTGTACTATGAAGAAGTATCTTCTCAACTTTATTGAACTTCAGATGGATTGGAAAGCTGACTCTCTTGAGGATTGTACTTTAATCTTACAGTAGCAGTTCAATTTTTCTCCCCAGAGGAGCTTGAAATACAACAAATTTTAGAGTTTAAAAGTGTTTAAATAACTGATAAAGTAATAAAAGTGTAGTGTAGCAGATTAATAATCACTGAAGAAAAAAATCAGAGATTTTGGATGCTTGAAAGTGTTTGTTGTTAACATATGATATCAGAGATCATTTCTATGGGTTTAAATGTCCCTAATCAGACAGAACTATCCTATGGGTTTCCAAGGAGCAGCAAATCAGAAGACCACCACTTGTCAGTTTGTTGTACTGTGATGGCTTACGTGTTACGGTAATGCTGGAAGCTATGCTATCAATATTTAAAATACAAAGACAGTCATCTATGTTGCACAGATTCCAACAGAACTTCACTACTAAGAGAGGCTAGTAGGAAGGACCTGGCAATCTATTTCTGAAACAGCTTCCAATAAAAATCTCCAAGATAGCTGTAGAACATTGTCTTATGTAGTGCCCAGGTTGAAAGATACTCAAAACATAACTGAAGAAGAGCTGCCTCCTCAAAGCAGAGTTGACCTTAAGATGTAGATGAAGTAAAGCTTTAGAGACCTTCCCGTGCTCATGCAGCATGACTCAAAGTGAAAAGAAATAGCTGCAAACATCCAAATATTTAACTTATGAATCAAGGAAGATTGGAAATTGACAAAAATGAAATGGATGTGTTGATAATTACTGGTATTGAAGTGCAAAAGTTGGAAACAAAGATGATCAGTAGATGGAAAATAAGGCCTTGCTGATAGAAATGACACAAGAGATCATATCATATACTTTTGCAAGACCAAAGACTTCTTCTTTGCAGACATCTTTAACAACATAAATGGCAACTATACATGTGGACCCTGCCTGCAAAAATAAACAGGAGTCAAATCAACTACATCTGTGAAAAGAGGTGATAGAGACCCTCAATATCCTTATCAGTCAGAATAAGGCTGGAAGCCAACTAAGAACAACCCATCAATTGCTCACACACAAGTTCAAGTTGAAGTGAAAGAAAATTAAAGCAAGTGCATGACAGCCAACATGCAACCCTGAGTATATCCTACCTAAATTTAGAAGCCATATCAAGAACATATTTAGTGTGTTGAACATTAATGAATGACTATCAGAAGAGTTGTGGAAAGACATCATGCACGAAGAAGACAAAAGACATCATTAAAAAGACAGGAAAGAGAAAAGACCAAAGTGAATGTCCAAAGAGACTCTGAAACTTACTCTTCAACATCAAGTAGTTGAAGATAACAGAAGAAATGATGAAATAAAACAGCTGAACAGAAAATTTCACAGGGACACTCGAGAAGACAAAATAAAGTACTATACTGAAAGATGCAAAGACTTGGAGTTAGAAAACCAAAAAGGAAGCCAGCCAAGTGCCATCGAGTCGGATCAGGACATGTTTAATATTTTCAAGCTGAAACAAAGGGAAAAAATGTCAAGCTTCAAGTTGCAAAACTGAAAGATTCTAAGAGCAAGATATTAAAAGTTGAAGGAAACATCAAAAGAAGATGGAAGGAATACACAGAGTCACTGTACCGAAAAGAATTGATTGACGTTCAGGAATTTCAGGAAGTAACATATAAGCAAAAACCAATGGTATGAAATGAAAAAGTACAAGCTGCACTGAAGGCACAAGTGAAAAACAAAGCTCCAGAGATTCACAGAGCACCAGGTGAGATGTCACAACGAACTGATGCCACCCTGGAAGTGCTTACTCACCTACACCAGGAAATACAGAGGACAACCACCTGGCCAACTGACTGGAAGAGATCCGTATTTATGCCCCTGCCAAAGATAAGTGACCCAGTGGAATGTGTAAATTATCAAATAACATAATTAACATCATGATAACTAAAACTGTAGAAGATAATTCAAGAATTTGCTTCTGAGTTGTAGCAGTACATCAACAGGGAACTTCCAGAAATCCAAGGTGAATTCAGAAGAGGATGCGGAATGCAGAATGTCATTACTGTTATCAAGTGAATCTTGGCAGAAAGCAGAGATTACCAGAAAATTTTTTACCTATATTTTATCAACTATGTAAAGGCATTGGACTGTGTGGATCATAATGAGTTATGGATGACGTTGTGAAGGATGGGAATTCGAGAACACTTGATTGTGCTCGCGAGGAGCCTGTACAGGGATCCCGAGGCAGTTGTTTGAACAGAACAAGGGGATAGTGTATGGTTTAAAGTCAGGAAGGTATGTGTCAGGGTTGTATCCTTATGCCATAGCTGTTCAATCTGTGTGATGAGCAAATAATCTGAGAAGCTGTATGAGGAAGAATGTGGTATCAAGATTGGCGGACGACTCATTAACAACTTGCATTATGCAGATGACGTCATCTTGCCTGCTGAAAGTGAGGCGGACTTGAAGTACTTACTGTGGCAGATGAAGGACTGTAGCCTTCAGTGTGGGTTGTTGTTAGGTGCAGTTGAGCCTGCTCTTACTCCTGGCAACCCTCTGTATGACACATTGAAATATTGCCCTGTGCTGTGTCATACTCACAATTATTGCTATGCTTGAGCCTGTTATTCCCATCACTGTGTCAGTCTGTCTCTTTGAAGGTCTTCCTTTTTGCTAACCCTCTATCTTAGCAAACATGATGTCCCTCTCCAGGGACAAGGTCTCCCTGATAGTGAAGTTTCGCCAGCCTCACTTCTGAGAAGCATTTGGGCTATACTTCCAAGACAGCTTTGTTCATTCTAGACAGAGGAAGACCCCCAAGGAGATGGATTGACACAGTGGCTGGAACAATGAACCCAGACATAGCAATGATTTTGAACGTGGCGCAGGACTGGGCAGTGTTTCTTTCTGTGATGCATCGGGGCACTTCAAGTCAGAACTGACTTGAGAGCACTTAGCGACAACCGTCAGAATACCTGACAGATCAAATGATTACATGCACATTTGCGTGTATTTTTTCCACAGTTGTCTTAGTTACCTTGTGGTGCTATAATACAAATACCACAAGTGGGTGATCTTATAGAACCGACCTTTATTTTCGTCTTACAGTTCTGGAAGCCAAAATTCCCAGTCAAAGTCTTGGCCATGTCTATTTCTTCATTGCTGGTAGCCCCACGGATTCTTTGGCTGGAAGACATCCCTCACATAACGTCTGCCGTCTGCCCGCCCAGCATGCTCTTACCTCTGCACGTGATCTATTCTTTCCACATCTCAGAAGTGGTTAGGTTTGGTTTCCACCCTACATTGGCATGACCTCAACTGATTCATAGATTGCATTATCTTGGATTGCTTTATGAAAGGTGATCTATTTGCCTAAATTCTACCGATTTGATCTAATGATTACATTCTAATAGCATATGGCCGGAACTTTACTACTTATCTGGGAGGACACAGTTCAATCATAATAACATCTAAGGGGTTAAAAAAAAAATCTCTATTCAGGTGGCCTTCTGGGTTCTTTGATCTCAGGTGACAGGTTTATTAGACCCAAGCCCTGGACTACATCATTCATACATCTTGATAAAAACTGCTTTCTCCAGCAGCCCTGTACTTTCAAGGTTTCCCAGAGCTTTAGGGAAATCCTTGACCTGTACATTTTATTGCTGCTTCTCTTTTTAAAAGCTGACACAAATATTTTTAATGTGAGTAGGGCAGAAGGAAAACGGAGAAAGAAAACCACAAAAGTAAGACCTTACAGACAGACTTATTGTCCTGGGACCTACTTGTGTACTTGAAACTCTGCAGACCACCATGACCCTTTCTTAGTCAGATGGTTCTTAGGTCATTTTACATGACCAAATATACCTGAATCTTCTGGGGAAACAAAGTTAACTGTCCCCTCCTGCCTATTTAGTGTGTATTTTTATAATATCTGCCTATAACAACTCTAGAAAGGGAAACCTGTTCACACTGGTTCAAATTTTACAATCAATCCATGGTATGCTATTCCAAGTTCACATATCAACCATAATGTCCAATGCCAAACTCAAGACGGTGAGAGAGTTAAAAATCATAATGTGAAAGCTGTCATTCATTTCTCTGGAGTCACATGGGCAAGAAAGCTGCACTTTGCCAAGAACTTGCTGTTCTATACCAGGTGTCATTATTTATATGTGACAGTGAACTTTTATCCAAATAGCTCCCAGTTTAGGCATCTTCTGTTAGGCTTTACATTCCTAACATTCTTTGAATTAATTGACTGATATCCTCCTACATTCATTTAGAGCGCATTTTTAAAATGCCTGCTTTATGGTGTGGAAGACATTCCTTTGTACTGAGCTAGTTTGTGTAAACTAAGCTGCTTGCTGAAAGTCAAGAGGACTTAAGGCACTGACTGATGAAGATCAAAGACCACAGCTTTCAGTACGGGTTACATCATAACATGAAGAAAACAAAAATCCTTACAACTGGACTAATATGCAACATCGTGATAAATGGAGGAAGTATTGAGGTTGTCAGTAATTTCATTTAGTTGGATCTACAGTTGACATCCATAGAAACAGCAGTCAAGAAATCAAACAATGTATAGCATTGGCCAAATGTGCAGCAAAAGACCTTTTTAAAATGTTAAGCAGCAAAGATAGCATCTTGAGGACTAAAGTGCACCTGACCCACACCATGGTGCTTTCTATCACCTCATACCTCTGTGAAAGATGGGAAAAGAATCAATGCCTTTGAATTGTGGTATTGTGGAAGAGTATCAGATATACCACTGGTTGCTATAAACCAAAAAAAAAAAAACCAAACCCATTGCCATCGGGTTGATTCTGACTCACAGCAGCCATAGGAACAAACAGCTGTGTCTGACCGTGAGTGCGACCAAAATGCTTGTCAGAAGCGTGGGTGGCGTGACAGCATCTCCTAACTTGAGGCGTACTGTTGAAGGACCAGTCACTACAGAAGGACGTCGTTCTTAGTAGAGTAGGAATGGAAGTGAGAAAGACCCTCAAGAAGATCGATTGACTCTATAACTGCCAAAATGGGTTCCGACAGCCACAACTGTGAGGACAGAGCAGGACAAGGCAGTATTTCTTGATGCTGGGTGTCAGGTCACTGGGAGTCAGAACCCACTCCTCAGTACCTAACAACAGAATAGTTTCTCAGAAAATACAAATGATTATCAATAGTTGTCATGAACTCAGAGAGCTTAATTTATCAATTTGTAGTTCCCTCCCAGAGAGCAGCATCCCGAAGCAAGCAGTGAGTCTGGATGTGACTGTCATCAATCAGACTATTATTAGACACAGACTGCTGTCTGAGTAGGGACTGTGGCTATCCAGAAAACACCAGAAACTTGCTGGCAGTGGAGGAGATCTGGAAGAAGGCAGCAAATAGTAAGAAACGGTGTCTGTAAAGTGACCTTTCCAAGACTGAAATAGATGACCACAGCACTGACTGTCCTGTAAGCCAGGTTAGGACAACCAGCCATCTTCGTTTGCCTGGTTTCCTTGGACTTGATGGCTGACACCGGGAGAGATGGTCGTCCTGACCTAACCCAGTTGGGACACAAGAGTCCTAGTGGACATTTTAATGCTGGATTAGTACAAGGCAGCCATCAGATACTGAAAAGTGAGGACTCAAAGACTCTCTCTTGGTGTCAGCGTCATTTCTACTTTTCTGTTCGTATACATGCAAAAGCCACGGAGCTTTTAGAACTCTTTGTGATACTTGAAAATAATTCATTGCCTAAATTCTTTTGTGATCCTTAAAATGGTGCTTTAAAGGAAAAGCTCATGGCCTGTTAACTCACAGAATTAGCTAAAGTGACAGTGAAAGGAACCGGACACACTTTTAACAGAAAAGTTCAGTGGTTTTCACTGCTGGGACTGCTGCTTTAGGTCACACAGATACAGTTGGTGTATCAGTATGACTTATCAACAAGTACTCATGCTCAGCTATTCAGATGGAACAGAATCTATCTATAACCGTTCATTTATTGTCTCACCTAGTACTTCTGGCATACGTGAATATCATTAATATTTGCATGGGGCCATGTAGCTTTGAAATGTATTGATATTTCACTTCATATACTTGTGAAAATAGTTTTTTATTTTCAGGAAAAGATAATATCATGTCCTCCAAGTAGGTTTCAATGTGTTATTCATCACATGCTCACCTTCGGTCGTATTGTCCTTACAGGGACTGGAACTGCTTTGCAGTGGCTCCAGCAGTGGGCTCAGTGTGTCACGATTGTGCGGACGGTGAAGGACTAAGCAGTGTGGCCTCAGTCTGGTGTACAGAGAGTCACCAAGACTCAATGGCACCTAACAACAGCAAGATCCCTCACGTGTTGTAGGTCAGTTAATTCTGGTATAAAAAGATTATTGCTTTTATTTTCATTGAAAGATCTTTGACACACATGAGCACTGCCTGTTGTTTGGGGTAAATGTACAGAGGAATTGTCATGCAAATAGCAACGTCATTGTCTCGTCACAGAAGTGAGATCCAGAGTGTCCCTGAGATCTTCAGTTTATCCAGTTATGCCCTAAAGGGTGAGAGCTGCCCATCCTAACTATATGCACCCGTGCAGGGCGTTCATTGTTACAGAACCCTCCTCCTGTGTTTTAATTCAGCTACGTGGTGTGAATTCCTGGTTTCATATCAGGGTGGGTGATTTGTGATAGTTTAAAGACATGAGATCTAGTCTTAAAAACACATTCTGTTTTTATTTGCTCTGTAATGATTGTGACTGTCCAGTTTGCCTATGACTCAGTGTTTGAACTGAATCCATCGCAGCAGAGCAAACTGATGTACTGGATTTGAGAGATACAAATCTAAAGAATCTTCCAAAATAATTGCCATGGTTTTGTTTGAATTTGTTATGACTCAGAAGCCTTTCTTGTTTTGTACAGGCATTTGACTTTCATTTATTCAGTAATTTGGTCAAAGCCAAGCCAAGTGCCGTCAAGTCGGAAAGGCTTAAAAAGGGAGGAAGAGCTCTGTTGCATTTTCGTTACTTTATATATCAGATTGAATTCTGATTGATTCCTGAGTCAGAAGATAATAAAAAGGATAAAGTAAAATATGTGACAGAACTTTCTGGAGCGGACAAGACAGTGAGTGACCTTCTGTCTGCTGTTCAGTAATTTCAGACCTTTGATCAGTTACTGATAATACTCATTCTGAAGTCCTGTGTGAGGCTGTGAAAAATGCATTTGCTGGTCCAGTTCTATCTGCTTCAAGAGTAAGTTCTAGTTTCTGACTAATAAACTCTTTTTTAAAAAAAATACAGCTACATGTAATATATGTTTTTCCAAAACCTCAGTTATCCCTTGCATAACTGTCATTCTGTTTTATAGCTTTCTGTTGTGAAAAAGATTTCATTTTCGTAATTTTCCTAATTTTGAGCAATTTCTTCAAATGAAGAGCTTCCTCATGGTAGACCTGGTGGTGCACGGTGAAGCTCCTGGCTGCTGATCGGAAAGTCGGCTGCTCACACCCCCCAGCTGTTGCCCAGCTGTTGCCCAGCAGCAAAGAGCGGGTGACAGGCTCTAGTAGCGGCTGCAGCCCAGGACACCCTCTGGGGCCGGCCCGCTCTGGCTGTCCTCTGCGGTCATCACTGGGGAGACGGCTGAGAGCCCAGCTGCTAACTCAGAGGTCAGCAGGTGAAACCCACCAGCTGCTCCGGGGGAGAAAGATGTGGCGGTGTCTTTCTGTAAAGGTTTACAGCTTTAGAAAACGGGCAGGGCGACTCAGTCCCATAAGGTTGTTCTGAGTCAGAGTCGGGTTGAGTACAGCAAGTCTGGCGTTGGGTTTCTTTCCACTGGTTGGTTCTGCTGTTCCCTGTGGCCGCTCTGTGGACAGCAGGAGAACAACACAGGCAGGGCAGCCGCGGCCCTGTTTGTGGGCATCCAGGTGAGACAGTCACAGGTACTCTTGTCCCATTGGTTTGAAATGACGTCCCTATTGTTGAGGCCCTCATACAGTCTAAAGAAGACCACGGTGGAAGGGGACCTTGCAGGGGGCTCCAGCAAGCTCGCTGTCGTTGTCAGGAAGCGGTGGGACTCTGGCTCCCAGCAGGGGCTCCTGGGGCAGCCACACATAGGGACGGGGGTGCCAGACCAAATTCTGGGGTGTGATGAGCAGAGGACTGTGAGTCGCTAGCTGCTTGGTGAGTTGGGGACAGAAGGTGTCGTTCCTGCACTGTGAGCACTGGTTGGCCCCTGGGTCACCTGGAAGACAGCTTCTGCTAGAAATCAAATTGAGGGCACAGTGCCTTTCCAGAAATCTTGCTTTACATTTAGATTAATGCATTTGTCAGAGCAGCTAATGTTTTTAATAAATAATTTTTTCCAAATGAATTTTAAACATAAGTCATAACTAGCTGACATGTTCTAAAAAATATTAAATATGTGATACTCATATATAGTTTTAAGTGAGATTTTTTTAAACAGCTGTAGAACTTGTCTGTCAGTTACTTTTGCCGTGCCCAAGATTAGCAGTTCTTGGAATGGGACACGTTCTAAATGGAATTTCCTTTCAGAGGACTGTCACTGTCGTGTTGGAAGGACAACTGGCATCCCTGTTCTCAAATCAAGGCAAAAAGTATCTTTCTAGCAGTTGTGATTTATTATGTGAGTTTCTCCTCTCAGTGCTCTTTTAAAAAGACTTCTGCTCATCTTTGAAAAATGAAAGGCCACTGACACACAGAATGAGAATAGAATAGATGCTTCATTGTTAGTTTGGAAAGCTTCTATAACTGGGTTTAATTAAGTTATTTTAGATGGATATTTCAGAAGCTGAGTGGGTGTTCCAATAATACCTTAAGATATGTAGCAGATAATGTCTTTTCTCCATCTGGAATATTATTGCAGTTAAAGTTCAATCCAAGTTTGCCCCATCCCTTCTTCCTGACGTCTCCCCTGTATCCCCTACACAGACATATTCGAAGCAGCCCAGAAAGTACTAACAGCCAGGAAACAAAACCAGATGCCACACTGCATGGCCTTGAGTCAAAACTCTGTCTGTCTTTACATGTAACATCACATGACTTAAATATTATTGATGGTGCACAAGGAAGCCTGCTATGTGTCATCTGAATCTCAGGTGCCAGAGAAGTTGTTGAGCACACAGACCCTTCATCTTAAGAAACAATCTGCTCTGTTTGACCTATCAGAGGAGAAGACAGAGCTGGGGGACACAGGCACTGGCTGTCTGGTTAAAGTGCAGTTCCCAAATCTTCCCACACCGTTTTTAGGACCAGGAGCTCACAGTACCAGGTGAGGTCATACGAGCCCCTGGCAGAATGTGCTGCGGTCCCTGATGGTGAGATTAGGAATAACAAAGAAGATTCTTCTCTCAGAATTGCAGGCACTGAATTGATTATACTGCTCCCTCTCGGAAGTGTCCTGATTGGCTGGCCCACTAACCACACAATCTCATTTAAAACTGTGTGTGCAGCTGACGTAAACAGGCATGTTGTCGTGCTGTGGAGCCAATTCCAGCTCCTGACAAACCCATGTGGTACAGAGAACAGCTGCTCCATAGGCTTTCTTGGCTGTAACCTCACAGGGGCAGATTGACAGGCCTTTTCTTTCGTGGTCCCCCATGGGGTGGGTTTGATTCTCTGGCCTTTTGGCCACCAGCAGGCTATCAACTGTTTGCATGACCAGGTCGCTTTATAAACACGTGTGACAGACTGCAACCCTGGCAGTTGCTCCTTGCAATCTGTCCTCACTGGGGCACTGCCCAGCCCAGGTATCTGTTGTGACAGGGTTTCTGGTTCTTCGTGTACGTCTGACAAACGTGCGGCCTTTCCATACCCCTGTTCTTCTCTTGTAGTTTGCCTCCCATCTGAGAAGGGCTTGCTTCTAAACAAGCTGAGCCATCAGAGAGCATTCAGGAAAGATGGAACCTTTGTGAGTTAGCTACACATCCACAATGATGTTCTCTTGTGCTTGGAGATAACATGCTAGCATATAAGAGAGGAAAAGAAGAGACAGCTTTCCTGCTCTCCGACCCGCTGGCCAAACTCCAGCAGCTCAGGGCACTAAATTCTGTTTTCATGGCAAACTCCCACATGTTGATTGGTAGGAATTAATTAGATGACAAAGCCTCAGCACACAAGAAGTCCACGTGCTATCCTGTCTCGGTTGCAAACTCCAAGATGTTGTTGGTGTTGTTGACAGGTCCTGTGTGCGACGGGACACAACTCTGCCTGGGCCTGCGCTGTGCTCACGATCACTGCTGGGCTTGAGCCCCTTGTTACAGCTTCTGTGTCCATCTGTCGTGTGAAGGGGCTTCTTTTTGCTCACCACCTGTGTGACCAAGCATGGTGACCTTCTCCAAGGATGGGTCTCTCAGGAAAACACGTCCAGAGCCTATGAGAATGTGTCTGGCCCTCCTTGCTTCCAAGCAGCACTCTGGCTGTACCGAGGCAGGCTCAGTCATTCTCCCTGCAGTCCGTGGTGGGTTCAGTGCTCTTCAGCAACACCACGATTCAAAGACATCACTTTTTCGGCCATCCTGACTCCTTGTCCGGCTTTCACGTGCAAAAGCAATCGAAACTACCCTGGCTGGGGTCAGGGGCAGCTTAGTCCTCAAATGACATCCCATCAGTGACAACTGTAGCATATTATGTATGATTTCGGTAAACCAATGTATGGTGCTGGTAGGTTTAATGCAGTGAGTAAAAGCAGGAAGTGCAAAGCCAGGCTACATAGTGCGGATGCGGGCTCTGATGCTTTTATTAGGTGTACCTAACATTGAACAAGTTCTGTTTGGTTCTGAATCCAGTCTGATGAAAAACCTAGTTGCTCACAAAAAGCCACATCTGTCCAAAAAGATAATTATACTCCAACTGTGAGCATTATGTCAGAGTAATCTCGTAGCATAAAAAATAAGTCAACTTACTAGACATGTGTATGATTCTGTCGTGCATGTAACAACGATGTTAGTAGACCACTCGTAACTTTGCGCTGGAGATTCACATAATCTGTGAGACTCAGCTTTTGTCAGGTCAGCCTACTCAATAGCTTTTGAGAGACACTCTCCTAGGGTCACCTCCCTGACAGCTTTTCTTATCCGTCTTTCTCCCAGCAAGTTTGGTTGATACATAGAGCATGATTCCCATGGTTGGTATATGAGATCAACAACCTTGATTTTTTCATGCCAATCAGTTTCTTCCCTGTGCGTGCCAGTTCTGTTTTGTAAGATATGAAGCTACGATTCTCGTTCTGTTCAGACTTTGACCCCTGCATTTCCCACGAAGTTTGCTAAGTTCTCCGTCCTCCCACCCCCTGAGATCTGGAAGCTGTGTCACAGGCCTTGGCCGTCTCAGGTCCACATGCACTCATAGTTCATGTTCTAAACTCCAGCTTCCCTCACTTCATCAAGTTCACTGGTTTGTCCAGAGAAAAAGAGGACTGACTTCATGTAATTACGGTCACCATACTTTACCCCATTTCCTGGGACTTTGAGTTTCTAACTAGTATCACTTTAGATCTCCTTCTCTCCCCGTTGGGATCTCTGAGTATTCTCTTTCTGTCTCTTTCTCAGTTAATAATACCCCACCCTGGTGGTGCAGTGGTTAAGAGCTGTGACTGCTAACCAAAATGACCACAGTTCAAATCTACCAGCTGCTCTTTGAAAACCCTGTGGGGTAGTGCTTCTCTGTCCTGTAGAGTCTCTGAGACAGCGGCAACTCGGCGGTAAGGAGTTGTTTACTTTTGTTTTACTCACCAGACCCTTGCCTCCAAACACACGCACGTCCCTCTTTTCCAGGTACAGTCTTCCCTTGTTTCCATACAGTAAAATGTCATAGGCCTCACAGGCCGCCTCACCAGTATGTATTCAGAGTCTCGTAGAACCAAAAGGAGCCTTCAGACTAGAGGCTAGTGCGTATCTTAAGTGTAGGCAGTGCAGCTTGAAGTTGTGTTTTTTATTTTTAATTTTTTCAGTTTGGAGTTTTCTTAAAGATTTTAAACAAACACTTTTGACAATCCCCTCTGAAAATCAGAGGATGACTAGTCAGATACGGGAATGAGGGAGTGAGCTTTGCCAGAACATCCATTTATAAGCTAGAGGCAGACTGCACCCCCAAAAGAAGCTCCCCTCTCAGTTGATTGGCTGCTAGAAAATGGAGGGTGATTATATAACGTCTGCCAAACCACTGAGACCATGGCCTGGCTGGGCTGGCACACACCGTAATCATGGCCCAGCCGAGCTGGCACGTACCCATAACCATCACATCAGGTTTCGTTTTTGTGTAAATATAGCCATCTAAGTGAACATGTATAGGTTTATACCGAATCTGGCCTCCAAAAAGAGTGTGTACCACTCACCTTGATGTGAAATCCAGGTGCTGCTAAATACAGACTTCATTCAACAAACTCAGCAAATAGTCTTTCTAGTTCTGTGGACAATTTGATGTGTGTGTGTGTGTGTGTGCATTTTTTTAAAGAATGGGCATTTTCCCACTGCCACGAAAGCATTTTTTTATTAGGATTGAATGAATATGTACGTTCCCATATAAATTTGGATGCCCGCCTATGTGCAGCTCCCACTGCTCTCCCTGTCCAATGAGAGCACACTCTTCCTGTCCGCTCCATACATGTCCTACCCTCCCATAGTCCCCTCCTCTCCCCCTACTCCCCTGCCTCCAGTAAGGGTCAGCAGGGCAACATCCTATAGATGCATACAACCATACAGTGCACAAATGATATGGTCAATCTGTGTTACCAAGTCCAATCCATTCCTGTCTGAGAGTTGATGTCCATTGTGATTTATGGACAGGGGCAGCATCAGGGCCAGGGCCATGCTCCCAGGGGAACTCTGAGGCCCCTGAACCAGCAATTGCAGTCCACGAAAGCATTTTCTATAAGAAAATAATTTATGTCTACTGTATAGAACTGGGCATTAGAGGCTGATTAGAGCAGGTTTCTTTCTCTGATTTCTCCATTCCTGTTATTCTGGTTGACATTTTTGAAGTTTTACATTTTAGTACAGTCATAATAACAACAATAAGCTGGGAAGGCTGAGGTATACAGGAGTGGTAAAAAGACAGGAATACCGTATACAGGTCCTTAGTCAAAAGGGGAAAAACCAAGAGCCCAAACCAGTTGATTCCAACTCACAGCAGCTCTTTAGGACAGAGTGGAAACCCCCCGGGGTTCCCAAGGAGCAATCAGGGGATTCAAACTGCCAACCTTCTGGTTAGCAGCGGGAGCACTTAACCACTACGCCACCCGAGTTTTTGTTTAAAGGGCAAGGGAGCATTCAGTGATGGGTAAACCCAGTTATAGGCAGCAACTCTGAAAGGCTAGGATAAAATACACCCCCACTTGCAGAACTCCAGTTCTAAGAGGCGAGTCATTGCCCATCTTTCCAGGTGATCTCATGGGGTGTCCCCAGGCAAGTCAAAGGCAGGAAGGAGCTGCCCTCGCCTGGTTACCCCTCTGGCAGTTCTCCTCCATGCTCCGTTCTGTTTGGTCCACGCCACTGCCCTGGCCAGCTCCGGGGAGACCCACGCACACCCTCACCTAGGTGAAGCGCACTCACGGAGCTCACAGACTATACCAAGTGTGGGCATGCAGGCCTGTAAAGGCCTTGTGGAAAAAAATGTTGTTCCAATTTTCACCATTTTGTTTTTTCTGATTATATTTTTTTTGGCTTGTTTCTGAAGAGCAAATATTTAAAATTCAGATTTTCCTTTTCTGTGACATTGTAAAGCATGCATGACTCATTCATTTATTTACAGTAAGCCAGCAAGCGTGGGCACTTCTGGGCAGTGTCGGTCTTCTGTTCTTCAAATCTGGTTAAGAAACTGATCTAGTGTGGGTTCTGTTGGCCATTGAAGACATCCAGGTCCTTCCATCTCTAATCATTGTAACTGAAGATTTTAGCTTGCTCAGTTCAGTGTCCTAAGAAGAGAGTGATTTCAGGGTAAATTGCTGGCTCCCTGTTAGAAAATAATAGCAAGTCCAGATAAAGCTAAAAGAAGACTGAACGGAACCTTCACTTTCCTTGGAACCCCAAAAATCTTACCTGAAAGTTGTTTATAAGAGAGGTGGACCTCAGATGAGGATCCATTTGCTGTGATTTATATTCTGACCTAATGGCCCAAAGAAGCAACATCAGCAGGGAAACCCCAAAAGAATTGCTGCCCCAAATGGCATGTCTTAGTTACCTCTTGCTGCTGTAACAAAAATACCTCAAGTGGATGGCTGTAACGAGCAGACATTTATTCTCTCACAGCCTAGAAGGCCAGATGTCTGATTTCAGGGTACCAGCTCCACGGAAAGGCTTTCTCTCTCTGTCAGCTCTGGGGGAAGGTATTGGTCATCAGTCTTCCCCTGGGTCTAGGAGTTTCTCAGGACAGGGACCCCGAGTCTAAAGGACATACGCTACTCCTGGCCATTCTTGCTCAGTGACAAGGAGGTCCCACTTCTCTCTGTTTGCTTCTCTTTTCTTTTATCACTTGTAAGGCCACATTCAGGGAAATTCCCTTGACATTGGGTCAGGGCTGTGAATTGAGCAAGAGTGCTGTGCCCCACCTTGATCCTCTGTGACACAACTGTGTGTTGCCTTGTTAACTAACCACAGGGGCAGAGAGTAGGATTTACAACCAGAGGACAATTATATCAGATGGCGAGATGGAGGACAACCACAGAACACTGAGAATCATGGCTTAGCCAAGTTGACACACATTTTTGGGAGCCACAGTTCTGTCCATGACGTGGAAAAAGAACTTACTGCTACAGCTGAAGACTTAAGTTTTCCAGAATTCCAGAAGTGATTAGAAGTAAATGATTATGAAGATCACTGGAAACACAGTGGCAGTGTCTTTACAGAAATAGGTGACCTTCTGGTCTGGGTCAGGGGCAAGAATATTGAATTAGGATGGTCAACCAGTCGACATTCCCATGCCGGCGCTGGATCGGGGCAGGGTGTGGGTTAGTGCCAAGCCCTCCAGGGCCGCCCACTTCACTGGACTCATGTTATTTGGTGCTGCTGAGCTGGTTCCGACTCACAGCGACCCTGTGCACAGCAGAAGGAAACGTTGCCTGGTTGTTGCCCGTGCCCACAAGCATGGTTGTGCTGAAGACTGGCTTCTCAGACCAGATAATTACGTTCCCTCTCTTTCAGTCTCTTTTTCAGCAGAAAGCCATATGACCTTTCCTGTCAGTAGACCTCACAGAGACGGCTGAGCAGTAAGCGACCAGGCATTGCAGAGCTTTGCAACCCAAGGAAATTATGTATTTCAACCAGTCTTACTTTTGTTTTCTGAGTGCCAGCTGTGCAGCCTGGCTGTCAGAGCAGTGCAGCGAAAATAAAATCAGGGACCAAATGCCCAGAGGCTCAAGAAGTGCCATGAACAGGAAGCAAAAGCAAGTGGTAAAAGGCTTTCCTGATTATTGTTATTTGTTTTTAGTGTTTAAAAATATGGATTTTGTTGCAGGGCCCCGACAATGGAGTCAATGACCCATCAGAGCCAATGCTGTTGTTCAAGCGGTGCCTTGAACTTCAGAAAAATGTGATATTCTTTTCTCTTAGATTACTTTAGTTGCAGATGTGTGACACTGCTGGGGAGGGCACACCAAGCTGAGAAACAGAGACGAGAGCCAGGCAGAATCTCTGTGTCTTCCTGTGGGACTTGACCCAACAGACCACAGACCTTCTGCAAGAAGCCAGAGCTTCTCCTCCCCGTTTGCTTCAGCGACAGAAGTGAATTACAGCAGAATCTGGAGTTTTCTCCATGGACCACAAAAGAGCATTTTCAAATCTTGTACTGTTCCCTTTTTGCTCTTATTTTGATTTTTTTTTCTTTTGTCATTTTCCGTGGCAGAGGTCTTTGTCATCTAGCGCTGCTGTATTAGAAATATCACAGGTGGTGACTTTAACGAACAGAAATCTATTTTCTCAGAGGTTAGGAGGCTAGGTGCCTGAATTCTGAGCGCCAGCTCTCGGGGGAGGCTTTCCCTCTCTGCCCACGCTGGAGGAAGGTCTTGTCTTGGCAGCTTCTGCTTCCCATTTCCTTGGTGGCCCCCCTGTGTCTTGACATCTGTCTTGTCACATCTGGGCTCTGCTGGCTTGTTTAATCTCGTTTACTCTCATCAGAGATGGACCCAGAAGGTGCATGAGCCGGGTCCTGCCTTGGGACCCCGATGGCGTGGTGCGAAGGGGCCTGCTGAGCCCACACCGGGCAGGGCAGCCCACCCGGCACCCCTTGGGAACCCTGCGGGGCGGTTCTGTTCTGTCCTTTAGGGTCCCTGTCGGTTGGAGTCAACCCCACAGCACTGGGTTTGCATTGGTTCCGTCCTGCTTCACGCATGTGACGAGGACAAGCCATTCCTGAATGGGGTTATAAACACAGGCGTAGAAGTCGGGATTTATGTATTTTATGGGGACACGATTAAATCCATGATACATAGAAATGGAAAAGAAAGGAATCAAAGCTGAATTATAGTTACAAAATGGAAATAATTAAGTAATTTTTACAAGACACAGAACACAAGTAGGCATGGATTATAAATTTAAAAAAAAAGGTAAAATTGCAATTGTCCCTTCAACTGAAAAATGACCTGCTGGGTGCTAGACAGTGGGGCTCCCCTTGTTCTACTTAGGAATCTTCCTCTGCCTAGCCCTGTGAGGCAAGCCCCTCAACATTAAGGAGCCTCTATTTCCTCGTGAACTGGAGGAAGACAACTGGAAAGGTCAGGGTCTGTGGTCTTCAGGGATTCTGAATTGTGTTATACGCACAAATCCACACTGAGAAGGAATCAGAAGCTTGAAAGAAGACTGTGAAGGAAGTTCACTGATAGCATTTTGAATACTTGAAGGTAATGTTTCTATTTTTAAAATATGACTCTGACCTCCTTATTTGTAGTTTAATTTCTGATGTGTGTAATCTTATTTGTAACGTCATCAGAAATGCTATGGGCAGCTGTCCAGTCCCCCTGACACCAAGTGCCCCGTCCACAGTGGGGTGGCACATGGCCCAGTCCTGCAGTAGCTCGGTGATCAGCTCTAGAGTGCGCATTACCATCGATAGGTTTTTGCTGGCTGGGTTTTAGAAATAGGGCACCAGGCTTCCCTTCCTGCTCCAGTGTGACCGGGAGGTGCGCCTGAAGCCTGCTCACATGACAGCAAAACGCCAGACATTGCTGACAGGCGGGCGGTAGCTGGGGAGGAGTTTGTGGTCCAGGAATCAAACCCACCTCTGCCCTGGAGCAGAGCAGTCTACCACTGACCCACCACTGCTCCCTCCCAGACATCACGGTGCTGACGTGAAAGGTGGAAATGGACGCAGAGACAAGTTAAAAGCCTACAAGGAAAACCCTGTTAGGTCCAGAAAATAAATCCAACTTTTCTTACGCCTAGTATCATGCTTTTCCGTCTGCATCAAGTTACTTCTTCAGAGGTCCAAGAAACATTCAAGACATTTTTAAGGAGACAGTCAAGACATTTCTAAATTAATGATATTGATTCCAATAAATTTTGAGAGGGATAACAGAAGCCTAAGTCTCAAAATGCAGATATTTTGACGACCTAGGAGAAGTGTTGGAAACAGACTGGCGTGGCTGTCTGGGATGAATGCACCCTGTCTTCGGGTGAGTTCCCAGGAAAGAGACTCTGGATTGGAAAATTACATGCAATTTATTTGTAAATGGTCATGGAATAATGTGTAAGAGGTCTTGAACACTGAGCTAGTAAGTGAGAGATCTAGCAAACAGGTTTTGAGAAAGGCATATAAGCAAATTGGTCTTTTAAAAAGCAAGCAAAATGGACTGCATTCGTGGGAAAACCCATGGGTCTGAAAACAGTCTTTGGTGTTCAGGGGTAAGCTGACTTTCTGGCCCATCAGCTTGGCAGGTGTGAAGAATCAAGGTGTGATGTGGAATGGGAGATAAAAATCAGGATCAGAACTCCTGTATACATTTTTATTCATATGTGGTAATAAAATAACTATTTTATTATTGACTGAAAAGTTTTCTTCCATATTTTCTAAAATATGGGGCACTCACTAACTTCTGTTATTTCCAAGCCGCCAGTGTTTAGTAACTTTCCCTGAAGCTAACCTTTCTTTAGAGTTTTGATTAGAGAGAAAACAAGTGCACTGCATTCACTTAAACTGTTTGAAAGTTTCCTAATAGTTTTCAGGATGTTCCTTGTGCTTATCTTCTAGTCTCTGTGATAATTTTATGTCTAAATGGAAAACTAGACATTCATTTCCTCTCAAGAAATACATTAAAGTGCAAAAATATCATATCCAAGTTTTGAGCAAAACAAAAGAAACCAACCTCAGTTATTCATGAACTTAAAATCATTCAGACTTCACAAATCTGTATATATTATGCTGCAAGGATTTTAGCAATATGTGTAATGTGACATGCTGTCTGCTTTACATCCAGACAAAATAAATAAAAATGGTAACGTTTTGTGGAAATTTTGATGCTCATGGACATTATAAGATACATTATGTAGGAGTCTGTTATGAACATTAAAACAGCATCTTTCTTATGATTTCGGCAATAAGGAACCAGATACGTGATAGGCACACATGAGCAGAGCACATCCTCCGTTTTCTCAAGCACCTGCCGTTTAGATAGGTAAGAAGATTTGGTTGATTTTAATGTGTATTTTCTTTCTTTCTTCGTTTTTTTTCAGCCACAATCATTTGGGCATGGCCTCCTCTGCTTACCTTGTAAATACGGAAGTTTTCTCCCAGCGAGTTTCTAAAGGCTCTTCTTTCCTTCATATTCATGTACTCTCCCCTAACTCATCTCGCAGATTCTCATGAACCGGCACCCATCTAGATGCTGACGGGAGGCCTAGTGGTGCAGTCATTAAACATTCTCCTTCTAAACAAAATGTCAGCAGTTCAAATCCACCAGATGCTTCTTGGAAACCCTACAGCAGGGCTGTTGCGCTTTGCCCTATCGGGTCTCTGTGGGTTGGAATGACTCAACAACAACTGTTTTCTTGGTGTTATGGGCTGATGAGTGCTAACTGTAGCTTTAGTCCTGACCTTCTGTCTGCATCCATGTTTATATCCAGTAAAAACCCACTGCTGTTGAGTGGATTCCAATTCAACCCTATAGGACATCATAGGATGGCCTCATCTGGTTTCCAAGAGCAGCTGGTAGATGAGAACTACTGACCTTTGGGTTAACAGCTGAGCTCTTAACCACAATGCCACCACAGCTTTCTAGTATATGTATATCCCATACCGACAACCAAACTCAGTGCCATCAAGTCAATGCCAACTCATAGCTACCATGTAGGACAGAGAAGAACTGCTCCGTAGAGTTTCCAAGGAGCACCTGGTAGATTCAAGCTGCTGACCTTTTGGTTAGCAGAGGTAGTGCTTAAGCACTACACTACCGGAGTTTAGCCTATCCAGTATATCTGTAATTATATCCTATAGTCTACGCGAAATCTCCACTGAACATCCCCTCAGCATTTCTCACACACCGATCCTCCCAGATGTGTTGTTTAGCCCTCCCAGACATGTTCTTTGCAAAGACACACATTTCAGTAGATGGTGCCGTCGTCCACCTAGCCGCCAGCCTAAAACCCCTTCTCGCACCCACCGCCGTATCCATCAGCCAGGCTGTGGGCTTCCCCGGGTTCTCCTGCTCACCTCGTCTTCCACTCTCCCCCAAGTCAGGATTTTCTCTTGCTGGGATCCTCTGTTCACTGCTCTCTGGGAGTCCAGTTTTACTCCCTTTCAGTCTGTTCTCCATTGGGTCACAAAGGTGGTCTTTCTAAAATGGAAGCCACACACTAGGAGCAAGAAGTGCCCCACCTACTTCCCCTCTGTGCATCCCCTGACTGCGAGGGGCCAGTGTCGTCGGAGCCTTGGCCTTCTTCCCCGGCCCCACGTCCCCAGGCCCTGGGGTCGCTGGCTCAGCCCCTCCAGGTTCTTCCACATTTTAGGATCTTTGCCTTTTCTCTTTCTTGTCCCTCCCTGAGGCTGGGTCTTTCCCTGTACTGGGATCTCACCTTCAAGTCTCCTCTACAGAGTGCACCCCTCCCCAGCCTTGTTGATTATAGAGTTTCCTTGGCTTTCTTGTTTTATCTTAAAGATCCATTATTTGGTATTGTAGAAACTCTGTTTGGGTCCTTTATAACACTCTTCCCCATGTGGAATTTATTTATTTACCTGTTGGCTCGTTTTTCTCTCCCATGGACGTGTGAGTCAGGAGGGCAGGGATGGGTTCAAGTTGCATTCCTGACATTACATGCAGTAGCTGTCACACGGAAGGGGAGAAAAAAATAGGCTGGAGCCGGTGAATAACCACAGGGTAAAGGAGGTCTTGAATTGGAATTAAAAAATGTCAGCAGCGTTAAGACTAAAATTCCTTTCCAGAAATTGTCTTCTGAGAGCTTAGTAATTTAAGTGGAATGGTAGAATTTCTCAACAGCCACTGTCTTGGAAGACGGTTCTTCCCAGAGTCGTAGCATGGGAAAAACAATACGGGGTGACATAGTTCCGTGGGAAAAAAGTTGGCCACATGTTTCGGACAGCTTCAGAAGGAATTGGCAATCTCTGGCTAAAGCCAAGCCAAGGACAGTAAATAGGGTGTGGTGACACGTATCAGAAATTGTGTACACTGGCAAAGTTGGAGGGAGACAGTCATCTGCTGCTTCTACTCCATTTAGTCAAGAGATAGTATCGTTAGTCTTTCTGTTCCTGTCGAGAATGACGCAGTTTACAGTTTAAAGAAAAATTAATTCTTTTTTCCTACAAATGAACTCTAATTTCCTAATCTTTCCATTTAATGTGGTGCAAATTAGTGCCTTAAGAGGATGTCGTAATTTGGAAGTTTACGTAAGACTTCAGTTTTATGAAAATATACAACAAAATCGCTATCATAATTCAAAGGTTCGGGCTTAGCTTACTCTGCCATTGCAAAGGAAAACAAACCAGGAAGACATATCTCTAACGCTAAAAGAAGTGCTTCATCTTTCGTAGTTTGTTTTACAATTTTGGAAGCAAGGTGAAGTTTCTTCTCAAAAGGAGGAACTTTCTCCTGACCCCCACCGTTACTCCTATTCTCTGGGGTTTCTGTGGCACTGCCCAAATGCCAGTCCCCACTGGTGATTGATGCTAATGTCTTTTGATTGCCCAGGGAGCAGGAGCTGTGTTCACTGAAATGCTGGGAAGGCTGTGGCTCTCAGCCTCTCCTCCAGTTGTCTGTGCTGGAACCCTCTGACTCTGTTTTGGTCAGGGCTGCTTCTAGGCACGACCCCCGCAGTACCTTGCGAAATTCTCCTTGATTTCTTTCGTTCCTTTTCTAATGACCACATACGGAAACTTCCAGACGATTCTGAAGGTTGTAGATGGACTATCCCGAGAGAGTCTGGATGTCTGATTAACCACGTGAAGCAGCCCCGTTGCTCCTTATCGACCGTCCTAATCCCCACTGGACTGTGATAGGTGTGAGAATTAAATACTTATTTATTAAGACACTGCAGCTGGGAGTGTGTTTTATGGAGATTTAGCCTTTGCTGACTAAGACACAAGTAAAATCCAGCTTTCTAATTGTTCAGGTAAGTCAGGAGAATTTTTTCATTTTCATTATATGCTTGTGATAGGTTGTATTTAGAGTTCTTTATGAGAATTATTTAAAGGATGATACTTAAGTGTCTTTCTTCTCAGTTTTATTTATTATTATTACTATTTTTTAATGTGAAATACAGACTTTGATGTCAGACCAATGTAGGTTTGTAGCCTGACTTTGCTACCTACTACTTCTGGTTTCACAGAAGTGGAGGGATTGAAATGTCTCTCTGAGACTGTGTTTCTTTTTCTTAATAGGGAACTACTCAGACCGTTATACAGAGGGATGTATGTCCCTCAAAAACATGCTTCCAAGTCTGGACCCTTGTCTCTGGGGCATGATCCTGTGTGGATACAGCGCTTTCTCTGTTATGACAGTTAGATTTGTCCTAGTCTGGGCTCTCTGGAGGAGTCAAGCTTGTGATGAGTATTAATTCCCCAGCAGAGTGCTGAGCCCCACCCAGCCGTGGTGACCACGTGCTCAGTCATAGCTTCTTCATACCCATCGCTCCCTACTCCTCAGCCCCACTGCAGGCACAGCAAGCCACCCCAGGCCGGGAGGGAGCAGTTACGTCGGGGATGGTGTAAGCTGTGTCATCTTATGATAGCGCCTCAACGGGGCTCTTATCAATGCCAGTTTCTGTAGCATCTGTGAACTGGGAAGCATCCTGTCTACCACATGGAACCTTTGTTCTCAAACAGACCTTTAGCTTGAATAATCAGATACCTAACACAGGCAGCGTGCACCCCCAGTCTTCCACAAGTGAGATTTCCACTGGAAATGTTCTCAGAAGGCGTTAGAGATCCATGTGTAGCATGTAATCCTTTGAATGTATCTTACTGTTGTTAATTTGGATGTTTGGTGCACCTGGAGCAAGTTGTCTACCATATGGCAATTTAATTTTAAAATTATTCATAAGAAATTATGAGAGATGCTGTATATACCAAAAAATGCTCATCAAAACAAACCACAACAAATCAGTTTCTGTACATTCAATTGTTTTCCCTACAATGGCTCTCAATTAAAAATTGAGAGGGCAAATTGTAGCATAATCAAGAGATTTTGATAGTCCTTTCACTGAAAATTACATATTCACTTTGTTTAAACCCACTTTAAAAAAAATGAGAATAAACTCATTGCCATCAATCAATTTCAACTCCTAGCAACTCTATAAGACAGAGTAGAACTGCTTGGTAGGGTCATTTAATTTGTTTAGAAACGGAAAATTTCTGAAAAACTTTTACAAAACTGTAACAGTAGCCAAATTAAATGATATATATATAAATCTTTGGATCATTTCCAGCTCCCGTGTTACCCCCAAAAAAGAGAAAATCAATTTAATAAAATAGCTCAAATAGTGGAGAGATGATCTATATTGATGAGAGTTGTAGATCTCGTCATATATGGTCATAAATTTTAAGCGGAATGAAATACAGCAAATGCACCAGTAAAACAAGTCACGGTCTCCCTGGTTCTGACTCCCGACGGTCCGCATGTCAGAGACAGTTGTGCTCCTTTGACGGCTCCTTTTTTGTTTTCTGTCAGAAGTCACTTGTCAGGCTGTCCCTCGGAGGCCCCTCGAGGCTGCAGCCTCTCGGTCAGTGGTGGGGCACACTAATGGCTTCCACCACCTGGGGACTTTACCGTGGAGCCCCCAAGTGTCAGAGTCACAAGAGAAGCAGGTTGTCCCCAGCAGTGTGCGCTTCCTTGCTGCCACAGCAGTGTCTGCCTCCAAGCCCACGGGACTCACCTGAGGCCCTGTCCACCCAGGGAGCCCAGGGTCCTACAGGCGACCACCATCCCATCAAGGTAGTTCTGACAACGTGGGAAGACCGCCGGCCTCACAGGCACAGTCAGCAGGGAAGCAGGTCAGCCTGGCTGTCGGAGGACTGGGGAGGGTTCGTGCGTTCTTCCTTCTGCAAGCACTACTTAGGACTTCCTATGCGTCGTGTATGTGCACTGGACACTGAGATACAGGAGCGAGCACAGACAGCCTCCATCCTGTTGGTCGGAGTTGGTCCTCTGATGGGCAGCGGAAGCCTTGCTGCGTCAGTGGTTAAGAGCGATGGCTGCTAACCAGAGGCCAGCAGTTTGAATCCATCCGCTGCTCCTTGGAAACCCTCTGGGGCATTCTGTAGGGTTGCTGTAAGTTGGAACCAACTTGGTGGCAACAGAGTTGGGTTTTTGTGTGACAAAAAGGTAAAAGGTCTTACAAGCACATGCTCAGGGGGAACCCACCAAGTCAGCAAGGTCAGCGAGAGGGAAGGATAACTCAGGGGAGGTGAGAGCTAGGAGGTCAGTAGGAACTAACGAGGTGAGTAGGGGTGTCCTGCCTTCCTGGGAGGCAGAACCCGGGGGGCAGAGACCACTGGGCAGACACCACTGTGGGTTGCGAACAAGGGCATAAAGGTGCCTTGGTAGCTGGGGTGAGGAGAAGGGCAAGGGGGCTGCCCACCAGCTGCTGTAGAGTCTTGGTCTCTCTCTTGGTATCAGCACAAATCCATGAGAGCGTTTAGCGGAAGGGGGCCACAATAGATGTTTTTATTTAGAAGCTATCACTGAATGGAGACTCCTAACAATATCAATAAATCTGATTTGACAGATGCCTCGTAATATGAAAAGCAACATGTAATAACTAGGCAACCCACTTTTGGAAGCTGCCACCTCAAGTCACTGCTTTGGGCCCAAAGAATCAGGTGTCTCCCTTCAAAGCTAAGATCCACGTGCCACACTTTATGTAGTGACGAACTACGACACTTGGTGAGATTGCGTTCACAGTGTTTCAAAATAAAAGCTTCCAATGTCTATGCCACTGTCATAAATGACAGACATTATTTTAACTTTTAGGATTTATGTTGTAGAGAAAGCGAACATAAAATCTGCAGGAGAAAAATTAGTATTTTACAACTAAATTCAAGAAAGACCCATTTAGGTTGATTATTTTCTTTCTCGTGCATAGCTGTATTTCTTTGAGGACATGAAGTTAGTCTGATATTGATGACTTCCTTAAGTGACCAGCACTATGTTTCTCAGGCTATGAGCATTCACGAATACTTTCTAACTTAATGAGTTTTCTAAGCCCTCACAAATTCTACTGAGAAAAGTATTTTGATTTAGTAGTTAGGGTAATACTCAAGATACTTTACACTTTAGAGAATGCCTAAACGATTATGTTTTAGCTTCAGTAAGATGAAAAGAATTTCCTGCCTAGTGAGAAACATAATTTCCCTACAAGATAATTCATTTTTATTGAAAGTATTTGAAGAAGTAGGAAGCAGAGATGTAGTCATAAGACTGGAATGGTTAAAAAGAGGCCTGCTGAAGGTACAGTTGGCTCACTGTGCTAGCACTCTAGGTGGACATTTAGAGACATTTTTGTCATGTTTTCTCAGAGAGGACACGTGCAGGATTGAGGGTAACAATGCATTTATTGGATGCCCACGTGGCAGAAAGTTGTGATATGGGGATGCAGTATGACCTGGCATGGGAGACCCTTAAATGTGCTGCCTTGCCCTCTTGGACGCAGAAGTTCATTCCAGGACAGTTGTGTTTTCACTCTTGTCTAGGAACACATCCGATGGGGGGTAAAGCCCAGCCTGAGCCCGCCTGGCTTCAGGAAGGCACAGGGCAGAAGTGTCGGATCGGATACGAAGCCACCACCCTTGTCAGTCCCACCCAGAGCATGTCCAGAGTCAAAGCATCCTCTGGAATCTCAGCGCTCTAGTGTCGTGTGGATACATGGGCAAACAGTTGCTTGGAACCCATGTTATTGGCATCCATTCCCAGTGTTTGTGATAATGGCATTGCCCTTGGAGCCACTGTGCTGTTGAGTTCAACATCTGCCTCTCTGAGCCTCCATCACAGAGACAGACTCTTCTGATCTCTGATGCAAAGGCTTTCAAACAACAGTGCTCACATGCCATCTTCTGTCACTCACTCACCCTCCAGTTAGGCACTTCTGGAGCTTTATGTGTGGTTGCGTTATGTAAAAAAAAGTTCTCTGATTATAGCAGTATTTTTGTTTTCATTTTCTTATTTGGACTAAGTGAAAGTTTGCAATTCAAGTTGATTTGCCATATAGAACCCCGAGCACCTGCCTCCCTGCAACTCCATCTGCTCTCCTCACCCTGTGACAGCATGCTCTTCCTTTCCAGTCTTTACTTCCAGGATCCACCCAACCGACACTTGTCCCCTCCTCTCCACCATCTCCTCTTGCCTCCAAAAGGAAACTAGTATGACAGCCTCATATATAGGAAACCATAAAGTATACATACCACATACATCGCTGTGTCCCCAAGTCCAGTTCATGCTTTGTCTGGAGTGAGTATAACAGTGCTAAGCTAAACAGAAAAGTAAAAAGCATACTACAGAAAAGACCTAGAGATTCAACAATTGTTCGTATTTTGCCTTTTTTACTAATACTCAGTGTGTACTCTGTACTCTGAATATAAACAATATCTGTATGCTCTATATGGTATACATGGCTACTCTGTACATGTATCTCTTTATGACATTATTTATGACTATCTTTTTGTGCTAAATTCACTCTAAGTTAGTTACAGTGCACAAGGCTTTGCTCCTAATGAGGTGCAATGATGCGGAAGTGAACCAGCGGTCCTGAATAGGCAGCAGGATTCCCACCCCTGAACCCCCAAGGCCTTAACAGAGTGGCTTTTGTTGCTGGTGGTACTGTGGAGTGGATTCCAACTCATAATAAGATGCAGGTTAGAAACACTTAACCTAGGTCAGGAGAGAGCTGCTGTTTCCTGTTTTATTTCATCAGGAAGTACAGATGGGCTAACTGCCCCATTCTTAAGTGGGGCTACTGCATTGATTTTGTGACAGTCAGATCTTGCTGGTATAAATGTATGTTTTTCCCTGGAAACTACCAAGTCATCTGTGGAGAGATACTTCAGGATTATGTTAACATTCTGTTGCCTGGCGACGTTTAATCCTTAGGTGAAAGGATCCATTGACTTTCTCCCCTTAGTTGATGATTTTATCAAGATTAGCCAAATTGTGATTCTCTAAGTCTACCATTTCCTTTACATTTATTAATTGGTGTCCTTCTATAAATAAAAGCTTTTCTTTAACAACTAGGGTCACTTTTTTTTTTAAGTGTGAATTACTCTTCATACTGAGATAGCAGGGTAAATATTTTGTTCTCACCTTCAGTTAGCACTTTTCAAAGTAAGGAATTGGTATATCATTTATATCCAGTAAATAAAGGAATCGCCATATTATTTACCTCTGATAAATCAATGAGGTTATTGATTTGAATTATTTTCTCTTTTTTCAATATTAATATTGACTGAATGATCAGTATTCATTTAATGAATTTCAAAGAGCTATAGTCATTGTTGTTAGTAGCCTTGGTACTCAAATGCCCTTATTTAGATGAGAGACAGACAGTTCAGACTGACTGTGGTTTCCTGTAGACGTAATTCCATTAGTCTTTTAATACTTCGTTTTTTCCTCATGACTCTGTGAGACACTCAAGGTATGTACGACTTACCTTTGCTCCCCACCACTCCTTCCCAGAGCCAGCCATTTTGTAAGGTGATTACTTCAGTGTGGAAGGATAATTAGAAACCAAAATATTACTGGGGGTATTGTTGATTCCTACCACATTATTATTGTTTTTTTTTTTTTCCCAAGTAGAGAGCTAGATAATGCATCTTTGAAAAGAATAAGTTCATTTGGTACTTGAACTTAATTTAACCTAGTACTTTATTTAAGTTTGTAAAAGATTGTAAGTTATATCTCCTCTATTTCATTACAACTCGAGTTTTAATATTATTATGATTACATAGTTGTTTTATTTACAATGATTAAAATAGTTTTCACATAAAAATGCAGTTATTACCCTTAAAGCAAAACAAGCGAGATTATTTTCATACTCTTCTGCCATTTTTTTTTTAGCCTTAGAATATAAATCACTAAGAATAAACAAAGTACCGTGTTCTATAGTCACCTTTATGGATTGAATTCTGTCCTCAGAAAATGTATGTTGAAATCCTAACCTGTTTACTTGGATATCTGATGCTGTTTAGAAACAGGGTTTTCTTTTTGTTGTGTTCCTGGGTTCTAACACCAGTGTTCCACTACAACCCACTGCTGTTGGGTGGATTCCGACCCACAGTGACCCAGTAGGGTTCCTGAGGTGGGACATCTTGGCTGAGGCGCCCCACCACACTGTTCCACAAAGGAGCCACTGGTTATTGCAGAGTACTGGCCTTGGGTTAGCAGTCGGCCGCTTTAACCGCTGCACCACCAAGGCATGGCATGGGTCCTAAGTCTAATTACTTCTGAGTTAGGAAGAGAGCAGAATAGATGCAGACACACGTGGGGAAGGAGGAGGACAGCCACAGGGACAGGAGCACCCACAAGCCCGGGACGCCGAGATGGCTGACAGCCTTAGAATATAAATCACTAAGACAAGGAAGACCCCCTCCGCAGCTCTCCCTGGATCTGAACCCGTGGACTCCTGCTCTGTGAGAAAATAAATTTCTGTTGCTGAAAGTCACCTACGTGTGGTATTTTGTGTTACAGCAGCACTAGGTAACTAAGACTAAAACCTCGTTGTTAGCATGTATATTTCAGTAGGCTTGTAAGTACTGCGCATTACAGCGATCTCCTTCAAGACAGGGTCTATGTCTTCTCTTTTTTCAGTCAGTGTCCTTGTCACCACACAGGTACTGGCACAAGGGTGCTTTCTAATTGTTTGCTCTGTAAATAAGAAGTTGAAATATGGAAAACTGCTTAGCCCTGTTTGGATTGTCAATCATGTGACCTTCCAGGGTTCTCCATCCCTAGATCAAAAAGGACGAGGAAGCTTGGTGGGAGCGTGGTTAAGAACTTGGATGCTCATCAGAAGGTCAGCAGTTCCCATCCAGTAGCCTCTCTGTGGAAACCCTGTGGGGCGCTTCACCTCTGTCCTGGGGGGGGGGCCCTGTGAGTGATGTGGCACCACAGTGGCAGTGGAGTGGGGTGACGGAGATGTAGACAGTGTTGGACTGTGTCGGAAGGCTTCAAGCCAAAGCATTTTCAAGTGGACAACGTTGTGTTTTGTTCTATACAGTATCTCATTGTTTATGCATATTTCATGAGCACCTACTTGGAAACAATTACCAATGAATATTTTGAGAAGCCTAACAATGATCTGAAAACTTTGGTGGCACAGTAGCTCAGAGCTGTGGCTGCCAACCCAAAGGTTGGCAATTGGAATCCACCAGCTGCTGCTGGAAACCGTGGGGGGCAGTTCTACACAGCCCTACGGGGTTGCCAGGAGTCAGTGGGCTCAACAGCAGTGGGTTCGAATTTTTTGGAGCAATGACCTTGGAGAATTAATTATCAGTATAAAAACAGATTAGAATAACTCTATGACCTCATATTTGGAAAATCAAAATATGCCATATGATTGTTTATACAGAGAATCCAAAGAAATCCATAAGTAAACTTTTAGAGCTAATGGAAGAATTCAGCAAAGTATCAGGATACAAGATAAACATAACTAAATCAGTGGGATTCCTTTATACCAACAATGAAATTATTAATGAAGAAATCACCAAATCAATTCCATTTACTTTAGCCCCCAAGAAGATAAAATACCTAGGAATAAATCTAACTAGAGAAATAAGAGATCTTTACAGAGAAAATTACAAGACTTTGCTACAAGAAACTAGGAGGGACTTACATAAGTGGAATAATCTGCCCTGCTTATGGATAGGAAGGCTCAATATTGTGAAAATGTCTATTTTGCCCAGAGCACTCTACTTAGATAATGCAATCCCAATACAAATTCCAATGACATTTTTTAATGAGATGGAGAAACAAATTATCAGCTTTATTTGGAAAGGGAAGAAACCCCGAATAAATAAAACACTACTGAAAAAGAAGAACATGCTGGGAGGCCTCTCACTACCTGACTTTAAAACCTGTTACAATGCCACAGTAGTTAAAACAGCCTGGTATTGGTACAAAAAGAGACATGTAGACCAATGGAACAAAGTAGAGACCCCAGAGATGCCACCATCCTCTTATGAACAGCTGATATTTGACAAAGGTCCTAAGATTTTGCAGTGGAGTAAGAACAGTCTCTTTAACAAATGGTGCTGGCATAATTGGATATCCATCTGCAAAAAATTGAAACAAGACCCATATCTCACACCTTATACAAAAATCAACTCAAATTGGATAAAAGACCTAAATATAAAAGCTAAAACAATAAAGCTCATCCAAGATAAGATAGGGTCAACAATGGATGTTTTAATATGCAATATAGACAGACTTCAAAATCTGACAAACAACACACATTCATTAGAAGAGAAAATAGATAAATGGGCATTAATAAGAATCAAACACTTCTGCTCATCCAAAGACTTCCTCAAAAGAAGTAAAAGACCACCTGCATAATGGGAAAAAATATTTGACAACTCTATGTCAGACCGATGCCTGATCTCCATAATCTACAAGGTTCTACAAAATATCAATAAGAAAGAGACAAATCATCCAATTAAGTGATGGGCAAAGGAGATGGACAGACACTTCTCTAAAGAGGAGATCCAGGCAGCCAAAAAACACATACAGACATGTTCACGATCATTAATTATTAAAGAAATTCAAATCAAAACGACAATGAGATAGCACCTCACGCCAGTGAGATTGGCCATGATCCAAAAAACGCAAAACACTGAATGTTGGAGTGGCTGTGCAGAGACTGGAACTCTTCTTCACTGTTGGTGGGATTGCAGAATGGTGCAACCTCTTTGGAAAGCAATTTGGCGTTACCTTAAAATAATGAATATAGATATACCATTTGACCCAGTTATTCCTCTGCTCAGAATATATCCTACAAAGTCAAGGCCATTCACACCGACTGCTACATGCACACGAATATTCATTGCAGCACAGTCCACAATAGCAAAAAGTTGGAATCAACCCAGGTGCCCAACAACAGAAGAATGGATAGGTAAACTTTGGTATATGTACTCCATGGAGTACTATACACTGATAAAGAACAACAATGGTAGCAGGAAACATCTCTCAGTTTGGTCTCAACTGGAGGACATTATATTGAGTGAAACCAGTCAGCGACAGAAGGACGATTATTATATGAGACCCCTAAGATAAAAACTTAAAACCATACTCATACATAATAGAAAAGACTCTTTGACAGCTACAAGGGTGGGGAAGGTGGGAGGGCGGGAAGGCAAGGGGCGAGGGTTTAGATTAGTTAATTGTTAGAAATTTGGTAGGGTGAAATTGGTGACAATTCGCATTAGTAAGAAGATCAATATTAATGAGACTTCGACACAACTTGTGTACTCCTCCTCTCTTAACCAAATATTGTAAGCACAGAGTATGTACACTTTCATTTTTTTATTTAATTAAAAAAAATTGTTTTAACCTGAAACCCATTTTTTAAAATCTTAAATTTAATCATCTGTTGGTAAGTATTAATAGCAGACAGGAGAACAATATGGAAGACAGTCATTACTGTCTCTGTTGGTATGTTTGAGTGATAACTAAACATCAAATACATATACTAAAGCAAATGGGAAAAAATGGATTACATTCACAAAATAGTGTAATAATGTAAACGTCCATCCCTGGAGAAGATGGACAATGTTTCCAGCCGTGGATGTCCCAGACGACAGTGTTTGGACATGGAAGGTGGTGAAATGGGAAACATTGTAAAACAGGAGTGAAGTCATTTTCCTGGGTCTCATTTATAAGTCACCAGGGCACTGAGGGTGCTTGGGGAAGGATGTGGGTGGTATAGAATAACAGCTCCAACTCTAGAGGAGAAACTCAATCCTTATTTTTAAGTGTTATAAAGGGAATCCCTGATAACATCGATTCCACTCTGTTGGCCCACATTTTTAGGTCTCAGCAGTCCAGTGAAGAATACTACTGGTGTCAAGATCCATTCACTGCCAGATGTCACACAGTGCGAGTCAGCTGTGAAGATGCTGATAGTGAGTCCATTTTAGCAGGTTCCAGCGGCATTCATGGTGACAGAAGAATATTCATAGCTTGGAGCTGGATGGAGCCACGTGGAGCTCTAATAACTCGGGCCTGATGTGAATGCCTGCCTGTTAGATCTCCCTGAAGAAGTGATCAAGAGTCATTTCAAATGGGTTTCTGAGACACACTGTCTCCACTTCCTGAAATTTCTCCTAGGCTTTGAGCCAAGCTATCAGTTCAGTTACAAACCACGGCTATGGCTGCTACCAAAGGGTTAGCAGTTCAAAACCACCAGCTGATCCTTGGAGAGATCCCATGGGGCAGTTGTACTGTGTCATATAGAGTCACAGTAAGTAGGACTTGATTATATACTTCAAATGGAAACAAAAAAAATCTAACTCTTGACCAGCAAGTTGTTGGAGCAGCGCCCTTTCCTGTCCCCAGGACTGCGGGGCACAAATGCAAGAGCAAGAGGCAGCGGGGTGGGAAGAAAACGACAGACATCTTTTCCTTCCTTTCTGTGAGTGAGAGGCTATAAAATCACGAGAAGAAAAAAACAGTTCTGACAAAATACAGGTTATAATATCTTAAAAGCACCTCATATGTCTCTTTATCCTGAATTCCTCAGCTGGAAAAAATACACTTTAAAAAATGCAAAACGCATCTTTTAGAACTTACCTTTTAAAGTAGATTAGTTAGAGGGTTGTAGTTATCCCTACAGCAGCCCCGTGGGAGTGAACTTCCCCTCCTCAGAGAAGAGCCCCTCTGTGTATCACGGCTCCCAGGAAGGACTGAGTCTGCTCTGGAAATAGTCTAAGGATCACAAAAACAGGAATCTTCTGACTCTGGGAACGCCAGGGTCAAAACTCAGCCACCAGGGATTGTAGTCACTTGACACTTTGCACCTCACCCTTTGGGAGAATCAGATGACTTTGATAGGGCTCTAAGCTTTTTTTTTTTTAAAGGTGCCATTGCAAGTCAGGGACAGCTAAGGGACAGTTTGACAGTTTGAGTAGACCAGCAGGAATAGGAAAAAGAAGGAATAAAATCAGAGTTAAAGACAGCAAAAAACTCTATATGATCAAATATAGAAAAACTCAGGAAACCTCATTTCCCTACAGCTGTTGCTCATCAGCCGTGAAACCAAAATTCACATTTTACTGAGATCCTGTAAGGTGTGTGCTAACCACTGGGCCTGAGCCTGCATCCTGTGTCATTTGGTGCCATCCCACCGCATCCAGGCATAATGCTGGAATGTCACTGTAAGTGAAGATGAATTCAGCAGGACTCAGTGTGCCTCATCGGAGGCACGTGTGTCACCTGCTGGGTTCCCAAAGGCAGTCACACTCTGCTCACTGCCGGGGTTATAGGGTTACCTAAGTCTGTCTGAGCTCCCTGATAAGGTACAGAATCTTTGAGCACAAGGACTCAGTCCTACTCGACTTGTCTCCTTCAAAGTGCCAGACCCTGAAGGAGGAGCAAAGTGGGTGAAATAAACTGAGTCCCTAGAAATAAAGGAAAACAAAATTACACCCCGGAAAAATGCCCTTTCATCCTCTCCCTCGCAGACTCTAATGACCATTCATGGTGAGAGAATGGGAATTTGGGACCAGGAAAATTGGTGAAGTGGACATAGTGATGGATTCTGCGTTTAGGAGACATCATTTCACGCTTCTTTGCTGAGATACATGCCCACCAACTTAAAGGTCAAAGGGTGCTGACCTAACCACGTTTATGCACATGTGCAAATGAAATATTGTTTACTTCCTATTAAAAAATATATAGTCTTCCTCCAGCACTATCCAACTGGAAAAGACCACAAAACAATAACTTGTCCCATCTTCAATGTTTAATATGTTTCAATATTATTTATATTCTAATCAGTTATGTCCTGAAGTGAAAAAATGCATATAAATATATGCATCTGTGTGTGCTCTGTATATATAGTATATAACTAGATATTGTGTGCATTCTCCACACAAAGATTAAGTGCAAATCAGATTATCACTGATAGTTGAACACTTTCTTATAACTTTCCAAAACACCCCAATACTTTGTACCCACTGCCATTGACGTGATTACACAACAGAGAACTCCCCGGTGGGGTGTGTCTAGGAAGCAGCCAGTGGCCTCAGGCTGCCAGCATTTTGTCTAGCAGCCATGGCTCCGAACTGCCGTCCCACCAATGCTGACAGGTAAAATAAAAACCCAGACTGTTTAGCAGTGTTCCATTTTATATGTGTGTATACACACACACACACACGGACTGCCAGTTAAGTTGGTGAACTCATCCTAGAAAAAGTGCTCCATACCTCATTGCTAAATATCTCTATGGTCACCTTCAGAGTCCTTCCCTTGGATGCTATGTGCCCATGCCAGTGCCTAGTCTACCCTTCAAAGCAGCGTTAGAATTCTTTTTCTGGAGTGGCCGTCAGACCTGTCGTCCTATTACTGCTGATGCCCTGAATGTCATTCAAATGTCTTCCTTTCAGTATTTCCTTTGTTTTGGGGTAAAGAAAAAAGTCACTGGGGGCCAGATCAGGTGAGTAGGGAGGGTGTTCCAATACAGTTATTGGTTTCTTGGCTAAAAACTCCCTCACAGACAACTAGGCAGTCAAGTTCATGAGCTTGCCACTGTCACATTGTGCACAACGGCCCTTCCAAAAAAAGTTCCAAAATTGTTTTGAGTGCTGGACTAAGTGCTGGCATTGGTCCATAGCTTCCCAAGGGGAGCACTTTGATGTTCAGCCATGAGCTTGCAGCAGTTTATCTAGGATGAGTTCACAGACTTTATTGGCAGTCCTTGATGTATAAATGTACAGACACACACATGTATCACAAGAAGCGTAAATAGAAATCTGGAGAAGAAAAAGTTAGGGCTAAATCAGTAAGTGAAATGGAAGATTATAAGGGGAACACCATTTCAGGAAAGAGTAAGGCAGAAGGGAGACTGCGCAGAGCCAGGCACCTTCAGACTGAGCCCAGACTCCAGCCGGTGGCCTGAAGGTCGGTGTGCCGTGAGTGCAGAGCTGGGTCGGGGCTGGCAGAGGGAGGGGAAGGCCTCAGAGGGAGCCGTGAGCCATACCAGTGTGCCTCACCTTATAGGCGACAGTGTTTATTTGAGTATGCATCTCTGTCCCACTCTGCCGCAGAAGGGCCTTGTGGCAGCTTCAGACTTCACCATCCAAGCCTGTGCGGCGATTTCAGCATGCCCGCGCCACTGTCTGCTCATTTCTCCAGAGGAACGTCAGAAGCAAGAAACACAAAAGGCAAGCAAAGTTACTAGATGTGACGTTAACAGAATCTAAGTGAGCAAAATGCTTGATGACGAACAAAGCTCCAAAATAAGAAGACAGTCAACGCTCTCCTAGGGAATCCTGGGCAGACATGAGCCCTGGAAAAGGACAGTGACGTCGTCCCACACAGGAGTCTCAGTGGTGTGATAAAACCAGGCAGAAAATAATAATAAAACCAGAAAAACACCAGAGACGGAAGTTTTGCACGGGTCAGAGGAAAATCTGGATCCTCCAGGAAGGCTGTTCCAGCTCTTGTTGGTTTGATTCCGTGAGTGTTGGCCGATTTATCGAAGGAGACACAGCAGAGGAGCCCAGTGAAGCTTGCCAGTAAACTAAGCATGCCTGCTTCTGTGATGAGTCATTTTGCCAAAGCACTTTAAAAATAAGGCCCAGAAATATTATTAAGTGATAATTAAAAGGAAAATGTATGCTCAGCGTTGGCCTGAATTGCAACACCGGGGAATGGCAAATTGGGAAAACACTGCACGTCACAAATTTGTAAGCAATTTCTGTGACGTACTGGACCAAGTCAGGCTCATACACAGGGTTTAACTATTTAAAAATGCCAGCATATGATCTGTGTACTATTTCTTTTGTCCTGAGTTCATCCGTTAGTTCACCATGAGTTCTGCCACAAAAATATTACACCTAAAATTCTTTTTTCCATTTGGTTACAGGTAGCCACCCTCTCACAAGGGCATGTTGTCCTGATGACCCCACACACTCAGTTCTGACCTAAGTTGGATGCCTCGTTTTCTTCCTTAGTTTTCATTACCCTCACCTTTTCTTCTTTATAAATCTAGTTCTTATCTGTCATTGGGGTAGGGCACGTTACGTGTAAACTTACAGTTAGGTTTAAATACATACATACATGAAAAACACAAATGGTAAAAATTTACTCCAGTGATGAAGAAGAATTTGACAACGCTGGCATTTTTGTCGGTCTTAAGAACTCCAGATGGGGAGGGTTCCTGAGCATCGGGACTGTCTCTGGGAACAGGGATGGCATTTCTCGTTGGAAAATGAGTGACAGTTGTCTGGAGGGCTGTTTTCTGTTCCTCTTCGTGTGTTTCTCTATAATGTCTTACTGCTTCCTGAGTCTGCTTCTGGACTTTGGCAAAGCACTCAGCATTTGGGGGTCATGTTTTCAAGCAACTGAAGTACCTGATTTAATTTACAAACTGAATCTCCACAGCAATGTTTTGAACAGCAAGTCATCAAGTTGAACAGCCAAGAGGGACAACATGAGTGAGTTACATGCAACAGCGTACGTGGTACATGGTGGTAATGGTTAAAATGTAGAAAGCAAAAAACGGTGGTGCGCAGTGTGACCTCTGGCGATCCCACATGTCGTATATTGGGGACTACCTGTGCTGTGAATCCAGGTGTTGAGAGAAAATGAAACCCAGCAAGGCACCAGCAAACAAAAGGAGAAGCAAAATATGCATGGTCTTAAGAATGGTCTCTGAAAAGTTTGAACAAGATGAGATTCATGGTAGAGACTTTTTGTATATAAATTAATACCAATCAACATGACAAATCAGCACTGTTGATGTAGTTATGATAAGCCCAGGTAATCTGCAAATTAGTCACCAAATCAAGCATTCTCTTTGGAAACATGTCTCTTACAACACTCAGCCTACTTACAGACGCTTGTAACAGGCTACGTGCCAGCTTTGGAGTGGTTGTGGATTCACGGAAGTGGGTGGGACCACAGAACTTCCCCCTGATCCTGAAATTGTCTCTGTCCCATTTCAGGCCTTGTTGCACCATAGCAATGAGACACCCCAAAGGAGGGGACAGAAACAGAAGTGACCTCTGATTTCTTCCCTTCAATGTCCACTGCATATCACACTAATTCTAGCACTCAGCGCCACAGAGTGAAATGAAATGTCACTCTTTCATCATGTGACTGTTGGAACACAATGATGGGAAACTTCCACTCGGCAGAGGAAAGGCTGGAATTCTGTGATCTGGATGTTCTGCAAAGTCCCTGTTTTCTAAGCGTGACACTCTGCTCTACCAACACCAGTCTGTTTCACGGGAACAGTGACACTCCTTGGGCTTGCCGCAGGGCAGCCATTTCCTCGTGCCCAAAGGAACGCTGGTGCAGGAAAGAAAGCCCTGGGCTCACTTGCCTGCAGGCTCTGCAGAAACACAAAACTGCTTCCAGGGAAGTCTTTTTACTGATCAGGCAGCTGTGACGAGGATGTCAGAACCCAGGAGTTTGCTTTCTAGCGTTTCCCTCTCCCTCTTCACTCGGGGTCATGACTATTCATTGGTCTACTCGGGGCAGAGTGCAGCCAGCTCTGTGATAACTGCTGGAAACCTATCTGGGGGTTAAAATAATTCCTGAGGAATTTCGCTTTTGATTCAGTGAGGGACTCCAGGACAAGCACTTAATCTTGGGCTCTGACAGTCTTCCTAGATACCTTTACGGAATGATTTAAGTACCCACAAGTTAGCAGCTGCTTTGTGAAAGCTCTTGGGAGAAAGATTTCCTGCAGTCTGCAAGTTGTATTCTTAACTATTAGATTGGTGAAGTCTTTTTTAGAGCTACAGTGTTGGGCCTGGCTGGCTTTCATCTAGTTAGCCCAGGACTAAAGTGATCCACTGGATTAGGGCAATAATTCAATGTGGATGTTTGCTTTGTGTTTCAAAAACAAATGAAATGTTGAACAGTTGTCAGGTGTTAGCTTGATCTTTATTGTAACTCTTTGCAGAGATTATGAGGATGACCCTGGGCACTTGAAGTGAGATTTGGATAGTTGCAAATACCAGACGATGATGATCTGGTTTCACCAGCAATCAAAGAAGTATTAAATAATCAGATAACATCTCTACACCTTCAAAAAAATACGTTTATGCTAGTCTGTACATGCTACTAATCATAAAGCGATCAGAGGAACTGCGCGCACGCACACACACACACACACACACACACACACAGAAACTGTTTCTGTGATTTCCTTCTCTGTGTCCAATGACAGCAGTAATGCAGTCTATTTTGATCCATCCACACTCCACGCACCTCGAGGCTCTGAAAAAAGAAGAAACACCGATGTGGGTCACAGCCGCCGTCTAGGCTCATGAAGGTCAATGGGAATTGTCATGCTGGCTTCTGATGAAGCTTTTTCTCCTGTTTGGAACTCACTTCATGAGTTAGAATTGACTCAACAGTAATGGGTTGCAGTTTTCAAGAACTGAGATTTAATTAGAACTATCACATCTTAGTCCTAAATTGAAGCCAGTCAATCCAAACCTTTTGCTGTTGAGTTTATTCTGACTCATACTGACCCTACAGGACAGGGTAGTACTGTCCCATAGAGTTTCCAAGCAGCACCTGGAGGATTCGAATTGTCAGTGTTTTGGTTAGCAGCCATAGCACTTAACCACTTCATCATCACGTTTTCCTATACCTGATTTAGATCTGCAAAAATGGTTTATTCTAATCCATTATAGAAAACCCTGGCGGTATAGTGGTTAAGTGCTAACCAAAAGGTTAACAGTTTGAATCTGCCAGGCACTACTTGGAAACTGTATGAAATGGTTCTCCTCTGTCCTATAGGGTCAGTATGAGTAAGAAACAACTCAACGGCAATGGGTTTGGTTTAATCTGCTATAGGGTTACTATGACTGAGAATCAACTGGCTGGCAGTGGGTTTTTTTGGGGTGGGGGGATGTGTATGTAGGTAGAAAAACTCAAGACAAGGCTGGTGAGCATATTTCCCAAAGTCATGGTTAACTTAAAGTAGAGCCCAAAACTTTTGACCCACAGCTAAGTTCCCTTTTCCTTATATCAAATTGTTCTTTGTTTTTGATTTTATATTCTCTGTCTGGTCTATTAATCTTCATTTTTGACAAAGAAGAAAACCCTTACAATTTTTTCATGTAACTGCAAAATGAGGTTTTCCATTTTTAATGTGATATGTGTGTTTAGTGCCTTTTAAGATGAATGTTTCTGGTGATCTAGCTAGGATTCCAAATATACCCAAAGCTGACTGTGTTCCCAGTCCTGTGTGTATGTTGGGCCGTGATGATGATTGATCTTGTTTCTCCTCCATTCTCCCATGTCATTTATTTCCCACATATGGCGACTGCATCTTTTTTGTGATGTGTTTCCCGTGTATAGTGACAGTGCCTTTGAACAGACAGCCTCCTCCCACGCACCATCCATTTCCCTCCATTTGATTTCCATCTTCATCAAGTTCATGAAACCTGTGAGCTTACCTGGATCACAGGAGGGCTGCCTGGCATTTTTTGTATCTACAACTTTCTTTCTTGCTCCTTATCTTGGTCAGAGTGGACTTGGCAGGCTGGTTTCACTCATTGAGGGATTTTTGTATCAGTTTTGTCTTTGCCTGTTGGCATAGTGGGTTCACTGCTACACCTGCTAACCAAAAGGTCAGCAGTTTGAATCTACCAGGTGTTCTTTGGAAACTCTATGGGGCAGTTCTATTCCAACCTCTACGGTCTCTATGAGTCAGATCCGACTCGATGGCAGTGGATTTTTGGGTTGGTTACAAACATGCGGATTAGAGTCCAGGTGTCTGACATACATATCTATGGTTTAATAAAGAGTTTCTTGTGACTGTTTTGTGACGCATGCAGTTACCTGTGGGCTATGTGCTGAAGTCAGACCTGACTTGATAGCAGTAGGTTTAGGTTTTATGTGCTTAAAAACATGAACGATTCCTTGCCAAAGTGATATATAAACTCTGATGTAAAAATTGTCTTTTGAGACTCCACGGAGAA
Source organism: Heterohyrax brucei (assembly GCA_028571685.1). Taxonomy (NCBI): domain Eukaryota; kingdom Metazoa; phylum Chordata; class Mammalia; order Hyracoidea; family Procaviidae; genus Heterohyrax; species Heterohyrax brucei. The sequence continues at coordinate 82,802,304 of CM053160.1, forward strand.
CAGCCTGAATTACTGTTGAGTCTCTGGTGGTGTCATTCCTCCTGACCAACCTTCTTCTTCTTTCTAACTTGGCGTATGTTTCATTGGCTCAACTCCTTCAGGGCACAGACCCAAATCAGGTAATAGTACGGCTGCTAATCAGAAGGTCAACAGTTCACATCTGCTAGGTGCTCCCTGGAAACTGTGTGGCAGTTCTACTCTGTCCTATGGGGTCACTATGAGTTGGAATCAACTCAAAGACAATAGGTTTTGATATATCTGTGGATATTTCCTAACACTAGATCTCTGATCTCAAGTCTACCAAAAAAGTGAACATGTTCACATTAGTGTATACATGTTGGGTGATGACAGTGATTGGAGTTGTTTCTTATTACTTGTTAGTGAAAATTGAGGAGATTGACCACAATTCTTAAAATGCTGAGAAATCTCTGTAATGAGTTTCAAGGGAGGAGACTTCACACTTCCATGGGCAAAATTAAGTCAATTAACCATGTAGCTTTTGTTGTCTTCCTTCCCAAAACATTGTTAATATTGGTGGGACCATTCTTTCTGAAGCCATCAGTATTGTATAATAGCACAACACTCCCCTCTTGGTAGGTGGGCTATTCTATTCAATAATTTCTGCAACATTACATCTAATATGTCCTTAAACATTTAACTCACCCCCAATCCTGCTCTAGCTTCCACTTCCCTTCAGAACAAAATTCTTGTCCGTCTGCTGTGTGTCCTCTCCATCTCTATCCTTAGGCCATTCCAGTTGGGCTTCTGTCCTCTCCTTGTGGAAATGACTCAGGTCAGAGTTTATCCAGTATCTCTATGTTGCCTAGTCCAGTGATCACTGTCTGCAAATTTTGGCATTTGCTACCATCTCTTATTTTTTCCTTCTTAAAATAGCTCCTCACTGTGGGTCCTCTGACATAACCCTCACCCAACAAGGACAGTCCGAGTCCCTCTTTTCTTTTGTCTCTCCTGTTCTGGGGCATGACTAGACCTATCTCACCCATAACTACCATTTTTAATGCCTAGATATCTCTTCATCAATGCATCTCTAGAATTACCTTTTCCCTGACTTTCAGATTCATGGATCTCTTGTCTAATGACATCTCTTTCTAGAAATCTAAACTCAAACTGGACCCAGCCACTCATTCATCCTAGCCAGTTTCTTCCTCACTTCTCACTCTCATTGAGTTGCACCACCATCCACCCAGTAGCTCAAATCGGGTCCTAGGAACACCACTAATTACTGTCTCTGCCTCTCTGCCCATTTCCAACCCATCAGCAAGTGTTTGCATTCTCAGCCTGAAATATAACAAGAATCTGAACACCTCTCTCGTCTCACAAACTTAATCGGTAGCCCTCATATGAAAGCAGAATAGGTTACCTTTAAAAAAAAAAACATTCAACACATGTTGATACTGATGTTTACTGTGTTAGGTGAATTTCCACAGATTAATTAACTTGCTATCATCTGTGTTTTATTATTTCTAGTGTGCACAAGAAGAAATCGAGACTTACTGAAGTTACTGAGAAACTAATTGTATGAAAAACTGAATTTATTAATGTAGAAGTAAGGAACAAAAAAAGGGCTTCAAAACCAGGAATGTTGGATTTCCATGTCTGTGGTCTTTACCAACCATCTGTAGTGTCTGTTTTCAGTTAAAGGGAATGTAGCATGTGTTTGATACATACAAGTTCTGCCAATTAAGTTCTCAAACTCATCCTAGAAAACATACTACATACCTTCGAAGTCCTCCTCTTGGGAAGCTATCCACTGACACCAGTGACTAATCCACCTTTCAAAGCAATTTTGGAGCTCCTTTTCTGGAATGGTCATCAGAGCTGTTATTATATTACCTTGATGTCCTGAATGTCATCAAAATGTCTTCTTTATCTTTTCTTTATCTTCAGGTAAAGAAAAAAGTCACTGGGGGCCAGATCAGGAGAACAGGGAGGGTGTTCCGATACAGTGATTTGTTTACTGGCTAAAAACCCCTTCATAGACAGCTGTACGATTAAGTTCACAAACTTGCCTCCTTGGCACTATGCACAATGGCCATTCCAGAAAGAGTTCCAGAATTGCTCAGAAGGGTGAAGTAGGTGCTGGCATCAGTGCATAGCTTCCCAAGGGAGTGCTTCAAAGGTGACCACAGTGCTATTCAGTAATGCGGTGTGCAGCACTTAGACAATTAAGTTCACAGACTTGTCAGATTTCGTATGTGTTGATTGAAAGTGAGACTGAAAATTCTAAATGTAGGTAAGTTACTAAACAAAATGAGAAATTTTCATGGTACATTGCAATTTTTGAAATCATTACAGTGTTATGTCTTGTTATCATATTTCTATAATGTTATAGTGCTATTGGATATGATATTTTAAATATAATAATTGAAATAAATAAATTAGCTTATTTATGCTAGGACTAGAAACTCTTATGTCACAGTGTTTAAGAGTTCAGCTACTAACCGAAAGGTCAGCAGTTCAAATCCACTGGATGCTTCTTGGAAACTCTGCTGGGGCGGGTACTTCATCCTGTAGGGGCCTCTGAGTAGAAATCAACGTGATGGTAAAGAGTTTTGGTTTAGATGCTAGGATTGAGTACATCAGTTTCTGAATGTTACGGATAGGTTTAAATACTAGCTACTTCAGAAAGTTTGGGGTTCTCTCATTAACTGTACTCTGCCTTTTACTGTTGTGTGTGTGCGCGTGCATGCGTGTGCGTGTGTGTGTGTATATTTGTGTTTCAGGTTACGTTTTGCAATACTCCAATACTCAGTAGCCAGGCCTTTTGCTAGGGCAAGGCAGTTGGAACATTATACTGTGTTTGTTTGCCACTGGGAAAAGCCCCTTGGATTATAGAATTGATCCAACATGGAACTTGGCTGGAGTCCAACTCAGTGGGAGTTTGTATTTCTCAAATTTGAGTTTTTCATTTTGTTCATTTATTTTGTAACACCACAGAGGAGTTTTGGGATTTATACTCTTTTTAACTTCTTAAATATAATCTGATAAGGATTCTTTCACGTGCAGCTTCAAATTTGGTTCAGAGACCCAAGGCAAGGGTGTCCCCTGCATCCTAACCTGGTAAGCTAATGACTTCTAAGTAGCCCAGCAGGAACCTGATGACTTCTAACCACTTGCCAATTGATTCTGAGTATTTTCTTTATGAAATCAGTCTGGGTGAACTGGGCAGGCTTTAGCTATCAGAAGAGGAGGAGGATCAGAGATGAAGAAATCAGTTACAAGGTAAGTGTGGAAGACACTAGGGGTAATAAGAGGTGTATTGGGGGTCTTGGACCAAACATTGCAGTACCTACAAATGGCACCATCAATAGAGCTTCCTGTTTCAGCAACTGTGTAACCACAACATTAAGAAAATCACCACCTGGTATCAGTGCCATGGCTTCACTGTTGGTCAGTTTTATTCATTCAGCTACTGAAAGATTAATTGAACTGGTGGGAGATTTTGCTTCCAGAGATAAATTTGCTTCACTTGCTTACAACTCTTCCGTAAGAAGAAAAATAGAACAGGCACAGCAATGAATTAAACAAACATTTACTGTGAGCCTGTGTGTAAATCAGGTACTGGGCGAATCCCTGGGCACAGGAGGAGGAATGGCCCGCAGCCCTGTCTTCTGGGAGTTTGTGGATGGTGACTTTCTCTGTGCGGCCTCAGATTAATAAATGATAATTTGGAGGAAGAGACTCTCTCTGCAAAGAGATTAAATGTGAATATGAAATTTCATGCATGCATACCTCTCTCAAATCCTTCATACAAAGCATAAATGTATTTCTGCACCCCTTGAAATTTTGATGAGCCACACTGAAGTTCTGAAGGCTAGCAAGGGAATCTCTACAAGGGGACAATCCAAAGGGACAACGGCGCTGGGGGGCATTATTTAAATTGCAAGAAGTGTTTCCGGGACTATTCACAAGTATTCCTTGTAGTTTAGTTATGGAATAAGATGTTCAGTTTCACACTAGCATTATTCAAAGGCATTAAAAAGCCAAGCCATTGCCTTCAAGTTGATCCTGATTCATAATGACAGCATAGCAACTCCATAGGAAAGAGTCCAACTGCCCCGTAAATTTCCAAGGAGCGCCTGATGATTTTGAACTGCTGACCTTTTGGTTAGCAGATATAGCACTTAATCATGATGCCACCACAGTTTCCTTCAAAGGCATTACGTGTTTAAAAAAAAAAAGTGACTTCCATGGCCTGGAATGGAGTGACAGATGACGGGGAAGATGTCAGTGTTGGTTAGGGTTCTTCAAGGAAATACACAGAAAAGCTTTACAGGATGGAAAAGTGTTCATGCCCATATTTCAAAGAGCTTATGTAACAACCAGAAGTGAAATAAAATACGGTAACAAGTTTAGTGCTTCAACCGAAAGGTCAGCGGTTCAGATACACCAGGCAGTCCTCAGAGTCCCTGTGTGGCAGCTCTCCTGTATCCTATAGGGAGTTCTCCCGTGTCCTGTAGGGTCACTGTGAGTAAGAATTGCCTTAACACCAATGTGACTTTTTCTTTTAGTATAACATAAATTTATATTACATATGTACATAAAAATTTTGCATAGCCTTATAAGCACTTATTTCATTGTATTTTTACTAAGTGCAGAAACCAATCTGGAAACTCTTGGAATAGCAGTTAGGGATCCTGTTCTTTTAGAGATCTGTGCATCTGTGCTCCCCTCAAGACAGAGATAAAAATGACAATTCAGCATGATAACACTGTCACGTCCGGAAATAAAAGAAAATAAACTCGTTGATGTTGCTTAGAAGACAAAACCTGAAAGAGCAGTGTTTTCAGTTTCTAGTTTCTGTTTGAGAGCAGAGGCCTGCATTTCTTCTGGTTTCTCTTCTGTCCTGCGGAACCCACTGCTGCCCCCACCCTTTCCTCAGCACCCCTGACCCCCCAAGCATATCTGGCTCTAAACACAAAGGGAAGTGCAGCCCTGACTCTTAGTTGCACCACTAAGACACAGCCCGTTAACCTTGCAGGTACAGACAGAGAAGGGTCACCAGCGAGTCTTCCCTCCAAAGAGCCCACCCCTCGGAGTGAACTTCCTAGTTGTCACTCTGGTACCCTGTGGGCTGGGGGGACAATGTCTCCATCAAGAACTCCGTGCAAAGTGGTAAAAGCAAAGGGTAGCAAATCACAGGCAGAAGTTTTGCCTTGATGTTTTCCCTGCCTAGAAGATCATTTTTTAGCCTTTCACTTCTTGGAAACCCTGGTGGTGTAGTGGTTGAGTGCTAGAGCTGCTAACCAGAAGGTGTGTAGTTCACATCCAGGGGATGCTCCATGGAAACTCTATAGGGCGGCTCTACTCTGTCCTCTAGGGTTGCTGTGAATCGGACTTGAGTCACTGGGTTCAGGGTTTGGTTTTTCTCTTCTCACCATGAAGGTCTCACATAACAAATGCAACCTGCTGAGAGTGACCGTTTGTCGCCGTCCCGTCTGACATAGGACCCTAAGCTCCCTTCTCCTGTCACCTTGTATAGTTTTCACAGCAGTTACCATCTTTGATTACAGTTCTCTTGTTGATTGGCCATCTCTGCCGTTAGCCTGTAAGCCTCCCAACAGCTGAGAGCTTGCCTTCCTGGGCCTCCCTAGTATCTGCAGTACCTAAAATCATGCTGGGCTTACAGTAGGTTCTCCAGGAGTAACGGATCAGTGAATCAGTGAATCAGTGACATGAACACTGCCCCTTGTAGAGAAAAGGAAGGCATGATGGCAAAATGTGACCAGTTACAAAGCGGGCTCCTGACCAATGTTGGAAATACTGGTAGTTTACCAGACAGACAGTGCTCCCTGGACACCTGAACTGCCAGAGTTCAGTACATTCATCTCCCTGGAAGTCCACACGCAGCAAGTAGCCATTCTCTTTTTTATGAATTTGCAGATTAAGATACATTAACTCTATCGTAAAACAAGGAGACATAGTGTCTTGGTTGTCTAGTGCTGTCATAACAGAAATATTACAAGTGAGTGCCTTTAACAAACAGAGACTTCGTCTTTCACAATTTAAGAGGTTAGATGTCTGAATTCTGAGTGCCAGCTCCAGGGGAAGGCTGTCTGTCCCTGTCAGCTCTGGATGAAAGTCCTTGTCATCAATTTTCTCGGCTCTAGGAGCTTTGTCAGTGGAGTGACCCTGGGTACAAAGGCCATGCTCTGCTCCAGGCTCTTCTTTTTGCTTGGTGACAATGAAGTCCCTGTCTCTCTGTTAGATTCACTCCCCTTTTCTCTCTTGCAGATCAAAGATGTGACTCCAGCAAGGATGTGACCTGTTACTCCCTTTCGTAAAGATGGGACTCGAGATCTGCCCTTCACTAGTCCTGCCTCGTCCATAGAGAGAAGTTTAGGATTTACACACATAGAACAGCAGATACTTACACAGCATTACAAAATGGAGGACAATTACATCATATCACGAAGTGGAGTACATCTGGGATTCAAGGCCTCGCAGGTTGACAGATACTTTTGTGAGACACAATTCAGTCCATGACAGACATGATACAGTATTTATCCTTTTATGGTTGACTTATTTCACTTAGCATAATGTCTTTCAACTCCATCAATATTTTAGCATGTATCAAGACTTTGTTCCTCTTTGTGGCTGAGAAGTAGTCCACTGTGTTTATGGAGCACATTTTGCTTATTCATTCATCTGTTGATGGGCATTTGGGTTGTTCCCACATTTGGACTGTTGGGAGTGGTCCTGAAGTAAACACTGGTGTTCAAGTCTCTGCTTTCAAGACTTTGGGGTACATACCTATGGGTGGAATTGCTGAGTCATAAGGTAGTTCTGTGTTGAGGAACCACCACCCTGTTTTCCACAACAGCTGTATCATTTTTAGTAGCGGGTAAAGGTCCCAGTTTCCCCACAGCCTTGCAAACATTTGTTACTTTCAGTTTGGGTTTTGAGCATTACCATCCTTTTGTTGTTGTGAGGTGCCACTGAGTCACTTCTGACTCACAGCAACTATGTGTGCAACAGAACAGAACACTGCCTGGTCCTCTGCCATCTCAACAGCTGTTGCTATGCTTGAGCCCGCTGTTGCCGCGACTGTGCCACTCCATTTTGTAGGTCTTCCTCTTTTTCACTGACCTTCCACTCTGCCAAGCAAGATGTCCATCTCCGGGGACTGATCCCTCCTGACGACATGTCTAAAGTATGTGAAACACCATCTAGCCATCTTTGCTTCCAAGGAGCACTCTGGTTGTATTTCCAAAAGAGATCTGTTAGTTCTTTATGGCAGTCCATGTTACAGTCAATATTCTTCTCCAACACCACAATTCAAAGGCATCAATTCTTCTGTATTCCTTGTTCATTGTCTAGCTTTCTCATGCATATGATGTGGTTGAAAATACCCTGGCTTAGGTCAGGTGTGCCTTAGTCTTCAAGGGGACATCTTTGCTTTTCAACACTTTAAAGAATTCTTTTGCAACAAAATTCTAGCACAGGTATGCCAGATTTTCAGAGTCAGTTCCTCCTAGACATTTGTCTTGAGGGACATTCAATTATGGATTAAGATCTTGAATTGTCCTCAAATGAAAAAGATCCAAGCTCAAGACTTCTGTGTTCCCCAGTTCTCTTTCACAGTAAAACAAATTTGCACTCTGAGATATTCTTATTATATTTGGATCTAATTTTCATTCTTGGAGTTTACAACTTTTGGCATGAATAACGTACATCTTCTTTGTCAAGAAATTAAACAATACACCAGCAATGAGAAATCTGAAAGGTAGATTTAGAGAAACAATTCCTTTCACAATGGCATGTAAGGCAATAAAATACATAGGAATATGTCATGGATTGAATTGTGTCCCTCCAAAAGTGTGTGTAGCCATGTGGCTGGGCCATGATTCCCAATATTTTGTGATTGTCCTCCATTTTGTGGTTTTCCTGTGTAGTATGTTAAAGGATTAGGGTGGGACTGTAAACCCCTTCATAGGATTACTTCCCTGCTCCACTGTAAAAGGAGTTTCCCTGGAGTATGGCTTGCCCCACCCTTAATCCTTCCATCCTATAAGAGATAAAAGGAAAGAGAAGTAAGCAGAGAATTGGGAACCTCACACCATCAAGAAAGCAGCACTAGCTGGCTAAAACAGAACACATCTAACCAGGCAGGTGAAGGACCTACGGAATGAAAACTATGAAACAACTGCTGAAACGGATTGAAGAAGATGTAAATAAATGGAAACAAATCCCCCGTTAATCAATTGGAAGACTTCATATTGTGAAGATGTCAATACTGTCCTAAGCATTCTAAATATATAATGCAATCAGAATCGAAATTTCATCGACCTTCTTTAGATAAAGAGAAACATCAATCCTCGCCTTTATTGGAATGGTAATAGCTAAAGCAACTTTGAAGGGAAAGAAGTAAGTAGGAGGACTCACACTCCAGATTTTAAACCATACTGTGCAACTACACCAATCAAAACAGCCTGTTACTGGTATAACAACAGACCCATCAGCAAAGGGACTAGAACTGAGAGTCAAGAAATAAACTCACACACACGCATATGGTCAGCTGATTTTTGCAAAGGTGTTAAGTCCCTTGAGTGGTGAAAGAACAATCTCTTCAGTAGGTGGTGCTGGAAACATTGGATTTCCACCTATACAGTATGAAACAGCATTCGTGCCTCCTGCCTACACAAAAACAAACTCAAAATGAGTTAAAAAAGGACTAAATTTCAAACAAAAACCATCAAATTCTTTGGAACAAAAGCAGGGACAACACTGTCTAGCTTAACTTTTAACAGTGGATTATCTAATACATCAACAAAAGTACAGACATCAGAAGGCAAATAAATGAGAACACAGACAAATAAAAAACTTGTGTTCCTTAAAAGGCTAAAAAAAATTTGAAAAGACAAACTGCCAACTGTAAAAAGATCTTTGGAAACCATATCTCCAAGAAGAATCCAAGAACAAAAATATATATAAAATTTTGACAACAACAAAAAGACAAAAAAACCCTAACATAAGATGGATGGACTTGAATTAAAAAATAGGACATTCAAAAGGCCACCAAACACTTGAAAAATCATTAACCCACAGAGAGATGTAAAAGAAAAACAGAGTAAGATAGCATTTCACCCCCGCTAGGGTAGAGTGGATGGAGAACCAGTGCATCAGGATGGAAGGCAGACTCGTTAACAACGGTCATTATGCAGATGACGCAACCTCCCTTGTGGAAAGTGCAGAGGGTCTGAAACACAGATAAAGATCAAAGATCAAAAACCATGCAGCCTTCAGTATGGATTATAACTCAGTGTAAAGAAAATAAAAATTCTCCCAACTGGATGAATAAACAACATGATAAATGGACAAAAGATTGAGGTTGTCAAGGATTTTATTTTACTTGGACCCACAATTAACACCCATGGAAGTGGCAGTCAGGAACCCAGAAGAAAAATATTAGTAGTTGCGTAGTCACCTTGAGGGCTAAAATGCCTGACCTGAGTCACGGAATTTCAGTCATCTCCTAGGCATGTGGAAGCTGGACAATGAGTAACCAAGGCCAGAGAAGAACCGGTGTCTTTGAATTACGTATGATGTTGTAAGAAAATCTGGAAAATACAAGGTGTTGCCCAAAGAAGGAAGGAATCTGGCTGGGACATTTACAGCTGGAATCCTCCTTAGAAACAAGAGTGGTAAGACCTCATCTCATGTACTTAGGACATTGTCTTAGTTATCAAGGGGTGTTGTGACAGAAATGTCACAAGTGGATGCCTGTATCAAAGAGAAATTTATTTTCTCACCGTCTAGTAGGCTGCAAGTCCCAAATCAGGGTGTGATCTCCTGGAGATGGCTTTCTCTCTCTGTCAGCTTTGGAGGGAGGTCCTTGTCACCAGTTTTCTCCTAGTCTAGGAGCTTCTTAGGCACAGGGATCCTGGGTCCAAGGGACATTCTCTGCACTCAGTATTCCTTTCTTGGTAGTATGAGGTCCCCTTGTCTCTCTCGGTTCATGCCTCTCTCTTACATCCCAAAACAAATTAGCTCAACACAGTCTAGTCTTGTAGATGGAGTCCTGTCTCACTAACATAACTGCTGCCTATCCCTTCTCATTAATATTATGCAGGCAAGATTTATAACACATAGACAAATCACATCACATGACAAAATAGTGGACAATCACACACTACTGGGAATCATGACCTAGCCAAACTGATACATGTTTTGGGGAGGGAGGAGGCACAATTCAATCCGTGGCAGATATGTTATCAGGAGGGACTGGTCCTGGGAGAGGGACCGGTCGGGGAGAAGGGCCTCATGCTTGGTAAAGCAGGCAGTCAGCAAAAACGAGAAAGACGCTTGACAAGATGAACTGACACGTGACTGCAACAATGGGCTCAAACGTAGCAGAGACTGCGAAGGTCTCTGACTGGGCGGTCTTTGATTCTGTTCTGCACGGGGTCACTAGTGGTCAGAGCCAAGCGAACGGCACCTAACAACACCTAACACCTAACACCTAACGGCACCTAACAACAATGAGCAGTGGGAAGGGAGAGGCAGGTGTAGGTAGAGAGAATCAGAGTGGTTGCTAAGGAGAAAAAGGTGGTTGAAGTGATAAAAATGTTCTAAATTTTATGATATGGTTGTGTAACACTGTAAATATACTAGAAACCGTTAAACTGTGTACTTTAAATGGGAGAGCTTTATTGGTATATAAATTATGTATCAATAAAGCTGTAAAAATACAAGGTAATATGTTATAAAAATGAAAAATAAAATGCTCTTCAAGCACCAAAAATAGAATGAGGAACTCTTTTTAAGGTAGGTTGAAGAAAGGAATAGATTGTTAGAGGTTTCTTATGAAAGGCAACTTCAAGCTGGATCTTGAAGAGTAAATAGAAATGTTTCAAGTGGAGACCACACGCGATGTTAGACACAAGGACCAAAGGGTGAACGCAGGACAGAAGGGTGAACTCAGAAGAGACTGCTGCTTATTTGCTGGATGATTCAGTAATGGAAGATTCAGTAACAACAACACCCTAAGCCCTTTTCTGTCTTCTACATAAAGTTATACCATGACTGATTCGGGTCAGAAGGCCAGCTCTCAGAAAATCTGTTATTCATCTCTACCATAATGTTAGTTCAAGCAAGTCAGAGTGATGGATTGTGCTAAGAAATAATATTAATAAGACAGAAAACAAGAATGAGAGAAACATTTCAGACCATGTTAAGAATTTATACAGTTCCCTGAAGAAGATATGAAAAGATAAACTGAGCGTAATCAGCGTGGGGTTGTAGAAATAAAATCCATCTCCTTTAGATCAGATGTAGGGCTCTGCTCAGCATTGTCTGTGAAGTTCAGGAGTGGCGATGTTAGTGGACACATAACTGGCATTGACCGGTGATGTTAATGGACACATAACTGGCATTGACCGTCCGGCCTCTTTTTGTGGGGGGCAGGGGCAGGTGAATAGAACTCGTTCACTTTCAAAGTTAGAATACTTCTAGCTTCGTAGTTCAGGAGGAAGCTTACATTTTACACACACCACGTACCTGACCACAGGGGTGTCTGGAGTTTGAGCCAGGAAGCAAAGAAGGTCCACCACAGTCTACTATAGTACTGTCCAAAGTCTTCAGACCTTTCTCCTCATTCTTTCTTTTAACTGGGACTATCAGATGAGATTTCCTTTCTTTCTGATGGTAAAACCAAGTTGAGTTCACCCCGAAGCTGCTGGTGTCTTTGGTACCAATGTCAAAGACAACGTCTAAAAAAATTAAGAGAAGCAAAAACGGCGACCACAGGAAACAGAGTGTCCCAGTGGCCTTCAAATCGATAGTCGTTACCCTCCCCAAGACCACTCTTCTTGCAATTTGGGACATGAATCATTCATTTCGTCTTTTGGCTTAAGCTAGTTCAGGTGGGTTTCTGTTACTTATGGATCCAACTAGACGGCACTTGACTTGGCTGGCTATGGCAAAATATTTCTAGCAATAGTGGAGACAACCAGTTTAACCAGACACTGGTAGATCCTTGAAGGTTTTCCTAAGTTGAATCTGTACAGTAACTGTGAGATTCAACAGACTTCTGATACCCGTCGTTCGATGTCCAGGATCTTCTACGTCAGCCGGAACCTGGACACTTAGTCAGAAGCAACAGTGGTGTGTATGTGCTACGCTATATTTCCCTGAAATCGACAACTAACACCTGTGGAAACAGCAGTCAAGAAATCAAACAGCTTACTGCCCTGGGAAAATCTGCTCCAAAAGACCTCTTGAACGGATTAACAAACACGGATGTCCCTTTGAGGACTGAGGTATGCTTGACCCAAGCCATGGTCTTTTCAGTCACCTTATATACATGCAAAAGCTGAACAATGAATAAGGCAGGCTGAAGAAGAGTTGATGGCTTTGAATTATGGTCTCGGGCTACCCCCCAAAATACACCAATCTTAGAAGAAGTATGGCCAGAATATTCCTAAGAAGTGAGGATGGCTAAACTTTGTCTCATACATGTGATCAGGAAGGATGAGTCCCCGGAGAAGGACATTATGCTTGGTAAATTGGACGGTCAGTGAAGAAGAGGAAGACTTGACTGAGATACCTGACACAGTGGCGGCAAGGGTGGGCTCAGACGCAGCCATGACTGAGGCTGATGCCAGTCCAGGCGGTGTGCCCTTCAGTTGTGCCTGGACTTGCTGTGAGTCAGAACTAACCTAACAACAACAGCTGCTACAAAAGCGGGAACTAAAAGGAAAGAAAAAGTTCTATGAAATTTTGACATCACTGCCTAGCCAATAGATGTTATAATATCCAAAATGGACATGTTTACTTTTATAAAAGCATCAGCCACAGCTAATGTAGGTCAACGATGTCACATATCTAGATACATGCAATGACTCTCTCCCATACTCATGGCAGTTATGTCTGACAACAGAATTCTTTCACTGAGTGTGGACATGACCTAAAGTTATTTTTTTATACAGCCCTGTAGGGCTGAAGTCAGAATTGACTCAGTGACAATAGGTTTGGTGTGTGGTTTTTTTTGGTTTTATAAGAACTTACTGATAAAATGAGTTTGCATGCAAGATAAAATCTACTTGCCAGCTCAACACTAGGGTTGTAATAATTTTTTCAATTAACAGTATCATCCTAACCTCTTTTATCTCTTCTATATAAAGTTATGGAAACTCTGGTGGTGTAGTGGTTAAGTGCTATGGCTACTAACCAGAAAGTTGGCAGTTTGAATCCACCAGGAGCTCTTTGGAAACTCTATAGAGCAGTTCTGCTCTGTCCTGTAGGGTCACTGTTACTCAATTTTTTTTTTTTATAGAATTATACTACTACTAGTTTGAATCAGAAGGCCTACTCTCAGCAAATCTGTTATTCATGTATACCATAATGTTAGTTCAAGCAAGACTCATTTCTTCCAGTGTGTGTGTATTTTAATCCTCAACTACAAACAGTGCATGAAAGGATTTCCTTTTAGTGATAAAGAATTCCAGGCATCTGAGAGCAAATGGGAGAGGTATTTCAGGAAGAATTTTTCTCAGAGTCCCCGAAATCCCACTGTGTGTTTGAGGTTAATCCACCGTTTTCAGAAGTCACTCTGCCAGTGCTCCACTCAGCAGATCCACTCTCTACACAGCGAATCTGAGAGCAAGCCTGACCTGCTTCATTAAAATATAATGCCATAAAGGCAGAAACTTCCCACAGCTCCTCTGACACGTCAGTTCAGAAGTTTTTCAAATCTTTTTTCAATATCCTTCAATACTCTATAGTCCTAAAGTTAAAAGTTTTATATATATACATAAATATATACACACACACACCTAGTGAATTCTTGCATTTCTTTTAGCTAAAGTGTTGGGGGAAAATCAACCAGCTGTTTCTAAAATCTAAGATGCTAATTCATCTCAGCAACTAACGAGAGTCTGCTGTCTTAAATACGCACACAGACACACACACACTTCAATAGACTGAAGAACTCTGTGGGTGGAGTGTGCAAGTCGGTCGACTCAACAGCAGACAACAACAACACACACTTTTATGCCAAACACAGAATTGAGCAATTGTGCCTGGAGGGAAGGCATGTCCCCACCTCAAGTGATCTCGTTGCTCTTTGTCCCTGATCATGGTGTCCCAGGAGTCCTGGTGGCACACTGGTTAAGAGCTCAGCTACTAACCAAAAAAGGAGCAGTTCAGACCCACTACCTCTCCTGGGAAACACTGTGTGGCCGTCCTACTCTGTCCTATAGGGCCGCTAGGAGTTGGAATTGGCTCGATGGCAGTGGATGGGTTTTATGAGGCTGCCAGGAACAATGAAGGATCTGAGACTTTATCCTAGTTGGAAGCTCATAGGTTAACCTGCTGTGGTTTTATGGGTTCTGCTGGAAGTCGTGAGACCCCTGGGTCAGAGACAAATGACGTAATTAATCACTCGGCAGACAGCGGTGACAGAATACAGGCATTTTCTGGCACCAGTTTCCCAAGCTCAGTTCCCAACAGGCCACTTGCCGAGGGCCATGGATGGTGCCATCTGCCCTGTACCAGCAACGGGCTTTGTTAGCAGACGGGAATTCCTAGCTCAGGGAACCCGGAACTTTGGTAACAGGTGGTGAGCCTGTCTGTCGACCTGTTCTGCCAGGTGAAAGTACCTTTATTACACCGACACCAAGCGGGCCTGCCCTTTGCTCTGGAGGGAGAGATTCTATCTGTGTCTCAAGGCTGCTGCAGAAGCATCTCTGACAGGATGGTCAGGAACAAGGACAGCCAGTGGCTCTGCTCACAAGACGTGCAGAAATGCAAGAGACGCACAGGGTCAGTCTCTCGACTGAGGTGGATTAATCAGTCAGTAGGGTTTGGTCGCTTGGAAGGGCAGCGTTGGTTCTGTCTTGCTCTTACTTTCTTAATGCTGAGATAGCAGAAATACCACAAGTAAGTGGTTCAAGAACAAACGTGTATTTTCTCACAGCTTAGCAGGCTAGAAGTCTGAACTCAGGGCTTTAAATCAAGGTGCTCTCTCTGCTTGGTGGAAACATCTTTGCCTCGACGTCTGTCACCAGCCAACCTTGGAATTTCTGGCTTGCAGACCAGGCTGCCTCCTTCCTCTTCAAGTGATGACGGTCTTCCTTTGTGTCTCCCTTCTCCTGTACCTCCTCTTCTCTTGTATATTTCAAAAAGTGGCTGCTTTAAGAGACACCCTGAACTCCTATGGCCCCATTAAAAAACAACCCATACCAAACCCACTGGCATAGAGAAGATTCCGATTCATAGTGCAACACTGTAGGTCAGAGTAGAACTGCCCCAGAGAGTTTCCAAGGAGCGCCTGGCTCATTTGAACTGCCAACCTTTTGGTTAGCAGCCGTATCTCTTAATCACTATGCCACCAGGATTCCCCAGTAACAAAACAAGGAAAATCATATTCTCAAATGACAGTATATCTATAGGCACAGAAGTTAGGATTTACACTACATATTTTGGGTAAATACTGTTCAATCCATAACATCAACGAATCATGATCAATAAATTTTATGATAAATGCACTCACTGAGACCTTTCAGAATGTCGTTATCAATTGAATATTGTCATATAAACTATCAGTATACCAAACCCAAACCAAACACATTGCTACTGAGTCAGTTGTGACTCATGGAGACCCTATAGGACAGAGCAAAACTACTGTCAGTCTACAAATCCAAAAAATACCAAATTTCAAAAGGAACTAGTTGCTGTTTTATTTCGAGCTTATTCCAAGAGTGGTAAACATATTGAAAACAGAGGAGAGTTCCACATTAGAGAAGCAACTTTAAAAATGTAAAATCAGTCACGTAAAGATGATGCAGCATGTACTGGAGACTGAATTGTTCTGTGGCAAATGTTAAAGAATATGAAAATTATTTCAGTATGACCCAGAAAACCAACTTTAGTTTATGTACAGTATGTCATTGACAAAAAAAGACATCGTAGATGTTTGCTACAAAATGACAGCCCAGTTCAGACTTTATCGTCTAAATGCTTCATCAAGTCACAGGTTTAAAAGTAAGGCATTGCTAAGCAGGAGTGAAGTCTGACACACATGGTGCTGTAATATTTAATCAAGAGACTGAAGGAATGCCAATAATTTTTGCTATAAAAGTCATCAACTTTGTAAAACATCATTAACCATCCACATGACACACACAGAAGCCTTGCTCCTAGTTCTGTCGCACACAGAGATACCACTTCCAAACCTATCCCTGCACATGAAGGACGTCTGCCTTCCATGTGGGGACACAGATTCAACCCGGCCTCTTCTGATAGTTGGACACGTAGATATTTTCTAGGTTGGTGCCTTATACAGGAGATACAATGGGAGGAAATCCAATGGAAGGATTTCAAGGTGCCATCACAGAATGTTTTGAGTTATAAATCACCAACCCAGCAGCCACTTGACCCAAGGCCATAACTGATGACCTTTAGATGGGATTGACCCTCTTAACCTACAGTGAGCTCCTCGCCATTGGTTTCCTCTGAAAGTATCTTTGGTTTAAAAGTGTCACACACTCCACATTTCTAGAAATTTCTAGGACTCTTGGTCTAATTCCCAACCATAAACTTAAGGAACTGTGTACTAGGTTGTTGTACTTCTACTGAGGGCCTTTGCAGAGGTAGTCACACCTGTTAAGACTGAAGCTCTGGAAGAAGCCATGCAGATAGTCCTCGTTGCCGTGCTCGCAGCTTGTGTGTTGGCCTGTGTGCCTGAATGATGCCTCATGTTTTGGTCTCAGTTGTCATCAGACTAGCAACTCTCTCAGCACCCAGTCCCTCTGCATCCGTCGTTACCCTGCCCCGGCCCACCTCTTCAGGTTATACTTGGAGCGGGGCTCCCTCATCCATGTGCTACTACGGGTTCCCACCATGGAAGAGCACCAGGGCTTCACATTGCTTTGGTCGTAGTTGGTGTGATGTGTGTGTCTCCCCCTCCCCTGCCATCTAACCCCTGCTGAGAACTGGCATTTCAGACAGGCACCCAGGTAACGCCAGTGTTGCTGATTAGAGACCGATTCTGAGACCCACTAGCTGAGCTGTGGTTTTATGATATCTGAAAAGCTCCTGGCAGTATTATTAAAGTAGAACTTGTAATGTAGTGTATCTGGGGCAGAAATGCAGGTTGTCGGCAGGGGTCCAGACCTGCATGAACCGATTGGAGACCCAGAGGAAAATGCCTTCCCATGCTTCCCCTAGGGCTGGTTCAGGGATCTTTCTGACATCCGAAGAGGCTGGGACACCATGTGGTGACATGACCACTGGCTTTTCCTTTGCTTCATGCCTGTCTCAGCAGCAGAGGGTACAAGACAGAATGAACCCAGTAAACATAGCACTGATGTTGATCCTTCTTTAGTGGAAAGTTTTGTTACTTTGTTGCTTTTCTGAAGAGCAGAATGAACAACATGGTTTAGAGTGGCTGCCTCATGTGATTATGTAATCAAGGTCCACCTACACTGATAGGTGCTACATCTGAGTCACCAGAAGGTTGCCAGTTCAAATCCACCAGGAGCTCCTTGGAAACTCTATGGGGCAATTTTACTCTGACCTCTAGGGTTACTGTGAGTTGGACCCGACTTGATGGCAGTGGGTTTTTTTTCCCCCCTAATTAATTTTTTTTTATTTATTTAACATGACTGAGTGAAAATGTACATTCACATATAAATTTACATGCCCACCTATATGCAGCTTCCACTGCTCTCCCTGTCCGGTGACAGCACACTATTCCTCTCTGCTCCATACATGTCTCATCCTCCCAACAGACTCCTTTCCTCTCCTCTCCACCCACTCTCCTTCCTCCAGCCAGTGATCAGCAGGATGATATCCTATAGATGTATACAACCATAAAGTGCATCCAATATATGGTCACTCTTCATTGCCAAGTCCAATCCATTCCTGTCCAAGGAGTGGACCTTCATTATAATTTATGGGTAAGGGCAGCATCAGGGCCGGGGGCCATGCTCTCAGGGGAGCCCCGAAATCACTGGACCATCAATTGAGGTCTTTTAATGGAGATCTCAGGATGCAGCCCTTTTTATTCTTGTGTTGCCAGTGAGACTCCTCTCTGTGAGCTCCATCGTGGCTATCACTGGTGGTAGCTGGGCACCATCCAGTTCTTCCAGTCCCAAGTCGATGTAGGCACCCACTCTTGTGGGTCTCTCTGTCTTCTAGGTTGTCTTTACCACATGCCATTTTGGCCCTCGGTGAGCATCTGTTCCTGCTGAGTTGGGACCATTTGCTGTGCCCTTGGATGGCAGCTTGGCAGCTTTTAAGACCCCAGATGCCACTCACCAACGTGGGGTGCAGAGAGCCCTCTTAGCAATACACTAGTTGTGCCAATTGGCCTTGATTTCGCCTAAGAGCATGGTTGGCAGTGGGTTTTTTACACTCCCAAGTGAATTCAGAATCTTTAGAAAATTCTTTTCAACTATTACAAGTGCACAGGAAGCAATTTTTAATCCTAAAAATGTCAGCATATTTTTTGTTTATCGTGATAAATCAGACTTTATGACATGTCAGCCTACAAATTTTCCTGTTTATATTTAAATTTTAGTTGGCCTTGAAATACTTCAGCAAGGTTCATGATCAGCTCTGAAAAATCTTCAGTGCACTTACTGAAACTAATAGTCAACAGCTTGGGTTTTATGGACTTCTCGCTTCAAAGGGTTTGCCATAAACAAAGTCTGTAAGGCCTGACAATACCATTATCTACATAGTCAAAACTACTTACATTGCTGTGAATATTCTTTAGAAAGCTAAATCAATACGAAGTTGAAAAGTGCACAACAGGCCTATTTGCTCCATAATAGGTCTATTTATTTAAAAAAAAAAAAAATAGAGCATTGTGCTTTTTGAAATTAGTCATCATTCCAACCTAATTTTCCTTACACTGCTACCTACCCATCATCAATCAAGAATGAATGGAGAAATTGGTCATTTTGCATATACAACCACCATTCAATAATTAATTTCATAGAAACCACAGATTATTCTGACTTTTTGTGATGTTTTATAGTATCTTCTGGACTCCATCTCAGTGTCATCAGCCAAAATACCTAGTATAGTACCTTGAGTGTGAATATGTAATTAGCAAAAGAAAGAGAGGAAGAAAAGAAGGAAGCAGGAAAAGCAGGGCTTTGGGAGTTTTATTAGTTATTGAAAATATTTTCTCAAATGTAAGCTGAAATGTAAACTAGGTAAGGCTACCATAAAAAGATTCCAGTGATTCACAGTAAGATCATTATTATTTCAACATTTCTAGGTATATTTTCAAGAAAAAGCTGTGACACTGAAGGTACATAGTTCAATCTGAGGAGTAACTTAAAATGGAAATATTTTCTGGTTTTAAGTTTCCAGTCCATTAGAAAGTTATTTTCTGTTCTCTAATTTATAAATATTTAGGTAAATTTTGTAGTTTGTAAAAATATAACCAGACTGTATTTACCTGCAATACAAAACTCCCAGTATTAGTCTGGGCTCTCAACAGCACCCAAACCTGTGAAGTGTGTGTAGGTACACAGAGAGAGAGATTCTCTTCGAGAAAGAGGCTCTCTGCATTGTGCGGACAGGCAGCGTCCAAGTCCACGAGCCAGGTGCCTGGCTGAAGACCTCCGATGGCTCATCTGGTTGCAGGCACTGAGAATGTGAATGTGAGGCCGGAGGCCAGAGGCTTCTGCAGGCTCCGTGCCGAGGGCGACAGCCAGCAGCAAACCCAGCGCGGGGTGCAGAGAAGCTGGGTGCAGAGAGCGGGGTGCAGAGAGCGCGGTGCAGAGAGCGAGGCGCAGAGAGCGGGGTGCAGAGAGCGCGGTGCAGAGAGCGGGGCGCAGAGAGCAGGGTGTAGAGAGGAACTCTGCGCGCCTACCAGTGCCCCGGGAGCAGGCCACGCCCCCGAGCCCACGCCCCGTTCGCTGATTGGCTGTTCCCGTCAGGTCATGTGATGGGAAGTGATTGCGTAGTGCCGCCAGAAGGTAGCTCCCTCAAGTGCTGGTGATCTCTGTTTTCAAATACTTGGACCCGTTTTGACTTAAAAAGAAATATGAAAATGAGTATTTTTACTAATGATAATCAAATTATTCCATAATTATGAATTTTCGCAAAAAGATAATATAAAAATATTTTTGAGTTCTAAGATTTTAGCTGTCAAAGTAAGGAAAATTTTCTTTATCTTATCTTTGAAACTTTGCATTTTTCTCTTGTATCATCTTGTTATTATCAAATTGAGCATCTTCTCATAACTTCAGTTTGAATGGTTCTTATGTTGACTGTTTCTAAACCTTAATCACACAGTTGTCTCTCCTCCAAGTTCTGAACACCTCCTACTGCTTTTTTTTTTATTTATTTAACATGACTGAGTGAAAATGTACATTTCCGTATAAATTTACATGCTCACCTATATGCAGCTTCCACTGCTCTCCCTGTCCGGTGACAGCACACTGTTCCTCTCTGCTCCATACGTGTCTCATCCTCCCAACAGCCTCCTTTCCCCTCCTCTCCACTCACCCTCCTTCCTCCAGCCAGAGGTCAGAGGGTGATATCCTACAGATGTGTAGAACTGTAATGTGCATGCAGTATCCTACTGCTCTAATGAACATTTTGTCTCAAAGGTCATATTATTTCACCCTAAACTGAACTCAAACTCCACTGTACTTTTTCTTCCTTGCCTTCCCTGTGTGGTCAGTGAGCACTGACAGCCCCCTGACCCACGCCTGAAGTCACCCTTGTCCCTCTTTTTTCGCCGCCTGCTCACGGCCGTCTCGTTGTCTGAATTTCTGTGGCGTTGGACTTTTCTTTAGAAATGATTGGAATCGTAGCCCAGCAGGACAGGGACGCCTTCTGACATGGCCATGTTTCCCTGGGCAGCACTGGTTCTCTTAGGGATGTTAGAGTCAATGTCATCAAGGAAAAGATGTCCCTTAAAAATAAAGCTTAACTGCTGTGAGAGCCTACACTATGACCTTGTATGTCAAGTAATCTTGATCATGTAAATGAAGAGAAGAGGTATTATATCCAAGATCAGCAGCAAGACATGACAATGTTGTTCTGTATCTCTATCAGGATTTAGAAATATTTGTGAAAAAGATGGATCAGCAGCATTTAAGGCACACCAAAAACTGGTGAAGATAACCCTCATAACATTGTGTGTTTTCAAGTGCCATTTTCAAGCCTTACTTATCAAATGCAGTTGTTTACCTGTTAGCTCCTGGTATTACGCATGGTCACCTACTGATTCCTGAGCATGGACTATCCCAGACAGTTTGGATGGTCTGTGCTTTTCCTTGTGTTGCATGGAGAGTCTGGATTTTTAGAATTTAGAGTGTGATAAAATTTCATGATATTCTCCATAACTAGGATAATAGACACAGCTGATTTGGGGGATGTGTATCACAAAGCAGTCTTATTTGAATCCTCCCTTTAAATTTTTGAAGAGCCTATTTTAGGCTACTCTTGTCTAAAAAAAAGCACAGGCAGTCTGTTTATTTTCTGATCATTCTTAGTTGATGCAAATTACTGTGATGACACACTAAAATTAGAAAATAAATAGATGTTCTATTCTATGTGACAATCAGCTCTGATCTTCATTCAAATATAATCGAGCTACTCTGTCATGCAGCCAAGGAAGAGAAAATGATCAGCTTCTCCTCTTCTCCTTTTCTGTCTTCCTTTCTCGCTAGCTGTTCTTGCAACCTTTCCAGGTTTGGAACAAGGGGAGAAAAAGAGGTCAGGACACCTTTTGTTGGACAGGTACTGTTCAAAGAGGATTCTGTTTTCTGAGACTGGAAGTTATTTGAAGGGGACACTCCCCTGCACATTACTGGATTTTCCAGAGCTTTCTTCCACTCTCCTTCCTCCCTCCTCCATTCGTAAGTGTAGAGTGTCTCCTTTATGCTGCTCACTGACTTCCACTGTTTTACCTGCTCCCAGAGAGTCAGTTCTGACTCGTGAAGACCCTGTGTCTGTCAGAGCAGAACTGCACTCCCCAGGGCTTTCAGAGGCTGTATTTTTTGGAAGTAAATCACCAGGCCTTTCTTCTGAGACATTTCTGGGTAAACACAACCCCCTAACTTTTTGGGTAGCAGCCAAGCAAATGTGTGTACCACCCAGGGACTTCACTCCCCATGGGGGGATGGGCAGTCAGGGCCCACAGTTCCCTTCACAGTATTTCTGTAGGCCCATGAGGAGCGCACGGGAAGTCGTCACACCTTTGCATCACGTCACTTTCCCCTCTTGGCCCTTCTTCCTAGTTGTCAGTCAGATCCCCTCGGAGCAGGAAGAGAGGAATCTGAAAAGGACACACTGAGCTGCAGTGGTCAGAGAGCCAGGGGTCAGAGAGAAGGTTGGCTTGACCCAGGACACAAGCTGCTTCCACTCCAGAATTTGAAAAGGAAATAATATGACTCAAGTTTCACAGCAGGAAATTAATTATCCATTGTATTTCTCAAAACCTCGGAGGGGTTATAAGTCTCTTACAAACACAACAGAAATTCTAGAATCTTAGTTTTTCTACTAGTAGAGAGATAGACTGTCTCTCTCTCTCTCTCTCTCAGTAATAAAAAGATAGTCTCTACTTCTCTTTTCCTTGCAAGGCTGTCTTTGAATGAACTAGCAAAGTGAATGGCCTTGAAGTTTTGTCTCTGCCCACACACACCCACACCTGCATAGACCTGAACTAACTTGCTCCCTGGCACCGGTTAGGCTCAAGTTACCTTCCTTTCTCTAACGCTGAAATTACTGAAGAATTTTAATTTAACTTTCAAGCAATCATTTGTAAAAATCCTGCAATGGCAAAAAAAAAAAAAAAAAAATTGGCACAAAGAATGTAAAAGTGAGCTTTATCGGGACAAAAGGGCAACCCTAACCCCTGGATGTAATCAGACTCCCTTCAAAGAGGGTTTCCTAAAGCCAGAGCGTGCACTGGCTGAATGGGAACTCCGTGCCAACCTGTTCTCTTAGGAGGTTAAAATTACACCAGCTCTGTGTCGGAGCACTCAGTGCTGTGTTGATTTTGAAGCGTGATATTTAATTCAGTGGGATAGAATTTTCCAGTATAATTAAACTCAAAGCTGTGGCTCATGTGAAATGTGAAAAGGACTTTTGGTTCTCCAAGTATTGTGACTCAGAGAATTCGTGTGGCCATTTAAAGTGTTTGAGACATTCAGAAGTAAGTTGATATGTGATTGGTCCACCAAAAGAAAGGGAAAAGCCTGGCAATAGGAAAGAAGAGGATTAGCAGAAAGTTAAAATAAACCATTAATCTTTTAACATAATCTCCCTTTGCCATGTTATGTAGGATAAAGAGCCCCCCAAATATGTTTTTTCATTGACTTATCAGAAACACGTACATACAGGAAAAGGAAACCAAATATATCCAGCCTAAAATAGAAATCCAATGGATTTTAATTGTCTAACACTGAGTTATCAGCTCAGAAGGAAGTGTTTTAGAGAAAAACAAAGCCACTCTGACTGTAATGTGAGCATAGGTGGCCTCTGAGCTCAGTGGAAGCCACAGAGAAGCCCCTGCTAGCCGACCGACGCGGGTCACAGGGGCCGCCAGCCAGTCCAAGCCATCGAGCAGCAAGGTGTAGGTCTCCAAAACTCTACGTCGGGTGGTGGTGGTGTTTGGCTGACATCAAGTTGGCACCTCGTCATAATGTTACCATATACGGTGGACTGAAACGCCGTCTGGGCCTCGGCCATCCTCATAGCCTTCGCTGTGTCTCAACGCTTTGTTGCAGCCTCTGTGTCCCTCCGTCTCATTGAGGATCTGCCTCTTTTTGGCCCCTGCTCCACTTTGCCAAGCACACTGGTTTCCAGGGACTGGTCCCTCCTGACAACACATCCGTAGTACATCCATAGTACAGGAGGTGAAGTCTTGCCATTCTCGATTCTAAGGAGCATTCTGGCTGTACTTCTTCCGAGATTCCAAGACAGATGTGTTCTTTTCTTTGGTAGTCCATGGTATACTCATTATTCACCATTTACACCATAATTCAGAGGCATCGGTTCCTTCTCCAGTCCTTCCATATTCATTTGCCAGCTCTCACATGCAGATGAGGCAAGTCTGAGTCAGGTGAACCTTAGTCCTCAAGGTGGTGTCTTTGCTTTTCAACATTTTAAAGAAGTCTTCAGAGCAGCTTTTCCCAGTGAAATGCATCTTTTGACTTCTTGACTGCTGCTGCCATGGGTGTTGGTTGTGGGTCCAAGTGAAATGAAATCCTTGACAACCTCAGCCTTTTCTCCATTCATCATGATGTTGCTCACTGGTCTGCTTGTCAGGGTTCTGTTCCCTTGATGTGGAGGTGTAATCCATGCTGAAGGCTGTGGACTTCCGTCTTCATCAGTAAGTGTGTCAAGTTCTCTTGACTTTCAGCAAGCAAGGTTGGGCCACCGCACGTTGCCGTTTGCTGGTGAGTCGTCCTCTAATCCTGATGCCCTGTTCTGCTTCTTGTAATCTAGCTTCTCAGATTATTTGCTCAGGATACAGATTTAAAGTGTGGTGAAAGGATACAACTGTAACTCACACCTATCCTGATTTTAAGCCAAGAGGTGCATAGAGGCTTTTTGCTTCTTCTTTTGTTTAATTGAGGCAAAATTCATGTAAGATAAAATTAGCCATTCCGAAGCATGTATTCAGTGGTGTTTAGCACATTCACAAGCTGCAGCGACCATCGGCTCTGTGTAGTTACTAAACATTTTCATTACCTGGATGGAGAGTTTGCGTGCTTCTTGTGATACTTGTTGACTACTGTCAGGAAATTTGAATTTTATACTCTTTTCTTGGTCGTCAAAGAGCCCTGATGACAGAGCAGTTCAGTGTCCACTGCTACCTGGAAGGTCAGCAGTTTGAACATACCAGCTACTCCATGGGAAGCAGATGTGGTAGTCAGCCTCTGTACAGCTTGACTGTCTCGGGAACCGCATCGGAAGTTGTGCTCTGTCTTAAATGATCACTGAGTGGGAATCAACTTAATGGTAGGTGTTCTGTTTGGTCCCCTGCCTTGATCTGAGCTGTGTCGACACCCTACGTGCCGTCAGCCTATTATAGCTCACATGCCTACAGAGTCACTCTTGTTATGAGCAATTAGTTAATAATAAAAATAAGCATTCCTAATATTTATTTCATAATGCTTGCAGATAACCTAAAATCTTTGTTTTTCGAGTGAACAAAGATGAGGCTTCCTAAATTAGTTAATTGTCCAAGCTCTTCACACAGTCAGGGAAGGATCAAGTTGGAACATGGGTGCGTCCTACTTCAGGGCCTATGTGAGCAACCACCGTCACACTTCCATCCGTTTTCGTTTTTGCTGGTGACCTCTTGTTCTCAGTACCTGGTCAGCATCACTTTGCAAAAGGACAGCGTTCCCGTAAACCGGCAGTCATTAGACTATTGGTGCGTGAGTATGCAGCCAACTCTCTTTGGCCGCCTAATATATTGCATTATTTTTTGTGTTGACTTAGTAGAGTTTAGTTTTTAGAGGAGTTTCAAGTTTATAGGAAAGTGTAAGGAAAGTGTAAGGAGTTTCTGGTACCTTTCCCCTGTCTGTCTGTTAATGTTTTGCAAGCCTGTGGGTCATCTGTTACACCTGGAAGAACAAGTGTGGCCACACTGTTATCAGCTAAAGCCCACAGTTTGAGTTCGGGTTCATTTTGGTGCTGTGCAGTTCTGCCAGTTTGGATGAGGGCTTTATGCCCCGGGTACCCTCTCACAGTATCATGAAGAATCATTTCAGTGCCTACAGAGGCCCTGCGTGCCACCTATGGGCCCCTCCCCCACTCCCTGGGCCTCCGGAAATGACAGAGTTTTCCCTGTCTCTGACGTTCTGCTTTTTCCGGAAGGTATACAGTTGGATGCGTACATGGTATAGCATTTTTACACTGGTTCCTTTCTCTTAGTAACATGCCATTAAGTTTCCTTCATATCCTTTTGTGTCGATGACTTATTTCTTTTTATCACTGAATAGTACTCCTTTATCTGGAAATAACAGACTTTGTTTATCCAGTCATCTGTTAAAGGGACAGTCTAGTGATTTCCACTGTTTGACAATTATGAATCAAGCTGCCGTAAGTGTTAGTGTGCAGGTTTTATTTGAATACAGGTTTCGTCAGCTTCGGGTTAATGCCAGACATTATGATTGCTGGATTGAATGCTAAGCGTATGCTTTGAAAAAAAAAAAAAGACACATTGCTGTCAAGTCAATTCCAACTCATCGTGACTCCATAGAACAGAGTAGAATTGTTCCATAGAGCTCCCAAGGAGTGCCTGGCAGGTTTGGACCATCAACCTTTGGGTTAGCAGCCATAGCACCAGGGTTAAGCTTTGTTTTTGTTTTTTTTTTTTTTTTAAAAAAAACTGCCCAACCATATTCCACAGTGGCTACATAATTTGTATCCCTCCTACACACACACATCAGAGTTCATGCTACTCCGCATCATCCTCAATAGCTTATGTCCACAGTATTTAGGATTTAGCTGTTCTATTAGGCATGAGGAGCCCTGTGGGCACAGTGGTTAAGAAGTTGGCTACTAACCAAAAGGTAGGCAGTTGAAATCTACCAGGTGCCCTGAAACTCTTTGGGGCAGTCCTACTCTGTCCTCTAGGGTCACTATAGAATTAATTCTATGGCCATGGGTCCTAGATGTCCCAGTTTGTTCTCTACTCCTAAAGTTTTGAAGTTCAAACCAACCACAGGTGACTCAGAAAACAAGCCTGGTGGCCTACTTTTGTAAATTTTTTTTTAAAGTTGCCACTGAGTCAATCCCAAACCATAGCAACCCTACAGGACAGAGTAGAACTGCCCTATAGGGTTTCCAAGCCTGTAATCTTTATGGAAGCAGACAGCCACATCTTTCTCTCACGGAGCAGCTGGCGTGTTCACATTGCTGACCTTTCGGTTAGCAGCTGAGCCCTTAACCAGTTTACCACCAGGTCCCCTCCCTGTAAAGATTATAACCATGCAAACACTGTGGTTTATCATGAGTTGGCATGGACTCAGCAACTGTTTTTATTAAAATACGAGTGTAGGCTGCCTCATGGTTGTTTTGCTTTCAAATTCCCTAATAATAAATGACATTGAACAGTTTTTCATATGCTTATTTGCCATCTGCACATTTTGTATAGAGTCATTGACCACTTTGTAATTAGGTTACTTTCTTATTTTTGAGATTTAAGGGTTCTTTGTATCTCTTGGCTACAGATTCTTCATTACAAATGTGTTTTTTGCACTTTCTTTCTCCCAGTTTGTAGCTTGGTTTTCCATTCTCTTACCAGTGAATTTCACAGAGCCAGCCAAAAGCCAAGTGCCGCCGAGTCGAGCAGAAATATTTCATTTTAATGAGTCCAATATATCATTTTTCTTTTTTTTATGAACCATGCTTTTGTTGCTGCATCTAAAATTTCATCGCGTATCCCAAAGTCACCTGTGCTTTCTCCTGTGTCATCTTCTACATGTTGTAGACTTTTGTATCTTACATTTTTTAAGTGCATAATCCATTTTCTGCTAATTTCTGTAAAAGATGTATGATCTGTGTTTCAAGCCTTTCTTTGCATATAAAGTCCCGTTGTTTTAGCACTATTGTTGAAAAGACTATCTCTTCTTTGAATTGCCTTCGTCTTTGTCAAAGATCAGTTGACCACATTTGTGGAGCCTGTTTCAGAGGTCTCTGCTCTGTCCCACTGATTTATTTGTTCCTTTGCCAATACCACATTCTCTTGATGAGTGTGTAGAGGTATCAAATTATTATTTTTAAAGTAAATCTTCAATTCAGATAGTATCAATCCTTTAACTCTGCTCCCCACCCCTTGCGTGCCACTATTCTACGTTGTATTTTGCCATTCCATATAAACTTTAGAGTTAGCTGTCAATTTTGGAAAATTCCCAGCTATTATTACTTGCAAGATTTCTTCCGTTCTGGTCTTTCTTCTCCTTCTGGTACTCCCTTTATGTGTATATTATAGCTTTTAGAATTGACTCACAGTTCTTAGATACTCTGTGGCTCCCCGTCCCCCCATTCTTTCTTCTATTTGCTTCTCAGTTTGAGACATTTCTACTGACAGGTTGTCAAGCTTGTTGATTGTTTCCTCAGGCATGTTCAGTTGACTGATGAGCCCATGAAAGGAGCATTTCCTTTCTATTCCACTGCTCTTGATTCCCTACATTTTCTTTAGAGTATTTCTTACAGTCTCAATCTCTTTGCTTAGATTATCCATCTAGTCTTGCACGTGTTGCTCTTTTCCATTAATGCTCTTAGCATATTAATCATATGAAAAATTCTGTTGTACTTGGTAATTCTCATTCATAACAACCTTACAGGACGATTAAGAGTACCCTGTAAGGTCCAAGGAGAAGCTGGCAGCTTTGAACCACCAACGTTTGGGTTAGCAGTCAAGCTCTTAATCACAGTTATTATAAACTCCTAGTCTGATAATTTTAACATCTCTACTGTAACAGACTCATATTCTGACATTTGCCCTATTTTTCAAATGTTATATCGCATTTTTTTAGCCTACTTTGTAATTTTTCTCTGGAAAATCAAGCATAATGTATCAAGTAAGAAGAGCTGGGGTTTATTTCAGTTGTAAGGCTTAATCAGTGCTGAGGTGGTGGTGAGGTATAGAGAGAGGGAAGCACTCCATAGGCCTACAATTAGGTCTCCAGCTTATAGTGAGCCTGCACGGCTGGTGTGTGACCTCCACAGGGATGCTCAGCTATTCTTTATTTGCATCACTTAGGTAAAACACAGGGGCAGCAAAATTTTATGTTGGTTATCTCCATTCCTGGAAACCGTGGTGACATGGCGGTTAAGTGCTCTATCTAACTGCTAACCTTTTGGCTTGCAATTCAGATCCACCAGGTGCTCCTTGGAAACTCTGTGGAGCAGTTCTTCTCTGTCCTACAGGTCACTATGAGTCAGAATCTACTCGATGACAGTGGGCTTCTGCTATCGCGTTTCTGCCATGTCCAGTGCTTGAGGGGCTTATAGGTGCGTATTCCTCTTCCCTACATCAAAGGCTAGAAAGAGGCTGGCTCTTGGCAGTTTCTTCTGCCCACCTTGGGGAGCTGGGTGCAGCTGCAGCTGGGTGTTTCCCCTGCAAGCTGGTTGCTGCTGTTAGCTGCCCTTGAGTCTCTCCCGACACATGGTGAGCACGTGCACAATGTGGATGAAATGCTGCCCAAGCCTGGCCGTCTCCACTGTCACCCGAGGATGGGACTGTTGGGAGCCATGGGATTTTCAGTGACTCATTTTCAGAAGTCAGTCACCAGTCATTTCTCTCTAGTCCATCTTAGATGGCAAGTCACACTGAAATCAGTGTCCTCTCCTGACAGGACAAGGAGGGCTGCGCACGAGGTGCATGGGCCTGGAACTGAGCCCAGGTCTCCACCACGGAAGATGGCAATTCTCCCTCTGAACCACTGCTGCTGTCACCTGCTGTCACCTGATTTGGTGAGGCTCTGACAAGCACGTGCTGACTAGGCTCTGGCAGTCATTTTCCTAGACTGCCACTGTTGTCTGGGAGAGCTGGGCACTGTTTGAAACTGATTCCTCTTCCCCTGCCCACCCAGGAGGACATTTCTTATAGATTCCTAGTGTAAGCCTGGCGGGGCTTCTGTAGGCAAACTCATCAAAATGTGGGAACCCTGGTGAGGCTGTATCTCCAGGAGTCTTTGTCCTTCAAGTCTACCCATATTTCATCAATCTCCAGCAGTTAGACATTTACCCTTTAAGATTCCTGACGGATGGAGGGTCTGGCAACAGCAGTGGTGCTGATGAGAGCCTCTGCTCCCACTAAGCGTGATTCTCAATGCCGATCCAGCTCTTCTGCTTTCAGACAGTGGTTTGCTCTGGGACCTCTATTTTCTGATGGATCTAAGAACTACCGTGGATTCTCAGGTTTTGTCTTGCTGCTAGGACAGGAGGGATGACTTCCAGGCTCGTTACAGGCCAGAGCAGTATCTGAAAGTATATATTTTATGAGTTAAAAGAAGCTAATGAATATCTAATACTATCAAATAACTTTCTGTCTGGAGGTCGTGAAGTCCAGATGGCCGCAGAGAGGGGAAACGCTGGTCACTTGTATCATGCTCTGTAAATACCTTCGAATCACCACAGTGGGAGGACAGCCCCGATCCCTGGGAGTTTCTGTCCTGTCCTGGGACTGTGACTTGCTCAGTGTCTGCTGAGGACGCAGAGGATGTTGTTGATGACAACGGTGGGCAAGTCTGAACATAAAGCACTGCCTAGGTCGTTGCTGAATGTGTCTTTTTCATTTCGAATTTATGTTAGTATAAAAAAGTCAACTAAAATTTTTTTTTGAAATTGTGTAGGGAATAATATATGTCTTAGGTCTGGCAATATCTTTTATTAGTGGCACAGTGGTTAAGAGGTTTTGGTGAAGATAACCAAAAGTTTGGCTGTTCAGATCCGCCAGCTGGTCGTTGGAAATCCTGGAGGACAGTTGGGCTCTGCTTGGCTGGGTCACTGTGAGTAGGACCCAACTGGAGGGCAGCCAGGTTGGGCTCTCTGGTTGACCATTCCCAGGAATTAAGTCAGCTTCTTCCCTTGGAAGATCATCACAAAATCAGCCGTTTCGTTCACTGGCTGACACTCACAAATGAGCAGACATCCTTAGAATTTTTCTAAATTTTATTTAATAATCTAAGGCCCAATGGCCTTTTTCATATAGGCCATTCTGCAAGTCAGAAGTCTTTCCTTGACCCGTGACATTCTGCAACTCGTCCCCTGCTACCCAGGTCACCAGCCCCCTGAGTAAGCTATCAGTGACCTCTCACCTGAAGCTGTACGTGGAGGTGGTACACTTTGGGGTATTTTTTTGTCTTTTATTTCTCCCCTTTGCGTAGCTTCTGTACTGTTTGCAGTAGAATATCACCTGGCATTTGTAGGACATCAGTGAGGTACCAGTAGTATGAGTAACACCCTAAGAGTTCCCGTATTTGAAACTGTGAATCACTTTCCTTCTCAGGGAAGAACTGTGGCTTTCTAGTGCTGGTTCCCTGATTCCCTTATACCCAACACTCACAAGAGCTGGCGGAGTCAGAGCCTGGCAGGAGGAAGTGATTCCGTCCGGAGCAGAAGAGGGCAATGGTCCCAGTGACACCGATGATTGCATCTGTGCGGACTGAGTGCTAGCTGTGTGCCGGTGCAGGCGGCCCCTCCCTTCCTCCCAGCGGCGTCACAAGAATATATTCTTGTTCCCAGAGTTTCCACAGGAAGCTCAACCACGGGGAGCCAGGCTCACTTGCCCCAGGTTAAATATTGGCAAGTGGAGTGAAGATTTGAACCCAGGCAACGTGGCTGCAGACCCTGCTCACTTAACCACACAGCCAACTGCTCATGGTGGTTTAGGGTCAACAACACTGACAAGGCAGAGTGGTGGGCAGTGAGACAGGTGAGGGCGGCTGGGCGACCCCCATCCTGACTCCACAGCTGTTCACACAGAGGACAAATGGCGTGAAGGGGGCACCAAGGATGAATGCTTTCAAGACTAAATTCATTTTCACTCAACCTAGGCGCGTAAGACCACAGATGGTTGCTTAATATAAGCCAATGCATGAAAATGATTGGTAAAACAGCTAAAACCCTTGGCCTGTGGGAAATGCTCTTGGCCTTTGGGAAGCTGCACTTCCAGATGCTGAGAGGATGTGTTCTCTGGACCAAGTCAGGCAGGGGCCCCTCAGGTGAATTAGTCTCTCCTGGGAATCACACCCCAAACATTCAGGCTATGTACTGCATTTTTATTTATTAAGCAACCATGAAAGACAAAGCTGCAGAGAATTCCCAAAGCACCAAGAAACAAAAGGAGAAAGCCAACTGTTGTTTGGTTCACATTGCTGTTGTCCTCCCGCCTCTCTTCCTCTCCAACGGCAAAATTGCAGTTCATCCCATGTTGATGCTGATGGAATGTGCTAGTCTACAGGGATCATTTTCTTTTAAACAAGCATCATCAATGAAGCCTGCTATTGAATCTCTTTTCCACTGATGCACTTAAGTATTTAAATCACGCAGTTAAGAGAAACGAGCACTTACTGCCGTGTGCACTCTGCATCCAACTGCTCGCTCTCATCATCCAGGAGGAAGGACTCACTCAGAGCTTCTCAAGTGAACCGGGAGAGAATTCTGACCTGTTTGTCTCTTCTGTTCCCATAATTCCTTGCTTCTAGCAAGCCTTGGCCCAGGGGCTTTTTGACGCTTGTGTGTCCTTTAAAAGATGAACAGCTCTCTGAAGCAAGGCTCAGCAACAGTGCCTTCTGCTCACTTTTCAAAAGGGCTGTCAGTATCAGTAAACCCACAACATGTGTGTTTTCCCTACCGTAGTTCTCCAATTCATGATAGTAGGTCTTTCAGCAGTGAATTTCTTCATTAAACAGTAAAGGTTTGATCAGCATGTTTCACTTACAGTCACAGTGCAATTTGCTTTTCTGCTAAGTCAGTGATTTCCAGTCTGAGGTGTCACAGTGAAAAAATAATGATTTAGAAATAAACTCGCGGACGTTCTGTGACCTGGGCTTTAAAACCTAGGCTTTACCTAACCGTTAATTCTCATGCTAACAGCGCCTGACCCTCGGAGTCTCAGTAGATAGCTCGGCTTTCCCAGTTGGGTTGTGCATCTGCCTTCCACCTTGAGCCTCAGGAACTGAAGCCCTAGGCTGTCAACGCACCGGTCCAGGGTCACCTGCTTAGCTAATGACTCACTGTGAACTTGACAGCATCCATGTGGTGGGCAGTCAGCTTGCCTGTCTGCGAGCTTCCATGGGTGGCCCTGGGCTGCTCTTCCTCCCTGCTTCAGGGGAAAATGAGGCGTCAACACGCTTCACAAACTCACTCTGCATAGAACAATCCCTCCACTGCTGTTTCCTCATGCCTCAGGGAGCCACCACCCCTCCTCACCTGTCCCTAATTGACATGACTTTGAGTAACTTTTAATGTTCTAATTTTTGTAACACACTATTTTTCAGTTAACAAAGTGCACAGAAAGTACCTGAAACCATAAAAACCAAAGCCAGTCCCACTAAGTTGATTCCAACACATGATGACCCAATAGAACAGAGTGGAACTACTCCGTAGAGTTTCTGAGGACCCCCTAGTGGATTCAAACTGCCGACCTTTTGGTTGGCAGCTGCTGCGCTTAAGCAGGACACCACCGGGCTTTCCACAGAGAGTACAGAGCTCACGCCTGCTCTCTGCTCCATGCCTTCTTTGTCCTGTGATTCACATCTTGAGTTTCTCTGGTGAATCTGGTACGTCTTATAAACCAGTGCTGACATATTATTATTAACTAAAGGCGTGGTGTCTCCCGTATTTTGGATGTGTCGTCAGGAGGGATCTGTCCCTGGAGAAAGCTGTGGTGTCACTTGAGAAGAGGAAGGCCCTCCAGGAAGTGGGTCGACATGGCAGCTGCTGTAACAGGCTCAAGCGTAACACTTGGGGAGTGGCGCAGGACCAGGTGCCAGGTCCCTCTGTGGTCCACTCAGTCACCAGGAGGTGGGACCGACTGGACAGCACCCGATGACAGCAAGGTCACAGTGGATATCAGGGATATCTTGTCATGTGGAGCAGCTCTACAGATTTTGACAGATACATGGTGGCATGTATCCACTGTGATAATAGTATCATAGAGAACCACCTCGCTGCTCCTTAATTGTCCTGTGTGTCACCTGTTTGCTCCGTGAGCCCTTGAGAATGATGTTTCTTTTTACTGTCTGTCTAGTTTCACCTCTCGCCAAATGGCAGATAGTTGGAATCACACCCCATGTAGTTTTTTTCTTTTTATAACAGTTTTATTGAGGTATAATTCACACACTCCATGCAGCTTTTTCACATTGGATTTTTTTTTTCACTTAGCTGAATCCACTTAAAGTTCCTCCGTGTCTTTTCAGAGCTGATAGGTCATTTCTTTCCATCCTTGACAAGTCCTCCACTGTATGGCTGTAGCAGAGTTTCCTTCTCCGTTCACCTGTGGCAGGACAGTGTGGCTGCTTCCAGGGCTGGGCAACCAGGAACCAAATTGCTACCCACGCTGTGGTGAAGGTTTTCGTGTGGACGTAAATTGCAGTTCGTTCAGGTGAAGCCCTGAGAGGGCAGTTGTTAGGCCCGTGGGAAACCCCTGTCATGTCCCGTAAGAACCCACCGGCTGTCCTACATAGCAACGGTGCCAGCCGTGGGGCGGCCTCAAGACTTTGGCTTTTAGGCATTCTGTGGGGGGGCATCCTGGTGGTGTGCTGGTTCAGCACGACGGCTGCTAACCAAAAGGTTGACAGTTCAAATCCACCAAGTGCTCCTTGGAGACTCACGGGGGTAGTTCTGCTCCGTCCGGTGGGTTGCTCTGAGTCTGGAACAAGTCAACAGCAGTAGCTTTTCTGGCTAGTAGGTTTGCATCTGTTAGCAGTGTCTCAGTATTGTTTTAATTTTAGAACTGTGTTTATGGTATGTTTTTGATCTGGCATTTATTTTATTTTTCTAGGTAGAGAACTAAGTGTCCCCTAACTAGTCTTGCATAGTCCATGCTTTCCCATGCGTTTTGTTCTGTTCAGATGGCTACATTTCCACCGACACATGACTCCACTTCATACGGTTTTTTCCGCGCGTTCATAGATTGGGCTTTTACTACACCAGTATCTGCAATCATAATTACTGTAGCTTTTTAACAGGTATTTAGTAGAATATTCTTCTTCAGTTATTCTTTGCCCTGTAACATGTATTTTTAAATCTGCTTATCAAGCCCATGAAAAATTACGTTGCAGTTTTACTAGGATTTCTAAAAATCTCTGGATCAATTTTGGGTGCAACTGGAATATTTAAGATGCTGAGTTCTCCCTGTCAGTGTGTCTTCTTGTAACTGTCTACCTTTTCAGATAGATAGATCTTCTTTCGATATCTTTCAGTAATACTTTATCCTATTTTTATGAGATTTTTGTGTATTGTTTTTAGATTTATTCTTAGGCCACGTATTTTTGTGGCCTTGAGACATAGTATCTTTGATTTGTAAATTATAAGCACTCGTAGTGTACGAAATTGATTTTAATATCTTAAATCTTTTGTATGGCAGTCTCATTAAACACTATTATTAATCGTAATCATTTGTAGATTGAAGTTTTCTCGTTGTGTTAGGTGGAAACAGCATAGGATATGCTCCCTAGAGAATATAGAGAGAGATGATTGTCACCTTAGACCTGAGGGGTATCTAGTAAGCTGTTATAACATGGGTACAGAGAAGGACAACAGTGTGGGAAGCACCCGGGGGCCCTCAAGCTAGGAAGTCTTAGAGGGAACCTATGTGGAGGAGGTGGGGATGAATGTCTCATAAATTGTCCCCATGGTGTTCCCGTTGTGGCCACACTATCCAAGAGTTTCTCTCACGATGTTGCTACCTTCTCTTGTCCTCTGGTTAAAAAATTAACGTGTTAAACAGTTCACCAAAAAACAGATTTTTTATTCTATAAAGAGAAAGGCTATGTATACAGAGCATTAAACCAACATCAAAATATTATAAAAATATTATAAAACAGGCAAAATAGTTTTAGGTGAAACCACTACTTTTAATATTCCTATATTCAGATTCAATTGTTTTGCAACAAATATTCATTGAGGGCTTTAATTATATGCAGGACATTTGCCTATTAGAAAAAAATGTTTGTTGGGGTATTCCTGTGCTAGCAAAGTTATGAAGATAGTGAATTTAATTAACTGAACTCATCAATCTTAGAAGTAGAAACAGCCTTCCACCCTTCACTCCATAAGAGGTTTACTGCCCTGATATTTGGAATAATTGCTTAATCCATCCTGCGTGTATTGACAGGACTTTGTCAACCTGCAGTGTTGAAATGTACTGTCTGAAAAAGAACTGGAACCAGCTAACCAAAGTGACCTAGTTCATGAGGTCTGGTTATTATTGCTCAGTCCTTTCTAGGGAAAAGTCACATGAAGGGAGCATTTAACGAATATTTATCGTGTTGTTAAGTGCCACCAAGTCAGTGCCATCTCATAGCAGCACTGTGCACAGCAGAACGAAGCACTGCTCTGTCGTGTGCCCTCGTCGTGATGTCTGTTATGCTGTAGCCTGCTATGCCAGCCACGGTGTCAGTCCATCTTGTTCAGGGTCTTCCTCTTTTTCTCTGATGCACTGCTTTACCAAGCATGATGTCCTCTGCAGGACCGGCACCCCCATGGATAACTCGTCCAAACATGTGAGGTGAAGTCTCCCGTCTTTGCTGTAAGGATTATGCTGATTGTATTTTTTCCAAGATAGATCTATTTGTTCTTCTGCTAGTACGTGATGTATTCAACAGTATTTGCCAGCACTGTAATTCAAAGGCATTGACTCTTCTTTGGTCTTTGTCACTCATTGTCTAGATTTTGCATGTATGTGAGGCGGCTGAGATAGACCGTGGCTTGGATCAGGCACACCTGAGTCTTCAAAGTGACATCTTTGCTTTTTATTCTTTAAAGAGGTCTTCAGCAATCGGTTTGCCCAGTGCAGTCTGTCGTTTGATTTTTTGACTGCTGCTTTAGTGAGTGTGGATTGTGGATCCAAGTAAAACGAAATCCTTGACAAATCCAATCTTTTCTCCCTTTATAATTATGTTACTTAGTTGTCCCTTTATAATGATGTTGCTTATTTGTCCAGTTATGAGGATTTTTGTTTGCTTTATGATTTATTGTAATCCACACTGGTCTTTGACCTCTCTCAGGAGGTGAAATCTTCTTCTCTTCCAGCAAGTTAAGGCTGTGTCGGATGCATACAGTAGGGTGTTAATGAGTCTTCTCCCAATCATGATGCACCATTCGTCTTGATACTACTTGCTCAGCAGGCAGGTTGAATAAGTCCAGTAAAAGGATGCAACCCTGACTTAGTGAAAATTCTAATATTTTTTGAGTCATGTCTAAAACATGGAAAACACTATGGTAAGTGCATGGTAAGTTAAACCCAACCCAGATAATTCTATCTCTAATGCTTATGAGAAGCAAAGTCGTCTGAACGCAGTGCCCCAAACATGTCATAAATCTCAATACTCTTTATCGTTTCACTTTCCCTCCCCTTTCCTTCCTCTGAGGAAGAAAAATACCTTTCAGAGGAGATAACGCTTTTACTACTCATTGAAATATTTGAAATAGGAAATGTCCTTCTGTTTCACTCTCTGTTAATCTGAGTTATTTAACAGAGGCACGTATACCCAATAAATGCAAGCAATACTGAAATATATGAGATAAATGTGAATTGCTCACTGTTGTCATCTTAATTTCTCTCCTTAGGAAAATGTATTTTGGGGGGGACTTTGTAGTCTTTATGGAAACCCGGTGGTGTAGTGGTAAAGTGCTGTGTCTGCTAACCAAAGGCTCAGTGGCTTGAATCTGCCAGGTACTCCTTGAAAACTCTATGGAGCAGTTCTACTCTGACCTATGGCCTCACAAGGAGTCAGAAGCAACTCAACAGCAGTGAGTTTGGTTTGGTTTTGTAGTCTTTAAAGATGTTTCTCGGCATATACATGGGTAGGTGATAAACAGACAAACCATTTCAAAATATCCTAGACTATATGTTTTTGATGTTTTCATGTAAACGGAATCCTAGCCTGTCAACACTTCCTCAGGGTTATTTGGTCACAGCAGTTGGTCTTAAAGATCATTCCAAGTTTGTGTAATCAGATCTTTTTTGCTTAACTGCTTCACAGAAATTCCTTATTGGTTTGGTGTATCATTTAGCCATTCATTTATTGATAAAGATTTCTAACACTTGTATCTGTGTATACTTTAGATCATCCTAGGGTTCTTATCCTTATTTGGCCTCTCTTTGCATGAGCGAAGTAGTCACAGAGAAGATACCTAGAAGTCCTGTTTTCCCAAAGTGGTACAACTCCTGCAAGGTCTCTCCACCTGCACTGCTTCCTCGTTAAACCTACGGCCACATCTAGAAAATTCCTGTAGATTCACATCTGTCCTTCTCAATGTCCCATCAGCAAACTCTCAGACCTACGAGCTGTCTTTTCTCCCATGAGCCGTATTCAGTATACTCGATTAGGTTGTGTGAGATTCCTTCTCTAGGATAACCATTTCTGGTTTGTGACTGTTTTAGTCAGCTAGTGCTGCTCTAACAGAAATACTGGGAGTGGATTGCTTTAACAAAGGGAAGTTTATTCTTACACAATCTAGTAGGCTACAAGTCCAAATTCAAGATGTCTGTTCCAGGGGAAGGCTTTCCGCCTGGCTGTCTCTGGAGGAAAGTCCTCGTGTTGCACCAGTCTTTGTTGAGGGAACATTTTTGCACAGGAACCTCAAGTCTGAAGGATGCACTCTTCTCCCGGTGCTGCTCTTTTGATGGTGTGAGGTTCCCTGTTCTCTGCTTGCTTCCCTTTCCTTTTATCTTCTGTGGGATGAAAGGATAAAGGGTGGTGGAAGCCATACTCCAGGGAACTCCCTTTACAGTGGAGCAGGGAGGTGATCCTGTGAAGGGATTTACAGTCCCACCCTATTCCTTTAACATACAGAATAGGAAAATCATAAAATGGAGGACAATCATCAAATATTGGGAATCATGGTCCAGCTACACTGCTACACACATTTTAGGGGGAAACGGTTCAATTCATGACAGTGACCTTGTCGTCTAACATATGACACAGTTCAAGATGAACATGGCAGAAAGAAAAACTGTTTCAGTCCAATTCTGCCTAATATAGATGAACTATTAGACGGCACTTAGCTTAGCCATGTAAGAGCACAAGGTCTTGAAAACTGAGTAAATACAAAAGCTCTGTTAAAAATTAATAGCAATAGGAACTTATTTTTCAAGCATTCTTATTTTTGCAACAACCCATTAGCCTATTGAATATTTATACAGACCTTTTTCTAAAACACAAAGACTAGTTATTATGTATTACATGTTTATGTCTTATTTGTCAATAGGGTCATATGATCATATTATTTTGTAATCTACCATGACTGTTGTGTGTTGCAAATTTAAAGGGTTTAAATTTTGACTGTATATCAGAATTTTCTTGATTTAGTCTTTCTTTAATTTTTATTACTATCAACTAGTTATTCCTATATTGTTGTTTTATTTTCCTCTTTTTTAAAGCCTGTATTTCTAATGAATTCTTATCCAATTATGCTCAGTCTCGTGTTTTCAGTAGGGACATGTTAGAATAATGAAAATATCAACCAAAATGGGCTAAGCTCAGACAAACTCTGTATCCTTTTTTTGATAAGCAGAATGGGCATAATTGCCTTTAAATTAAAGTGCTTCAAGTGGAAAGGTCAAATCCATCAAATTTTTGGCTCTTTTTTCAGTAATCATTCATTATGTGCTTCTCACATTATTTTCCACAGTACGAGAGAGATGTGTGCTTTCTTTTAAATAGAAAAATACAATTAAGAAAAGGAGGAACATAAAAAACCCTAGTTTTATCTCTCCAAATCCTCCACTAATCTATTAATTATCTGTATAAATTTCTTTTTTTTTCTTTAATGTCGAGTATGTTTGGTATACCAATAACTCACTACCATCATGTTGATGGAAGCTCACAGTGACCTCATGGGATAGAATAGAATTTCCCCATAGGGTTTCCAAGGACCAGATGGTGAATTTGAACTGAAAACCTTTTGATTAGCAGCTAAGCTCTTAAGCACCACACCACTAGGCATCCTGGTA
This sequence comes from Heterohyrax brucei, assembly GCA_028571685.1. Taxonomy (NCBI): domain Eukaryota; kingdom Metazoa; phylum Chordata; class Mammalia; order Hyracoidea; family Procaviidae; genus Heterohyrax; species Heterohyrax brucei. The sequence goes on from CM053160.1 coordinate 82,841,947, forward strand.
TGTTTATTATGTATCATATAAACCTTTGTGTCTCACTTATGAATACAAATGATGCACCATCATTTTGAAATCTGCAGTGACTTTAGGCAATTCACCAATGTCATGTGTTTGTTGTATTCCAACCCTTTATTATCCTAAAGAGAGTAGAATTATTTTAATAGAAATTAAAAATTTATAGATAAAAGAACAGAGAATCAGAATGAGTGATTTGTTAAGCATAAAAAATTACGACAGAAAGCTTATTAGACATTAAAGGCAAAAAAAGTAGAAAAATGTCTCCAAATCAGAAGACAAAATTTAATGATGTATGAAGATCTGCCAAGTGCCTCCACGAAGTACCAAAGATGACTGATGCTAGCAAAACCAGTGTCTAGGAATTTTCATTTAAAACCCATCATCATTTCATGCAAAATGACCTGCTGACCAACTTGCTTTTAACTAAATTGCTTTCAGTGAAATTTATGGTCTGTAAAGTTGCTTTTGTCTAAATTGCTTTCTCCAGGTTTTCTTCTTCTTCTTTTTTTAATGGCTAAATCATATTGCCACTATCAAGCAAAGAACTATGAATCTTGGATCCATTTGTGTCCCACCCTCAGTCAATAAGTCTCTCTCTCTCTCTGCCCCAATATTTTTTATACTTGCATTTCTTCGTGAATCGGTGGCTACCCAGAACCATGAAATTCTTCAACAGAAAGGTGAAAGTTGATATCCTGTTAAAGATGAATATCTTCACAGCATCCCTTCAGAAATATTTTAGTTGGATAGTTTGGAGGCTCATGCAAACCTAACTGTCACTTTTAGTTAACCTTCTACTTTTGGGATATTCCCAACGATAGTTATCAAAGTTTGTGTAGCATCTGCTCACTTCTTCCCTTATTCAGGTACAACTCTTAAATAAAACTTCTGCTGACCTATAATCAACACATAGGTCAGCTAGGCTATTCCACCACTCATTACAAAGTTTTATGATAGTGGAATTTTTCTATAACCACTAAGAACACTCTGTGTTCCATTCCTCATGGGTTTTCCTCTAATTCCTCAAGTTGCATGATGTTATTCTCACCAGAGTAATATGATAGGAAAAACATTAATCTATAAACACAGCCTTTTACCTCTGAACCCCAAGATGCGAGGGTTCCTGTTTATAAGGTGATCTCATGGCCTCTCCACTGGCCCAAGAGGCAGGCTGTCCCTGAGACTATCCTTTCCTTTTATCTGCACCTACTACATACAAGGGGCATGATGCCCTGTGGTGGGAAGGGCACAGATCTAGGAAGAATGAGACACAGTGGACAAGAGACATGAGAGTATATTGAGTGAGAGCTAAGAGAGAGGTAGGAACAAGTAAGGGAGAAAAGCAAAACACCATGAAGAAACCACATATACTGGAGATGGGCAGACGAGCTTGGTTTGGTTTTGTGTACATGGGCTCCCATGAATGTATGATCTCAAAAAGAGGAAAAGAGGAAAGTAGTTCTAGAATGCACTCTGGTAAGCTTCCTGTGGCAATCAGAGTAAAATGCCTGGACTGGACACACAAAGAAGGCCAGGCACCAAGGTTAGACTTCAGAGTGACAGGAGTCAAATCTGTTTTTCTTTTAATGTGACCCTGTAAAGACTGGGTCATGTGGGGCCACAGCTTATGTTTAAGTTTCACACATGTTCATGTGGCCAAGAGCTAAATCACTTGTCATGATCACTATTTCACATGTAAAATCAGAATAAAACCTGCCCTTCAGCTAGTTAGTGGTAAGGTCCCAGGGAACTCGCTGATACCAAGAAGCAAGTCTGCCTACTGTGAAATGCTCTTTCTGCTGACTCATTTGCACAACAGTTGTGAGCAGCACACCTCATTCCATCCCAGGCCTCTCCAGATCTTCAGGTTCCCCACCTCCTGTTTTATATTAATCCCTCTCAGCCTTACATATTGCATCGTGCCTTTTACTTGAGGACAGAACATAGATCTGCCATCTGAGCTGTACTGATGTCTTGCCATAGACACGACTGGTCCCAGAACTTATAAAATGACTTGGTTCTGCAAAGAACGCCTAAAGAGACCCTGATCCAGCTTCCAGTCCCTCCATCCCTCCTCTTCCTGTCCTCATGGACCACCGCTCCCTCAACAGAGGAAACTCGGAGATAGAGGTTACCCATAGAGGTTAAGTGCTACAGCTGCTAACCCAAAAGCTGGCAGTTTGAATCCAGTTGGAAACTCTGAGACAGTCCTACTCTGTCCACTAGGGTCACTCTGAGTTGGAATCTACTCAGAAGCCACAGGTGTACCCCTTTAGCGCGAGAACTCACACTGGCAGGAGAGGTGGCATTAACCCTGGGTACACGTCCCATGTGTAGGTGAAGACAGGGGCAGCCATCGTTTCAGAAGCAAATCCGCTGTCACAGAACGCTGTCCTCAGAGCTCATCCAAGCCCACTGGGTGATCTCGCTGGGTCACTCGGTTTTCCTGCAGCATCTGTTGTTCCTCCGTCACATGTTCATCTTTGTCTTTACTTGACGTGGCATTTTCTGTCTTAGGAAGTTTATCCTGGTTCCTAATTCTTTTCCTGATTCTAATTATTTCATTCATTGCTGCATCCTGGGTGCCTACAACAGTTTTGGACATGTCTGATGCAGCCGTGTGGCTGTGACTGGCTCAAACTGCCTTCTTTTCTCTGGCCTTTGTTCTGACTGCTCAGACCACGCACCCAAGCCCGTATGAGGGGTCTGCCCAGCGTTAGTCATCAGAGGAAAGAAATCCTGTTCATTAGTGTCAAGTCAAAGATAGGAAAAGTAACCCTTTTGAAAACTGTAGGTGTGTTGTCTGTTAAGAAAAGTGGCCAAGGAGCCGCAGCCGTGAAGAAACCAACGTTAAAAAAAAATAATCCATTTATTCATTCCACAATACTAATAACGTACATGATCCTACTATACACAGAGAATACAGGGGAGCAGGGGAGGGAATCAGGTGCCTGTCTGGAAGCTCATATTTAAAAGAGAGGAGGCAGAAAACAGATACGAAAAGGAACATACACTCAGGAGCATTTCTCATGTTTATAATGGCTCTGATATGATGAAAGCTGGTGATTGGATAAGAGTTTCTAGAAGGGTGGCACCTTTGCTAGGGTGATTAGAAAGGTGTCACTGAAGTCATGACATCTGAGTAGAGAACAAAAGGATGAAGAGCAGAGTGCCAGAGGAGGACCTGAGAGAAGATCATTCGAGGCACAGGCCAGCCAAGCCAAGTGCCGTAGAGTCGGAGAAACAATTCACAGATCCTGAGGCCGGACTGAGCTCAGCGTGTTCCAGAGATCGGAGGTAAGGGAACCTCATGGGCCTGCCAGACCTCCTGGGAGTTTGTAGACTCAAGTGGAATGTTTTATTCTAACTTCAGAAAGAAATCACTGGAAGATTGTAAAGTGAGGAATGTTATGCTTTGATTTATGCTTTTCCAGAAGAGGGAAGCTGATGTTGAGATGGTTCAGTGAGCCCCATCAGACGGCAGCACAGAACTTACGCCTGATGCTGGGAGGTCCCCTGATGGACAGCCACACACACAGAGCGGTTGTGATGAATAAGGGAAACTTGTTCTTGTTAAGGTCGCAAAATACATTAGATATTAGGTTCAAAAGCAGTGACAGTGCTAGCCTCAAAATTCATACAGATCAATAAGAAAAAGGCAGACAACTCAATGAAAAAACTGGACAGTAGGCTTGAACAAGCACCTCACCTAAATGGATATGTGTATAGCCAATAAATACATGAAAAGATGCTGAACATCGTTAGTCATCAGCGGAACACAAATTAAAATCACAGTAGATACTGATAAATTCCCACCATAAAAGGTTAAAAAGAAAAGTAAAACTGATGACCGTTGAACTCCTGGCAAAGTTACGGTGCAGTTAAACTTTCTGTGCACTTCTGGTGGTGGCTGAAAATCTCACTGGGAAACTCAGTATCCACCTAAGGTGAGCAGAGGCTGGCTCCTCTGGCTTGTGGGACCCATCATTCAATGCCTGACATTGACCAAAGTGGAAGTGCCTTCGCTATGGAGACTGACAAAAACCACAAATTAGTGTTGTTCTTCAGAGAAGTGGTTATTAGCTATTACAACATCATCAACCAAAGTGAATTGCTCGTGTCCTCAGCTGGGTCACTTAGGAGGAAGTATTTCTGTTGATGGTGAAGTGTGAAATATTTATAAAATGGGATGTTGTACACCCAGGATGTAGTAGCAACAGTCAACAGCATGGATGGCTCTTGCAGTGTTAGGGAAATCAGCCAGAAAGAAGGGCCCGTGATGGATAATTCCATGTAAACGAGGTTTACAATTAGCCCAAAGCAATCCACAGTCTGCGACATCTGGGAAAGGGCGGTCTCCTTGGTAACATGGCCGTAACCGGAAGGGCCAAGAAAGGCTCAGAGGATGCACTCCTTCTTGATACGTGTGTCGGCGACGTGGATGGGCTCTCGGCGTGAGATTTGTTTCTAGCTTTACTGTGAGGCTGTCAGCAATTCGTGGGATCTGTATCTTGTCCTTCCAGAAGATTTCACAAAAAATAATCAGTGCAGGAGCCTCACCTGGCAAATGTCTAGTCAACATTTTCGTTTGTTATTGCAGGTAAAGACGTAAATTTTCTTTAAGTTTCTGTGAAGGGTTTTTCACAGTTTCCACATTATTGATGTGGAAAAATAATGTATGTCTTGCTTAAGTATTCATTATTTTCAAACGTTGTTTAGTTGGAGTACTGTAACTCCCTTGTATTTGGCCCTGCTGATGGCACTTAGGTGAGACAAGGTCAACCACTAGAACTTCTTCATATTTTAGTGTGTGGAACATTCCCCTGGAGATGATGGGATGAAGTAAGATAGCCGAGCTTCAGCCACAGAAACTAATCCAGTGGGTTTCATAGGATCCATGGGTCTTCATTTTAACGACTGCCACAAAGTTTGAAGCACGTGAAAGCAAGGGCAAGATTTTTGAAAAAACTGACCTAGAGGCCAAAAACAATTCACCCTAGGACTGACTCATATGCATGCATATACATTTAATGCATATATAGATATATAATACATATATACCAAAAAAAAAAAATCACTGCCCTTGAATCAATTTCCAACTCATAGTGACCCTACAGGACAGAGTAGAACTTCCTCATAGAGCTTACAAGGAGTACGTGGTAGAATGAAACCGCCAGCCTTTTGGTCAGCAGTCATGGCACTTAAACCACTAAGTCGCCAGTATACAAACATATACAATACACATATAGAAATATAATGAATATATACACACATTAAAGCCCTGGGGAATGCAGTGGTTAAGAGCTTGGCTGGTTACCAAAGGGCCAGCAGTTCGTCTCCACCAGCTGTCTTGGATACTGTGTGGTCCATTCTGGTCTGTCCTGTAGGGTCACTATGAGTCAGAATCATTCCAGTGCAGAGTTCCTGGTGAACAGTGGTCCCGTTGAGGAGAAGTGTAGATTTAGGTCACTAAATCATTGCATAGATTTCCTTCAGACTTGGAATCTTAAATATTAAGATAAATAGTCAAAGAATTGTAAATTCTGGACTTGGACAGTTGTTTATTTAAGTATTTATGTAAATGAAATGATCTTGGTACAAAAATTATTAAAATAATACATTTCCGTGTAATTTTGAAAGACATATTACAAAGAACAAATACCATGCATAGATACAAATGGAGATATGTAAATTACTAGGGATCTCTATAAATTTTTAGGGTAAAAGAAAAAACAAAACCTTTGAGTTAGGCAAAATACTCCCTAAAAGAATGGTAAGTTAATGCTAGTGACTTTGGTCACTTTTGTAACTGTAATGGGAAAATCTGTGACTTCAGTTGACTTTGATCATATAGACAATTTACTTAAGACACCAGGGAGCTCGGCAAAGCTGTTTTAATAAATGCATGGTTGGGGAAATGACATATTATTAGAGAAATGTAAGACATCATCAAAGGAAACACTGGCAATAGATGTCTGCAAGTATAATAGTGGAAATAATTATTGGAAATTATAAATGATAATGACAAATTTAATGATACAACAACTTAGTTTATAAAAGTTATATATATACACATATATAAAGTTATTAGCCATAATATGCTAAATAAATGATCAATATAGTAACAAAATTACCCATAGGGGAATGGAAATCAGAAATCATATGCTAAAAAATGCCCAGAAACACAAATAAAACCAAGGTCACCACTATATATTTTAGTTAAGCCTCCAAAAAATTTTTCAATAACCTACAATGCTGCTAACCTACTGTCGGCGTGAGCTTGCTCGGTGTTTGTTTGTGCAGAGCAAGCTGATGAAGTGAAGCGGCAGTGCTGGAAATTAGATGACATGAATGAGATCTTAGTTTTGGAAGAAAAAGCGTATATGTATAATTAGATTAGAAAAAATAACCACATTAAAAAATCCTGTTCCCATTTTTAGGAAAATAACTGCAATCTTTTGAACACACTTGGTGAAAAGAATAAAATAATTAATATAAATTAATAATAACACTATAACAAACTGGAAACAAATGCTCAGTGATAAGTTAAATATTGTGCAATTTGTGTTGAGTAAAATAGTAAAAAAATGTATAAAATGTCAGTTACGGTAGTATGTGGAAAGATGAATCTTACATGAATTGTACAAGTGAAAATAAGAATAATTATTTCAGTGACTTATAAACATGCAGAATATGTACACATGAATACCAGCAATCATTGAAATAGAAGTTTATAAAATGAGAATAGTTTTGCTTGTTGTGTTCACATTATTTTGTTTTTGTAAAGAGTTCCTCAAGCTTCTAATATAACAGACAAATGAAACTTCCTGCCACACCCTTTATCAATAGAAAAATCAGGTGTATTCTATCCAGGGAAGGCTCGTCATCTCCTCTGTTTAGGAGACCATGGTCATTTTCTCGTGACGGTCACATGTTCGTTTTTCAGTGGGAGACACAACTGCTCACAGTGGTGTTCACGTCTTCTTGGAGTCCTAATCTAAACTCTAGTGAGACAGTATTTCTCATTTGCTTCCCTCAGGATTTTTTAAATTATTATTGTTAATTGAGATAACTGTTTTCAAAGCAATTCACTGCCATTCAGTATGGAAATCTTCACCATTTCCCCAGATTGCAAGTCAGCTTCCATGGGCCTGACTCTGGCAGTGGTTATTCTGTCTGCAAAAGTTAGGACTCCACACACATGCCAAAAACTAGAGCTCTCGGTTCCCGGTTAGACCTCTGGGACAAAGTCCTGCCTGGTCCCCCACGGTGGTCGGGCCAGCTGTGGGGCCTGGTCCCCGACGGTGGTGAGGTCAGCTGTAAAAGGCTCAGGAATGATACCTGCTCTGTTCCCATGAGACCTCAACCAAAACGAAGGGGCCCAGATCTAGCTTCTTGGTGCCTGAGACCCAACCTGACTTTTCTAAATTCTCCACGGGAAAGTGAGCTCAAAAGCAAAATAAAAAGGGGGAGAAAAGCCTGATCAGAGAGTTTCTTCTAATTCTTTTTTTTTTTTTTTTATTTAACATAACTGAGTGAAAATGTACATTCACATGTAAATTTACATGCCCCCCTATATGCAGCTTCCACTGCTCTCCCTGTCCGGTGACTGCACACTATTCCTCTCTGCTCCATACATGTCTCATCCTCCCAACAGTCTCCTTTCCGCTCTTCTCCATCCACTCCCCTTCCTCCAGCCAGAGGTCAGCAAGATGATATCCTATAGATGTATAGAACCATAAAGTGCTTCCAATATATGGTTACTCTGCATTGCCAAGTCCAATCCATTCCTGTCCAAAGAGTGGACCTTTGTTATAATTTATGGGAAAGGGCAGCATCAGGGCCGGGGGCCATGCTCTCAGAGGAACCCCAAAACCGCTGGACCATCAATGGAGGTCTTTTAGTGGAGATCTCATGATGCACCTCTTTTTATTCTTGTGTTGCCAGTGAGGCTCCTCTCTGTGAGCTCCGTCATGGCTATCACTGGTGGTGGCCGGGCACCATCCAGTTCTTCCGGTCCCAGGTCAATGTAGGCACCCACTCTTGTGGGTCTCTCTCTCTTCTCGGTTGTCTTTACCGCATGCCATTTTGGCCCTCGGTGAGCATCCGTTTCTGCTGAATTGGGACCATTTGCTGTGTCCTCGGATGGCAGCTTGGCAGCTTTTAAGACCCCAGACACCACTCACCAATGTGGGGTGCAGAGAGCTCTCTTAGCAAAACGCTAGCTGTGCCAATTGGCCTGGAATTTGCCTAAGAGCATGGTCCCCCGTCCCCCACCCCAACTACTCTATCCTTGCAGTATTGAGTTAAGATGGAAGGAGTACTCAAGTTATGCTGAAGTCCACTTAATGTTGTTCTTGTTCCTAATGTGTGCTGTCACCGCTTTCTCCCAACTAGATTTCTAGTAACTACCTAAACGAAACCCTCCCCTCCTCGCCCTCCCTCACTCCCTCCCCTCCCTTGCAGTTGTCAAAGAGTCTTTTCTTCTATACACAAGTCTGTTTTTGAGATCTTATCGTAGAGGTCTCATACAGTATTTGTCCTTTTGTCGCTGACTACTCTCACTCAACATAATGTTGAAACCAGGTTAGGAGATCTTTCCTGGAATCATCGTTATTTTTTATCATTGCGTAGTGCTCCATTGAGTATATGTACCACAGTTTACCTATCCATTCTTCTATTGTTGGGCATCTGGGTTGATTCCACCTTTTTGCTATTGTGGACTGTGCCGCGATAAACATTCTGGTGCATGTGTCCGTTGGTGTGAAAGGCCTTGAATCTGTAGGATATATTCCAAGTAGTGGAATTACTGGGTCAAATGGTATATCAATATCCATTTTTTTAAGGAAGTGCCAGATTGCCTTCCAAAGAGGCTGGACCATTTTGCAACCCCACCAACAGTGTAGGAGGGTTCCACTTTCTCCACAGCCTCTCCAGCATTTGTTGTTTTGTGTTTTCTGGATCATGGCCAATCTTGTTGGGGTGAGATGGTATCTCATTGTTGTCTTGATTTGAATTTCTTTAATAGCTAAAGATCGTGAACACGTCCGCATGTGTTTTTTGGCTGCCTGGATCTCCTCTTTAGTGAAGTATCTGTCCATCTCCTTTGCCCATCGCTTAATTGGATGGTTTATCTTCTTCTTATTGATATTTTGTAATATCTTATAGATTATGGAGATCAGGCGTCGATCTGACATAGAGTTTCCAAATATTTTTTCCCCCACTCTGTGAGTGTTCTTTTAATTCTATTAATAAAGTCTTTGAATGAGCAAAAGTGTTTGATTCTTAATAGTTCCCATTTATCTACTTTCTCTTCTGTTGATTGAGGTTTCTTTGACAGATTTTGGAGTCTGTCCTCATTGTGTATTAAAACTTCCATTGTTGTTCCTACCTTTTCTTGGATGAGCTTTATCGTTTTAGGTTTGATATTTAGGTCTTTTATCCAGTTGGAGTTGGTTTTTGTATAAGGTGTAAGATATGGATCTTGATTCAGTTTATTGTAGATGGATAACCAATTTTGCCAGCACCATTTGTTGAAGATACTGTTTTTACCCCAGTTTAATGTCTTAGAGCCTTTGTCGAATATCAACTGTTCATAGGCAGATGGTGTCATCTCTGGGGTCTCAATTCTCTTCCATTGATCAGTCTGTCTGTTCTTGTACCAGTACCAGGCTGTTTTGACCACTGTGGCAGTGTAGTATGTTCTAAGGTCGGGTAATGAGAGGCCTCCCAGTGTGTTCTTCTTCTTTAGTAGTACCATACTTATCCGGGGCTTCTTCCCTTTCCAAACAAAATTGGTGACTTGTTTCTCCATCCCATTAAAAAATGATGCTGGAACTTGTATTGGGATTGCATTATATAAATAAATTGCTTTGGGTAAAATAGACATTTTCACAATGTTAAGTCTTCCTATCCATGAGCAGGGTAGGTTTTTCCATTTATCTAAGTCTCTCTTAGTTTCTTGTAGTAAGGGCTTGTAGTTCTCTTTGTAAAGGTCTGTTGTTTCTCTGGTTAGATTAATTCCTAGGTACTTTATCTTCTTAGGGGCTATCACAAATGGTATAGATTTGATAATTTCCTCCTTAACAGTCTCGTTGTTGGTATAAAGGAATCCTACTGATTTACTTATGTTTATCTTGTATCCTGAGACTTTGCTGAACTCTTCTATCAGTTTGAGTAACTTACTTATAGATTCCTTGGGGTTCTCTGCATATACAATCATATCATCTGCGAACAGGGAGATTTTAACTTCCTCTTTGCCGATGCAGATGCCCTTTATTTGTTCGTCTTGTCTAATTGCTCTGGCTAGAACTTCTAGCACAATTTTGAATAGGAGAGGTGACAGTGGGCATCCTTGTCTAGTTCCTGATCTCAGGGGAAAGTCTTTCAGTCTCTCTCCATTCAGGATGATGTGGGCATTTGTATAAATGGCCCTTATTGTGTTGAGGAATTTGCCATCTATGCCCATTTTGCTAAGAGTTTTTAGCATGAAAGGGTGTTGGACTTTATCAAATGCCTTTTCGGCATCAATGGACAGAATCAGGTGATCTTTGTCTTTTGTGTTATTTATGTGGTTAATCACATTAATTGTTTTCCTGATGTTGAACCAGCCTTGCATCCCTGGTATGAATCCCACTTGGTCATGATGGATTATTTTCTTGATATGTTGTTGTATTCTGTTGGCAAGAATTTTGTTGAAGATTTTTGCATCTAAGTTCATGAGTGATATCGGTCTGTAGTTCTGTGTCTTTGTTGGATCTTTCCCGGGCTTAGGTATCAGGGTTATGCTGGCTTCATAGAGTAAGTTTGGGAGTACTTCATCCCTTTCTATATTGTGAAATAGTTTCAATAGTATTGGGGATAACTCTTCTCTAAATGCTTGGTTGAATTCTGCCATGAAGCCATCTGGGCCCGGACTTTTTTGGGTTGGCAGTGTTTTGACGACCTTTTCAATCTCTTCCTTTGTGGTGGGTTTAATAAGTTGTTCTGCTTCACGTTGTGATAATTTGGGTAGGTGGTATGAGTCAAGGAATTTGTCCATTTCCCCTAGGTTTTCAAATTTGTTAGAGTACAGTCTTTCATAGTATTCTGTTATGATATTTTTGATTTCTGTTGGATCTGTGGTGACAACTCCCCTCTCATTTCTAATTTGGGTTATTTGTTTCCTTTCCTGCTTTTCTTTAGTAAGTTTAGCCAGTGGTTTATCAATTTTGTTGATCTTTTCAAAAAACCAGCTTTTGGTCTTTTCAATTTTTTCAATTGTTTTTCTATTCTCTAAGAATCTTTATGATCTCCTTTGTTCTGGTGCCCGAGGGGTTCCTCTGTTGTTCTCTCTACTTGTTCAAGCTGTAGAGTTAATTCCTTGATTTGGTTTCTTTCTTCCTTCCAGATGTGTGCATTTATGGAGATAAACAGACCTCTGAGCACTGCTTTGGCTGTATCCCGTAGGTTCTGGTAGGAAGTGTTTTCGTTCTCATTGGAATCCATGAATTTCTTTAATTCATCCCTGATTTCCTCTATAACCCATGTTTTTTTGAGCAAGATGTTGTTCAGTTTCCAAGAGTTCCACTTTCTATCTCTGTTTTTTCTGCTATTGATTTCAACTTTTATGGCTTTATGATCTGAGAAGATGCTTTGCAGTAATTCAGTGGTATGGATTTTGTTGAGCATTGCATTATGGCCTATCACGTGGTCAATTCTGGAGAATGTTCCATGTGCACTGGAGAAGAAGGTGTAGTTGTCTGCTGAGGGGTGGAAAGTTCTGTATATATCAATGAGGTTTAGTTGGTTAATTGTGTCAATGAGGTCTTCTGTATCTTTACTGAGCTTTTTTCTAGATGATCTGTCTAGTAATGAGAGTGGAGTGTTAAAGTCTCCCACTATTATTGTGGAGTCATCTAACTGTCTTTTGAGCATAGTCAGTGTTTCTTCAACATATTTAGGTGCTCTGACATTAGGTGCATAAATGTTTAATATAGTTAAGTCTTGCTTGTGTTCTGAACCTTTCAGCAATAAATAGTGTCCATCTTTGTCCACGATGGTGGATTTGACATTAAAGCTGATTTTGTCTGAGATTAGAATTGCCACCCCTGCTCTTCTTTGTTCATTGTTAGCTTGATATATATTCTTCAATCCTTTAATTTTCAGTTTGTTCCTGTCTTTAGGTCTCAAGTGAGTTTCTTGTAGACAACATATGGATGGGTTGTGTCTTTTGATCCAAGATGACACTCGGTGTCTCTTTACTGGAGCATTCAGTCCATTCACATTCAATGTAATTATTGATAGGTATGTGTTCACTGCTGCCATTGTGATATGTTTATTTTTATGTTGATGTTTTCTCTGTTGTTCTTATTAGTCTGTTCTGAGACACTCTTTTTTATGAGTTGATTTTTCACCTTTTTCAGAGCTGGTTTTATAGTTGTTGAGACTCGTGTGTTAGATTTCTTGAAATGGTATGATACATCTTTGTTGTGCTTTACAGCTGCCCCTATGAACCCCCTTAATAAACTATTTATAAACCCAATTTTAATTACTACCAGTCTGGTCATCTTCCTCTCCATCCGGAAGGACTGTAACGACTGTAGTACATCCCTCTTTTATTATGATGACACCATAGTTTTCATGATGATCACTGGATTGCTTCTTTCCAAATCAAAGCTGTGATTTACTTTGGAGCCTTCCCTAAATGAGTATTGAGTAGTGTGTCATTCTAAAATATAAAGTTAGTGGTTTCGTTCTTCTAAGCCAAAGCCAAGAACTTCTTTCAGTATTTCTTGTAGTTTGGGTTTGGTTTTTACAAAGTCTCTGAGTTTCTGTTTATCTGGAAATGTCTTAATTTCATTTTCGTGTTTGAAAGACAGTTTTGCAGGATATATAATTCTTGGTTGGAAGTTCTTCTCGTTCAAGACTTTGAATGTGTCGTGCCACTGTCTCCGTGCCAGCATGGTTTCTGCTGAGAAATCTGACGAGAGCCTACAGGGTTTCCCTCTGAATGTTAGCTTTGCCTTGAGTCTTGCTGCCTTTAAGAGTTGCTGCTTATGTTTCATTTTGTTAAGCTTGATTATAATATGTCTTGGAGTCTTTCTTTTGAGATCTATATTGGGTGGCATACGATATGCATCTGAGATGTCTATATTCTCTTCCTTCATGATTTCTGGGAAGTTTTCTTTCAGCAGCTCAGCAACAATACTCTCTGTGTTCTCAGATGTCTCACCCTGTTCAGGGACTCCAATTAATCGAAGGTTGTTCCTCTTAATAGAGTCCCACATGCTTCTTAATGTTTCTTCATTTTTCTTGTTTCTTTTTTCTGATTTCTGCTCATAGACACTGGCATCAGTAGCTCTGTCTTCCAAGTCAGAAATTCTTTTTTCCATTTGTTCCATTCTGTTTTCTTGGCTTTGCATGGAAGTTTCTATGTCTTTGATTTTCTTCTTGATCTGTTGGATTTCAGAGTACTGGTGTTCCATCAGATTGAACAACTTGCTTAATTTTTCATTTTGTTCTGCTGCATTTTGTATAAGGTCTAGAAAGGCCCTGTATATAATCAATTTGTATTCACTTCCTGATGCTTTCATAAAAGTTTCTTCATCTGGAAAACTCCTTGGTTGCTTTGTTTGGGAGCCTTCTGAAGCCATGAGTGATTGCTTGTATGCCACAATTGTCTGTTCCTTTTTGGGTCCCATGTGAGTATATAGAGGCTGAAAGAGGTACTGTGAGGATGGATTGCAAATGTTTCTCTAGGCTGTCTTCAAATGTAAAGCAAAAGGTATCTGACCAGTTCACAAGTCAGTTAGGTTTTCAGGTGTAGAGGTCCCTCTTCCCATCTAACAAAGTAAGCGCACTGTATCCAACCCCAGATGATAACAAACTAGTTCAGAATACAGCACTGCTGGTGCCCTGGTGGCCTCTGCTGACAGGGCCTAGCCTTATCCAACACTGCATCGAGTATTGGTTTTGTGATAGAAAAGCGCTCTCTTGTGGGCAGGCTCTGGCTCCCAAGCTAAGAATTAGGTCCAGCTGCGGCCACCGTACCCAAGATGGCGTCCTCCACACAGGCAGCAGACAGAGGGGCTAAAGATGCCCAGAGTCAGCGATTCCTCTGATTCTGTTGCAGGGCCCCCAATGTAGGCAGCACTGTGCAAAATCACTACTTTTCTGACAGATAAGCCCTGTCCCGTTTGCAGGTGCTGGCTCCCAGGCTGAGAACGAGGTCCCGCTAAAATCTCGGTACCAACATGGCGTCCGCACCCTGACCACGGAGCTCCGCACAAACCCCACTGAGGCAGCTACAAAACGAAAGGCTCAAAGTGTCTAGATTAACAGAGTCCCGAGCCTGGCTCTCAGAACATGGGAATTTCACCTGCCTATCCTCCCAGCAGCGCGTCTGAGTCCAGCCGCCGGGCAAGGCCCAGCTCCGCCCGCCAGCCGGGACAGAGGAAAAAAAGTCACAATGGTGCGTTTACCTTCCGTCCGTGAGAGCCGGGGCTAGCCAGGAGCGGGAGTCAGCGAGAGAGAGGAGGTTTTTCGCTGAGTTGCATGAAGTCTCAATTAACAGCTCTGTGCCGTGTCCTGAGGCTGATTAGGTGATCAGAAGGCTCTGTTTGATTGTCAATTCAGGTCTTGGTTTCGAGAGGGCTAGAAGGAGACGCGGGCTTAGTCGGCCATCTGGACTCCGCCCCCGAGTTTCTTCTAATTCTAATCTTGGTTCCTGAGAGCTGGCACTGTCTCTGTGCCATGATGGTGCTGCGGGATCTTGGCAGCTCAGGGTGCCCCGGAGGCTACGAGTTCCGGGTGGAGGTGTTGCCAGTCTGAAGGCTGTTTGTCACATGGTCCCATAACAATAACCCTTAACTCGTCTAGCAGTAGCTAAGTTTGTGTTTTTCTTTTAAAGGTCTAAACCTCTTTTGTTGAACAAGTTTCTAGAGACTTCTAGTTGCTTAAATATACTTGACTGATTATTTTCGAGTTGAGTAGGGCGAGAAGGTAAAAATCATTTGTCAACTCACTCATTAGGGAAGGTCATTATGTTGCTCAGTTGTGTACTTGTTGCTGGGATATAAAATACGGAAGCAGACAGAGCAGAGGGAGGACTCGGGGCTCGGCAGCTGCGTTAGGACTTGGCGCTCGTGGTTTCTGAGAAGTAATTACATCTCTCTTATTAGAGAAGGAACGAGAGGAAGTGGATGTCTGCAGACAGTTTTTAAAAGGGCTGTAAAAGCTGTTCACACTTGAGACCGAGAGTGTGGCTCTCAGAATAGGGGCCAGTGATGAGCATCATAAAATCCAGGGCAATCCCACAATGACTTGAAATGAGCTAGTTTTACTAAAAAAAAAAAAAAGGAAAGAAAAAATAAGTGAGTATAATTGAAGATTGTACAGTTTGTTTTTAAATTTCTGATCTGAATTATGTAATGTAAATGGATACTTTCTTGACTGTACCTTTACTGTAGATTTACGTAATGAACCAGATGACAACCCCAAGTGACGGTAAACGCAGCTCTTTGTATTTTAAAGAACAGAAGCAGGACATGGTTTGCAGCCTCACAGGAACGTGCTGGCAGTAGATGTAGACGTTTATCTGAGAACTTTAAAAACAAAACCCAAACCCATGTTGCCCAGCCAACTCCAACTCTCAGTGCCCCGTCGCACAGAGCAGAGGTGCCCCAAAGGGACCTGAGGGGCACCTGGTGGGTTCAGATGGCTGACCTGTTTGTGGTTAGCAGCCAGAGCTCTTTACTGCTGCCCCCCCCCCCAAGGGTTTTCCGAAGGAAGGACTTAGCCCAGCTGTCAGGGGACACCGAGGAGGTGGCACGGTACCAGTTAAGAGCTAGGGCTACTTACCAACCCAGAAAGGCCTGCGGTTGGAATCCACCGAGCACTCCTGGGAAACCCTGTGAAGAGGCAGTTCTACCTTGTGGGTAGATACCGGCATTTGAAGTACAAGCAGTCCCCAGAAAACACCCACCTAAGAAAGAACGGCCACAAAGCCTATTGTATTAAATAAACATGGACATTAAACACATGGGGTTCAGGATAATGAAGGCGTGTATTACTTTGTGAGGTGTACGCAGACATTGCCCAGTTTGGAAGTGTTGCTCAAGTGTTTTCTCTGCACAGAAAGGTATAACGTGTGCTGGAGACTAAAACCACTGCAGCTGCTGTTGGGGAGTGGATTCTGACTCCTAGTGACCCTAGAGCACAGAGTGGAACTGTTCCACAGAGTTTCCAAGGAGCACCTGGACGATTTGAAAGGCTGATCTCAACTCGCAGACATAGCATTTAACCACTGCTATAGACTAGGACTATAGACTAGGGTCGCCATGAGTTGGATCCAACTCGCCGGCACTTGGCTGTAGACTAGGACACACATTTGACAAACTGATGCCAAATAAGAATCATTTGTACCTGTTTTGTGAATTTGATTTAGAAACACATTTGGTAACGGATCTCACTGATATCAAAGACTGCCTGCATAATTCCCAGAATGTGACATTTTAAAAATGACTTCTACAAAACACACACACACACACATACATGCATATAAACATATGTATAGTCTACAAAATATATATACATATTTATGTTTATCAGTATAAATATATCCAAATGGTTTTTTAGATTTTCAGCCAGATCAGTTTATGTTCTCAGTTTAAATAATGTGACTGCCTTTCAAAAGTGTCTGCTGTAGCCTTTGAAAGTGATAAATCCTTTCTGAATTTGAAGTTGTTCTCAACCGTTCACAAAGGACGTTTGTCATGGTCAAAGAACTCTGAGCCTAGCGCACCTCCCTTCAGCCACTTACCAGTGTGTGACTTTAGGCAATTTAGAGGAAGTCCACTAAGTGTCAGCTACTGCAATTATTTTCCTGTGAAGCACAGTGAATAATAATCTAAGCAGTATGTTAGGTTGGTGTCATGGATTGAATTGTGTCCACCAAGTATGTGTGTAGCAATTTGGTTGGGCCGTGATTCCCACTGTTGTGTGATTCTCTTCCATTTTGTGATTTTCCTGTGTTATAAATCCTAATCTCTGCCTGTGATTAATAGATTGGATTATGCTGAAGAAGATTGGAGTGGCACTATGACACCTTACTTAGTAAGGTCACGTCCCTGTTCCAGTGTAAAGGGAGCTTCCTTGGGATGCGGCTGGCACCGCCTTTTATCCTTTTATCTTACAAGAGAGAAAAGGGAAGGGAAGCAAGCAGCAAGCTGAGGACCTCGTACCACCGAGAGGGAGGCCCCAGCAGCAGAACACGTCCTTTGGACTTGGGGTTTCTGCAGAGGAGCTCCGCGTCCTCCAGCGCCAGCACAGGGAGAGCCTGCCCCTGGAGCCAGCACCCTGGAGGGGGACTTGTAGCCTGATGGACGAATTCAACGTCTCTTTGTTAAGGCCATCCACTGTGGTGTTTCTGTTACAGCGGCACTAAGTGACGAAGACAGTTGGGATGAGAAAGCTGACTGTGTTCCTAGACTTTTCTCTGGGTAGAAGCCTCAGAAGCTCTAATGTAGCTCTTGCTTCCTTATAAATAAAAGTGACATGACAGAATGACTTCTTAGTTGCCTGGGGGGAAACAGATTGCCTGGAGAATCTGTGGCTGCAGCATCGAGCCTGGCTCAGTGCAGTGATCTTCTGTGGTCTTCCTGGCGTGACAGAGGCTGTGGGTTCCAGAGGGTGAGCAGGAGCAGGAGCGTCTGCCTGGCTGCACTGCAGGTGCTGGAGGGACGAGCCCCTGACCCCAGAGCCCGGCACCCGCGGACAGGACCCGGGCTGACAGCAGGCTGCTCGTGTGTCCTCGTCCTCCGGCTGCTCAGACGCTCAGAACGAGAATCAAACTTTCTTGGATTTTCCTTCCCTTGTGGCTTCTGCGTGGTAAAGTTTTATTGAATGTCTGCAGCAGCAGCCTAGGAACGTGTCATAAAAACAGAGGAAATTAAATGAAACACGCCTGCTAGGAGCAGAGCACAAATGTGCCAGTTCCTGTTCTTCATGGCTGTTCTTTCCAGATGTGCAGAATTTTTTTTTAGTGTTTTAAATAGAAGAGACAGAAGGTAAAAATAAAAAAAAATTAAAAAAAAAAACACTGTTAGTGGTGTCTAAAAATATATAATTGGCTCCAGTGACTATTGTGCTGGAGAGGAGATTTTTCAGAAGGGCCTCCTGAAGACAAATGCCTCCAGGAAATTGTGCTTTGGCTCGCTTGGCGACGCGATTTTCCACCCGAGGACTGTGGCTGTTTAATCTGGCCGTTCCCCTCCTTGCTGTACTATTAACCCTGTAAACACGCTTAGGGCAGAGTGCTAAGAGGACTGGACAGTGTCTCTACTACAGCTTCTAGTAGCGGGCAGTGCTGTTAAAAAAAAAAGATTACATTGCCGTGGAACATGAGAGAATTTTCCTTATGGATGGAGCCTCAATGGAAATGTGGAAAAAAGTCACTAATGTTTTAAAAAGCATTTTTTTGTTTAAGTGGCTGGAAGGCTTCCTACCTCCTGTGGATGGAGCTTTGCCTCGTGCTCTTGGCAGGGTTTACCTTCCCGAAGGACAGCCCCTTTCTCTACAGCGTTCTATCGCAGTGCCTCTGGTGGTGAGTGCTGAAACAGGACTTCGATTTTTTTCCTTCTTTCCGTTGCTATTCACCCACCCTTTTCTTTATCTGCAAGGGAGAAAAATGTAACTCCGTCTTGGACAGGGTGATACTCCAAGCCCTCAGCAAACTTCCCAATTTTCTGCTCTCCTGTTTTCTTCTCTCTCTCTCTTTTTAAATTATGATTGAATGAAAATGAAAATTTCCATATAAATTCACATGCTCATCTGTATGTAGCTCCCACTTCTCTCCCTGCCTGGTGACAGCATACCCCTCCTCTCTGCTCCATACATGTCCTATCTTCCCAGCAGTCTCCTAGCCCCTCCTCTCCTCCGACTCCCCTTCCTCCAGTAAGAGGTCAGCAGGATGACGTCCTATAGATGCATAGAACCATAAAATTCCCACAAGATACAGTCACTCTACATCACCAAGTCCAACCATTGCTGTCCAAAAAGTTGACCGTCATTATGATTTATGTACAGGGGCAGCATCAGGGCCAGGGGCCATGCTCCCAGGGGAACCCCGAAGCTCCCAGACCATGAATTGTGATGTTTTATTGGAGACCTCAGGATGCACTTCTATTTATTCTCTTGTTGCCAGTGAGACTCAACTTTGTGAGCTCCATCATGGCTATCACAGGTGGTAGCTGGGCACCATCCAGTTCTTCTGGTCACAAGTCAATGTAGAGACCCACTCATGTGAGTCTCTCTGTTTTCTGGGTTCTCTTCTCCGCAAGTTGTTCTTGTCTTTGGTGATCATGCGTTCCTGTTGAGTTGGGACCATTTGCTGTACCCTCGGATGGCAGCTTGGCAGCTTTTAAGACCCCAGACATGACTCACCAATGTGGGGTGCAGAGAGTCCTCATTAGCAAAATGCTAGCTGTGCCAATTGGCCTTGATTTCGCCTGAGACCATGTCCGGCCCCAGCTACTCTGTCCTTGCAGTATTGGGTTAAGATGGGAGGAGTACTCAAATTGTGTTGAAGTCCAGTTATTATTGATCGTCTTTCTAATGTGTGCTGTCACCGATTTCACCCAACCAAATTTCTATCAACTATCTAATCTAAACCCTCCCCACCCCCACGCTGCCTTCTTCCCCACCCTTGCAGCCGTCAAAGAGTCTTTTCTTCTATGCATGAGTCTGTTTTTAAGTTCTTATCTTAGGAGTCTCATACAATGTTTGTCCTTTTGGCACTGACTACTTTCACTCAGCATAATGTCCTCCAGTTGAAACCAGGTTAAGAGATGTTTCCTGCAATCATCGTTGTTCTTTATCATTGCATAGTGCTCCGTTGAGTATATATGCCATAGTTTACCTATCCATTCCTCTGTTGTTGGGCATCTGGGTTGATTCCGTCCTTTTGCTATTGTGGACTGTGCTGCGATGAACATTCATGTGCATGTATCAGTTGGTGTGAATGGCCTTGATTCTGTAGGATATATTCTAAGCAGTGGAATTACTGGGTCAAATGGTATATCTAGATCCATTTTTTTAAGGGAGCACCAGATTGCTTTCCAAAGAGGTTTTACCATTTTGCATTCCCACCAACAGTGTAGGAGAGTTCTAGTCTCCCCACAGCCTCTCCAGCATTTGTTGTTTTGCATTTTTTGGATTGTGGCCAACCTTGTTGGAGTAAGATGGTATCTCCTTGTCATTGATTTGAATTTCTTTAATAGCTAATGATCAGGAGCATGGCTGCGTGTGTTTTTTAGCTGCCTAGATCTCCTCTTTAGAGAAGTATCTGTCCATCTCCTTCGCCCAACACTTAATTGAATGATTTATCTTTTTCTTATTGATATTTTGTGGTACCTTATAGATTATGGAGATCAGGCACCAGTCTGACATATAGCTGCCAAATATTTTTTCCCGTTCTGTAGATGGCCTTTTAATTCTATTAATAAAGTCTTTGGATGAGCAAAAGTGATTGATTCTTAGTAGTTCCCATTTATCTATTTTCTCTTCTAATGATTGTGGTTTGTTTGACAGATTCTGAAGTCTGTCTTCGTTGTATATTAAACCTTCCACTGCTGTTCCTACTTCTTCTTGGACGAGCTTTATCATTTTAGATTTGATATTTAGGTCTTTTATCTAGTTTGAGTTGGTTTGTGTATAATATGTAAGATATGGGTCTTGTTTTAATTTAGTGCAGATGGATATCCAACTTTGCCAGCACCATTTGTTGAAGAGATTGTTTTTACCCCAGTTTAATGTTTTAGGGTCTCCTGTTTTCTTGATCCTGTCTCCTTCCAGCCCACAGGTTGACGTAAAAGAATATATAGGATATAGATCTAGGTACAGAAAAAGACGATTTCTGTAGCAGAAAGATGATCTTTCCACTTTTCTCCTACACAGAACTCTACTCATTCATCCACTTATTTAGTATATTTTTACTAAGATTTATTAACTGTAAGGTTTAGCATAGGAGCCTTGGTGGTGTAGTGGCTCTGAGCATGGCTGCTAACCAAAAAACATGGGCAATTCCAATCCACCAGCTATTCCTTGGAAACCTTTGGGGCAGCTCTGCTTTCTCCTGTAAGGTCTCTGAGTAGGAATTGATGGGAGGGCATTGTGTGTGTGTGTGTGTGTGTGTGTGTGTGTGTGTGTGTGTGTGTGTGTGTGTGTGTGTGTGTGTTTACGATACAGAATTAGGCATTTTAGGTGAAAGAAAGTTAGATGCAATCTCTGTTCTCAAAAATTGAGATACTGATAGGAAAGAAAAAAGATATTTGTAGAATATGAAAGTAATGGGTGACAGAATAAGCTAAGGCTGCAGAAGTACCCACAAAGGCAGACGGCTGACATGCCTATGAGAGGCATGACCAAGGGAACTATATTTATTTTATAAATCAGGTAATTATTTTATAGGAAAACTAACATTTGATTTTAGGTGAAAAGTTAGTCAAATTTCCATGGAGGAAGTAGGGCGGATCGAAAAGAGAAAACATTCGAAGAAGAGACAGATATGAACACCCTCTCCAACACAGCACTGACAAGTGTGCCAGTCCACTGTGCCATGGCGCTTGCAGAGCCAAGGCATCTGCTTTGACATAGCAGCTCCTGTGGCATAGCTTTTGCTGGGCCGTCACAATTGCTGGGCCATAGTGTTTGCTGGGCCACAGCGTCTGCTGTGATATACCGTTTGCTGGGCCATAGCGTCTGCTGTGTCATGCTGTTTGCTGTGGCGTGCCATTTGCTGTGTCCTTCCGTCTGCTATGGTTGCCGTTTGCCGTGCCAAGGCTGTGAAACTGCAGAACTTCCCTTCTTGCGACACTTCTCGTAGTGTATATGCATTTATTCTGCCCTGACTGTTGCTCAGTGCCCTGTGGAGCAACAGAAAACTTGGAAGGTTCCACTCATTCCCGCCAGAGTTGGTACCTAACTGGAGTTTGGACCCAATCCAAGGATCCTGAAGGTCAAAGAATTTCACACACAGGAGGATGTACGCGGCTGCACCCACCAGTCAGTTTTCAGGAACATAGTCCCTCAGCACGAGATAAGGAACTCGGGCTCTTTGGATGGCTGTTTGGGTTTCCTACAACTGTCAGGAAAGTGAACCGAAACACACCAGTTACCATCAAGTTGATTCCAACTCATGGTCGCCTAACGCATGTCAGAGCAGAGCCACACCACTAGGTCTCCAGTGGCTGATGTTTCAGAAGCAGACGGCGAGGCCTCTTCTAGGTGTGTCTGGGTGGGCTTGAGTCTCCAAAGTGTCAGATGGCACCTGAGCATTTTAATGATTTGCACCACCCAGGAACTTCAAGCTCTTCTTAAAGACCTCTAGCTTCATGGAGCTCATCACATTTAGAGACAGCGCATTCTTCTTTCTGAACTCAAAGCATGAGAAGTTAACCAAACCTGTTACCATCAAGCCAGTTCTGACTCATAGGGACCCTATGGGACACAGGGAAACTGCCCCAGCAGGTTTCCAAGGAGTTGCTGGTGGGTTCGAACAACTGACCTTTTGGTTAACAACCAAGCTCACAACTACTATGCTGTCAGAGCTCTTTATTTTCACATACTTAATGAAAAGCTCCAAGGGGACCGCTTTCAAGAGCAGCTAGGCAGTGAGATAACCTTCTGTATGCTGCCCCCGTCAACTGATCACAGGCTTCTCTCCCTAAGGTAACACATGCACGGAGTGTTTTCTGCTTTCTGACTCATGACTTGGAATACTTGTTAGATTATTTTCTGTATTGACTTCTAAATTCTAACTATTACTGAACATCAGAAATACTTTCTAAAAACAAAACTCTTCACATAAGGAATGAATTGTGAGAAAAAAATGCATTCAACTCTCCTGGCCAAAAAAAAAAAAAAACAAAACCAGATAAAGAGCCTTTATAAATCTCTTGTCTTTGACCTGTTCTCTTATGGAACCCAGTAGGTTCACAGAACTTCCTTTCCGAATGTTGACAGTGTGAGCTCAGATAGGCTAACACAGCAATTGAGGAGGGAGTGGTTATTATGCACCGACCCTGGACTCTGGGATCCTGTTTTGTGAAGGAAGATAACACTGCTTAGGACACTGGGAAAACCACTGATTGTTGAAAGTACTATTGACTCTTCCATTAAACAAAAGCATAAACCCAAGTCTGGGGACCAGAAACCAAAAAGGTTCCAAGTTTTGATTTGGTTATGGGAGAATGTCTGCGTCTCTAAATGAAATAAAAATAAACATACAAGCTCTGTATTTTACAGCATCTTGGAGAGAAAAGCGAGTATGTTGCCAGACATTCAGTGGAGTTGTGTCTGCTAAAGAACATTCAAAATGCTTTGGTGGCTTTTAAGACTGCAACTCCAGCTGGCTGTTGAAACTCATCTCTCTGTGTGTGCAAAGGCATTACTGGGTCACAAATGTCATTCCTCTTCTCAACCCGGCTCTTATTTACAGGTTGGCCACACTCTCTTTGAAACTCTTTGCTCCTTTTTGTTGTACATGTATTCAGGAGAGCTAGACTGAGACAGGGAAACTCTGGTGGCCTTGTGGTTAAGTGCCACGTCTGCCAACCGAAAGGTCAGCGGTTCACATCTACCAGGCGCTCCTTGGAAACTCCGGGGCAGTTCTAACATGTTCTTCAGGGTCACTGTGAGTCAGAATCAACTCGACGGCAGTGAGTTGATTGGTCAGTTAGACAGAGACAGAACTGAATTCAGAGTTTGAATGTTGATGGAACATGTCGGCCAACAACACTGATAACCCACTGCTGTCAAGTCAGGTCCAGCTCATAGCAAGCTAGAGGTCAGAGGAGAGCTTCCCACAGTTTCCAAGGAGCACTTACTAACCTTTTTGTTAGCAGATACAGCGCTTAGCCCATTACATCACCAGAGTTTCCATAATACTGATAGAAGTGTGTAAAGATTGATAGATATT
Source organism: Heterohyrax brucei (assembly GCA_028571685.1). NCBI lineage: Eukaryota > Metazoa > Chordata > Mammalia > Hyracoidea > Procaviidae > Heterohyrax > Heterohyrax brucei. The sequence goes on from CM053160.1 coordinate 82,865,918, forward strand.
AGCATATTTTGCTCTTTGACTAGAGAGAGGATGGAGTTACGTGTTTGTGTGTCTGTGTAACTGGAGAAAGAGATGACATGGCATGTCATATCCCTGGCTGTCATTTAGAGATCTATGGAGAAGAGGTTCTCAAATTCAGCCCAGGGTCACAAACAGAGTGTTGTACAGAGTTGGAAAGGAGGGCATTCTCCAAGTCTCTGTAAGGAAAACCGCACATGCCTGACACCTCGAGGATTAATCGCTTTAGAAACAGAAGATAACGTCGTCCGTGCATTGGACTTGGCCATTCTCCTGGTGGTTGTTCCAAGGGACACAGGCTTTATCACCTCCTGAACAACTTCCTGAGCAAGGCAGCACGATGGGTGGGCCACAGCAAGAGAAGAAGAGGACAGAGTCTGCGTGGAGTTGGGTGACAAATGGATACACAACCACATGGGAGGTTGGGGTCCCATATAAACTGTGGAAGTGAAAGCAAAAATTATGATAGTTGATCTGATTTGGCTTTATTTCATTTTACAGACTCTTGAGGTCTGAACACATTCCAGTTACATATGACATTGTATTTCCATTTATTTACAGAGAAGAGTCTTCATAAAAATAATATGTAGACACTTGCAATAAAAATGCTTTTAGAACTTATCTGTCAGACACTGTTGTAGGAACTGAGACGGAGTGGGGAAAAACATTCAGGACTGCCCTGGTGCCTTCATTCTAGTGGTAGAGACAGAGAAGAAACAAGGAATCAGGGAGCACATAATGGAATTTCAGGTGAAGATCAGTGCGACAGAGAAAAGAGGAAGGAAGGGAAACAGAGGACCAGGAGACATGGGAAGGGGGTCACACATGTTGTTGGGTTATTGCCTGTGTGAGCGGAACAATCTGCATACATGTCCCTACACTACAAATGTCAAATTTCCTTCATTTTTTTACTCATTATTACATTTTGTGGTGTAGTGGTTAAGTGCTACGGCTGCTAACTAAAAGGTTGGCAGCCTGAATCTACAAGGTGCTCTGTGGAGACTCTGAGATGCAGTTCTACTTTGTTGTGTAGGGTTGCTGTGAGTCAGAATGGACTTGACAGCAGTGGGTTTTTTGTTTGTCTGTTTTTAAATTAATATTTTAGACAGCTCTACATTTTGCTATCAGTATGTCTTGTTTTTTTCCTTTTGCTTACTGAGTGGTATTCCATCAAGTGGATATACCAGTTTACTTACCAATTTCTGTCTTAAATGGATATGTAAATGACCTCCGTGTTCATGCTGAGATGAATATCTTTGCATATACCTGCTTAAGAGTTGTCTTTATGGGGTTTACTCCCAAGAATGGAATTGCTGGACTATGATATATACACATAATATTTTCACCCGTCAAATCAAACTTGTGCTCCAAATAGTATTCCCAGATACAATTTCACTAGCCAAGCCCGAAGGTCACTGTTTCTGCATCTGTGCATGTACTGGATAGTAAATAATTTCTAACTGTTGGGCTTTGGATGATAGAAAATGCAGACCATGTTGCAAATTGCTTTTCTCCAACTGATACATGCAAAGGGATGCCTTACAATTGCATTAAGTTTCATTTCCTTGACTGGTAGTTAAGTCTGTTCATGCACTTACTAGCATTTTTAGTTTCACCCTGTATGAGTTGCCTATGCATAAATGCTGCCCATTATTAATCAGTTTCCTGGCTTTTTTCATTGAATGCAAGAAAAATTGGAAACAAAAACTCTACATCTGTAATCTGCATGCTTACTTTGCCTGCAGGTCCCCTTGGGAGAGACTTGTCCACGCGTCTCCCAGGGTTCTGCACTTCTGCGAGCAGAGGTGCTGCAGCTTCCATTCTGGACCATCTTCTAAGGATGTGTGCGTAGTGCACAACTCCAGGACACGGAAGCGGTGTCTCCCTCTGAAGCAAAGGGCAGATGGAATATCCTGTGTAATACAATCGGTGACAGAGGTTGAGCGTGTTTGCTCAGAGCCTTTTATGAAACATGGGGTATTCTAAGCTTGTGGGCACCTTGGCCATGGCACACACCCACCATGTGCAGAGCACCCGTCTGAATTATCCCATGTGATGTGGGGGGTGTGGGGATAGGCACAGATGTGAAGCTGATGCTCCCAGCTATGGTGTGAGTTCAGCGTCCTTTGTCTCTGACCTAGGAGTCTCATGTCTTCTGCCAGCATCCATTCAGGGAAAAGTGACATTCTGCACTTTCAGATTACTGCTGAACAAATTCAAAGCCTTCAAGATCTTGAAGTAAGACAGAAAAAAAATAATGTAATTGAAGAGGAAGAATTTTTTATTATTAATTAAATTTACTTTCTCTAAGGAGATTTTTTAATTTTTTATTATGACTAAGTGAAAGTATACAATCCAAGTCATCTTTGCATGCCCGCCTATTTGCACCTCCATCTGCTCTCCTCACCTAGTGACAGCACACTCCTTCTTTTCACTCTTTATTTCTGGTGTCCTCTTAACCAACACCTGTCCCCTGCTCTCTACCCTCTTCTCTCCCATCTAGAAAGAAACCAGTAGGGCAGCCTCCTAAAAATAAAACCATGAAGTACATACATCACATGCTCACACGTGTCCCTGAGTCCAGTCCATTTTGAAGAGCAAGCATTTTTCAATCTAAATAAAACACCTGCCTTATTTTTAGTAAACTTCATGTAAACGTCCTAAATATCTATCTTAGTGTCATCCATTTTACCTGACCTCGGCTGTCTACATTCAGATTCTTGTCTTATTGTTTTTGATGGTAGGAGATTTTTTTGAGGTCAAGTCCTAAGGTGACTTTCCATGGTCTCCACCTCCTGGCACTTACACCTTTACACAGTCCTCTCTTGATGCATGTGGACTGGATCTGTGACTTGCGTATAACCAACAGAGTATGGCACATGTTGGCTGTCATGTTCGTAATTATACTGTGTTATATAAGACTTGGAAACCCTGGTGGCATAGTGGGTTAAGTGCTACATCTGCTAACCAAAAGGTTGGCAGTTCAAATCCACCAGGTGCTCCTTGGAAACTCTGTGGGACAGTTCTACTCTGACCTGTAGGGTGGCCGTGAGTCGAACCTGACTCAATGGCAGTGGGTTTAGGGTTTTTGTTTGTTTGGTTTTGGTTTTATATAAGACTGTCTTAGAGACTGGAGTTAAAGACTGTCCTTGTGGGTATGATGATGTAGGAAACCTGGGTGGAGAAGCCCACATGCTAAGGAACTGTAGGTGACCTCCAGGGTCTGAAGGCAGCCTCCAAGTGACAGTCAATAAGTCACAAAGGGAATCAAGTCTGTCAGCAAGCTGGCTTCGGAGCCAGTTCTTCTCCAGTGCACCTGCAGATGACAATACAGCATGGCCTCCTTTGTGCAGCCCTGAGCAGGTGACCCAGCTAAGCCGTGTTTGCCTCTGACCCACAGGAAATGTGAGATAACATGTGTGTGTTGTTTAAAGCTGGTAAATGCATGGTAATTTTGTTTGCAGCAATGGAAAACTAATACAGCCAATTGAGGATGCAGTACGTGGAATAAAATTTCAAAGATGATAGTTTTGCCTTTTTTCTTTCAGCCTACAAAAGGCTAAGCACAAAATAAATTCTTATAATCCAGTGAAAAGAATATGAATGGCAGGAAATACAAACGAAGTGTTGCTAATTGCTGATTCAAAGGAAAAGTGAACTGCTTGATTTAGGTGGGCTTCATCTTGGAGGGCAGAGAGAGCTGTTCACATAGAGATGAAGAAGGCACTGGACCACGATGACTTGATGAAAGCCACGTAAAGCAAATCCCCACAACTGGTGCTGAGATGAGACTAAATGTTGAAGGAACGGCTTTGCTGACCCTTTAAGATGTAAATTTTTTCTCAGAGAAATAGGGTACAGTTGTGAGTTAATTCTAGGGAAAAAAATCATGAAATTTAATGGATGTATTGGGCATAGATTTTGCTGCTAGTATTATAATATAGACATAATATAGAGGTATATAATTTTCTTATGTTTGAGTCAAAAGAAAAAGTAGAACATTTCCAAATGTTTGTAAAAAATTCTGAGATTGTATCAGTATCTTTCTAATAATCTTTATGGTCACGTCATTCCATTTAACTCACCTGCTATGAACTAGGAAGACCGAACAGGAACTGATGCCTTTGAATGGCGGTGCTGCAGAAGAGTATTGAGTGGACCGTGGGCCGCCAAAAGAACCAACAGATGTGTTCGGGAAGAAGTACACCCAGAGTGCTCCTCGGGAGCAAAGATGGCGAGACTGCTGCTTACAGACTTTGGACATTTTGTCAGGAGAGATCAGTCCCTGGAGAAGGACGTCATGCTTGGTAGAGTGGAGGGTCGGTGAAAAGGAAGAAGGCCCTCAATGAGACAGATTGCCTCAGTGGCTGCAACAACGGGCTTCAGTATAAAAATGATTGTGGGCATGGCGCAGGACTGGGCAGCGTTTTGCTCTGCTGTGTGGGGGGTCACTGTGAGTTGGAACTGATTTGATGGCACCTCACAACAATGACAACAACCCTGCTCATCAGTTTTCTTGGCTTTTCTTACCTTTGTTAGCTGATACAGACTGGTTCATGTTTACGTGCGTTCTTTACCACCTGAGTGGTTTCTCAGTACTTTTACTGACCTCATGAAGTGTCGTACTGTTTACAGTACCTTACCCTTTCACTCTGCAAACATTTCACAGTGTTTTTCCATTGGATTGTTGAATAGTTGAGATGTCCTGTCACATGGGAAAGACAAGTTCTGTTACTAAACCTCTGAGTGTGAAGTTTGCAAGTGCTTTGGTCTACTTTGCCTGTAACAATCTCTTCCAGAACTTCAGTGTAAAAAGAAAAAAACGAACAATTTCTATTTTGAAATCTTCTTTACCTTCCATTTCTTTTCCCCTTTGGCCTACGGTTTTCTTTCTTAGCCTGGTAATTATCTGTCACGGGGTGAATCTTATGCCTCAGGAAAAATATGTGGGTATTAGTCCATGAACTAGTCATTATTCTTGCAGTGTTGTTCATGGTTGTTGGAGAATTACTTTATGTCTTCTTAGAATTTGAACCCATTTCACAGAGTGGTCTTTATGAACAAAGAGAGGGAAAAACCTTCAATATTTGATTTTTAAATGCTAACCAATAAAACCAACAAATGTATGTATCTACTTATTGACTCCTGATGTTTACAGTTCTAGTTTATCTTATCCATAATGCTATCAACAAGATAAACCAATATAATCTATACACTCAGTATAATTATTCCTCTTCCCCCCCATCTGCCTCTTTGTCTCATTTCAACGTACACTACTTCCTAGAATCTGGCACAGTGCCTGACACAAAAGAGCTATTTAATTAATAGTTTGTTCAATAGAACAGTCAGCAAGCACCAAGCAACATGATAATACTTTTAAAATAGATTTTCAGATACAGAAATATGTGTTTGCTAGTAGTGATCCTAGCACTTTATGCTTGGTCAAGTAGAAGGCCTGCAAAATAAACAAGGAAGATGCTCAATAAGGTGGATTGACAGTGGTGGCATTGCAAAAACACAGCAACAGTTGTGAGACGGGCACAAGGCCAGGTAGTGCTAGATGTAAAATTCCTGTGGATCAGAACTGAATCAGTAGCAGCTAACGACAGCAACAAGTGATAAACTTCTCTGTGCCACCTTGAAAAAATGAAAATCTGGGTTTAAGAAAGACCACTGAAGGCCATCAAGTCAGGTCTTTTAGTAGAGTTCTTGGGATCCCCTGGGAACATGGCCTCTAGACCTACTTCTGTTCCTGAGCAGAAATCAGTAATAAGGTCAACTTTTCAGGCAAGAATGAACTGGACTCAGGGACATAGTGAGGCCGTATGCTGTGTACACTTTATGGCTCTACACGTTTATAGCAGTTGGTCCTACTGGTCTGTTTCTAGATGGGAGAGGAGGGGTTGGAGGACAGATGCGTGTTTAGAGGATACTAGACATACAGAGTGAAAAGAAGGAGTGTGCTGTCACCAGGTGGGGAGAGCAGAAGGAGCTGCCGATAGGTGGGCTTTCATAACCAATTTGGATTGTAGACTTTCACTTAATCACAATAAAAAAAAATAGAAAAAAAAAAAAAAAACCCACCACTGAAGAGAACTCCCCAGTAAATTTTATGCTTTACACTATGCACTGAAGGAGGCCAGGGCAAGAGAGCTCTGTTGGCACTGTCTGCACTCAGCCAGGCAGGTGACAGGCAGGCATGTGAATCAAAGGACCTGTTTTTAAAACATGGACATGAATGATTCTCTTGTGATCCAGTAGGAGCAATGACAGGACAAATGTCATCACCATGTGGAATTTCGGCTCTAGCTCCAAGAAGCTCGATGCTGCCTGCTAGATGTAGCCCCGGTTCTGTGGTTCGCGACATCAGAACCTCAGTTCCTTTGAGACCGGATCATCTTCCCTCTCTCCCACGGTTGACTCTGAACTTCAAACAGCAAGTCTGAGCTGTTGGTCTCTACAGAAACGGAGTGAGAAGACGGTGTAGTTTTAAATTAAACTTGTCATTGCAGCTGGAGGGACAACTTCAGTTGTAATAGCTGTTGCCACCCTGGGCTGTGCAGACATCTTTTTGACAATAACAACTAATCTAAAACCAAAACAAAGCATTAATATTTTAAGTAAGGAGCCAGGACAGAATTTGTCTGTGTTACAGTTTAGTAAAATATGACTCTAACACACCCCCTGGCCTACCAACTGGAAGAGATCCAAATCCATACTATTCCAAAGAAAGATGATCCAAACGAATGCAGAAATTATTGAACAACATCACGCGGGAGGAAAATTTTGCTGAAGAGCATTCACAAGTGATCACAGCCGTGCATTGGCGGGGAACTGCTGGAAATTCAGGCCAGATTCAGAAGAGGATGTGAAACGAGAGATAACATTGTGGACGTCAGATAGGTACTGGCTGAAAGCAGAGGATACCAGAAAAATGTTGATTTGTGTTTTATTGACTGTGCAAAGACATTCAACTGTGTGGATCATAACAAGTTACGGATAACATGGTAGAGAATGGGAATTCCCAAATACTTAATTGTGCTCGTGAGGAGTCTGTGTATGGATCAAGAGGCAGTCATTTGAACAGAATAAAGGGACCCTGCATGGTTTAAGGCCAGGAAATGTGTGTGTCGGGTTGTAGCCTTTTACGGTACCTTTTCAATCTGTATGCTAAACAAATAATCTGAGAAGCTGCACTATGCAAAGAAGAGCAAGGCATCAGGATTGGAGGACAACTCATTAACAACTTGTGTTATGCAAATAACACAACCTTGCTGGCTGAAAGAGGACTAGAAGCTCTTGTACTGAGGAAGATCAAAGAGCACAGCCTTCAGTATGGAGTACAACTCAACCTCAAGAAAACAAGAGTCCTGACAACTGGACCAATAAGCAGCATCATAAATCAAGAAAAGACTGAAGTTGTCAAGGATTTAATTTTACTTAAATTAACGATCAATGCCCACAGAAGCAGCAGTCAAGAAATCAAATGGTGGGTTTCATTGGGCAAATCTACTGCAAACAACCTCTTTAAAGTGTTAAAAGCAAAGAAGTCACTTTAAGGACTAAAGTGTGCTTGACCCAAACCATAGTATTTTCAATGCATTTGAAAGCTAGACAATGAATAAAGAAGATGGAAGAAGAACTGAGGCCTTCGGATGACTAGTGTTGGTGAAGAACGTTGGATGTACCATTGACTTCCAGAAGAAAGAGCATGTCTTGGGCTGCCAAAAAACAAAATAAAACCAAACCCACCAGGAACATCTGGCAGATTTGAACTGCCTATCTTTTGATCAGCAGCTGTAGCACTCAGCTAAAGGAACAAGCAAGTCTGTCTTGGAATAAGTACAGCCAAAACAACTCCTTGAAAGTGAGGATGGCAGGATGTTATTTCACTAGCCTTCTGGGGGTCAGTTCTACCCTGGCCCCTAGGGTCGCCATGAGTCGGATCTGACTCAGCGGCACTTGGCTGGCTTGGGTACATTGTTTGCAGGGACCCATCCAGGAGAAGGACATCATGCTTGGCAAAATAGTAAACAAAAAACTTAGTGACATTGAGTCAATTCTGACTCACAGTGACGCTGTAGGTCCCAGGAGAACTGTCCCATAGAGTTTCCAAGGAGCATCTGGTGGATCTGAACTTTCAACCTCTTGGCTAGCAGCTGTAGCGCCTTAACCACTGTGCTACCACAGTTTCCAGGTAAAGTAGGGGGTTTGCAAGAAAGAGGAGAACCCTGCAGGTGATGGATTGACACAGTGGCTGCAACAGTGCGCACAGACAAAACAATTGGGAGGCTGGCGCAGGAGCAGGCAGTGTTTCGTTCTGTTGACACAGGTCACTGTAAGTCGCAAGTGATTGGGTGGCAGCTAGCAGCAACAACGGCAGCACATTTGAATTGCCATTAGGTTCAAGTATTCTAAGGTTCAGTTGTATATAAAGTGGATAAAAATGGCAGGTGTATCTTTGACTATACTAAATTGGCTTGTGGTCAAACTCCTACAGAAAATTTCTACCTAGAACAGAGATTATTGTTTTTTCTCCACACACGGTAGACTGTTTTTCTGTGTTTTTTGTTTGTTTTTGTTTTTAGCTCAATTGTAGTTAGATTTTTCTCATCAAGAATTCTGAAAATGTTACGTGTGAACCGTTTTGATAACAAAGCAGAATGTCTTGTTATGCCCTTATAAGCTTAATGTATGACAAATTTAGTGTCAGTAAGCAGAGACAAAGAATAGCTTGACCAATTATGTCTTTGTTAGATGATTATTTTCTTTCCTCGAATATTGAATGACATTAAAGCTTTCTGACAAGTAAAACAAAACCCAAAGCATTCTAATTCATTTTTTAAAGAACCTTTTATTAGAAAATGTATAAAACACATGAAAAAATAATCATTAAAACTCAATAAAATTTTAAATAAAACTTAAAATGGTAAAATAAGTGTTTTTAAATAAAGATACTTAATGGAATGCCTATTGAAATGTCAAAGTCTACTGTAACATCACAATTGTTTACGTGGCATTTGAAACTGAACCTGATCATGTATTGTGTCATTTTGTACATGAATTTTATTTTAAGTGGGCATAGCCTAAAATTTTAATCATTTTTATTAACAAATAAGTTTTCTTAAGGTTAACATATGCTTACCAGTCCAGGAGGGAAGATGGTACATAAAAAAACTGTATTTTGTATATCATACAATCCAATATTATATTTAATGTACCATAACAGTATATATAGTTGAAAAACTTAAAAAGAAGTTTGAAGAATAGTGTAAAGATCCACTTATACTATTCTTTCACTCACTTTTACTGATAAACATTTTGCTATAGTTACTTTTTCATTCTTAGTTTTTCATTCCCTCTGTCTGTCTCTCAGACACAGCCATTGTTTAAACTCTTTGAAAGTAAGTTGCTGATCCCAAGCTCCTTTACAATAAACTATTTCAATATGTATTTCTTAAGAGAAATGATATCCAGTTACATAAGACAAGTACAATATCCAAAGCAAGCAATGTTAGAATGATACAGTGATATCTAGTTTTTCAGTCTTTTTCATATTTTGCCAGTTGTCCCAATAAAAAACAAAAAACAAAACCCACTGCTGTCTAGTCTATTCCGACTCATAGTGACTCTACAGGTGAGGGTAGAAAACTGCCCCGTAGAGTTTCCAAGGAGCTCCTGGTGGATTTGAACTGCCACCCTTTTTGGTTAGCAGATACAGCATTTCACCTCTATAGCACCAGGGTTTCCATTTGTCCCACTAGTATGATATATACATATATATATGGTATATGTGTGACATATGTACATATTTCTAAGATCCCACGTTGCTTTTAGTTTTTAGTACTTCTCTGATCTCCTTTAATCAGGAACGGTGCACCGTTTTTTTGTTCTGTTACTTGATGTTGATAGTTTTGATGAGCATAGACTAGCAGGTTTGTAGAGTGGCATTCCCCACAGGCATCTCTGAAGTTACTCACGAGAACATTCCATTGGTGTATGGCTGACAGGAGCCCCAACGTCAAAGCCTTGTTCTCAGCACGTCGCATCAGGAGGCAGCAAGTGGAATCATCACCTGGAGACATCGAACAGCCCTTCTACCACTTTGATGAAGAAACTATTTTCCCTTGTTTATCAGGGTACTTTAATAATTGTGTAATACTCACAATCATAACATAATGGGCATAATCATAGCGTAATATGTTCTCTGAAGTTTTTTTAAGCTTTACAGTTGTTTTTTACCTTTTTTTTCATTGCTGCCTAACTCCACGACGGCAGTAAGTGCGAGCAGAGGAATAGTATAAGGGGATCTTTATGCTACTCTGTGACTTTCTTTTGTAAGTTTTTCAACTATGTATGTTGTTATGGTACATAAAATACAATATTTGATTAAAATATCTGATGACTGTCCTTCTATTACTGGGCATTCAGGCTATTTCCAGTGCTTCAGGATGTTATTGAGAATAGCAAAAAATATATATTTTCTACATTTTCCATAGAACTGTTAGATCCACTAGATAAAAGTTACAACAAAATATGAGGCTGTTGTCTGGTCAGATCCTCTCTGACCTCAAGTGCCTGGCAAATGTTCCCTGTTCTCAGTCGATAGACTCACAGTTAGATGCTTTGGGGTAACTGGAGTCTGTCAGAGAGCATACGAGGAACCAGTATGGCTTCAGCTTCATTTACACACTAAAAGAGCATTTTATATGTAGACATTATTGACAATAATTCAAAAGTGTCTTTGTTGATGGGCCTAAGAATGATTTTACATATAAATCTGGTTGTGGGAAGTTATCACCTAAGATGGCTTAATGTGCTGAAAATCATTATTTAAGTAAATAAATCATTATGGAAAACTTGCCTGTCTGGACTTAAATCATATTTCAAACTCCAGCTTTGGGGCTAGACAAAAAAAATAGCTCTAAAAAGAATATTCTGTGTGGTTAGCCACTGGATAGAGAACTCTGCTTTCAATAAGGCCACTCTTGTGAGTGTAACACAACTGTAGTCAAGTGATCAGAAATAGCATGTCAGTGTCCAGTAGTGAAGCCTAGCTGTGGCCCAACTGATTAAGGATCAGCTGTTAGGCTGGGGGTTCAGAGTGACCCAGAGGCTGCTGGGAAGACAGGCATGAAGATCTGCTTCCGAAAGGTCAAGGCTTGAGCACCCTGTGGAGCAGTTCTGTTCAGCACACATAGGGTCACTATGAATCAGACCTGACTCAGTGGCAGCTAGTAACAACGGTAGTGAAGCCTTATTGATGCTCCGTACAGTGTGTCCAATTGGTAGTCCCAAGTCAGAAAATCAAGTGTCTTAATGTTGGACAATGAACAAGGGAGAGAGAAGAACTGATGGTGTTGGAGAGGAATGCTGAATGTACCATGGACCAACAAAAGAACAAACAGATCTGTTCTGGAAGCACAACCAGAGTGCTCCTTGAAAGCAAAGATGGCAAGACTGTGTCTTACATACTTTGGACACATTGTCAGGAGGGATTAGTCTCTGGAGAAGGACATCCTGCTTGGTAGAGCGGAGGGTCAACGAAAAAAAGGAATACCCTCAGCGAGATGCATTCACACAGCGGCCGCAACAATGGCCTTATGCGTAAAAATGATTGTGGACGTGGCACAAGACCAGACAGTGTTTCATTGTGTTGTGTATGGGGTCTCTAGGAGTTGGAAACAACTCAACGGCACCTAAGAACAGCACAACAATGTCAATGCCAGACTCCTAAGACAGGAAGACAGAGAGAAAGAAGGAAGAGGAAGAAGACATTGCTGGTCTTCTTGGCATAGTGGGTTAAGTGCTACATCTGCTAACCACAAGGTTGGCAGTTCAAATACACTAGGGGTTCCTTGGAAACTTTAGAGAGTAGTTCTACTCTGACTTCTAGGGTTGCTAGGAATCAGAACCGACTTGATGGCAGCTGGTTTTTGTTTTTTCTTCCTGATGCTAAGTATGTGCCTATGCCCCAGTAATTAATTGCAAATTAATTCCCAAAACTGGCCCAATGGCAGACCTAATAAAGGGCATATCAGAGAAGCAGCTGCTGAGTGGGAAGGAAGGAATTAGTGTCATTCTCACTAGTTACACTACTGCTTAATTTGTGTCTGGTCAACTGGTAATTATCTGCTCTAACGGGTCTCTGAGGGAGGGATGGGAATGAGGGGCTGGGACACAGTAACACAGAAGAGGAGAGTGAAAGATACTTTCTGTCATATGATCAGACAGGAAGCATGTTTGTGTTTCTAATTATGTTTTCCTTAGATAACTTAGGAGCCCTGGTGGCTCAGTGGTTAAGAATTCAGCTGCTAACCGAAAGGTCAGTAGTTTGAGTCTACAGGCTACTCCTTGCAAAAGCTATGGGCCAGTTCTATCCTGTCCTGTAGGGTCACTGTGAGTCAGAATCTACTGAACATTAATGTGTCTTGGTTTTAACTAATTTTTAAATTCCCTTGCCAATGAAAATGCACTTTGTATTACATAGATGGCAGAGCAAACCAGCCTAGGTTTTAAAATCTTCAATATGAAATTCATGAGATTGTAAACCATAAACCCTCAACAAGTGTACTGGAACTTGTGGTCTCTGTTGAGTTCCCTCTTGGCCCAGGCGCTCTCTGTCTCTTTACCGGATTCCACATGTCTCTCCCTTTCTGGCCTCCCTCGTCTTCAACTCTCTTCCCAGAAGTGATCGCAGAGAGGTGGAGATGGTGGTGCTGAGATGGTGGAGAGAGGTCCACAGACAACATCTGTGTGAGCGCTGGGCCAGTGGATGGTCCTTCTGCATAGCAAGGAGAGTGACAGGAACGGCTTCCAAGGATGTCCCATTTGCAGGGATGAACCAACATGGTTTCGTCTTTCGGTGGTTTTGTCTTAAATTCTTGGAGCTGGGGACCAGCTGGACACCTTATACCAACTATATCAATCTACATCTGGTCTCCGACCCATCCGGCTTACCTGTCCCCACCCACGACCGCTCCCTCCCCAGCATCAGGCACCTCTCTGGCCCCCCTGCACCCGAATCACAGTCCACCCAAGTCTCCTCTCTACCAACACCTCCTCGACTCTCCCTTCCTGCCCTTCCGTCCTTTTCCAGCTTCATGCTTCAGAATGAACTTCATTCCTTGCTTCATTTGGGTTCTTGATTCTCAAGATCTTATCTTTTTTCAGTAAAATACACCTTGGGCAAAGCACATTTTTTTTTTGTCTTTTAAGAGTGTTAACTTGGGGAGACAAGCTTTAAAAGCCTATTTGAGGACTAAGAACGAAACACCAACTTTATTTATTCTTCCTCTTGGCGTTTCTGGTACCAAACCAAAATCAAGGTGAATGCTATCCAGTGGGTTCTGACTCAGAGATGTCCTTAGGCGCTTAATGTGGCTGCCTCTGTTCACTCACTGACAAGAGCATTTAGAAAAACATAGATGTAAGTATTTAACCTACTGTTTCAGTAGAGGGATTAATCTAAAACAGATCTGTTCGTCTTCTCCCTCAGGTTCATGCCCTTTTTTGACCTCCTAATGTCCATACCATTAAGCCCACTCATCCAGGTCATCACCACTGCCAACTTACTGTCCTATTACAGGGTCACTGTCCCCACTGTGTCGTATCTTTACTGCTACAAATGCAAGAACCTATTTTTTATTCTCCAATGGTGTCCTGTGCTCAAGTCAGTGTATTTTTAGGTAAGCATCACTGTTGAAAGAATGTGGACTTGAAAACCTCGATATAGGCCCAGGCAGTATCAACCTATACGGTATCTTGGTTAAGCATTCTAAACTTTATTATCCTAAAAAAAAAGACAAAACTGAATTCCACCACTCACAAGTTCCTCCCTGTCCTTTTCTGTAAATATTCAGAGACAGTCCTTTACCTGAAAGTTGTAGAACAGTAAAGCATTGCCCTAAATTTCCCTGTGTCGTTTACTGTGGCTGAGAGAATTGTTCAGTTTCTCCTCTCTGATATTTTAAGTGTCTTTTCTGTTTCTTTTGTTGTTGTTGTTGTTTCTTTTTTAATGATAGTTGCAAAACTTCAGCTAGACAAACTTAGTTGACGGCCTCCAGATGACCGCCGGGTGACAGTCCCTCAGTGTTTTCCTGAAGGCGCTCTGACTATTCACATGACAATTTTACCTGATACAGATGAAGAGATTCTGGCTTCAGCATTATCACAGTCCTGCTTGGGATCAAACCAAGCCAGACTTCATTTACGCCTTTACTCCCCACATGGAAAATTCGGAGGTCTCTCTCCATATTACATCCCCTATTAACCATCTCTCACCATGCCCGCCTCTGCCACTCCTGTCCAAGTGACTAGATGCTCTCATTTGAACACAGAAAATACCCTAAAATGTAACCACCCGCCCTAGAAACCAAACCCACTGCCATTAATTCAATCCCAGTTCACAGTGACCCTACAGGACAGAGTAGAGCTGCCCCCATAGAGTTTCTGAGGAGCAGCCAGCGGTGGGTTTTAACTGCAGACCCTGGTGAGCAGATGCAGCCCTTGGCCACCGCACCCCAGAGTTTCCCTCTAAAACATTGTTCTCTTTCATTCCGTTGTCTCAGGATCCTGCATTCCTACCTCACACACACAGTAGCCAGAGTGATCTGGTTAAATGTAAGCTGTATTTCATCACTTTTCACTCAGCTCCTTCCTACAGCCTTCTTCCAGTCACACTCTAAATCAAATCACATCAGACCAATCCCATGCCACCTCTTCAATTCCATCTATTTCATTTCCTGACAGTCACCCCTTCTTGGGATGCGCTAGCCACACGCCAGCCGCTTGGTTTTTGCTCCAAACACCACGTCCTGCCGTGGGGAATTGCCAGTTGCCTAGAGCCCTCTCCCAAAGCTTCACGTGCCATGTGACCACGTGATTTGTCACAGTCCTTCCCAGAATGCCATCTCCACCAGGCCCTCTGCCCTGTCCACCGGTACACCCTGGGCAGCTTCTGACCGACACCCGTGGCTGCATGAAACCCCTCAGTGCCCGTCGTTAGTGCCGTCGGCACGCCAGCGCCCCCACCTCTGCCCACTCAGCCCCACGCGAATGCACACGCAGCAACTGTGTGGCTCCTTTGTTCTTTGTAGCATCACACAAAATACGTCAGTCATAGATTAAACATTTCTGAATAGCAACCATGTGAAGCATGAGAAGGGAGGAGGAGGAAGAAAAATAGTTTGAGTTTTGTAATTGGTTAGGGAATGAATCTTCTGTAATAAATACTCCTAAAACAAAAAACAGCTCTTTCTAATAAGTGATTAGGTCCACTGTCTACATTTCAGGTCCTGTTTTTACCAGAGACTGAATATAGTAAGTATTCAGTATATGTTTTATAGAAAAGAGACAAAGCACGCCTGGTTAGACACATTTCAGACAGCCATTTCTCCTTGCTAAAATTACAGGCCTAAGAAGAACTCAATAAAATGAATGTCATTTTACCTAACACCCCTCCAAAAGAAGACCCTTTTTTTAAAAATATTTTAATTATTTCTTGTGATTGAAATTGTACAGTCCAGTATAAATTTGCATGCCCGCCTATGTGCAGCTGCTATTGCTCTCCTTGCCTGGTGACAGCACACTCCTCCTTTCTGTTCTATATGTGTCGTACCCTCTTAACAATCTCCTGTCCCCTTTTTTCCACCTTCTTTCTCCTCTCTTGTAAGAGGCCAGTAGGACCACATCCGATAGATGCTTAGAACCATAAAGTACACACACAATATAATCACTCTGTGCTGCCAGGTCCCATCCCTTCCTGTCTGAGGAGTTGACCTCAGTCATGATTTGTGAACAGGGGCAGCATCGGGTCTAGGGGCCATTCTCCCAGGGGAACCTCCAGGCCTTCGGACCATCAGTTGTGGTCTTCTAGTGGAGTTCTCACAGTACACCCCTTTTTATTTTTGTTTTGCCACTGGGACTCAACTTTGTGAGCCCCATCAGGACTGTCACTGGTGCTGGCCGGACACCATCTGGTTCTTCTGGTCACATGTTGATGTAGTCACCCATTCACATGGGCCTTTCTGTCTTCTGGGTTTTCTTTTCCCCATGTCTTTTTGGTCCTTGGTGATCATCTGTTCCTGCTGAGTTGGGACCATTTGGTGTACCTCAGATGGCAGCTTGCTAGCTTTTAAGACCCCAGACATCACTCATCAATACAGGGTGGAGAAGACTCTATTAGCAATAGCGTAGTTGTGCCAAATGGCATCAATGTCTCCTGAGAGCATGGAAGAGGACCGATTTTTTATGTGACAATTTTTATGTCCTTTTGAGGTATCCTAGTTTGGCATTTTATTCAGACGATTCAGATGAGTTCTTTAGCGGCATGGAGGCTCCATTTCTGATGGTTAAACCGCAGACCAAGGGAGTGGTCAGAGTTGACGGCGTGGTGACCCTCTGACGACAACTCCCTGCCCACGTTTGCCATGGCTCTCCCTACTCTGCAGCGTTCTTCAACTGTGTAATCAGTTAGAATTTAATTCAGCTCCAGATTAGTCTGGACATCTGAGCCTGGGCATCTTGTTAGCGTGATTCCGCTGAGGACCACTGAAGCCGGATGCTGAGTTTAGAGGTCAGGAGCAAGCGTGGCGGGAGCAGGGGGTAGGAAAGGCTGCCAGAATGAAAGGTGGCTCGTGGGAATGTTTTCTTTATCATTTCTCCTCTAGCAAATTCTGCAAGACTGTTTTTTTTTTGGAAAATCAATCTTTCCTTTAGCACGTACCACATTGTGCAAAAATGGTTTATATGAAAACGGCTACAGAAATTGCCGCAGTGTGCATCATAAGTGTACACATTATGTAATGCATACGGAAAAAATAAATTAGAGTTCATATTTCTTCCTTTTGGCTGATTCCAGTATCCTCCCTGCCAAGCAATAGTCCAGGGGATCTCTGTTTGGTTTGATTTCTTTTGGAAGGAGAGACACTGACGTGGGCAGGATGTGTGCCATCGCGGGTGGGCATGTGCTCCGATGCTGTGGGAACCACTGCTCCCCGTTAGCTGTGCCTTTGGGTTCTGCTTCATCAAGCAAGAAGCCGTTCTTAACATCAAGGGGCAAGGACACGGGCAAGCCTCCTCACCGTGGTTGGAAAGCAAAGTGACAGACCACCCGTTATCTGTCAGTTGTTGCACTGCGGTGGCTCACGTGTTGCCGTGATGCTGGAAGGTATGCTACCATATTTCAAACGTGAGCAGAGTCACCCATGGTGGACAGGTTTCAGTAGAACTCCCAGACCAAGACAGACAAGGAAAAGAGTACCGACAGTGTACTTCTGACATGAGCCAATGGGATTCGTACGGCTCACAGGAGCACACTGGGTGAGAAAGGACTGGGAGGGGAGTCGCTAGGTTGGAAGGCACTTACATACATAGTGGCTGCAGAAAGAGACGGACGCACACCAACAACTGTAAAGATGGCACAGGACCAGTCAGTGTATTGTCCTGTTGCACATAAGGGCACCATGAGTTGGAACCACCTGAACAGCGCTGACAACACCAAGATAGGCTAAGAAGGTAAGTTGTGATCTGTTTGCCTGGGGACAAATCCCAATTTTGCCCCGTAGTAACTGAAAGATGTGGGGGGGGGTGTGTCACCTAACCTTTCTCTGCCTCTAGATTTTCCTCTTGGAGGATAATGACATCTTCTCTATAAGGAGGCTGCAGAAATGAAATAGTAGGTAGGTATTGATTGGCAGGCACAGAGTAACTTCCCAGAAATGCTAGCACTTATTACATGATAGCCAAGTGCCGTCGATTCGGATCCGCCTCATGGTGACCCTAGGGGCCAGGGTAGAACTGACCACCAGAGTATTACACGATATGCTTTTACTGTTCTCTTAAGTACATATATGACCCCTAGAGCCAACACTTACAACTTTGACTGGTAAAAATTCCAGTTTATAAAGAGTAAAATTGCAGTTCACTCAGATCTACATGAATGAACCTCAGCAAATGTGCTTATCTGACCATGCTTCTGTACTTTTGTTTCTCACGTGGTGACTTAAATGCAGGCACGTGCCCCTTACCCAGGCATTTTAACGGGCACCTGAGTCTGCCACTTTGTACAGCGCATTTCTTGTCCAGTGGGCGGGGCTGCAAACCATGGTCCATGGGCCTCACCTCGTCTCTGGCTTGTTTTTGTGTACCCTGCGAGCTAAGAATGGTTTTCACATTTTTAAAGGAGCTGTGAAAAACCAACAATGAAGAATATGTGACCACCTACAGTGCTTGTTGTCTAGCCTTTTACAGACAAAAGGTTGCTATCTCCTGCTCAGTGCAATTAATTTAATGCTGCTATATGCTTGTTTGTTGGTTTGTTTTTGAAATGTGGATGCCACAGCTTGTCTTTAGCCTGGGTAAAGCTTTACTTGGTCCCCTAGGACTTCCTTTATCTTCTTTGTCGTTGGTAGAAGTCATTCTGAGGTCTCTGGCATGTCTTGCCAAGTTCTGAGAGATGCACTGAGTGCAGTGCGACATCCCCTTGTTCACCACCGTGGTGGCGTTGGAAGCTGGTCCGGATCGCAGTGCTTCCGAAGTGTGTTCTCCATTTTCCATTGTTCTTTGGCACCTCCTCAGACTGGGCTGGGCTGTTAATTTCCCTGGTGTGTCTTTCTTTAAAATACTCTCCTTTTCTTATGCTTCCAACCAGTGGTGGAGGGAAATAAGCAGTTACTGTTGAAAAACACCTTTGATGTTTCCAATCGCCTTCCATTGTTTCTGTATGCTAGGCTTTTCGTTGTTGTTGTTAGACAATGTCATGTCAAGTCAGTTCTGACTCATAGGATTCATTTACCTGAATTCAAGTCCAAGCCTTTGGCTGCAAAATTCAAGACATTTCTTCCCCAGAACGGAAATGAGTGAGATGAAGTCTTGCCATCTCCGTGTGCCAGAAGCACTCTGGCTGTGCTTCTTCCAAGAAAGGTTCGTTCATTCTTCTGGCAGTCCGTGGTGAATTCAGCATTCTCCACCAACGCTGTAATTCAAAGATGTCAGTGCTTTGGTCTCCTTTGTTCCTGTCCAGCTTTTGTGTGTATATGAGGCAGCTGCAAATCCTGTGATTAAGGGAAGCCTTAATCCAGTGCCATCAAGTTGATGCCTACTCATAGCGACCCTATAGAACAGAGCAGAACTGCCCCATAGAGTTTCTAAAGAGCATCTGGAGGATTTGAACTGCCAACCTTTTTGGTTAGCAGCTGTAGCACTTAACCACTGCACCACCAGGATAATCCTCCTCAGAGTGACTGCTTTGCTTTTAAGTAGTTTAAAGAGACCTTTTGTAGCAGATTTGTCCAATACACATAGTTTGATTTCTTGACCATTGCTTCCAGGAGCATTGATTTTCAAAACAAGTAAAATGAAATCCTTGACAACTTCAATCTTTTTATTATGCTGTTGCTTATGGGCCCAGTTGTCCAGTTGTGAGGATGTTCGTTTTCTCTGGGTTGAGATGTAACCCCTACTGCGGGCTGCACGTCTGATGGTCAGGTGCTCCGAGGCCCCCTTGCCGTCAGCAAGTAGGTTTGTATCAACTGCGTTAGCCTCTTCAGCTCTCAGAATTTCACTTTATGGTTCCATAGAATTAGCTGTGCTTTACAGACTGAGACAGTGATCCTAAGAAGGATTGATTTACTTGAGTTCAAGTCCAAGCCTTAGGCTGCAAAAGTCAGGGCATTACATCACCAGAGAACAAAAATCTGGTTGACTTGAACTATTGTAAACTAGAAATAAACAAACTAAGATGATGATTTCTAAATAAAGTGCTCTGGGCAGAGTTCTTTTGCGACATCTGTTTTAATATTATCTCTCAGTTCTTGCAGACAGTTCAGATATCTGACAAAGAGCTTCCAAACTGGGGTGTTGTCGCACCGTTCCCTGGTCAAATGTATCCTCAGACACTGTTCATTCAGCACGTTCACTCAAAATGAGAATATTGAGAAGGCGTATATATGTGTGATCTTATGATTAACTGCTCGTTCTCAGACTGTGGCCCGTGTATAATGCTGTGTGTGTAATGAGGCACAGGGGATATTTTGTCTTGTCTTATTGTCAGTGTTGGTGGCCCCAGGCAGTCGCCATCACGTTGATCCTGATGCACGGAAAGCCCACACACGCCGCAGTAGGCCTGCGCTTTGCAGGGCTTTCGGTGGGAAGGGGGTCCCGAACCTGTGTGTCGAGGCTCCTTGCAGCGGACTGGAATCACCAGTCCTTTGGGTAGCGAACAAGCCTGCCGACTAGTGGTTCCTCCCTTGGAAGCTCTCGACTAAGGCGTTACTGCTCCTTGCTTTGGATTCCTCCGCTCTAGTCTGGCTCTTCCTCTAAGCCTCCTAAACGAGAATGCAGGGCCTAAACCCTGGTGTCCTAAGGGTTAAGAGCTACAGCTGCTAACCAGCGGTCAGCAGTGCAGACCTGCCGGGTGCTCCTTGGAAGCTCTATAGGGCAGCTCTGCTCTGTCCTGCAGGGTCGCTCTCAGTGGGAAGGGACTCAGCAGCAGTGGGGTTGGGTTTTGTGCTTAATCAACCCAGTCTAAAATGACGAGAAAATTTGAATCACTATTAAGAGACATGTTCACTAGGAAACAGGCCTCCAAAGTACTGGATTTAATAAACAAATTGTTTTAGAGTTCTAAAAAATTAGCTGGTTCCAAATCAACTAAGCCAAGCCAAGTAAATCAACTAGTTGACTAAATATTTTACTACCTACATGATTATTAGATGCTAAGAGGTTGGCAATTAGAATGTACACAGGGCAGCCTGGGAAGACAGACCTCATGGTCTGCTTACAGAAGGTCACAGCCCTGAATGTCCTGAGGAGCAGCTCCACCTTCCACTTTGTCACCAGGAGTTGAAATGGCTTCTGCAGCAACTACCAACAACATCTTCATTCACAGAAGCATAGTTGTTGTTGTTAGAAACTTATTGTTCTTTACCAGTTTCTGCTCCTGCAGAAATATATAACTATTGATTTCCCAGAATCCCAAAGATGGTAAGAATTAAATTCTTTATAATCGTTGCATGATAGGCACATCAAAATTTCTTTTTAAAAAAGATACTTCAGTTACTTATGAGACTGAACATTTATTCAAATGTTTGATAGACACATGTTTTATCTTTTGTTTCTTTTCTGTTAGGGAATTTGTCCACCCCAGAAAATATTTAAAAACCCCAAATATTCTGAAAGTCCAAGGCAATCTGTTACCCTGTACAGAGTAAAACAATGGATGGAAATGCCAGCATCATTGGACACCCTGACACACTGCAGACAGTGAGAGAGCGAGCCACGGTTCTGCAGCTTGGGCCGCCATTGTGATCACATGGGAAATTTTAAAAGCTGTGATGGCTGGGCCACACCCCTAGATCCTGTAATTTAATTTAGCTTGTTTAATTGTCTAGAAACCCTGGTGTTGTCGTGGTTAAATGCTACATCTCCTAATCGAAAGGTCGGCAGTTGGAAACTCTATGGGGCAGTTGTACTCTGAGCTATGAGGTCGCTATGAGTCAGACCCAACTTGAAAACTGTGGGTAGGTATACATGGGGTTAGCTGGGTGTATCTGGGAGGCTGAATGTGCTGGAAAGAACGACTTTCATAATTAGTCGTTTCCCTAGGCCGACTGAGCAGAGTCAATTGGCTACAAAATCTCATGACTTACTGTAACCAAGACATCTAAGTCAGCCAGAGATTGTGGTGTCTTGAAAACTGTGTTTCAGATCAAAAAACAAAATACTGCCGTCGAGTTAGGTCCAACTGATAGCAACCGTAGAGGTCAGAGCGCAACTGCTCCATAAAGTTACCAAGGAATGCCTGGTGGATTTGAACTGCCAACCTTTTGGTTAGCAAACGTAACACTTAGTCCACTATGCCACCATGGTTTTGGATAGTTTCTAAAATTTGGACAGTTTCAAGAAATGCTTGCAGTCACTAGCCATCAGAGAAATCCAAATCAGAACTACAGTGAGATACTATCAGACATCAACAAGGCTAGCAATAGTAAAACACAAAATAATAAATGTTGGAGAACCTATGGAGAGCTTGGAACTCTTTTACACTGTTGGTGGGAGTGTAAAATGGTCCAACCACTATGGAAATTGATTTGACATTTTCTTTAAAAACTGGAAATAGAAGTATCATATGATCCAGCAATCCACTCATTGGAATATATTGGAATATTACATTGGATAATATAATACATTGGAATATATTGGATAAATAAGGGCCACTACACAAGCAGACAGATACATGAGTGCCAATGTTTACTGCAGCTGTTTCCACCTTAGCAAAAAAGATGGCAGCAACCTAGATGCCCATTAACAGACAAATGGTTAGACAAACTATGGTGTATTCATACAATGGAATACTATCCAATGAGAAGAAACAACGATGATTTAGGGAAATACCTGATGACGTGGGACCATCTGGATGACATTAAGCTGAATGAAATTGGCCAGACACAGAAGAACAAATATTGTAGGAGACCGTTATTACAAGGATGCAGCAAAACATTTAAATGCAGAAGAAATCAATCTTTTACGGTTCCAAGGATGGGAAGAGAGGAGAGAGATTTCTACAAACTAGATAGTGGTTAGGATTTGGGTTGGGTGTAGGGTGTGACAGGAGGCCCTAGAAAAGAGGTACCCACAAATGCAATGCATCACAGACTGTTCCCCAAATGAGGCCTCACTCTTTAAAAGACAGAGTAACAGAGTCGGGGGTTGGGGTGCCACACTTTCAGGTAACAGCCAGATTCATTGGCATGCCCCAGGTTTTTCTTTTTCTCTAAAGAAGGTGCTCCACTCACCGGGGTGAGGGGATCTGGGATATTAAAAGCTGGCAAGCCGCTGTCTAAGTAGCAGCAACTGGTCATAATCCATCTGCCCCAGAGGTAAACAGAGGACATCAAGGGCAGAAGGAAAATGTGAGCCCACCAGCCAGAAGGGGCCACAGGAGCCAGAGTCCGTTTCAGCACAGGACCAGAAGAACTAGGTGGTGCCCGGCCACCACTAGTGACTGCCTGGGTCGGGTACACAGGATGGAGCACCTGGCGTAGCAGGAGAAGGACTAGGGGGCAGGACTAGAACGCTACCAAGTGACCGTACTTGACGGTCCGTCCGTCCAGAGGATCCCCTGGGAGCATCCAGCACCAAAGCCACCTCCAGAGACTGAGCGGCAGGCACCACACAAAACGTGAGTGAGGCAGGCGATGAACAAACTTTTGACCTTAAATGCATGTAGACAGGACTGTCCATAAAGCTCTTCTCTGGAGGTGAGCTGATGGGTGGTGGCGGACAGTCTGGGTCAAGTGGACACGGGAAGTCCCGGGGGAAAGGAGGAGTGTGCCGTCACGGAGAGTCAGTGGTGGGGGAGCAGGTAGGGCAGAATAATGGTAAAAATCCCGGGTGTTATGTGGCAGAGTGATAGAGTCTGTAAATTTTTACTTAAATCACAATAAAATTCATTTAAAAAAAAACTTGGATAGTTTCAAAGTTTTATTTTTCTTAAACATTAACCCAAAAGTTACACTTGCACCTCAGTGGTGGAGGCACACACAGCATAGCTTATATTTCATGTTCTTGGCTGTGTTTCTTCCCTGTTTTGTTGCTACCAGTAAAGAAAACAATAACAACAAGGTTAAACACAAAGCAGACCAGATAGTACACACCATCCTCATAGCAACTTTGATCTTTTGTCTGCACTGAGTGTAAGTGACTTGAGATTTGATGTTTTCAGAAAATAATCCTTCATTTGGATTAAAATCTATAAACTAAAGTTGTCCTTGAGCTGGGAATGTTCAACCACAATGTACTTTCAAGAGAAATATTTAAGAGCAGCTTCAAAGAAGCCAGAAAATTAAGAAAAGGACAGGAAGGTGCTGATGTGTTTGGAAAATCGACATTATTTGCTTCTGTGGTTTTGAAGATGTAAATAGAAACAGCCATAGCACAGGAGTTCTAGAATTAGCTTGCTTGCTGATTCAAAAGTTGCTTATTATACAACTTTAATAGTATATAAAAACAACTCTTTGAAACTATTGGGTTGACTTTTCTGGGACTTTAATGAAAAAATTAGTATTCTCAAGCTTTGAGGTTTCTCAAAAGTCCTGTACTAACCGAGCAGAAGTCCTCTGCTGCCTAAAGGGATTTGGAATGCTGGATGGTCTGGTGATGATCTTCCCAGGAAGAGTTTGTGCTAAGAGTCAGAGCACAAGTTTAAATCAGGAATTAAATGAGTGACTGATTTAAACTGCGGGCGTGTACCAGACACTGGTACTTAGACCAAACAAATGTGTTCTTTAAACACAGAGGCCTTCTACAGTTGTTCTTCCCAAACCACACCAGAGAAAAGCCTTGCTCAGCTAATCATGGTTCCCTGAAAAGAGCCACCGCCCAGAAGAGTGTTCTTCAGAGTGCATTCAGCAGACAGGGCCACAGTGTCCTGCCTTGAAAAACAAATGCTTGTCCCTCCCCTCACATTCCTGAGCTGCCAGCGGCTCTGGGCCCTTCCCTGGACTGGTGAGCCCTTTCCTTGTTGTCTGCCTTGATGAATTCTTTGTGGACTAACATTTATGGGATGGGAAGCAAATCTGGAGAAGGACCTGGGATGAGCCTCTGTCCCCACCCTGCAAGTCAATCTTATCCAGGGCGAAGCACCACGTGAGTGTCACTGAGTGCTATGGGTGAGCGGTCAGTGAGCAGTCAGGACATTTTGAGCTGCCCTCTGACAGGCCGGCCAGTAAGTTTCAGGAAAAATTGGTAACAGCAGTGGTTATTAGAAGAGTCAGATGAATACATCAGGTTGAACTTCAGTTGTGGTACTCTTTACATAGTAGGGAGGAAAAGCTACTTCTAGAATAAACTTTTGGGTCCTAGATGAGAAAAAGCTTGCCTAGAGCACCCTTGACTATGCAGAGATGGCATTCGATTTTGGATTATATGTGACCAAAATTTGTCCAATAAGATTAGTTCTGGGTTCCTCCAAGAATTCAGAGTGCAGTTTCATGACCATTCTGGGGTTCCCCTGGGATGCTTTAAATATACCCAACAGAAACTCAGAACATTCTCTTAGTAGTTCTCACACTTTGCTGTTTATCAGAGTTACTTACAGATTTCTTTTTTTAATTTTAATTTTTAATTCCTTGGGATCTGGCACCCTGAATCTGGCCTTCTCGTTTACTGGACTGTGAGAGTATCTAAGGTCTACTCCTAGAGACTCAGTGCTAACAGCTTGATGGCTAACCCAAAGGGCCACTGTTCAAATCTACCAGATGTTCCTTGGAACCCTATATGAGGCAGTTTGGTTTGGTTCTGTCCTATAGGGTCATTATGAGTTGGAATCGACTTGATGTCAGTGGGTTTGGTTTTGGTGTAGGATTCATCCGAGTTTGCAGAGTCAGAGTCTCTGGCAGTATATGCCTTGCAGAAGTATCCTTCCATAAATGTTTCTGATGTGTAATGAAGTTGACAATCTCTGAATTAAGCAGGAGAGAAGGAATTGCGGTTCCCTACAAGGCATTGGCTTTGCAGTGTGATGAGGGGTTAGCAGGTTTTTAGAATCGGTCTAGATCATGACTCCAGTACTTTCAGGGGGACCAAACCATGCAGGACGTTCTAATAAACACGACTGTTACAGGAAGAGCACTTCAGTTGTTGAAAGTCTTTCACAATTAGATAGCTAAGCACTTTGAAATTCTTTCTTTGAGAATAAGTTTAGAGATGACTTCGATTTTTGTAGGTTGCAAGTCTACAAAAAAAGAATAACTCCTTAAATTAGAAAAACTCCTAGATTATGTAGAGACCCTTTCTGTAAATTGCTCCTTTTTCTTGTGTGTTGCCTTATCATAAATCCATTCTCAAGAATGTTTTCATTAAAAATCATTTGCAAACTGTGATCATATAGTTTAAAATAAGTTTTATAAAATTTGTTTGATGAAAAAGTGGATGTTTGAGAGTGTCCTGGATTGAATCGCACCCCCTAAAATATGTGTCTGCTTGGCTAGGCCGTGATGCCCCTGCTTCCTGGTTATCCTCCACTGTGTGATTGTAATTTTACGGGTTTGTAACATCCTTATTGAGGTCACCTCCCTGACCCAATGTAAAAGGAGTCTCCCTGGGGTGTCACTTGTGCCACCTTTTATCTTACAACAGATGAAGGGAAGTGGAAGCCAGCAGAGGAGGGCGGGGACCTCACATCACGGAGAAGGCCATGTCCTTTGGACCTGAGGTTGCTGCACTGAGATGCTCCCAGACCAGGAGAAGACCGATGCCTCACAGGGACCTTCCTCCACAGTCAACAGAGAGACCAAGTCTTTCTCTGGGGCTGACACCCTGCATTCCGACTTCTGGTTTCCTGAACTGTCAGAGGATAAACCTCTCTTTGTTAAAGCCATCCACCTGTGGTGTTTCAGTTAGAGCTGTGTTAGATGACTGAGAGAGAGGATAGGTTGGGTTAATATTTACTGAGCTCCTCATCTCCATCCTTTCAAGAACAGATTGGTTTTTATTCTTCACATTTCGGTGATGAAAAACTGATATCTCCAGAATCAGGTAGTTAATGAGTGATAGAGTCAGGATTTAAACTCAAATCTCGCTGAGCCCACAGCTCAGATGTGTTAAATGACATCATACTCGGCCAATTAATAAGATTCTGTCTCCTAAAGAACAGGAGATAATATGTCCTTAAAGATGTATTATTTAAGACTTTGTATCCTGGAGGATAAATCTGTATCCACAGTAGAACAATAAAGGCGACACCTCAGTGTAGCTAATGAGACATTTTTATCTCCCCTGTTTTTCATGAAGGACAATGAAGACACTTTAAGGAATCTTTAAGGGGATCCAGTTTAAACACTAAAAACAGAAGTCTGTCCTCTGCAACTGGATTCTTAACTAATGATGAAATAAATCTGAAGAGCAAGCGGATAGAAGTCAGATTAATGTATGAGTATTCATACTGCAAAAAAATTCAGACTAAAAGACAGGCCTTAACCCTGAAGGGAGTGGACACTACGCAGACAATGTGGGACAGGTAGCCCCCTCACTCCGTGACCCACAAAGGAACAAAGTATGATGAATGTCCCATGGGCCTCCAAAAGAACAAACAGCACTGTTCTGGAAGAAGTCTAGCCAGAGTGCTCCTCGGAAGCAAAGATGGCAAGACTGCATCTTATGTACTTTGGACATGTTGTCAGGAGGGATCAGTCCTGGAGAAGGACATCATACTTGGTAGAGTGGAGGGTCAGTGAAAAAGAGGAAGACCCTCAAGGAGATGGACT
Organism: Heterohyrax brucei; assembly: GCA_028571685.1. Classification (NCBI taxonomy): domain Eukaryota; kingdom Metazoa; phylum Chordata; class Mammalia; order Hyracoidea; family Procaviidae; genus Heterohyrax; species Heterohyrax brucei. The sequence continues at coordinate 82,893,202 of CM053160.1, forward strand.
GACACAGTGGCCGCAACGATGGGCTTAAGCATAAAAATGATCGTGGACATGGCGCAAGACCGGGCAGTTGCACGTGGGTTCGCTCTGAGTTGGAATTGACTCGATAGCGCCTAGCAGCAGTAACAACAATGAAGATCAGTACAAAGGTGGCCAGGGTTTAAGGCGTCCCCCAGTGTCCAGCTTTCCCGAATGGCTGTTCCACTCCATCATCTCTGACGTCAACTCCTCCTCCCCTCAGTACCCACCCCCCATTTTGGAGTGCCGTAATTCATTATAACAACCCGTAGAACTCACAAACCATCAAGGAAATAGTTCACATGATTGTGGAGGCTGGCAAGTTCCAAATCCATTGAGCAGGCATCAGTCTGTCACTGGCTTTCCTGACGTGTGTGGTTTTAGGGTCTGACTAAGCCAAGATCGCCAGCTCAGATGGCAGGCTGCTGGGTCAGTTCCAGGAACTGGAGGTCAGTGGATGATAAGCCAGATGCAATATTCAGAGCTAGAGAGATCTTTGTTAGAGCACTCACAGATACATATCTATGGATAGATAGATATGAAGACTAAACCTTTGAGGAAACTCCCCTTACTTGAGCGAGGTGGTACCAGGGTGTGATTTGAATAAGGGTAGTAAGGGTGATGACTTGAGTTGCACCTTCTAATGAGGTCCACTTCCTCTGAACCCTACCTCATTAACATAACTGCATACTCACTCCTGGAGGGACCCTAACCACCGGTACAGAGGCTGGAATTTACAGCGCACTGCAAAATGGAGGGTGAGTGCATCCAATCATGGAACAGAGGACAATTACACATACCCCAAAATGAAAGATGTCTATGTTGTTACTTAACTGCCTTATTATACTGTTGCAAAACTACCAAATCCCTGAGAATCACAGCCCAGCCAAGCTGACACATAACTGTAACTGTTACCAGTCCTGCATACCTCATTCGCATCAGCAGCGAGCTGTTCAATCCCCTTGGTGGGCCGCGAGCACCTTATTTGCATAGCCCCTCCCAGTCATTGTGTGGGAGTCACAAAGGCTGTGGCTGGAAGGGCCATATAGAAGTTATTGAGTGCACCACACTCTCATTTCCTACATTTCACAGGGATCTGTTTGCCACTTCCCATGTACAGTGACATGGTCCAAGTTACACTGGGAGATTCAGCTCAGAGTATACAGTTAGATACAATTGTTTACTCACTTCATGTTGGTAAAAAGCTAAGATATCCCTGACTGTTTTTCACATGAGAAGACATTTGAAGATATTTCCCAAATGAAGACCCCTTCCTCTTCCGTTTAGCTGTGGACAGTCTTTGTGGACAGTCGTGTCTGTTTGGGGAGGTTTCCTTCGCAGTTAGATCATGTGAAACAAACCTGCTGCTTCTCCTGATGCCTCGGAGTCTGTGGTTGTCCCTTGATTTCAAAACCTGTTCAACTTCTCTGAGTCAGAAGAGAAGATTTTTCTGAACGAAAGATTATTGCTTTGGGTTAGGCTAATTAGATGGTCAAGTGTGACTTTCAAGATTCCAAATCCAGTTTTCTCCCTTTCAGCAATCGTTTCCATCAGTGTCGTGCTCCATTTTAGTTGTCCAACAATGATAAACATGTGCATAAAGGTGTCACTGTTCAGAGGTGTCTTGATGTAAAATAACCTGCAGTGTAAAATACAGCAGAACATGCCTTGTGTTGACACAGCAAGAAACAGCCCGTTCCCAGAGGAGTGAGTTTAACTTTCTGACCTGCTGGCATGAGCAGTGACCAAGCTTCGATGGAGCACAGGGAAGCCGTCTGAGAGCCTGGGTCCTGGGGACAGGGGTGATTTGGGTATTCTCCCCGTTCTGGCAGCACATGCACTTCGATGTATGTCCAGCTGAGAGAGGAGGACAGTGGAGAGCAGGAATGTCCTTGCTGGCCTGCTCATTACCTCTCCGTCCCCTCCTCGCTGCACATCAGTGTCCTGTGCTTGTCAGTAGGTGTCCCATCAGTGAGACACGGAGTCTCTACCCACGCATCCAGTTGAAACGGCTCTTTGGCTGACGTGGTCACATACTGAAACTGAATTACACTGTAAAGTTGGATTGTTGATTCACATCTCCCTTCCTTCTGCATGTGCAAACCTAGCCTGGCAATCTGAAATGGAAATATAAAATACACTTTCCAAATGTCTTTTTTTTTCTTTCTTTCTTTTTTTGCCTTTCTACAACCTTCAAGCCAAAAGGCAGTGAATATGATTTCTTATGAGCTGCTGGGAGCCAAAACATGTGCTGGATGTATGAGGCTTCTGGGCAGCCCAGGACGGCAAGGAAACCAGAGAAATCCAGGAAAAGTTTAAAATCTAACCCAGTGGAAGGGGAAGCCATCTTTGGAATGGTGTCTTGATGGGCAATAGAAATGATGCAGGGAGAATTATAAGTCACTCATTCTCCAATTAGGTCTCATTTTCCCTGACAGCAACATAAAACCATGTCGCCATCCAGCAATAAAATTCATATTCCACTGATCAGTCAGGTTCTTTATTGCCTATTAGGCTTTCTGAATAAAGAAATTTCAGGAGTATCCCTAATGAAAAAGCTTCACATTTGATGGATGGGGAGAGTTTGAGCTCTTTTAATGGAGCTATTTTAGTTGAGGTCTTCAAGACTCTTGCCAGTTGAAATTGAGACCGAACTTTCAGCCTATCCAGCATGGCCTTCCGCACAGAAGGCAGCTCATGAGCTGGAGGCCCAACCACCATAGGGTGGAGTTGTACATAGAAACTCACAGACTCTGTGTTACGGAAAGGTCAGCAGGTAGATGGTCAAGTTACCTTTCAATAGCTTACCTTTGTTTCTCGGTATATCAGCATGTCATAATGTATTTTATGGTTCAGGTTCTTTTCTATCGAGATATTTCTAAAACAGGATGCCTCATTGTTTATTGTTGGTGGAAAAGTAAAAGAGCATGGCATTGATGAGGAAATGGCTGAAACGGACACAACTGAATTTTGAAAGATAAATTTGACCATCTAATGTAATTCTGCCACCACTCATCTGTCCGTTTGTCCTACTGTGGTGGCTTATATGTTGCTGTGAAAGTATCCATTCACCTATTCAGCCTGTTATGCTGAGCAAATAATCTGAGAAGCTGAACTACGTGAACAAGAATGCAGCATCAGGATTTGAAGAAGACTCATTAATAAACTGTGATATGCAGATGACCCAACCTTGCTTACAGGAAGCAGAGAGGACTTAAAGTATTTACTGAGGAAGATCAGACTACAGCCTTCACTGTGCAATACACCTCAACATAAAGAAAACAAAAAATCTGCACATTGGACCAATAAACAACACAATGATGAAAAGAGAAAATCTTGGAATTGTCAAGGATTTGATTTTCCTCGGATCCATAGTCAATACCCATGAAAGCAGCAGTCAAGTGACTGATTTGCATTGGGCAAATCTTCTGCAAAAGATCTCTTTCAAGTGCTAAAAATCAAAGACGTCACCTCGAAGACTAAGTGTACTTCACCAAAGCTGTGATATTTTCAGTCTTCTCATATGTCTGTGGAAGATGGACAATGAAGGAGGAAGCCTGGAGAAGAACTGGTGTCGTTTGAATTACGGCCTTGAAGAAGAATGTCTGATATACTGCAGACTGCCTGAAGAAGCAACCAGTCTGCTCCCATACTTCAGAAGTGTTATCCGATGGGCCAGCCACGAAAGAAGGGCATCAGGCTCAGTGAAGCAGAGAGTTAGCGGCAAAGAGGAAGACTGTCAAAGAAATGGGTTGGCACAGTGGCGGCAACAGAGGTCTCGTCAAACATGGCAGTGATCAGGAGCCCGGTGCAGGACCGGCCATGTTTGTCCTGCTGTCCACAGGCTCTCGGGAGTTAGAACGGACTTGGTAGCACCTGACAATGCTGACAACAGCAATTAATTCTGACCCTAATTTGCCCGTAACTGGCTGTATGATCCTGAGCAAGTGACTCTATTCTGTGGATTTCCATTTCTTTACCTGTAAAATGGGAAGATGGAACTAAAAGATCTCTCAGAAGTGAAAACACTCTGGGGCTAGAAACTACACAAATCAAATACCCCTAAAAACATTGAACCTGGCTCCCCTTCTCAGAATAGTTTCAACCAACCAAGAAACCAGCCGTATCAAACATCAGAATGTTTAATGTATTCAGAAGTATTAATTTTTAAAGCCAATACAGAATATTTTCCACATATGGGATTGGAGTGTAGAACAGTTAAACTGAAAATAACAAGTGCTTTTGAGCTAGACCGACCCAATTACTACCAGAGAGGTGAGGGGTGGGGTGGAAAACACTAACAGACCATAGATTAGGTGGTAATTTTGGTGAAAGTAAGACAGGACACAACATTGGGAGGGCCAGCACAAGCTGTCCAAGGCAAGGTCATGGGAGCTCCATAGACTCCTCAATAGGCACACCAAAGATACCCCCTGAGGGATCACATTGCTGGGCTGAGGGCTGTGGGGACGAGGGTCTCAGCAAACACCCAGCTCAACTGACATGATACAGAGTGTAAAGAAAATGCTCTGCATTCAACTTTGGTGAGTAGCATCTGGGGTCATAAAAACCTGCAAGTGGCCGTCTAGGCTATGCCACTGGTTTCACACTTTCAAAAGCAAGGAAGAACCAAAAAAAAACTAACAACAAAGGGAAAGATGAGCTTAGAGGACTGGTGGGCCACATATACCGTGGCCCCCAGCAGGCTGAGTCCAGTGTAAGCAGATGGTGGCCAGCTACCACCACTCAACTGCTGCAACAGAGAATCCAGGACAAACCTGGAGAAGCGTGGAGAACAAAACTCTGCCTCAAAGAGAAAGCCCAGACTTGCTAGCTTGACACAGACTGGAGAAACCTGAAAGCATGGCCCCCAAACACCCTTTCAGCTCAGTAAGGACGTCACTCCTGAGGTGCACCCTTCAGCCAAAGGTTGGACAGGCCATAAAACAAAGGACAATAAAGGGGCAGATCAGCCCACAGGGAATGACTGGGAGGCACGAGGGGATGGGAAAGCTGGGAACAGGGAACCCAAGGCCGAAAAGTGAGAGTGCTGACGTGCTGTGGGGTTGTTAACCAGTGTTGTAAAATACTACATGTGCTGCTTAAGGAGAAACTAGTTGGTTCTGTAGCCCCTCATGTAAGCACAACAGCAAAGAACATCTCAGTAGATGGGAGGATGTTCCATGTTCTTAGGTTGGAAGAATCTTCACTGTTGAGATGTCAGTGTTACATCTGGTGGAAAGGGGGCTTGAGTTCCAAATTTCATTTACTGATGCGGCACTAGAATACACAGCTCAGCACACTTTTTCTGGTAAGGACTCTCCTGTGAGTGTCTTAGGCGTTTGGAGTCACACGGGCTCTGTCACAGCCATTCTGACATGGAAGCAGTCACAGGCAGTTGGATATGTTCTGTCAAACTTCATGCACATGGAAACTCACCTTTCATGTAACTTCAAGGAATGCTGTTCTTTTGTTGCTGTTTTTCATCTACATAGAAGTGTAAACACAAACCTCAGTTCACAGGCTATATCCAAATAGGTGGCGGGTGGATTTTGTTTGCTGACCTGGCCCTAGTAGGCGGTGGAGTTAGGTTTCCATCGAGCAGCGTACTATTCCATTTCCGTCTTTCTGGAACGAGGCCCTTTTCGGTGTGGATGATGGTGCTCACGGGGACAGTGGTGGTAACAGAAGCCTCCTGTCTGCAGTGGCAAGGGAAAAGTGGCAGCAGCATGTGATACGGTAATTAGCCGAAGCTGTAGCCCTTTCTTGATTTAGTCACCAGAGCCAAGTCAACCAGAAACCTGTGGTCTAGGTCTCAGAAGAGAGACATTCCTTTTCTCTGGGACTGCTAATAAGAGCAGTACAGGAACCCTGGTGGCGCAGTGGTTATGTGCTGTATGTCTGCTAAGCAAATCCGCCAGGTGCTCCGCCTGCTGTATGTCTGCTAACCAAATCCGCCAGGTGCTCCTTGGAAACCTTGTGGGTTAGTTCTGCTCCGATCTGTAGGGTTTCTGTGACTCAGAATCAACTCAATGACGGTATTTGAGCCCTAATGGCCTAGTGGTTAAGAACTTGACTGCTAACCAAAAGGTCAGTAGTTTGAATCTCCCAGCTGCTCCTTGGGGAATCTATGGACAGTTTTGCTCTGTCCCATGAGTTGGAATGGACTCAGTGGCATTAGATTTGGATGTCTGGAAGGCAGTGTGGAGTCTGCGAGTGGTGCAAACAGTTACTGTGCTCAGCTGCTAACTAAGAGATTGGAGGCTGGGACCTGTCCTGAGGCATCTGGTGGGAGAGGCCCAGAGACCGACTTCTGACAAGTAGGCCACTGGAAAGCCAGCGGAGCACAGTTCCGCAGTGGCGCGCCTGCAGTGACCACAAGTCTGAACCGTCTCAGTGGCAACCAGAAGCAGGTGGGGAGGTGGTAAGAAAACTGTAAGGCGAGAGCTCTCCATCGGCACCCATGTGAAGGCAGACTGTGGCCTCCCAGGAAGGAGACCAGCAGGAGAGCAGAGTCAGGAGTGGAAGGAAAAAGAGCCATTCTTGGGAACATCTGTGAATCCCCAGATCACACCATGTCTGCAGCTAGCCACCGCTTGAATATCCTAGTTGGTGAACCAATAAATTTCTTTTTAAAGTAAGTCAGCATTAGTTGGATGTTTGTTACTCACACTTGGGAGGTCCTTGACTGATACTTAAGCAATCCATGCCAAAAGAAAAAAAAATTCACTAATGCTATCACATTCCATCCTAAATGTTCTTAGAAACACTAAACGTATCTAAGTCAGAAAACTGTCTCATAAGGGCAAAAATGCCTCATGTGCACATGCTTCTGTATGTGAAGCCACCATTAAGTCCAACCAAGCAGGCGGGTGTCCGTAGACTGAAATGTACCCGACTCATTCCAATTCCTGGATTTTCATGGGAATGATTTTATTTCCTGGGTTAATCGGAGAACACACTGAGAAAAAAATCTGTTGCTATTCCCCCCGCTGGGTTTTAAATAGCCTGAGTATGTATCTTTTGTATATATCTTTTGTAGTGAGTGCTTGAGAGAAAAATCATGACTTTTAAATTTCATACATGCCCTAGATGTAACGTGAAATAAATGTCACTATTAATGAGCCTCTGCCATGTCTAAAAACTGAATTGGAATATGCAAAGTTTCTCCGAGACAGGCCATTTTTGGGGTCTTAAAAGGAGCAAAGCTAAGAGGGTTGATAAATTTTAAATCTCTCTAGCAGATTTCATGTAAAGCAATAAGTTTATATTCCCATGCAGTTCTCTTGGCAAAAAATGAGAGTAAGACAATCTAAAACCCCTCCAGTGGGTTTAATTAGCAGGGTGTGTTACTCAACACAGGACAGTGGGAAGACTAGTGACAACATTAACAAGCTTGCAGCCTGATGCTCTCCAGGAGTTTGTCTGTAGTCTTGGCGGTAAGCACAATTTTACAGAGTGGTCTCTGGAGTTTCCTGCCTTGTTTTCAGCATTACTGGAATATCAGGGTTACGGCATGGTGCCCACCAAGAGATCAGCAGTTCAAATCCAGCAGGCACTCCTTGGAAACTCTATGGGGCAGTTCTACTCTGTCCTGTAGGGTCACTGTGAGTCATAAATGACTCAAAAGCCATGGGTCTGCTTTATGGGTAATAAATTACCAGTGGCCATCGAGTCAGCTTGGAGTCGTGACCCCATCTATGTCAGGAATAGAACTGTGCTCCCTGAGGTTTTCCAGGGAAGTAGAGCACCGAAGTGCCTGTCTTCCGAGGTGCCTCTCAGTGGAGTCAAATCTTTCACCTTTTGTCACAGGTCGAATTGTGTCTCCCCAAACTTTGTAGCAATCTGCCTGGGCCGTGATTCCCAATATTGTGTGACGTTCCTCCGCGTGCTAAACCCCGACTCTCTGATGTTAACGAGGGAGAGAGAATGGGAAGCAGTGTGCTGGTGGGGCAGGTCCAGTGTGTGAGAGTGTTTTGTGCCTGGAGGCGATCTCTTAAGATAGAAAAGGAAGAAGACAGCAGAGAGATGTCGGAGCTTCCTACCACCAAGAAGCAACGTCAAGAGCAGAGAATGCTCTTTGGAAAGGCCCCAGATTTCCTGTGCCTCAGAAGCTCCCAGTCCAGGGAAGAGTGACCATGAGGACCTTCCTCCAGAGCCAGCAGAGAAAGCCGTCTTCTGGAACTGACACCCTGAATGTGGACTTCGAGCCTACTGGACTGTGACAGAATGCACTTTCTCTTTAAAGCCATCCACTTGTGGTACTTCTGTTATAGCAGCACTAGATGACTAAGACGCCTTTCCACTAGCAGCTGAGCCTGTTCCCCGTCTGTACCCCCTAGGGACACCAGAGTTATAATTCGGAGCTCCAAACCCACCAAACCTCCGGCTGGCCACCCCTCTGGGAAACAGAGCTGAAGCCTGCTTTCTCATCACCTGCCCCTTCAGTGGTGACGGGCTTCTCTGGATGCTGAAAGAACACCTCCCCTCCCTGGGGCTCCTTAGGAATGAAACTGAACCGACGATGCCATGCTTGTTTGTCGGGCACGTATCACATGCCAGGCACTCGCCAGCTTTTCCTGAAATTTAATTCATACCACAGTCCCATCAAGAAAGGTATTATTACTTCTAATTTAAAGATAAAGCACCCGAAAATCTGTGAGGGTCGTTAACTGAAATAAGGTCTCCAAACTCTGAATCAAAGTAGACACAATTCTAATCTGTAGCTTTCTGTCACCAAAGCCCCTGCTCTTCTCCCCACGCTACACTTGCCTGGCATGCTGCCCCCGGGGCCTGACCCTGAAGCTGGAAGTGGCCCATCGTACTAACTAGAGTCACGGAGGCTCTGGCTTGCTTGCCTCTTCCACACCGCAGATGATCCCACAGGTAGTGAAGTGGGCTCTGCTAACCCTAAGGAAAGTCTTCCCAGAGGCAAGTCACCTGCCACAGACTGGGGACAAGAAAGCACTCTGTGGACCATGTCACTCTTACCTAAATGCACAGAGGCCACCCTTTGCCATTAACAGAGTTTCACAGCTGAGCAGAACGACAGCTGCTGGGCCAAGGGAACACTGATGTTGACAGAGAAGCCTGGTCTCCACACCTGAATGACAGTCACACGCCGCCAACAGACTGCGAAGCATGCCCAGTATGAAATATGTAAAGTAATGGCTGAACATGCAGATTATTTCTCAGGAAAAGAAAAATTTTACAAATGCAAACTCCTGTGGAGTCTGTATGGTCGTGAACTCTGTGCAAATAAGGCACGGGCGTGTTGACATTTCAACCCTTCAGTTCTAAAAATGTTGGAACTTCTCTTAGTGTGTGTGTATGAGTATTTTATGCGTGTGTTTTCAAAGTAGTGTGTTACTTTCTTAAAATTCTCAGTGAATGGTAGATTCTAGCATGATTTTTTTTTCCTCAAAGGCATGAGTTTACCTGAAATATTGAACCTCATTGTCAGTGCACAGCATTAAGAATGAGCTCACCAATGCCCGGTGTAATTTTGTCTTAGGAGTTTTGTGACAAGGAAAGAGGGCGTTTTTTTCATCTATCTATGTATCTATGTATGTATCTGTCGACCTATTTACCTATATCTACCTATCTATCTGTCCCTCTGTGTACCACGTGCACACACATACATGTAATGCAGTGTTCATCAGGGTTCTTCAGAAGAACAGAACCAGTTATATGGATAAACAGATACATAGATACCTACACACATAGTTACATGATAAATGTTCAGATCAAAACTGAAACCGACCCACTGCCACTGAATCAATTGCAACTCATAGTGACCCTATAGGACAGACTAGAACTGCCCTATAGAGTTTCTAAGGAGCGCATGGTGGATTCGAACTGCCAGTCCTTCAGTTAGCAACCATTATGCTACCAAGGTTTCTGATGCTCGGAAAGACACATTTATTTTAAGGAGTTGGGTCATGCAATTAATTGCCGAGTTTGCAAGTCTGACATTTGCAGGGCAAGCCAGTAGGCTGGAAACTGAGGCATGATTTCTACCTCCCAGTCTTGAGATAGAATGACTTCTTTGGAAAGCTCGTTTTCGCTCTTGGTGTCTTCAGCCTCATGTGAGCCCTACCATTATTCTCAAGGGTAATCTTCACCTAAAGTCAGAACAAAAAACCCCGTTGCCATTACGTTGGTTCCAACTCACAGCAGCCCTCTAGTTCTGCAGAGCGGAGCTACCTCACTGGGTTTCTAAGGAGCAATTGATGGATTCAAAATGCCAGCCTTTGGGTTAACAGCAGAACTCTTAACCACTGCATCACCACGGCTCCATATAAAGTCTAATGTTGGTAAACTTAATCCCATCTATAAAATACCTTCACAACAACAGATAGCCTGGTGTTTGACCAACTGGACATTGTAGCCTAGCCAAGTTGACACAAAACATCACCCATCACATATGCATTTATACTATTTTGTCAAGGATTCTTGCTCCCTGGCATCCCCTCGAAATGGGGGGAACTTAACGTTCATCAAATGTGTAGAATAAACATGTCCGTACTTAGTCTCCCTGTCAGGGTCTTCAATAGAATTCGTTTGGACCTGCCCTGTGAAACAAACTCACTCTCCCATACCCATAAACACATCAGAAAGCATTGAAGAAATGATGTCTATTCCAATTCTGAATCTATGTTCTACATAGTTTGTTGTTTCAGATGATTGAACTTTTCTAAGATGGGTCATGCTAGGTCAATTGCCCTTTAACAAATAGCTCCATATTGGTGATATAGATGCATCAGACTAGCAAAACCCAGCAGGGTCAAAGACTGGAATCCTGTGACGTGGGTACTTTGGCCCCTTGACACGTAGCACACTTGAAGGGTGAGCATGTCGGAACACCCACTGAGCGCTGGTCACCGTGGCCGTGAAAGGTGTTGAGGGAAACTGACACACTGTATCACTATGTCCTTTTCAACTGACCAGAGAGTGCACCCTTGAGGCCTAGGAATTACGCAATTTTCATGAAATCCTGATCTCTGAATATTCAAGGCAGAGGACAGACAGTGGCCTGTGTGAATCCAAATCAGAGGTTGTCTTGTGAAGACTCCTGTCTTCTCCACGTTGGTTCTCCGGCAGACACCATGACCTCCTTATGCCTTCCCAAGCAAATTAGTTGGTTTTATTTTAAAATAATAGGGTTTCCATTTGTTTTACAGATAGCACCTGATTTACAAGGTCTATGAGTTATGACAAACTGCATTCAGGGCCATCTTCCTTTTTTTTGTAATATGTAATATGTAGCGTATACTGTGCTGCAGTGCGTAACTGGCTGATGCTATCTGAGATGTTCACTCACAGATGCTCAGTGTCATATCTTACCACTCAAAACACTGCCATCGGGCAGGCTAGGGTTTGGTCTGTGATGAAGTTGGTGTTAGTGTCAGCGTAGGGAGTTGTAAGGGACAGAAAATTGGGTTCAACTCTAATGACTCGCCCAACAACTGAACTGTGCGCGCACCTGACAGCCATCCAGACTCGGACGGCACTGTTAGCAGACGGAGCCCAACCTCCCTGTAGGGCAAGCCCGCCCTGGGAGGCGAAACTGGCTGGTCAGCAACAGGCTTGGTAACTAAAGGTCAGATGGTGGCCACTGAGTTGATCCGACTCACGGCAATCCTTGGGACAGGGTGCAGCTGCCCCATCCGGCTCCCCAGGTGGTAAAGCTTTACAGAGCCGAAGCACCACAGCTGCCCCTGTGGATGCTGGGTGAGTTCTAGCCACCAGCCTTTCAATCAGCAGCCGAGGGCACCATGACCACTGTGCCCCAGGCCTCTGCCCAGGCCTGTAACGGGATCCCAGTCACTGCTTCATACCATCGGAAACATCGGTTGCGGGTTTCACTGTTGGAGTAAATTCTTTTGATTTGTGTATTATTTTATGTATGTTATTAGGTATTAACATGTGTCTGCACATTTATGTGTTATTCCCAACCCCCCAAAGGCAAATGAAGATTGAATTTATAAAGATTCTTATAATAAAAGACGATAGTGAAAACATAAAAAAAAAATGAGGTTAGACTTCAGTCGGCAGTGACCTAGGATGCAGGATGCATTGTTTGGATGGGAACTACCTGTCGCTGGTGTTACTGGTACTCACCGGGGATGCTGCTATAGGATGCAGGATGCGTTGTTTGGATGGGAACTACCGGTCGCTCGCGTTGCTGGTACTCACCGGGGATGCTGCTATAGGATGCAGGATGCGTTGTTTGGATGGGAACTACCGGTCGCTTGTGTTGCTGGTACTCACCGAGGATGCTGCTATAGGATGCAGGATGCGTTGTTTGGATGGGAACTACCGGTCGCTCGTGTTGCTGGTACTCACCGGGGATGCTGCTATAGGATGCAGGATGCGTTGTTTGGATGGGAACTACTGGTCGCTCGCATTGCTGGTACTCACAGGGGATGCTGATACAGCTGGTACGCGAATTACACGCATGCTGTGTTTCCACTCTTGTTTCTTTTATGTTGAGATCTTGGGACTGACTATCCCATGACCTTCTTTGAGACTCATTTCTCAGCAGAGAAACTGTCCTGCAAGTGTGTTTTCTGGAAGCTTTACTAGTTGTATAATATTTTTTCTCTTTCATATTAAAGAAGAAATTTTTAACTGACTGTATCATAGATATTGTCTATTCAATTTTTTCATAATGGATATGGAAACTAAGGTCCAAGGACACTGTTTGTTGTCAAACACACAGATACAAAGAGGAAGAGCCAGGAAAAGAACACAGTCTCTTGACTACTAGTTTTGTGCTCTGCTGCCTCCCCCCACCCAATATCCATTCATTCTACAGAATTTGGAAATAATGGTGGAAAGATGGGGACCTTTCAAAGTATAATCACAGGCTCACTTGTGATCAAGGCTCAAATTCAGGCTTCAGGAGCTCGCATCTCATTATGCCCAGTGCAGCATATTTACAGGTTTCCCAGTTACAACATATACCTTCGCCTTAGGTTTTGTGCTTTATTATAATAGTTTCAGCTAGATCAGACCTTCATCAGTTAAGAATGACTCTAGCTAATGAAGCTTTTCCCACTTTCCTTTCCAAATGCATGCTTCACACACATACACATACACATATGCACAAAACCTACAGCAATGTTTCTACCAGAGCAGAATACTGGCTATGCGTGAGAAATCCGCACGTTGACATATTTGTCTAAGAATAATATCTGTTTTCCTAAAATACTATCCATCCAATGCACAAGTATTGAGAATGGAAACTTAGCATCAAAGATGAAAGGTAAGAACTACCACACAACATCACAGGAAAGACGAACAGTTCAAATCCTCTGGGTGGTTTGAAAACCCTGGTAGCATGGTGGTTAAGTGCCAAAGCCGCTAACCAAAGGTCAGCAGTTCAAATCTGCCAGGTGCTCCTTGGAACTCTGAGAGGTAGTTCCCCTCAGTCCTATAAAGTCACTATGAGTCAGAATGGACTTGAGAGTGATGGGTTTTGTTTTTACTGGTAGTTTATTTTTTTTAATAAAAATAATTTCTTATTAAATAACATTTTTCAGCAGTGCATCTGATTTCACATACCTGATCAGAGTTAAAAATTGAGTTATTTTATCAACATTTTAGGTTGAAATATATAGTCACTATAATTCATATTTTAGAAGCTACAGAGTCACTGCTTTGAGGCTATTCGTAATTATGTAATAATAATTAGTGACGTATTTTCTTTCCTGAATGCCAAGGAGAGGACCTTTGAGTCTCTTCAAAATGACCTCTCTAATATGGACTTCTTGCTGCTTTTCTGTGACCTGAGTATCTTCATGAATTGCGGTTAAGGGGAAAATCTGGTGGCATGCTGGTTAAGTGCTATGGCTGTTAACCAAAAAGTCTACAGTTCAAATCCACCAGGTGCTTTTTAGAAACACCATGGAGCAGTTCTACTCTGTCTGTAGGTTTACTATGAGTTAGAATCAACTCGATGGCAGTGGGGTTGGGTTTGATTTTGGCTTAAGGGGGGAAATAATCAAATTTATTTTACATTGTCTTTCATTTTATTGCTCAATAGTTGCCTGAAAGTTTTTTTGGTACTGCATGTGAATCTTGAATTTGAATCTTAAATTCTTGTGTGTCATTGCCAGACCTATGCTGACATTCACTGACAGGAATATTATGCAAGAACTGGAAATGCTGCTGTGATATTATGTGGTCAAATAGCACATGTTGTCAGTGAACGTTCAATAAATTTTAAATCAATGTATAATGATTATATATTAATTCAAGATGCGTATTAATTTTTGTATCAAGTATGAATCTTCATTCTGGAGAGATTATAGGAAAGACTAAGAAAATACATGCAAACTTACACCTGCTGATGAGAAACATGTTAATAAAACTGAGAGGGAAGAGAGGTGAGTTCTGGCCCCTGATTTCTTTCCCTTTCCTGCCAATCTTCATTTCCAGTGTTTAGTTTCCCTATGTCTGTTAGGTAAGAAAAATGGTCCAGGGATGGCTTTGGTCTTAGCAATTTTTGTCATGTCGGTTGCTCCAGATTAGTGCTCAGACACCGGAGAAGCCTGGTGTGTGTTCAGGGAGCCTCAGCCAATCCAAAAAAATACTATTCCCAAAGACGGAAGGGTGCCTCCAGCTAACAGGAAGAAAGACTTTCTTTCTTTCCTTCTTTTTTTCTCCAAAGATTAATGTTGGAAAGGCAAGTGCCTCTAAGAAAGAGTTAGAATTCAGTAATGCAGCAAGTCTGTCAAAAACCCACCGCCGCCTCCTACTGCATCTGGCGGAAGAGATGTGGTTCGTCTAGAAGTGGAGACTTTACTCCCTTCTCACTTCCGAGCCATCAACATAGAGTCTGACTTCACTTTCCCTCAACAGCACTTCTCTGAGACAAAAATAAAAATAGTACAAAGAACATGCTTGAACTGAAAACTCATTGAAATTATGTTAACACAATAGGCTATGCTATCAAATGCCCTGAATACTGAAAGAACTCACTTGTTATGTACCTACTTACCATGGAAGAATACTAATCTTCATCAGTGCATAGGAAGAGGCGAACACTATGAACAGACAGGATAAGGAAGACTCGAGGGCCTGGAGGGTGTCAGTTACCAGCATTGTTTTTATTCTGTTTCTGCTTTGTTTTTTTTGTTTATTGTGAGTAAGTGAAAGTATTCGATCCAAATTAATTTTGCATGCCTACCTGTCTGCAGCTCCTTCTGCTCTCCTTGCCTGGTGGCACTTCTTTGTTCTATGCTTGTCATATCCTCTTAACAAGCTCCTGTCCCCTCCTCTCCACTCTCTTCTCTCCCATCTAGAAAGACATCAGTAGGACATCGTTCTGTAAAGGCATAGAACCATAAAGTATACATCATACAGTCACATTGTGTGCCCGAGTCCAGTCCATTTTTGTCCAAAGATTTGACCTGAGTGGTGTCTTCTGGTCAGAGGCAGCAGCAGGTCTAGGAGTCATGCTCCCAGGGGATCCCCCGAGCCATCAGATCATCGGTTTTGGCCTTTTAGTAGAGCTGCACCCCTCTTTTTCTTGTGTTGTTACAGGGACTCAACATTGTGTGCCCCAGCACAGCTGTCTTTGGTGTTGGCCGGGCAACATCCGGTTCTTCTGGCCACATGTTGATCCAGTCTTTCATGCACATGGGTCCTTCTGTCTCCTCAGCTCTTTTTTCCTGGTGTCTTTGGTGTTCTTGGTGATCATCTGTTCTGGATCAGTTGGGATCATTTGGTATACCTCGGATGGCAGCTTGCTGGCTTTTAAGACCCTAGACACCACTCAACAATATGGGGTGCAGAAGACTCTCTTAGCAATAGGCTAATTTTGCCAGTTCATCTCAATTTCACCTGAAAGCATGGTCCCCAGACCCTGCTCCTGCTACTCTATCCTTGCAATATTGAGTTAAGATTAGAAGAGCTTTCATTTTGCAGTGAAGTCCAGTTAAACTGATCTAGTTTCTACTGCGTGCTGTCACTGCTTTCACCCAACCAAATTTCTATCACCTGTCCTTATCTGCCCACCCCTGTAGCCATCAGAAAGTCTTGTCTTCTATACATGAGTCTGTTTTTAAGTCCTTATAGCAAGGGTCTCATCCAATATTTGTCCTTTTGAGGCTGACTGATTTCACTCAGCATAGTGCCTTCCAGTTGAAACCAAGTTATGAGGCGTTTCCTGCAGTCATCATTCTATAGTGTCCCATCGAGTATATGTGTGTAGTCTGTTTATCCATTCCTCTGTTGATGGGCATCTGGGTTGATTCCATCTTTTTGCTGTTGTGGACTGTGCTGCAGTGAACACTGATGTGCATGTGTCTGTGTGACAGCCTTTGTTTCTGTAGAATAAATCCTGAGCAGTGGAATTACTGGATCAAATGGTATATCTATTTCCAGCTTTTTAAGGAAGTGCCAGATTACTTTCCAAGGAGGTTGTACCATTTTGCAATCCTACCACTGGTGTAAGAGAGTTCCAGTCTTTCCATAGCCCCTCTGGCATTTGTTGTTTAGCGTTTTTTGGATTATGACCAACCTTGTTGGGGTGAGATGGTATCTCACTGTAGTCTTGATTTCAATTTCTCTGATACTGAATGATCACTAACCTTTCCTCATATGCCTTTTGGCTGCCTGGGTGTCCTCTTTGGTGAAGAGTCTGTGTGTCTCCTTCGACCATGGCTTCATCGGGTGATTCTCTTTTTTCTTGTTGATTGTTTTGCAGTCAGTGCTTTGTAGATTATAGAGATCAGACATTGCTCCATCATAGAGTTGCCAAATATTTTTTCCCATTTTGTAGGTGGTCTTTTAACTCTTTTGATAAAGCCTTTGAATGAGCAAAAGTGTTTGATTCTTAGTACTTCCTATTTATTTTCTGTTGATCATGCTTTGTCAGAGTTTGAAGTCTGTCTAAGCTGTGTATTAGAACTTCCGTTACTGACCCTATTTTTTCTTGCATGATCTTTATCATTTTGGGTTTGATATTTAGATTTTGATCCATTTAGAGTTAGTTTTTGTGTAAGGTGTGAGATCTGGGTCTTGTTTCAGTTCTTTGCAGATGGATATCCAATTTTGCCAACACCATTTGTTAAAGACACTTTTTTTACCCCAATTTACAATCTTAAGGCCTTTGTCTCTACTTTCTTTTTAATCTCTCTGATTTCCTTGACTTTTGCAGCTGTTTTTTTTTTTTTCCTGGAAGATTCACAAAAGGGAAAGAGAAAAATGAGCAAATTATCAAGAAAATGAGAGTAAGACTTCATGTGTAAACTTTACTAATTAATAACCTATGTAGCATCAACTTGGCAGCAGTGACTTAAAAAAGAAAAAAAAAAACTCAGTGCCGTCGAGTCAGAGCCGACTCACGGTGACCCTGTAGGACAGAGCAGAACTACCCCATAGAGTGTTCAAGGAGCACCTGGTGGATATGAACTGCCGACCTTTTGGTTTACAGTGGTAGCAGCGTTTTATGTGTGTGTATTGATACTTGTATCAATACACACCAGCACCATGCTGTACCGTAAAAGAGACAATAATTTTATGAAATTAAATGCCATTGGGGTGGTCCGTTGATATCCCATGCTTCAAGTAGCTTCTGGAATTAAGCTTAGCATTAGTTAATCAATTGTTGTTAGAGGCCACTGAGTCCACTCCAGCCATGTCTGCCCCATGAACAGAAGAATGAAACACTGTGTAGTCCTCTGGCGTCTTCACAACGGTTTCATACTTGAGCTCCTCAGGGGGGAGCGTCTCTGAGCAGAAGGCCTTAGCCTTAGTTCTACGAAGACCTCAGTGAAATAAAAGCCTAGACACATAAAAAGCACTAAATTCAAATCATCAAAGACAATGGTACAGATGAGAGGTCAATAATAACAAGTAATTTCAATAGGTTTCGAGTAACCTGTAAGGGGCAGGTTGCTGCAGAGTCAGCACTCATGAGGGGCCGCAGAGGAGGGGAGAGCCAGACCACTCATCAGGTCCCGGAGAGCTCTGGGCTCAGAGTCAGCAGGCACAGCAGAGGGCTGAGGTGGAGCCAAGAAACAGCTGGATCAGTACTCACATCCTGGAATCCTTGGCCAAATGGAGAGGGGGAAAAAGGAAAAAAAGTTGACATTTCTTGAGATTTGAATCCCAGAAGTTCTTCTCTAAAGAAGTTGAACAAAAAGTTTGGAAATGCTGATGCTCGTGACACATTTGTTGGCATTCTAGAATAAATCTTTGTTCCCTTCGGGGAAACCATAGATTGACAGCCAGCTCCAGGTCCACTTACACGGTCAAGTACAGTCTGCCGGTCAGCACTGTGCACCTTCCCTAACATACTTTCAAACCCAAAGCATGCCAAGCTAGTTGCTGTAGAGTTGGTTCTTCCCCCCGACAACCCTGTGTGTGCAGACTAGAGAGGCACGGAGGGTTGTCAGTAGACACGACCTTTGGGGAGCAGGTTGCAGGACATTTCTTCCAAGTGTGACTTCAGAGTGGTTCTCCCCGGATCAGCTGTGGCTGAAGGAGTGAAACTAGAGCAGACCTGAATTTTTATCATTTGGGTGAACTGGAATGATAACTGACACAGGAAAGATGATGGGTTGAAACCTAATCTTCCTCTTAGAAAACAAAGGCAGCTTAAACATTGCATGGCATCCAAATCTCTTGCCCTGCAGATTTTGTGTGGAGTCCTGAACAGCAGCGCCCTGCTGGACATAGCAGCTGACCACACCACTTTGAATGTGCACCGTTCTCCACCCAAACAGTCCGCTGCTGCTGAGTCAATTCCAGCTCACGTTGGCTCTGTAGGATGGAGAAGAACCACCCCATAAAGTTCCCACGTGTCCTACCACTAACCGAATCTCCTGCCTTGGGCTCCTTAAGTGTTCGCTATGCCTCTTCCAAGTTTCACATTCCAGGGCTTCAACCTGTAATTATTCCCATTCCAGTTCACCTGAATTCTAAAAGTCCAGTTCTGTTCTGGTTTCACTTCAACTGCCATAAGTGAGCTGGTTTGAACCAGTTTGAAGCCCTGCTGCCAAGACACTTCCAGGTGGATTTGAACTTCCAACCTTTAAGTTAATAGCTGAGTGTCTGATCATTTGCTCAAGCCAGGGACTCTAATATACTTCCAAATGGTATGTTTTCATCAGGTAGGAGATCTAGCCATACGAGACCCTTACTTGAGGAAGAGCTAATGGCATTCCCACCAGATGGTCACTCTCTCTCTTGCAGGTACGACCCTATAGGACAGGGTAGAACTGGCCCATAGAGTTTCCAGAGAGTGCCTGGTGGATTCAGACTGCCAGCATTTTGGTTAGCAGGCACAGCACTCAACCACGATGCCACCAGGGTTTCCGTACTAGTCAGCAGTTGTGTAGAATTGTGTGTAAGCACGTCAGCAGTGTTCCTGCTTCTCAGGCACATGCTGAAGCTGGAAACTGAGCAGGAGGCCCTGGTGCCAGACCTGGGAGGCTTAGAGGACAGGAAACAAAGGCCCGCAGCTGGGATGGGAGGCAGGAGTTTCACAGTCAGCAGAGGTGTGTGCCAGCCCGGCATGCATGTCACCCACGAGTAACTCGCTGCTGTGGTTCCAGTGTTTTCTGACTTTCTGAGTACCAGGAGCAGCTTCCCAGACCTAAAGAAAGCCAAGAACTTCTGGGGGGCTTAAGTTTCTGTTTCCCTGTGCTCTGTTACTTCCCTGCACAGAAACATCCAGAGTTGTGTCTTTTTGTCTGAATGAAATTTGATTGATTCAGCTGGTAAATGGAGGCAGCAAAATAAAAGTAACACAAATTTTTAGAAGTCTCCCTAAGGAGAGGATTACCGGGTACTGGAGTGAAAATACTAATTAGAAAAGAGAAGATACATGAAAAAAGAAATTGACTTACTATCATTAGAAGAATTTCAAAATATAGTACATCCATGAAATAACAACAGCAAAGGATAGTGGAGGAGACAAATAAACAACAAAGATTGTCTCACAGATTTATGTGGGTTTCTGAAATAAATGATTCAGTCCAAGAATTAAAAAAACAAAGTTCACAAAGTTTAAAACTTCAGAAGATTAAAAAAAAAAAAAAAAAACAGGAAAATTGGAAACTATGAAAGGAAAAAAGGGAAGAAAGGAAAATATGCCAGAAATGACCAAAGAAAATATTCAAGGATAAAAATACACAAGTATTTAGATTGAAAGGGAAAATTCATTGCCCATCTCAGCAAAAACAGAAAAACTTTCCCCTCTTCATATTTATTTAATTTTTTTTTACCTTAATCCAGCTTTTGACCAACTAGACTTAAAGGACTGTAATGTAGTAATCGGCATGAAACAGTTGTTTATTTGTCTGCTTTACAAAGGTAGACTTAAAAAAATTACAGCTAGACTGTTTGATACAATGAACCACAGTAATATTTAATAAAATTAAGTTCCACAAAATTCAGAACTCTTTTATGCATTGTTCATGAAGCTAGGGAACAGTTTCAATTCCTTCATAAAATCAAAATACACCTTTAATAGATGATGAAATGCGGTATAATTAAGGCTTGGGTACAAACGCATTCTGTCTGTTTTTACTTATTAGCGCATCACAGTGTGGTTTTTAGAACACTGTCGTGACCCCAGAGCAGGCGAGATGGATAGGCCTTATCTTGGGCTTCGACGTAGTGAGAAGACCACCCTGTGGAGGGTGGCAGATAGATCTCATCTGGTTGCAGGACAACCCCAGACTATCAGCTGTGCCACTTTGGAAGTCTTTGCTGAACAAGGTCTTCAAGTGTTACTTTAGCTCAGTAGGAAAGTGTCCTTATCATCGAGAAATGCTTCCTTTGTCTTCTGGAATGGGAACTAACCCCAAACCCACTGCTGTTGAGTCGATTCCAACTCACAGCGACCCTGTAGGACAGAGTGGAACTGCCCCATAGAGTTTCCATGGAGTGCTTGGAGGATTTGAACTGCCGACCTTTTAATTAGCAGAGGTGACAGTTAACCACTACACCACCAGGGTTTCCAGGATGAGAACTGGCCCCGTGTACTTCCCACCTGTCTCTGGACCATCCTGGCAGCTTCTGTGCTAAGATTCCTTTATATTCTAATGATAAGAGTTTTGCTAACATGATGAAAGGGTGCTGTTGGAACTGTATATCTTCCACATGTGATTCCTTTCATAGAATGGTGTCAACTTTTCAAGGGTAGTTTATAAGCAACCTGGATCTCATGCCTTTATTTTTAAGGTATTGACTGTGTACGTTAGGCACTGTGCTAAATCGAGGGATTTCTGGGATGAATATAACATACTCCTGACCCTCCCAGAGGTCACAGCCCGGTGCTGCTGCAAGATAAAGCCATCGCTAGCGTGACATCAGCCATGGTGGAAGTGTTCGCACCAGCACAAACGAGCGGCGCTGCCCGTCTGCCTTCGTCCCTCTCCGGTACCGGTCCCTGTGCAGCCTGCTCCGAGTGTTCGGGACTCCACGTGGGTCAGAGCCCGCCTGTGCGTCACAGGTTTTCAGAGGCTGGTTTTCAGAAGTACCCCACCAGCCATCTCTTCCAAGGCACCTCCGGCTGGACCCAAACCTCCAACTTTGTGGTCAGCAGCCAGGCATGTTACCAGTTTGCACCACCTGGAGAGCCGGATCACTCTACGGCGGACACTGTCCTCTTCTCCAGATCCAGCAGGGCCTCAGCGCCACCGAGAAATCCCCCTGGGTTTCCTTACGCACCTGTCTCTTCGCTCACCGTGATGCTGACTGTTCAGAACTCCACTCACAGACCTCTCCATCTACTTCCTCCGTCAGTCTCCTCACACCTCACAAGGAAGATAAATATCTCAGGCAAAAGTTCTCTCCGCATCCCGCCGCTCCTGCCCCGGGACTTCCCACGTTCCCCTGTTATCAGCGTCTCCTTCCCTATTTGGCCCTCATTCCCCTGGAGTTCGCCTCCTTCTGACTCCTGAGCTATTTCTTCTCACATCTCTTTTCTTTCTTATATGTGTACGAGCTTCTTCTTGTGAGCTTGTGAAAATTCTCAGATCTCTCCTATTTAAATGAGCCAAATACATGTGCATTTTTGTGTATATATACACCCATCATTTAAGCATATTTCTATATACACATAATTTAAAATACACATATGTATTACATACACACACACAGGTGCCTTGGTGGCACCGTGGTTGAGAGCTCAGGCTGCTGAGCAGAAGGTCCGCGGTTCAGATCTCCCAGCTGCTCCTCAGCAACCCTCTAGGGCAGTTCTCCTCTGTCCTACAGTGTTGGTAGTAGTTGGAACCGACCTAATGGCGGTGGGCAGAAGGTGGACAGAGCCAGTCCGCGATGCTCACGTTGGGCTGCTGCCTCACATCCCCTCTGAAGCTGTGCTTCCACAAGCTTTCCGTTCTAACGGGACTTTCCCTTATGACTGAGCCCCCTCCAATCCTACTTTCCGTCAGTTATATTTGAAGACAGTTCATTGTGAGTTTGAGAAGAGGATGCAGAATCCAGATTCTAAGACTTACGCTTCATTTATTTTTCTGCGTACACTGCCTAACAGAGCTACTGTTTGACCGGTGTGACTAGCCACTTAAATCCAATTGTCATAAATACACTTTGACACTACAGGCTGTTTGGTGGAATTTCCAGTATTACCAGGGAAACACACAGCTGCTTTTGAACTACCAGACATTCCCTATAAGAGATGGATTCTTATGAAAGAGCCAAGAGAGAAGAAAAAAGAAGACCACATGAAATTAACGAGGGTGTTGGTAGTACAACCAACACTTATAAGCAGAATGGTGTCTGTCAAAAACAATAAAACCTGTAAATGTTTAGAAAGAAGCAGAAAAATCTGGGCATAGCTGTAGGGTCACCACTGCAGAGTGATCAGGAGTCAGATCATCCAGGGCGGCACGCAGACGAGTCCCCTACGGAGTGACTGTCCTCGGGGGCATGAGGTCTAGCTGAACTCCTGACATGATCTGAAGTTAAATAAACGCATTTTCAAGTCCTTTGCGAAATCAGAGCTTGTACAGGAAATTGAACACAGCACCATGCTCAGAAATAAAGCCCAGCCCTACAATCTGCATAGAAAGAAGGAACAGGCCGAACCTCATTGTGTCTGCTTGTCATGGATTGAATTGTGTCCCCCGTAAAATCTGCATAGTAATTTGGCTGAGCCAGTGATACCCAGTATTGTGTGATTGCTCTCCATTTTATGGTTTTCCTATGCTGTAAATCCTAATCTCAGCCTGGGTTTAATGGGTAGGATTATGTTAAAAGAATTCAGGTGGGACTGTAACACCCTGCCTAACATCAGCGTCCTGCTCCAGTGTAAAGGGAGTTTCCCTGGAGTGTGGCTTGCACCATCTTTTAGGCTTTTATCCTTCAAGAGATACAAGGAAAGGGAAGCAAGCAGAGAGCGCAGAACCTCACACCATCAAGAAAGCAGCACCCGGAGTAGATGGCACCCTTCAGACCTCAGGTTACTGTGCCGGGATGCTCCCCAGCCAAAGACTGATGGCACACAAGGAACCTCCTCCAGAGCTGACAGAGGGAAAGTCTTCCCCTAAAGTGGACACCCGGAATTCAAACCAGAAGCCCTCTGGACTGTGTAAGAATCAACTTTCTTTGCTAAAACCATCCACTTGATGGTATTGGTGTGAGAGCAGTACTAGACAACTAAAACACCACTGCTTCTCTGTTTCCCTACACAGACCAAGAGCAAAACAGAAGATAAGGAATTGGACTCTTCCAAATAGTTGGATTTCAACAGATTTCCAGAGAGTTCTGTCTGTGATTATTTTAGAATATTGGAATTGGGCCGTTACTAACTCTGCAGCCTCCATTCAGAATTCTGGAAGCATCGTTCTTCTGCACTCAGAGCCTATGGCCAGCCTCACTTGGCCGGTTACACAAGCAGGCAGTATAGGAGCTGGAGAAAATAGGGACAGCAGTGCCACCAGGAGCCGGTGAATACGGTGAAGAAATCACAGATCACAGGAAGAAGACCAGGCACGTTCGGGAAGTCTCAGCCTCAGTGCTGTTAACAGTTCGGTTCAGATCACCCTTTGCTGGCCGGCTGCCCCGTCGGCTGTGCCACGTCTGGCAGCTTCCCTGGCCTCCACCGACTAGATGCTAGTAGCAACCCTCAAGCTGTGACAGACAGAAGTGTCCCCACATACTGCCAAAAGTCCCTTGCCTTGGTTGGCAACCACTGTGGGACAGTAGAAAACTTAACATACAGAGTGATGGTATGTTGGTGCGTGACACATGACATAATTTTCACACACACAAACCAAACCCAGTGAGTTGGTTCTCACAGTGATTCTGTAGGACAGAACAGAACTGACCTACAGGGCTTTCAAGGAGGGGCTGGTGGGTTTGAACTTCCAACCTCTTGGTGACTAGCCAAGCTCTTAACCACTTATGCCACCAGGGTTCCCTAACTGTCACAGTGACGTGAAAAGTGGTGGTTAGTACTCCATCTTAAAGGGAAATGAATTTGCTTACAAAGGAACCAAGCTCTACAGTTCAAGGCCTGACAAAGTCCTGGATTCAAATGCTGGCTCTATCTAGCACTGTGGCAGGCCCTAGGGGTTCCACAGTGACCAAGGCATAGTTCTTATCCTCAAGAAGCTCCTATTCCTTTGGCATCTGGCTGAGGGGATACTGGGGAGAGGGAGTGTGCCACGGGAAGACACGTAGTCTCGGCGAGGGAGCAATGGCTAGGGAGGCTCCCTAGAGAAGGACAGGGTGTGAGCTGGAATAGGCTGACGGAGGCCGACGTGGACACTGCAAGACAGACTCATTCCATGAAGCAGAGACAGGATTTACATATGCCAGGAGTTAAAAGAGAGCGTAGCGCAGTTCAGCAGGGCAGGAGAAGAGGAAAGGGAAGAAATAACCGTGCTTCTGACTGCGTCTGAGGAAAGGGGTGACTTGTGGACACCATCAGCTACTTCCTTGACTCTTCCTTATGTTTGCACAAAACTACAGGCTGTCTCAAAACAAGGTGGCTCTGCTCAAGTGATCTGTGTTTCCCACGAGACCCTGGTCTAAAAACACGGGCCAGCAGTGGTATTTGTTTGAAAATAAGGTGAATGCTGTGTTCCTGGTGAAACATTGGCAGTGCAGAAATAAAGAAGCAGGGTGAGACCACCTCTACCCATTGTAAACAGAAAATGTAAGTGTTCATGTTATTTATTTTACTGACATTATTAACTATATAAAACAAAAAACTAAACCTGTTGTCACTGAGCTGGTTCTGCCTCATGGTCAGAACCTATAGAGTCACAGAGCAGAAACACTCTATAGGGTTTTCTTGATGCAGTCTCTGTGGAAGCAAATTGCCAAGTCTTTCTTCTGTGGCGCTTCCGGGTGGATTTGAACCTCCGATTTTCAGAGTGGCAGATAAAAACACCAACAGTTCATACCACCCAGGGACCTTTACTTCTACATAAAAACAAAACCTGTTGCTGTGGAGTCAATTCCACTTAGAGTAACTCTGTAGGGTAGAGTAGAACAGCCCCATGGGGTTTCCAAGGAGAAGCTGGTGGATTTGAACCACTGAAGTTTTGGCTAGAAGCCATGGCTCTTCATTACTGCATCACCAGGTTCATCTGTTTCTGAACATTTGCCACACACACAAAAAAATAGATCCTGTGGGAACATACACAATTTCCTTCAACTGCAAAGGCTGCCTGAACTCTATGTTGCTCAGATTGTTATACAATGGAGAAACAGCACAGAGAGAATCAGTGGCCCAGAAGCTTTTCCCACCCGGGGCTGGTGTTCCAGAAGGTTCTCCCACCCAATGATGGTTTATGTGAGCTCAGCTGAGAAGACAGTCTGAAAAAGTGTTCATGTGCCCTAAATGAAGGGTAGCTATAAGCTTCTGTGTGTGGGAAATAGGTTGTAGGTGTGACTCATGAGCATGCTTTGTGTATTATGTCAAAAACAATTTACTTCAGAGGAGGCCAAAAACCAAAAACCAATAACTAAACACATTGCTGTGACATAGATTCCAACTCATGTCGATCTTACAGGACAGAGCAGAACTTCCTCACAGCGTTCCCAAGGAGTGGCTGATGGATTTGAACTGCCAGCCTTTTGTTTAACAGTTATAGCACTTAACCACTTAATCACCAGTGTTTCCCTTCTGATGAGAGTAAGGCAACTCTTTCACTGGATCTCAAGACATGTGTGAAACTTTCTCTTGAGGGTTTTCTTCACTGTCTTCAAATTGTGTTTTCTGGCTATGAACTTTATGATTATACTTAATGGATTAGAGAGTTGGGCAGATGCAGTATTGTCTAAAACAACAAAAACAAAAACATTGGCCTGACAGTTGAGACAGCTGGATCTCTTGACAGAAAAAATGGCAAGACTGGCATTGTGTTGCTATAAATAAGTCACACAAATTGCTCTGCATATGTTCTGACAAGTTGACAGGGCCGTGGTGGAGATAACAAGTTTTTAAAAAATCATATCAAAAGGATTGAAGAAGTGAGATGAGCTATGCAGATATCTGTGAGAGTAGTGTTTGCATTTTACAGCCCCAAAGTTTTAAACATCTATATTTTAAAGCATTTTAAAGGTTGCTACACTTGCCTAAGGAAAACCCTGGTGGCATAGTGGTTAAGAGCTATGGCTGCTTACCAAAAGGTAAGTGGGTCAAATCCACCAGACACTCCTTGGAAACCCTGTGGGGCGTTCTACTCTGTCCTACAAGGTCTGCCAATTAAGTTCTCAAACTCATCCCAGAAAAGTGCTCCATACCTTATTGCTGAATATCACTGCTGTCACCTTTGAAGTCCACCCCTTGGAAAGCTATGCACTGATGCCAGTGTCTAGTCCACTCTTGAAAGCACTTTTGAAACTCTTTTCCTGGAATGGCCACCAGAGCTGTCGTCCTATTACCCTCTATGTCTTGAATGTCATCCAAATGTCTTCCTTTCACTGTTTCCTTTGTCTTTTGGTAAAGAAAAAAGTCACTGGGGACCAGATCAAGTGAGTCAGGAGGGTGTTCCAATGTGATTTTTTGTTTCCTGGCTAACAACTCCCTCACAACTATATAGTTCAGTTGGCAAACTCGCTACCGTGCCACCGGGTGCAGTGACCATCCCAGGAAGGGTTCCAAAATTGCTCTGAAGGGTAGACTCGGCGCTGGTGGGGTGCATAGCTTCCCAAGGGAGGTACCCTGAAGGAGGTGGTGGTGATATTCAGCAGTGAGGTGTGCAGCACTTAGAACAGTGAAGTTCATGGGCTTAATTGTCTGATCTCTTATACCTCAGGGGCAGGTCTGTCTTGTAGGGTCACTGTGAGTAGGAATTGACTCAGTGGCAGTGGGCTTGGCTTTTTTTGGTTTTGCATAAAAGAGAAGGACACATGATTAAGACTTTCAGAAGAATCTTGAGGAAAATCCGTTCCCTTCAAGAATTCTCTGGATTCTTGGTCACCCTTCTTCTCAGGAACCAGCCACCATGCATTCTGGTGGCTCTCCCACTCTCACTCAGCTTCCTTCCTCTCTGCAAGACTGTGATTACCACATTATCAGTAACTATATTTTCTCTCAAATTAAAACAAAAAATTTCTTTAAAAACTTCCTTTTGTCCTACTTTTCCCCCAAACAATCTACCCTGTCAATCTTTTTTTCTCCTTCATAGCCAGAAATATGAGTCACACACATGTTCCCCATGGCCTCTTCCCCACTCGTGTGTCAGCCCACACCCCGCAGACCCGGCTCTCCGAGTTTACTGATACTCCCATCGATAGACAGCGCAGTACTTGTGCCTCCTCTGCTCCCTGGCCGTCCTGCTGCCTTCCACGTGCTGCCCACAGTGTCGTCTGGAAAAGTGTTCTTCTCTGTCTGCCACTGAGCCTTCCTTGTACCTCTTGGCCTGCACCTTCTCAGTCTGGCTGGAAGCTTACCTTCTACACTTCTAGATATTTTTAAACTTAAGGTTCTTTGGTCGACTTTATTCTCTTTTTATTATGTAATCTTTCCCAAATGGATCTCTGTCAGCTCCAGTTTCAGTCACCCGTGGGGTCAGGCTGCTCGCTGACACCCGGGATGGTTTTCTCGTCTCTGCTGGCAGCTGTGCTGTTTCATCCATAACACCTGTCACACTTTGCAGCTGTGTGTGTCAGTTGTCTGTTGATTAATAGGAGTGTGTTTGACTGTATTCTAAATCTAGTGTGAGGTGGGACCACGTCTGTTTTAAAAACAATACAAAACATCATCTTTTGCTGTCAAGTCAATTCCAATTCACAACAACCCTATAGGTCAGAGAAAATTTCCCTCAAATGTTCTCAAGGAGCAGCAGGCGGATTCAAACGGCTGACCATTTGGTTAGCAACCAAATGCTGAACCCCTGCGCCACCAGGGCCCTGCGCCTGCTCCCCTCAGATCTCCAGTGTGTAGTGCTGGCCAGCTAGTAGCAGCTCAATGACAATGAGGGATCTCAAGGACTGAAGGCCCCTAGACAGTCCACTGCTCTAGAACCCCAAAACCCTGTCTTTCTGTATGTTTTTGTGGTTATAAAAACAATGCATGCTTCCCAAATGTACTCAGACCTCTAGTCATGTACCACCTTTTGGAGAACCCTTCATTAATTGCCCTATCTAGAACAACACCCTTTCCCGTCACCAGCCGGTCTAGACTCTGCCTTTTTTTTTGACACTATTTAGCATAACGTGTGTGTGTGTATATGTGTGTGCTTGTATACGTGTGTGCATACACACATACATGTGTATTAAATATATACATTCCCATACACGCATGTGTGTAAATATAAGGGTGTGTGTGTTTACTTTCTATGTTCCCAAAGTGAACACATAGTAAGGGTCAGGGAACAGTAGCAGCAGCATGCCCTGGTGAGAAAGAGTGTTTAGCCAGTGACATTGTTCAGAATTGTTGGGGAGCAGTGACATTAAATTGAATAATAGTGATTTAGTCACTGGAGAGCAGTGAGAGTCATTTTAAAATGACTGATTTGGGGTCAGTTTCATTTGTGTTTAAATTTTCTGCAGAGAGCACACCCCTTTTGGGCTGCACTCTGAGTGTGTGGCACTCAGGAATCTCCCGTCATCTGAGGGTGGATTGGACCGAGTGACTCACTTCTAGAGGACAGAATGTGGTGACCACAGTGGAGGATGTCACTTTGAGATTAGGTTACAAAGAAAGAGTGCCTTCAGTCCTGTGAGCCGTCTGGCGATCTGTCACGGAAGCCAGCCGCCGTGTGGGAAGCTACTCTCTGAAGAAGTTCACACGCCAAAGAGCTGAAAGGGAGATTCCATGTGTGGGTACACACGGGGTGTCCCCAAGGGTAAGCTCTGTGAGCACACGCTCTGTTTTCGTCGTGGCTTTCTTCCATAGTAAGTGAATAATGACCAACACAAGCATTTTGGAAAATAAATACAAATTTATAAAGAAATACAGGAAAAAGTCCATCTTTAACCCCTTCTCCCCAAAGTTACAATTTTTCATATCTCAAAATGTTTTCTTCCACCTTTTTCTCTCTGTATTTTTTTTCTTTCAGCATTACTAACGTGATGAAATGTGTCCCCATATATGCTATTCAGTAATTACACTGATAACTTGGTGGCTTGTTATAAAGGTTAAATGAAAGAATCTGCATGCCTAGCTTGCAGTCACCACTAGTTTGGGTGTGTAGGCGGCCTCTGTGCACGTCCCCAATCATCTCAGCTTCTTGGTGTTTCCTTCTTTGGGTAATCTCCGTCGTCTGAGGGTAGATTGGACCGAGTGACTCACTTCTAGAGGACAGAATGTGGTGACCGCAGTGGAGGATGTCACTTTGAGATTAGGTTACAAAGAAAGAGTGCCTTCAGTCCTGTGAGCCGTCTGGCGATCTGTCACGGAAGCTAGCCGCCGTGTGGGAAGCTACTCTCTGAAGAAGTTCACACGCCAAAGAGCTGAAAGGGAGATTCCTGCACCAGGCACAACCACATGCGTGAGATCAGACGTGGGTCCTTCCCCAGTCAGTCCTTCCAGTGAGACCACAGCCCTGGCCAGTGATTCAGTTACAAGGACGTGGGGCTCAGTGATGCCAGGCCCGGTGGGAAGGAAAGGGGGCGAGGAAGGCTGAGGAGCCACCCCGCGGCGCTCCCCGTACCTGGGGGGCATGTCAGTACTGGTTGAGTGCCCTGCTTAGCGTTCACGTCATCACACGCTACTTAGTGTTGTTATTGTGAGGTGCTGTCCAACTGGTTACAACTCAGTGACTGTATAGGCAGCAGACCCCGACTGCCCTGTCCTCTGCCAGCCTCTCGGTCATTATGCTCGAACCCACCGTTGCAGTCACCACACTAAACCGTCTTGTTGAGGATCTGCTTCTTCATCACTGACCCTCCACTTTACCAAGTGTGATGTCCTTCGGCAGGGACTTGTCCCTCCTGATAACATGTCCAGGGTACATAGGATGCAGCCTCTCCATCCTTGCTTCTGAGGACCATTCTGACTGTACTTCTCCCAAGACAGATATGTTCATCCTTCTGGAAGTCTCTGGTCTAGTCAGCATTCTTAGCCAACACCGTAATTCAAAGGCATCAGTTAGTCACTGGTTTTTCTTATTCATTGTCCAGCTTTCACATGCACTTTAAGGGACCGACAGTACCATGGCTTGGGTAAGGCACACGCCTTAGTCCTTAAAGTGACACACTTACTGCAAAGACACCTTTGGCATCAGACCTGTTGCCAAATCAGACAATACAAATCATCTGACTTCTTGACTGCTACTTCTGTGGGTGTTCATTGTGGATCCGAGTAGTGTGAAATCCTTAACAACTTCAATACACAATATTCTACTTAACACTGCAGTCAGTAATATACCCTGTAATGGTCAATCAGCATCACGTGGTCATACACTAACTTACTGAGTCAATCCCTTGTTGTGGGGAATTTAGAACATTTCAAATGTTTAGTTTTGATATATATTCCTGCCACGAATGTCTTTCTTTTCATTTTCTTAGTGTAACTCTCTGAAAAGATAACTCAAAAATCTTGAGCATTTCTGTTTTCTCTATTTTTATGTTGAAAACTTGCTTTCAAAATGTTGACAATTTTCACTCCCATCTGCAATGTGTAAGAATGGTGTGTGAGAGTGTGCTTCTCCCTATGGTAACCTTGAGTTTTCTCTTTACGTTATAACTTGGCTAATTTGATAAGTGATGCACGTCTTAGCACTATTTTAATTTGCAATTCCTCCATTACTAGAAGGGTTGAGAACTTTTCATCGTTCGTTAGCCATCTGTATTTCCTTTTCCGTAAATTGTCCATCTCCAATGCTCCTGAACATAGTGGCATCAGTCCACAGGGCAACAGCACCATGGCCCTCTGGCCTGCAGCAAAGCACTGCCCTGGAGAAATTGGCCTGCGGGGACGGTCATTGGATCATGGAGATTATTTTTAATAATTTTCTTTAATTCATTTTTTATACTTTCTAAAGTAATTCATACTGTGTAGTTGATAGTGACATCAAATATTTAACGTGTTCTTATTACATACAAAGCATTTGTTCTAAGTGCTTTATGTGTATTAATGCATTTAAGTTAAATCTTTGTAACCACCTCATGAGGTAGCTACTATTTTTATCACCATTTGAAGAAGAGGAGGCAAAGGAGAAGAAACACTGAATAAACTGTCTAAAATAAAACAGATAACAAGCGTGAGAACTAGAATCTGAGCTTGAACAGCGTCCATGAGCTTGTCACCAAACCCATCGAGGACATCCAGGGAAGTCTTGGAGGACTACGACTGACCCTTTTCTAACAAATTATCCATATTGAATTATATTTCTATAATATTAAACATGGTAAAAAAAATCATCCCTCACTCTGATTAGATGTTAATAACAAATGGTTGTTTTAAAAAATGAATACTTTTTTAAATTATAGATGAATTGCATGTTTTGATGTTCAAAAATTTCAGAGTGCCAAAACAGAAAACACAAAAAGTGAACATTATACAATCTTATCCTCCATAAATTTTAAAAGCATAATTCAAAAATATTGGAATCTGAAATTCCATTTTCCTTCTGTTTTATGTAAATCTAGTAAATCTAACCAGGTGAGAAAGGAGATTAAAAGCTTAAGATTCTGCTTCCTTAAAAAAAATTCACACTATGTAACATTTGTAGCAACGAGTTTGTTACTTTTGGTTTTGGTAAAAAAATATATATATTGGTATAATTTTAACTAGGTACAGCTGTTGTAATTCAATTATAGAAATGATATTTAACATAATTAAAGAAACAAAACATTTAGAAACAACCCAGATAGTCTAGGACACTTATGTTGCTTCCTTTAGTCTATTTCCTTGTCTATTTAGAACATTAATTTGTTCGATTTATATTAAGAAACAAGAGCTCTTTGTGCATCTAAGTTAGTCCAACTCATATAGTAAATGGTGGCTGAGTACAATAAAGGTGTTGCATTTCCAAAGGCATGTAATTAAAAAGATCAGTGTGGAAACCCTGGTGGTGTAGACGTTAAATGGCACGCCTGCTAATCCAGAGGGCGGCAGTTTGAGTCCGCTGAGTGCTCCCCGGGGGCTCTGTGGAGCAGTTCTGCTATGTCCTAGGGGGTCGCAATGAGTTCCACTCTGTCCTTGGGGGTCGCTCTGAGTTCTACTCTGTCCTCGGGGGTTACTATGAGCTGGAATCGACTTGACGGCAGTGGATTTGGTTGGAGGAAGACTGGTTTTGGTGAATGGGGGGGTCATTCAAAACAACATAATTCGTAGCTAAAAGAAAAATCATACTGTTTCTAATGTCATATTAATTAAATTTTTAAAAATTTAAACAATAGTAATTTTTAAAACCCTAAAATAGTCTTTATTTGAAAATCTTCTGAAACAAAACATTGATTATTCTTCTGTAGTCATTAATTATCTTACACGTTAATTGTCAGTGTTGCAAAGTGAGAATTGATCTGAAATATTTATTTCCTGGTCTTAAATTAATCCTTATTTCACCTGTTTCAAAATAATGTGAGAAATTATACTTTACAATATATGGAAATACTATAGTCAAGTGAAGGCAAGCACCATGTCTCTGTCTTCCTGTGTAAGAATGAGCCTGGTTCATGGAAGATATCTCAGTGGTGATTTATCAAATCTGGGTTTGTTTTTATACTTTCAACATAAATAGATTTAAGAGGAAACGTTTCTTTTCATGCTAAGTTGTCCGCACACTTCTCTTTCATAATCAAATCAGCAACAGGGCGTTAACAGCTAAGGGGATGTCATGGTCCCGGACCTGGAGGTCGCTGGATGCTCTTCTTGCGCTTCAGGGAGACTTGGTGTACTCCTGCCCATGTCAGGCGGGCCTGTGACCGTGGCCCTTGGTACGGGTGGGTCTCACCGTCCCACTGGAGGGCTCTGGGCTGTGACGGCAGCTGGGGAGTCCCCGAGGGACGTTCTGTGCAGTGATCTCCACGCTGGCGCCCTGAGGCCGTGGGTGCGCCTCCAGTGCTGGGGGGAGACGGCAGGCCGCGGTGGGCGCTGTGCAGACGCACTGCTCTGCCGGTCAGTGTCTGCGTTTGTCCCCGCCCAGCGGGTCGGTGGGCTCGGCGCTGACCGGGGCCAGCGCCCGCCGTCGGGGGCGTCGTCCCCTAGAGCTGCACCGTGGGTCCTAGGGCGTCGCTGGACCCAGTGATCAACTCGGCTCGCTGGGTGCGTATTGTCCAAAAAAAATTAGATTAGAAGATAATTCGGGCAGAAACAAAGACCCATGCTCTAAACGGTTAGAGTTACTTATGCAGATATCCTTGGAAATGAATCCAAAGTAAGCCTGCACCTCCCTGCTCGGAGCTCCCGACGAAGGCATCGCAAGTCCAGCGCCCACAGCCCTGGGAGAAGCCGGGCCGGCGGGGCGGAGAGCGGGGCCCGGTCCTCCTCGGCCCTCTGCTCGCCGCCTGCACGCCGGGGACCCCCGCCGGCACCCCCGCCGGCACCCCCGCCGGGACCCGGCCCAGCACCCGGCCCAGCACCCGGCCTTGCTCCACTGCACTGCTGGGTGGGTTCAAAGTGCCTGCTCCGGGTTAGCAGCCAGGCTCAGGTCGGGTGGGCCACCCGGGGACTTGGCAGTAGCTGACAACTCCGGAATCGGAACTAGCTGGAAGATCAGAACGCACATCAAAACCAGAGAAACCAACTCACGGCCATTAAGTTGTTTCCACTCACAGCGACCCATAGAAAAGGCAGACGTGCCCCCCAGGGTTTCTAGAGGTGTAAGTCGTCACAGAGGCGGAAAGCCACTCTTTCTGCTGCAGAGAGGTGATGGGTTAAAACTGTGGACCTCGAGGTGAGCAGCTGAGCACTGAACCAGAGTGCCACCAGGGCTTGGAACACCCTACCAACCATGCTGATGCAAGACAGTCCCCCTCCACCCTTCACCCCCGCAAACACTACCCCCCCCCACAATAGTAACTCTATAAGCAGCCGCTGCCATTTCTCCAGGCCGTCCTGCCCCAGTCCTGCCCCAGTCCTGCCCCAGTCCTGCCCCAGTCCTGCCCCAGTCCTGCCCCAGTCCTGCCCCAGTCCTGCCCCAGTCCTGCCCCAGTCCTGCCCCAGTCCTGCCCCAGTCCTGCCCCAGTCCTGCCCCAGTCCTGCCCCAGTCCTGCCCCAGTCCTGCCCCAGTCCTGCCCCAGTCCTGCCCCAGTCCTGCCCCAGTCCTGCCCCAGTCCTGCCCCAGTCCTGCCCCAGTCCTGCCCCAGTCCTGCCCCAGTCCTGCCCCAGTCCTGCCCCAGTCCTGCCCCAGTCCTGCCCCAGTCCTGCCCCAGTCCTGCCCCAGTCCTGCCCCAGTCCTGCCCCAGTCCTGCCCCAGTCCTGCCCCAGTCCTGCCCCAGTCCTGCCCCAGTCCTGCCCCAGTCCTGCCCCAGTCCTGCCCCAGTCCTGCCCCAGTCCTGCCCCAGTCCTGCCCCAGTCCTGCCCCAGTCCTGCCCCAGTCCTGCCCCAGTCCTGCCCCAGTCCTGCCCCAGTCCTGCCCCAGTCCTGCCCCAGTCCTGCCCCAGTCCTGCCCCAGTCCTGCCCCAGTCCTGCCCCAGTCCTGCCCCAGTCCTGCCCCAGTCCTGCCCCAGTCCTGCCCCAGTCCTGCCCCAGTCCTGCCCCAGTCCTGCCCCAGTCCTGCCCCAGTCCTGCCCCAGTCCTGCCCCAGTCCTGCCCCAGTCCTGCC
Source organism: Heterohyrax brucei (assembly GCA_028571685.1). NCBI lineage: Eukaryota > Metazoa > Chordata > Mammalia > Hyracoidea > Procaviidae > Heterohyrax > Heterohyrax brucei. Next base: position 82,928,373 of record CM053160.1, read on the forward strand.
CCAGTCCTGCCCCAGTCCTGCCCCAGTCCTGCCCCAGTCCTGCCCCAGTCCTGCCCCAGTCCTGCCCCAGTCCTGCCCCAGTCCTGCCCCAGTCCTGCCCCAGTCCTGCCCCAGTCCTGCCCCAGTCCTGCCCCAGTCCTGCCCCAGTCCTGCCCCAGTCCTGCCCCAGTCCTGCCCCAGTCCTGCCCCAGTCCTGCCCCAGTCCTGCCCCAGTCCTGCCCCAGTCCTGCCCCAGTCCTGCCCCAGTCCTGCCCCAGTCCTGCCCCAGTCCTGCCCCAGTCCTGCCCCAGTCCTGCCCCAGTCCTGCCCCAGTCCTGCCCCAGTCCTGCCCCAGTCCTGCCCCAGTCCTGCCCCAGTCCTGCCCCAGTCCTGCCCCAGTCCTGCCCCAGTCCTGCCCCAGTCCTGCCCCAGTCCTGCCCCAGTCCTGCCCCAGTCCTGCCCCAGTCCTGCCCCAGTCCTGCCCCAGTCCTGCCCCAGTCCTGCCCCAGTCCTGCCCCAGTCCTGCCCCAGTCCTGCCCCAGTCCTGCCCCAGTCCTGCCCCAGTCCTGCCCCAGTCCTGCCCCAGTCCTGCCCCAGTCCTGCCCCAGTCCTGCCCCAGTCCTGCCCCAGTCCTGCCCCAGTCCTGCCCCAGTCCTGCCCCAGTCCTGCCCCAGTCCTGCCCCAGTCCTGCCCCAGTCCTGCCCCAGTCCTGCCCCAGTCCTGCCCCAGTCCTGCCCCAGTCCTGCCCCAGTCCTGCCCCAGTCCTGCCCCAGTCCTGCCCCAGTCCTGCCCCAGTCCTGCCCCAGTCCTGCCCCAGTCCTGCCCCAGTCCTGCCCCAGTCCTGCCCCAGTCCTGCCCCAGTCCTGCCCCAGTCCTGCCCCAGTCCTGCCCCAGTCCTGCCCCAGTCCTGCCCCAGTCCTGCCCCAGTCCTGCCCCAGTCCTGCCCCAGTCCTGCCCCAGTCCTGCCCCAGTCCTGCCCCAGTCCTGCCCCAGTCCTGCCCCAGTCCTGCCCCAGTCCTGCCCCAGTCCTGCCCCAGTCCTGCCCCAGTCCTGCCCCAGTCCTGCCCCAGTCCTGCCCCAGTCCTGCCCCAGTCCTGCCCCAGTCCTGCCCCAGTCCTGCCCCAGTCCTGCCCCAGTCCTGCCCCAGTCCTGCCCCAGTCCTGCCCCAGTCCTGCCCCAGTCCTGCCCCAGTCCTGCCCCAGTCCTGCCCCAGTCCTGCCCCAGTCCTGCCCCAGTCCTGCCCCAGTCCTGCCCCAGTCCTGCCCCAGTCCTGCCCCAGTCCTGCCCCAGTCCTGCCCCAGTCCTGCCCCAGTCCTGCCCCAGTCCTGCCCCAGTCCTGCCCCAGTCCTGCCCCAGTCCTGCCCCAGTCCTGCCCCAGTCCTGCCCCAGTCCTGCCCCAGTCCTGCCCCAGTCCTGCCCCAGTCCTGCCCCAGTCTCTACTCCGTTGCAGCAGGCCCAGGGGCCTTGCTGTCATGGATCATGTCCAAAGGCAGGAAGCACACAACAGGGAAGCTGGTCTGCTTGCTCGCTTCCCTCTCTTAAGAGAAACACAAGTCCCCAGAACACTTCCGTGTATCCCAGTGCCCGCTGATTAGGTGCCTACTTCTAGAACATACCTCTACAATGGGTTCTGGGTACACTTTTCCCAGGAACGGTAACTAGACCCAATCCAAGTTAGTGGGGAAGAACAGAGTCAGGGCTAAATACTGCGGGATGGGCCATGTACTGTGTCTAACTCACACATGATTTATGTCATACATCAGATAATGTAGGCAATCTTTTGGTCCTTTTCACCCCCCCCCCCCAAAAAACCACTGCCACTGAGTCAGGCCCAACTCATAGCAACCGTATAGGTCAGAGTAGAACTGCTCCATGGAGTTTTCAAGGAGTGCCTGGCAGATTCGAACTGTCAACCTTTTGGTTAGCAGACGTAGCGCTTAACCACTGCACCACCAGGGTTTCTGTCCTTTGACAAAGGAGGAAATTGAGGTTGAAACCCATTAAGTACCTGACCCTAGACCCCACAACTGATTAGGAGTGAGGCAAGCTTACAATTCAAATTCTCTGTCCTTCAGCTTTAACTCCTAATACTAAATCCATCTATTATTTTTCATTTTGAATATTAAACAAGATGAAGTGGATATGCTTGCTTTACCGTTGTATATATACATATTTATTGAACAAACAGGGGACTATCTTCCTCAACTGTGCTTAGTAAGATGCAAATCTCCATGAGATATTAGAAGGTTTAAGGAGGATTTACAATGGAAAGTGGGAGGCAGCATCAGGAAACAGTAGGATTGGATCTGGGAAAGAGAGGGAGCAGGGGACTTACAAGACAAGACTAGCTGTCAGTTAGATAGCAAGAGAATTATTACTATTAATAATGAATGACAATAACACACAAGAGCAGTTACTGCTATTTGCACAAATAATTCTGTTCTGTTAGCCTAATGATGTAGAAAACCAGATATTGTTGCTCCTTGCGGTGCTGTTGGCTTCTGTACATCACCAGTGATGTGTCTAACAAGTTGTGATCAGCCGTGATCACTCAGGGCACAGCAAACACCTCCAGCAGTGGGTGGCTCAGAGACCTCTACCAGGAGATGTTTTGAAGCCAACTTGATATACTTACATTAAAATGAATCGGCATTCTTTAACCAAACTTTAGCTTGCTAGATACAGTGACAAGTCCTCCCCCAAAATGCTGGTATTACTTTTTTGTTTTGCAGGAAAGTCACAAATGTGATCATTTCCTCATGCAAAATTGGCTGTCATTTATGTAGTTTTAAATTCTCACATTGCTGTTTGGTTTTGCAGTTTTCCCCACTGTGTGGGGAGGATATTGAAATTTTATATTCAGAACTGGCACCGCTTTTTATAATTGCAAGCATTTATCCAACAGTGATTTTTGCAATGACTTACATTTTTTAGATCAGATCCGTCTGTCTGTTGAATGAGATGGTGTGCCCTAGACTTTGACCGTTTGATTTCATTGCACATTAAGAAAAGCCAGTGTGCATTCATGAAGAATCAGCATCTTTTTTGACTTACATGAAGTCTCATGTACAAAGCTAAGATTTACATAGATTCTCACTTAGAAGCATATTATAATCATGTTTTACTACCTTTTATCTGAGCAGAATGCTTTGGCCTTCAGTATCTGACACCCACACCTTATAGCTGCTTTAGTTCCCTGATCTGGCTTTTATTCTCTTCCTCCCTTTAATTAAAATGCATTAAAGAAAGAAAAACAGAAATAGTTTTAGAAAGTAGCATTTAAATAGAAACAATTGCTCTGAATGTTACTGTTTAGGAGGTATATTGAATCGGACACAGCTTTACAAGTCATCAAAAAGTATATTGAGAGTAAGGTTTACTTATTAAGGTGCTGGATGGAGGAAAAAGAGCTGTTTGTGTAGTTTGAATTCTAGACGAAGTTTCCTGGATCATCATCCTGAAGATGCAGATAATGCCATTGGTTTCCTACAGCTGCTCTAACAAATACCACAAATTTGGTGGTTTAAACTACAAAAATTTAATATTTTGCAGTTCTAGAAGTTAAAAGCCTCGCAAGCTGAAATCGAGATGTCTCAGATTGGGCTCCTTCTGGGGGCTCTCGGAGAGCCCCCTGACTGGTCTCCTTCAGCTTCCAGAGGCTGCCTTCGTGCCTCAGCTGAAGACCCCCATCCACCTTCAGAGCCAGCAGCAGCCCGTCGGACCTTCCACTCATCACCTCCATCTGACACAGCCCGTCTGTCTTCCTCTTCCCATGTAATGGGCTTGTGATTCCATTGGTTCTAATCAGATAACCCAGGATTATAACAGAAATAAATAAAAGAAGAAGAAAGAAAAACCTAAAATAAACCAACCAACCAAACCTGTGGCTGTCAACTCTGACTCTGGGGACCTCAGGGTTTACAAAGTAGCACTGTTCCAGAGGGTCTTCTTTGCCACCATCTTTACAGAAGAAGACCACTAGGCTTTTCTTACACATGTCCACTAAACCCCCCAAACCAAACCTGCTGCTGTAGAATCAATTCCAGCTCCCAGCGACCCTATGGGACAGAGTAGAACTGCCCCATGGAGTTTCCAAGGGGTGCTTGGTGGATTTGAGCTGCTGACCTTCTAGTGTGCAGATGTAGCACTTACTGCTACATACTAGCTGGGTTCCAGTCATCGAATGTTAGGTTAGTAACAACCTGTTTCTGTCAAATCAGTTCCAATTCATAGGGACCTACAGGACAGAGTAGGACCTCCGCGCGAGGCTCCCAAGGTTATAATCTTTCCAGAAGCTGATGGCCACACCTTCCTCCTGCGGGACCTCTGGTGGGTTCCAACCACTGATCTTTCCATTAGCAGTGGTGCACTTAACCACTGCACCACCAGGGCTCTTGGAAGTCAAGGGCAAACTGGGCCACGAGTCCTCATCACTGTGAGCTCATGCACAGCTGGACTGCATGCCGCCCCAACCATGTGCTGATTCTCCAACCATCGAGATCTGTGGCATGTTCATGGAATATTCTTTGAAAGTGGATCCTTGGCCTTCTTTTCCTATTCTGTCTTCATCTGGAAGTTCTGCTGAAACCTGTTAAACTTCAGAACAGTGAACAATCCTCTCCGGACAGGGGGTTAGAGGTCCCTCAGGAGGTACGCTGACTAGGAATCAAACCAGTTGTCCCACAAGGAAGCTGGGAAATTTCCTTTCCCTGTTTCAAAATCTGCAGGTCAGCAACCTAAGCCCATTTGCTATTTCCCTTTGCCATGTAATTTAACATATCACAGGTTCCAGGGCTTAGGGTGTGGGCATTATTCTGCCTACCACAACTTCTACTGATATAAAGCACATTTAGTACTTAGCACATTCTGATAAACAATTACGAGATGAATTGTTTTTGATAGGTGCCATCAAGCCTGTTCTGATTCACAGTGGCCCAGTGTACAACAGAACAGAACACTGCCCACTTCGGCACGGTCCTCACAATTTTTAATGTGTCTGAACACACTTCTGTAGCCCCTGTGTTGATCTATCTCATTGAGGGTCTTCCTCTTGTCCACAGACCCTCTACTTTACCAAACATGATGTCCTTTTCCAGGGACCGATCCCTCCTGATAACGTGTCCAGAGTGTGTGAGATGTAGTTTCAACATCCTTGCTCCCAAGGAACACTTTGGTTGTACTTCTTCCAAGGCAGATCGACTTGTCCTCTTGGCAGTCCATGGTACATTCGATATTCTTCTCCAACACCAACATTCTCCCAGCCTTCTCGTTTTTTGTCCAACTTTCACTTGCATGTGAGGTGATCCAAAACACTGTGACTTGGGGAAGGTGCATCTCAGTCTTTAAAGTAACATTTTTGCTTTTAAACACTTTAAAGAGATCTTTTACAGCAGATTCGCCAAAGGCAATGAATCATTTGATTTCTTGAATGTTGGTTCCATGGGTGTTGATTGTGGATCCAAGGAGAATGCAATCCTTGACAGCTTTGATCTTTTCTCAGTTGATTATGATGTTATTTATGGGTTTGGTTATGAGGATGTGGGTTTTCTTGATGTTGAGATATCATCCATACTTAAGGCTATATCTTTTACCTTGTTCAGTAAGTGCTTCAAGTCCTCTTCTGTTTCAGCAAGTAAGGTTGTGTCATCTGCATAATTCAGGATGTTAATGAGTCTTCCTCCAATCCTGATGCCCTGTTCTTCCTCACGTAGAACACTTTCTGGAATTATTTGCTCAGTATGCAGATTGAATAAGTATAGTAGAGGATAAAGCCCTGGTGAACACCTGTCCTGACTTTAAACCACACAGCCTCCCCTTGGTCAGTTTGAATGACTGCCTCTTGATCTATGTACGGGTTCCTCATGAGCACAATTAAGTCTTCTAGAACTTCATTCTTTGCAATATTATCCATAAATTGTTACAATTCACACGGTGGGATACTTTTGAATAGTCAATGAAATGCAGGTAAACATCTTTCTGGAAATGTCTGCTTTCAGCCAAGATCTATGGCATGGCTAATGTAGATATTTAGTTTTAGTCACCAGTGTAGACTTAAACATCTGTGAATGGTGTGTATTTGAGTGTGTATATGACCTATGGTATGTCACTATGGGGACAACATGGAAGGGTGTCCTGTTCAGGCCTTTCAGCTCAGAGTGACTCAGCAGCCAAGGCCGGTCCAGCTGGAAAGAATTCAGCTGATTCAGCAAGAATTAGATAGCTTGTCTGTAACCTTGAAGCCCCTGTATCTGGCTGCTAGCCACCTTTGTGTGAAACCGCATATAAGGTCACTGCTCCCCAAGGTGCTGCTGGCTTGCTTGCTGAATGCTGCACCTGCTCCCCACCATGGCATCAGTAAACTTGCTCTGACTACACGTCCAGCATCTCCATTGCTGAGTCTGCCCAGATCTCGGATCTGTGTTCCTGGCCTTGACAATCAGCCAACCTCAGTTTTTACAATAGGTGTATAAAAATTGAACTTTAATTTAAGAGTTTTAATAAGAACAAGTCACATGTCACAGGAATGAATAGAAGCTCTTCTGCCTCACTGCCTGTTTTTGTCTTACTCCAGCCACCTTTCTCTGATGCAGGGTTGGCCAGAAACCTCTGCACAAAGATGCAGAGAGCTCAGACGTGGGCTCGGCATCACCTTGGTGCTCACACAGAGCCACTGACAGCTGCTCACCCACACAGCTGTCTCAGGTGGCTCCCTCAGTCCCAAAAAGCTTTCTCAGCCTTGTTTCCAGGGCTTTGCTTTTAGCTGTTGCTGTTCAATTCTCCCCCAGCAGCCCTTCTAATCCTGCTGATGTCTAACTCTGACAACAAGGTCATGGTTACAACTACTCTTCAAAGTCTGAGACCCAGCATACCGGTTCAGCCTCCTTCATGATTTAACCCGATTAGTTGGTTCACCTTCAGAGGCTCTCGTCCCTTGGTCAGCCTCGGTAAGCAGAGCTTTGATGAGCTCTTAGGGACTCTTGGGAAACTCTGGTTAAGTGCCACTGCTAGTAACCCAAAGGTTGGCAGTTCAAATCCACCAGGTACTCCTTTCAGACTTTGTGGGGCAGTTCTACCCTGTTCTATAGGGTTGCTGTGAGTTGGAATCAACTCAAGATAACAATAACAAGTTTGGTTTTGGTTGGCTTAAGGACTTCTGAAATCATTTAGCCTCTTCTGGGAACTTCTGTCCCTAGGCACAGAAGCAGAATGCGTCTCTCTGTGGCTTATGCCTGCTTTGAATTAGAAAGCAACAGCAACTAGGCATATGGTCACTTTGACCCTCTAGGGTCAGGCTGATAGGACAAGGCTGTCTGGGACTTGATTTGATACATAATCTGCCTAAAAAGCACCTTATTTTTATTCAACTTACTTGGAGGGGCTTTGGAAAGAGACCAAAGCCCTGAGATACAGCCTCCCTATTCCTACCTCTAGTTGCTAAAGTCATCGCAAACCCCAGGATCCTGTGAGGGGACTAAAGTCCTTTGATTCATCGAACAGTGATGGTGAGCCCCATGTCTTAACTCCCAGACTCCAGGGTATTCTAATGATAGTGGTGACAGTGACCACTACAACAAGAATCATTTACAATACAAGGTATGTATTCCAGGAAGCATCCCTAACACTTGACTTAGAGATCTTGTTTAAACCTCACTGAACCCCACACTGCATCTCCTGGTTGTATCTCTGCATGACAGAGGAGTAAACTGACATTGAAAGAGATACAGTAACTTGCCCAAACCGCCTGGTGTACACCCCCACTCCTCATTTATTGACTCTCTTGCTATCTCACATTTCTTGTTTATGACAACAGGGAAAGTTCTGACTGTTTTGTGCATTAACAACACACGCCCAGCAGTGATGAGCACTGAGGTGCGAGGTGAGAGTAACACCAGCTGGGATGGTTAAGGTTTGGGGTCAGTCACCTTGACTGGCCATGTCTCTCGGTGGTTTGGCAGTTATGTGATGATGTAGTCATCCTCCATTGGGGGATCTAATACGGCCATCTTCCATTTTTACGTAGTGTCAATTTTCATCTAACAGTCTGGGCTTGGGAAACTAACCGAGTTGATAAGTGAGGTGGGTTTGCTCAGCTAGACAATGACAGAGTTAAGGGATTATCATAAACTCCCTAAAAAATTAATTTCTCCCTGAACTGAAGTCACTGCAACAAATCTCTGCTGAACGTTTGCCATGTGTGTCAGGCATTATGCTAGGCATGTAGGGTATGTGAGTGCACACGATCCCTGTCTCGTATGCCTCAAGTTTCAAGAAAGAGTGAAGCATTCACGCTCCCCAAGGGAAAGGGCTTTGTTGGAAAGGCGCAGTGGCAGAGCAAGCAGCAGCAGGCTTTCCTTCTGCCTGCCTGTTCCCCATTCTCTGTCAAACTTCATCATTTACTTTTTTATTTGTTTGCTTACTGTTAAACTCCTCCCACTAGAATACAAGCTGCAGGAAGGCAGGGTCTTGCATCTGTCTTGGTGATGGCTGCATTTTCATTACCTAGAACAGAACCTGGAACATAGTAGGTGCTTAAGAATTATTTGCTGGAAGAGAAAGAACAAACTGTTCCTTCCCCACTGCTGGCTGCCCTCCCCCTCAGCTTCTGTGAACTCCTCTGTGGTCTGAGTCTTCCTCAGGGAGGGCCAACACAGGGGACTATGAGCAGAGTTGCTATGAGTTGGAATTGGCTCAACAGCAACAGATTATTTTAAATTAATACTTCATTTCTTTAGCTCTACAGCTTTTAGTTTTTCTTCTGTAAAATAAGAGCAGTGAAAAGTTTATATCTGTAGCTTCTGTTTTACTGTCTGCTGTCTGGTTTTGCCACCTGCAGGCCAGGGGCATGATCAATTTCTCTCTGTGTGTAGGTGCACGGAAGGGTAGGAGATGACACTGAAAGAGTCAAATCTGTGAGAGTGGGTCAGAGAAGCTGGCCAACCTGTTTTCCAGTGACAGGCCCAATAGCATTCTGGACAGCCAAGAAATCCTATCATTGCCCAGGTGCCAGCAAAGAGTGTGCCCTGATTCTGCAGGGGGAGGTCAGCACCCTGGGGTTGTTGTCTCACCATGTGGATGGTGGCAAGAAGGTACCTTTTAGCCGAACGACAGTCCCAGTCACGTTTCCGCAGTATTCTAGGGTAGCGCAGTTGTTGAATGAGTGAAAAGGCTGTATCGAGTCCAGACAAGTGGCGAGCTCTGCGGGCAGTAGGAGCCCCCGGGGTACAGTGGTTCACAGCTTGAACGCTACCCAAGAGATCAGAGTTCAAATCCACCAGCCTCTCCTTGGAAATCCTGCGGGACCTTCTACTCCATCCTATGAGGTGGCTGTGTATCGGGTCAACTCGATGGCAGTGGGCTTAGTTTTGGGTTTTGTGCAAGTGGCCCTGAGATACAGTTTCTACCATTAGGGAAACACTGTGCAAAGCCCAGTAAACTAAGAGGAGCTGGCGTTCTCTAATTACATACTTACCCTGGATTCCAGCTAGAGACTTGACACAAACCGTTTGAATATAATAATATACTATAGTAAAATACATTATTTAAATATGACAGTGATTCTGCCAAGTGTCTTATTGTCACAGACTCAATGATGACTCCTCAGGGCTTCCTGCCTCGTGGTCTCTGTGCCCCTGCCTAGTGGGACCCTCTGACTGTGAAAAGGGTGACCTGCGTAACCAGCAGGGTATTCTAGAAATGACAGGACACAGTTGTCAAGGCTTGGGGCTAAGACATGCTGGTTTCTGCCATGACTTCTCTTGGATCACTCTATCGGGGAGCAGCCAGCTACCATGGCATCAGGACACCCAGAGACTCAGTGAAGAAGGCCACAGGTGAGACCTGGAGGCCTCCTGTCAACAACCTGCCCTGCTTGCCAAGGATGGCAGTGAGCAACGTTGGGAACCCGTGCGGCAACCTGGGTGGAGCCTTCAGATGAGGACCACTGCAGCCAGTGTCTTCACCGTGTCCTCCTGGGACACCTAGGTAAGCCCCTCCCAGGGTCCTGACCCATGGAACCTGTGTGCAATAATACACTTTTGTTTTAAGCTACTGACTTCTGCAGGGACGTCAGTTATGCGGCGGTAGATACCACAATGAACACAGAGTTGTCTAGAAAGAAACGAGCTACGGCAAAGGGCAAGAACACATCTGCAAGAGACTCTGAGACCAAGCTGAGGACTTGGGGACACGGGGGTGTTCTAAAAGGCATCTTCATCCAACCTGAGATCCCTTAGCACAAAAAGAAGAAACTTGGCTAACCTCATTCCTCTCCTTTTTTGTTTTGAAATGCTAAGTTGTTTAGGAGGCTATTTTCTTCAAGCAGTATTTTGCACGTTTGAAGAAAATAATCACATATTTCCTCAGAAGCCAGCACCTGTTCAACTCTGTCCCTCCAGTGAGCACAGCGCAGGAGCGAGGGCGGTCCCCAGGGGGTCGGCAGAGGACGCCACTTCAGCAGGGGTGTCGGGAGGAGCTGTCATGTGGAGTCGATGCCGACTACCAGGTGTAATTGACTGTTTTCTACACGTGATCACAATGATGACTTTTTCTCAGCTGTGGGCTGTTGCTTCCTCCGCTTCGTCTGATGGGCTCCCTGGAGAGCAGTGTTACACCCTGATGTTTGAGACTGGTCACACAGGTTCTGTTTCAGGGTGACAATCAGGTGCAAAAACTGGGATGAGCACAGTTGGCTGTTACCCGTTTTTCTGATGTGGTTGAATTACCTCACCTCGTGACACAGACTGATCCCCAGTGTGACTTGTCAGCAACTGCAATTTAAATGTCACCTATGGATGAAGAATATAAAAGTACTAAATTGTTTGAATGGTCACCTTTTTAGCAGAGACAGTTAACAGGAGACATTTCTCATCATATCCAGATTATTAATAGAAATTTTGCTGTTAAGGAATTTACAATGAAACATCTTTTATCATCTGTCATTGAGGGTTAACACATATAGAATGTCGTGTGTCTTGATTATTCATGGAAGTAAAGACCAAGATGATAGAAAGCCTGAAGCGATTTTAAGTTTGAATAATTCTTCCCATGACATGTGAAGAAAAGAACGTAAGCTTTGGAATTAGACAAACCAGATTCGCTGTTCTGTCTTTGGGCAAGCAACTTCAGCCTCCGTTTCTCCATCCCCAAAGAGGAATCGAGACTCTTATCACGTAGTGTGTGAAGGTGACCTTCAGTAACACCCCCAAGCACCAGTGGCAGCTGGATGGCAACTGAGACGTGACTTACCTGTCTCTCTGAGTGGTTCTTACAACATGTGATTTTTATTGCTTGGGATTCCACTCTTCTCTGAGTTACATGTGAGGCAAATCTCACTTTAGCTTCTGTTTCTGCCTTTTACTGTGAGACAAAGAGCACCTTTCTGAGTTTCTTCCCCTAAGAAATGAAGTCATAATATAGCCTGCTCTTCGTGTTTTGAGAATAAGGCTAGATTTGCACATGAGAACCAAAGCCCACCAACCTGTATATATTAAGTATGCAAAACTTCTTAGCTTTTCTTTTTCTCATCAGTCCCAGCAGGTGTTGGCTTTATTTAGCTCTTTCCTGAAGAACTCTCAGCAAGGTTCTTACCTTGTCACCACTCCCCTGAACATCTTGACTACATGCAAACTTCTGCTCCAGGTTCTGCTCATAGAAACTCAAGAACCAGAAAGGTCTGTCTTCACAACAACTGTGATAAGTGCTGGACCAAAGCTATGAAATGGTTAACTTTGAGAGTACTGGAGGCAGGACGGGCTGTGTACCTAGTGGGCCCATTGAGTGTTGAAAATGCAGGATCCTGCTTCACATTTCAGGATGACAACAGCAGGACATTAGGGCAAGCATGTTGTCCTTCACAAGGGACTGTGCATGACTGCACAGGCAGCACCCACGAAGCTGGCTCACGTTGGAGATGCACGTCAATTCCATGCACAACAATTAGACAGTCTTTGGAGATGTAGGAACAGAGCTAGACCTTGGAGAATGGAAAGAACCTTCAGGGACTGAAGAGGACAGTCCCAGCAAAGGAGAAAACTGGTTGGAAGCCCCATAGAATTGAAAAGACTTCTTTTAAATGGAGCTTACTGGGGCAACGTGATTTGACCATCAGGGAGGGAAGAGGTATGGGGAGACAGGAGGCTTGAGCTTGAATTATCTACTAAAGAGGAGTGAGCCATACAATTTTGAACATAGAAGCAAAATCAGATCCATTTAGGCAGATGTCTTTGAGTGCACAAAGGAAGAATTACTCTCATAAAGGGGGTGCAGGAACCCTTGAGGGGTGTACCTTCATGTATAGCCCTCCCTCAGCAGCTCCCAGGGATCTTCCTTCCTCCACATTTCTCTGTGCTCTTATACCCGTCCTGTTCTTTTTTCAAGGAGCAACAACTTGTTTCTGTTTGGAAGGCATCTTCAGTTACATGAGCCAAAGAAAGCCATGAGGGAACTGTAGCCAGATTGCTTTCTCTCTCTCTTGCTCTCATTCTGTAGACAGCTTTTCCGGAACGTCTCCATCCTGGCTGCAGAAGGAGAGCCTGAGACGGCCGAGTACATCTGAAAAACCAAGTGCCGTTCTCAGCCTTTCAAACAGAATTGCATTTCAGAAAAATCGAGTCATTTTGTATGCCAGGCAAGTCTTTGAAGGCAAACACGGATGAAGCATTTGCCAAATTCATCCCTGAATAGAAGCGCAAGTCTTGGCATGTTCCGTGTGTCTGTCTCTCATCCTGACAAACTGTCTTCAGTGGTGGGAAGTTAAAACCTTTCCCTTCCTTTTCTGGTTTTCTTGTAATGAAAGGCCTGAAGTCGGTGAGGCAGAAGGGGCTGACATTAGACCAGAACCCACCGCTTAGCCGCTGATGGCCTCGGCGCCTCAGTGTCCCCATTCTAACCCTCTACCTGTCGCATGACGCTGGTTTTCCTGGAGCACGCACCTTTGCGGCTTCTCCACACTTGTCCCCAGTTGTCTCTGTGTTATTTAACTAAGAGTTGTGTGTTAAGTTTTGAGACATTTTCATTAGAGTATTTTGCACAAATATGAACCCGAGGGAGAGAACTCTGTCTTGCTCCTACGTTTAGGAATTCCCCTTGAAGAAAGACAATGATAAATTTAGATTTGTAATTATTTCTGTTTTCTTCTACATGAAAGGAAAAAAAAACAGAAAGAAAGAAATCAGTTCAAGAATTTGCAGCAAAGTAGAAGAAGTGGCCCAGTCCCGCCGAGTCCGGGCCGTGGCTGAACTCTGCTGGCTGTGGCGAATTCTGGCCGTGAGGGGTTTTGTTTCTGCTGTTGTCGTTACAGCTGTGTGTGTTCCCATCTTTTAAAGAGTTACGAAGTGTAAGTTCCTTCTCATTTGAAATCTTCTTTCACTTGAAAAGACGGCACTGCCTGCTCCCTCAGGCCTCCTTTTATCGTCACCGTCTTGCTGTGGAAAGCCACCCTCCTGCAGGGCTCGGGTCCCTCTCTGACAGTCTGCTCCCAGCGGCATAGCAAGGCTGCTCCCAGCCCAGCAGGCAGGGGACCTCTGCGGGCGGGAGACGCCAAGACTGGCCGACGCACAAGAGGACAAGGCTCCCCTGGCCGGCATGTCCCCTTCACGGGTGCTCCTGGGACCGCTCGCTCTTCTTCGGGTGCAGCACTTGATAATCTTTTCTGTGTCGGGAGTTTCTGGAAGCCAGTCAGTCTCAGGACAGAAGCAGCTCAGGGGTCAGCTACGTTGGTGGCTGAGTCCAAGGAATGAGCCCTGCAAGAAACAGCTCTGAGTCCCTCTCCTTCTTTTAGGGTCACTGTACCTTTGCTGGAAACCCTGGTGGCTCAGTGGTTAAGTGCTACAGCTGCTAGTCAAAGGGTCAGCCTTTCGAATCCACCAAGTGCTCCTTGGAAACTCTGTGGGACCATTCTACTGTGTCCCCTAGACTCTCTGTGAGTTGGAATAGTACTGGACGGCAGTGGGTTTGGTGTTACAGCTCTGTCATACAAAGAGAATTTGTTTAATGGTCCGTAAATCTCAGTGCTCCTGCAGTGCTTCAGTGGAATGAAGATGTCACTCTCAGTCCTGTGTCTGTTCATTAGCACTGTCTGTGACCTGCTGCCAAAATCTCTCTGAGCCACAGTTTTCTCATCTGTCAGATGGAGAGGGATAATAATTCCCTAGCAAAACGGGTAATCGTTAAATAAAATAACACTCATTAAATTTTGGAATATTTTCAAAGTATTATATTAGGCTTTTTTATTAAAAGCAATCCCATTAACAATTTTAAGTTTAAGCATGGCTGGTCTGACACCATCTCAACCATTTTAGAATAACTCCATAAAAGGATGTATGTTTCAGGAAAATGAAGTTAATGCCAGGTTGTCTTTACAAATGACTTTTCTCTCTCTCTGAGATGACTTTTCTTTATTGCTTAAATGATCTTGTTGACTCTTGTGACGATATGCATGGGACCAACGTTATTGTTTTGTCTTTTGTCTAACTTGAAATGTGCACATCTAGGGCCAAGTGCTCAGTCAGTCATTTCTCAGCCAGTCAGTTTTCTGATTCCTACAGTTACTAGAAAACTCCTGATAGAAACATGGCCCCAGAGGCAGGTATTCCAACTGATGTGTTTGTATGGCTTGCACCGGTGATGTGAGGGATGCTCAAAGGTTTCCCCATCACTGTTCCCCCGTCATGGTCTCTGCTCGGCACGTGCCCAACAGCAGGCTTCCCTGAGAGCCACGCAGTTGCGTCACATAAAGGAAGCATTTTTCGAGAAGGTAGAAGTTGTGGAGCTTAGGCCTCTGGTGACCTGCGTCCATACGCTAAGGCTGCGGCAATCAGAAGCGGGGCAAGGTGCGGTGTGCCCTCCACTCTTGGCTGGCAGCAGTGAGGAGGACCTGGTAAGGGTTGCTTTCTGCCACCCAAAATGCTGCAGTACTAGGCTGAGGGAAGTCACGCCCCAGAGGACGGGGGCAGTGGTGGAACCAGGCTCACGGTTCAGGGCTGATCTCTGTGTTCCGTCCAGAGTGGGCTGTGTTTTGTTTTTCAGGTTGGTGGGATCTGAGGGCAAATGGAGCAAAGCCGATGGGGCACACAAAGGTTGGCTTCATTGTCGTGTCTGGCTACCGATTGCTGTGGAAGAGCTGTGGGAACCATCGACCTTATGTGCAGAAGAAAACAAAGCGAAAACCCAGCAAACTGGCTTTTATTTGGTCCTACGAGGAGCGATCTCTACAGATACATCTGAGTGCAGCAGATCAGTTTCCTTCATTTTCACATGTTTTAAATGCTTCAGCTAAACTTTCCTCAACCCTTAGAAATTCAGTTTGTTACCCAAGCATATTTGGAAGGTGAATACCATATTAAACTAAGAAGGTGCACTTCCTGCTCCTGTGAACACTAAAATAAATTCGAAGGGGGGGAAGGGGAGGAACAGAGGAAGGGGTGGCGGAGAAGGGAAGAAGGGAAGAGGAGGGAGGGAAGGAGGGAGGGAGGAAGGGAGACGGGGAGGAAGGAGAGGAAAAAAAGGAGTCGTGATTGTAACCAAAGACTCCTTAGTGTTTAATTGCTTTGTGGAAGAACCTGGTTAGAGGGGATGGTGGGCAGAAAGAAAAAAGGAGAGGAATAGAAACCTTAAAGATGGTAGACTGCTTTTTCAATGAAAACATAGAAACTTAGCATTTGAAAGTTAATATATGCTATCGTATGATTCATAGTCAAAAACTTGGCTGTGTCTCTCCCTAAGACCCATGAAGCTTTCAGATACAGAGAACATTAATGTAGAAAAACGGACATGCTATCTAAAAACCAATTTCTTTATTGAGATCCCATTTTCAGAGAGTTATGTGATAGCAAATCCACAGCACCTGGAATCCAGTGATGGAATGATTATTTATTTCTTTGGCATCCGAATGCGCAGGCTCACGCAGTTATCTCAAAGAGCAGATTAGCAAAAGCCGTCTGCCACACAGGAAGCATAGCTGCTTTTTTGGAAGGTGTGTTATCTTGCTCTTTTATTTTTAAAAACTCACACTGCAGAACTTGTTTCTGATCATGACTTGGGCTGTCTCACCAAGGACACAGCCTCCTTGCTCATCTGGATCTGGCAGAAAGCCAGAAGAATGCAATTCTGTGAGCGCTGCAGGAATAAACCTGGAGAGACCCCAGAAGGCGGCACCTTGGCGAGTTGTGGTCTGACGGCAGCTCCTCAAGCTGAGCAAGCATGTCCAGGATGGTTCTTGTGGATCCGGAGCAGAGCCAGGCACCAAAGAGGGACACCTGAGCATGCTTCTGATGATGCCTACACACACACACACACACACACACACACACACACACACACACACACACACACACACACACACACACACACACACACACACACACACATATTTGGGTTAGAATCTGTGAGACAACATAGCAATTTCTTGGTGGTTCACAACTTTTGCTTCCAGTCTTAAAGTGGGTAGCATATAAGAAAAAGAAAATAAATCTATACTTTTTCCTCTACAGTGTCTTAAATTCCTCATCTGGCTTTGAGTACAATTCTGAATTTCTGGTGTGTGAGTAAGTAAGTGAGTGCAAGCACATTAATTGTCTGTATTTAACAGACACATTGGCTGTTGTGATATAATAGTTAAAGTTTAAGAACCTTATATTTGAGCTGTATCTCATATGAGGTTAAAGTTGAAAAATATATTACCCCAATAAATTGTGCTTCAGTTTTTTCTAAAGACACTATAGAAAAAGTCAAGGGAGTCTTTGTTAGATAAGTACAGTACTATTTTATTTACAAACACAAAGAATTTCCTAAAATCAACAGGTATTTAGAGGGGGAAAGGTTGTGTTATTGCTATTCATATCTGATCCAACATCTTGAAAGCTTTTCACCATAATACTAAATACCCGTATCATTGTAAAACAGCACATGTCTTAAAAATGTTAAGTTGCAAGATAATAATAGCCCAAGAAATTACGTATCTCTTGAGGTTTAACACTTGCCCCATTGCCATCAAGTCGGTTCTGGCTCACGGTGACCCTGCAGAACAAAGTATGACTGTCCTGTGGAGTTTCTAAGGAGGGGCTGGTGGATTCAAACTGCCGACCTTTTCATTAGCAGCCCTGGCTCCTAACCACTGAGGAAATAAGGCTCGATAGAATGTAAATAAAACATAAAATTTGTAGCTACCACCTGCAAATTTGCAAAACCATCACATAACTGTGGTTAACGATTTGAAAAGAAGCATTTTAAATACTGAGGGCAAAGCTAAGGATACTTCTCCAAGGAAACTGCTAAAGATAAAACTCAAGTATTGTTATGGATTTGTATGGCAGAACTGAGCTGCCCTCTTATTTTTTAAAGTAATATGGATGACTGATGGGGTTGGTGCCCCTCATTCTTCCTCCCTCTCCCTTCAAACACACATTTTTCCTGGAGAAATGGACAGGACTGGGAGGATTTTTGTCAGCTGCTGTGAAGTGGTTGAAACATCTGGAATGCACACGTCTCTCCCCATTCACTTATAAACCTGTGCATCTTGTGAAGTTAGCAGGGTTCTTGATCGTGTATTCAGCATAATGAGACAGTTGGTTTACTGTACACTTCAAGTAACGGAGCCATCGTTAGCAGCACCAGGGAAGCAGACATGCTTGGCAGGCTTCCACTGCCAGATCTATTGGAGAAAACCAGGGTTTTTTAAAGCTATACTTTTTCATGGAATGTCAAATGAAATCAAAAACATTAATGTGTCGTTACATTACGGTATTGGAAAGAAACAAAATTTCATAAAAGCTAGGGTGATTATTTTGAGAATTTTCCTTAACCAAGATGATTTCTACAAATCTTTAAAGTACAGAGCTTAGTAACCGTAAAGTCTAGTGGTAGGTCTGTTCAAGAGCGTTTGTTAAGTGTGATGATGATAACAATAATACAAATAGTGTAATTTGTACTACTTTCTTCTAGAAGAGAAATAATTGTGTCCCATTTTTTGAGTTCCTAGAAAAGGGTTTTCAAATAAATGTTTCTGTCTATGACAAGTATCAGGCTAGTCTGAGCCCATGGACTGGCCTTGAAGCCCAGAATCAGATCCTATCAATCATGTTTGTTAGTCTGGTAGAGTGGATGAAGGAGGCAAGAGAAGCTCACATAAATTAGTAATCATCATTGTATCAATCACACATAATGTGCAACAATTTGACAGATGAAACACTGGATGGATTGTCTAGTAGCCTAGTTATTTTGATTAATTCTGTCAATGCTGGAAACCCTAGTGGTGCAGAGATTAAGAGCTATGGCTGCTGACCAAAAGGTTAGTAGTTCAAATCCACCAAGCACTCATTGGAAACTCTATGGGGCAGTTCTACTCCGTGATGTCGGGTCTATATGAGTTGGAATTGACACACTTGGCTTTTTTTTTTTTTTTCCTTATGGGGAACTATACCCAGGTGTCTTTTTATTAATGATCCTGTAATGAGAGTGTTTAAGGCTTTTTCGAGTAGCCTCAAGGCAATAAGGTGTTATTTTGTCTAGAGTTCCAAGGGACTCTTGAATCTTGTGTTGGTTCAGCCTTGCCACGGAATCCCTAGGGAAATGAAAATGCCATTTAGTTATTAACTGGACTAGACCATACGTCCAGTTATTTAGTAGCCCAAATAAGGGGCTTAGACAAGCCAAGTGGCATCTTTTGGTTTCTCCAGGGAAGAACCTTCCCACCAGATGACCACAAGATCCAAAATAACCAGTATTTGCAAGTGAAGAAGAGAGGAAAGTAAGTATCTACTGACTTTCTCATCCAGCCGGCTTCATGGAGTGGAATACCAGTGAGAGGCATTTTATGTTTATATGAGGACCAGTAGGTATCCTGAGTCTGAACCAGTCAGATTAGTATTCCACCCACTTGGAGAAGAACCAAAAGTTAGTGGGCAGGTGCAGGTTCGGGGGTATGAACTCGGGAGTGCCAGAGCAATCACCTCTCTTATTTCTATGCAGGATAACCTGCAAAACAGTCCAAGGCATCAAATTTCATCTGGGATAACACGACACATCCAAGTCTCATGTGTTTTCCCTTCAGCATCTAAAGAGATACTGAAAAACTCTACAAGAAAAACCCCAGCTATCTGGGGGCCACCCTCCCCAAGAAGAAGCACCAAGGCCATGACCCAGATGAAGACTCTTAGTTCTTTAGATGATGGTCCCCGGTGGTGCAGTGGTTAAGCACCTGTCTGACAATGGGAAAGTTGGTAGTTTGAATCCAGCAGCAGCTGTGCTGGAGAAGGATGTGGCAGTCTGCTTCTGTAAAGGCTTACAGCCTTGGAAATCTGATGGGGGCAGTTCTGCTGTGTCCAGTAGGGTCGCTATGGGTCGGAATCAACTCAATAGCCACAGGTTTGGAGTGTTCTGGTTTGCTCTGCAAGTGAAAGTTCTATCAGAGATAACTGATTTGACATGATGGTCTGTTGTGGAGGATTGTTCCCAGTGACATCTGCTGGTCGGGCACTAAGTATTTGATGAGTCAATGACAACAGTGACGGGAGACACACAATTAGACTGCAAGAGAAGCATCATCAGGAGAGACACTTGAAGGGAATTTTGTCACCCTAATGCCTTGCAGCATGTTTTCCCCTTTTCAAAATGTGTAACTGAGAGCTTTGCATAACTAATGCCATCGTGACACTCTGAGTAATCTATCAGTGTTTTTTATGGCACCAGCCGTTCTGGCCTCTGCACTGGCCCCTTTCCAAAGGGGTGCAGAGCCCCATCGACTCCTGCGACCTTGGTCCCCCTCCTCTTCCTTGCTCTCCTAAGAAATGGCCTTCAGCCCAGAAAACAGCGGTTAGGAAGGCTGCCTGGCGTTTTGTGTGTCCACAACTTTCTTTCTTACCCGTTATCTCAGAGTGGACTCGGCAGGCTGGGTTCGCCAGCTGAGGGGTTTTTCCATAAGTTTTGTCTTTGCGTGCTATCAGCAAACTGACTAGAGTTTAGTAGAGGATTTCTTGTGACTGTTCTGTGATGTGTACAGTTATCTATGGGCTATGTGCTTAAAAACATGAAGTATTTCTTGTGGAAATGATGTATACATTCTGATGTGAAAACTGGAGAACAGCCTGGGTCGATGTCCAGTCTCCGGGGGTGTCAGACGTCCTGGTAAACCTTCTTCCTCTTTCTGACTTGGAGTGCATGTTACTGGCTCGACTGCTCCAGGGCACAAACCCAAATCAGGTAACAGTTACACACCTGAACACATTAAGTGTAACAATTCTTCATTCAGACTTTTAAACTGAAAAATGACTCAAACTATTTGCATATGTTATTAGTTACACACAAGTGGTTATTATTAAATTACGTGTCATGAAGTAATATGAGAGGACGCAAAAGAAGAGCATTTATGAGACAGAACTCCAAAGAGAGTCAATGTTGTTGTTGTGAGGTACTGTCGAGCCAGTCCCAACTCAGCGGCCCTGTGCGTGACAGCACAGCCCCTGTCCAGTCCCGCACTAGGCTCACGGTTACTGACAGGCTTGAGCCCACGGGGGCAGTTGCTGGGGCGGTCCACCCCGCTGAGGGTCAATCCTTTCAAGGCCTGACAAATTCTTGTCAACTGGTCCTATTTTTGAGTTGTATTCTTCAGGTAACAGAAATTTGTAGAGGTTAAATATAAAAGTGACACGGTCAAACCTCTACTTTTAAAGAATGACTTAACAGGTCTTTGGGGGTCAGATTGTAACAGGCATTGGGGTCACCATGAGTCAGAATCAACTCAATGATAATGAGTTTTGTAAAGCAAGGAGATGGGCCCATGGAATTGAGGAAGGACAAGATGCTGAACTAGGTTATGTCAAGCCAAAGGCACTTTGAGAATATTTAAGAATCAATGAGACATGAGAGCCAAGTCGAAACTGCAATGGCAGAGGGAAAACCAGACAGAGGGAGGAATCCAAGCTGACTCAGTTTTCTGATTTGATCAGTGGAGTGAACAGTATCCGAGGTTGAGTCCGCTAATACACTGCGATTCACCACCATCCATGATCTCGGAGTTTATCAGCCTCTTCTGTAGATTCAAGAGTATTTTCATTTGTTCATTTTAACTCCCATCTTGGCTAATCATGATTTTGCTTCTTTGCACATTATGGAAGAGTTACTAAGCGTGTGAAATGAGGATGGAAGCACTCTTCCTCTTTTCTTTTGTTCACCTGTGTAATTTGGGATGTAGCCAGTAAAAGAGAGGATAAATTTGTTATACTTTATTTTACTAAGTGCTGTCAATAAGTATTATGTGCGTCTATGCACATACTGTGAATTTCAATTTTCAAATATTACTAACTCTTCTCTTGGCATCTATATAATTCTACATAACTTTTTGTGTCATCCTGAAACTTTCAGAGTTTTTTTTTTTAGCATCTTTACTAATGTTGCCCACAAAATCCTGAAGAGGATTGATTAGCTGTGCTTGGAGCATATGACCAGTCCTCAAGCAATCAGTTTATAAGGAGAGGAAGCCCTCTGCTTGAGCAGGTCATGTGTCCACCA
Source organism: Heterohyrax brucei (assembly GCA_028571685.1). Lineage (NCBI taxonomy): Eukaryota > Metazoa > Chordata > Mammalia > Hyracoidea > Procaviidae > Heterohyrax > Heterohyrax brucei. The sequence goes on from CM053160.1 coordinate 82,949,853, forward strand.
TTCGTTCCAGGGGAGAAAGCCATTCTGTCCAGTCCCAAGGTCCCAGCAGATGGCTGCAGAACAATGAAGGGACGGATCCCTGGAGGAAGGGATCACAAGCAGACAGAAATTGTTGTTCCACTGCAATAATGCTCACTCCAAAGCAGTTACGAGAGTAAATTAGGTGAGGTACAGAAAGGTCTCAGCCAAACACTAGACGTGCACATAAGACAAACAAGAATGCGCAAGAACAGTGTCCCCCTTGGGACGGAGAACTGTAAGGTGAGAAGGTAAGGGACAGGTCAGAAGTCAGGACAGAAGGAGATGGAACCGGAGTAGAGAGAGGGAGAGGGCTGACCCCCCGGGGGCTGAAACCTGTGCCAGGGACCCCCTCACGTGCAAACTGTTGAGTGGGAAGCTAACTTGCTCTGTTACCTCTCACCTGGAGCACAGTGTGAGTAAACAACAGAATCAATAGTTGTGTTACAGCGAAATGAAAACAAAAAAAATCAATAATTGTTGGAGAAAATCATTAGTAAAATTAATTATTGGAGAAAAATATTAGTAAAATTCTGGCTAATTCTTTTCTTCTGGCTACAGAAGTAAAGTCTAACTGTGCCAGGCCAGTTTCTTGTTGTGTGGGTTCCAGTTAAAGACAAGAGAGGCCGTGTGGGAGAGCTGGGAGGGCAACATGGGTCAAATGTTTATCAAGCCCCTACCTTGTATTAGTAGTCAACATTTCCAAGCGTTAGAAAACAGCAGAAAAGGTAAATAGATAAAACCTTTGCTTTTCTGTGCAGTGATAAACAAAATACTTTCTGGTATGATTAAAAGCTTCTAGGGAGATAACAGAGCTTAGTAATATTAAAACGTATCCGGGAACGGACTGCTTTAGACTGGGTGGTCTATGAACACCCTGGAAACAAGGCGCTAGGGTAGTGTGGTGACACAGTCGCTAGCCAGTGGCTGAAATGCAGGGCGGGAGGGCGACAGCAGAGGTGCAGACTGAGAGGAAACGCGGGTGCACCTGCAGGGGTTTTGAAGGCCATCACGAAGGGTTTGCACTGAGCCCCTTTGAATCTAAATGCAATAAAAGCCATTGAAAGACTTTGAACCAGGTTGTAATGTGTTCTCCTCTAGGTTGTTTAGAGAATCGTGCTACTGTGTACACAAATAAATAAACTGGAAAAAAGCAGATGCATGGGTGGAGACGTGAAACTAGAGCAAGCTTTTGCTTTCCGTGCTGGTATGGTGGTAGCAGGGGCTGCGGAGCTCACAGCAGAGACAAAAAGCAAAGCAGACCACTCTCAGCTGCCCGTGGGACAGAGAATTTCTAAAACTCCACGTTGGATTGCATATGGACACTCAGAGGAAGGCAGGATCAAGGGTAGTTCCCAGATTTAAGGCTTCAGCAACTGCGTAGATGGCAAGGTAACAGGACTAAGAAATTTTTAGATCAAAGAATCAAGAGCTGTCTTTCGGCCACGCCAAATCTAAGCTCTTAGGAGCCCTGACGGCACAGTGGTTAAGAGCTCGGCTGCTCCCCAAAAGCTGGGCCATGTGACAGCACCGGCCACTCTAGAAATCTGCGAGGCAGCTCTGCTCCACCCTGTAGAGTTGCTCAGTTGGAAGTGACTCAACAGCAACAATGCTTTTTTGTTTTTGTTTTGTTTTATTGACATCTAAGTGGCAGCGTCCAGTGGTACTTGAGCACCCAAGTCTAGGAAGGCTGGGCTGAAGTTACAGCGAGGGGAAGTGTGAGCCCGCAGACAGCACACAGAGAGAGTGCTGAAGCCTCCACGCTGGGTGGGGTGACCCAGGGAGAGATCCTGGGTCGAGGTGCAGGGACCTGGCAGAGAAACGGGGATCACTTGTAAGGTAGCATTCTTAGGAAGCAGACACAGGCGAGATCTAGAGCGTCAGGGCAGGCACTGTCCTGGTGGGAGCTGGAGCTCTGCACCCGTGACCTCAGAAGGGAAGTCAGCGTGTGTGCAGGGAGACGGAAGTATTCGGGGAGACTTGGTGGTAGATAGAGTGGAGATCCCCTTCTAAGAACTCCTGATTTCTCAATAAAATGTAGAGCAAGTCATTAGCTGAAACCTGCAGCCCCACAGGAGTGCTGGCGGCCTCAGAGACAGGAAGCCCCGAGGCTGCGGACCGGGACCTCTTCTCGGGGTGCGGCTCCCCACCCAGTGCGGCTCCCCACCCAGTGCGGCTCCCCACCCAGTGCAGCTCCCCACCCGCCCTCCGCTCACAGATGCCTGGGGTTTGCCTGGCAGTCGTGAAAGAATAGCAAGGGTGCTAGGCTTACGTGGGACGGATTAGTTGTATTTACAGTCCATGTCAAATTAAATATAGAAAAAAAGATATGCCGAGAATATGAATAATTAAAAATGGGAAGTTAACAAACACTGCAAATTCCTAGCAAGGAGATAATAGATTTTGAAGATTTCATGTGGAGAAAAAAGAAGCATCAATGTAGGCAGGATTTTGTGGCTTTGACAAAGTTTAGAGAGAGGACGAAAGATGAATAGAGCAGCTCTGTGAGACATGTGAAAATAAAGATAAACAAGGATTGTTCGGCAGGTTTGTTTATTATGAATGTAAATCTTGGTTGGCATATTTTGAGGAGCCTCTGCAGAGAATTAAACTGACTGGTAAGTATGTTTTGATATAGAGTTGGCATCCTGTGGTCGTGAACCCAGGCTGACCGGGCACCACCTTGGCTCCATATAAATTATAGATTATTGTGTTATCTGTGTCTATGTAGCAGCCAGGGTGACCTGCTGGAAGACAGACCAGCAGACTGACCCACAGGCCAACTGCAGCTGGCTACTTGTTTCTGTAAATAAAGTTTTATGGGAACACAGCCATCCCGTTTGTTGGCACCCTGGCCGCAGAGCTGAGCGCTCGCCGTGGAGACGGTAGGCCCCAAGAGCTGCAGATGTCCACTATCCCTGCGTAAACCTCCCGTGGCTTCTGGCCACAGTAAAATGGAGCTTCTTTGTCCAAGCCTATCTCTCCACATTCGTCTCCCCAGCTCCTCTTCCTGGGCACTCTGTCCCACCACCGGGTGTGCCCACGTTCTGCTCCCTCAATGCAGCAAGAGACTTCCACCACGATGTCTTCCTCCATCTGTCCACCTCGGCCCCAAGTACTCCTTCCCTAGATATTTGTGTGGCCCTGTCTACTTTGTCTCCTGCTGCCACAACAGAAAAACGCCACAAATGGGTGGCTGTAACGAAGAGAGATTTGTTTCCTCACAGTAAAGCAGGCTAGCAGTTCAGATTTCAGGGCATCACCTCCGGGGGAAGGCTTTCTCTCTCTGTGGGCTCTGGAGGAAGACCCTTGCCTTCGATCTTCCACTGGTCAAAGAGCGTCTGGGGAGCAGGAACCCTAGGCCAAAGGACGTGCTCTGCTCCACCTGCTGCTTCCTTGGTGGTGTGAGGTCCCTGTCTCTCTGTTTACTTCTTTGTTTTGTATTCCCAAACACAATACAACATTAGAGACTGAGTCCTGCCCACCGACGCGGCTGCTGCCCATCCTCTTTTATCAAGATCACAGGGGCAGGATTTACAGTGTGGTCAAAATCACACCAGACCAGAATCATGGCCAAGTCAAACTGAGACACACATGCCAGGGGGATAAAATTCAACCCTCGACGGTGTCTCACGATTCAAGCCTCAGCCTCAAAGCCTTCTCCCCGGAGCACAGATCTCTGGCCCTGTGTACCACACCCTCCTTCAGGGCACTTACCCTCTATATAGCTACATGCTTGTGTATTTTGTTCCTCTCCACGAGAGTGTACCCCCGTTGCCATCAAGTAGATTCTAACTCACAGCTACCCTATAGGTAGAGTAGAATTGCTCCCATAGGGTTCCCAGGGAGTGGATGGTAGATTTGAGCTGCCTAACCTTTGGTAAGCAACAACTGAGCTCTTAACTATGATGTTGAAATGGGACCCACGTCTTTTCTTTTGTTCATTTCTGTAGTTCAGAACCTAAAGCCTGCCAAAAAGAAGGTGGCTGGGGAATCTGATTGTTTTAAGGAATGAATACAAGAGAAGGAATAATCAAGTGCTAAGTATTTCATGTCACTGTTGCTGGTGACTTCAAGTTGGTTCCAATTACTAGTGACCCCGTGACAACAGATCAAAACACTGCCAGGTTCTGCGCCATGCTTGGATGCTTGCTGTGTTTGAACTCACTGTGGCGGCCACTGTGTCTGTCCACGTCCTTGAGAATTTCCGCTGCTTCACTGGCCCTCTATTTTACCGAGCCCGATGTCCTTCTCCACAGACTGGTCCCTCTGAATAACATGTCCAAAGTACATGAGATGAAGTCTTGCCATCCCTGCTTTTAAGCAAGTGCTCTGGCTGTAGTTCTTCGAAAACAGATTTGTTCATTCTTCAGGCAGTCTGTGGTATATTATATTACATGGATTTTCATAGTAGTACATATTTTTCCTTGCAATCCTTTGAGATCTATCTTTAAAAACATTTTCTATCTGGTTGAGGGTATAAATAAATGCATCTAAATCAAGTGCAATTGATGCCACTTTTAAACAGCCTACAGAATAATGGTACTGGTGTCCCTCCCACTACCATCAAGTTGATTCTGACTCATAGAGACCCTGTAGGACAGAGTAGAACTGCCCTCTAGAGTTTCCAAGGAGTGCCTGGCGGATCTAACAGCCAACCCTTTGGTTAGCAGATGTAGCATTTAACCACGGGGCCACCAGGGTTTCTAGGGCTGCAGTTTATTCAGTGCTTGGCGTGGCTGTGTTTAATTTCTGTATTTGCCGTCTTCATGCATCAGTGGGGTCTAGTTGAACAGCAGGGAACACCACTAATAAATGCACATGTATGGAGAAGAGAGTGGGATTAATTATCTAAAAGTTGTAATTCAATCAAGATATGATTTATTTCCAAAGAATAATCAGAGTTCAGACATAAATTAAGTAACTTAAGTGTGATTATTCATTAGATTCACTGAGTGTTTAGTCCTTCCCTTTGCCTTTTAGAGTGAGAAATATGTTGTATTTACATGGCATTTCCAGCAGTGACTTGTAGGAAAAGACAGATGATTCAGAACCAGGCTCAGTTTAATCTCCGAAACAGTTACGGGAACTCTTCCACAAATTATTTAATATAATTTCAAGATTCAGTTTCTGTAAGTTCTAGTGTTCTTATCTGTAAAAGTATGCTTACAAGACCTTTGAGGGGACAAGGATGGACCTCCCTTGTGTCCCTGGAGGCCTGTGGTTTGCTACGAGTGGATTTCAGCAGAGCTCCTAGACTAAGACGGACCAGGAAGAGGGACTTGGTGATCTGCTTCTGAAAATTAGCCGTTGCCAAGCCTGTTGGACCCAGTGGTCCGACTGATCCTGAGTGTGGGTGGCTCTGACCCACGTAGTGTCTTGTCCCCCTGTGCGTGGGGGTCACCTTGACAACAGCTAAGGACCACCCAGTCAACAGCTAGGGAGACAGCCTCGTCGTCGCATCTGAACAGTGTTGATGTTACTCAACTAACCCTTAAACCTTTTCAAGTCTAAGATGTGAGTCAGCTTTTACTTTGCTCTTCATTTACATTATCAATATTTCCCGATCTCGCAAAATTCTTGAACTGTAGATTAAATAAAACTGTTAGATGACTTCTGTATTCTACAGAATATTTTGGGAAGAGCTCTGGTTAAAACAAAATCTCCTATTTCGAGGGCCTGGCTGTTTCCCCGAGCGGGCTGCTCGTTCTCTCCCTGGCACTTGCAGGACTGTGGACTCGGTCATGTCCCAAGAAGGGTGGCACTGAGGCATTCAGAAGAGGTTTCAGGGTACCAAGAACACTTTCTGGGTTGTAAACTCCTGGAGGTTTTACTTCATTTTGGCCATAGAAGAAATTGAAATGAGCTAATAAGCCCCCGAAAGTGATGATCACTCAAGGAATCAGATGTGAGGGAAGAATCACAAAACGTGTGCTGCCAAAGCCTGACTCTCCTTTCAGGGCCCGTGGTTCCTCTCCGTGCTAGTCCCCACACAGGTGACGATTAAACCCCAAACCAAACCTTCTGCCAACAGGTTGATTGTAATACCCAGGGGCCCTGTGGGACAGAGTAGAGTGACCCCACGGGGCTCCCAAGGAGCAGCTGCTGTGGATTCGAACTGCCAGCCTTCCTGAGAGCAGCTGAGCTCTTACCCGGTGCTCCGTCAGAGCTCCAGGTAACCATCAGAGAGCTGTCAATACTGGTCTGCAGATAACGGCTTTAGATTTTTTGGAATTTCTCTTTCATACTTCAGTTAGTATCAAGAGGAAAGACGTTTAAAGACAGACCTAAAAGATTATGTCCATAAGCCAGAAATAATATACATACAGTCACCTTTGAAGTTCTCCCCTCAGGAAGCTATACACTGATGCCAGTGCCTAGTTTATTCTTCAAAGCAATTTTGGAACTCTATCTGGAATGGCCGTTTCACACAGTGGCAAAGTGGCAAGTTTACAAATTTAATTGTCCTGTTGTCTGTGAGGGAGTTTTTAGCCAGGAAACAATAACTGTGTTGGAAACACCCTCACTCACTTGACCTGGCCCCCAGTGCCTTTTCTCTTTACCTGAAGATAAAGGAAATACTGAAAGAAAGACATTCAGGACATTAAGAGTAATACGATGACAGCTTTGATGGTAATTCCAGGAAAAGAGCTCCAAAATTGCTTTGAAGGGTAGACTAGGTACTGGTGAGGTATGTAGCAGTTTTTCTAGGATAAGTTCATGAACTTAATTGTCAGACCGTGTGTGTGTGGGTGTGTGTGTGTGTGGGTGTGTGTGTGTGTGGGTGTGTGTGTGTGTGTGTGTGTGAGAGAGAGAGAGAGAGAAAAAAACCTTACCAAATAACAAAGCTGAAGTTTTGTTGATTTCTCTTTGACAAATATGAAAAAAAAACTAACACATACATATATATGTATTTACATCATAAAATAAAGGTTGTCATCAGCTTTCTTTTAAATATTAAGCTTTAATGAAAACAAAGATATTGATGAAGAGTAGCATCAATACATACCACATTTTCATGAGTTTTACTCCCTTTTAATGAGAATAAGCATAATACCGATCTTAACATAGTGAAGTTTAGTATTATTATTTCCTAGCTCTTGATGAGAAAAATTCTATCTTGGAATGTGTGTATGACTCCTGTGTCAGAGATTCCAACACTGTGAAGACCCAGGTAATTCATAGGAATATCACACCTTGCTTGACAACCACCTATCACAAAGGAATCAGTAAGTTATTTCTCCACTGAACAAATCAAACAAAAAGAAAAACAACATAAACAGAAATGCACTGTTTAATTTACAGCCAAAAATGCATCAAAGGATCCTTTGCTTAGGGAAAAAAGAAGAAAGATCAATAGACAAATATTCAGCAACAGGCACAATTCTGAATTTCCGGAATTTTCCACCAGCTCTCAAGTGCCCATGAAGAGAATTTGTCAGAGTCGCAGCTGGAGGCTTTTCAAGTGGAGACGTGTTCTAGTTTCACAGGAAGTAGATTTTAGTAGGACACTCGATCAGCTGAGTGGTGGATTCCCCACTCTGGTGAGAAAGCCACCCGGCTCACCGAGGGCTGCTGAAGCAGAGAGGTGGTCAAGGTCCTTTTGTGAGCCTCCCTGGCTTCCTCTGTGCTCTGTTTCAGAGTGGACCACAGGGAACCCTGGTGGTGTAATGGTTAAGCTCCCGACTGAACCCACCCAGCTACTCTGTGGCAGAAAGACCTGGTGATTGGCTTCCATAAAAATTACATCCAAGAAAACCCTATGGGGTGGTTCTCCTCTGTCACGAGGGGTCACCATGAGTGGCTTCGCCCACACCCTGAAGTAACAACAGGGAGCAGAGAATGCACCCCCACGACACCCACCCCCTCTGTGGGTTTCCATTCCTTCCTCTCTCCTCCTGTCTGCAGTTTCTGGGGCCCCCTTGTTTCCTACCTTTGTTCTCTAGCCCTTCACTGTTGCCAGAGAAGAAGAGTACTTTCTGTACCTAAAACACTGTTTGGGGCCATATTAAAGGAACCTTTTGATAATGTTCTATTTCAAGGGTTTTAAATGATGGTTGGCAGTTTGGGGTGTGCTGTGGCTATTTAGGAGCTTGTGGATCAAACAGCCGGGCTTCCGTACTAACCAAGAGGCTGGCTATGTGAACCCAGAAAGCAGTCCCATGGAAGAAAGGCCTGGCAATCAGCTTCTTTAAAAATTATAACCCAGAAAACCTCACCTAGCCTTTCTACTCTTAGCACATGGATTCGATGCCACAGCAACACTTTGGGGTTTTGTGTGTTTTTTCATCATTGATACTGGGGCTTATTCAGGGTATCCCCTCAGGCTATCAACAGATCTGTGTAGGTGACTGCTGGTGACAGCAAAGCAAATCTAACCACGAAGCAGGTGGCTTTTTCATTTGTTTTCACGTAAATTCACCTGATTTTCAACGGAGCTGGCCATCCGTGGGAGTGGCCGTCACAGCCACCTAGTCTGTGGAATTGTGGAGGTCACGGCACTACCTGGAAAACATATTTGGGACAGTATTTGTGGAAATCCAGTGCTGATGACCTCTGAGTGGGGGCGGTGGAGCACACAGGAAAAGCTGGAGTTAGAAGTACTGGAATCGGTTGTCCTCTTTCACAGAGAGCAATACCCAGGCCTCCCTGATCTTGGTGACACGATTACTTGAGGAATGTGGATTTTCAGAGCTTTTGGGAGAATTTCTATATATTTCAAGATTATTTTAAAATTCACTGTTATAACTCTTGATAGAACAAACAAAAATCTTGGTCACAAAGTTCAGGTGAACATTGTCACACACCGGCCAGATAGGAGCAGTGGTGGCTCAGTGGCCGAGGCCTCACTTCCACGGGGGCGCCTGGATTCCACTCCCAGCCGGGGCACCGCCTGTCACCACGCACCTGTCAGCGGAGGCTTGTGATGCCGTGAAGCAGAACGCATTCCATAATGGAGGCTGGCATGTTGCCGTGCTGCTGAACATGTTCCAATGGAGCCTTCACACTAGGACAGACCAGGAAGAAAGCCCTGGCGATCAAATTCTGAGACCAACCAATGGCAATCCAGTGGAGGACGGCGGCCTGATCCACAGGCCATGGTGAGGAGGGCACAGGACCAGGCGGCATCTGCTCCATCGGGCACGGGGGCTCGTGAGTCAGGGCCGGCGCGAGTCAGCTGACCACTAGCACAGCAACCGCGTGCCAGCTGGCGGGCCTTGGCTGAGTGTCTTACCCTTCCTGTGTCATTTGTCTCCTCTGCAACACTCGGGCACTCACAGTCCACTCCGCGAGGCCCTTGTGTGGGATGCACTTTGCGATCGGTAGAGTGTGGCTGCCACTGGTGTCGTTATGTGACTGTTACGTCCCCCGTGTAGACGTCTGACCCAAACGACAGGTCGTTACCCAGACCGTTAGAATCGCTGGGACACAGCCACGAGCTATAAGGCCAGCTTTGCTTAAGCCCCAGATGTTTGGCTTATGCTGAAAATGCTCATTGTTACCAACTTAAAAAGAGTTTCCATTATGAGAGAACCAGGTTCCGTAGAATTCATCAGGTCTGGGGACATTGGAGCTTGGCCACTCTGATCTTCTCTGACAACTTGTCAAAGGTAAGGAGACTGTTAGGTAGCGTATTCCGAGTGATCACTGAGAAGAACTGCTCAATGAGATGGTCCACTCTAAGACAACACCACCACCCAAAAAACTATCGCCATCAATTCTGACTCAGGGTGACCCGTTAGGACAGTGTGGGACTGCCCCTTAGAGTTTCCAAGGCATAACTGGTGAATTTGAATGGCTGACCTTTTGGTTAGAGGCCAAGCTCTTAACTGTGGCTTCTCCAGGGTTGATTCAGGATGAATAAGAGAAGCCTTGCCTTGTCGCTGTGGTCTTGGGCCTTAAACAAGACCCGAATTTCACTCAAGTTCCCCACCCAGATGTGAGACGTTAAGGAAGTTACTGCCAGGTGGGCTTTTTCTTTTCACAACACTTTCCCTCACACTCGTTCTTAAAGGGATGCTGGAAGGACCCAGTGACAGGGAACAGTGAAGATGCCAGAAGATTTGACACACTCTGGACCTCTTTAGCCTTGGCTAGTTTTTCTCTAGTTTGCACAGAAATGTCCATGAACAACTGCAAAAATTCACTAAACATCACATTTCTAAACAGTGAGGTGAAAATAAAGCACTGCACCTGGGGAACATTCCAGCATAGCAGAAGCCTCCTGACAGCTGGGGAGGCCGTTACCATTGCTTACTTAGCTAAACAGGCAGTAGAGGAAGGCAGAAGTAATAGGGAACACGCCCCTCAAATGTGTTGTTTTTTCCTTCTCTCCTACTCAGACTAACTACAGGGGACAGCTGACCAGTTTTAGTAATTCATGCTAACGACCAGAAGCCCTGGGGCAAACCACTGCTGAAGATCCCAGATTAGTCACCGATGAAGTCCCACCAAGAGGAAAGACAACGGTGATGAGATCTAGGCAGTTAGTGGGTCCCTTCTGTAGTTGCAGCTGAGTTTTAGTTGCTTTGCGTCTCCTTGTCCCACACAGGTGACTGGCCTTCAGCATACTGGGGACCACATCACATGGCCTCTAAGTTTCATCACGTAGCTGGAAATAGAAACACCAAAGTAGCCAAGTTACAAATTTGGATGACTGGTTGATATTAATATATGTCAAATTAATAGTTTAAAATGGTCGTATTAGCTCAATTTCTTTTTTTAGTGTATTTAAAAATCTGTTCTTCTGAAAGCGTCCCATTATTTCTGAAATGCAGAGTGCTAGCACTGCTGTTGGGTCAAGCCATGTGAGTGGCCTTGGGGTGTAGTGGGTGACAGCTGGGTGCCACCCGAAAGGTCTACTGTTTGAATTGGCCAGGTGTACTTTGAAAACCCTAGGGGGCAGGTCTACTCTGGCCTGTAGGGCCACTGTGAATTGGAATCAAGTCTGTGGCAAAGGGACTGGCTTTCTGTTTTCACTTAAGGTCATGTACAGGGGTTTGGTGGCTAAACAGTTGAGCATTTGGCTGCTGACTGAATAACTGGTGGTTCGAACCCCCCAACTGCTCCCTGGGAGAAAGACCTGGTGATGTGCTCATATTAAAAAAAAAAGGCAATTGTTATCCAGTTGATTTCAACTTATATCGACCCTCCAGAGCAGAGTAGAACCGGGAAATGCCATAGAGTTTCCCGACTGTAACCTTTAAGGGAGCAAACTGCTGAGTCTTTTTCCTGCTGAGTGGCAGGTGGGTTCCAACAGCTGATCTTCCAGTTAGCAATGGAGTGCTTAAACCACTAAGGCACCAGGCTCCTTCCCAGAAAGGTGGTTGCCTAGGAAACCCTATGGAGAACTCCCGACCTGTCTTATGTCATCAGTAGGGGTCACACCTCCGTGGAGCCCAGGAACAATAGCAACATCAGTAAAGGTCATGTAAGTTCAGCAAGTAACTAAATTATTCATAGCATTATTAATTACCTCTCACAGACTGTTTTAATCAATAATCATCACCTTAGCTGGGGCAATCGTGCAATAATCTGCCTCGTTAAGTGGCCGCCGTCAGTCAGTCAATCAGCTGTTCTCTGAGCCGTTTTATGTCATAGCTGTACACAACAGACCCATGGGGTTCAAATGAGATAGAAATCAAGGCCAGGTTTACACAAGAAAGCACACTGTTATCCTGGAACTCAGAGCGCTCAAACAGTTAACAAGGTTATAATAGGATACCTTGTCTCTGTCTGATCAGCTAACATAACAAATAATTTATTCTTGAAGAGAGCGCCCCAAATTCAATTTATAGCTCACAGTCCAAGTAAATAAGACAAGACTGACAAATCTTCCTCATAAATCCCTACAATTTCACATCCCCTCTGGCCATATTGGGCAAAAGGCAGAGCCAAAAATGAGGTTTTCCCCTGCTAATAGGCTACCTAAACAGAAAGAGGGTTTTTGAAGTAGTCTAGGAAATCAAATATTATAAAGAAGACAAGGATGGCAGAAAAAAATATCTGCAGAAAATTAAAGAGAATGAAGGGGACAGGGTAAATTTAATGGAAAATCAGCCTCAGCTTGTCATTAGCAGCACGTGCAGTCAGAGCTGCCTTCAGTAAATCTGGGTGTGAAGAATGTAAGACTTGTCATTGTGAAGTACACACACTGTCTAGTGAGTAAAGGAAAGTAGTGGTGTTTCGTTTCCGTACTCCTTGTCTAGTCATTTCCAAGTTCAGGATAAATGAGCAGTCACAAGGAGACGAATTCACCGAGTCTAAAGCCATCCTGAGGATGGCCGTCCTAAGGCCAATGTACTCCGCAGACAAGGTTACTTGTCACTGTTGGACGCTGTCATGGCTGCAGCAGTGACTGGAGGGCGGGACTGCGCACCGTATCCTGACTCTCGGAAATCACAGTCTAGTGTGGGTCCTCGTCCCAGTCAGTGCTGTGAGGCAAGCAGCCACTTGCCTCAGTACTTACAGTACTGTCGTGCTGTAGTTTTTTAGGGTACTTTAGAGGTACTCGCAGGAAAAAAAAGAGAGGACAGAGAGAGAATCATCTTGTAGAGAACCTAAGAAGGAAGCTAGCATGGGCCTAGCACTTCTTATGTGCCGGGTAGAGTGCCTGCTGTTTCTGCAGTTCTTATTCACTCCTGAAAATAACTGTGACATCTCTAAGGCCATGTGCCTGACAGCTGATGCAACTGGACACGCGTTGCCCGTGTTCCGTAGCATACCACGACTTTCTTGTATTTAGATAGAGCTAATCCTTTACCTGGAAACTCCAGGGGCATTGTGGTAAAGTGCTATGGCTGTTAACTGCAAGGTGCTCCTGGGAAACCTGAAGGGGCAGTTCTGCCCTGTCCTATAGGTCTTCTGTGAGTCAGAATTGACTGAGTGGGTTTAATCCCTTCCGCAGTTCTTCTTAGTTAAGATGTTTAATTTCCATCAGTAGACCTTGAGTCTACTGGCTGCCTTGTAGATGTTTTAAAATTTTTGAATTTCTTTTTCAGTTACAAAACCAAGTATCTGTATTTTGCTTCTTGCCTTTGCGTACAACCATGAAGATTATGTTATTCAATTGTTATTAAGATTGTTGTTATTTGGTGCCGCTGAGTCAGTTCCGACCCGTAGCAACCCTACAAGCAGCAGAACCAATGCTGCCTGGGTCTGCACTGTCGTCCTGATCTTTGCTTCTCTGGAGCCCAGCGCTGCCGCCACTGTGTCCGTCCCTGTTGTTGAAGGGCTTCCACTTTGGGGCTGACCTGCCTCTTCACTAGCATGAAGTCCTTCTCCAGGGACTGACCCCTCCAAATAACAATCCGAAGTACGTGAGACATTACCACAGAGTAGGACTAGAGAACGATGCAATGTGTTTACCCATTTAGAAGATGCATATTCTAAATTTTGTTCTAAGATCAAGTCTGACCATTCAAATACCATAATTTTATGCAAATAGTGATGGTTTTCTATGTTTGTTGGCCAACTACTCCCTCCTTTCATGTGGTATTATCAGAAATGCCATTATGCCAGTTTTTTCCCCCATGTTGCTATAAAAACATCAGCATGGCCCGCTTATGAAAATACCTTTCTTCAGGGAAGAGAGTAGTTGGCCGACAAGTGTAGGTGTGCAATATTTGTGTAAAAATATGTGTTTACACTATATTGCTGTGACCCCTTGCAAAAACACTCACAAATAAAGCCTCAGCAGGCTAATGCTGACTTTGACTGAGCAATAGTATGTAATGAGAGAAAGCCCATGGTTCACTATTGATTCATTATAGTCGTCATATTAAAGAGATCATCTAGTTCATCACTCGGTGTTGTCTCGGATGCACCAGTGGGAAACATTTCTTTCAGCACCTAGAAAGGAGAAGAGTTATGATTCTCTAAATAATGTGTTGTTTTTATCTTATTATCAGTGACGACTATAGTTATCTTTTGGACAATGTGTTTCTTGAGATGCTTTTGCCGCTCTTATCTGGGCTCCCTGTGAACGTCCAGGTGCTGTTCTGGCTCACTCCTAGTAGATGTCTGCCAAGCACACAGCATCACTAGGTTAATTTCAGTAGGTTAATTTTCACCCTAGTTCTGTTAGCTATCTCCTGCTGTGTAACAAATTACTCCAGTCTTAGGGCTTGAAAGAAACAAATATTTATTATCTCCAATTCTGTAAGTCACGATTCCAGGTGCAATTCAGCTGAGGGTCTCTGCCTCAGCTCGTCTCCTGCAGTTCCAGTGAAGTTCTGACCAGGTCTGTGGTCTCATCTGAAGACTTGACGGAAAAGGGATTGGCTTCCAAACTCACATAGGTGGTTCGTGGTAGGATTCAGCTTCTCCCAGGTTGTTGGATTGAGATCCTCAGTTCCTGCCACAGACAGTTTTCCATAGAAGAAGTCTCAGCACAGCGAGTTGAGCAAGCAAGGGAAAAGCACTAACATGTCACTAGAAGGTAGCCTCGTGTCCTCAGTGACGTGCCATCACTTTTGACGTCAGTGCGAGAGCAGGGTACCAGGATGAGGAGCTCATCGGAAGCCACCTTTCAGGCCGACTCTTCATTTTCTCATACATATTTTCTCTTTGCCTAAAAGTCCTCAATTATTTTTTCCCTTTCTATAACACATATGTTCATAATTTTAGTTAAAATGTATACATACATTCTGTGATAGCATATGGTGTGTGTTTTAGAAGTGCCTATTGTGTTAGGTTAAACAACCTTTGTTTTTCACTTTAATATGTACAATACTAGCTGCAGTATTCACTTCTCCTGCATCGGACCTGTTCGGGACACTAGCAATATCACAGTGCACAGAAAAAAGTACTCTTCCCTCATGAGCGGGTGTGGGAGCCAGCATAGCATGTGAGACTCTAATCAGCATTCCTTCAATCCTTTGCAGCCATGTATTCTGTGCTCAACCTTTAACAGGTTGAAGGACAAGTTTGGGATGAAAATTAGAGATTGGAAGAGCTTTAATGTTGCAAATGGGGCATGACGATAATTTTTAAATGAAAATTTTAGTTAGCGGTTATTCCTATTCATGAAGCTAGTATGACTGTCAGAAGATGGACTCTGTCAAAAATGACCCCAGAGAGAACACACCAGGTGAGGGCAAGATCGGTCAGTGGCCTGTCCCAGTGTCTGCTCAGAGAAGGGCCCCTTAGGCTCTGGCTGTTGGAAGTTTGAGTGTTGGAACTATTTCTGCAGTGGTTGTTGTTAGATGCTACACAACTTATCAAAACGGTAGGTGATCTTTTCTTTGACAATTTTTGTTAAAGTACAACAACACATAGGGGCACAAGTCCTAAGTGTGAAAAAAATGTATTTTCTAATCTGGAGAAACCCAAACTCTAAGAAGATGAGGAGATTATAAAGATTACCTGATCCATTCTCTTTGTCTAGTGTTTTAGAAAGCTGTAATGCAAATCAGTCTAACTTATCAGGAGAAATGTAACGGTACAATTTCTATCTCGTGGCCTTGTTCCAGCACTATTGCCAGTATGCTGCATCATGTCATTCTAAAAGGGAAATTATATGTAGAATCTTTCTTGGGAGATTCTTACATATTCTATTAGTTGCATTCATTTTAAAAATATTCAATAACAAATTTTTATTCAAATATTTCTTACAGACAGACTAACCAGTGACTCTGTGTTCAAGTAAATCTTAGAAAAACACAAATCTTACAAGTGTGAATAAATTTTCCTCTAGTAAAAATTCTCTGATCCTCTTATAGTCTCAGGCTCGGTGCTTATTTCATTTGCAGCCTAAATATTTATTGATATGGCTTACCCTTGATTATATTTAGATTTTTAATATTAAATAATGTTTGCATACCTAGGATAAACTTAATTTTGTTTGATATATTCTTTTTTTGATACACACTGGTTGGACTTTGTAGATTTGAGTTTGGGGGGAGTTTTTACTTCTATTTCATGAGTGAAATCAGCCTGCAATTTTTCCTTTTCCATGAGGTCTTGATAGCAAAGTTAGGCTTGTTTTGTAAGGTGAGTTGAATAATTCTCCCTCTTTGTCAATCATTAAAAGAAGTTTAATTTAAGAAAAAAGGAATAGTCTGCTTTTTGATTATTCAGTGGAACTTACCTGGAAAATTCTCTGGCCCTGGTGTTTTCTTTAAAGACTTTACTCACTATTTTAATTGCTTTAAAATAGGACTGTTTGAGATTTTTATTCTTCTTTAGATCATTTCTACAAATTATGTTTTTCCAGCAATTTGGCCGTCTTAGCTCAGATTTCAAAATTGTAATGATATGGTCATTGATAGTGTTCTCTCCATTTGTTTTTTTTAAATCTCTATTTGTGATTGTAGGCCCTGTGTCACTCTGTGTTTCATTTTCTTGATCAGAATCATGAGGGATTCACCTGTTGTGTAGACATAGACCAGACTCTAACCCTGGCTTCCCCACCTGTGTCCCTGTAACCCACCCCTTTTGGTTGGTGAGCGCTGGTCTGGTCCTCGTGATTGTGAAATCTGGCTTCCTGACGGGTCCTCATCCCCTTTGTTTTCTGGAGTTTTGATATTCCTTATTAGTCTTGGATGAGAGAATTCCCACCTTTGCAGAATTACACCTTACATCTAGTCCCTAACCTCCCCACACAAGGAAGACTTGGATGCCATTATGTCACTAAATACAACAAGTGCTGAGTTGACCATATGCCTGCCCCAGCTCTGACCCTGCCAGCCAGTGCTGAGCCAAACACCGAGGATGGAAAAAAGGAAGTCTCTGAATCCCAGAAGTGACTGTCCCATCTTCTCCTGTGTCCTCCACATCCCTGCCTCAGCCCCAGTCCTTTATTCCATTTAGCCGGTGTGGCTTACTCACCAGGGCTGCTAAACCAGAAACACCCCAAGTGGATGGCTTTAACCAGTGGCAGGACATGCTCTCACAATGCAGGAGGCTACAAGTCTGACTTAGGGCGTCAGCTCCAGGGGAGGCTTTCTCTCTCTGTTGGCTCTGGAGGAAGGTCCTTGTCACCAGTCTTCCCTTGGTCTAGGAGCCTCTCGGCACAGGAGCTCAGGGTTTAAAGGGCGCACTGTTCTCCTGGTGCTTACTCTTGGAAGCATGAGGTCCCAGGTCCCTCTGCTTGCTTCTCTCTTTTATACAGGAAAAAAGGTGGGTTGAAGACACAGCCTAGTCTTACAGACTGAATCCTGCCTAGTTCACATAACTGCTGCTAATTCCACCTCATTGACATCACAGAGGTAGGATTTAGAACACATAGGAAAATCATATTGGATGACAAAATCCCGTAATAGTGGGAATCATGGTCCAGCCAAGTTGGCACGTATTCTGGGGGGACACAATTCAGTCCATGACAGCCCGTGTCCAAACCTGACCGTCCCTGACACTATCCAGCTTGAAAACCACCCACTCCGTTGGCCTCTCCCACTCTGCTCCTCTGCTCCTGGTCTCTTCAGGGAGTATGAGCCGTCAGAACAAAGGACAGAACATCCCAGGGAGAACGCAAAAGCAGAGAGCTGTGCTTACCAACTGACAAAGAGTTTCCCACCTGAAAATGAAAGTCAAAAGCTGAAGTTTGGAGCCTGGTGACATTTTTCCAGGTGTCAATCCCCTCTGGAAGATTCAGCAGTAATCACATCTGCACACAAAACTATGCTGAATGATTTTGAAAAACACCGTAGCTCTTAGGTGAAAAAATCTTTTGAAGCTTTTTTGAGAATATGTTTTAAGCTGACTTTTCTCTCTGCCATGCTGTCTAATCTATGACATGTCTCTCACTCACACCCAAGAAACATGATACCTACAGTCTAGACAATGGATAAGCTGCCCTGTGTCACTGTTTGTCTGATGGTCCCTTATGGTTGTCCTGTCCTCCGTTTCATCTTCCTGTAGCTTGGTGCCCATATGACAACACATTCAGCCTGTTTAGTTTCTTCTCCTTGAAATTATTTTGAGAAATGCTGGAGTCAAAGTGAGATACGAAAATTCTACAACTAAAAAGACTAAGATAGCTTATGCTATATATTTTCTATTTTACCTCTTTTTCATAAATTGGGAAAGAATTTCACCAGTCAAAGCCTGGAGGGAAAATGTCTCTAATTCTTTTAAACTGTTTACGAAGCCTGTGTCATTTTTAATCTCGTAGGCAGAAATCGATGCAAAATAAATAATCAGATAGTCTTCCTGAAGGAAACTGATATCAAATAAATCTAAAAAGTCATCTTTGGCTTACTGTCATTCATTTACTTAATTATTTCCATTCCCAGTGCTCTTGGAATTGTTCTGAGACAAGACCACAATGCCAGAGAAGATAGAAGACATCCTTTGTTCCTTGAATTAAGAGCTTTTCACTGTCTCTGCCTGTCCCTGTCACTTGTGACATCTAGCAATCTGAAAGAGAATATGCTTAACAGACTTTGTCTCAAGAACTTTGTTTCCTTTCTGTGAAGCAAGCTATAGACTTGGGAGTTTCTCCCCATGCAATTTACCCTTGGACAGCACTGAGCCTTTATTTATGAAAGAAGTTTAATTAATATCCTTGGATAAACTGTTAACCTTTTAAGTGGTTTCCTGATGCGTGCAGGCCCTTCCTCTTCTGCCAGGATTGATTCTGGAAATGGTCCTGCCTCCTGGTGTCTTAGGGAGTGGAGAGGAAGAGCCCATGCCAAGTGCAGCAGGCAGAGGTGAGCGGCGCAGGGAAGTGTCCAGGTGAAAGGCTCGCCTCAGTGTCCGAACACACAGCACTGGAAATGTGTGGACCGAAGCCACAGAGGGTGATTTTACAAGGAGATTACAACGCCATATCATTGAAACAGAAATATCACACGGACAACATAAGGCAGTTTTCAAATAAACTACAGCAAGGCTGTCAAATTTCTAATTAAAAAAGAAAAGAAGGTTGAAGGGTAAGACAGCGTGGATGACGGCGAGAGACGCAAAGCGAGGGGCAGGAGGCCATGACTTTCAGGCTAGTAGATTCTGCTGTCGTTTCATGTCAGGGCTCCTGGGACCTTTTCCAAGAAAAGGGTGATAAAGAATTGTTCTTTAGAGGCTTAACTCTTATTAATGCACTTATTGTTCAAAGTAAAGTTGTTTAATGGGACAGATGTCTTTTAACTATTTGGAAAGTGGTTTTTTCAAATAGGAAGTGCTATTCCGGGCAGTCCGTGAGAGGACCTGCTGGAGAGGAGTCCCCGTAGCTTGTGTTGCCTGCGCCACTAGTAACTCTGGGTAAAGTTAGGTTAGTGGGACTTGTGACTAGTTTCTTTGGTTCTGTAGTCAGTGGAAGGAGCCCTCACAGGGAAAGAGATAAGCATTGTGTTTCTAACCAAAAAGTCTGTGGTCTGACGCTACCAAAGCTCACAGGGAAACGATGTGCAGACCGTTTCTGTCAAGATGTTGTTTTTGTGTGCCATTGAGTTGACTGTGACTCACAGTGACGCTATAGGCAGAGTAAAACTGCTCCGTGGGGTTTTCAGGAAGTAGTTGGCAGAACTGAACTGATAACATTCTGGTCTTGGCTTTTGAACACTTCGAAGAGGTGTTTTGCAGCGGATCTGCCTGGTGCAATGATGACTCTGATTTCTTGACTGCTACTTTCAAGCTGGATTCAGAAGAGGGTGTGGAACCAGGAACATCGTTGCTGATGTCGGATGGATCTTGGTTGAAAGCAGAAAACACCAGAAAGGTGTTCATCT
This sequence comes from Heterohyrax brucei, assembly GCA_028571685.1. Lineage (NCBI taxonomy): Eukaryota > Metazoa > Chordata > Mammalia > Hyracoidea > Procaviidae > Heterohyrax > Heterohyrax brucei. The sequence continues at coordinate 82,969,538 of CM053160.1, forward strand.
GTGTTGCATTGACTATGCAAAGGCATTCAAACTGTGTGGATCATAACAAATTATGGATAACATTGAGGAGAATGGGAATTTCAGAATACTTAATTGTGCTTATGAGGACTCTGTATATGGATCAAGAGGCAGTCGTGTGGACAGAACAAGGGGACACTGCATAGTTTAAAGGCAGGAAGGGTGTGCATCAGGGTGGTATCCTTTCACTGTAACTTTTCAATCTGTATGCTGAACAAATAATCCAAGGAGCTGGACTACAGGAAGCTTGGGGCATCAGGACTGGAGGACAACTTGTTAACAACCTGCAACATTCAGATGACACAATCTTGCTTGCTGGAAGTGGAGAAGATTTGAAACACTTACTGATGAAGATCAAAGACCACAGCCTTCAGTATGGAGTGCACCTCAGCATCAGGAAAACGGAAGTCCTCGCCCTGGACCAGTAAGCAGCATCGTCAGTGGAGAAAGGACTGAGGTGGTCGAGGATTCCATTTGACTTAGGTCCACAATCACCACTCATGTAAGCAGCCGTCAAGAAATCAAAAGACTCATTGTATTGGGAGAATCTGCTGCAAAAGACCTCTTTACAGTATTCAAAAGTAAAGATGTCACCTTGAAGACTAAGGTGAGCTTGACCCAAGCCATGGTATTTTCAATTGCATCATGTGCATGCCAAAGCTGGACAATGAATAAAGAAGACATAACAAGAATTGATGACTTTGAACTATGGTACTGGAGACAAATATTGAATGCACCCCAGGCCACCAAAAGGACAGAGATCTGCTCCAGAAGAAGTCCAACCAGAGTGCTCCCTGGAAGCCAAGATAGACTGCGTCTTACATACTGTGGGTGCGTTGTCAGGAGGGATCAGTCCTGGAGAAGGACATCCGGCTTGGTGGAGTGGCGGGTCAGTGAAAAAGAGGAAGACCCTCAAGGAGACGGACTGACACAGTGGCTGCAACACTGGGTTTAGGCATAAGAACTATGATGAGCGTGGTATGGGACTAGACAGCATTTGGTCTGTTGTACACAGGGTCTCTGTGAGTTGAAATGGACTGGACGATACCTAACAGCAACAACAACTTTCATGGGTATTGATCGTGGATCCAAGTAAAATGAAGTCTTTGACAACCTCAATATTTTCTCCATTTATCATGATGTTAGTTATTGGTCCATTTGTCAGATTTTTTTTCTTTATGTTGAGGTGTAGTCCTATGCAGACCATCTTTGATCTTCATCAGAAAGTGCTTCGATTCCTCTTTTCTTTCAATAAGCAAGGTTGTGTCATCTGCGTAGTACAGGTTGTTAGTGAGTCTTCCTCTAATCCTGACGTTCCATTCTTCTTCATATAGTCCCTGTTCTTGGATTATTTGCTCAGCATGCAGGATGGGTTAGTACAATGAAAGGTTACAGCCCTGACTCTAAACCACAGAGTATCCCTTTGTTCCGTATGCACATAAACCAAACCTGCTGTGAGTGAGTTGATTCTGATTCAGGATGACGCCACATGGTGCAAAGTAGAACTGGGCTCTAAAAGGTGTCCTGCCTATAATCTGTACTGAAGCAAATAGCCAGGCTTTTCTTCCTCAGTGCTGCTGGGACTCAAGCCACCAGCCCTTTGGATAGTAGTCAAGGGGAAACCATTTTTGGCACCCTAGGAGATAAATGGGCAGACAGATAGGTAGATAATAACAGACAGACAGATGTACACACACATGTACACTCTACTGAATCTGTTTCTCGCGTAACTGTGAATGACAAAACTCATATCTGCCCTCTCTGCTTCACTGGTGAGAAAACTGAGGAGCAGAGAACGTAGGTAGTTTCCCAAAGGTACACATCTTGTTATAAAGTAGAACAGTCTACTAGGACCTGATTCTCCCAGTTCTTCACCTGAGATGTTTTCTTCACCTGTGTGAAAGGAGACAATGTTTTGCTGAGTAACTAAAACATAAGGAGCTGGATTCGCACTTTTATCCCAGCAGTGGTTAACAGATGGGGTTGGTGTTGGCCGAACACATAGTATGTGCTCAGACAGGCTTTGCTAGGATGCAACGCTGGGGCCGCTTCCCAAGCATTCTTAGAGGGTCGGCAGCAAAGGAAAGCTAAGTATTTCCCCCAAACATACAGTAAGACTGGGATTAAATGGTCCACAACCATGATTAATTTACCTTTATGCACTGACCTATAACAAAAAGTACTGTCTTTTCTAATTTTCCAGGGGACAAGAAACATAGTGTTTTATCATCTCTGAAAGTTGTCTTGGTCGTTCAGTCATAGGCAAGAACTGAGGATGGTCATAGCCACTTAGAAACAAAAATAACTGTTTTTGAATTTATTAAGCACTTAGTATGCATACCCTTAGTTGCAGCCTGCAGTGTTCCTAATTTCCTTCCCTGTGCTTACTTCATAACATACACATAAAACACTAGTTCTTCAGAATTAATTTTATCACCTTCACTGTCAGCAGTCAAGGTCTATAATTCTCAAACTTTGAAGCAGTATATCGGATTGCTCATCGCATTCCCGAGGAGTTGTGGATTCAGTAGGTCTGGGCCTGAGACTAAGACTCTTGATTTCTAACAAATTCCCAAGTGATGCAGAAGCTGCTGATCCGGATGTCATGATGTGAGAGCCACTGTACAAAAAAACATGAGTCACAAGTTACTATAAAAGCATTAAGAATTAGACTGGTTATATGTGTCCATAAAGTTCTACAGGGTATTACTAAATTAATATTAATTTATTCTTTTTAAGGGGGGAGGTGACTGCATTTGACTAAAATAGGAAAGTTTTATCTGTATTTTCAAATCTGTTCAAAAGAGAATAGATTTATATGCTACTTGTGTAATTAAATATAAGTTATGGTTTATGGACTTTTAAGTTATGTTTTCCAAGAACGTTGTCCATTATTTCATTATGCATTTTTTTATTTATTTGTGTATGGTTCTGCAAAAATATCCTTATAATTCTCTAATTTTCTCTATAAGTTTTATTGATTTGACTGTTATTGATACAAATAAGAGGATTTTAGCTTCTTTTATTTTGACTATAGATTTTTTATTTCTTTTCATTATGCACTTGGCTGGCTTGGCTTCATTATGATTAGGAATGCAGTTGATGCTTCTTCTATTTTGGAGTCACTATTAAAGTTTCCTTGTATTCCTATGTATGGCAAAACATTACAGGTATTTTCAGTCTGCTTACAAAGACGTATTTTCCATTGACAGAGTTTAGAGTTTTGCACTCACATGTCGGGATTACCATGTTGTATCATTAAAGTCCCCTGTGTGGTTACAATTTTCTTACATCTAAAATGAAGGTCTGTGAACTGAGGTATGTACTAATATCTTCTGATAAAAAAGAAAATCAATAAATTATGCTTCTCTTTGAAGAGATGATGTCTGCTCTCCGAAACATAATTATCTTCTCTGCTTTCTCAGACCCTTAAATGCAAATAATAACATTGTCATTGATAGATTGTTCTCTCCGGTTCCCTGTCATAAATCTTTTAGTTTTGATTAATCCTTGAGACCTCATTTCCTAGATTGGTGTCTGGCTGGTATGGTCTTGTATCCTAGATTCAGGCTGTGGCGTGATGTCGTTTGTTCTCAAACCAAAAGCCTCCCTTCAGTAATTCTTGAAAGCTTGATTTGGTTATTACATGTTCCCATAATTTCCTGTTTAATCTAAAAATGTTTTAAAAAAAATGAAAAGTCACATAGAGAGGGAAAACCACAAGGTTAAGCTCTGATTTTTCAGCAGAAACCATGCAGGTAAGATGGCAATGGGACGACACACATAAAAACTTGAAAACACTGTCAACCGAGAATAACACATCCTACAAACTCTCATTACGATATGGGGGTAAATGAAAATAATGAAAACACAATATCATCACTCCGGATGATGACACTAAGAAATTAACAGATGGAAAACTCAAAGTATTTGAAAGAGCACAGGTGAAGAAACAAGAAATATTTAGCAAAGCAGTGAGAGCTACAAACTAAGTGCCCGGAGTGGGGAGTGCGCTTCCACCCAAGCGCTGCCCGTCCCGGGACCCTGGGGACGCTGGCCGCCGGGCAGCTGTGCGCAGAGGGTGTGCGCCCCTGGCCGGCGCTCCGCGTCTCCGGCAGTCGCCCCGGGCCCCCCTCCGCCCCGGGGCCCCCCTCCCCCCTCCCCGGGCCGCCCCCCCCCCGCCTCGGGGCCGCCCCCCCTCCCAGCCCCGGGGGCCCCCCTCCCCGCCCCGGGGACCCCCCTCCCCGCCCCGGGGACCCCCCTCCCCGCCCCGGGGACCCCCCTCCCCGCCCCGGGGACCCCCCTCTCCCCGCCCCGGGGACCCCCCTCTCCCCCCGGGGGGCCCCCCTCCACCCCGGGGACCCCCCCTCCCCGCCCCGGGGACCCCCCTCTCCCCGCCCCGGGGATCCCCCTCTCCCCCCCGGGGGGCCCCCCCCTCCACCCCGGGGACCCCTCTCCGCCCTGGGTCCTGCCTGGGCTGCAGCCCCACGGTTCGCGCCCTCCGAAGGCCGGGGCTCCCCTGCGGGAACCCACGCCCTGCTGTAGACCCGAGGACGCCAGGCGCGGTGGAGAAGCGTGGAAAGCGAGGGCTGGGCAGTGGGAGGTCAGATGAAATTCAGACTCAGCACTGCGCCTTTCTCCCGCGAGGCCACAGCCGGCAGCCTGGCTCACACCTCTTCTGATACAGCTCTTCGTTCCGGGCGTCCCTCGGGATTTGGGAGATTTTTCTCCGAAGTACCACAGGTGTCGATTGGCGCTCACAGATACCAAGTGGAAAAGCTACGTTAAACCCGATTGTGCTGCAGACACCCCAGAAACGGACAGGTCCTCGCCTCGCAGAGCTTCTTAACAGTTTCCACGGCTTGCCATTAAAAAATAACTTCATTGTGAAAATCATACTCAAGAAAAATCTGAAGTGTTACAGTGAGATAGAAGACCAAAACAAGACAGAAACATACAAATACAGAATATGTGTGCACACACAAAGGAAAGTTAACGCTACGGTGGATATCTTCAGAGAGATTGCAGGCGGTCCTATTACACTACAAAATAAGACCCTTTCAAAAAGGAGTGGACATCAAGATACAAATCATGGGAAACTGACGTATAAAAATTAATCAACAGGAAACCTTGGAAGACAAAAGGATACTTCCAAAAATATATAGTAAGAAGGATAAAATAATGAAAACTTAAAATAACGTTTAAGAAATACAAGTTCAAATCCAAAAAACAAGCAAAAGAAACAATAATCATTCTAGAAACAAGAAACAGAGAAAATAGAGAAGAAAACCATATGTTGAAAGGCTACAAGAGTGTGTCCCTAAATTTCTAGCGCATTCCTTGATTCATTAATGAGCAGTATTACTTGGTGGACTCAGCCAGAATTGTGAAATAATTATATTCCCGACTAGACGGCACTTGGCTTGGCATTATGCTTCCTATAACAAGAAGCAAGCAGATGTTAGCAATTAAAATGTTAAGAAGTGTTGTTTAATGAGAAACTAATTTGCTCTGTGAACTTTCACCTAAGAAGCACAATCAAAAAAATAAAGAAGCTCAAGAATCAGACAAATAAGCGCACACTGTTTAGATTTATATCCTGCTGACTGAGCGAAAGACATTGAGCTTGTCGAATTGTGGACACAGAACCCAGAGGCTTGGAAACAGGAGAAAACCAGGCACTTCCTGGCAGGCACTATTTCCGTTTTTAGTGTTTGCATATACTACTGAAATGAAAATAGAATTTTTCTGTAAAAAAAAACTATAAAAAGGAATTTAGACTCTGGAGAAACCTATGTAACATCTAGCTGGTATTTGAGTATTTGCGATCCGTAACAGGTGGTTTTCACAGGTTCTATGTCTGGTTCCAGGACCCCTTCTCATATAACTGGTGACTGCTTTCACCCCCAGGCCTGCTGCCCACTCTTGCAGGAGACCGGAGCAACCCTGGGGCAGTTTTCAACACGCAGGCTGCAGCGTTAGGGGCCCGGCACAGAGGAGAAGTGTTCACACAGAAGAGGAGCACTTCGTTTTATTCTTGAAGCAATAAAATTTATAAAATGCATTGATAATCCTTATTATGTAAAACATACATTTAATGGAGTGATTTTAAATCTAAATCTTGAACTATTCAAATGAAAAGCCTTTAACAGCTATCACGTGGTTGTACTCAGCAGAGAAGGTGGTGTGTAATGACCACAGCTGAGCACAGTTTGAAGTCAGATAAACCAGGTTTGAATCCTGTCTGCCCAGTTACCAGTTATGAGACCTGGGCAATGTTTTTGGACCTCCAGAGCCTGCTTCCCAAGTGGGGGTAACGGCATGGCCTGTGAAATCCTTCAGTGCGTGGCTGTACACACTAAGTGGCAAATACCCGCTGAATCAAAGAATTGGCAACAAAAGCAAAAACCCTACTGGTTATTGCTAGAGAAAGTAGGCTAGCAATAACGTGAAAAAAATTTACAATTACAGGTAAAGTCATCCTCAGATCGAAGTTTATTTCTCAGCACAGTATCTGCCTCCTGACCAATCTTTTGCTCTGTGACTAATTACGATGGACTGATTTGGTGTGGGTGTCAGTGCTGTGTGCCTGCCTATTGTCTGCTGGAGGTGTGCAGTGGTTAAGAGCTACTGCTGCTAGCCGGAAGGTTGGCAGTTTGAATCCACCAGCAGCTCCTTGGAAACCTGTGGGCAGTTCCGCTCTGTCCTGTAGGGTCACTATGAGTCTGAATTGACTGGAGGGCCGTGGATTCGGTTTCTGGTTTTATTTCATTTGTTTGTTTTATGTAAGTCTAATTAATCAAGAGTTTGTGTTATCGCCTGGACCGCTGCAGCAGAAGGACTGGGGTCTTCAATTGTTTGCCAGTATAGAAGGCTCTGAGGGTGAGAAACTTTGAGGGATCATTGGGTCACATCTGTCCTCTTTGGTTTGCCTTATCACAGTAGGCCCTGAGGAAACCCTGGTGGTGTAGGGATTAAGTGCTAGATGGCTGCTAACCAAAAGGCTGGCAGTTCAAATCCGCCAGGCACTCCTAGGGAACTCTTGGGAGTAGTTCTACCCTGTCCCATAGGGTTACTGTGAGTTGGCGTCAGCCCGGCAGCAGAGGCTCTGGTTTCATTTTGGTTTGACTACTTGTGTGCTAGGCGCCAGATACTGTGGGTGAAACGTTGGCTGTCAGTAATGATATGGTTCTGTTCTCCCCGGAATGTTCTCAGGAGCTAGTTTTCCTAAGCACTGGAGAGTAGGACTTTTACACAGGTAGGCTGAGACCCTAGGGCGTATCTTTTCAGGCTAAGTCAGCAAATCCTGCACACTGACCTCGAGGTGACACTGTAAGTCTCGTCCATTTCCATGGTGTGAAGTCAGTGTTAGGACCTGGAGCTGCCCCCTGTGCTTTCGGCCTAGAAAGGGAGTTTCTCACTGTGGACGTACCATTCATTGTAGTACAGACTTCTTCAACATAAACAAAGAGTTCATTGTAGAAATCAAAAAATAAATGGCTTACAAGACACCTTGGGTAAAAGCAGGATGCCATTTGTAACTGACAGGTGAAAAGAAGCAAGCGCAGTCCTCCAGGCCACCAAGTGAGGGGCAGAAGCACCCTTCAGAAAGTTCTTCATCTTTCTTCCCTGTCAACACTCACCTTCTGCGTCCAGAGCCGCTTCTCCTTGTCTTGGCTTCAGTGATAAACTCATTCTGTCTCTTCTGCAAATGAGTTTCTGTGAAGACAGGAGAATTAGTGAGTCCTCAGAGAATGTTCTCTTTAAACAATAATTTAATTTAAAAACAAGAGAAACTGCTATGAAAGCTCTGCGTAAAATGAAACGTGATTAATTAAGCATGTAAAAGAGCCAGAGACACACAGCCACGTTAATACTCTAATAACCGTCAGAACCAATTTGTGAAGCTTCAGAATTCACATCGTAGAATTACAAAGCGGATGCCAAAATTATTTCTTCTGAGGTGATTGTGGGGTTAAAGGTAAACTGATTCCAAATACACCAGGACCTGATTTAGATTTGTACCTAACATCCTACATACTCAGAGGCCTATAAAATACTTTTGAAAGAGTAACTTAAGTAGACAGGGAAAGTGAACACTTTCTCTAAGCAGTGTGGTTTCCGAGGTCCACAGATGTCTCCAGCCTGACTTTCAGAACCTTGTTCAAACAGCAAGCTTATCTGTGTACATTTACATATATGTAAATGCACTGGACAAGATCTCTACAAAATTAGGGTTCCTACTTTAAAACAAGCAAAATAACTCATCTATTTCTAGGAGGAGGATCTTTTTAATGAAATATTTGCTTCCATCTGGCAAACAGCAATCTGCAGAATTCTGCCTGAAACAAACTTCCTAGCCCTCGTGTGTGCCTGTGCCCCAAGGTCTACAGTGATGGCCTTTCTCTTTACAACTGATTTCACATTTCCTGCTTAAGACCTTTTGCTTAAATATCAGTAGAGAAATTGGTGAAAACAAGAGATGAATGAAGGTATTTTAGAGTCAGGAACCACTCAATAATAATTACTTAGCTTCACATGAATGAACTATGTTAGGAAACAGCTCGTGGAGAAAGACGTATGACAGTCGGAAGGTCAGGGTCAAGCAATGCTGTGTCTTCCCCAGTGGTCGGGAGAGATCATGACAGTGAAGGAGATCCACAGATGGCCAAACAGTTAATGATTTTTAGAAATCTCTACATAAGGATGAAAATTCACATGCTGTCTATTCTCAGAACTGGCATTCAATATTTGTCCCATAGATTCAGAACACCAAATCTTGAACATATCCAAGAAATACACCAAAAGCTCCTAAAACACAGAGCTTAAATAAGACTTTAAAATACGGTCTCTGGAGAGAGAAGGATTCAACCTCCCAGTGTTTGCACTGGGCTCCCCTTTGTCTCTGCCTCCTATCTCAGCTCTTACGGTTCACTGTCTTCTGAGTCTGCTCCTTCTCACATGACTCGCAAGTCACCTTCAGGATTCTCGGCTTCTATCTTATTCTCCGGGTGAAGGAAAAAGAAGTGAAACGGAAGATGGGAGAGACCAAGTTACAGCAATATGCAGCAACGTTGTGCCCTGTCACATGATTTATACTCAAACACCTGGCCACGCGTTGCTGCCATTGTTAGCGACCATCGCATCAGCCCTTGACGCATGGCTGAGCCACACAAAGCAGAACCACACAGGCCCGGCCAGAGTGACTGATGACTGGGTGCAGATGGAATCGTTGCAACGCCCATGACTTTCGTTAGCTGAACTTTTGTAAGCAGATCGTCAGGTCTTTTTTTCCAGTCCATATTGGTCTAGTAGCTGTGTTGAAACCTGTTCAGGATCCTAACCATGGACAGGCCTCCAGTGACAGGTGACTGGTGGCATAGGAGACAAGAATTCTAGCACCAAACCAGCAACATCCCATCCAGCCACGTGGGCATCGGCAAATTCCCATCTTCTTGTGTGTGGATAGGGGAACATCTTGGCTTTCAAAAGTCTATGAATGATGTTAATTTTGACTGCTATGGATCTACCCAAGGCAGAGATCCCTTAGTTTTACCCATGAAACTAGTGCTTATTGTTGATTTTCATAGAAAATTGGTATTTTATTGAAGCTGAATTCCAGGAACATTTTATGATTTTAAATATCTTAGTCTCATAGAAAATGCAAAAGGATTTCTGTTTTCCTGAATGCTCTAGCTTTCAGGAGTATGGATTTCTTCACTGGGCAAGCATCTTCTACCAAGAAGACTGATAGGCTATTTGTCCTGAACTACTTCTTCAGTGTGGATGAGTCTCTAAATTCTAGCTCCAAGTGGGAGCACAGGAATCCCGTGTGAATGCCAGTTCTGAAACGAGGCTCTGTGTTCTGACAGTGGCTCTGAGGGGTTACTTGAGCAAAACCATTAACTATGAAGTAAGGTTTGGACAGTAGGAGAAATTGTTGGAAGAAGAAAAGATTTATTATTTTATTAGTTTAGCTCTAGCTGTATTTCTAAAAAACTGTCCAGATAGCATTACTCTTATGATTTCAGGGACTAAATAATATATTACAAGCTTTTGAGAAATTAAAAAGATTCAAGTGGGCAATAACTCTTTAAAAGTTCAATTTAATGCCTCTAGAGCATTTACTATTGGATTAATCAGACAGTTTTAATCAGTATATTTAATATACACTGTTCATTAGCATATATTTGCTGAGAATTAACAGCTCCTCTTCCCAGTTCACACATACAGCCTCAGCGTTTGCAGTCCTACCAGTAGCCCACCTCTAGCTGACACGCAGCCGTTCCCCATGTCCTCTCGTCTGGTGTTAAGATGCTCACCCTGTTATTAGTAGAAATTAGCAGAGATTAGTAATTAGAAAGAGGTAATAGTCTGCACATGCTTTTACCAGAGTTGTTAACACATTCTAACAAAATTATAAATTAACTTACTATGAATTATGAAAGTATAAATTATAAATTTATACATCTTACTCCTCCTGACACATAAGATAATAAGCTTCTGAAAGGTGGGTATCTTTTTGTATTTTAGCTGAAACAAAAACTAGTACTGTGTCTAGCAAACTGTAGGAAAACAATACTGGTTTTGTTGAACTGCCTTAAGAAAAGCAAGAGGTTATTGATCACCGTCCTTATGGAGGCTGTGGTACCACCATCTCGGGGACATCTGGCCCAATTGGCGCGGCACAGTTGATAAAGAAAATGCTCTGTATTCTACTTTGGTGAGTAGCCTCTGGGGTCTAAAAGAGAATAAAGAACAGTAAAGGCACAAGGGATAGATGAGTCCAAAGGCGTGATGGACCACAACCATTCCAGCCTCCTCCAGACTGAGTCCAGCACATCTAGACGGTGCCCCCCTACGACAAATGGCTGCCGTGATGAGAATCACCGTAGAGGGTCCCAGGCAGACTGGGAGAAGAATACAGGACAAAATTTCAGCTCGTAAAGGAAGACCAAACTTACTGGCCTGATGGAGACCGGGGAAACCGTGAGAGCATGGCCCCCCAAACCACTGTAGCTCATGAATGAAGTCAGCCCAGAGGCTCAGCCTTCAGCCAAAGACCACACAGGCCAGTAAATCAATGGGACGAAGGGACACACCGTCAGAGTGGCAGGGACTGGAGGGTGGGAGGGGACAGGGAAGCTGGTAATAGGGAACCCAAGGTCTAGGAGTTAAGGTGTTGACACGTCACAGGGTTGGTAACCAGTGTCATAAAACAGGTACTTGCTGTTTAGTGGGAAGCTGGTTTGTTCGGTAACCCTCCCCTACAGCACAGTAACACTACAGCGAAATTTACAAATCCTGAAGTGGAAGCTGTGCAAAATGTGATAGACACCCTGCCACCCGATTCATTCATCATAAGGACTCACTTACATAAACGAAAATTTTGAAAGGGTTTTATTTTATACCTAAGAACTAAACTTAAAGCACATTTGGAATGGCAACATAAAGAACATCAGTAGGGTGTTTCAAGAGGAGGACAAGGACAAAGAGGAACGTGCATATTGGCGCGGTCAAAATAAACGAAATCACATGTAACACAAAACCTGCTAATTCCTGTTTGCTGGGAACCCCACACAAAAAGTGTCACCAGACTACAAAGTTCGCCTCAATGATCTTGCGTAACAAAGAGCAGAAAGAGTCCATATTTGAGTAACAGGTTCTGCAGGAACAAATTTAAGTAAGATAGCAGCAGGCAAAAAAATATTCAAAAGAAAATTAGGAAAACTGTGTGGATCGTAATGCATTATGGATATCATTGCAATGAATGGGAATCCCACAACCCTTGATTGTGCTTCTGAAGAACCTACACATAGATCGAGAGGACAAGGGGACACTGCATGGTTTAAAGTCAGGACACTGGGTCGGAGATGTGTCCTTTCGTACGACCTGTTCAGTCTGCATGCTGAGTAAATGGTCCAAGCAGCTGGACTATACAAAGAAGCCCACGGCGCTAGGATTGGAGGAAGACTCCTTAGCAGCCTACATTATGCACGTACTACAACCTTGTTTGCTGGAAATGAGGAGAACTTGAAGCACCTACTGATGAAGATCAAAGACCACAGCCTTCACTATGGGTTGTACCTCAACTTCAAGAAAACAAAAATCCTCACAACGAGACCAGTAAGCAACATCGGGATGAATGGAGAAAGAAGGAGGTTGTCAACGATTTTGTTTTACCTGGATGCACAACCAATGCCCATGGAAGCAGAAGTTAAGAAATCAGAAGACACACTGCATTGGGAAAATCTGCTGTAGAAGACCTTTCTTTTTAAAGTAGTGAAAAGTAAAAATGTCACCTTGAGGAGTAAGGTGCGCTTGGCTGAAGCCTTGGTATTTTCAGTCACATCGTACGTGTGCAAAAGCTTAATGAATAAGGGAGACTGAGAAAGAACTGGCGTTTTTGAATTGTAATGTTGGCCAGGTCTGTTGAGTGCACCACGGGCTAGTGAAGGAATCAACAAGTCTGTCATGGAAGAGTACAACCAGAATGGTCCTTGGAAGCAAGGATGATGAGACTGTATCCCACATACTTTGGACATGTTGTCAGGAGGGACCAGTCCCCACAGAAGGACATCATGTTTGGTTAAGTTAAGGGTCAGCAAAAAAGAAGAAGACCCTCGATGAGATGGACTGACACAGTGGCTGCAAACCTCAGGTCATCACCAGCATGAAAGCAGCTCTCAACAGTGTTAGGTGGAGGCCGTGCGACCCTAAAGGGCCCAGCACGGCCACTGTCTGCATAAAACTCTTTCCCAACAGTGCTCAACCTTTGGGTGAGTTTTTTGTTCTGTTTTGTTTTTAACTTGATGAAGGGACCCTGGACAGATAATGTGACCACTTCACAGATATTTTCTCTAGTAAGTTTTATTTTGGTGGTCTGTGTCCAACTTAACTTTGGTCCTTATAATCTATTGTGCCTGAGTACTAGGCTGAAACATCCAATTTCATTGTTTGCTATATATCCGTCTGGAAACGCTTGTGGTGTAGTGATTAAGAGCTGTATCTGCAAACCATAAAGTCAGCAGTTCAAATCCACCAGGAACTCCTTGGAAACTCCATGGGACAGTTCCACTCTGAGCTATAGGGTTGATATGAGTTGGAACCGACTCAATGACACCTAGCAACAGCAGCAACATATATCCATGTAAAGATATAACGAAGGCGGCAAAGGCTTGTTTTAATTATCGTGTCAGTTCTGATCCACTCATGGTGGCTGTCAGAGACCATGGAACTGAAGGGGTTTAAACTCAGGGTTGGAAATGTTTTCACTGATTAGTGGGGGCTGCTGAGAGGGCAGGAATGGAGCTAGCTGACTCCTGGAGCTGGATAGTCCCTATAAGGCCAGGTGGCTTGTTTGTCTCGTGGTGTGTTTCCAGTACCTAATTCAGTGCCAGGAGTGAAGGAGGTGCTCAATGACTCCATGAAGAGCAATAATGTGGAGATGTAGATGAATCGCTGGCTGCACACATATACGGTTAAATTATTCACAAATATAATACTCGTGAATTAATTTATATGTACATAAGATAACCCTTTAATAAGTTAAATATTGTTTAGTATCCTATAGTTGAAGTTCAGTCCTTTTCAACTCTGTCTCTCATCTTCATAACAGTAATTTATAAAGCCTTGTGGCAACAATGTCCCTTAAAGTATTATTAAAGAGAGAAAATGAAGACTAAATGTAAATGACAATTTTGTTGTACTTTTCAAAGAGCTACCTAAACAGTTATCTACTCCTGACTGAGTTGGCCACACATGTTTATTTAAAACACAATTGTAAACAAATTTAACCAAAATTTTCAAAACCTGTGACTATATTAATACAACAGCGTCTGCAAAGGAAAATGAGAAGTAGGCAGAGATATATAAATGGATAATTTATGGCCTTAGGTACTTATTAATTGATAGTGCTTTGTAATTATTCATCTACTTCCCCTTATTAAATCTACAGTGGAATTCATAGTTGGGGTAGGCAGTTGAACATATAGATCTGAAAGTCAACATCGATCACAATGCCCATGTAAATAGAAATGTAGTTACGTTGTAAGAAATGAAGTAATAAGAAGGGAAATCTCAAAACTTTGTTTCTGGGCAGACCAATTTGCTCTTAGTTTCTTACACAGAATAATGTTTTAGGATGTGTCTACATGGCAGACACCTACACATGATCGGTAAAAATGTTAAGCATTTACCCAGAGAAACTGTTTGCAAAGTGTTGTAAATACCAGGTTTTTGAAGGCACCTGGGTGTTTGACTCACGTCCCTTGCCGCGTGAATGTTCAGCTTCTTGGAGATGGAAGATTCTGCAGAGTCTTTACAGATGTGCCTGGTCTTGTTCCACAGATGTGTGGATTCTGTTGTCACCTGTTGTTGAGTTGACTCCACTCATGGTGAGCGCCACACAACAGAACACAGCGTCACTTGGTCCGGCACTGTCTTCACGATTTCTGCTGTGCTCAGATCCCTTGTTGTGACCACCCTCGGGGTACCTCTTCCAGAGCAATGCAGATTGCCAGCCCAGTCTTTCTGGTTTGTCTTAGTCTGGAAAACCCGTTGAACTGTATCTGATGTGAGTGACTGTGCTGGCGTGTGAAATACTGAGGGGTGCCTTCCAACATCGCAGCAACGTGCAAGCCACCTTAGACAAACCGACAGACCGGTGGGGGATGCGGTACCTTACCACAAGCTTGATTAAATAACAGGGAACAGTTGAAAGGAAACATACAAATCTATAGAGGCTGATAAAAATAATTTCATAACAGTACTGTATAATGATTTGCAAATCAGATAAAAGGAAGCAAACCAAAGCCTATTACCTGTCCAGGGATTCTGATTCATCGTGACTCTGTAGGACAGAGCGGAACTGCCCCATGCAGTTTCCAGGGAACAGCTGGTGGATTCCAACTGCTGACCCTTTGGTTAGCAGCTAAAGGCCTAACCACTGTGCAGCCAGGGCCCTGAAGCCAGAGCTGGGTGATGCAAAATAAAGTTGGAAAGTAGGGTATTTGATGGCAGGTATTGAAAGTTAAGCAAAGTGGTTTCAACTCTGAGTTTTGGTTTTTGAGTCTGTAAATGAGAAGATTAAACTTAGTCATCAATGAGGAATTTTCATAAGGTAGAAATTTCATAAAGGAATCCTGGCTAACCACACAGAAAAAACCACAATGGAATGTGGTGCAACTGAAAATACACATTCTCAGCTACACTGATTTGTGAATGTTTTACATATGTACAGCCAAGCCAAGCCAGTGGAAGGAAAAATCCTGTTCTCTAAAGACAGAACCAACCACAACCAGCTCACACAACATTTGTCAAGAAGAGACGTTTAGAGAATGCAAAGGACGTAGAACAGATCACCCTTGTTCAAGGGCACTTCTTGAAATAGTTCTCAGTGGCACCACTGTACACATGAAAAATAGCTCTTTTAAATAGTGGGCAATTATTTTGATATACAAGTCTTTTTACACATTTTGAAAGAAATGGATCTTAACGCTCTACTTAGCAAAAATATAGCATCAGTAATGCTAACTTTCATTGTAGCAAACCTCATCACGATTGTAATCCTATTAACCAATCCACAGGGGTAGAAAAAGGAATGTGGGGTTTCACTGAACCTCAAGAAGATGACAACTACCGTTTGGTTGTAGTAAGTGAAACAGTGCAATGAAATCTTAAAGACCACTTTCAAAACTAGAAGAAACTAGGATATCGTTTTAGTTAGCTAGTGCTGCTCTAACAGATATGCCACAAGTGAATGGCTTTACAGAGAGAATTTTATTCTCAGAGCAATGTAGGCTAAAAGTCTACAGTCAGGGCGTCAGCTCTGGAGGAGGGCTTTCTCTGTTGGCTTCAGAGGAAGGTCCTTGTCATCAGTCTTCCACTGGACTGGGAGCTTCTGAGGTGGAAGGGCCCTGGGTCCTGCTCCAGGCACTGTTTCTTGGTGGGAAGAGGTCCCCAACTCTCTCTGCTAACCTCTTTCTTTTATATCTCAGGAGACTGCCTCAAGGCGCAATACAGTCCCACACAGAGTCCTGCCCCGACAGCAGGACTGCCGCCCACCCACCCTCATTAACATCACAGGGGCAGGGCTTAGGGCATAAAGGAACATCACGCAATACCGGGAATCAGGCCTAACCACATTCATACAGCCATTTGGTGGGGAGGGGATGCGATTTAATCCATAACAGATAAATCCCCAAATCATCCTAAACAGACAAGCTAGGCATCTAGACTTGTGTTTACAAGGTCTGGCAAGTCCACGAACAGTTGTTCTAAGTGCCACATACCTCACTGCTGACTATCACTACGGTGACTTTCCTTGGGAAACTGTGCACTGATGCCAGTGCCTAGTCTGCCTTTCAAAGCAATTTTGGAACTCTTTCTGGAATGGCCATTGTACATGGTGCCATGGTGGCAAGTTCACAAACTTAATCATGTAGTTGTTGGTAATGCAGTTTTTAGCCAGTAAACAAATAACTGACTGAAACACCCTCCTACTCACCTGATCTACCCCCGATGACTCTTTTGTTTACCTAAAGATAAAGGAAATACTGAAAGGAAGATATTTGGTTGACATTCAGGACATCAAGGGTAATACAACAATAGTTCTGACTGCCGTTGCAGAAAAGGAGTTCCCAAATTGCTTTGAAGTGTGGACTAGACACTGGTGTTGGTGCGTAGCTTCCCAAGGGGAGTCCTTCGAAGGTGACTGTAGTGATACTCAGCAATGAGGTGTGTACACTTCTTCTAGGATGAATTTGCAAACTTAATTGTCAGACTTTTTACATTACTTATTTAAGTTCTCTCAGGGCCCTGGTGGCACCGTGGTTAAGTGCTCATCTACTAATCAAAAGATCAGCAGTTTGAATCCACCAGCAAGGATGCAACCACCTGTTTCCATAAAGATCACGATTTTGCAAACGCTGTGGGACAGTTCTACTCTGTCCTGTAAGGTCACTGTGAGTTGGAATCAATGCAAGGGAAGTGGGCTTTATTGTTATATTATCTTTTTATTTAGGGAACTGTACAGTACTGTTCACAAATATCAGCTCATTGTATGTTCTGGATGTCAGGCTACGTCCAGAGCAAGGCTCTGGAAGCTGAGACAGAAACCGACCGACACATTCGTCCTTAAAGTCTCACGGCCCACCAGTCCCTGCCTGCTGAAGCATCGTCTAGTACCGCAACCCTGTCCCTGGGACTGTGGCACCCTCCTCAGTGCCTGAGCTAGCCCCCACTGACAAGGAACCCCCGGAGCACCAGCTAAGGAGATTGGAAGTTGTGTTTCTGCCTCCAGCCTGTTACCTGTAGTGCAGTGCCCACAAGCTTAGACGAAGGCCTTGTCACACGCTCTCTGTCCTGAGGATGGGCCAGTTGGCTCTTCTTCCTGAGAAAGCCTAGGACTCCTGCTTCTGGGGTCGGAGTTCTGCCCCAAAATATTGCCCATTTAGCTGGACCTTGAACCCGTGAAGCTTTTACTGACTCTCCAGTCTCAGCCAGACGCTTCCTCCATCTACGCTGACCGGCTAGGCTCTTTCTGTGAAACAGAACTTCCTGGCCAGAGGATGATACCACTCACCTGACTCTATCATCTTACAGCCATGTCTGGTGACTTTCTGCTTCTGTGTCCTCGTCAAAGGATCGGACTTGTCAGAGAGTTCACCCCACCCTCACTGTCACCGTGGTCCCCGCTGCTCCCAGGGCACTGTTCCACAGACCACTACTGTTGCCAGGTGGTGGGAGACCAGCTGTCCACAAGGAGACTCCCAATAGCCCCGATTGTGTCTGCACCAATTTATCGGTATTTCTAGATTAGGGGAGCCCTGGTGGTCCCGTGGTTAACAGCTTGGCTGCTAATGGAGCTGTCACCAGCCCAGATCAATGAACCACTCCTTGGAAACCCTCTGGAGTGGTTCTACTCTGTCCTGTGGGGTCAAGTTAACAACAGTGGGCTTGGGCTTGAGGTTAGGGCCGTAGGGCGCCTCACAACGGAGAGGAAGCAGTACTCATGCATAAAATAATGAGAAAGGGAAGCTAGTAAGGGATCAATTAAAAATAACAAAGGGCTAACTCACCTTTACGGCCTGTGTCTGCCACGGAAGAATGTCAGCAAGAGGAAAGCCCACCGCTCACTGCTGTCGTGTAGGTTCCAACTGATGATGACCCTGTGGGACAGAGCAGAACTCCCCCAGAGAGTTTCCAAGGAGCGCCTGGTGGATTTGAACTGCTGACCTTTTGGTGAGCAGCCCGTAGCACCTAGCCACTGGAACACCAGGGTTTCCAAGCAGGAGTGAAGGGAGCTACGTTCTCCCCTCTTCACTGGGTGCAGAGTTGGAGCTCAAGACTTTTGATCTGGATGGTGTGTAGTGACTCCTATTGTGTGGTGTATTAGGCAGAAATTTACTGAGATTACCGCTTAAATCAGGTAAACTCTGGAAATGTTTCACAATCTAATTCCACGCCTGAGAATGCAAAATGCTTTCCCTTACAGTTTGTGTTAAACATAACAGAACTTAAAAAAAAAAAATTGATGTGACACTCTTCAGAATTCTAACATTATTTGTGAAATGCACTCTGTATGGCTCATTTAAGGTCTCTGCTGCCACTTGGTTGAGATAAATAAGCAGGGTGAAAAGAAGGAATGAGAACACAGATTTCTTGCTCCTACCCAGCTCGAGACAGGTTCCCAGAAGGCTAGATTAACAGCTCACACACAGCCTGTCAGGTTCTGTTTTGAAGGCTGAATCTTCACAGTGCAAAGAATCACACATCAGGGGAATAAAGTGCAAGACTGGTTTATCCAAAACTGTAGAATCTGAAAGATTATCTACCATTCCTTTCAGTTTAAAGTCTACCCTTTCTCTTTTAACACAGTTCCATCTTTTTCCTCACAATAAAACACTCTTTGAGAGAACTTTCTCAAGGCATGTCAGCATTCACAGTGTTCTTCCGAAAGTGTCACTGCCTAAGTAGGTGACATTGTCAGGAGGGCAAGAAGAAGAATTGGTGCCTTTGAATTGTGGTGTTGGGGAAGAATGTTGAATGTACCATGGAATGCCAAAAGAGTCAACAGATCTGTTCTGGAAAAAGTACAACCAAAGTGCTCCTTAGGAGCAAAGATAGCAAGGCTGTGTCTTACATACTTTGGGCTTGTTGTCAGAAAGGATCAGTCCCTGGAGAAGGACATCGTGCTTGAAGAGGGTCAGCAAAAAAGCAGAAGACCCTCAGAGAGGTGGATTGGCACGGTGGCCGCATCAATGTGCTCAAGCAGAACGATTGTGAGAGCGGAGAAGGACTGGGCAGTGTTCCACTGTGTTGTGCGTAGCGCCGCTGAGTTGTAACCTATTCAGCAGCTCCTAACAACAACAACAGTAGACATCTGTGCTTTATATTTCTTATAAAATTTAGAATTTCATGACTTTATTTCTAAAAATTTGTAAAATACTTAGATCCCCCTAGACTTGCAGTCAACAGGTGGGCCATACCACAAGCCCAGTGTGTGTCTTCTGGCCTGGTTCCTATGAGAAGGACCACTTGGCTGCAGGCTAGGAGTTGGTTTGCCCGACATTACTCTTCATTTTATAATCTCCATCCTGCTAACCATGCTCTGGATGCCTTCAGTTTTCTTTAAGATGTGTGGATTCAAAGACACAGTTTTTTAATTTTATTTACATATTTATCTATTACAGTAAATGAATAAAATTTCTAATATCTATCAACTATCTCATCTGTGATAAACCCTCACCCCCACCCTGCCCTTGTAGCCATCAAAGAGTTTTTTTCCTTCTGTGTATAATTCTATTTTTAAGTCCTATAACAGGGGTCTCATACAATATTTGTCTTTTTGCCACTGACTAATTTCACTTAGCATAACATCTTCCAACTGAAGCCGTGTTGTGAGATGCTTTCTGAAATCTATGTTGTTTTTTATCACAGCGTGGTGTTCCACTGAATATGTATGTACTATAGTTTGTTTAACCTTTTATCTGTTGTTGGGTGTCTTAGATGATTCTACCTTTTTGCTGTTCTAGACTGTGCTACAGTAAACATTTGTGCGCATTTGTGTCTGTTTATGTGACAGCCTTTGTTTCTGAAGAATAAATTCCAAGCAGTGGAATTAGTGGATCAAATGGTCTATCTATTTCTAACATTTGAAGGAAGCACCAGATTGTTTTCCAAAAAGGTTGTACCAATTTGCAATCCCACCAGCAGTGTGGGAGAGTTCCAATCTCTCCGCAGCCTCTCCAGCATTTGTTGTTTTGATTTACATTTCTCTGATAGCAAATGATCATGAATATTTCCTCATGAGTCTTCTGGCTGCCTGGATTTCCTCTCTAGTGAAGTGTCTGCCCATCTTCTTTGCCCATCAGTTAACTGGTTGTTTACCTTTTCCTTGTTGATATTTTGCAGAATCTTGTAGATTATGGAGATCAGACAGAGGAGGAAGGGGGGCAGTTTACCATAGGTCTCATTTTAGCGGCCTCATGCTAATAAAATGAGATCAATTTAACACTGTTTCATTGAGCTAGCTATTATAATTATCTTGAATATAATTATCTTGTGTTCCTGTAGGATTTAATGAACACTGTTGTCATACTTACTACCTTTTGCATTTCAATTTGAAAGGTTGTAAAAAATAATAAAAGGAATACCTAGATACTATTTTCCCCAGTTCTTAGCATTGTGGTATGTTTTCTCTCTCTCCTCCTGTTTTTTCAAAATACTTATGTATATGTACTCTGTCCTGTAGGGTCACTGTGAGTTGGAATTGACTCAATAGCACTGGGTGTACACACACACATACACACACATATATGTGTACACATCTAGACAGATTATGTATTTTTTTCTTGAATCCTTCGAGAGTAAATTGCAAACATCATAACTCCAAATACCCCCACGTGTCTGAATAACAAGAATTGTCTCTTAAATAACCACAGTTATCACAGTCAGTAGGTTTAGCATTAATGCAGTACAGCCTTTCCACTCATGTTCTCTTTAGCAGTATTTTCTGATGTGGCACCAAGCACAGTTCCTCGCATCACATTCAGTTATATGATGTCATTTTTACTGATTTTATTACTAATCAGTTTCCCACCACTGGCTAGATTATAATCTGCTGGTGGCAGAGACTCTATTTTATCACTCCCTGTATTTCTGATACACAGCATAGTTCCTGAAACGCTACTGGTGACTCTTTGATGACAGACAGGTGGAACTGTTTGTCAGCCTCTTTGGTTATTAACTTAAGCACCAACCAAGAATTGTATGCTGTTTCATATTCGAAATGATTCCAGCTAGAAGGGTCTTAGCTGTCACTTGGTACAACCCTCCACTCCAGAGGTGAGACCCTAGGTGGTCCCTTGCCAGCATCACACAGCCGGCGCGGAGCTGGCATCATGTGCCCCCTGTGCCACCCCAGCTTCCCAGCAGCCCTCAGGGTTCATTCCACAGATGTCAAGTGCGATGTCCTTTCTCCGATTCTGCTTACTAGGGCAAACGTGCTAAAGAAGACAGTCGGGCCAAGTTAGAACCTTGCCTACCCTTCTCTGAGCTGGTCACCATTGGGAAGACCAGCCTGGTCTCCCGTAACAGAGAGCGATGTGTGTCTGTGATCACGGTGCACCAACGACAAATTCTTTTCCATCCTCACTTGGTACATTGTGCAGTGTTCAGCTGGAGTGTTAGAACATGAATATCAAATCAGTGCAGTAATTAGCACTTTTCAAGACAATGTACACATTATGGGTTGGAACAGCAGCCAGTGCTTTCACACAGAGAGTCCCTGAACCGCCTTCATGGAGTCCTGGTGTTTTTTTATGTCATCTTCTTGAACACAGGTGAACACTGGGAAAAAAGGTCTTTGGGAATTAATAGGAAAACACACTTTATTCAAGCAATGTAATTTCCCGTGTCTCTTCTGAAACTACTCACAAAGAAAATAGCACGGATGTTAAGGATAAAACATTGTAGTATAATATTACATAAGTTGACACGTTATGTAAAGTATTATATAATTTAATACATAGTATCATTTTATCAGCATAAAAAGATAGTTTGTATTTTTGAAAGGCACCCATTCAGATGGCAGGTCCTGGGTTCACCTACTAAAATCATCCATTTCATGTATACATTGTGAAACTGCAGTTTTCTCTGGGAGAGGAATGAGAAAGCAATTTTTTTCTTTTTTCTTTTAGTTTTAATTACCAAAAAGAAAGATGCTGTTTCATTCCTAGAGGCATTCAAGAGAAAAAGTCTCTAAAGTAGTGCTCACCTCACTGAGGTAGTTCCTTTCCTTGATAAAGTCTATGCCATCAAAGTATATAAAATGATTCAATAAAGGAGAAGAAAGGCGTTGTCGGGAAGAAAACCATGACTGTTGTCCAAGAGGCCAAACTGACTTTGACCATCAGAGAGAGATAAAATATCAAATTGTTGAAGCATGAAATAGTTTAGGCAAATTTTTCTTTTTTCTCTGTGACCCTCTTTTCCTCCTCGAGTGCAAGCCATCCAGGGGCAGAGACTGCCTTTTTCACTTCCCGTCCTCTGGGTGTTTCACGTAGTGCTTTGAATGTGGACAATATCCAATAAATATTTGCTAGGGAAATGAGGAAGAAGGGAGAGAGGACGTTGAGAAATCGAGACCTCCTTATAAGAAACAAAATCTTTTGTCTCCTTCTGTTGTGTGACCTCTTCTAGATTCCTTGGTTGGGGCCTATTTGGTTCCCCCCACCCCCGTCTCCTGAGATACACACATTCCGTGAAGCATCTTCTGCGCGGTACCACCAGAAATCTCGTCTCCTTCTGAGATACGCTTGTACCATGAAGCATCTTCTGCCTGGTACCGTCAGAAATACCATCTCATAAAGGTTTTCCTCCTCCAGAAAACCTTTGACCACTTAACCCACTCTTCTCTAACCCATGAGTATAATGCTCTTGATTGACACAAGAAATCTACGGTGTCACATCTACAAGGAGACTTCTGACAGTGTGGTGCAGCTCCCTTGTGTACGAGATGACGAGCTGGGGACAGACCTGTGCTCCCTCAGACCGCTGGGTCAGAGCTGGTTCCATGCTGGCACACAGTGCTTCAGATTCCTGATTTCTTCTTCTTATTATTATTAATTTCAAACCTAGGGGAAGAGTTTGCTGCCATAAATAATGTAAAATATATTTCCTACCAACAAAATCTTTTTCTACAAATCCCAGTAAAATCATCAAAATAAAGAACTTAATATATTTCCATGAGAACCTACTCAGGTTTCAGCGGTTGGCCAGGAATATGCATTTTAACAAAGAACACAATCGTGGATTGAACTTGGAGCTCCCTATTGGTGTAATCTGCAAGGCACTTGGCTTGGCTGGCTTTGGCTTCAAGTGCTCCCTCAGGGGTTTCCTGGAGTCCGCAGCGCTGACCCTCGGGAGGGTTAAAACGAACAACCATCCATGAGCGAGTCCGTCTGTGTCCGAGTAGAGCAGTGCTCCCTGGGGTCTCGGGGGCTGGTTTTTCAGAAGCAGATCACCAGGCCTTTCCTCCTAGGTGCCTCTGGTGCACCTGAGCCGCCAGCTTCTCCGTTAGCCCCCAAACACAGGAACCGCTTACACCACTTGGGGACGCTTTTTGAAAATGACAGGCCAGCTGTTGAGGAGAATGTCCCACACTCTGGGTTTGCCTGGTGTTTCCTTGGGACTTCATTCAGGTGACATGTTTTGCAGGCATATTACAGATGTGGCACTGTGTCTCGCTGCACCCTATCCAGTGACAGGCCATTTGTTCTGCCGCAGTTGCACAGTGGTAAAGCCATCAGCTGCTAACCGAAAGGTGAGCAGTTTAAACCCACCTGTTACCCTGAGGCAGAAGGATGGGGCACTCTGCCTCTGTAGAGACATGCAGCCTTGGAAATGCTCTGCGGACGTTCTGTTCCGTCCTACAGGGTCTCTGTGAATGGGAACCTACCCAACGGGGGGCGGGGGAGTTGCTTTTTTCCATTAGCGATGCTCACATGATCGTGTGATTCAGCTGGTGACTTGCAGGCTTCCTCACTGGTCACTAAGAAAGTTGCTTGGAGACCATATCCTGTCCTTCAACAAACTTTCAGCCACCACATGGCCATCCGTCGATGTCCTTGCCTGATTTATTATTGATAGTGGATAAACGGTCATTTTCTTCCTCCTTATTCGCTGATCATTTGGCGTTCTACAGTGAGGAAAGATTTTTTTGATGCTGAAATTGTCCCTGATTTGGCCACCTGGTTTCTACGTCCTTTGGAAATGCCCTCTTTGTGTTCGCCGAATGCTTCCTCTTTCCTGTCCTGAAATGCACCACGTTCACACTCTGCCTCTCACGGCCGGTCCCCAGCTCTCCACTGAGTCCAGGTCCTGTCACTGGAGCGTGGGTTTTAGACGCTAACCTCTGGATGCCAGGTGGGCTCAGTGGCGCTCTCCTGGGTCAGCGCTGGTGACTACGTGCCTGTGTCTGCAAGCTCGGGTGTACACTCACGTAACACGTGCATCTCGAGCCAGTGCATTTGCATACGAATTATCCGTCTGCATGCGTACACTGAAAAGTATGGGTGAGACTGTTACCTGCAGTTCCCACCTGACACACACGGTTCCGTCCGGTTTTCTCCCATTCCTGTTCTGGACTAGAAGCCTGGCTCCGATTATTTATTTACTGAATTATAGACACATAACCAGCACCCCACCCCAACTGCCACACTGATGCGGTCCTCCCCAGCCAGGTCCCGATGCCCGCGCCCTGCGCTGGTCCCCTCGGCACTGCGCCCGGGCTCCTATGCCCATGCAGGGTGCTGCTGCCCGGGGTCTCGTGTCACTCGGGAAGCTTCCTCTCTGCGCTCGGGCTCCACGACTTACGGGGCCACATGCCACCAGGGCCTCCACGTGGGAAGCCTGCTCATGCCTCTTGGCCATGCAGGTGGCCTTTACACCCACTGGAACTCCAACCCCCCAGGCCAGGGGACTGTCGCCCACCCACCCCCAGGATGTGGACTCTGTGCTGTCCCTCTGTGACCCCTCCGGCAGCGCCAGGCCACCAATGCCACTGCTGCCTCTTTGCAAGGAGGCCCTCCTCACCTTGCTCAGACTCACACACCCCCCTGGGACTAACAGAAGCCCCCGCCCCACCTCCACCTGCCCCCGGGGGGGAACTCTGCTCAGCCCTCCTGGGCTTCAACAGGCAGGGTCGCTGCAGACACCACCACGACTTGCTCCCTTCTCAGCACCTCCACTGCCATTCTATCTGTGTCTGTATTGTCTCTATTCTAAATTTCTGAAAGACAAGTGCTCCCTCCCCTGGACCATATCTATTCATTAAGCAGGCTACCAAACACACAGAATAGAAGAATGCTTCTTTGGAAGTGCCCACTGAGTATTAAAGAGCTGAGTATATATATATTTCACTAGAACCATAAGTTGCATGTTTTGATTTATAATTAATGATTAGATACACAAAAGGATTTGAATGAATAAATCCAACCCAATTGTATTGCAGGGTTTGTTCATTTTACCTTTCTGTATTTCTGCCATGAGTGCCAAAATAATTTCTTTTAGTAGGTATTTTTAATGAAAAATCTGTAGTGAATAGTGTTATTTTATTTTGAACTAAATCATTTCAATGGACAGGGTGACAGAATTGTGGCTGAAATCTATGCCTTCAAATTGACAATAAAACATCTATTTTCTTTTTATTTTATGATCTGTTTTGAAATGACAATAGCCTTCTGTCCTAGTGCTGGACAATGCAATGACTTTCTTCTTATGTCTTAGCATTAGCAAAACTAGAGGGAAATTTGTTCTTACTATAAGCCCACAATGAGGGATGAGCAAATTTTAAATAGTGAATGCCCAGTATTAAATGTTTACATCAACTCAAACAAAGTCATTTTTATTTAGTTTGTGATTGAGTATCTTCTGAAATCTCTCTTTGGCTATGATTTATTCTAACAATGACGTTTCACAATGATTTCGGTTGGTTTGTGACAACCTCAGTGCTATGAAGGCCTCCTAAACAATGCCCTGTACACGTGTGAGGAGAACAGCACAGTCAGACTACCTGTTTTACCATTCAGCCTTTGGGGTGTTAGGAAATTCTAAAACCAGAAAAGGGGGGAGAGTTGGGAGCAGGTATGGGAAAATGGACCGTTTCCATCCATTGCCTGTTGTAGGTTAAGACTCCTTCTGGGCTGAGTCACATCCAGGAAGGGAACAGTAAGGAGTGACATGGCGATTCAGCGCCGTCATCTGCACTGCCATGAGTTGATTAAAGCAGCGTTTTGAACAGATAACTTTTGTGTTTCAAACAGACACCACTTTCCTGGTGTGGATCTGCATAAAGAGCATCTCACAATCCTTGCAGCCTGCAAATTGTTCCTAAGTTTGGAATGCTGGGGGCGGTTGGGCCCCTGCTGGCTCAGATCCTGTCCCACTGGAGAAGGCAGTGACGTCAGATTCAGTGCCCTCGACGTCCACAGCACCACGCTTTCTCATCACTTTTTCCTTCAGAGTGGGCTCTTCCTCCAGGTCGACGGCGCCCCGCGATTCTCACCGTGTTCATCAGACATCGCCCCCAGCCACCCTCTTCTTGAACACAGGTTCCTGCATCTTCACGTCTTCCTCTTCTGACTCTCTGTTATGAGGGACCTCCTAACAACGCATATTGTGATTCTAATCAGCTTAGCACGCTTTCACGGCTATCTTTATTTCTGTGGCTTATTCACACTAATTAAAGCTGGTAAAATTTCCTCTGCTGGTGTAATTAATGAAACAGCTCACCCTTATCAGGCATCATCTTTCTCTCCTCGGCAACATGATCCAACAGAACCCCAAACCTTGAGGTGACACCCCAGAAGCAACGTTCTAGAAGCAGCAGCTCTGCCCACAGACAAAGGTTATCTGTTCAAACAGTTGTCTGAGGATTCAGCCACACGCTTGTTTAGTCAACTCATCGCAGTGCAGATGATGGCGCTGAATTGCCATGTCACTCCTTACTGTTCCCTTCCTGGATCTGACTCAGCCCAGAAGGAGTCTTAGCCTATGACAGGCAGTGGATGGAAACGGTCCATTTTCCCCTACCTGCGCCCAGCTCTCCCCGCTTTCCTGGTTTTAGAATTTCCTAACACCCCAAAGGCTGAACGGTAAAACAGGTAGTCTGACTGTGCTGTTCTCCTCACACGTGTACAGGGCATTGTTTATGAGGCCTTCATAGCACTGAGATTGTCACAAACCAACCGAAATCACTGCAAAAGTCACTGTTAGAATAAATCATAGCCAAAGAGAGATTTTAGAAGATTCTCAATCACAAACTAAATAAAAATGACTTTGTCTGAGTTGATGTAAACATTTAATACTGGGCATTCACTATTTAAAATTTGCTCCTCCCTCATTGTGGGCTTATGGTAAGAACAAATTTCTCTTCAGTTTTGCTAAAATGCTAAGATACAAGAAGAAAGTCATCGTATTGTTCAGTGCTGGGACGGAAGGCTACTGTCATTTCAAAACAGATCATACAATAAAAAGAAAGAAAATAGATGTTTTATTGTCAATTTGAAGGCATAGGGAGAACCTACCATTTCGTCAGAAGCCTCTTTCCATAAGGACATCCGCTGCGGCAGTGATCACTGAGAAACTAGTCTGTCACTCAGCACCTAAGGTCATTTAGACTTGAAATAATTTTGGTGTTTGGGGTCCAACCCCACAACCGTGTTTCCAACAGAATAATTGTTTTAACTAACACTTCTCGGATCCAGGAGGAAAATAAGGAGTCTGGTTTGCAGGGCCTGCATGGAATTGAATCAACTGGTTAGCTTAGCTAAAACGTCTATCAGCGTGCTCATAGAAAGCAACGGTAGTCTGTACATTCCGAAATAAGCATCTCAATTGACCCCAGTGTACAGATTGTACTTTCAAAATGGATTGCTTTTTCCCACTGTGTGTGGTTGGTTTTCCTGGTTGACCCGAAGGGTACATCTCGTCCATAGCCAATGTCATCAGAGACTAAAACAACTCACTAACGTGACATCTTGGGAGCAAGTCAAGCCTAATTAGAGGGTGGATCCCCAGAAAACTCAGCTTCCTTTCTCTGAAACCCATCTGTTTGCTGAAACAGCCCCAAGTGTTTTCACTGCATCAGTGGCAGCAGGTACGCTGGTCTGGGCTGGCCTGTGTCACCAAGAGAGAAAGGCAGCAATGAACCAATCAGGACTATTTTGGATTTGGACTTGTCACCAAGAACCTAGCCACTGCCTGTACTTTTGTTGAACAGAAAAACACCACAAAACCCTTTTGTAAATTGGCTATTGATGCATGAGGCACACATCCTGATGTCAAGATGCCCTGACACTCACTCCTACTCAGGCAAACACCATTCTCCCTTTAATACGCCTCTGAGACATGAACTTCACATCTGGTGTGTGAACTGCAGAGATCCGCAAGGTCACCCTGCCCCAAACCCCAATCCTGCCAAATTAGGAAGGGACAGCTCCTGATGGCTACAATGGAAGAAGTATTTGGGGCTCTTTAGGATTTCTGCAAGTTTTATGACCTCCCACAAAACCAAAGGGAGCCACTTTACATCCTTATATCTGAGTTGCTAGGCCTGACTCATACCCTAGAGATCTTCCAGATAAGACATGGCATTGAATGGACTGGTAATCTGCTTCAGAGTAAGTGAGTGTTAGTCACTGTGAACTTGGGCATTGAAATACCTGGTTTGTTCAGTTTGGGTTTGGATCATACCTGGAAACTGGGTAATTCTAACACCTGCAGAAGCACCTGTCAGGTTTGTAAAACTCCGATGGACTGATGCCAGCCGTGCCTTCGTGTGTTCCTACACCCCTGTAACCCACTTACATGCAACCAAAATCATACCCCTTGCCCCCAAGTCAATTCCAACTCACAGTGACTCTGTAGGTCAGAACAGAACTGCCTCACACAGTACCCAAGAAATAGCGGGTGGCTTTGAACCGTCAATCTTCTGGTTAGCAGCTGAGCTTGTACAGACTGTGACCTTGGGGTTTCCCAGCTTACATTTAAGAAACCAAGCCAAACCCCTTGCAGTCGAGTCAGTTCTGACTCACAGTCACCATGTGGGACACAGTAGAACTCCCTCCTAGAGTTTCCAAGGAGTGCCTGATGCACTGGAACTGCTCACCTTTCGGTTAGTAGCTGTAGCATGGAACCACTACACCACCAGGGTTCCCCCAGTTTCCATAAACCCAGCATCATCGAGTCGGTGCCAACTCATAGCAGCCCTGTAGGACAGAGTAGAATTGCCCCATGCAGTTTCCAAGGAGCACCTGGCAGATTGGAACTGCCAACCTTTTGGTTAGCCGACGTAGCCCTTACCCACTGTACCACCAGGGTTTCCCCCTCAACAGACTGCCCCTGGGCTTGTACCTGTGATTGCTTTAATCAAAAGAACATGAGCAAAGATGACTCAGCAGGAGTCTTGAGAAGCCCTGTCTCTTGCTCTCCTTGGCACCCTGTGTCATGTGCACAGGCTCAGGCAAGCCAGACTTCAGGGTGATACAGTGGCATGGCTGCCTTTGCCCCAGCCCCCCGCCGGCCACCACCCAGAGGCAGAGCAGCCAAGCGACGGGGAGTAGACCGCAGACCCGTAGCCGAGCGCAGGGGAGACCGGAAGAGGTGCCCAGCTGAACACAGTCTAGATAGCTGACCCACAGAATCGTAGGCTGTTTGTTGTCTTAAGTCACCAATTTTGAGGTAGTTTGTTACTCAGCAGAAGCTGATATAAGAACCAAACATATGTAGTACTAAACACATATGTAGAATTATAAAGGTGAAGATGAGTTGATCTTGTTTTCATAATTTTTTACAGAGTCAGAGAATGGAAACTGAGCTGTGGCGGGAAGCAGTGGTACTTGGATGCTGATGTGATTTCACTTTGGGCCTTGGTTTGTAAGCCAGTTTCAAAAGAAGGATGAAGCAGGGAGACTTTCACTAACTGGTTGGCAAGCTTCCTTTAGGGCTTCAGAAATTGAAGACACTGTGGCTGATGTTCAGATCCCTAATCTATATACAGATTGGTAGATCAACCAAACAGAAGGAAAAGTTTAGAAGCAAACCCTTATGTTTGCCATCAGTTGATTTTTAGAAAAGGAGCCCAAGAAGTTCAGTGTGGAAAGAACAATCTTTTTAATCAATAGTGCTAGAGTATTTGGACATTCATATTCAAAAAGCAAACAAACAAAAATCTGACCTTGCATGCCTGACACCATACACAAAGTTCAGCTCAGAAACGGATCACAACAGTTTCTGTTTAGGGGATGAAAAATTTTATGAATAGTTATTGTGAGTATAATTCATTGCGGCTAACTTACACACTGAAAAATGGTTTAAAAGGTCAATTTGTTATATATATATTACGATAGTATTTTCCTTTAATTATAGACATAACAGCTAAACTAGAAGCTTTGAGTGGGAAAATCTTTGTGATCCTGGGTTAGGGAGATAGTTCTTAGATACTAAATTATGATCCATAAAAACAAAAATCAATAAATTGGGCTTCAACAAAATTAAAAAGAAAAATTTTTTGTCCTTCAAAAGATACATTTTAAAAACAAGCCAAAGAATTGTATAAAATATTTGTGAATCATATATCTGAGAAATCACTATCTAAGAAATCATGTATCTGATATATCTGGACTTGTATCCAGAATATATAAAGAATATCTGTAACTCAGTAATAAAGTGACAAATAGTCCAATGAAAAAGGGGCTAAAGGCTTTGAATAGATACTTTTACATATATATATAAAGTAGACACATGTGTGGGCACATATATACAACACTGGCCAATAAACACATGAAAGGGTACCCAGCTCCTTAACCCTTTGTGCTGTTGGTGTTGCAAACTGTTGCACTGATTTCGACTCACAGCAACCCAGGTGACAGAGTAGAACTGTTCTGTAGTGTTTTCTGAGTTGTGATTGTTATAGAAACAGCTCCTAGGTCTTTGTCCCGTGTTGCTGCTGTGTGTTCAAACTGTCATCCTCTCAGTTAGCAGCCAAGCACTGAACCATTTTGGGGTGATAAACAACCACCACTGCAAGACGCCTTGCCTATCAAGTCAATTCTGACTCATAGTGATGCTGTAAGGGGAAAATCAGAATCACCATGGGATCCCACTTCCTATTCACACAGGGTACCTACAATTCACCTGCATAGGTGTTGGCAAGGATGGAGAGAGACTGGAACCTTATGGCCTGTGGGAATGATACAACCATTTCATGTAACAGTGTTTTTCTTAAAAGCTTAAATGACAAGTTTGAGTATGAGAGCAATTTTATTTTTAGGTATCTACCCAGAAGAATCAAAAAAAACTTACGTTCTCTCTAAGACTTGTCCACAAATGTTCAAACAGTGGTGTTCATGATAGCCCCAAATCAGAAACAACCTAAATGTGCATCAACTGGTGAA
The DNA here is from genome assembly GCA_028571685.1 of Heterohyrax brucei. Taxonomy (NCBI): domain Eukaryota; kingdom Metazoa; phylum Chordata; class Mammalia; order Hyracoidea; family Procaviidae; genus Heterohyrax; species Heterohyrax brucei. Next base: position 83,001,016 of record CM053160.1, read on the forward strand.
CAGATTTTTTTAATGTGATTTGCTGTGGAATAGTATACAGCAATAAAAAGGAATGGTTACTGATACATGCTGCAATACAGAATAACCTCAGAAGCATTATGCTAAGGAAAAGCCACACTCTGAAAAGACCACACAATGTATGATTTTATGTATATTAGAAAAATAAAAATAAAGCAAATTGATCTAGCTGAAGGCAGTCATATCTTGCCTGGGGCAAGGGGTAAGAGAAGGAATTGATCATGTAGGGAATACAGAAGAACTTGCTGGGGAGAGGGGTACGTTCTAGAACTGGATGACAGGGATGGTTACAGAGAATTCTCTGAATTCTCTCATGTATATTCTTACAACAGGTATATTGTCAAGGAAGCAAACAGTGCCTAATAAAGATTAACTGCTGAAGACAAGCACTGGTGTCCCTCCTGGAGAAGGAAATAAAACTGATAAATGCATGAATAATGCTGATTTTTAATGTGACAATAGTTACATCATAGTTCTGTTATACCAGAAAACCCTGATAGCCTGGCGATTAAGTGCTACAGCTGCTGATCAGTACAGCCACTCATAGCTGCCGAGCGCTCCGTGGAAACTCCATGGGGCCGTACTCCTCTGCTCTGTAGGGTCACTGTGAAGTAGAGTCAACTTGATGGCACTGTTGTTTTTGTAGTTAGTATGTCGTTTGAAAACACTGCCCCACTGCTATGTCTTAGTGCATGTGTGTATACATGTGTGCCTGTGTGTGCACGTGTGCATGTGCATATGTGTGTGCATGTGTGTATACGTGTGTGCCTGTGCACATGTGTGCGTGCGCATGTGTGTATACGTGTGTGCCTGTGTGTGCATGCACATATGTGTGTGCATGTGTGTATACGTGCGCGACTGTGTGTACATGTGTGCATGTACATATGTGTCTGCATGTGTGTACACATGTGTGCCGGTGTGCATGTACATATGTGTGTGCATGTGTGTATATGTGTGTGCCTGTGTACATGTGTGCATGTACATATGTGTGCATGTGCCTGTGTGTATACGTGTGTGTGCCTGTCTGTGCATGTACATATGTGTGCATGTACCTATGTGTATATGTGTGTGCGTGTGTGCATGTACACATGTGTGTGCATGTGTGTATACATGTGTGCCTGTGTGTACACGTGCGCATGTACATGTGTATGCATGTGTGTATACATGTGTGCCTGTGAGTACACATGTGCATGTACGTGTGTGCGTGCTTGTGTATACACGTGTGTGCCTGCATGTACATGTATGCATGCACATATGTGTGCATGTGTGTACACATGTGTGCCTGTGTGTGCATGTACAGATGTGTGCGTGTGCATGTGTGTATATGTGTGCGCCTGTGTGTACGCCTGTGCATGTGCATGTGTGTACACGTGTGCCTGTGTGTACACGTGTGCATGTACATATGTGTGCGTGTGCATGTGTATACATGTGTGCCTGTGTGCGTGTATGCATGTACATGTGTGCCCGTGTGTACACATATGTGCGTGTGCATGTGTATGCGTGTGTGTGCCTTGTGTACATGTATGCATGTACATATGTGTGCGTGTGCATGTGTGTGCATTAACTACCAATGCGGTGAAACGATAACACCGTTCTTCCCTCTGACACTGGTCAGGAAAGTGAGAGCTCTCATAATGTGGTCATTCCAAGCAGAGGGGACTGGACAGCTGAGAGGGCCAGCGCAAGGGGACCAAGTGATGTGTGTGTGTCACAGGCTGTCACCGCATCTGCGAGGGTGCGCTCCCCACCCCGGCCCCTGTGCCCACCCTCCAGCGCCCGCCAGGTCTCCATGCGGCCAGCCCCCAGTCTGTCGAGACAGCCAGCTTCAGACTCGCAGAAGGAACACTGCGGTGGTCCCGGGAAAGTATCTGGTTGGCTTCTGCAGACCTGGCGCCGTTGTCTGAAAACACATTGTCTTAAATAAAGCACTCTGTTTATTATCATGTGTCATCATCTTTGCATGGAAACTTGGGGAGGAGAAAGACATGGTTCGTTTTCCTGATTTAATTATACTTTCTCGAGTTGAGAAAAGCTCTTTCATTACTTCACAGTGGAAAGAAGACTGCAACCAATTTTTGTGGAACGCCATCCCTGAGAAGATGCGGTGCTGTGATGGAGTCAGTCTGGCCAGGATTCAGGAGAACCCCACTACGTGATGCTGCAGCTTGAGGGGGCTCCACCCACAGGTCACCGAAGCCGTCCCTCTGCCAGGGACAGCGGGGCCGAGGCCACGCGCAGACAAGTGCAAAGTGCAAGTTGGTTCTATTTTTAAAGGTTTCCAGAGAAGAGAATCACAGGATTTTTATCCCTTGAGACATTTAATCTGTCTGAGAAGTCCGTCTGACAAGGGAATGGTGGTGGACACAGAGCACTTCATCATCTGGCCCGCCAAGCACTTGAGTTTTTTAAATGAATGATCTTTCTGAAATACAGAAGACAAAGTGGAGGATAAAATTCATACATGGTGTCTGCTGTGTTTCTGACTCCGGAAACAGATCCTTACATTTTATTAAGGTCAAGGAAGCAAGCCTGGCCAAGAAGCTGGGCATTGGTGTTTTCATTTAAGGAATTTCAGCAATAATAAAGCCGTCGAGCACCAAGTATCAAAGCCAAGCCTGTTTCCCTGGGATTCTACCTTGCTTTCCCCTGCTGTCACCCTAAAGGGACCATGGATTTGCTACTGAGGGACAGTCTCATCAATGTAAAGGATTATGGGGCCTTCTCAGCGCCTCTCCCAGGTGCCGGCACCCTCCAGCACACTTAAAAAGGGCCGCTGGCCACGGGTTTAAAACAAGGAAGACCTCATCGCTGAGGAGTCCTCTGGAACAGATACAGAGCGTAAATAAGCTTCCAGGCATAACTTAATTTGAAAGGAATCTGGGCCTTCCTGAAACACCTTTAATGACACAAATTGCCTGTTATTATCTGCTGAGCCTCATTCATTCTTTTTTGTAATTAAATGGGACCATTTGCTCAAATTGCCCTCCTCTTGGGGGGAGAGTGGGGGAGATGGCACACACCCACCTTGTGAGAAGAAGTCAGTCCCCCTAAGATGGAGACTTCCCTTCACTTTAGTCTGTGATTTAAAATAATGAAATTAAACAGCCCTCCGGGTGTGGGTGGAGAGTCAGGTGGTTGTTAAACGCCCAGAGGTGTGCAGGCCCCGGGAGCAGGAAGCTTGGCTGTTTGCGCTCTGTTCTTCCTGCCCCACTGCTCCCTGCCTCTCCCACCTGCCCGCACCCCTGCACACAGGTGACGCAGGACTGATGCCGTCCTGGCACTGCCACAGTCGTTCTGTCTCAGGGTGGCGTTTGCCTCTGGTCCTCTCCTGTTGGCCACATCGTCCGAGAGGCACCAGGGCACCTGCACTTGTTCTGCGTCCCTGTGAGTCATGCCTGGGCGATGGGAGTTGCTCTGGGGTGGGCCCCTGTGGACGATGGAGGGAAGCACTGTCCTGTGCCACCCCTGGGACCAGCGGTGGACAGTACTCTCGTGACCCACAGGTTTTTCCCTGGCTGGTTTGCCATCAGTGGATGGTCAGGCCTTCCTTCCCAGTTCATCGCAGCCTGGGAGCTGGTCAGCGGCACAGCGGCACCCAAGCCTCCCCCGACAGAGGGTGTCGGCTGTGCCTTTGAAGCAGGCTCTCCTGCATGGAAGGTCGACGTTCTGACCACACCGGCTTCCATATAAGGCACACATAGGCATCTTTAAGGACAACAAGGAGCTTGCTGGGAAGTGGGGAGAAGCCAGCAAGTCTAGGCCAGCGCCAGCCCAGCAGCTGAGAGGGTGTTGCTTTCTTCTAAATCCAAAAGTCCCCCAGATGAAGCCACCTTGGAGGTGGAAAGTCTGGAAACACAGTCCTGAGGAACACAGCAGATGGCCGTGACCACACCCATCTCATACCCCGAAGCAAACAGAAGGCAAAGGTGCCATTTCCTCCTCAGAATCCCCCGTCCCCGACCCAGGCAGCTGCCCTCAGGGAGACGCCTGTGTGTCGGTCAGTCGGTGGTTCTGCAGCTGGTGTCTGGGGTTGACCAGGCCGTAGCTCTAGTCTTCCTGTGCACCTAATCTGGCGGTTCCAGCCACTGGCTTCTGGGGAGAAGATTGCCTGGCTTTTCTTCTGAGGTAGCTCTGGGTGGACTCAAACTGCCAGCTTTTCACTCAGTGGCTGAGCATGTTGAGTGTTTGTGTCACCCAGGGATACCCTGGGACCCAGGTTCTGTCACCTACTCAGGGCACCAGAGGGAAGCTGCTGCCAACTGACAGGCTGGGGATGTGTGTGACTTATACATGGACCTGGAAACTGTCTGTGCAGGCCAGTCTTAAGATGTCACAAAAGAAATGACAGAGCACTCAAAAAAGACTGAGTACAAATTGGTTTGAGTATCTTTGCTTGCCATGAAAGCAGCAGGACATGCAGAACGGAAGGGGAACAGAGGTCAGCGTGGGGTTCACGAGGCTCCCCATGATGCTCTCCTGTAGCTTCCCTGGGTCAGAGAGTGCCCGGTGAGCAAAGGTGAGGGCATTCTCTCATCAGCTGGGTGAGATCCAGAGGCGTTTTGTACATCTTTCTAAGGGTGGGTTCAAAACAATTATTGTGCAGGGAGAAAAATGTAAAACAAACATTTACAACAAAAGACTAAACTTGCTAGTCTAACTGAGACGGAAGGAACCCGGGAGACTCTGACCCCAGACACCCTGCCAACTCAGAACTGAAACTGCTCCCAAAGCCTGCCTGTCAGCCCGAGGTGACCAGACAGACAGAGCTCTGCCACACACAGTGGTAGACGTGAGGAGTGTGCTGCTCAGCTCAGTCACACAGATGAGACCAAATGGGTGTCACCTGCCCAAAAGCCATGATGAGACGGCAGGAAGAAAGGACAGGAAGCCCGGAGGGACAGACGCTGGGAAACGGGGGTGCGTAAAGGGAAGGGGGCAGAGTGCTGACACACTCCAGGATTGTCACCAATGTCATCAGACAACTTGTGTATAAATTTTTGAATGAGGAACTAATCTGCAGTGTAAATTCTCACCAGAAACACAATAAATAAATGACTGTGCGATGAGCTAGAAGAATAGTCACATAAAGAGTGGGTCACTGTGCAGCAAAAAGGGACAGCTGTGACGACAGAAGATTTTTGATTCGCTGCGAAAAAAAAGTTTCTACAATAAAAGTGGCAAAAACTTATCTAATTCAAGGTGGGGATCATTAAGCGTGTTTTACAAAGTCTTTCAGGAAGGGGGAAGTAATAGATTTTAGCCAAGAATAAGAGTCACTTCATTAAAAAATGCCGTGTGTTCTTCTAGGCCATATACTGTGATGTATGCTTTGCATAAATGTTCTCTCTGAAACGTCACACATTACTTGAGCTGACTTTTTTATTATTATTATGAAACACAATTCATTGGCTTTTTTCACCCCCAAAAAGAATGTGCTCTGCATAGCAAAACAGCTCTTCTCGCATGTTGACCAGGCGGGAGCTCTAGTCTTCGTGGGCACCTAGACAGGAGGACAGAATTAAGGGAGCAGCAGTGTTCACAAGTGAAGAAGGAGCTCCCACAGCCTCTTGGTAGAGCCTCCAGGCTGCTGTCAAAAGGCCCGTGGTTCGAGACCAGCAGCTGCTCCAGAGGTGGGTTTGAAAGGGTTCCCACCTTGGAAACCCCATGGGGCCCTTCTACTCCATCCTACAGAGCTGCTGAATTGCCAGCGACCCCAAGGCTGTGGGTTTCCTTACTGTTGAAGGCACTGCCAAAAGGAATGGACAGCTGAGTGGCCTGGTCTCGCTGGTCTTGCCGTTGCACATGTAGGGAGTTGAACATCTACTTTTTACTACTGTCATTCCTAAAGCTTTGTCTTTTCATGAATTTTTATTAACCCTGGTAGTATCATGGGTTAAGTGCTACATCTGCTAACCAGAAGGTTGGCGGTTCAAATCTGCCAGCTACTCCTTGGAAATTCTAGGGGACAGCTCTACTCTGACCTCTAGGGTCTCTATGAGTCAGACACAACTTGACAGCCAAGGGTTTGGTTTTGTTTTTTTCGGGGGGAAGGAGTTTAAGTTTGGGAGGCTCCCAGAGGTTGTGAGGGAACCCTTCTGTCCTGCCAGATGCTAAGACTTAGGCTGTAACTGAGATCAGAGTCCTCTCACCAGAAGGCCAGAGATTGAGTGCCCCAAGCCTGGACACTTGTTTACAGAATTGGTGACCAGAAGCCAAGATGTTGCCGAGCCTAATGTCCTTCTCCAGGAATTGTTCCCAACACTTTCCTTCTCCCTAAAATCTGTCCTTCAGTGTAGATATGCATGAAGGTGAGAGTTACTAACTATGATTGGTGATTTTTCTCTGAGAAGCAGATCTGAGGTGGGGATTTACATATAGGAAGTTTATTGAGGTTTCCCTCAAGACTTATGTATAGGGAGACTTCAAATAAGTAGGACTGGGCAAACAGAAGAGCTGAATTACAATTCAAAACCAAAAACCCATTGTCACTGAGTTAATTCCAACTCATACCAACCCTGTAGAACAGAGCAGGACTGCTCCCACAGTTTCCAAGAAGCACCTGGTGGACTTGGACGCCTGACCTGGTTAGCAGCTGTAGCACTTAACCACTATGCCACCAGGGTTTCCAACTGCAGTGCAGTCTCAACAAAAGCCTCTGCCCATCCCACAGAGAACTGAAGAGGTGTGATGGCTTGAGGACTTGCCTTGAGGACCGTGATGAGACACTGGGTAAGGGCTGCTCCCGGGAGAAAAGCATGATCTTGGGCAATGTGACTCTTCAGCTAAGGGCCATGCCCAGAAAGCCACTCAGCTGCAGTTCTTCATCTGCCAACACCCCCAGACGCTGGTGGAAGATGTGCCTCTGCTCTAAAGGGTCAGTTTGGGAAGCATATGACAGCGTCCACTGTGTGCCCACTTGGCCCAGCTTGTTCAGCAGAGTCATGCACACGGTTCATGCGGCCAGTGGTAGCTTCTCTCTGGGCGATAGCCTGCAGGCATGGAACACTCTAGCTTACCTGAGTCACTGTCTCCGAGAAGCAATGTTAGTTCAGGACCCTGAAAATCCAGAAGTGGGAACAGAGAATATAATGACCGAAGTTTTCAGTTGAACTGCACAGATCAGCAGACTTGGTGAAGCTAGGTCTCTGCTCAAAGCAGAGACACTCAGTGGGAGTCTGGAACCCTACCCAGCATACTCTTTGGTCCTGCACTCCTCATGTAGAACATCTGGGAAGGATGAAATGAAGGAAGGAAAAAAAAAAGATTTGCTACCAACCCACCATGAGCCAAGGCATGGTCTGACAGACCCAATCATTTATGCTGAAAACAAAATAGTATCTATGTTGAATATGTACCTACGTGTCCAGCTAAAAGACAAAAAATCTCTTTTAGTTAGGGACTTCATTATTTTTGGAGTAGTGTCCCTGAGTGAATTAGATGGTTAAGAGCTGGGCTGCTGGCCAAACTTCTGGAGGTTCCAGTCTGCCCAGAAATGCCTGGGAAGAAACCCTTGGCTACCTGCTTTCAAAAATTCAGCCCATGGACAACACAAGAATAAAAAGGGATGCACCCTAAGATTGCCACTAGAAGACCGCAATTGATGGTCCAGGGGCCTCAGAGTTCCCCCGGGAGCGTGGCCCCTGGCCCTGAAGCTGCCCCTGTCCGTACATCATAATGGAGGTCAACTCTTCCGACAGGAACGGATTGGACTCGGCGACACAGAGTGAGCATATCATGTGTGCACTTTATGGTTCTATGCATTTATAGGCTGTCATCCTGCTGATCTCTTACTGGAGGAAGGGGAGTGGATGGAGAGGAGAGGATAGGAGACTGCAGAGAGGATGAGAAATGTACGGAGCAGAGAGGAAGAGTGTGCTGTCACCGGGCCGGGAGAGCAGTGGGAGTTGCCTGTAGGTGGGCATGCAAATTGATATGGGAATATACATTTTTATTGAACCATTAAAAAAAAAATTCAGCCCATGGAAACTCTTTGGAGCACAGCTACTCTCACACTATATATCATCCAAAACATGAGATAGTGACTCAGAGTACACTCTCGGACTCTTTGTCTATAAACGACTGCCATGGTATTGGGATGGTTCATTAATTCAATAAAAACTTGCCCAACACCTGCTGTGTACCAGATGCTACTCTAGTCACTGGCGATTTTTTAAAAACTACTGAAATGGTGTTCCCTATGTCAAAAGCTATACTAACTGAAGACACACAATAGGTTTGTTCTAAAGCACTCTGGCAAAGTCTAGAACAGCATACTATGGGAGCCCGGAGGGAGGAGTAAGCCCAGAGCAGGACACTGACAGGCTGGGAAGTCACGGCAGGTGGTGGAGGTGGGAGCCCAGACCCTGCACTCAGCAGCCCTGCCTTGTCCCCGTAAGCTGTCACCACTGCTGTTTATAGTACGGACTTGCAGGAGTACCCAAAAGCTCCTTGCCATCAAGTCAGTTCCAACTTATAACAACCCTACAGAAGAGAGTAGAACTGCCCTGTAGGCTTTCCAAGGAGCAGCTGTTGGATTCCTACTGCCAGCCTTCTGTGAACAGCTGAGTGCTTCACCACTGCGCCACCAGGCGGGTGATTCTAGAAGGCTGGTGACCCAAGAAGCAGAGGGGTGGGAAGACTCACCAAGTGAGGCAGATCTCTGGAAATATTTTCCACAAAACCTCAGCAGAATCTGACGTTGTCCTCCAAAGAAGGCGGTTGTAAAGAGAATGTGAGCACAGTTAGACTACCAAACCCTCCGTGCAGTTTTCTGTTGGTGACCTCGGTCTTTCTGATACGCACATACCGTATTCCCACAGAGTTATTGATTATCTGGGCTTTCCAGTGTGTGAGAGCAGCTTAACTTTGTTTGGAGCTTTTAAAACGGCAGTTGACTAAGAGAGGGCTCAGCTCTTTGGAAAGCAATGTAATGTCTGGCTACTTGTTTATTCTGCTGCGTGGGAGAAACATTTCAGGTGGCCTGTCGTGGATCGCTCCAACTTCCCCGGCTCCCTCTTGCTCTCAGGCAAAACATTTCTTTCCCAAGGCCATCAGCTACAGCAGCAACAGGCTGTGACTTGTCAGGTTACAGACAGTGAACACGTCTCCTCTGGGCCCTGCCACCTACCTCCTCTCCACCAGCCTGGGAGCAAACTGGAGAGCCACCCAACTCCCAGGAAGGTTGGGTACTCATTTGGCAATTTTGAAATGAAAAAAATACAGAGGTAGCACCTGAATATTTTAACCTAGGGTGAACTGGCAAGTGGTGAAGGGCGCGTGGGAGGGGAAACGGTTTTCCAATACCAGCTTAGAGTTTTTCAGGAGACTTTGAACTTTCTGTACTCTGAAAAATCAAGGACTTTTTTTTAAGTCTCATAAATGTTAGTGTCAGAATTACATGACTGCTATTTACATAATAAAACCACTGTTTTTATTCCATACCATTTCATTATTTGGTTTCTGTGAAATACAGCTTTCAAAGAATAAAATCTATCAAGCCCCTGGTGGTGCCGTGGCTAAGAACTCAGCTACTAACCAAAGAGTAAGAATCTTCCAAGAGAATGGTAAATCAAGTTAGATGGAAGTGCTCTCAAGCAGAGCACCTGTTTTGCAGAGCAGTACTATCTGGATCCACCTCTTCCAGGACGATCATCCTGGTGTCTCCAGCGTGCTTCCAACAGCCTTCCTGTTCCCCAGTGGGCTTGGATCCACTCAGCTTCAGTGCAAACAGCAGAGTTCCTGGAGAGCACACCTAATTAAGCAGCTGGTTACCGACCAAAGGGTTGGCTGCTCCAATCCTGCAAAGGTGCACAAAGCAGAAAGGCCTAGAGATCCACCTCTGGAAGGTCATGGCCTTTGAACTGCTTGTGAAGCGCAGTTCTGGGAAACACATGGGGTCATCACAAGTCACAATCAACTCAATGACCATCAGTTCTATCACGCAAAGGCAGCGGGGAGACCAAGACGTGCACAGAAACACAAAACAGGAGGAAACAAACTTGAATTCCCAAGCAATCAGGCAGGCCCAGCAGAACAGCTCAGCGTACTGCCTGTCACTGCACTACGGCTGTGTGCCCTACTCAGACCGCCCCGCAGTCGCCTCTGATGACAGGCACATCCCACAGCAGAGCTTCTCTTCCATGTGGGTTGACAGGCCAAGGAGAACATACGTTGGCCAGTGTAACTATGAGAACCCAACAAGGATAGTAATAATGACATTAATTCTGTTTGTGGGGGTACTAAAATGTGTCATCTAGCAGGATGGGCATTTTAAATGCACTACATCCAAACCTCATAACAATCTTGTAAAGTAAATTAACCATTCCTCAGAAAATTTGATGCCAAAAAGTTAAATGGCTGAATGACTTTCCCATGACTGTCCAGCTGCAGAGGCTGTATCTGAACCTGGCATTTCTGCCTCACCAAAACTTTGATTACCTCAGTATAAACCCAAAAACCAAATTCACAGCTGTCGAGTCAGCTCCGACTCATAGCGACCCTAGAGGTCGGGGTAGAACTGCCCATTGAGTTTCCAAGAAGCACCTGGTGGATTTGAATTTCCCACATCTGTATAGACCCCTTCAGTAGGGATGCTGTCAGATGCCATATACGGAGCACTTACTGTACGCCTGGTGTTCTACTATGCATTTTTGTGAATATTGTCATAATTAACACCCAGCAGAGCCTTTGATCTTAGGAAATGCGAATCTCTTAACAAGGTAAAACGTCTGAGAGTCTGGGTAGGTTTGGGGATAGTTGTGGTACCCCTAGTGTAACACTGGGCAGTTCTGGGCCTCTGGGCCTCATCCTGTTCAGGAGGCGGGCTGGACTTGATGCTGTTAGGTGCCGCTGAGTCGGTTCCCACTGATAGGGACCCACAGTGCTGCAGAACAAACAGTGCCCGCTCCAGCGTCCGCCTCACGTTGCTGTCATGCTTGAGCCCGTTGTTGAGCACTGTGTCAGCCCGTCTCACCGGGCGTTTTCTCTTTGGTGCCACACCTTGGCCGTTCTTTAGAGCTCTCTAGAAACGCTCACCAACTCTGCACTCACTGTGCACGTCGTGCGGCTGTGTGGACCTCAAGAGTGCCAGCTTTTACGCAGAGGAACGCTGACTGCATTAAAGAGACGATAGAACTGGTGATTTAACTGCTGAGAGAACAAGTTATAGGGCCATCCCAGCTTGGTAGAGAGTCCAGCCTTTGTCAATTACGAGCTGTTTGATTTGACTCCAGAGATGATACTAAGCCTGCATTTTTTCACGTCTCCAGACGTAGCGCTTAACCACTAAGCCACCGGGGTTCCCGCCTCTCCATTACAGGTAAAGATATATATCTACCTCAGGGGTATTCTTGTGGTAGACATGAAATAAGATGATGTCCCTAAAACACTTAGTACAGCATCTGATGTCTACTAAGTGCAAAATAATTGGTAGTTGCAGTTATTTCAGAAAACAAGCAATCACCTTCTATTGATTGCATCAACTGGAATTAGACACAGTAACAAAAACTTGAAGCCATCAAGTCGGTTAAAATCCATAGCAGGCCTACAGAGTGTAGTAGAACTGTAACGATGTGGTTTCTGGGAGCCACTGGTGGACTCCAACTTACAGACGTTTCAGTTAACGTCCATAACTTTTAACCCGTGTGCCCTCAGCGCTCCCGTATTCAACATAGCTAGCCATGGTTAACAGAAAATAATTAGGGGGTGACCGAAAGACGAGAGAAACGTACTCCTCTCTCGTATAAGGCAGCACAGAGGCAGCTGCTGCAGCACACACGTGGTGGCTCCCTGGGGTCACCCAAGACCCGGGGTGCTGTCTTTCCCTTCCATCAGCTAGCCAGTGGTTTCCAGTCTAAGTCTCCTTGCAGTCCCAAAATGACGCCAGGGGCTACCTCAGGTAGATCTCAGCCTTGGCCTAAAGCAGACAAAAACAGGATCAAGACAAGGGTGCTGAGGGATCCCTTCAGCTCCCTTTAAGCTGTCCCCCCAGAAGGCCATGAGAGTCTTCTAGCTCCACCTCATTTGCCAGACATAGTTACATGACCACGCTGTGCCACAAGACAGTTGAGAAGCATAGTCGTCTATTCCAAGAAAAATTACACCCAGCTGAAAATCATGGTTTATTTCCTAGAAAGACTGGGAAAGTGGATATTGGAAAAAGCAACTAGCAGTCTAGGCTACACTGGGTAAGAAGATTCTACACTGATGAGAGCACGTCCAGGAGGATGGCATATTAGCAATGACTTCTTCCTGTCTTGCCATTCTAAAGCTAAGCTCTCCTTCAGGGCTATCAGAGGCCGCAGGAGGGCTTGCACGGTGAGGAGGAGGCAGGTCTCCCGACAGCCCGCTGCTCCAGGGGATTTTCTGTCACTCTCATTGCCTTACCAATAAACCCAAGTTAAAAAAAAATCCCTTTTAGAGACATTAGCTAAGACTGCCTTAAAGCCGGTTGCACAGTGGTTAAGTGCTCCGTCTGCTAACCAAAAAGTTGGCAGTTCAAATCTGCCAGGTGCTCCTTGGATACTCTGTGGGGCAGTTCTGTTCTGACCTACAGGGTACCTATGAGTCGGAATCGACTCACCCAGCAGTGAACTTGGTTTTTGGCTATCCTAGGGCTTTTAGTTTTCACATCCTTCTTGACATTGGTTAAGAGCTGATCACAGTCTGTGGGATTTGCATTAAATTCATCCAAAGAATTTGGTCTTTGTTCTTGGTTCCTTAGAACTGGCGTGTCTTCAGCAAGAACTCCAGATAACACCTCCCTAACAGGTTAGGCCAGCTGCTAAGGTAACTGTGGGGACAGACAGGCCAGGCCAGAGAGTCCACTGCATGGTAACTCCTGACACCTGGTGACCTGGACCTCCCTCAGGGATGAGAGCTGGAGTTTGCGTTGTACAGTGACACCCTCCGTGAAAGCCTTACAGGCTCCCTCGTGGAAGGGTCGGGAGTCCTTTGGGACATGAAGACTCTGTGTGACACCCTGCCGGACCTGACCCTGTGTGTCTCTGTGTGCATCCTTTCTACGTTTTAAAGATGTTAATGCAAGCACAGTGCTTTTCACGAGTTTTGTGAGTCATTCCAGAAAGTTATCTGCCACAAGGGAGTGGTCAAAGTCCAGGGCAGACTCCTGAGCTTGCGGCTGTCATGCTCAAGGGACAGAGGAAAATCCCAGTTGGTAACCTGCAGGTCAGAGGTGACAGTGTCACATGAGCTTGCAAGCTCCCAGCTGGGGTCTGCCAACTGGCGGTCCGGGGACTGGGCTCCGGAACCCGCGCGGACTGACCGAGGGCCCGGTGTCTAGGGTCGGGGACGGAAGTCCTGCCCGGCCGCTGGAGCCAGAGCAGAGCAGAAGTGAGTGAGGGCTGGCCGCGGCCCCGTCACCCCCCGGCCGAGTGGGTTTGCCATCTCGGGGCCGTGTGTAACTACCAGCAGACGTTTTTATCAAAGACCGTAAATGCAACCCTGTTGATTACTCCACAGATGTTGGTTTCCAAGCCTTTCACTCTTTCGTTAGTCTCCCCGGAGGCCTCTCGTCGCCCTTGCAGTCCCCCGTGCACCCCAGGGAGACGGGGCCCGCCTTGCCGAGGTGCCCGTGCAGCCCACGGTCACACGGCGGACTCTGTGATTTGCAAACTCATGTATCTATTGAAGAAACGGAGCCCACATGGCCCTGTGTCATTCCAACTGAAATCTATATGTAGGTGACCACTATTTAATTGATGTCTTTGCTCTCTGCGGGGCCTTGATAACTGGCTTTTCAGGAAACCTTCGATTTCTGAACAAGGACGCTCTGCGGTGCTGAAGGCCACCTGGTTCGTGGACACAAAAGCAGCAAAATATTAAAATTGTATGTCTAGGCCAGTAAAGTTTAAATGAATCCTAAATTGGATTGATTCTCTAGACCCTAAGTAAAGAGATTTTCATCACAGACAAAGAAGAAAAAGCCCAGAAGAATGTACAGCATTAAGGGGAGAGATTATAATGACCTGGCCAGGTGGAAGCTGGGCCGGAAAGAATCCGCATGGTCACATGGACGTGTTGGGCCTCCCAGGCACACTCTCCGAGGAAGAGAGAATTCCCTCTGCTCAGCAGAAACCTGGGCTTGCCTCAGTCAAGGGGCCTCTCCAAACGGTTAGCTGGAGATTTACAATTTAAGACTGTGTCTTCTCGTAGAAAGATGCTGATCCTAAATAGATAAACAGGAAGAGGGGGAAAAGAAGAGCAGTGACCCACGGGCCAGAACCGGTTCCTGTCAGATTGCCTTGAGATTTTAAAAGTTCTCGAGGGGTATACACGTGGACACCAACTGACTCTCTCAAATGGTAACACAAGATAGTCTTTTACGTATGTACTTTATATGTATTCTTTTATATGTATGTTATATGCTTGTCTTTATGTATATGGGGACTCCCAGTTAAGCTCGTGCACTCTTTCTAGAAAAAGAGCTGCATACCTCCTTGCTGAATAGCACTGCCATCACCCTCCAAGTGCTCCCCTTGGGAAGCTTATGCACGGACGCCAGCACGTACGTAGTTCATCCTTGAAAGCAACTTGGGAGCTCTTTTTCTGGAACGGCCATCAGAGCTGTCGTTGTCTTACCTTTCATGTCCTGAATGTCATTCACATGTCTTTCAATATTTCCTTTGTCTTTGGGTAGAGAAAAAAGTCACTGGGGGCCAGATCAGGTGAGTAGGGAGGGTGTTCCAATACGGTTATTTGTTTGCTGGCTAAAAACTCCCTCACCGACAACTATACACAATTGAGTTTGCAAACTTGCCACTGTGCTCGATGGCCATTCCAGAAAGAGCTCCAAAATTGCCCTGAAGGGTGGACTACCTGCTGGTATCGTTGCTTAGCTTCCCACGGGGAGGACTCCCAAGGTGACCATAGTGGTATCCGGCAGTGAGGTGTGTAGTACTTAGGACAGGTAGGTTCACGACTTAACTGTCAGACCTCGTATATTTTTTACTTCTATACTGAATGTGTACTGTTTTTCTGAAAGAAAACGCGTGTTTATGTTTTGATTTTAAAAGTCATATCTACCTGATGATTAACAACTAGTTTTACGTGTTGTTACGTGTCCCCGAGTCACTTCGGACTCCTGAGACCCTGCCCATGACAGAAGGCAACCCGGCCTGGTCCTGTGCCATCATCACAACTGTCGTTTTGTTTGAGCCCATTGTGGTGGGCATGTGTGGCACCCACCGCGCTGAGGGTCTTCCTCTTTGTCGTGGACCCTCTGCTGTCCCAAACATGACACCCTTCTGCAGAGACCGTACACTCTGGGTAGCGTCTTCATCTCCACAGTATGTGAGATGGAGTCTCTGCATCCAGACTCCTAAGGAGCTCATCCTGCTGTCCTTCCTCCAGGCAGATTTCTTCCATCTGCCGGCGGTCCGCACCATAGTCTGCGTGCTTTGCCTGCACCAGCACTGACCGACTCATGGCTGGTGGCCGCGCGAGAGGCGCATGGCCGGGTCTCAAACTCCTGTCTCCTGTATGGAAGGGAAGAACTCCAGTGAATCACCACTGCCTCTGCCCAGTCTTACCAGTTGCCACTCAGGGAATCCCAACTCACGGCAACTTCTCTTGTGTCAGAGTAAAACTGTACATGATAGAGTTTTTAATGGCGAAGTTTTTCAGAGGGGGCCCACCGGGCTAGATTACTAAAAACAGAACTGAGAGTTTACGTGCCATCTGATACGACTGAGATTTTCTGTGGCCAGCTTCCTGTCAAGGGCACGTCTGTTGGCGCTCAGCTTTCCCTCATCAAGTCTGACTTTCGAAAAGGCTGTTTTGCCAGGTAAACAAGGTGCAGGTTTCAGAAATTCAGGCTTTATACCAACTATTCTTTTACCTCTTGTCTTTTAAAATTGGACTGAGAAGCATACCCTTCAATTATGCTACATTCCTTCTCTGGGCAATTTCTGGACTTTCTCACCCTTGATGAATCATTCTGCCTTCTTTGATCATATAATTCCAGGAATTTACTGCACCATGCAAGGACACTTCTCTGGAGAACGTGGCTTCTCTCTTTGGTTTATCTGTTCACTGCCTTGTATATATTCCTGCATGAGTCAGTGGTGGGAGGTTGAGAGAGACGAGATGTCAAAACTCAGCTGGGCTCATCCCTTCCTGAGGACTGGCCACTGGCCACCGTGTGCTGGGGAGGCTCCTGTCCAGCTCTCATAGGTAGCTTCCTAGAGCCTGAGTCAGACACACAAACGCTAGCTTGTCTTCCACTGGAACACTTCCAGGAGATTTGAGCAGAGCTTTCATCAGGCCCCAGAATCTGTGCCTGGCATCAAGTCGCAGGCCTTGCTGGCAGGGGTTACAGTGTCCAGAGGCTAATTCAGCTCACGAGACCTCTAGCAGGCCTGGAGGACAGGACTCCCCTAACAGGCACGGGAGGCAGGGCTCTTAACAGAAAGGAAGAGAACTGAGCCCAAAATCAGCTCCACCACTGTTAGCTTCCCATTGCAGCCATAGCAAATCACTGCAAATTTAGTGACTTCGAACAACATGAATTCTATCCTATTAGCGTTCTGCAGCTCAGACAAAATCAGTCTCATGTGCTGAAGTCAAGATATCAGCAACACTAATTCTTTCTGGAGACTGAAGAAACAATCCGTTTCGTTGTCTTTTCCCGCTTTCGGGGACTGCCTGCATTCCTTGAGTTGCAGCACCGTCCTCTGTCTTCCAAGCCAGCAGCACGACGTCTGGTTTCTCTCACCATGCTGCCTTCTCCTTCTGCAGGTCTCCCTCCACCTCCCTCTTATATGACCATTGGAATTGCATTTAGGGACCCCAGGATAATCCAGGGCAAGTTCCCCATATCAATGCCCTTGACTTTATCGCATCTGCTAGTTCTCTTTTGATGTGTGCAATAACGTTGACGGGCTCCCAGGGTTAGGACATGAACGTCCCTGGAGGGGCCATTACTGGACCAGTAGAGCCACCAAATCAGGATGGTCCCAGAACATGATATTTTACATTCTACTACATAATTACATTCTATAGACTTACATAATATGGTTCATAAATTTAAAAAGAGATTCTATTTTACTGTTAATGGAAAAAAAATAGACAAATCCTTGTCATTCTTACCTGAATTTTCCTTGGGATTACAGTGTCTGTACTGATTAATGGAGTTGGTGGGTTTTGATTTCAACCAGGTCCGTTTTAATCCGGAAAGCAAACCCAATTAATTCAGCTTGTCTGCGTTTGTCTCTTTTTTACTCTATAAGGTGAAGCTATTCCCTCTGATGGTAGCAGGTTAGTCCTGAATTATTCAAATTCAAATGAACATGTGGCCACTGACTTCTGTTATGCAAAAATCTATACTTCATAAGGTAACTGCTTCTGTAGGTTGGAAGGTGGTTGCAATTATTGGATGACTTGTGCGAAACCCACTAGTCTGTCCGTGTGTAGAGGGATCTGTGTCACTTGATGTGGTCTAGTTTTATTGGTGAAAGTGGGTGTGAGATAGACAGCTTAGTGTGTGTTAGGACCTTTTTGTCAATGGAGACTGTGATTCAAAATTACAGAACCTTAACTAATCAACATTTATGTAATTGAACAGGTCTTTTTTATCACATTCAGAAAGGCAAAGGCTTTTAGTCTAGTAAAAATTTATAAAAACCTTTAATAAAACATTTTATCTTTTAAAACTAAACTAACTATAACAGTTACTTGTAGTCAGTACTAAACACTTGGGGTAAAATCCTCCTAAGGTGGTGCAGAGTAGTAGAAAGAACATTCAATTTGCAGCAAAAACTCATAGAACGTCAGTCCTGATTATGAAGCCGATAAGCTGCATACCTTAAGCTAAATAATCTGACTTCTCTGAAGCTCAGCTTCCTGACTTGAAGACTGTACGTTACGTTGCCTCATACCAAAGGCTCCTCCAGTGAGTCAGTGAAATATGCACTGTGAACATCCGTGCAAAATGCTATGACAGAGTGGCCACCGAGGACCACAGCTGACTTACAAATGCATGCCTTGTTAATTGTCTGTATTTTGATAGTATAAAGCAACTAAAAATGTCAAGTGTTCTTAAAAGTTATTTTAGCAAAACTTGTGTTATGTCCTTCAGCCCAGAGGAGCGCCCCGAAACTTGGCAGGTGGGCTGAAGTCACCGTCTGTAGTGGATCATCCAAACCAATTCTAACGTCTGGAAATGAGATTAGCTTTTGGAGGAAAAAAAAAAAAAGCTAAATGATGCTTACGGTGACTGGGGAGAAAGACAAGACACCCAGCCGTTTCCTTTCATGGAAAAGTGGTCTTGCGGCGAGCGCCCAGGTGTTCACGCCCTGGGAGGCCTGCTGGCCGAGAGACCTGAGAACACGGCCGTGGAAGTGACTGAGACCCCCAAGTGTCCTAACTTGACACGTGTCTGTGTTGTTGTCAGGAGCTGGTGAGTCGGTTCTGACTGGCAGGGCCCCGTGTGGAAGCCCAGGAGACCCTGCCCAGTCCCACGCCCTGCTCAGTGCACTTGCCGCGCTTGAGCCCTCTGTCGCAGCCCCTGTGTGAGTCATCTTGTCGGAAGTCTTTCTCTTTCTAGGTGACTCTCCACTTTACCAGGCACGATGTCCTTCTCCAAGGACTGAGCCCTCTTGATAACAGGCCTAAGATGCATGAAACAACATCTCCCATCCTTTCTTCTGAGGACTGTACTTCTTCCAAGACGGATTCGTTCATTCTTCTAACATCTGTGAAGCCAAGTGCCGTCGAGTCGGATCCGACGTATTCAAAATTCTTCACCAAGACCACAGCTCAAAGGCATCAGTTCTTCTTTGGTCTTTCTTATTCTTTGCCCAGCTTTCCCATGCATATGAGGCACATAGTGATTTAATTTAAGGCATATTTTGTAAGTAAACCACCTCAAGACATTTTCCAGAATATGAAGGAAAAAAAATACTTAGCTCATAGTAAGTACTGTGCACGCAGGCCGAGCCGTACCTACGTCACAGGGTTGTCACGATCCCCTCTGTGACATACTGAGCGTTGCCCAGCTCTCCTCTCTATCCGACAATGAAAGGGTGTTTTAGTGACTAGGCAGCATCCCTTCAGATTGGTCTGCACCTGAGCTGTTCCTTCTGTTCCATACTTCCAGTATCACCTCGCTCCTCTGTGGACCAAGTCCCGGCCCCTGTCATCCAGAAGCTTGTCCCTGATCGTGGGCCAGTTATGACATCTGTTCCATGCAGCTTCTCCCGTGTTCCTTGGATTCCTGCTTATTTAGTGTTACAGCAAAGCCACATACAGAGTGTCCACTCAATATATGTCACTGGTCAGTTGTCCCCACATGTCCTCCCCTCTGCAAACAACCTCAGCTGCCTTACCTTTCCCCGGATAGGATGTTTGCCATCTTATCCCTTGTTCTGCCAGGACCCTTTTCTCCCCTGGGGTCTGTACATTGAACAGTTCTTTTTAGGGAGTAAATTATATCTATAAATAATTCTTAATGGGCCTCAGGCCCAGTCCAAATGCACCATGGATTGGTATGTTCTAACGAAGCAAGCATAGACCAAATGTGTTCACTTTTTACAAAACTATGACTTCCTGTAAGAACAACAACAAAAAAAAATCCCATGCTCCATTTATTAATTTTCTCAGAAGGAAACTGTGTCGATACTCTCTTCATATTCCTAAAACCTGGGGAACCCTGGTGGCACAGTGGTTCAGTGATGTGGCTGCTAATCAAAAGACTGACAGTTCAAATCCACTAGGAAGCTCTACAGGGCAGTTCTACTCTGTCCGGCAGGGCACAACAGATCAGCACTGCCTCGAAGGCAATGGGTTTGCTTTCCTAATGCATTTCAGTATAGATAGTGAGGGCTTATTCTAGATGTTGCTCTACATCTTGATTTTTAATCTTTATACCTCTTTCCACATCAATCTACAGAAGTCCTGTTAACTGTCATTTAAATTACTCATTTACAAGCAATGTTTTAGGAATATCCTTGAATAATCATCTTTGGAGTGGCTGACAAGAGTGATAAAATATTAATTACCTATCTATTTAAATTTTTCTCCAATTGCACTTTACTAGTTGAGGGAGAAAGAGCCATGGTGATGTAGTAGTTTAGCGCTCAGTTGTCACCAAGTGCCGTGATTCTGACCCACGGGGCAAAGACGTGGCGGTCATTGTCCATCCAGATGGAGCGCTTCGGGAACTCGGCAGGAGAGTGCTCCTCTGTGCTACAGGACTGCTAGGAGATGGGTTGATTCCATTGCAGTGAGCTGGGCTTGGAATTGGTGAGGTAGTATTTAATTTTATGTCCTGATAGTATGATACAATTCTTACTCTAAAGCAACACTATATAGAAAACCTACTAAGTTCATTTAAGCAACACTGTATAGAAGAACCTGCTAAATTCATTTAAGTTTGTTGCAAATTATGAGGTAGGTTTTAAGAATTTAAGAAACAGTCTGAAGGAAATTTTCAAAAATTCTTGATTATTAGATCAGGAGCCCGCAACTACAAACACCAAGAAACTAAGCCTGTTGCCACCGAGTCAGTGCCTACTCTCAGTGACCCTGTAAGACAGAGTAGAACTGTCCCACAGGATTTCCAAAGTAGATTTGAACTGCTGACCTTTTCATTAGCAGCTGAGCTCCCAACCACTGTGCCACTGGGCTCCCAAGTGATCGCAAATAATCATACAACACACAAGTTTCTGTGAGGCACTTTTCTTTGTTGTTATTAGTTGCTGTCTAGCTAATTCCAGTGCATGATGATGCCGTGTGTCCAGACTAGAACTGCTCTTTAGGATTTTCAAGGCTGTGGCTTTTGGGAAGCAGAGTGCCAGGCCTGTCTCTTGAGGCACCACTGGGGAGTAGAACCATCAGCCTTTCTGCTACTAATCTAAAGCTTAACCATTTTCACCACCCAGGGACTCATGGGTAAATTTTTTTTATTTTTTATTTTTTTAACTTTTTTATTTTTTATTAATTACAGTAAAAGAATAAAATTTGTAACATCTATCAATTATCTCATCTATCATAAACCCTCAGCACCCCCCACCCTTGTAGCCAACACAGTCATTTTCTTCTGTGGCTAATTCTCTTGTTAAGTCCTTATAACAGAGGTCTCACACAAAATTTGTCCTTTTGACACTGATTGATTTCACTCAGCATGATCTCTTCCAAATGAGACCATGTTCTGAGATGTTTTCTAAAACTGTCATTGTTTTTTATCATAGCATAGTGTTCCGTTGAGTGTATGTACCATAGTTTGCTTATCCATTCATCTGTTACGGGCATTGGGGTTGATTCCAACTTTTTGCTATTGTGGACTGTGCTGCAACAAACATTCGTGTACATGTGTCTGTTTGTGTGACAACCTTTGTTTCTGAAGGACAAATTCCAGGCAGTGGAATTACAGGATCAAATGGTATATCTATCTCCAGCTTTCTAAGGAAGCACCAGGCTGTTTTCCAAAGAGATTGTACCATTTTGCAATCCCACCAGCAGTGTAGGAGAGTTCCAATTTCACCACAGCCTCTACAGCATTTGTTTCTTTTCTGTTTTTTGTATCACCCCAACCATGTTGGGGTGAGATGGTATCTCATTGTAGTTTTGATTTGAATTTCTTTGGTAGCTAATGATCGTGAGCAATTTTGCATGTGTTATTCAGCTGCCTGGATCTCCTCTTTAGAGAAGTGTCTGTCCATCTCCTGTGCCCATCACTTCATTGGATGACTTACCTTTTTCTTGTTGATATTTTGTAATACCTTATAGATTATGGAGATCAGCTGTTGGTCTGACATAGAGTTGCCAAATATTTTTTCCCATTCTGTAGGTGGTCCTTTAATTCTTCTGATGAAGTCTTTGGATGAGCAAAGGTGTTTGGTTCTTAGCAGTTCCCATTTATCTATTTTCTCTTCTGTTGAATGTGCTTCGTTTGTCAGATTTTGACATCTGTCTACAGTGTGTATTAAAACTTCCATTGCTGATCCTATCTTATCTTGGATGAGCTTTATCATTTTACATTTTATATTTAGGTCTTTTATCCAGTTTGAGTTGGGTAATTTTTGAAGACCTAAGATAGTTAAATAAAATTCTACATCCTCAGAGATTGTGCAGTCTAATCAGAAAGACAACTGATTGTCTGATAGGCATTTGATTTCTGGTAGATTGTGAGAATGCTGGGGTTCTAACTAAAAGGTTAGACATGGGAGTTTACACAGGGGTGCCCGGGAAGAAAGGCCTGGTGATCTACCTCTATAAATACAGCCACCAAAAACCCTCCTCTGCACAGTTCTACTCTGACACATGTGTGGTTATCACAAGTCAAGACTGACACAATGACAACTGGTGAGGACATTGTTTTCGACTGTAACCCTGAACCCAGAGACTGGGCACGTAGCCTAGGTAGCCACTACCCTCAGAGCAGGGCCGACTCCTTACACCAGTGAGTAGGACACAGCTGAGCCCAGGCCGAGGGAAATGAAAGTGATGCAGTAGAGAGACTAAAGGCCGCCGGTGACAGAGCATCATGGCAAACGGAGGACTTGGAAGAGGTTGTTATACAGGGTAAACTGAAAACCAAAACCCTTGCCGCTGAGCCAGTTTCAACTCTTAGTGACTCCAGAATGTTCCTGAGGTTTAAGTCTCTAGGGAGGCAAGCTGCCGTATCTTTCACCCAAGGATAACCTCTGCCCACCCCCCACCCCACATTCCTTCTGTGACATATAGGTGACCGTTTAAGAGCGTAAGCAGGGAAAGAGGCTAGGAAGGGAGGCCGGGACTGCCTCAGCTCCTGGCGTCACGGGCGGAAGTCTGTGGACGCTCAAGCAGTTTGCACTCCTTTGCTGTCCTGAAGATTGCCATTTCTAACCGTCCCAGCTTCCCCAGCGCTGAAAGCCCATTTGAATGCCACACAAATGCTCAAATGCAGAGCTGGAAAAGTAAATCATGCTGCTTACATGCAATATATCCATTAAAAGTATGCTATTAAAATGTTAAAATGAAAAAGACACATTTGAGAACATGCACATACTATTCAATGTTAATATTGCAGTAATTATAAACCTGTATGTGTATGTATGTCCAAATACCTATATAGTAATAGTTATTATTAAACTTTGAGTTAAACTATTTAGTTTTCTTTTTCTTTTGAATTTTTTAAATTTTCTGCTCTTGTGATTAAAGCCAAATGACATTTTCTGGTGCTGTTGGAGTCGGTACCGTGTGGACTCACCAGGGGCCACCACGACCTCTCAGGTGAGGCTTCAGCTGGCTTGGGACGGTTCCAAGGCGTCGAGCGGCTGAGGGCTACACGGGCACTGCAGAGCAGTGGGGTCCATCGCCACAAGATAACACCTGAGTACATGGCATGCGGCCACGTGGAATGACTGAAAATACTGTGACTTGGGGCAGGCACTGCTAGTGACAGCTTTGCTTTCTAACACTTTCAGTAGGTCTTTGACAGCAGATTTGTCTTATATGTCCATATGTCAGCCATACGTCTTTTGAGCTCCTGACTGCTGCTTCCACGGGTTGTGGTTGTGTATACAAATAAAAAGAAAACCTGGACAACTTCAGTGTTTTCTTCGCGTATTGTGAGGTTGTTCAAGATGCTGCCAGATCACTAGACTGATAATGAGAACATGACTGGAATACTCTTCATAGTGCACAACTTGACCTTGTATTTACCAGTCTTCCCACCCTTTCACCCAAACCTCTGCTTCCAGGAATTTAATGCAAGATATAATCACATGGTATGCTTAAAGCATACATAATTTAAAAAAAGGTTTAAGGCTTAATCATCCAAAAAACTAATTTATTGTAGGAACAAAAAACAAAAGTAAATTGCACAAATGCTCAGATATAAAGCTGGAGAAATAAAGCATTTTGTTTAGTATAATACATCCATTAAAAATACAATATTAAAGTTACACTGAAAAAGACAAGTTGGAGAATATGTGCCCACTGCTATCAAGTCGACTGTGACTCATAGTGACCTATAGACAGAGTAGAACTTCCTCATAGAGTTTCCAAGGAGCACCTGGTAGGTTTGAACTGCTGACCTCCTAGTTAGCAGACATGGCACTTAACCACTGTGCCACCAGGGTTTCCTGAAAATATGTACATACTGTTTAATTCTGTAATAATAAATGTATGTGTGTATCTATATCTATAGTAATGGTTATTATTATACTTACAGTTATTTTATTTAATTTTCCCTTTTCTTTTGAATTTTCTTAAATGAACCTGTGTTAATTTCACAATCAGAAAAAAAATTCTCCAAAGTTGAAATAAAGAACACACCAAGGCAAATGAATAAAAAAATCAGTGTACCAAAAATCAATCCTATTTCACTGAAATAAATTTCCTATTAGTCAATGCTTTTATTATACCCTAAGCCCTTCAGTTTGGACAAGGTCCTTACCTACATGCCATTCATCAAAATGATTGTCTGTGATATCTTTGTATTTCATATTGTCTCAAAGGGATTTGGCAAAATGCCTGCTTGAATGTGCCATTAAAATTTCCATGGAAGATACTGGCTTGTTTTTATATGTCAGCTTCTGAAGGCAGTGAAAACAGACACCATAATATTCTCAAGTGAATTATAACCAATTTGTTTCTAGTCCCTGGTACTTTGATGGCCTCATATAGGCTGTGTCAATACAGTCATTCCACTGAGTCCCTGACATCAAGAATGTGGGTCAGGGGAAGAATATCCTATGCGCATATTTTCAGTTTGTATGACCTTTTTTTTTTTTTCAATTTTTATTTAATATGCCCGAGTGAAAATGTACATTCCCATATAAGTTTACATGCCCACCTACATGCAGCTTCCACTGCACTCCCTGTCCGGTGACAGCACACTATTCCTCTCTGCTCCATACATGTCTTATCCTCCCAACAGCCTCCTGTCCGCTCCTCTCCACCCACTTTCCTTCCTCCAGCCAGAGGTCAGCAGGATGACATCCTATAGATGCATAGAACCATAAAGTGCATCCAATATATGGTCCGTCTGCATTGCCAAGTCCAATCCATTCCTGTCCAAAGAGTAGACCTTTGTTATAATTTATGGGAAAGGGCAGCATCAGGGCCAGGGGCCATGCTCTCAGAGGAACCCCAAAACCACTGGACCATCAATTGAGGTCTTTTAGTGGAGATCTCAGGATGCACCCCTTTTTATTCTTGTGTTGCCAGTGAGACTCCTCTCTGTGAGCTCCATCGTGGCTATCACTGGTGGTGGCCGGGCACCATCCAATTCCTCCGGTCCCAAGTCGATGTAGGCACCCACTCTTGTGGGTCTCTCTGTCTTCATGGTTGTCTTTACAGCATGTCATTTTGGTCCTCAGTGAGCATCCGTTCCTGCTGAGTTGGGACCATTTGCTGTGTCCTCAGATGGCAGCTTGGCAGCTTTTAAGACCCCAGACACGACTCACCAATGTGGGGTGCAGAGAGCTCTCTTAGCAAAACGCTAGTTGTGCCAATTGGCCTGGAATTCGCCTAAGAGCATGGTCCCCCGCCACCCAACCCAGCTGCTCTATCCTTGCAGTATTGAGTTAAGATGGAAGGAGTACTCAAGTTATGCTGAAGTCCACTTAATGTTGTTCTTGTTTCTAATGTGTGCTATCACCACTTTCTCCCAACTAGATTTCTAGCAACTATCTAAACTAAACCCTCCCCCCGTCACCCTCCTTCCCTTCCCTCCCTTGCAGCTGTCAAAGAGTCTTTTCTTCTATACACAAGTCTGTTTTTGAGATCTTATCGTAGAGGTCTCATACAGTATTTGTCCCTTTGTCACTGATTACTTTCACTCAACATAATGTCTTCCAGTTGAAACCAGGTTAGGAGATGTTTCCTGAAATCATCATTATTCTTTATCATTGCGTAGTGCTCCATTGAGTATATGTACCACGGTTTACCTATCCATTCTTCTATGTTGGGCATCTAGGTTGATTCCATCTTTTTGCTATCGTGGACTGTGCTGCGATAAACATTCTGGTGCATGTGTCCGTTGGTGTGAAAGGCCTTGATTCTGTAGGATATATTCCAGGTAGTGGAATTACTGGATCAAATGGTATATCGATATCCATTTTTTTAAGGAAGCGCCAGATTGCCTTCCAAAGAGACTGGACCATTTTGCAACCCCACCAACAGTGTAGGAGGGTTCCACTTTCTCCACAGCCTCTCCAGCATTGTTTTGCATTTTCTGGATCATGGCCAATCTTGTTGGGGTGAGATGGTATCTCATTGTTGTCTCGATTTGAATTTCTTTAATAACTAAAGATCGTGAACACGTCCGCATTTGTTTTTTGGCTGCCTGGATCTCCTCTTTAGTGAAGTGTCTGTCCATCTCCTTTGCCCATCGCTTAATTGGATGGTTTATCTTCTTCTTATTGATATTTTGTAGTATCTTATAGATTATGGAGATCAGGCGTCGGTCTGACGTAGAGTTGCCAAATATTTTTTCCCATTCTGTGGGTGTTCTTTTAATTCTATTAATAAAGTCTTTAGATGAGCAAAAGTGTTTGATTCTTAATAGTTCCCATTTATCTATTTTCTCTTCTGTTGATTGAGGTTTCTTTGACAGATTTTGGAGTCTGTCCTCATTGTGTATTAAAACTTCCATTGTTGTTCCTACCTTTTCTTGGATGAGCTTTATCGTTTTAGGTTTGATATTTAGGTCTTTTATCCAGTTGGAGCTGGCTTTTGTATAAGGTGTAAGATATGGATCTTGATTCAGTTTATTGTAGATGGATAACCAGTTTTGCCAGCACCATTTGTTGAAGAGACTGTTTTTACCCCAGTTTAATGTCTTAGGGCCTTTGTCGAATATCAACTGTTCATAGGCAGATGGTGTCATCTCTGGGGTCTCAATTCTGTTCCATTGATCCATCTGTCTGTTCTTCTACCAGTACCAGGCTGTTTTGACCACTGTGGCAGTGTAGTATCTTCTAAGGTCGGGTAATGAGAGGCCTCCCAGTGTGTTCTTCTTCTTTGGTAGTACCTTACTTATCCGGGGCTTCTTCCCTTTCCAAACAAAATTGGTGATTTGTTTCTCCATCTCATTAAAAAATGATGCTGGAACTTGTATTGGGATTGCATTATATAAATAAATTGCTTTGGGTAAAATAGACATTTTCACAATGTTAAGTCTTCCTATCCATGAGCAGGGTAGGTTTTTGCATTTATCTAAGTCTCACTTAGTTTCTTGTAGTAAGGGCTTATAGTTCTCTTTGCAAAGGTCTGTTGTTTCTCTGGTTAGATTAATTCCTAGGTACTTTATCTTCTTAGGGGCTATCGTAAATGGTACTGATTTGATAATTTCCTCCTTAACAGTCTTGTTGTTGGTATAAAGGAATCCTACTGATTTACTTATGTTTATCTTGTATCCTGAGACTTTGCTGAACTCTTCTATCAGTTTGAGTAGCTTACTTATAGATTCCTTGGGGTTCTCTGCATATACAATCATATCATCTGCGAACAGGGAGATTTTAACTTCCTCTTTGTCAATGCACATGCCCTTTATTTCTTCGTCTTGTCTAATTGCTCTGGCTAGAACTTCCAGTACAATGTTGAATAGGAGAGGTGACAGTGGGCATCCTTGTCTAGTTCCTGATCTCAAGGGAGAGTCTTTCAGTCTCTCTCCATTCAGGATGATGTGGGCAATTGGCTTTGTATAAATGGCCCTTATTGTGTTGAGGAATTTGCCGTCTATGCCCATTTTGCTAAGAGTTTTTAGCATGAATTGGTGTTGGACTTTATCAAATGCCTTTTCGGCATCAATGGACAAAATCAGGTGATCCTTGTCTTTTGTGTTATTTATGTGGTTAATCACATTAATTGTTTTCCTGATGTTGAACCAGCCTTGTATCCCTGGTATGAATCCCACTTGGTCATGATGGATTATTTTCTTGATATGTTGTTGTATTCTGTTGGCAAGAATTTTGTTGAAGATTTTTGCATCTAGGTTCATGAGTGATATCGGCCTGTAGTTCTCTGTCTTTGTTGGATCTTTCCCTGGCTTAGGTATCAGGGTTATGCTGGCTTCATAGAATGAGTTTGGGAGTACTCCATCCCTTTCTATACTGTGAAATAGTCTCAGTAGTATTGGGGATAACTCTTCTCTAAATGCTTGGTAGAATTCTGCCGTGAAGCCACCTGGGCCCGGACTTTTTTTGGTTGGCAGTGTTTTGATGACCTTTTCAATCTCTTCCTTTGTGATGGGTTTATTAAGTTGTTCTGCTTCACGTTGTGATAATTTGGGTAGGTGGGAATTGGTCCATTTCCCCTAGGTTTTCAAATTTGTTAGAGTACAGTCTTTCATAGTATTCTGTTATGATATTTTTGATTTCTGTTGGATCTGTGGTGACAGCTCCCCTCTCATTTCTAATTTGGGTTATTTGTTTCCTTTCCTGCTTTTCTTTAGTAAGTTTAGCCTGTGGTTTATCAATTTTATTGATCTTTTCAAAAAAACAGCTTTTGGTCTTTTCAATTTTTTCAATTGTTTTTCTGTCCTCTAATTCATTTAGCTCTGCTCTAATCTTTATGATCTTGTTTCTTCTGGTGCCCAAGGGGTTCTTCTGTTGTTCTCTTTCTACTTGTTCAAGCTGTAGAGTTAGTTCCTTGATTTGGTTTCTTTCTTCCTTCCAGATGGGTGCATTTATGGAGATAAACAGACCTCTGAGCATTGCTTTGGCTCCCATAGGTTCTGGGAGGAAGTATTTTCGTTCTCATTGGAATCCATGAATTTCTTTAATTCATCCTTGATTTCCTCTATAACCCATGTTTTTTTGAGCAAGATGTTGTTCAGTTTCTAAGAGTTCCACTTTCTATCTCTGTTTTTTCTGCTATTGATTTCAACTTTTATGGCTTTATGATCTAAGAAGATGCTTTGCAGTAATTCAATGGTATGGATTTTGTTGAGCATTGCATTATGGCCTATCACGTGGTCAATTCTGGAGAATGTTCCATGTGCACTGGAGAAGAAGGTGTAATTGTCTGCTGATAGGTGGAAAGTTCTGTATATATCAATGAGGTTTAGTTGGTTAATTGTGTCAATGAGGTCTTCTGTATCTTTACTGAGCTTTTTTCTAGATGATCTGTCTAATGACAGTGGAGTGTTAAAGTCTCCCACTATTATTGTGGAGTCATCTAACTGTCTTTTGAGCGTAGTCAGTGTTTCTTCGACATATTTAGGTGCTCTGACATTGCCAGCCAAGTGCCGTCATTAGGTGCATAAATATTTAATATAGTTAAGTCTTGCTTGTGTACTGAACCTTTCAGCAATAAATAGTGTCCATCTTTGCCTACGATGGTGGATTTGACATTAAAATTGATTTTGTCTGAGATCAGAATTGCCACCCCTGCTCTTCTTTGTTCATTGTTAGCTTGATATATATTCTTCAATCCTTTAATTTTCAGTTTGTTCCTGTCTTTAGGTCTCAAGTGAGTTTCTTGTAGACAACATATGGATGGGTCATGTCTTTTGATCAAAGATGACACTCGGTGTCTCTTTACTGGAGCATTCAGTCCATTCACATTCAATGTAATTATTGATAGGTATGTGTTCACTGCTGCCATTGTGATATGTTTATTTTTATGTTGATGTTTTCTCTGTTGTTCTTATTAGTCTATTCTGGGACATTCTTTTTTGTGAGTCGATTTTTCACCTTTTTCAGAGCTGGTTTTATAGTTGTTGAGACTCGTGTGTTAGATTTCTTGAAATGGTATGATACATCTTTGTTGTCCTTTATAGCTGCCCCTATGAACTCCCTTAATAAACTATTTATAAACCCAATTTTAATTACTACCAGTCTTGTCATCTTCCTCTCCATCTGGAAGGACTGTAACGACTGTAGTACATCCCTCTTTTTATTATGATGACACCACAGTTTTCATGATGATCACTGGATTGCTTCTTTCCATATCAAAGCTGTGATTTACTTTGGAGCCTTCCCTAAATGAGTAGAGTATTGAGTAGTGTGTCGTTCTAATATATAAAGTTAGTGGTTTTGTTCTTCTAAGCCAAAGCCAAGAACTTCTTTCAGTATTTCTTGTAGTTTGGGTTTGGTTTTTACAAAGTCTCTGAGTTTCTGTTTATCTGGGAATGTCTTAATTTCATTTTCATATTTGAAAGATAGCTTTGCAGGATATGTAATTCTTGGTTGGAAGTTCTTATCCTTCAAGACTTTGAATGTGTCGTGCCACTATCTCCGTGCCAGCATGGTTTCTGCTGAGAAATCTGACAAAAGCCTACAGGGTTTCCCTCTGAATGCTAGCTTTGCCTTGAGTCTTGCTGCCTTTAAGAGTTGCTGCTTGTGGTTCATTTTGTTAAGCTTGATTATAATATGTCTTGGAGTCTTTCTTTTGAGATCTATATTGGGTGGCATATGATATGCATCTGAGATGTCTATTTTCTTCCTTCATGATTTCTGGGAAGTTTTCTTTCAGCAGCTCAGCAACAATACTCTCTGTGTTCTCAGATGTCTCACCCTGTTCAGGGACTCCAATTAATCGAAGGTTGTTCCTCTTAACAGAGTCCCACATGCTTCTTAATGTTTGTTCATTTTTCTTGTTTCTTTTTTCTGATTTCTGCTCATAGACGCTGGCATCAGTAGCTCTGTCTTCCAAATCAGAAATTCTTTTTTCCATTTGTTCCATTCTGTTTTCTTGGCTTTGCATGGAAGTTTCTATGTTTTTGATTTTCTTCTTGATCTGTTGGATTTCAGAGTACCGGTGTTCCATCAGATCGAACAACTTGCTTAATTTTTCATTTTGTTCTGCTACATTTTGTATAAGGTCTAGAAGGGCTCTGTATATAATCAATTTCTATTCACTTCCTGATGCTTTCATAAAAGTTTCTTCATCTGGAAAACTCCTTGGTTGCTTTGTTTGGGAGCTTTCTGAAGCCATGAGTGATTGATTGTATGCCACAATTGTCTGTTGCTTTTTGGGTCCCATGTGAGTATATAGAGGCTGGAAGAGGTACTGTGATGATGGATTGCAAATGTTTCTCTAGGCTGTCTTCAAATGTAAAGCAAAAGGTATCTGACCAGTTCTCAAGTCAGTTAGGTTTTCAGGTGTGGAGGTCCCTCTTCTCATCTGACAAAGTAAGTGCCACTATATCCAACCCCAGATGATAACAAACTAGTTCAGAATACAGCAATGCTACTGCCCTGTTGGCCTCTGCTGACAGGGCCTTGCCTTAGCCAACACTGCGTCGAGTACTGGTTTTGTGATAGGAAAGCGCTCTCCTGTGGGCAGGCTCTGGCTCCCAAGCTAAGAATTAAGTCCAGCTGTGGCCACCGTATCCAAGATGGCGTCCTCCACACAGGCAGCAGACAGAGGGGCCAAAGGTGCCAAGAGGTAGTGATTCTTCTGATTCTGTTGCAGGGCCCCCAATGTAGGCAGCACTGTGCAAAATCACTACTTTTCTGACGGAGAAGCGCTGTCCCGTTTGCAGGCGCTGGCTCCCAGGCTGAGAACGAGGTCCCGCTAAAATCTTGGTACCAACATGGTGTCCCGCAGCCTGACTGCGGAGTTCCGCACAAACCCCGCTGAGGCAGCTACAAAACGAAAGGCTCAAAGTGTCTAGATTAACAGAGTCCCGAGCCTGGCTCTCAGAACATGGGAGTTTCGCCTGCCTATCCCCCCAGCAGCGCATCTGAGTCCAGCCGCCGGGCAAGGCCCAGCTCCGCCCGCCAGCCGAGACCGAGGAAAAAGAAGTCACAATGGTGCGTTTACCTTCCGTCCGTGAGAGCCGGGGCTAGCCAGGAGCAGGAGTCAGGGACAGAGAGGAGGTTTTTCGCTGAGTGGTATGAAGTCCCAATTAACAGCTCTGTGCCGTGTCCTGAGGCTGATTCGGTGATCAGAAGGCTCTGTTTGATTGTCATTTCAGGTCTTGGTTTCCAGAGGGACATAAGGAGACGTGGGCTTAGTCGCCAGCTTGACTCTGCCCCCTTGTATGACCATTTTGTTTGTTGGGTAGAGATTTTTCAAACTCTGAGAAAATAGCTTTTGACATCTAGAATTTTCAATGACCACTCAGTGCTTTTACCCCATCTTAGTATTTTTTATTCATTCAATAAAATCACCGTATTATGTTCACCTAAATTAACCAAAAAAAAAAAAAAACCCCATAAAACAAACCCACTGCCATCAAGTCCAACCCACTTCATAGCAATCCTGTGGGACAGAGTAGAACTGCCCCATAGAGTTTCTGAGGAGTGCCTGGTAGATTTGAACTGCAGACCTTTTTGTGATGGCTGTACCACTTCACCACTGCACCACCAGTGTTTCCTCAGCCTAATTAGCCCCTCAGTAGAAATACTGCCCGAGAAATTATCCCACGGGAAATAAACTGATTACATGTTGTCATGACACTGCGTTCCAAGGGCTGACTAGGCACAGTCCCTACTCCAGATGAACTCAGGGACAGGTGTGTGTCAGATCCAGTGGGAAACTGAGGGCAGAGGGAGGCTCTCAGGGAAAGAAGGGTCAAGAGTTAGGCATTCGCTGGGGAGCCATGAAGATTCCAGGCCGGGTCAACACCAAACAAAAGAGACACGGCGATCCATTGAGGTGGAAATAAGGTGGAATCTTTTCAGACACTGAAATGTTAGTACGTTATATTCGTAAAAATATCACGTAAGTTTTTTGATCCCCTCTTCTGTGTCAGGTGCAGACTGTCCTTTACCTTCTGCTGGTGTCACTGCACTGGGGACCCCGCTGGACTGGGAGCTGCCTTATCTGCCTAATCTTGTCTTAGTGCCAAACATCACCTTCTCGTGAAAGTACTTTGTGGCATTCTTTACTAGAATGTGAATAATATTTAAAACACATGTAAGATTGCCATAGGTACAGGGGGGCGACCACTGCACACGCTAGGACAGTGATTACGTGGACGACAGCTGATGCTCTGATCCAGGGTTGCTGCAAGAAGTGGTGTCTCATTTAATTGTGCAGTTTCAATTTATAACAGAATACTGCAAGCTTCTAAACTGGGTATGAAATGACAAATTGCTACATGACTACGTTTATCGATATCAGACGAGGGAGTTGAACAAATTATTTGTCAGTTCCCTTCCATTTTTAAAACGTGTAGAGTCTGCCTTTGTCGCTCACACTGTGACAGTCACGGCTGCCCAACATGACCGCAGGTTTCCAAGGGTGCTCCTTAGTGACCTTGACTGTTAGCTGTCCTTTGCCCTGTCACCAGTCCAGAAAAAAAAAGCTGGACATCCACTTGGAATTTAGAGAAAACAAGGCGCTAGAAGAACAGACTAAAGCAATCCTCATGGACATGAGTTTTACTTGAATCAGTCAAAAAAGCTCTCCTTAATACAGTCTCAGTATTGGGGCCAAACCACACACATTCACGTCCTCCTCACAAACAGAATTAAAATTAGCATAACGATGACCCAGTAAACGGTGTCTCAGTATTCTAGAAGGTTATCTTGGCTTCCACCACAACCACCCATCGCTACAGAGCTGATTCAGACTCACGACAACCCTGTTTGTGTCAGAATGGAACAGCACTTGGTGAGTTTTGAATGGCTGGAATTTCTGACATAGATGATCAAGCCTCTGCTTGGGCTTGAACTTCCATCCTTTCGATTAGCAGCCGAGGAGACAGGTTCTCACCACCTAGGCACTTCTTACCTTGGCTGAGCGAAGCTAACACATGGCTTGTCAATGAGCAATACTCTACTCTTCAGTTGGCATCTGTGTGCCTTCTATTATTTTCTGAAAAAGGAGGCAGCTTTGGCAGGTAGGAAGGAGTGAAGGAAGGGAGCCGAACAGTGAGCGGT
This sequence comes from Heterohyrax brucei, assembly GCA_028571685.1. Classification (NCBI taxonomy): domain Eukaryota; kingdom Metazoa; phylum Chordata; class Mammalia; order Hyracoidea; family Procaviidae; genus Heterohyrax; species Heterohyrax brucei. The sequence continues at coordinate 83,034,816 of CM053160.1, forward strand.
GTGGATAGGCCCGGGTGCGCCGTGGCTAGGGGCCGCTTCAAGTCGGCAGTTCCAGTTGACCAGCTGCTCCTTGGAAACACTATGGGACACTTCAACTCTTGGGACTGACCCCACAGCACCCAATGACAGATCAGGGAACCAGTGTTATTACAGACACACCTTAATTTACAAGTTCAAGAAGGCCACAAGGTTTATACTAACTAGTAAATGAATTTAAAAAGCACTTTAAGTGCTTTGTACTTTAGGTGGTAGTACAGATACTCTCAAAACCAGAAACCCAAACCCATTGCCAAAGAGCCAGTTCTGACTCAAAGTGCCCTACAGGACAGAGTAAAACAGCCACTATGTTTTCTAAAACTGTACGTCTTTACAGAAGGCAACTGCCACACCCCTTGCCTGGGGATTCGAACCATCAGTCTCTTGTTTAGCAGCCAAGTGTCTCACCACGGCACCACCAGCATCCCTTAGATACCCCCATACTGGCAAATGGGGAGATTTATTGAACTCTATACTGGGTAGATGAAACCCTGCAGGCGTAGTGGTTAAGGGCTACATCTGCTAACCCAAAGATCAGCAGTTCAAATCCACCAGGCACTCTTTGGAAATTCTATGGGGCTCTGTCCTGTGGGGTCGCTATGAGTCAGCAGTGACTTGAGGGCAGTGGGTTTGGTCTGGGTTTGAGTATGCCTGGTAGGGAAACCCCAGCAGCGTAGTGGTTGAGTGCTATGGCCGTTAAGCACAAGGTCAGCACTTTGAATCCACCAGGCGCTCCTTGGAAACACTAAGGAAGGCAGATTTGACAGCAATGGTGTTTCTGTTCTCTCTCTCTTTTTTTTTTTTTTTTTTAACGCTTGGTAGAGCACTGGGAAAGCTAAACTACAATGTGAGATTTTAAAATAAATTATTATTCATATGTGAATATCATCTTTATACTTTAAAAAAGCATTAGCCCTGTCTATAACATGGGAAACTGAACAATTTGATTCAACACTGTCCTCACTGGTTTTTATTTTTGTTTATAAAAACAGGAGAATAAATAATTCCCTTTCAAGCCCCTATAATTTCTAATACTCTGTGATTCTACCAACTGTTTCTAAGATTGTTATTATGCATTTAATTTTTCTAGATCAAAAAGAGAGCCGGTAGTATAGGACTTAGGGTCCTGGATTCTGTGGTTATTTTCACGTTCAATGTCTTACATCAACAATTACACTTAATGAACAATTACACTTAATGAACATCCCTGGAGAGCTAGTAAATTCCTGTTACAGTTTGTCTCTCTCAGGTCTTCTAGAAAGGACTTGACTCTAAATCCCGACCTACAGAAATTTTAGAAACCACTATCTGCACATTCGGATTTCAGTCCTTCACTTTAAACATGAAGCTGCATGTCGACTCGCAGACGTACAAGCAGCTTTCTCTCTGTCACTGGCGCGGGTGATTCTGGCTGCAGACAGCCCTCCAGGGACTCCCGTGGTCTGTAGCTTAGTCACTCATCCAACACAGGTGACTTCTGGGGAGCCAGCCAGGCTAGAATACACCCGTTTTCTCCTGCCGCAATCAAGCGTATTGTGTCACATTGAAAGCAAAGCCTTAATTGGTGGCACTAACGGAATGCACTTCACTTCTTTTAGTCTCCGTCTCGGATTATTGCATGATGACATGGGCAAGGCAGTGATAGAACGCTCCGGGGGCTGAGAACCCCACGGTATCTGTTACACCTGCTATAACATAAGTAGTGGCTTGACTATGATAACTACTGTTAAAACGAAATGCAATAAATGCCGAAAATATCTGTAAGTCATTTAGCAACTTCAGAAGGCTGTGGTCCTCTAAGCTACCGAGAGCCAAGATTGCTCTGTGTGCACATGTGCTCTGCGTGTCGTCCGCTGGTGTTCTGTGATACCCTCCATTTGGTTACTAGCAAACAGGTGTCCTCACTACACACCAAGTGCAAATGGCCATCAGTGACTCCCCTGAGAGGAGAGCAACTCAGGACGTGATTCTGTGGAGAGCAAGGCCGTTCAGGGAGATGATTGCTCAGCTCTGGGCGAGTGAGAAATGCCTGCCCTGCGGTAGATAATCCCTGTCTAGGGAACAGACCCCACTTTGGAGACTTCCATGAGCATTAAAGACAAACTCTGTCCAGAATGAATAGTTTTCAGGCTCTCAGAAGCGGCTCATCTGGCTGAATTTGCTGATGTTACTTGCTAGCTGCAGTCGAAGACAAAGCTGCAAATGAGGACAACAAAGCAGTAGCTAGGAAAACAATGGGCCTTCACAAATAAACAGTACAGCTAATAAACACTTTGTCTCCATGTCTCACTGGGGGTCAGTTCTACTCTGGCCCCAAGTGTCACCATGAGTCAGATCCAACTCAATGGCACTTGACTGGCTCCATGTCTCAAGGGAAATTGGCCTCTAAGAGAACAGGAGAAACCTACTTTGAATTTTTTTGGATAGGCCGAAACAGAGATCAGGGCAAAAGAAAGCAAAAAAGGGGCTCAAGAAAATAGATTTCTTTTTATTCTAGCTTAATTTTCTAAAGTCTTATCACCTGCCTAGCTCACTTTTTTAATTCCAGTTTCTAGTTACTTTGTTTAATTTTTTAATAATAATAATTGCCTCACAAAATCAAAACCAAACCCGGTGCCATACAGTTTTGACTCACAGGGACCCTAAAGGACAGAGTAGAACTGGCCCACCAGGAGAGCCTGGTGGGTTTGAACTGCCTACCTTTTGGTTAACAGCTGTAGGCTTATTAAGGGATCACCAGTTGCCATCACTTAGTGAAATTCACACAGAAACTAGAATACAAGTACTTCAAAAAAATGCAGTTGGTCTTATCCAGACGAATTTAATCACATTTTACAGACTTTCAATTTCAAATCTGTATCAAATTCTGACTCCCCAGTAACTTGGGAATTTGTGAAAAATGTAAAGTTCCTTCACAGATGAAGAAAGCTTTTTCTCGCGGACACAGAGAGATCTTCTTTTTGGAAAACAAACATGTTTTTAAAGTAGATGTTGTTACTTCGGCTCTGCCTCGAGACTGCTGTGAAGGTCAGAACCCAGTGGGTCAGAGAATGCTCGGCACCAAACACACAGTCGAGCTGCTGGGTCATGTGTGGTCTGGTGTCAAATAGTCACCCCTTAACTGCATGTGAGGACCGGGGTCCCCTGGAGCCTTGCTAGCGGATCTGTACTGATCTCTTTTGGGGACTCGTCCCTGTCCTTTTCTTCCTTTCTCCCAGCCCCTATCTACATTACAGTGTCCCCTGGTCACCATCTGACCTTTCATTTAAGAGTTTTTTTCACAGAACTGAGGGGGGAAAAGGCATTTTTCAAAATTAGCATGGTATCAAATAGTAGCAATAAGAAAAATGACACTTAAATTTTAAAATGTGTATCATTGCTTATCTTGATTCATAACTTATCTTTGTTTTATGGGATGCTTTTGTTACCTGTAAAATCCCACCAGATCCTGAAACAGGACATCTCAGGCATTGTCTCTGAACTCCAGGGCACACTATCAAACTCGCAAGTGTCAAGTGCTACCTCTTTGCACCCTGTGGGGCCAACAGCTGGTGCCTGCCATCCCCTCCGGAAGGTGCTCTTCCCATCTATGGGTCACCTGAAGGTGTACGTGGGTCCGTGTGTTCTACAGAAGCCTCAGTCTCAAGCTTCAAATGATTTTCAATCAAAGTTTAGCCTCAGGGGCATAAGATTAACTGACAGTCAGCTGTGCTAAATCCAGAAAGCAAAATGAGTGACATAAAACAAGAAGAAGGGACATAGCAGGTCACTGAAAGGGAGATGTCTGCTCTCTGTTATGTGTGATTCACGTTCATAGAGAAGAGAGAGAATACAAGGGTCCACCAGAAAACAGTACATATACACATATATATATTTCCTCTGAAGAGATTATTTAAAATGCATATTACTTCTTGTAACAGGCTTTTTCAGATATGCCATGAAAAATAGCCATAGAGATAGCCAGATTATTCTCTTCAGTGTTACTGGTGACTAATACACTAGTGAAAAATACCACAAAAATATAGACTTGCTCTGAAGCAAGTAGGCAAAACAGGACTGAGGGTTCAGGAGCCATCGTCCCTGGTCCTGGTCCCTACCGTGACAACCTAATGATAAAGACCATTTTGGGTTACAGTGAGGATGGAGGACCAATGGCGCAGAGGCTCAGATACCATGCTGAATGTAGCTGGGAAGAGCCCAGCGCAGGCGATGAGCTTAAAAAGCGGGGAGGGGAAGGGACAGGTCTGCAGAGAAGATGTCTGAGCCTCGTCTCCGCAGCCGACCTTGAAACAGGATCTGTGAACGTGAAAGCAAGGCTCCGAGTTACAGACAGTGGCGACTGAGAACTTACATCAGTGTCTGCCCAATTAACTTAATTTTGCCTTTAATCATGCCCACCTCATTAAAAGGTATTCATTTATGGACTGTGGGATGATGAAAAAAGGTTGTTATTTTGCCCATATCTGTAATGCTAACTCAAGAACTACAGCACTTCTCTCTCTCTCCCCCACCTCACTCACTCATACACACACACACACACACACACACACACACACACACACACACACACACAGGGCTCGTAAATTCAGTGGTCTTGCCCCCAGCTTCCCAGCCTTCAATTGTCCCCGGGGAAGCATTTCCGCCCACTGGAGGGGCAGCAGGAGCCCTCCAATACCTCGTGTAGCACGGAGCCGAGTCTTGGAAGAGAAGTCACTCGGAGAAGGCTCTCCCACGACCTGGGCTGCCCTTACGCTTCCATGAAACAGGTGGCCTTTCAGCTGTGTCAGGGGCGATGCAGTGAGCTCACGCTTGTCGCGGGAGTTGTGCTTTTCTTTTCTGATAAACTGCTCTCGTGCACACACACACACTGGGAGGAAGGGTGTGATGGTCTACTTCTGAAAACCAGCCAGGGAGGCCTTGCAGAGCGCAGCCCTGCTCGGACCCGCGGGGGTTGTCGTGAGTTGGAGCTGACGGGATGGTGTGATTACTTATTGTAAAGGATTTTTCTTGGTTTTTAGCTCTTAATTTAGCAAACAAGTTTTTAGCAGTACTTGATGGAAACACAGTTGTCTGAAGATACAACCATAAGTGCAACAGGCAGAGTTTCCTTGATAGACTACGTTTTAGAAGAGCTGAATTACTGTGTTCTCACAAACTCAGTAAAAGTTCTTTTATTCTATTTGTTTCACAAGCAGAAGAATGTTGAATAGTTCAATGCTATTGCCTGCCACTTGCTTTCCAGCGTGTGTAAACATCATCCAAGATAATATCCAGCCCCGGAAGCAAACCAACAGCGAGGTAACAGAGTGGACGCCTTCGGCACCAGAGAAAGCTGCACGTTCGGATCCCAGAGGAGCGGGGTCTGAGCAGGGCCCGCCGTTGAGGGTCCGCCGGCTTTCCCAGACCCCGACCCAATTGTGCGATGGTGAGAACAACAAAGCCCAGCCCTGACACGTTGCCGTCAAGTGGACGCCAGTTCGTGCCAAGCTCTGCGTTACGGAGTAGAACTGCTCCGTTGGGTTTTCCAGGCTCGGATATTAGTGGAACCCAATTGCCACACCTTTCTTCTGTAGTGGCCAGGGGATTGTGAACTGCCAACCCTTTGATCAGAAGTCAAGCACAACCCATTAGTGCCTTACAGGGACCTTTTGTAATGATGCAAGAGGACAAGAACACCAGGTACAGGGGAGAGATTTTTTTCAGTGTATACGGTTGCTGTGCACTGCGTTGACTCGATGACACCGTGTCTAGCAGGGCTTCCCAGGTGCAGCGCTTAGCCAGAGTGGTGCACGTTCTCTGCCTCTGCATCACAGAAGAGAAACACTTTAGAAAAGTATAAACTTACAGGCAGCACAGCAAATTACTGCTCCTTATTTAGCTCTGGATAGATCAGCCCTCATTATGACACATGGTGGGAGGTATTTTGTTTGCATGTGGTCCCATTTTGAAAAGAAGATGCACCTGAAGGGTACAGGAGGTTAAGTTCATTGCTTACTGACAAGCAGCCCTGCTAATGAGCACAGAGTTGGGCGGATTGTTGGCTATACCAAAAGGATAATGCAAACCAGACTAAAAACCGTTCTTTGCATTCATTAGATTCAAAAGAAGGCTTACATAAGTGATTTATATCACGTATTTTTTAACTGTATTTCAGTGCTATATAATTTAATGGGCTCTGAAGATTTTCAGTTAAGTGCTCTCAGAAAGTCTTTCTTTTGTTAGACTTTGTTGTGTTACGTTGCCACTGAATCAGCGAGACTTTCAACCGTGAAACTGCTGCCGCCTCGCAGTGGAGCCGACCTTAGTGACGTGGAGGGACTGAAGCTTTCAGATCCTTCATTTCCTGATGTGGCATGATTCAAAAGAAGAAACAGCTGCAAACATCAATGAATAACCAGAAAGCAGACTGTACAAAGTGTGAGTCTAAGAAAATAGGAAGCCGTCAAAAATGAAATGGAGCACAGAAACGTCAACACGTCCGTGGCCTCAGTGAGCTGAGATGGGCTGGCCGGGACCATTGTGAGTCAGACGGTCACATGTTCTACAAGGCTGGGAGCGACCAAGTGAAGGGGAGTGGCATCGCAGCCGTTGTCAAAACGGGCACGTCGACGTCTGTCCTGTAGGTACCACACTGTCAGTGATAGTGTAATCTCCGTATTCCCACACAGACCAGCTAACAAGACTACTATTCAATTTACACATCAAACACTGATGTCAAAGATGAAGAAATTCCAGAGTTTTACCGATTTCTGCACTCTGAAATTGGCCAAACATGCAATCAAGGTGCATTAAAAATTACTGGTGATTGGAATGAGGAAGCTAGAAGAAGGACCAGTAGATGATACTGGGACCACATAATGGAATTTTTCAAAATCAACAGCTTGTTCGTTGAAATTACCTCTTGTCAACAACCTAAGCAACAACTAGACATATTGATGCCACCAGATGGACATACTTTGGACACATTTCTGGAAATTGGTTGTTGTTGTTAGGTGCCACTGAGTTGGTTCTGGCTCAAAGCAACACCATGCACACCAGGATAAAACCCTGCTCAGTCCCACACCGTCCTGACAGTTGTCGCCGTGTTTGAGCCCGCTGTTGCAGCTGCTGTGCCAGTGAATCTCCTTGAGAAACTTTCTCCTTTTCTCTGACCCTCTACCTCGCCCAGCGTGATACCTTCTCCAGGGACTGGTCTCTTCTGACAACATGTCTGAAGTATAGGAGACAAAGTCTCGCTTCTAAGGAACAATCTGGCTCTACTTCTTCCAAAATAGATTTTGTTCATTCTTCTGGTAATCCGTGGTATAGTCAGTATTCTTCTCCAGTGCCGTAATTCAAAGGCATCAATTCTTTAGTCTTCCGTATTCACTGTCCAGCTTCCGATACACACGGCACAGCTGAAAATACCATGGCTTGGGTCAAAGTGTACTTTAGTCCTCAAAGTAGCATCTTTGCATTAGAACCCTTGAGGCGGATTTGTCCCGTGCTACACATGACTCGATTTCTTGGCTGCCACTGCCATCAGCATTGTTGGGAAATCCAAGTAAGACAAAATCCTTGAGCACATCAGACTTTTGTCTGTTTATCACATTGTTGCTTACTGGTCCCATTGGGAAGATTTCAGTCTTCTTTATGCTGAAGCGTAATCCGAACTAAACACTAGAATCTTTGGTTGTCATCAGTAAGGACTTCAAGTCTTCTCTGCTTTCAGCAAGCAAATTTGTGTCGTCTACATGTTGCAGGTTGTTGATGAGTCGTCCTCCAATCCCAAAGTTGCATTCTTCTGCATATAGTCCATCTTCTCAGACTATTTGCTCAGCATGTGGATTAAATAAGTATGGTAAAGAAATATAACCTGACACACACTTTTTCTTATTTTAAGCCATATAGTGTTTCCTTGTTCTGTTTGACAACTGCATACAGTTTTCAAATAAGCACAATTAAGTACTCTGGAATTCCCATTCTTCAGAATGTTATCCACAATTTATTGTGACTGTACAGTTGAATGCCTCTGCATAGTCAATAAAAACCAGCTAAACATCTTTCTAATATTCTCTGCTTTCAACTGAGAGTCACCTGATGTCAGCAATGATATCATTCCTTCTGTGTTCTCTTCTGAGTCCAGCTGGAATTCCTGGTGTACTGCTTGATGCACTGCTGCAACCATTTTTGAATTATCTTCTGCTATATTTAATTTGCTTGTATTATTAGCAATATTGTAACATATTTTCTGCATTCTTTTGGATCACCATTCTTTGGAATGGGCACAAAATTACAGATCTCTTCCAGTTGGTTGGGCAGGTCGCTGTCTTCCAAATTTCTTGGCATAAATGAGGGAGTACCTTCAGCACTAACCTGTTAATTGAGGTGGCTCAGTTAGCATCCCATCAGTTTCTAGAGGCTTTGTTTTTGCCAGTGCTTTCCATGTAGCTCAGTCTTCTTCCCTCAGTATCACTGGTTCTTGATCATATACCACCTTCCAAAATGACAGATGGTCAAAGAATTATTTTTGGTACAGTATTTCTGTGTATTCCTTCCATCTTCCTTTGATGCTTCCTATGTTGTTTGATATTTTGTCTATAGTCTTTCAAAATTGCAACTAAGGACTTGAATTTTTTTTCCAGTTCCTTCACCTTGAGAAATCCTGAAAATGTTCTTTTCTTGGTTTTTTGTCTTCAGGTTTTTGCACATTTTGTTATAAAATGTTACTTTGTCTTCTCCAGGCTTCCTTTGAAATATTTTGTTCAGCTCTTTTACTTCATCTTTTTTCAAATTAGCTTTGGCTACTTTAGGTTCAAGAGCAAATCTCAGAATCTCTTCTGATACACATTTTGGTCTTTTCTTTCTTTCCTGTGTTTTTACTGATCTCTTGCTGTCTTCATTTATGATGTTTTTGATGTCATCCTTTAACCCATGTGATCTTTGATTATTGGTTTATAATGTGTCAGATCTAATGCTGATCTCTAATTCAAGTGGGATATACTCTATGTTGTACCTTGGCTCTCTTGGACTTGTTTTAATTTTCTTTAGTTTCCATAGCTTCCACTTGACCTTGCATGTGAGCAATTGACAGTCTGCTCTGCAATCTGCCTCTGGCTTTATTCTAACTGATGATAGCACACTTCTCCATGGTCTCTTTCCACAGACATATCCCAATGCATGCCATTTGATGACTGCCAGAGGAATGAACAAAATCTGTCCTGGGATAAGTATAACCACAGCGCCCCTTTGCAGAAAGGATGGCAAGACTGTATCGTACCTACTTTGGATATGTTGTCAGAAGGGACTAGTCCCTGGAAAAGGACATCATGCTCGGAGAAGTAGAGGGTCCGTGAAAAGGAGAAAGATCCTCAGTGAGATTGATTGGCACCGTGGCTACAACAGTGGGCTCGAACATGCCCACACTTGCTAGGATGGTGAGGGACTGAGCTGTGTTTCATTCTGCTGTACATAGTGTTGCTGTGAGTCAACTCAGTGGCATCTGCAACAACAACAAATTTCTAGAATGTGTCTGAGATGTTTCAGTGTAGGCTTGCTTCTCGAGATGCTTTCCAGCCCAGTGAATATGGGAAGAACAGCTTTGTCATCTCTTTGGTTGGTTACATGTGGGTGCTGAACTGCCCTGGCTGTGTGCTTAGTATCTCTGTATCTCAACTCTGTCACGTAGGGGCATTGCCTCTGTGAAGATGTATTTTAGTGAGATATTTATTTTCTTCTTTACAGAGTTGTCTATCAACTTATTTTATTCAAGTTGTTTTCTCATATGAATACCTGCTCTTTCTGAAATAAACTGAACCATGAAATACAGGGTGTGTTCTTGGTGTTGGGGAACTGGAAATAATATATCAAACCATGTGACTATTGTTTTTACTGAAAATTCTAATTTCATCTTAAAACCATGCCTAGATTGTACTCTGATGAACAATTAATTGTTTTTGTTTCTGAATCCTCTAGTGGGGATAAGTTTTTTCTCTTATCTTGCAAACCTATAGGTGGCTGTGCCTCACAGCCTGTGGCTGCATAATAAATGTCATCAATTGACTGAGCAAATAGTCCAGGTGTATGTTTCAGGACTGAAAATTGTATCACACAGTGGGTTGACAGGCAATACATTTGCCAAGAGTTTAATACAGAGATTTGTAGCTGTGAGGGAGGGTGACAGGAGACCATAACGGCCAGAGCAGCGTCCTGGACACCCGAGGGGGTTGTGGTTACCACCTATGCTGACAAACATGAGGAAAGAGAGCCGTCATGGAAGCCACAGAGAGCTATGTACAGAAGGCTGTCACCTAAGATAGAGGCCGTCAGCTTCCCTCTGGGCTCCTGAAGATGCCCCCTGGTACAAAGCCTGGAGGCAAGAGAGATCCATTGGGGTGAAGCATTTAGGTCATCTTAAGAGTACATTGCTGGGTGGAGAGTGGCGGGGAGACAATTTGGAAGGCAGATGGAATGTTCCTGACACAGTCATGGACCTGCAGTGCAGGGGATGTGAAGTTTCGCCTTCTGACCTTCAGTACACCAGTGATGGGTTGGTCTTGTAGTCCATCTTTCCAAACGTCTGTCTGCTCATCTGCTGACCTAGAATTCATTCATATTTCTTACTATTGGAAAGTATTGCTCTAGGGAAGTAAAAAAAAAAAGTCAGGAAAGTGACGGAGGTGCAAATGCTGAAGCACACTTGGGAAGCCCCCGGGCATGGGAAGAAGGTGCGGCTCTGTGGGTCCTGTACTTCCTCATGCTCCTCTTTCAGACAAGATGTAGAATTAATGAATTGATGGCCAATCATTCTGTTTGAATACATACCATAAACAGATCACAGATTTGCCAGTTGACGTGCTCTGTGTCATATGCGGTTGTTGTTAGGCGCCACTGAATTGGCTCTGACTTGTGACAAACTTGTGTATGAGAGAAGAAAACACTCCTAACAAGTTATATAAATATATAAATGTATGTGATATATATGGGTATATATGTGTACGTATTTATGTGTATATATATCATATATGTGATATATATGTTTAATACTAAAAAATGTTCATATGTACATATAATTCAAACAAAAACAAATGGTAAAGTATTACCAGACCCAAACCCACTGCCGTCCAGTCGATGCTGACTGGTAAAAGAATTAGGACCTGGTAAGTACATTCATAGCACAGCTCAGGAACCGGTGAAACTAGCACTTGCCTTGATATCTTAGTGAGAGGAATACAGAAACAATCACGGAATTCAATCATCAATTACCATGATTCCAAGTTGGAGCCCTTGTGGTGCAGTGATTAAGAGCTCAGGCTACTCACCAAAAGGTCAGCAGTTCCAATCCACCACCGACTCCTTGCAGACACTACGGGGCAGTTCTACTCTGTCCTGTAAGGTCACTACAGGTTGGAATCAAGTCAAGGGCACACAACAACAGCATGACCGCCCATTATGTGACTTGACCTGAGGCTTCTCTAAGGGACCATTTCAGCCCCTGACAGGGGACCTGAACAGCTGAGCAGAGAGGGATCCAGTGACAATACATTTCCAAAAAATCTCCACCTAAAGAATGTCACATTTCTGTCCCTGAGAAAGAAGTGTGATAATTGCTCCACCTGACTGAATTGCCAAGTGCATATGAGTGGAGTGCTGGTGGAGCAGACAGCCGTGGCCTTGGAACCTGGGTGTCTGAGAGATACGGCCCCTCATTTAGTAAGTGTGTCTCAGTGACTTACTGTCCTCAATTTCTCTTCCTGTAAAATGGGACTCCAAAAGCCCTAATTTATAGGGTGAGTCTGAGGAACACATACCCTAGACACTATGTGACTTCACTGTGTGAAATAAAACTATAAATTATGACAGATAATTAATTTAACACATAACACAAAATTTGGCCAGACTGTACTAGGTTCATTGCAGCAAATTATCTTCTGAAAAGATGCTCTCAGCCCTTTCTGAGATATGTTTGGGATGCTGGATCACATACTCAGCAATTTGTCGGTCTCAGGATGGTGCCGTCACAAATAGGCTCAGTGTTTTAGGTTTGAAGTCCAATTGGCTGAAAAAGTGAGGACAAGGGGTTTTGTGAGAATGCCGAAGCCAGTGAGAAGAGGAGCCTTTCAACCTTAGAGCAGAGAGAAGAGTCCAGGCTGGAAACGAAGGGTTAAGAGCATGGCTGCTAACCAAAAGATTGACAGTTCAAATCCACCGGACATTCCTTGGAAACTCTGTGGGGAAGTTTTACTCTGTCAAGTGGGGGTCACTAAAAGTCAGAATCAACTGGACAGCGAGGGTTTGGTTTGGCTTTTTTGGTCTTCCCCGGACTGGAAGGAGGCCCTTCTTTGTTTCTCGTTGGACTGTACAGCACTTCCTCAGTGGGCAGTTCTGTGCCCGCTCCCGCCTAGGAAGCTGCTCCAGCCACTGCGTTTATTTTTAGATTCGTGCGCACCTGTGCTTTCGTGACACCTGACCACTTAAGTCAATTTGTCATAGAAAAACTTACATGCGGCCATGTAATGCTAGTGGCTGTCCGCACACCCCTGCGACAGCACGCTCCTCTGCTTCACCCTGTATTTCCTGTCTGCGTTCAGTCGGCTCCCGTCCTGCCCTGCGTTCTCCTCTGACCTCCGGACAGGAGCTGCCCAGTTAGCCTCTTGTGTCTGTTTAAGCCAGGCGGCACACTCTTCACCAGTAACATTTTGTAGCCTGCACTCTCGCCCAACCTGTGTCCGAGGAGTTGGCTTCAGGAATGGTTTCCGCTCTGGACTAGCAGTCTGGGAGCCACGTCTTCCAGGGACTCTCCAGCCTGTCAGAGCATCAGTGCTGGTCTTTTTACTGGAATTTGAGTTCTGCACCCGAGGCTTCTCTCACCTCTCCAGGGACCTGGCTGTGTTCCCTGCCGGCGCAGTAACTGGGCATAGCTGGGTACCAGCTAGTTTTGCTGGTCTCGCGCCGATGTAGTCTCTGGTTTATGTGGAGGTCTTTTCTGTCTCTTGGGCTCATATTTTCTTAATCTGTGTTTGGTGTTCCTCTTTCTCTTTTGCTCCAGGTGTGTTGGGACCAAGTGATGCTTCCTCGTCGTCCACTTGCTAGCTTTTAAGACCCCAGATGCCACTCACCAAAGTAGGATGCAAAATACTTTCTTAATAAACTTTGTTATGCCAATTGTCCTAGATACCCTCTGAAACCATGGTCCCCAGGCCCCTGCCCCTGCTCCTCTGTCCTGTAGTGTTTGCTTTTCGTCAGGAAACTTCTTAGCTTATGGTTTACTTCGGCTATGCTGACCACTCCTGTACCATGTGATGTCCTTCCCTCCGCCAAAGATAATTCTTGTCTGCTGTTTGGTTAGTGAATTACCCCTCTCCTTTCAGCCCCATCCTGTAACCATCAAGTAATATTTTGTTCTGTCTTTAAACCTTGTTACTGAGTTCTTTTAATAGTAGTCTCATGGAATATTTGTCCTTTTGCAACTGACTAATTTCACTCAGCATAATGCCTTCCAGATTCCTTCATGTCATGAGATATTTCACACATTCATCACTGCTCTTTAGCTTCCCTTTATCAGGATAGTCTGTCGTGTGAATGCGCCGTAACTCTTTTGTCCAGCCATCCGCTGATAGGCACTTAGGCTGATTTCATTTTTTGCTGTTGTAGACAGTGATATGATGACCATTGACATACATATATCTATTCATGGGAGTCTTTATTTCTCTAGGATACAGTCCAAGGATATATCCCATGGATCATATGATATTTCTATTTCTAGCATTTTAAGGAAACACCAAATCAATATCCAAAATGGTTATACTATTTTACATTCCTGCCAGCAATGAATAAGTGTTCCAGACTCTCCACAGCCTCTCCAACATTTATTATTTTATGTTTTTTAGACTGATACCAGACTTGTTGGGGTGAGGGGGTATCTCATTGTAGTTGTGATTTGAATTTCTCTAATGGCTAATAATCGTGAGCATTCTGCATGTATCTGTTAGCTTCCTGGATGTCTTCTTTGGTGAAATGTCTATTCATATCCTTTGCCTGTTCTTAAATTGAGTTATTTGTCTTTTCATCACTGAGATTTGCAGAATCTCATAGATTTTAGAGATTAGATCTTGATTGGATGTGTTGTATCTAAATTTTTTTCCCAGCCTGTAGGTTGTCTTTTTACGTTTTTAGTGAAGTCTATGGTTGAGCATAACCATTCAATTTTCAGGAGCTCCCAATCATCTACTTTCTCTTCTGGAGTTTGCCCGTTGTCGGTAATGTTTTATATTCTGTTAAGGCCGTATATCAAGGCTCCTAGTGGTATCCCTGTTTTTTTTACCTTGGTTTTCACCATTTTCTGTTTTACTTTTAGGTCTTTGATCCATTTTGAGTTAGTTTTTATGCATGATGTGAAATATGGACCTCGTCTCATCTTTTTGCAGATGTCTATCCAGTTATACCAACACCATTTGTTGGAGAAATCTGTCTTCTTCCCAGTTAATGGGCCGTGGGTATTTGTTGACTATCAGCTGCTTGTAAGTGGATGATTTTACATCTGGGTTCTGAGTTTGGTCCCACTGGTCTACGTATCTGCTGTTATACCAGTATGAGGCTGTTCTGACTGCTGTTGGTGGTAGACAACCCACTCAACCAGACCCACTGCTGTCAACTTGATTCTGACTCACAGTGGCCCTACAGGACAGGGAAGAACTGCACTACAGAGTGTCTAAGGAGTGTCTAATGGATTCAAACTGCTGACCTTCTGATCGGCAGCCATAGCACATAACCACTACACCACCAGAATTTCTGTGGTCATATAATCGGATTTAAAGTCAGGTCATGTGAGGTCTTCCACTTGGTTCTTCTCCAGTAATGCTTTACTAATCCAGGGCCTCTTCCTTTCCATATGAAGTTGATCATTCTTGGTTCTCGATCTCATTAAAGAATTTGGATCAGACTGCATTGTATCTATAGAGTGCTTTAGGTAGAAAAGATATTTTCACCGTGTTGAATCTTCCTGTCCCTGAGAAAGATAGGTTTCTCTACTTTTGTAGATCTCCTTTGGCTTCTTGCAGTAGTGTCATGTGGCTTTCCTTTTATGCCTCTGGCTAGATTTATTCCTAAGCATTTTGTCTTCCTTCGGGCTATTGTGAGTAGTACTGATTTGGCAATTACCTATTTGACATTCTCTCTGTTGCTATAGAGGAAGCCATCTGATTTTTGTATGTTTGTCTTGTATCTTGATTCTTGGCTGAACTCTCCTGCAAGTTTCAGTGGTGTTTTTCCTGTTTGTTTGCTTGTTTTGTGTGCGGATTCTTTCAGGTTTTCTGTGTATAAGATCATATCATCCACAAATAAAGATACTTTGACTCCTTCCATACCAATCTGGATTCCATTTATTTTGTTTTATAGCCTAATTGCCTGGCTAGAACCTTCAGCACAATGTTGAATAAAATTTCCAACTGTTGTCATTTCGTTTCCCAGGTCATTTCTCTTGTGACATGATCAAACCTTTGCTTTCAGAGTTCTCTTTTGCCCCAACTATCCCTCTGACCCCTTCCCTGTCTTCTGTGAGGTCTGTACTCAAACATGTGCTCCTCTCTGGGTAAGCCAGCTCAGCCGTCCTGAATGTCCTTTTGCTCTGACCCCCTGAGCCCTCTGTCTTTTCCCAGTATTTGTTACTGTTTGACGTATTGTGTTCCTTTGCTCATCATCTGTAGCTCTGCACTAGAATGCAACCCCCTCAAGGGTAACCACGTTGTCTGTATTCTTCACTGCTGTCCCTATGACAGAGTAGCAAAACCAAACCAGTGTTGTAGACTATAGCTCGTGGCCGGTGTCAGAGTAAAGCTGTGCTCCACCAGACATTCTGTGCCCACTTTCCTTCACTAGGAGACCTGCAGACCATCTTCTAAGGAGCTCCTGGGTGGATTCAAACCACCAGCCAGTTCATAACCAAGTTAACCATTTGCGCCACCTGGGGACTCCACTAGCACAGAGCAGAGGCCAAGTGTTTGCCCGAGGTGTGAAGGAGCTGTCTCTTCTGCACCACCACAGGGCACCTGCTCTGCTTTTTACAGGAAAGGGACTTGCGCACGGACTGTTCCAACTCTGGTGGCACAGTGGTTAAGGGCATCAACAGATCACCAACCAGCTGCTCCTCAGAAACTCGGTGGCAGTCCCACTCTGTCCTGTAAGGTTGCTGGGAGCTGGAATTGACTTGGTGTCCGTGGGTTTTATTACAACTTTACCGTGGCCCTCGTTGCTCCATCTCCCACGGTACCACAGAGAATGGGCTGCTGTTCATACAGGGATCTGCAAAGTTTTCACAATAACAGAAGACAGTGACACAGGGAAGGGCTTACAGTGACCACACCGTGGAGCACCCTTGTTCCCTCCTCACGGACTGCTCCCAGGCACCTCGTGGTGGACTTCCTGCCCTGGGCTTCCGACCACCGATGGACAAAGGGGCAAATAGGACAGACAGACAGATAGCAGACACACACACACAAGCCTTCTAGAACAAGTGATAATGCAGGCATGTGGCAGTCTAAATCTAGGTTTGGAAAACAAGTAGTTCCCTAAAGGAAACCGACTTTGTCGATGTGGCCCTTATTGATAACAGTTCATAGCGCTTCAGCTCTTTGGAGCCTTGACTTTGAACCTCTCCATCTTAGACCAGAATTTTCTCCGGAAATGTCTATACATTGGATTTCCAGGGCAAGAGGAAAATACCTTCAAAGATAAATCCATCTTCTTAGAAACCAAAACTATTTATTCTTTTAAATAATTTTCAATAAGCAGTTTTCTAGTCTCTCCTCATTTAGGGTTCAAGATAATGTCAGAACTCAAGCAAACCCAAGGTCACCTTGGTATATTCATGGAACCAGCTGTGAACTAAATCTGGTGTTCCAACAAGCATTTGTGTTTTGGGACCACAAGCACAAATGAAGTGAAGAAGTAGGTATTTTTACAAAGGAGTCTGAGGATAAAGAGAAAACTAACCAGAGGATTTTGGTAAGTGGTTTTAAGTCACCCACTTGAAATGAGGCAGGGAGCTGAGTTGCCTTCTCTGGAGAGAAGATTCTCGTATTGATCACAGAACAAAACATGATGCACTGAGGGAAGCAAACCAAACAAGTAATATTCTGGAGCACAGTTGATAAATGTGTGTCTCCCAGCAATTTCACATTGTGAAATGAGATTGAAATACAAAAGAAACGGGATTATTAATAGCCCCACTGGAAATGTGTCATCTTGAAAAATGGCTGATGACCACATCAAGTGTGACTGCAATTCTTAACGAGCTGCTTTCTGTAGCAAACACTTGCGATTTGTTATTAGCGCTGGTTGTTAAACAGCGCTGGGCCCTGTTGTTGTTGTTGCTTTGTCGTTGCTGTTGACGTTGCCATTTTATTACCGAACATTATAGATCGGAGAGACTGCTCGGGGTTCTTATGTGGAAGATGGTCTACGATTCTGCCTGTAACCACGAAGTGTTCACGCGCCCATTCTGTCCTGGAGACATCAGGGTAGTCAACTAAACTAAACAGTCTTATTAGGCTGATATCAGTTGTTTCTCCTCAACTTCAAGCTCCTCAAGAGGCTCTGTTTTCTCGTCTATGAAAATAAAGCTAATATCTTCATCACAGAATTGCGGTATGTCACATACATGAGACCCCTGGTCTTGTGCTTGGCACCTGATGCACATACGTGATTGCCTCGCTGTCACTGTTAGATGCTGCCCGGCTGCCTCCGCCTCCTCCCAAACCCACTGACCACGGAGCAACAGGAGCGCTGCCTGGTCCCAGTCAGCCTCCTGAGTCCTGTTTGAATTCACAGCTGTGGTTGTTGGGTCAGCTCAGCCATTGCACACTGCTGTCCCCCTCACCTCCCTTCTGCTTTATCAGACATGGTCTCTCCCTCTATCTGTCCGTCCGTCCTGGCGATGGGTCCAAGGTCAGTGTGTCCGAGCCCCAGACAATGCCCTGTAGTCTGCAGGGTTTTCGCTGGCTCGTTTAGGGGGCAGAAGGCTAAGCCTTTCTTCCTTGCCTGGCCTGGTCCACAAGCTCCTCTGAAACCCGCCCGCCACCGGGGACCTTCTGGGGTTTGAAATACTAGGGGTGTGGCACCCAGTGTCAGAACAGCAGGGAAAGCGCCACAGCAGGACAGACCGACAGCCAGGCGGGGCCGCAGGTGGCAGCTGGCAGCACTGTCACTGACTGACCGCATGTGCGCTGGGCCGCGGTGGTGATGCCAGAGCAGTGGCGCCCATCAGCAGGGGAGCCATCGCTGTGCCGTGTCCTTGACCGTCGAGCCACGTTCATTCTGGGACTGTCTGTGTTCTGGCTAGCACCCACGTGTGCGTGATCGTCTCCCTCTGCCCTCCTGCCTTTCCGATCTCAGCTCCCGTTGTGCCTCCAGCAGACCTGGGCTTCCCACTAACCTCCCAGCGCACCCCAGCCCGCCCGCTGCTATTGCCGTTTTCTCACAGTCACAGATGTCTACCCCTGCATCATTCTGTCAAAGGCTGTCATTCTCCAGGGCCTGAATCAGGTACACAACGCATCCTACAATGTGCCCGTGTCTTGTTTTCCTTTGCCACATTGTCCCCCTTTGGGCCCTTTCCTACTTTGCCATAATTGTAGTTTAGAGTTTATTGCTGTCTATGGTTGTAGACAAGCTCTTTGAAGATGGGGATCTTAAAACCCCACATATTTAAATCCCACTACCATTAACCCCGAAACCCTGGTGATGTAGTAGTTAAGTGCTACAGCTGCTAACCGAAAGGTCGGCAGTTCACATTCACCAGGCTCTTCTTGGAAACTCTTTGGGGCAGTTCTATTCTGTCTATAGGGTCTCCATAAGTAGAATAAACTCAACAGCAGTAGGTTTGGTTTTCTGGTTTTACCATTAACCCAGGTGGCATAGTGGTTAAGTGCCACAGCTGCTAACCAAGAAGTCAATAATTTGAATCTGCCAGGTGCTCCTTGGAAACTTTGTGGGGCAGTCTGACTCTGTCCCGTAGGGTCGGAATGGACTCTACAGCAGCAGGTTTGATTCCTCTTCCATTGATACAGAGGGCCTTCCGTGGCAGAGGCCTCATCTTCCACGTAGGAACACCCGGCCGATGGGCCTCCTCCACAGCCATCACTCTCGTGCCAGCGGAAGCTTGCATGTCGCTATGACGATGATGTTTCAGTGGTGCTCCCTGACTAGGAAGAACTAGGAAGAATGAGCCGGCAACTGACTTCCAAAAATCAGCCAGTAAGAACTCTGTAAAGCACAACAACTTGATCCACAATGGTCAAGCAGATGGCACAGAACCAGGTAGCACTGCGTCTTGTTGTGCCGGGGTGGGCGTGAGTAGAGGGCCAACTCAGTGGCAGATACTGACGACAACAACACAATCCTTTAGTATATTTTGTGTAAACAAAGCCCTGACGTGCTGGTGGAATTGAACAGCAAACTTGAGAAGAACGATAGTATCTTTTATATATCCTGTAATGTTGACAGTGATGTTGTTGATTGTATCATTCAACTTGGACTTGAGTTCACAGCATCTGGTGCACAGTTGGTGGTTTTTAATGTTAAATAAGAGTAGTAATTGTCTGTAGGCATGGACTGTCACCCACGAGAGGCTGGTAACAGTACTTGGAATATTTTATTTATGACCTAGACGCATGTATATTTTCTTTCTTTAACAAAATTAACATTTTAAAGAAATGTATAGTTTTATAAAAGCCCAAGTATCTGTCATTACCGTCTGCAAACTCACAGTGTCATATTCATCCCTGGTTTTCCTGCCTTTGTCGCCTGTGTGCTCCCACAGTCATGAGGTAAAATCGATGGATTTTAGTATGGGAAAAATTCACCACAGATGACAAGAGAAAAGAAAAGAAAATTTAAACAGTTTTCTTTTAAACATTCATCTCAGCCTCAGGTGGGCGTTCGTTGTAAGCATACTACCTGCCTTGGAAAACATTGTCTCCCCGTCCTCTTCAGACCTCTGCACAGCCCTGCTCACTCAGCACACATGGTGTCTCTCCAGGTGAACACCTGACGGAAACCCCAGAAATAAAGCGAACAACGCGCCCTCCAGCCTCCCAGGAGATAAGCGAGTGTCTTTCTTTTGAAGGAAAATGCATAAACAGAGCCACCTGCTTGGAAAACTAGAGCTGTGGAGTACTTCCCCTCTCCTTCCCTTCCAATTCTTCTCATTGCTCCCGGATTTTTGGAGGAGGAAATCTCCGTTTGGGAAGAATACATTTTTAACCACTCTTTGACACATGTAAAGCTTTCATTTTAACAAAAGAAGAGGTCCCACGTGCATAACTCTGGAGGTGCGCCAGTGAGGGGAGAGTTCAGCCAGGCTGGTTTTCCCACCGTTGGACTTATCAAAAGACCCCCAGCATCGGGAAAATCTGCAAAACACCTCCTTCAAGGGTTGAAAAGTAAAGATGTCACCTTGAGAACTAAGGTGCACCTGACTCGAGCTGTGGTATTTTCAGTCACGTCAAATGCATGCAGAAGATGAAGAATGAATAAGGAAAACAGAAGAATAACTGACGCCTTTGAACTGTGCTGCTGGAGAAGAATATTCTCTTCCAAGGACCGCCAAAAAAAACAATCCCACCTGTCCTGGAAGAAGTACAACCAGAGTCCTCCTTGGAAACAAAGACAGCGAGACCATCTTCCTTTAGACATATTGTCAGGAGGAATTGATCAAGCTGTTAATCGATCAGCTAGGAAGAAGAAGACCCTCAGTGACAAGGACTGACACAGTGGCTGCAACGGTGGGCCGAGCATAACGACCGTGTGGACTTGGTGTTGGACACAGCAGCGTTTGGTTCTATTGTGCCTGGGGTCGCCGTGAGCTGGGATCAGTTTGACAGCATCCAGTAACGACAATGGGTTTATTGTTTATAATTGCTCTCTATGTGTAATGATTTGGGTTTCTTATTCAAGCTTCTGGTCAAATGCATTTGTCTGAGTAAAAATAGCTAAACAGTTGCAGGAAAAACAAGGTAAAGTACATAGGAAAGCACACTGGGGAAAAACATGTAAAAAAATAGTCATCAACCGTCGTGGAGGTGGTGGGGAAATGTGCTGAAGTCTGGGAGAGACGTTCCCAGGTGCTGATGCATGTTCCCTGTGGGAAACACTGATAAAAGGCGAGCAGGGGCTCAGAGAAGATGCAGAGAACAGTGGGAATGCTCTTGAGAACATAGGATCCCTCACCCCTCTGCACATAGTGTTGTTTTTTTCTGTAAGGCCTCTGCTATCGTGTCTCCATAGCTATACGTACTTATTTTAAGTCTCAAATAAATTGCAACTGCCAGCAAAGAAGTTATAAAACACTATCCAATCACCCTAAATGTTCATGTATTATTAGTTGCATCTTTTGTATGTATTTCTTTTGTCTGTGCTTGACTACCAATGCCTCAAGAGATATTTTGTTGGTAGTGGTTGCCTTGGAGTCTGCTCTGACCCAGTGAGACTCCATGTGTGCAATGGAAGGTTCCAGAGTTTTTTCTGGCTGTGACTTTAGGAAGGAGATCATTAGGCTTGTCTTCCGAAGGTCCTCTGGATAGCTTAGAACTGCTAGCCTTTCAAGTAGCCGTGCAGTGCTTAACTGTTCTTACCACTGGAAGACTCCTTCCTTGGAAAGCAGAGGCTGCTGTGTACCATGCCTTAACAGCATCTGACTGCAGTATCTGCCTTTGTAGTCCTAACTGATTTCATCTTACATTTTTAGCACTTCAGGTATTTAGTAAGGAAATAACCCAAGCCCTATAGCAAAGACCAATCAGTGGCTCCTTAAGAGACTTAATGTAGATTGCTGAAAACTGACTTCAGTGGAAAAGACACTAGTCCAGTATTGAACCCATGACATAACATTTAGGACTTAGAAGGAATTTTGAAGGTAGTCTAGCCCAAGCCCTAATTCAAGAAAAATCAAAGTAAATTAATAATGCAAATCAAAGGCTTCCTACTTGGAGCATACAAGATATAAACTTTTAGAAGCAATAGATGAGAAAGTAAATCCCAATTCACGTCACCTCTTCATTCTAAGATTACTCCCCTGATAAGTATTTATGAAAGACGTGTTCTGTGTGTGTCAGGGCTTCAGAATAATGTGTGAACTCTGCCCCTAAGCAGCTTACAGTCCAGCAGACTGACGTGTGCTCCTATCTGGTGTCTGACCACCTGAAAAGAATGCTCAAAACCTTTCATGTTATTTTGATCATAGAAAACTATATAAAATGTCAAAGTGAGTCAAGCTTTTCTGATACAAATCCTATATCTGATGAAAAGCTGGAATGACTCACCAGAAGGAGTCCGTCAGCTTTCTTCTGGATGGTGTGCCAGGAAGCCAAGCTCTATGCCAACACAGGATGTTATGTTTCTGAATTTTTAAGTGGAAAAGTGGTGCTTTTCGTGGTATGCTTATTTTAAGCCAAGTCATGGCTTCTGTCTCATTAAGGCAGATAGAAGCCGTCCAAACATTAATGTCACTTACACCCACTCCAAAATAAATTGAAATTCAATTCCATTATTCCTGCCCTGTTCATCACCAGCCCTCAAAAACCTGTCAGATGTTACTTCGCATCTGTCTTTTCAAGACCCCTCTCTGCTCCACCCCTCCTGTGCCAGAATTTATGATGACAGTGGTGATATTGACCCCTAGAGCTGTGTATGTGGCATGTTAGTCAATGCATAATATTTCATCTGCCTAGTCTCTTAGCTGAGTGACAGCTACTTAAGATAAATGAACAAATAAATAAAGCCCTTAACCAAAAGTAAGTTGTAAGAAGTTTAAAAAAAAAAAAATTTGAAATCTCAGAAAGTGAGTGTAAGAGAAAAATAAAATTATTTAGGAGATGTTCTTCTCTTTGAAACTTAGACAAAGTCCCAACTAAGAGTAACGGAGATTGGTTTTACATGGGTAAAGTGAAATGAAGAATTACAGTAATAATTTGAGCATGTTTGAACACCTACCCATTTCTAAATTATATTTCTACCTATTTGGGTAATTGACTCAATTCTTCAGTAGAATTTCTATATGTTGGCCCAGAAATTAAAGCTGATATAAAAATGATCGTTAACTCCTCTAAAGTTCCCTAAAAATACAATACGGGGAGTCGTAGCCATTGTTATTCTGTGTACAATGTATGGAAACCCTGGTAGTGTGGTGTTTAAGAGCCACAGCTGCCAAACCAGGAGGCGGTCAGTGTGGCTCCGCCAGGCGCTGCTTGGAAACTGGGGACAGGTGTTCTCTGCCCTGTAGGGTCACTGGGAGTGGGAACTGACTCAGTGGCAGCGGGTTTGGGTTTTCTTTCTCTCTCTCTCTCCCCCCTCCTCGGTCTCTCCTCTCTACTTCCCTCCCTCTTACCCTCCCTTTCTTTCATATGTTAAGAATTTTTTGTCAATGCCTAATCCAAAGCATGAGGACTGCCAGTTAAGTTCTTGAACTCATCCTAGAAAAGGTGCTATATACCTGATTGCTGCACATCATTATGATCCCCTTTAAAGAACTCCCCTTGGGAAGCTATGCACTAACGCCAGTGTCTGGTCCACCCTACAAACCAATTTTGGAACTCTTTTCCTGGAATGGCCATGAAAGCTGTCATTGTGTTACCCTTGATATCCTGAATGTCATCCAGATGTCTTCCTTTCAATATTTCCTTTATCTTTGGGTAAAGAAAAAGTCACTGGGGGCCAGATCAGGTGAGCAGGGAGGGGGTTCCGATACAGCTACTTGCTTACTGGCTAAAGTCTCCCTCACAGAGAGTACGATTAAGTCTGTGAGCTTGCCGCCATGCCACTGTGCACAAGGGCCATTCCGGAAAGAGTTCCCAAGTTGCTCTGAAGGGTGGACTAGGTGCTGGCATTGGTGCGTGGCTTCCCAAGGGGAGTGCTTTGAAGGTGAGCATGGTGGTGTTCGGTGGTGAGCTGGGTAGCACTTGGAACAATGAACTTCAGGGACTGAATTGCTGGGCTCTGTATTTCAATCTACATGTTTATGGTTACCCATTTTCTAAAGTTTCTTCTTCTTTTTTTAAATTAAGGTAACTTCAAATAATGTGTCCAGAAATTTTCCGTTAAGGAAAAAAGGAAAAAAAATCTCACATTTATTGTTCTGTTGTTGTTATTATTGTTTTTTTAGGGGGCAGAAGATTTGTCCTTGTTGATGCCCTTGTTGTTGCTATTTTTACACAATTTTTAAGTTAAGCCAAAGATACAAAAGAGTAGTGAATCATTCAAACAGAGAAGGGTCGCCGGAGCTTCCTAGAGGGTGGGTGACGAAACACGGTTGCTGCCAGTCACCGGCCAGCCAGCCGGCCCCAGCCCGCAGCAACATGACACGTGCCGGTCCTCACCGCGCTCACGTCACTGCTGGGTTTGAACTCACCCTTACCGTTGTGGTGTCCATCCGTCTCCCTGGGGATCGCCCTCACTTAGCTGACTGTCCACTTCACCGAGATGACGTCCTTTTCCAGCACTTGGTCTTTCCTGATGACGTGTCTGCAGCACCAGGAAGAAGTCTCTGCATCCTGAGTGCTAAGCAGCATTCTGAACAACTTCCTTCCAGACTGATCTGTTTACTCTCCCTGCAGTCCATACTTGTTATGCATTGAATTGTTTCCCCCCAAAAAATGTCTGTAACAGTTTGGCTAAGTCACGATTCCTTGTTCTGTATAATGTTTCTATATGTCATAAACCCTGACTCTGTGGTGTTAACGAGGGAAGATGGGTGGCAGCGGAGTTGGTGAGTCAGGACTCAGTGTATAAGGTTAGACATTAGGGTTAGGTCAGTTCTGTGCCTGGAGACAGTCTCTTGAGATACAAAGGAAAGAAGCTAGCAGAGAGATTTGGGGCCTCACACCACCAAGAAAGAAGCATGAGGAGCAGAGCGTGTCCTTGCACCTAAGAAGCCCCCAGTCCAGGAGAACATTGACAAGGACCTTTCTCCAGAAGGAGCAGAGAAAGACTTCCCCTAGAGTTAATGCCCTGAATGTGGACTTCGGGCCTGACTCAGCAGCAGTGGGCTTGTTTTCTTTTTTCCTAGGAGAAAATAAATTTCTTTGTTAAAGCCATCTACTTGTGTTATTTCTGTTATGGCAGTACCAGGAACTGAAGCAATAGTGTCCTGAATATTCTTCTCCAACACCAAAATTCGACTGCATTAGCTCATCTCTCTTCCTCTTTTAGTGTCCAGGATCCCCACACGTAAGAGATGAGTGACAAGACCACAGCTTGAGTCAGGCACACCTTAGTCATTACAGTGACGTCTTAGCTTTTTAACGCTTTGAAGAGATCCTTTGCAGCAAATTTTCCCAATGTGATTAAGTGATTTGATTTCTTAACTGCTGCTTCCCTGGGCGTTGATTGTTGATTGAAGCAGAATGAAAACCCTGACAACTTTAATTTAGCCACCATGATGTTATTTATTGATCCAGTGGGGAGAATGTTTTCTCTTTGACGTTCAAGTGGAATTCACGTTGAAGGCTGTGGTTTTTGACCTTCATCAGTGAGTGCCTCACATCAGCTTCATTTTTGGTGCACGAGATTGTGTCATCTGTATGTGGAAGGTTATTCGTGATTCCCCTCCAATTTTACCACCACAGACTGCTTATAATCCAGCTACTCAGACTGCTTGTTCCATGCGTAGATTAATCCAGGTAAAAGGACGCCACTCCACCACACAGCCTTTCCAATTTTAAGACCCACGGCATCTTCATGTTCTGTTGGAATGACTGTCTCGATGTATGCATGTGTCTCACATGTGCACAATGAGGTGTTCTGGGTTTCCCATCTTGTTAATGTTATCCAGAACTTGTTAGGGGCCACACAGTCAACTGCCTTTGCAAAATAGATGAAACACGGGAAGCCTCCTCCTGCTGTTCTCTGCTTTCAGCCAAGGCCCATCTGACATCAGCCATGATACTCCTGGTTCCATGTTCTCTTATGTCACAATGTGACCTACAATGTAACCAAACAGATCCGAAGCAGTCTTAACCGCTTTACCATTTGAAAATTTCCTTTTTGATGTCTCTAATGGTTGTGTATATTCATCTGATTTTACCCATTTAGCTATAAATTATCTGCAGGTAAAGCACAGTATCATTCGCCTCTTGGGTTCTCATCTGCCACATCACACTGAGTAGGGGTTTTAAAAACTGCCTCTGACGGATCAACTATTTTTTTACTATTTGACAACAAGCGAATTTAAACCTGACTCTGTTGTATCAGTAGAATCATTTTAGCATTTTGTCGATGCCAACTCACCGCAACCCTGTAGGATAGAGTAGAAGAAGTGCCTCAGCAGAGTTTCCAAGGAGCGCCTAGCGGGTTTGAAATGCTGACCCTTTGCTTAGCAGCTGTCGTTCTGAGCCACTGCTCCACCAGGGTTCCCTTTTTAAACTTAGGTTCAGAAAACAAGATTAAGGTTTGATCTATGTTGTTGTGTCCTGAATTGGCCAGAATTTTTACCTAGAGAAGGGAAAGCTGTAAGGTCACACACAGCATTACTAGCTATTGACTTAGAGATTTAATCTGTAAACCACATTCTCTCAGAAGCTCTACAACCATTTAGGCAAAAGAAGGACCAGCTGTTTCATAAACAGCATGTGTCTTCACACTGACGTCGTAAGTCTCCAACATGTCCTTCAGACACTAAACCTGATGGTTTCTGGAAAAGTACCTTGTTCCAACATAAAACCATGAGAACAGTCATAACATGAACATTTTCTTTCAAAAGGAGGAATGCAGGGGAATTTTTTTTTCTTTTTCTTTTTCCTGTTTAAACAAATGCTATTGTGTTACTGCCAATTTTTCTTTAAAAATATCCATTAATGAGCCCAGCAATCTTATTAGGTGTTTTTAATCAGTTGACAATGTTGTTGGGACCTGTCATAAATTCTTCCGCATCACATGAAGTTCCTCAATCACTAGTCATTCTTAGAACCTGTAACCACATACCAGATTTCTTTCCCAACTGTGTTTTCATGTTATAACATTCCCTATGTTATGATAGGGGTTTCTTTAAAGAGAACAAAAATGAGTTTCTTCAGTTTCATTTCATGAAATTGATGATAAATTCATGTTACACTGTCTCGGTATTTTTCCAAGTTCTAAATCTGCATGTGCCTGCTAAATGAGAATTAAATACTAGCTCCATGCAGTCACAACCAGTTGGAAATACCAGTAAATTCCCCGTCTGGTCTGCATAGAAATGGATCCTCTTTTAAGAAACAAATCAATCTAAAGTTAATTTAACAGTTAACAAATAATTGCCTGCTTGTTTATGTCAGTCTTATGGAAATTCTGCTGTCTTTTCACTTGGGAAAGTCTCAGTTGGATTGTCCACAATCACATATTGTCCCAAGGTTGATGCTGTTTAAAACTCAATTTGTTACTGTAAGAAAGATGTAAAACTAAAACAGGGCTTGAAAGTGAATAGTAGAGAAAGTTAAAGTACTGGAAGCACAAACAGAGCCTAACGGAACTGTTACTCCTAACATTTATCCCACCAAGAGAACAGAGGTTACTTCAACCTGCATGCACGTATTCCTGTTTTCCCTGGCTTTGATTCACAGCTGCCTCTCTGTTCCTTGTGGTATAACTAGCTGTGACAAATGATATGAAGCCAAATTCCGGAGTCTGTATATCACTTTTTAACAAAATGTTTGATGCCCTTTCTTGTTTTCTTAAAACAAATAAGACCAAGGAATTAGAACTGGGTCACTGATTACCATCCATTTAGTTAAAAACGCGTAGGTCCTGTGTTCTAACGTGGTTGCCGGGGAGGCAGTGACACCGTAAGCATGCTGGGGCCAGTGAAGGAAGTCCACGATGCGACCTGTGGGACTGCAGGGCGAGCAGAACCTCAGCTACCCGGTACAGACTCCAGGTGGGTGTTGCTGCAGAGTGATCCTGACAAAGTAGGGAAAGAAAAACAGCAATCTGGGTCTCAGACACAAAATGATGGAGGTTTTTCAGCACTAAGATTATTAAAACCTAGTTATTCAAATTCCCCTTCTAAGGAAACTGAGGTTAATTGAAAAGATGAAAACCGACTAACAGATGTAAAAGTCATCCAACAGGTAGCTCTTGGCTCCTGAAGACAGCTGCCATTCCCAGCATACACACGCCTCTACCCTTTTGGTCTCCCATTGACCTGCCCTGTTGTTGCGGGTGGGTGCCATCCAGGAGGGAACAGAACTGGCCCAGAACGGCTCCAAGGAGTCGCTGGTAAGTTTCAACTGCCGGCTGTTTGGTAGCAGTGGGACTCTAACCACCGCGCAACCCAGGCTCCTAACCTGCCCCAGGAGAATGAAGTGTCTGCACTGCATACTGCTTAAAATGTTTTACCTTCAGAATCATAAACTCATAGACCATCAATGCCAGGTAAACTACAGGCCATCAATCAACACCAGTGATGAAAGCCGGATAGCAAAGGCGTTCAAATATGTTGCATTTATGGGAAGCTGGACAACCTTCTCTCTTTTGTCTTTGATGCTTAGAGAGGTAGCAGTTGTGTGGAACCAGGGCAGGGGCGCTTCAATATACCCAGTATCCTAGTCCACAAGCTCCTGGGGGAAAAAAAGATGCATTAAAAGAAAAAATCTAGAAAAGATAGCCATGCTTTGACTTTAAAACCAACAAATCTTTAGACAGTGAAATTCACTGTTTATCAGAGATTATCAGAAAAAAGAAAATAGGTGCAAAATAGACTAAAATCAGTCTCTGCCTCAGTAATTTTTTTTGGCTAATCATCCGTGTAAAAGCCCACCTTAATTTTACAGTTTGTCATCGATTCCAATGAAGATGCACCTTTTGAATTATAAAATTTTTCTAATCTCAGAAATGATGTTGTAACTCGCACAGACTTTTGTAACTTACATCGCTATATACGACTGTAGTTAGGAATGTGCCCCTCCTGCGTATCCTTGTATCATCAGTAGATGTTTGAACAATGCTTTTCATTTAATGATTTTTTTGGTTTTATATCATCGCTGAAATTGTGAACTAGAACAGTCATACGAAAACTCACAACATAGAAAGATGAAGGGGAAAACAAATTTTAAAAAATCTTTCCAATCAATTTGTAATTACTGTGGACAATTAAATCACGTGTAATTAAATTACTATCATTTATTATTTATTTGGGAAACCCGGGAGGCAGTCTGGGTCCACCAGGTGCTCTTTGGAAACTCTGCGGGGCAGTTCTACTCTGTCCTGCAGGGCTGCTGTGAGTCGGAACCAGCTCACTGGCCCTGGATTGGTTTTATTCTGACTTTTATTTATTGTATTTATTGTGCTCAATTTTCAAATTTCCTGAAAAGGCGTGAGAAAATACAACCACCATTCAGTTCTCATAGAGTATACCTGGACAACTGGCAGGATTCGGTCACCACCTGGCCCTTGCAATAGGCAGTCCACCCCACCCCGCCCCTGACAAAAAAATCCCATTGTTGTCGAGTCGATTCGGACTCACAGCGACTCTATGGGACAGAGTAGAATTGCCCAGTAGAGTTCCTAAGGGATGCCTGGCAGATTCAGACAGCCACCCTTCTCATGAGCCACCACAGCACTTAACCTCTACACCACCGGGCTTTCTGAACTTGGGCCGAGAGAGATAATAGAACCAGGCAATAGACGACAAACTCTTGAGCCCAAATCTTCTTGCCAATTATTCTTTTATTGTTGAGGTGTGATGGTTCACATATAAGTGTATTAATCAACAAGAAAATCGAATAAATTTTTGCTGCTAGACTTGAGAATAGACGGCAAGGAGTGAAGACAAAGAATCGGAAGTAAAAGATTTTATAGACAAGAGCAAGAATCATCTTTCTTTTAAAAGAGACTGGAAACACTTAAAATAAAAAAAGGCCATCACGCAGGGAACATCCCTCCATGACAGGAACCTCTAGAGGGAAAAGGAGTCTATAATTTATTTTGCAACAGGTAGCCCCACTAACACAAGAAATGAAAAGTCTATCATTTCCTCACAGCATTGGCAGAAGCAGAAAAAGTTACAAGCAATCATGCCCATTCATTTCAGCACGAAACATACAAGGTCAAAGTCAAAGGCTAATTAATTAATTGTTCTTTATTAATGCTCAACGGCACTTGGCTTGGCTTATTAATGCTTTATTCTTTGAAGATTAAGTGTGTCAAACACTTCAAAGTATCAGTTTTTACTTAAACCAGAACAGAAGGGTCACCAGTGTGGTTAATCTCACAAACGAGTCCTAAACACAGTGGCTACTGTGTTGTGAGGGGCAAACACGCCAAGTGTGAACAAGGGCCACACAGAATTCTGGGAACAGAGGCTGTTACCTTGTTAGCGTTTTCTCGGGTGCTCTGTCTTCAGTGAAGATGTGAGCATGTGAGAGAAGGACTTGCCTCAAGTTTCTGTGTTGGTCATTCCAGTCCAACTAATGTAACACGGGTTGGAACTCTGAAAATAACACGATTTCTACTTTTATTGCTTTTGCCAGTTTCCGAGGAAAGATCGATGAAGTTGAGTACCTTCTACCGTAACTCGTTTATTTATTTATTTGCTTCGTTCTACCATAAATGCACCAAGAAAAAAACAAATAAAAAAGACATAATCCTACTTTCTTCTAGGTAGGACACACACTGAAGCAAGGCTTCTTCTGTAACTCGAGTTACACAAAATAGTTTTTGTGAAAACAGTGATAGACTGTGTGTGACAGCGGAGGACTGCAAAACCGCTGTCTGTTTCAGCTACGTGAACTACATCGTTAGGAGTCAGTGTACCTCCAAAACCTGATTAAGTAAAAACAGGTAAATAAGTGAAGTTCCTTCTGTGGTCACTTTCCATGCCTCTCCTTCTGGATTGCAAGGAGTGGAAACTTACCGTGTTGTAGACCAGTTAATATGTCTCACCTCTCCAGAGATTCCTGATTGGTTAAAATTTGGGGTGATGCCTAGGAAAGAGTTGAAAATGGAGAAGTCCTTTTTGCAGCCTTGCAGTAGAGCCTAGCACACCCTGCAGCTATCTTTAGGAAAGAGAAGGCGCCAAGGAAATTTCTTCATACCCTTGGTTCAGAACAATTAATCCCCCAAGGGCTAGCTGACACTCCATCCATTGCCAATACAATCATTCCAGAGCTTTTCATTAAACTTCTACTGTACATGGAGGAGAGCAGCTGCCTGGTATGGAATTTATCTTCTCTCAACTGAAATGCTGTGAGTTCTTACTGGCCCTCTTCTGAAGCCTTGCTATGTCCCAGTAGGTCCCTGGGTTGTTTTCCACACCAAATCTATCCACAGCAGTGTTTCCGTTATCTTTATTTCATTGCACGCTGCAAAAAATGTCTGCAGAATCTTGGACAAACTGTTCTAACAGGGTTCATGCCATTTGTGAGGTGAATTACATTGGGAAGTGGTTTTGCAGGCAATGCATAGTAGGGAATGATTGTGAAGGCAGTAATGAGGAAGACTCATGAATCTGCAATCCAAAAATCAGGTATGAAATTAAAAGTAAGCATGCGACATTATAATGGCAGTGTGCTAAATTGTTTTCTAATTGATGTATAGAAGATTACAATATCATTGAGAATAATCATTTGCATATCAAAGCAGAAGGCTTGAGACTTAAGAGTTATATTTTCTGGTATTAAAGCGACTTTTGTGATCTAACAGTAACTTATTAAAGAACTAACAGAAATGTTTTTATAATAAATGATCTTGGATACTCTTCCGTGAATACCATGTTACTGCTAGAATTCCTACGTTAATGTGACTGAAGGACCCTGGGAGAAGGGTCGCTTACTTTAAGACTTTGTCGTATCCTCCAACCACTCCACAGATGTCAAGAAAAGTGTGTGGGGAGGGTGGATATCAATTTAAAAATGTGTTTCACATGAAAATTTACAGTGTAAATTAATTTGTAATTCAAAAATTTATACATAAATTATGTTGTGACCTTGGTTGCAATCCCGGAAATGTGTCAGCACTGTTTGTACCCCCAGTCCCCTGTGCCCCTTCTCCCAGGCCTTCCGTCCCTTCTGCCTTCTCGTCTTTGCGCCCGGGCGGCGGTTGCCCAGTTGATCTTGCACATTTGATGGAACTGAGAAGCACGCTCCTCATCCGTGTTACT
Organism: Heterohyrax brucei; assembly: GCA_028571685.1. NCBI lineage: Eukaryota > Metazoa > Chordata > Mammalia > Hyracoidea > Procaviidae > Heterohyrax > Heterohyrax brucei. The sequence goes on from CM053160.1 coordinate 83,066,953, forward strand.
GCTGGTTTTCAGTTTAACCGCTGGCTGAAAGGTGGGGTCTGGAGGTGGCTTCAGCTCCGAGTGAGCAGGGTCTCTGGGGCCCTAGCCTCAGGGTTCCTTCAGGCACCACCAGACCAGTGAGTGTGAACTTGTATGTTGTTCTACAGTCTTTTCCCTACCCTGTTGCCATCCCTGCCAGAGCAGTCAGCGGCGGTAGTCGAGCACTCTCTAGTTCTTCTGGGGGATGGTGTCAACTGTGAATCGCTTCAAGTCAAAATCCTCCTTTCTTAAGTATTCATAAAAGTTAATCAAGATCAGAAATACTGATTTTCTCAGTTCTTCATTTCCGTGTACAAGTGCAAATGAAGCCTGGGTGTCTGTTCTCTTCCTTAGAACATGATTCGGGAATGAAAACTTGTTCTAGAACCTGATATATGTTTAACACTTTAAAAATATATATTAAACCTTAGAAGCAGAACCTCATATGCAAAGCATATTAAACATAGTTTCACTTTTTAGTTGTGCCTAACACTATGATTCCAGTTATAAGCTAGGAGAAAACTATCACTTATGTCTTTTGCTGTTGTGTGGTGGGTTTTTATTGTATTTGTAATTTCCCTATGGAGTTAAATTTTTATCTTAACAGAGCATTTCTTCAACTACGCTCTAAAGGTGTCATATCAAAATTGATTCAGGAAGGGCTGTCCCAAGTTTGAAGATAGGTGATCATAGTAGCCTCAAGGGTATTTTTCAAAAGAAGACCTACAGATGGTTCCCAGAAGCTTCTTGCTCTCCCAAGAGTGAGATCTTTCTTAATGGTTTGCTGTGAATACAATTTCTGAGAAAGCACCTCTGTTGAGTTAACCATTATGTTACTCAAACAACTGAATAAGGAGTTAAAGAAACAGAAATCCCTTTAGTGAAGGATATTTGTGGGTTTCATTTCTCGACTCTGTATAGCTTTGTAAGTTGAAAAGTCTCTCCTCTGGTAGATGGGTGATTCTGGGGTTCTCTCTTGTCACACCAGGAAATGCAGAAGAACGTGTTTGCCTGTCTCTGTTCCCCTACATTATCAAAGCCTAGTAAGTGATCATGTTAGTGATTATGAAACCACAAGATACCCGACAGTCAGCTGCTTTTGACTCCCTAAATCAGCAATTTGTATTTGATCATTTTGAAATTAACTTTGACCGAATCCCAATCAATTTTTCCTTTATTGAGGCCCGTTTCATCCTGTGACAAATACATGGCCCAAAGAACTTCCTTTAAAAGAGCACAGATAATCAAGGTGCGTTGTCCCACACCCTCTTCTGAGGCCCCAGAATACATACGTGGTGGATAGTCTAAGCACAAAGTCAGCCACCGGTGTTCTCAAGCCGAGAACGCTGACGTCCTCAGAGGTGTCAGGTGCAGTGACCCAAAAAGTACTTGACAAGACGCTGGAGGACAATGACAAAACAATGAGCTTGACTCTGACTACATGACATAATTAAATTTGAGTGACAATCTATCAAAATGAAAACACTGTCCCAGGAAAATTAGACAGGCAGGAAAGAAGAAAGTCGTAACGAGCGACCTTTCAACAACCAGTATGTCATGAAGTACACATCTTCACGACAAAAGTCGAAAAGGTGACCCCTCCACCTCAGTGACATCCAGAGATCGGCATGAAAAGTTCTATGCCTTCTTTTTTAATCTGCTAAACTAATCGAAGCCAATGGGAGTCAGATGTTCCGTTAAGCATGTGTCTGATCTTTGGGGATTTTAAAACCGTGTGATCTCAGCTGACGCAGTTCGTCTGGGTGTGCTCGCCTCCACATCGTGTCACAGACCTTGCAGTCATTGTCTTCGCCCGGACTAGCCTGCCCATGCCCAGGGACAAAGGCATTTCACAGTCACAGAGCTTTGGAGGAAAGATGTTGCCAAATACATTCTAGATTCCTGCGGCAACGCTGTCAAAATAAGGAAGCATTAAAATATTTGAGGTGGTTATTAAATAGTCTTTTAGGAAGGTAAATTTTGTTACCATCTGCAGTTATTCTTAGATATGTATAAGGCATGTTGTGCTTCTATATTCAAAAGTGGGCAAGTCACTGACATGCATTTTCAAGTTTATCAAGAAGTACCAACTAGTATGCAAGTGTTCTTTCACTGTCCGGCTGTATAGTTTTTAACATCTTATAGTGCTTTAGATGAAGTATATACAGCAGATGAGTTTCCCATCCAGTAACTCACCCACAGATTGTTCCATGGGAACTGTCCCCATCCTCCAGTGTGTCAGCGTCTGCCCCGTTTCCTCCTTGGGTTCCCCTTTCCCGCTGATCCAGTTTCCCTACCCTTTATGTCTTCTCATCTTGGCTTTGGGCACACGTTGCCCATTAGGTCTCATCTAGCTGAATGTTGTCAGAGACATCCTCACGGGTGTCACTGTTTGTTTAATAGGCCTGCCTGTGTTTGACTGGGAGGTCACGGTCATGGATTGGCTTGTGTCCCCCTAAAGGTGTGTGGCTGCTCGGCTGGGCCCTGATTCCTGGTGCTGTGTGATATTCCTCCCTGCTGTGAACCCTGCCTCTCTGATGTTCATGACGGAGGATGGGCAGGACTCAGTGTGTAAGACTGTTGTGTGCCTTGAGGCCCTCCTTGAGATACGAAGGAAAGAAGCTAGCAGAGAGATCGGGGGACCTCACACCACCAAGAAGCTGTGCCAGGAGCTGAGCTCATCCTCTGGAGAGGGCCAGGGTCTCTCTGCCTCAGAAGCCTCCAGTCCCGGGGTTGATTGATGACAAGGACCTTCTTTCAGAGCAGGAGCGAAAGCCTTCCCCTGGAGCTGACACCCTGAATGTGGAGTATAAGCCCACTGGACCGCAACAGAATCAGACTTCTCTTGTTAAAGCCATCCACTGCTGGGATTTCTGTTACGGCAGCACTAGATGACTAAGACAGTGAACTCAAGGGGATGCCTCAGTTCCAAGTTAGAGAGGTGTCTTAGGGCCATCATCTCAGGAGTTCCTCTGCAGTGTTTTAGGACGGTTCAACTTTGTCTTTTTTTTATGAATTTGAATTTTATTCAGCATTTTTCTCACACTTCAGCCGGGACCTGTTGTGTACCCCTAGGCAGAGACAGGGGCAGTGGGAGTGGGGCACGCCTGGGTTCTCGGCTGTTGGGCTGGAGGACACTGGTCTATGTGGGCCGTTAGTCCAGTGAGCTGGCGGCTTCCTTGGGTCTTTGGGTTGGTTTGTTTGTTTGATTGTTTGTTTCCCCACACTCCTTTGCTCCAGACAGGAGGTGACAGATAGTTGCAGCTTAGAGTGCCAGTCTCAAGCTTTTGGACCCAAATACTGCTCACTGAAGGAGGAGGGAGAACACTGTGTTCACGAGCTAAGTGATGCGCCCACTGGCTTGGGTGACCTTCAGCCCGATCACTCAGTTCCTGGAGCATTAGATTACGTCTAGGAAGTTTGTGTCACCGTGCTCCCTGTGTGCTCTATTACGTATGTATGAATGTGTGTGTACTGCTAACTGTAGTCTTACCTAGACACACACACGGGTATGCTATTATTTAGCGTGTGTGTGTGTGTGTGTGTGTGTATCGCCTGTTGTTTCTGCTGTTGCAGGACTGTGTCTGTGACAGTACTTACCAGAGTTGCCCTTTGTTCTTGCTCCCTTCTCAGTGCCTTCCTTTGCCACAGTCACTTCGTCCCGATGTCCCCTGTACTGTATATTGCTTTTCCTGTCAACACAATTAGCAGGTGCCTACTATTTGGTTGAGAACCCTGGTGACGCAGTGGCTAACTGCTGCGTCTGCCACCCATGAGGCCAGCGGTCTGACTCTGCCGGGCGCCCCTCGGGAACTCTGTGGAGCAGTTCTCTGATTCCCTGTTGGTGGGCTGTGAGTCAGAATCCCCTCAAGGGCAGTGGCTTTGCTTCGCTTTACTGTTTAGGTAGTGGTTGTCCTTGAATTTTTTTTTCAATTTTTAGTGTAAGCTTATTTGTTTTCTGATTTTGTCAAGTCTGTTTTTCTGTAAGAGGTGATGAAATATAGATCATTAACCAATCCTTTAAGAAAAAAATAAGAAATAAGTTACAAATAAATGATATAAAACTAAACTATAAAAGCATCAGAAAAACATCAAAAAAATGTATGTATAGTCTTGAGATAGATAAGACCTTCAAAATCACCCAAAATCTAAATATCATGAAGAAAGTTGACAGATTGAGCATGGTAAAAATTTAAAAGCTGTGTATGAAGAACGAGACCATTTTAACCAAAAATCAAACCCGCAGCTACCAAGGGGATTCCACTGCACAGGAATCCTTTAGGACAGAGCAGAAGGGTCCCATCGGGCTTCCAAGCCTGTCATCTTTTGCAGAAGCAGACTGCTATACCTGTCCCCCGTGGAGCTCTTTGTGGCTTCAAATTGCTGACTTTTTGGTTAGGGCTACCTGTCAAGCGCTTAATCACTGCACCACCAGGGCTTCCTGATACTGTTTTAAAAAGTTAAATTATAACCAACGGAGCAACCAAAACTATCTGGGACATAAATAACAAAGAAATAATAAGCCAAGTGCCGTCGAGTCGGATCCGACTCATGGCGACCCTAGGGGCCAGGGTAGAACTGACCCCCAGAGTATTCAAGGAGCGCCTGGTGGACTTGAACTGCCGACCTTGTGGTTAAAAGAAATAATAAATATCAAAAAAATATTAAAACTTTCTGCCAGCCACTAAGCAAACAAAACAAACCCATGAAAAAAGTGTCACATACATGCTAAGGTAATTCATGCAAAACGCAGTGCACATGACCAGTAAACATACGGAAAAGATTTAAGTCTGCTGGTAATCAGAAATATATATCAAAACAATACATTGTGGTGTTTTAGTCCTCTGGTACTGCCCTGACAGAAATACCGCAGAGTGGGTGGCTTTAGCAAGGAAAAGTTTATTCTCACACAGTCCAGTAGGCTGCAAGTCCAAATTCAGGACGCCCAGGTTTTCCCTCTGTCAGCTCTGAAGGAAGGTCCTTGCGTTGTGGCAGTCTTTGTTCAGAGAGACCTTGACTCAGAAGTCTCAGGCCTGAAGGACGCGCTCTGCTCCCGGCTGCTTTCCTGGTGGTGTGAGGCCCCAAGTTCTCAAAGCAAACCTGCACGTTCTGCACAACTCTGCCCATCCACCCTCATTAACATCACAGAGGGAGGAATTCCAACACGGAAGAACGGCACAGGGTGCCTGGAACCGTGGCCCAGCCAAATTGTTAGAGATCTGGGGGGAACATATTCAGTGCTTGACACAGAGATTTCTCTACCCTTTTGTCTGACAAACCTGAAGATCCTCAGTAACAGTTGTTGAGTACTGAGACCTTAGAGACCAAATTCTGGATGCTTTGAGTATCATTTGCTATGTGAATTTAGAAAGTTAGAGAATTCCCGTCAAGAGTAAGAACGTGCGGTCCCCTTCACTGGGCAGTTACACCGCCGGGAGTTGATCTTGCAGAAGTACTTCCAGCGATGTCCGGATATCGTCTGGACCAGACTGGGCTCACCGATGGAGCCTTGTTTGTAACTGCAAAAAGCTAGACACAACTTCGTTTGCCTGTTACTGGAGACCATTTCCAGAGTGGAATGTCATTAAGATAATGTTCTGATGTGGAAAAAAATCTCTAAGATTATCATAGTTTCGTTTCAAAATAGAAGGTCATAAATAATATATTGAACGTGGTGCACTGATTCAAGTATATTTATGTACGTGTCTCTGTATACAACAAAAGGAGACCCACTGGCATCCAGTCAGTTCTGACTGCTAGTGACACTACGGGACAGAGGAGAACTGCCCCGCAGAGCTTTCAGGGAGCGGCTGGTGGATCTGAATTGCCAATCTTTTGATTAGCAGCCGAACTCTTAACCACTGCTTTGTGTATGTATGTGTATTAATTTATTCCACACATATTAACTTTCAGTAATACAAAGAAAAGTGAGGCCAAAACAGGCGCTAAAACAAGCCTTCTAGCTTCATGGTCTTGCAACTCAGTGGGCAAAAGGGTCAGGCAGGTAGTAAAAAAAGTGAAACAAACCAGTACGAGTATTGTATACACTTCCCTGAAAGGCTCAAACAACTGTTCTGGGAAAGAAAAAAAAATCAGCAGCTAAAATTAGAAGAACCTCCTTCAGTCAGGTTGGGCAGAAGAGGCCTCTCCCTAGTGAGGTGGTGCCTAAATGGAAAAAAATACTCAGAAAGTAGATCAGTTCTTCAGAGGCTTGGGTGGAGAGGATAGAAAAGGGGAGGCATGTGAGCCACACAGCTGAGACCTGGGGAAGGGAAAGGTGACCGGGATACAGGTAGATCTGGGGTGACGACCAGAGGGGGAGAACTCTCACTTGTCCCTCAGCCTGTGGCAATAGGTACGGGGGTGCGTAAAGGGCTGTCCTATCCCACTCTGTGGAATTTTTTGCTGCTTCAGTATTTTACTAAGAGAATGTAACCATAAACATTATGTCACCAAAATGATAATAATCATTACCATTTAATTATCAAAGTTAAGACTGGAGCTGAAAACGTAGCTCCAGCAGACAACTCAGGTTGATAGGGTCTGACCGCGACAGTGGGCCAGCGGGTCTTATCGGAGCTTCTAGTCGGGGGAGAAAAAGAGTGATTTTTACCACGAAGTCGTTTTTGAAAGCCTGACAAACTGTTGCTTTCTTTATGACTGGAAAACGGCTCACCTTCCCCACGGGAGGTGCTTTCATTCTGACTGAAGGCATGTGAACCCCGCGACAGAATTCTGTCGTTAGTATTTGCGTCTTAGTGTTTTCCTGGTTTGCAGAGCGATGTGTTATCATCCAGGGTCTGCGGTGTGTCCTACTTTTGTGTACAGGAATTCTCGTGCAGCTAGAAACCTAGGCTGACGCTGAGAAATGGCAAAGCACTGCTGTGACTGCTGTCAGGCGGGCTCCCTCTCGGGGCGACCTTTAGGGTAACAGGACGAAGCGCTTTCAGTGCTGTGCCGCGTTGGTGACCGCGCTGCATCTGAGCCCACTGGATCCACCACCACTGTGCCAGGCCGTCTCACCAGGGCCCCTCGCTTTGTCTGCTCTCCACTTGACCAGCCATAATGGCCTTTTCTAGTAAATGGTTTGTCCCAATGATGTGACCAAAGTTCCGTGAGTCAAAGCCTCACCATCCTCCCTTGTGACGAAATGTTCTGGTTATCTGCCTTCCAGGACTGATTGGTCTGGCGGTCCACAGTGTATGCAAGATCCTTTGCCAGGACTGTAATTGGAATGCACCAGTTCTTCTTCTGTATTTCTTTTTCATTGTTCAGCTCTCATATTCACGTGAGATGACTGAAAAGACCGTAGCTTGGGTTAGGCCACCTTAGTCATCAGAGTGACACCTTTGCTTTTTAATGTGGCCAGTTGGATCCGACTCAGCGGCACTTGGCTTGGCTAGTGTTAAGTATACTGTCTGTTGTGCTCTAAGCCACCTATGTGTAAGTCACTGTCGTGGATGCTTCTATAGTGCATTTTTCAGCGCTGTGATGTTTTTGTGATGACTTCAAACATCTGTGTAAAATTTACTTGTAATGTGACGTTACAGGTAGAGAATTTCTGAATTTAGAAACAGAAGCATGTACACAAGTAGTCCTCGAAATGGATTCTACTTATGACAAACCGTGCTTACAACTGTTGTTTTTTACTTCTCATCATTAGAATGCGTGCTGTGTACAGTGTGGTAGCATCACGTTGTCGTTCTCAGCGCTGCACTCAGACACTAAGTCAGTGAAGAGCTGAGCTGGCTTCTCATTTGTTTTACATTTAGCTCACCAACGAGAGGCCTTTTCGGCCCTGTCTAGCTGAAGTAGCCTCTGCCAACCTCACCTCATACATGTAGATACATATTTAATTCAGAATAGGTTGCGTCTTTCAAAAAGCCAAGCCAAGTGCCTTCCAGTCGGATCCAGCGTCTTTCAAAGACCGTTTTTATTTTATTCGTCTGTTTTACTTCTTTTCATTATCTGCCTTAGGCTTCTGGAAGCCTTGGTGGTGCAGTGGTTTAGTGCTTTGGCTGTTCACCAGAAGGTCAAGGGTTCCCACTTGCCAGATGCTCCTTGGAAATGCTAGAGGGCAGTTCTACTCTGTCTATAGTGTTGCTATGAGTCAGAATTGACCCAACATCAGTAAATTTGTTTGTTTTTCTTTTAATTGTGATTAAGTAAAAGTATACAATCCAAAATTAATTAGCATGCCCACCTATTCTGCTCTCCTTGCCTGGTGACAGCACATTCCTCCTTTTCATTCTGTACATGTCGTATCCTCTTAACCATTGCCTGTCTCCTCCTCTCCATCCTCTCCTCTCCCATCTAGAAAGAGACCAGTAGGACAGCATCCTATGGATGCATAGAACAATAACATGCACACACCATATGGTCACACTGTGTCCCCGGGTCCAGTCCATTTTTGTCCAAAGTGTTGACCTCAGTAGTGTTTTCTGGACAGGGGCAGCAGCGGGTCTAGGGGCCATGTTACCAGGGGAACCCCCAGGCCATCAGACCATCAGCTGTGGTCTTTTAGTAGAGTTCTTGAGCTGCACCCCTCTTTGTCTTGGGTTGCCACAGGGACTCAACATTGTGTGCCCCATCATACCTCCCTTTGGTGGTGGCCAGTCACCATCTGGTTTTTCTAGTCACATGTTGATATGGTCACCCATTCACATGGGTCTTTATGTCTCCTGGGCTCTTTTTATCTCGTGTCTTTGTTACTCTCAGTGATTTTCTGTTTCAGATGAGTTGGGACCATTTGGTGTACCTCACCTGGGAGCTTGCTAGCTTTTAAGACCCCAGATACCACTCACCAATATGGGGTGCAGAAAACTTTCTTAGCAATGGTCCAGTTATACCAATTGGCCTTGATGTCTCCTGAGAGCATGGTCCCCAGAGCCCACCTTTGCTTTTCTATCCTTGCAGTATTAAGATTAGAAGAGTTTTCAGTTTACATTGAAGTCCAGTTAAGTTGATCTGCTTTCTACTGTGTGCTGTCACTGCTTTCACCCAACCAAATTTCTATCAGCTAGCCTCTGATCAACCTTCCCTTCCCTCCCTCCCCACTCTTGCAGCCATCAAAGGGTCTTTTCTTCGGTATGTAAGTCTATTTTTAAGCCCTTATAGCAGGGGTCGCATACAATGTTTGTCCTTTTGCTACTGACTGATTTCACTCAGCTTGTCTTCCAGCTGAAACCAGGTTATGAGATGCTTCCTAAAGCCATCACTGTCCTTTGTCATTGCATAATGTCCCACTCAGTATATATACCACAGGCTGTTTATCCATTCATCTGTTGATGGGCATCTGGGTTGATTCCGTGTTTTTGCTATTGTGGACTGTGCTGCAATAAACATTCACGTACATGTAACTGTTTGTGTGACAGCCTTTGTTTCTGTAGGATACATTCTGAGAAGTGGGATTACTAGATCAAATGGTGTATTGTTTCCAGCTTTTGAAGGAAGCACCAAATTGCTTTCCATGGCGGTTGTACCATTTTCCCATCCCACCAGCAGTATAGGAGAGTTCCAGCCTCTCCACAGCCTCTCCAGCATTTGTTGCCTTGTGTTTCAGGATTATGGCCAACCTTGTTGGGCTGAAATGGTATCTCATTATAATTTTGACTGGATTTCCTTATAGCTAATAATCATGAGCATTTCCTCATGTGTCTTTTGGCTGCCTGGATGTCCTCTTTGGTGAAGTGTCCTCTCTATCTCCTTTGCCCATTGGTTAATTGGGTTATTTGCCTTTTCCTCTTTGATATTTTGCAGTACCTTGTATATTATGGAGATCAGATGTCGGTCCTACATGTAGTTGCCAGATATTTTTTTCCCATTCAGAACATGGTCTTTTAACTCTTTTCATAAAGCCTTTGGATGAACAAGTGTTTGATTCTTAGTAGTTCCCATTTATCAATTTTCTCTTCTGTTGATCGTGCTTTGTTTGCCAGATTTTGAAGTGTACCTAAACTGTGTATTAAAACTTTTGTTGTTGACTGTGTTTTTCCTTGCATGAGCTTTATCATTTTTGGTTTGATAGTTAGGTCTTTGATCCATTCTGAGTTAGCTTTTGTGTCAGGTGTGAGATATGGGTCTTGTTTCAATTTTTTTTTTAAGCATTTTGCCTCTGATGTTCAAATATCATATTTGTAAAGATACCAATAACAAAATCAAGAAAAAAAACAAACCCAGTGCTGTCGAGTCCATGCCAATTCATAGTAACCCTATAGGACAGAGTAGAACTGCCCCGTAGAGTTTCCAAACAACACCTGGAGGATCTGAGCTGCTGACCTATTTGTTAGCAACCTTAGCACTTAACCACTGTATCACCAGTGGTTAACAGAAACAGTTATATGACTTACCTCAGAAGCATCTTACTACAGTCATTAGAATGGAGTCCTGTCATGAGTGGGAGACCACCTGTCCTTGGATGATGCTGTCTAGCTGTCAACAGGAAGTCATTAGAAAGTTGTCCCTACCTTGGGAAAGGTTAAGGGAAGAATGTGATCCATACGGTAAACAACCTCCCTAAGGCAGCTGTGCATCTGCACACTGTGATAGAGAAATGTGACGTTAATCAACTCTCTGTAATTGGCCTGGGACATAAATCTGTCATACAACAACTCCTTTAACTTCTAATAAATCAAGTATTGATAAACTGGCCTTGAAACATAAATATGTCACAGAGAAAATTTCCTTAATTGGAAAGAAAGCATACTTATCTTGTTAAATCCCATGGGGCAACTCTACTCTGTCATATTGGGTCACTGCGTCAAGTCAACTTGACAGCAACGAGTTTGGTTTTTGATTTTTTGTATCTTGATTAATCCTGACAGCCCTCATCCTTATCGTGCAAATTCAAAGTAAAGAGATCGTACAGAAACTCTCCATTTCTAGTCACTTGCAGACCTCTCTGACTCTCATTTTCTCTGAAGACTGACAGCCTGCTCAGATGCTGCCTACTGGGACCACTGAGACCTGCCACTGGGACTCTCTGATTTTGAGTGCTGGTTGAGTCTTTCTTTGAGACCTCTCATTAAACATAAGAGACTGAAAGCTAAAGATTGTGACTCCAGTCATGAAACTAACATCATAATTGTACATTCTGATTCTCTGGTGCTAAAGGAATGTCTTGAGGTCTTAAAAGCATGCTTAGCCATAACTATTTGGCAATAAACTGAACGAGTTTAAACATGACAAACTTTGGTTATTCTCAAGATGAGAATCTTCCAAGACAAAAATCCTTGCAAGGTTATGTCAGGAAATGCCAACACTGTTAAGTGAAGTTTGAAATTTCTCCAACATTCTCTTTCTACAGATGTGAAAACTGAGCCTTGAAGGGATAAAGTAACCTGTCAAGGTGATAGAGCTGGTTAATGGGCAAGCCGATCTTCTGAATCAATGCTGGGCCTCATTTTTAATACATAAAGACAGGTTTTTTATTTCAAATGTAACTTGTGGCACGGGGTATCAGTTATTTGAAATAACATGGTATTTCAAATCTGGGATAAAAAACCCTATAGCAATGTGCAAAACACGTGATAAAGTAAAACAAATCCCTATACCTGCCAGTGGAATCCTAAGTTCTGGGGAAGATGCCATCAAAACAATCTGCCACCGTCTTGCACAGTACGCACCCCATCCCCGGATCCCCACCCCACCTGGAGACCTCCTCAGAGACAGATTGCTCAGCTGAGGGAGACAGCTCTCAGCACACTTCAGACTTCATTTGCTTTCCATTTCTGGGACCCAACTCTAGAATGAGAGAGATTGATGATAGCTCGTTTAGTAGGACAAGTGTGAGTTAAACAGAAAGACAAGCACGATGAGTGGAAGAGTCTGGGATGATAAGACACACAACAGAAGATCCTGGCCACAAGACCCTGCACAAAACTCTTGTGAAACAAAACACAAGCAGCACTCTATTGATCCACTTTTTGTTGAATGGCTCCACAGTCATCAGTGGTTGTTTGAAGAGATTTTTGTGTGTGGCACAGTCTTATAGGGCAGAGGGTGGGACTGTTGTGGCAATTGGGGCCAGTTGTGGTCTGACTCAGAAGCTGACGTAGGAACAGCATCACCTGTACCACCCTTTTCTCATCTCTACTCAAGTTGCTCGAGTTCTTTGACAGATACTTAAACATGAAATAGAAATGGTTTCTATTTTGGACATGTGCTCATTCATCCATTTGTTATTCATCTGACAAAGAGATCTTGTCAACTGCATGGCAGGCACTGGCTCGGGAACAGAAGACAGATGTGAGATGAGTGCTCCCGTGGTTTGAAGTGATTTAATTCTTGCCTTTCATGCAGGAGACGCAGGTTCAATTCCTGGCCCATGCTCCTCAAGTACCACCTTTGTGTCACTGGAGGATTCTGTGTTCCTGTGACACTGAACAGGTGTCAGCAGAACTCCAGACTGGACAGACTAAGGATAAAAGCCTGGAGATCCACATCCCAAACTCAGCCCTTGAAAGTTGTGGGTCACAGCAGTCTGAACCTGGTGTGCATGGGGTGATCGTGGGTCAAGGTCAACAACATGGGCAGAAGAAAGAAAAGCCAAGGAGCAATGACACATAACTGTGCAGAGGTGAATGGTCAGGAAGGAACTGAGAATGTAGGAGCCTGTGGCCAGGGAACTGACTGCGTCCTTCTTTTACAGGTAAGGGAAGTGACTACAAGAAAGACTTGAAGCGAAAGAACGAGTAAACACAAAATCCTGGAAGCCAGGCAGTGGATGTCATAGTGAGAAGCTTCCGAGTATTAGCAGCACAGTACGCAAGCAGTAACTGCTGAGAGAGAAGCGGAAGTGTAATCAGAGTGTCTGTAAAGCGAATTAAATGGACGGAGTGCAAGCTCGAGGGTAGCGGGGAAACCACCGAAGGGTTATAAAGACCGTACTGCTACCGGCACTGGCGAAGGGCTTCTAGATCTGAGACGATAACAACCCAACTGAAGTTTGTAGGGGTATATAAAAGTAACGACCCTTGCTGCCCAGTAAGTACTTTCAGTGAGTGTATTCATATTCCTGCTGTGAACGACTGGGTCATGGAGCGGCCAGGGGAGGAAGGTTTGCTCTAGCTTCAGAGAGATTATCCTAAATCCAGTGGTTTCCAGCATGCATATATATACACATACATATGTATACATGTGCATTAGAAACAATCCTGGCCTCACATCCACTCAAGATAATCCGAGACCCTGTAATCAACTGGATTCCTAGCAAACTCTACTTAAAATATTGCAGGCAAGACTCCCAAATATGGTAACAATGAATAATAGCCAAGTAATAAATATTGATGAGAAGTCAGCTGTATGCAGGGACTAGTCCTTTCGAGGGGTTTGCAGGAGACAATCACAATCCAGATGTGGACTCTTGGAACTGGGTGAAAACCAGCAGGACCTCGAGGAGTCAGCAAAGGAGATGGAGCCACTGGACTATGTCTTTCTTCACCAGCTCCCCGCTGAGGGGACCTTCAGGAGGACATCTCCTACCTGGGACCCATTTACCTCCTCACTCCTGCAAATAATGACACAACAAGTAATGACACATTTGTTGCATGCCAGGCACACGCGTGGTCGATGAGAAAACCAGGCCACACGGTAAACCCCATTTCTGCCCTCTGAAATTTAAAACCTAGTGAAAAAGGTGAACCATAAAGAAATCACACGTATGATTAGAAGCATACTTCCACGGGATCGAATGTAGTCATCTGAGAAGACAAGGAATCCTGGTTTTAATCACATCAACCACGGACCTACCAAATACATACAGCGTTGATACAAGCAGTGACCACTTTCAGTTAACGTGTCGTCTGCGTACAGTTCTCAGAAGCTGGCCTTTTACAGTGTTCTCTCATATTACCCCATTTTGCACTAAAGTGCTTGATCGTGAGCGTTTCTCGGTGTTCCCTCTTAGCCTCTGATTCAAGAAAGGCACCTGATGCCTGTGGTTTGGTGCTATGCAGCTAACCAAAAGGTTGGCACTTCGAATCGGCCAGGTGCTCCTTGGAAACTCTGTGTGGAAGTTCTCCTCTGTCCTCGGGGGTCTCTGTGGGTCAGAATCGACTCAGTAGCTGTGAGTGTGGGTTCGGTTTTGTTTTTTATTGAAGAATGAACGTCTGAAAATTGTTAGGGTGCTGCCTTCACCATCTTGCTTTTCAAATCTGCCTCCTTGACTGGTTGGAGCTCAGATCTGACACCAGAACTTTTCCAGACCACCCATCCCCTTCAGCCCTGCAGAGAGACCATGAGACCAGATCCTTGGTTTTCCTTCTTTCCAGTCTCAGCAGTTTTAAATTTTCTTCACACAAGAACAGTGCTCGCTAGTTCATATATCCCCTCTGGGAAGAACTCTTGCAGAGTCCCAGAACCGACATGATTAATTCTGGGTGATGATTATGACAGTAGAGTTATTACTCAGACCATCGTGGGAACTCAGCGAAATCAAGTGACAGAAGCTGAAAGAAGTGGATCAAAATTAACAAAAAAAAAAAAAAAAAGAAGGGAAAATCCGCTGGGGAAAGTGAAAGGAGAAACACATGTGATTTGCCAGGGGTGCTTAATGGCACACATGACCATGCAAAGGTCAGTGTCAGGTGAGCACAGGATTCTAAATTTGCTCTAACTGTACTTCCAAAAGGAAATCCTGGTAGCGTAGTGGTTAAGTGCTACAGCTACCAACCAAAAGGTCGCCGGTTCTACTGTCTATAGGGTCACCATGAGTCAGAATCGACCGACGGTGGTGAGTTTGGGTTTTGGTTTGGTACTTCTAAGAACCTAAGGCCTGGATGCCCGCTCGCCAAGGGCTTCAGAGGCAGCATGAAGGAGAAAATGAACATGTCATTCATGAGTTTCCGTGCCTCTGCCCTTCAAATCACTCCACCTGTTCACCAGCTTCCATCCAGATTCTTGACGCATACGGGTAACACCGTAAGGTGTTTGACATTGTTTGATTGTGCCACTGAGTTGTTTCATCAGCCAGACGTATTCATGATTTTTGTTAAGTATTGTGTCTTCCATGTTGTCGCACCATCCCTTTTAGACAAAATATCTACAGGATGTTGTTATGAGTTGGAATCAACCCCATGGCTGTGGGTTTGGTTGGATTCTGGAAATATGGAAAGAAGTCGGAAAGCATTTGGCACACAACAAGGAGTAATAAGTTTTCCCCATCCTTGGCCTTTTAAAATTTTGATTTCACTGCAAACTTGAGACAGTCAGCCACCGATGCCTGTGTCTGTGCATGGGAACCAAGTGAGCAAAGGAGCTACGCTAGAGAATTCTGTTGCAGGCAGTGGCAGCCCCGTGGTCTGTCCAAGGCAGTAGGAAGGCAGAGAAGGCGGCCGAGTTCTGTGCTGCCTGCACCCCGCGCGACCACCGTTGGCCGCTGTCGTCCCTCCACGACAAGAGCGACAGCCCCACCAGATGGTCCCACGGGAGGTGTGGTGGCTGTGGTCCCTCGCCTCCCACGGCGCCCACTCATTTCCCGTGCCTGACCCTCCAGCTATTCTGGCAGTTCTTTGAATTACCCAATATCCTGCCAATAAAAACTTTTCTGTTTAAACCAGCCAGAGCTGGTTTCTATTGCTGGCCACAAAACACTGTGAATAAAGCAGAGATATTTATGGCACCCTGAGGCCCTTAGAGTACCACTTCCTGGATGTGCAGAATGGCACCCTAAATGTGTAACTTGGTACATTTCTTGGGAACCAAAAGTAGAGGTAAAATAGACCTGGACTTATACCGTGTGGGCTGGTCTTGTCGTAATAGCAGACTTCAGATTGTCATAGGAACTCCACGTAATAACCCTGGAAAATCTCCAGAGTGAAACACTGTCATAAAAGAAAGAGGGCCCATTTTGGGCTCTTTGTGTCTGGGTTCGGCCTGAAAGTTACTGGAATAGGGACAGTTCAGGCAGAGTCACTGACTCCTCCACGAGCAAACTAACACCAACAGTAGGTTTAGGTCTCTAGCACTCTTTGGCTGATTTTTTTTTTAATGTTAGATTTCTGGTAGATTAAAAAAAAAAAAAAAACAGTATCTGAAGTGAACATTCGTGACCCTCTCCTCACTTCACCCATCAGTCACTGAAGTGCCCTGAAGAAATGTATCCTTCTCCCAAAGTGCCCAATTTAAAACAAGCGTGTGTGGCATGGCGGATTTTGACACATGCATCTAAAATTATTTCCCTTGTTTCAGTTAAGAATACACCCAGTTATGAAGACCAGCAAATACTACTGCGGGAGGTAATAAGTGGTTTATTTCTTATACTTACAAACATCCTGGGTAATCCCACATGCCAGCCGGGCCAGCAGGAACCCAGAACCCCGCAGCTCTCTCTCCTGCTGTTTTTCACAAGGGCTTTCCTCCCGGTGGCCGTGGCTGCGAGGTTTCCTGCTCCTCTAAACACCGTTTTCACTTTCAAAACAGAAAAAGGCACAGGGAGTAGACGTAAAACAAAAAAGTCTTTTCTTGGAGCGAGTTTTTTTAATGTGTTAAATGACACTGTCGTTGTCCTGACATGTGTCCACGATCACTGGTAGGTGCCAAGAAGGCTGGGATGTCAGCATCGGCTTGCTAGCACCCCCAGACAGGAAAGCAGGGGACGGAGGGGTCAGGACAACCACGGGGTGAGTCAGTCGGCATTCTCAGCCACACCTCGTGATACAATTTCTATCAAGCCGACCCGATGATTCCGAAGTCTGAGGAAAGCCCGACGACCGAGCTGTGCTTGTTCTTGTTCTTATTTACCTGCCCCTAAGTAAACTGACTTCATCACAGTTCCCATTTGGAGGGACACAATGACCCGTCTTTTTCCGCCCTTTATGTTGTTGGAGATAATTGCCTACATTGGTTGTGTATTGCTACCTGACAAATTACATCAGAATGTTATGACTTCACACAGCAGACATTTATCACTTCACCGTCTCCACGAGCCAGGAATCCAGGTGTGGTTTTGCGGGGTGTCTCCGCCCAGAGGCCCCCACAGGCTGCCGCCAGGGCGTGTCAGCAAGGGCCATGGTGTCCCCCCGGGGCTCAGCTCGAGGAGACGCTGCCAGCCGCGCTCAGCCCTTGCCGTTGGGTGTCCTTGGCTCCTGGTCCCGAGGACCTCTGCTCAGAGCGGTTCCCAGCGTGGCAGCTGGTGTCGGTCAGAGCCAGCAAGAGGACGAGAGAAGAGAGCAAGACAGACAGACAGACAGACAGCACAGCCTCCCTGTAACTTCATCTCAGAAGTGACACCTCATCATCCTTTGTCAGATGCTCTACAGCAGAAGGAGCCCTGTGGCACAGTGTTTAAGAGCTCAGCTGCTAACCGAAAGGTTGGCGGTTCCACCCCCAGGGTCTCCACAGGAGAAAACCCTGGTGATCTGCTCCGTAGAGTTTACAGCCTGGGGAACGCTGTGGGGCAGTCCGACTCTGTCACCTCCGGTCTCTGTGAGCAGAAACCGACTCAGAGTCACACAGCGACAGCGTGTTAAGACAGGTCCCCAAGAGGGTGAATAACAGGAGGTGGACCACGAGGGACCCACCTCAGAGGCTGCCCACCACGCAGTCTGTACACTCTGCCGCTTTTCCTGCTGGATTCTTCTTTATGAAAATTCCTTGGTACTTTTAGAAATTTTGTTACTGTAAAAAAATCCTATTTATTTTATTAAATTTTCAAGAGGGTATTAAAGACAGGCTACTGATTAGATACGCTCACTCTCTGTAAAACAGCCCTGCTCAGTCTTTCTGGTTTTAAATTTCCTTATTAATTTTGTTTGGGTCTCTGTTTAGGCGGCCTAGTCATCTGCATAGAAACCCTGGTGGCTTAGTGGTTACCTGCTGTGGCTGCTAACCATGAGATCTGGCAAGCCCACTCCTAGGTGTGTACTCAGAGGCCTAGAAGCAGAAAGTCAAACAGGTATGTGAACACCAATGTTCACAACAGCCGAAACATAGAAACGACTCAACTGTCCACCAACAACTGAATGAATAAACAAAATGTGTTACTTCCGTACAATAATAGTCAATCCTAAAGAGAAATGAAGTCTCAGTACCTTGTCACGACATGCATGGACCTTAAAAAAATCGTGTTGAGTGAAATGAGTCAGACACAAAAGTACAAATATTGCATGATCCCATTTAGATAAAACATGCCCGGAGACAGGAGTCCATGAATGGTTACAGGGCCCGGGTTATTGCTTCAGGGTGGGAGTTTCTGTTTAGGGTGATGAAAACCTTCGGAAATGCCTAGTGGTGTGAGTGACACGGCGTGATGAAGTCATCAGTGCCACTGAATTTTAAAATCACTCAAGGGACGAGATTTTTTTGTTACGTAGATTTTTACCACAGTGAAGTTATTTTTTAAGATCCAGTTTCTCAGTCACACTGGTGACCTTGTAAGGCCAAGGGCTACTGTATTAGTGCGAATAAAATGTTTCAATCCTCCCAGAAACTTCTCTCAGATCACTGTGATTATGTGCAGACACACTTTCCTCTACGATTGTTTCTTTAGTCAGCAGGCTTTCCTCCCAGAATTGCCTGTTTTCTCTGTAGAGCACCTGCGACAGAACACTGTCCCCAAACCTCCAATTGTCTTTGCCTCCTGCATGTGTTGAGAACACCTTGATTAGATATATTTGACATGATAGTTTATTTCTACATAACACCCTCGTTTGGAAGTTATTTTTCCTTCACTACTTCAGAATTGTTATTTTTGCCAGTAATCCGTGTCAGCTATTTTTAATTTGTAACAATTTTTTTTTTCTGAAATCTTTTATAATTTTGTCTTTGATATTTTAAATAAAACATGTCAAGGTTTCGGATTTTCCTTATCAATGACTTCTGATGCTCTGTGTGTCAGTATGATCGGATGTCTTCAATCTTTCTTTAATTCTCAGCCTTTATTTCCAAACAAACTTCTCCACTCTGTTAAATTTTATCTAGTAAGTTAATCAGAGTCTTAATTGACTTGATGGCAATGGACTTGTTTTTTTCTAGTTTTTACTAGGTCATTATTGACTTTTCTCTAGACCCCTGATGGTGTAGTGTTTTAACAGCTCGGCTGCTAACCAGAAGGTCAGCCACTCCCAGGGAATCCTATGTGACAGTCCTACTCTGTCTGATAGGGTTGCTATGAGTGAGAATCGACTCACTGACAGCAGGTTTGGTTTTTCCTAGGTTGACCTTCCTCTTCTATCCTCTCTATATTTAACTTTTTCTTATTTTCCATCTTCTTATCCCTTTCTGGTGCCTTTGCGGAAAATTCTGGTCCCTTAGCTGATTGATGTATCCCTTGGCGACCCCTGCTCCAGTGACGGGTCTCCGTGGGATTCACCTTCGCTGTGGGCTCCTGCTTTGTATGCATAAGGACATTTACCTTATTTAAATTCTTCTTTTGCTCAGGCCATTAATTCTGCCCCCTCTGATAAAGTCCTTGAATGGCTTTTTTCTTTTAAAGGCTAGTCCTCCTCCTCACCATCTTCCCTTTTCCCCCCACCAGCTCGAATTCTGTTGAGACTCCTGATTAGCCTAATTCCAAGTCAAGCCTCACAGAGCATCCTTCGGGCAGTGCGCTACCCCATGTACAGTGGTGATCCCATAATCAGAGAATGGAACACACCAGATTCAGTCATGCTGCCCTTGACAATCATGACTGTGCTGAAAAACAAAGAAACAAATTCCCTAAGCTTTTAAACCGTCCGCCTAACTGAAGGCTATGTGGCGAATGAAAGACCTATGTCAGAAGTAGAGAAATGAAGATGCGGACTGAAGACCAAACACGAAAGCAGGTGCCTCTGGGCACAGGGACAGCGACGGCCGAGGCGGAGGCTTGCTGGAGATGTGGACAGAAAACCGGGAGCTGGCAACATTTAGCACTCGTGGTTCAGGCGAGCACTTCAAGCGCTGTAAACACCTTTTTTCACCATTAAATGTGAAAGTGATGAGTCTGATTCAAGGGTAGGCAGCTTTGCTAGAGCCCTAGATAAACTAATGGTAGAAGGTTATTTGCCACAGGAAATTTTTAATCTGGGTGAAACCTCTTTTTCCTGGAAGAGAATTCCTGAAAGTATCTTCCTCCGTCCTACGGTGTTCTCCTGCAACACAGTGTTCTCACAACGTCCGAACCACAGATGGCCCATTGCGCTGAATGCACTATGGGGTCCTGGTGATTCAGGTCTCCAGTTGTAGGAATCTGGGCATAGGAGTGGAAGCCCAGACCTACTATGTGCTTCCATCCTGTAAATTCGGGAGGTGTGGAAGTGACTCAGGAGAAGACCGGCGTTGTCCCAAACCAGGACTCTCCTCTGCACCCCAAGTCCCACAACACTGCCACTCCCTGAGCTCCCGTATCTGCTCCGACCCAGAACTGCTTCTCCTGTTGTTCTTCATTAAGCCTGGAGAGGGAACCAGCCTCTCCCCTGCGGTGGCGGCCATCAGCGCCCCAGGTCTGCCTTCTCCTGCTGTCCCCTGGCCGAACTAAGCTTGCTGTCTGCCCTCTGCGTCCACCCAAGGCAGCCTGGGAGGAAAGCAGTGTGGTCAGTTAGAAAGCTTCTCCCCACAGGGTCCCCTGGTTGCTGTCGTTGTTTTTCAGAGCCATTCACTCCGCTCTGATACACAGTGGCCGTAAGTGACAAAGCAGGCCTGCCCCGTGGGGTTTGCCAGGCTGTAATTGTTAGGGTAGCGATCACCAGGTCTTTCTCCTGCAGAGCAGTGGTATGCATTCACACACTAGCCTTTCAGCCAGCAGTGGGACACTTAACTGTTGGTGTCCTGAGAGCTGCTGGACCTGGTCCCCAGCACCTGGTGTTTTGAAGATCTGTGCTGCCGTCTGTCTCCCACGAGGTGACCTTATGATTCATTGTCACCACAAGAATTGCTGTCCTGACTCTGTCCTCCGGCACAGCGGTCACAGGTTAAGCTGAGGGAAGGGACCAGCGTCCCATGCTAGTGCACTGTCTTGTCCAGGAGTCTCAGTGTGTCCATCAGAGCTCAAACTCTGGCCTAACTTCCATATAGCCACCGTCTCGGATGAACCCGGAGTAAGTGCTGCCCCGGGTGAAAAACCCATGCCTCTGAGTGGATTCTGACTTGTAGCTACCCTAGAGGCCAAAGTAGCATTACCGCACAGAGTTTCCAAGGAGCGCCTAGTGGATTTGAACTGCTGACCTTTTCGTTAGCAGCCGTGGCACTTACACACTACACCACCAGGGTGGCCTTAATGTGAAAAGGCTCTAGGAAATAAAGCAGCCTGCAGCTTATAGGAAACTCCGTATATCTTTATATCGTTTGAAAATATGAGCAAGGACAAGCTCTACTTGAAAAAAAACCTGAAATGGCCTATAAGTGCCAGCTATCGTGACCCCACATTTTAAATCAAAAGTATATATGAATTTTTCAAAAGTATAAATATAGAATATTGTTGCATCTCCTTAAAGAAAATCCCATACCTTTAGCATCAAAATGGTAGAAATAAATAGTTGGCCCTCAAAGAAATAACTCAAATAATCAACAAACTGTTATACTTCTACTAATCAGTTTCAACAGACAGTTCTGTGCCAGGAATTTCCAAGTGTTTTATCACATATATTTTTGACAGCTACTCTGAGAAGCATTCCTAGACATTTACCAAAAAAAAAAAAACAAAGAAAGAAAGTAAGCTATGATAAGCTTTGACTTGGCCAAGGTCACTCAGGTAGTCAATGTTGGAGCCAAGGTTGAAATCCAAGTGGAACTCTCTTTTATATTGCCTTGTGTGCACTGACTGATGTTGCTTAAATGACTTCAAGCTCCAGGTCATAAGATAAAGGTAATTACTTGGGAAATATTTACATCTGTCAAAAAGGTGTCCTGGATGTACACCTGGAATCCATGCGCTTTGGCTTCATATTTTATTGTTTTCTTCATTTTTTTCCTTGAATTTTTTTCTTTCTCTAAATAAACCTTCACCTTATTTTGGAAACACAGCTCTGCATCTCCGGAATGAACGTGTGGTGGTTGCTGGCTGAGGTCACACAGCCCGGGCACCTGGCTCTGTGGCTTGTCCCACCTGGGCATTTTTGGGGAGCTTTACTCTAGCCAGTTAAGTTAAGAGTCTTTTCTACATTCCAGGGGCTGGAACACAGACTAAGGTTAAGCTAGGGAGTAGCTTCACCAAGGATTATTTAAGCAAAATTTAGCTAAGCTTAAAGTTTTAAATATAAATACATTTTCCTAAACCAGCTCCCTACAATACTCCGCGAGTCTTTTCTGCTCAACAGGTCACCTATGAATTAGAATAGAAAACCACACCAGTTGCCACAGAGTTGATTCTGACTCAGGACAGCCTGTGTGTGACAGAGTAGACCTGCTCTCTAGGGTTCCCTTGACTGTAATTTTCAGTTGAGATAGATCCCCTCCTGTGTCACTGAGTGGATTCAGATCACCAACCTGAGGTAGCTAGTTAAGCTCACTCTGCGCTGTCTTGGGGCCTTCCTCGGAGCAAAGCCTAACTAGAAGGCTCAAGATAACCCCTAATGAACCAAAAGAGCGAAAACACATAGTTGCATGCTTCGTATACCCAAACAGAAGGTACGAGTTTGTTTGTTTGTTTGTTTGTTGTCCTCAGTAATAACAAGCCTTAGGAAAAGGAGAATGGCCTCCTATTTGACTTCTGACTGAGTCGGTCTCCTGAAAGATTGGTGCCTCAGTGAATTTCTCATAAACTACCCAATATGCTTTAAGGAAGACAAAGTCTCCTGAAATGACATCAATCACGGATGGTTTTAGAAGGTTAAGAAATTACCCTTCCTTATCTGCAGGGAAAAACCAAAAAAAAAAAAAAAGAAGTTCAACAGATATGGTCATAAGTCCTGGAGATGTGTGACCTCAGAATTGCAAGTCAAAGTTGTAAATACACACGTGAAAGACAGACATAAAAGGGAATCACCACTGTTATGTGAGTGATTTACAGCGTGAAATAAGATTTCGAGTGACCTATTTGAAAAACTCCTGTTGTTGTGCTTAAGAGCCACCCCGTGTATGAAAGAATGACACTCTGCCTGGCCCTCTGCGACCCCACAACCGTTGCTGTGTGTGAGTCAGCTGTGCAGCCGCTGTGTCCGTCCGCATCCTTGAGGGGCTTCCTCTTTGCCACTGATCTTCTTCCTTAACAAGCATGAAATTCTTCTTAAGGACTGGTCCCTCCTGAGAACATGTCCTATCTACCTGAGATGAAGTCTTACTGACTTTGTTTCTAAGGAGCACAGAAGTTGTTCTTCTTCCAAGACAGATTTATTCATTCTTCTGACAGTCCATGCTGTATTCAGTATTCTTTACCAACACCATAATTCAGACACACAGTTCTTCAATCTTCCTTATTCATTGTCCAGCTTTTATATGTGTATGAGCTGATCGAAAATGCCATGACTTGGGTTGGGTGCACCTTAGTCCTCAAAGTAACATCTTTGCTTCTGAGCATTTCAAAGAGGGCTTTTGCAGCAGATTTGCCCAATACAACACATCATCCGATTTCTTGACTGCTGCTTCCATGGGTATGGATTCTGGATACAAGAAAAACGAAATCTTTGACAACTTGAGTATTGTCTCCATTTATCATGATGTTGCTCATGGTCCAGTTGTGAGAATTACTGCTTCCTTTCCACTGAGGTGTGATCCACACTAAGGGTAAGGGGCTCGGGTCCCCATCGGTGTGCACTTTAAGTCCTCTTCACTTTGACTTAGCAAGGTTGTGTTACCTGCAGGTCCCAGGTTGTTGAATCATCCTCCAATCCTGATGCCAAGTCTCTCTTCATATAGTCCTGCTTCTTAGATTATTTACTTGGTCTTTAGATCGGAGAAGGACAAAGATTTAACTCTAATGTACATCTTCTCTGCTTCTAAACCACACAGTATCTGCTTGTTCTGTTCGAACAACTGTCTCTTTGCCTCTGTCTGCACGGGCACAATTAAGAGTTTGGGAATTTCCATTCTTTGGAATGCCATCCATAGTTTGTTATGGTCCACACAGTCCAAAGCCTTTACATAGTCAATAAAACACAGGTAAACATGGTAAACATCTTTCTGATCTTCTTTTCTTTCAATTCAGGATCCATTTGATGTCAACAATGATATCCCTTGTTCTGTGTCCTCTTCTGAATCCAGGTTGAGTTTCTGGCAGTTCCCTGTCAAAATGCTGTTAAAGAAAAAAAAATACTGCTTCTCAAAAGGACATGACGTAGAAAATATGATATGAGAGAATATATTGTCGGGGGCGTAGCTCCAGTGACGAGAAAGATCTACTGCCAAAGATAGGAGGTGTGTGAGGAGCGTGGATTAAAGCGTTTGACAAAAGACAGGGGTGGAGAAAGCAATGTTGTTCAATTATTACATTGTCTAGTAGCAGGATTGTAAATGTATCGATAAACTAAATTGATTAAAGAAGTTATCTGTTTGATTACTGAATCTATATTGTTATATGGTCATACAAGGTCTGAAAATTAAGTCCATGAATTTAGTTGTTCTAAGTGCTGCATACTTCGTTGCTGAATATCACTATGGTCACCTTTGAAGTCCTCTACTTGGGAAGCTATGCACTGATGCCAGCACCTAACCCACCCTTCAAAGCAATTTTCAAACTCTTTCTAGAATGGCCATCGTGCACAGTGGCACAGAGGCAAGTTCATGAACTTCATTATATAGTAGTCCGTGAGGGAGTTTTGAGCCAGTAAACAAAAGCTGTATTGGAACCCCCTCCCTACTCGCCTGATCTGACCCCTAGTGATTTTTTTCTTTATTCAAATATAAAGGAAATATTGAAAGGAAGGCATTTGGATGACTTTCAGGACATCAAGAGGGATAGGACAACAGTTCTAATGGCCATTCCAGAAAGAGTTCCAGAATTGCTTTGAAGGATAGATTAGGCACTGGCATTGGTACACAGCATCTCAAGGGGAGTACTTTGAAGGTGACCATAGTGATATTCAGCAGTGAGGTATGTAGCACTTTTTCTAGGATGAGTTCACAAATCTAATTGTCAATCCTCATATAATTAAGATGACAAAAGAAAAAAAATTCCAGAATCTTCTCATTGAGTATTGTCTTAGGCTGGGTTTTCTAGGGAAGCAAAACCAGTAACACGTGTAGGTACAAGGAAAGATTTATAATAGATAGATAGATAGATACAGATACAGGAAACAGCTCACGTAATCACAGAAGCTGAATGTCCCAAGCTCTGGCACAAGCATCACGTGGCCAGGGAAGCTGAGGAACCCAAAGTCAGCAAGTCAGAGACCAGAGTTCTAGATCACCGGTTGTGTAGGTCAGTGGGTCCCAAGCTGGTGGTGAGACAAAGGGACAGAGGCTGGCGAACCCAGGATCGGCAGGTTAGGAAGCAGGAGCGGGGAGACTGGCGAACCCAGGATCGGCAGATCAGGGAGCAGGACTGTCAAGTGCCAACTGTAAGGACTGATGAGTCCAACAGCTGCTAGTTCAAGTCCCGGAACCAAACGCTGGAAGCAGAGAGCAGGAGCTCCTGGCCATGTGAGCGACCAGCCGCCATAGTTAAAGGTCGCGAGATGAGAGCTGAGGGGCAGGGAGCCACCACAAACCCCGCCCTGCCACTTAATACAGCAGCCAAATATGTAGTAGCCAAGTTGACATAATCCTGACCACCACAAGTATCCTTTATATTCAAGGTTAACTGCTACTTGGGCATCTTTGTGAAATCTCCAAATCTCCACCTTATAATATACCCAGATACAGAGCTCAGCGCAGCAGAACGGACCATCCTAACCTCCACCGTCAAGGGACCAGGTATTCCCAGGGATCATAAAGACTAAGCCTAGTCCAGTGGGGCATTTCTGCTTGTTAAAAGTCAAAATCTTCTGTTTAATTCACTTTACTGGGTGAATTATTTGAGATATTAATAATGAGCCAAGCTGAAGATGCAAATAAAAATTACTGTAATTAATTTAATAAATTAGAGTGAATATTTAGCCATCAGTCACCCAGACAATGTTGTTCTTTCACACATGACATTTCCTTAGGAGCAAATAAGATCATTGGGAAGGCAGATCCTTCCGTCTTTACTTCAGAGAAGAGACTCTCAATTCAGTAGATGGGTGGGTAGGAAATCTCAGCTGCATCTCAAAGTGATCGACAGATGAGAGTTACAGGTCATCTACGACACTTCTCAAAGAGGTTATTGGTAACTCATGCTATAAAGGAGAACACTGGTGACAAAAAACTTTATTACAATTGTCTGCTAACATCTGATGGAGTCCCTGGACACAAACAATGAATGTATTTGGCTTCTAACAGAAAGGTGGGCAGTCAAAGTGTATTCAGAGGTGCCTCTGAAGAAAGTCCTGGCAACCTTCTTCCTGTCCTTTGCAATGTAGGCTGTTCAGCGGAATCTCTGGCTTCCACTCACTAGATGCTTGTGGCCTCTCCCTCCACCGTGTACCCTAGGGGAAAATCACACTTGGTTGAGAACGTCTGACCTAGATGTTATATATCCTATATTAAAGCGTCAATAAAAGCCACCCCTATGTTTTCTGGCTAATCAGTTATGAGGAAGGTGAACATGAAATGACAAGGGAGACTGGTGTTAAAAGGTCAGGGGGAGGGATGGAGGTGGACTGCCTCCCCATCTCCCCTCTAAAGCCTTCAGAAGAAGGAGAAAGAAGGAGAACTTGAGTCTGCTTTAGCTCTAAGCAGTGAGCTACCTCACCCCAGCCTTGTGTTCCCCTGGCCCCTGGCGTGCTACCTGCGCCTGGCCTCGTGAGATCTCCGGATGACGGCATTCCAAACACTCCTGCGAGTGCTGGAATTAATCCCAGCAGCAGAGCTGGGCCTGCCCTCCAGTCTACCTTGTTTGCTAACCATGAACCTGTGTTCGCCACCTCAAAGATGTTTTGTCAAACATCCCTGAATAGCAAATATCCCTGCTACAGCTGCCAGTTTTTCAGATACATGCCAGACGTTGCTAACGCTTCTCTCTGGGCTGTGTGTTTCTCCTCCGCCTCCCTCTACTCCTCAGCAGTATGGACACTCTCCGTACCACAGTGACTCCCATGTTTAGTGTGAACAGACTCTGCTCTTGTTATTTAAGCCAGATGTTAAAAAAAACCAAAGTCAGTGTCATGTGGACTGTATCAGTTTTGCTTGCCTTTTCCAAGTTCACAAAATTGGAAGTCGTTTAATTAAAATCAAGTGGTCTGAGCTAACCTCCCACTTCCCTCTCCATCTGTGGAGCGTTCGCTTCCAGACAGAGTCAGGCTGCCCCAGTTTCTCTGGGCTGACACTGGTCCAGCTCATTCTGCTTGGTGTCAACACGCACAAGCGACACCGCTTCCCTGAAGACAGCTGCTCCTTGATACGGAAGGCCTGGTTTTCCCTGGCTCCCCATTTTCAGAGGAGATTGCAGCTGTACACCTTTTGGCTGGCAAGATGCATCAAAGAAGGTACCAATTCTTCTCTAAACTCCCTACGTTTTTCTGATAATCACCGATATTAACTTTATACATTATGATTTGGCAAGCACCTGGGGGAAGGCTCATTCCAGGTTGACCGCTGATGGCCCGTGTCTCGTCTCTTCCTCCTGAGCTCCCTGATGGTGAGTTCTTGCCAGGATTGTTGTGACCTCTTCTCTGTCTCCCTGGCAGTGCCTAACCGATGCCCTCACTGGGCTGAATTCTATTCTAAAGGGAAACGTGATTGCTTCTGGTCTTCTCTTGGAGACTTCTGTGGTCAGCTCAAGTCCCTGATGATTTTGTTGTAAGGGTGCCGAGGCGGGTGACAGTTTTCTGAAGTGGACACCTGTGTCTCGACAACAGAAGTGAACCCTTACCTAATCTCACGGACCACTGCCAGGCCTGTGGTGGCAGTGCTGAGTCAAGATCAGTGTCACAGGGTTTGCACAGGCAGCTGAGCCCCGGACAGGAGAAGCCCCATGTTTTTCTTCCTGGAGTTCCAATGACCCTTGGACTCGGTGAAATTTCCATGTCGCTCAAGGATTCCTTGAAGGCTTGTTAGCCCTCTGGGAGCACACCATGTCATTTTTCATATGACTTAAAGTAACAGAAATAGCATGAGCTGCTCTCCTAGTGCCCGTCCTTTGCTGTTACTGTAGAGACTGGCTGAGGAGCTGGTACCTGGGAAAGCCAGGTGGGCACAGCTGCTCTGTATCTTGGCTCACCCCAAAAATTGTGCATTAGAAATTGTATTGCACGGAGAGGCATCCAAAGATGGCTGTGTTTCTGTCTTCTCGCATTAACGTGGCTTCTGGGCGCCTCTCCCCTTCTGTCTGGGTGTGCATAGCTCATTATCTATGTGAACCTCGCATTACGCCTTCAGACGTTCAACCTGTTATTATAAACCTGCACAAAAATCCTCCCTGATAGATTGGAATTATGCCTATTTCAGAGTAGACAGAGAGCCTACAGAGGGAAGCTTTCAGAGGATTTTAAAAAATGCGCACATGGGGTGGAAAGGTAATTTGGTAACTCGGGTGTTACAGCTGAGGAAGCTGGACTGTGTGAGGGAAGCTCTCAGTCCACGAGGCTTTTGCGGTGCAAAGTAGCTGGGAGACGAGGCTGCTCCTGCAGAGCCCTGGGGCTGTCTCCGCCCGGGTCCCCCAGCACTGGGTTCATCCGGCTCTCCTGTCACGCCCCAAGCTGGATGTCAATGGGTCTGTCCAATCTTCACAAGGAGGAAGGGACAAGCAGTGTGACACGGAGGACAGCAGTCTGATGGACTGCTGGTGGGAAGGCAGGTTCTTTGGGAGACAACTTCCTGTTAACTGGTACTCCTAACCGACACCTGGTGTCAGCTTGGGCCACTCGCCTGCTGCCGTGAGGCTGGGAGCTCAGCCACCAGTGCATCCAACACCAGCGGAATTCCCTGTGGCTTTAGCAGTGCCACAGGCTAAAACACGCCGGGGACAAAGGCTGACGCTCAACTTCCCAAAAGCGGGCCATTAAAACCCGGTGGAGCACTACAGCCCCTGGTTGATTCCCTGCTTTGGACACGTCCTCAGGAGGGATCAGTCACTGAGGGAGGTTGAGTTTGGTCAGGCTGATAGACAGCCTGGATGGTGAGACCCTCGGTCACGTGGATTGGTGCCGTCACCGTGACCATGAACTTGAAATACCAATGGCCTAACTGCCAACATCATGGTGGCCTGCAAGCCACCGCAGAGGGGCAGACTAAGCTGTGATGTCAAACCCTAGCACTTGGGAAAATTACTTTGAGTTTCTGGTGGTCCTGTCAGCACATAGGTGGGCTGCTTCTTCCACTACTAGAGCTCGCTGGATGTCTCGTTCTGTGGAGCCAGCCTCCACCAGCTGCAATGTGTGTAGACACTTCTCTGTCCCAGAAGAGGCCCCGTCTCCTGTCACAGCTCTGCTCTGCTGGGCTTTGGGGGTCAGGAGGGGAGCTGGCAGAACGCTAGCTGTGCTGATCAGGGCTGGATGAGGGCCTCGAATGTTTACTCACTCGTCAGGAGTGCGCAGCGTCACCTGAGATGTGTTGAAGAACAAGTGAACCTGTGCCCTACAGGTTAGTCAGCAGGACAGTGAAGGCCCAGGGTACCTTGTGCGGTGGGTGACCTGTCCTTCTGCCCAGCTGGTTTGGTAGCTGCAAGTGGCTGCCAGCAGCTTGGCACACCTCCTGCTAGTGTAAGAATCAAAGATGTGCCGAAACCAATGTGAAATCACACAACTGCAGATGAGGAAGCAAATGGAAGTCAGCCCCTGCGAGGCTCCCTTACTCTGAGGGGCACACCCTGCTCTCGGGGCCATCTGCGCCCACACACGCTGGCGGAGGTGCAGGAGGCTGAGCAAGCCCAGCAACCGTCTCCCTGGTCCCCTCCCTGGTCCCCTCCCTCCCCACTGAAACCTGGCCTTGGCTGCCAACCTGTGGCCTGCGGCGGGAGGGCAGGGAGGACGCAGAAAGCCCCCTCCTCTTCCCTCCTGGCCATCAGTCCCCGCTGAGGGCAGGACCTTGGTCCCTCCACAGCTAGAGGCAGTGGGGACTGACAGATGATGCAGGCTAGGGCGGTGGCAGTCTGAAGAGGAAGGCTCCCTAACGGTGGAACAGCCGAATAGCCCCGAAGAGCAGTCAGCTTTAAAATAATAGCCACGCCGGACGCTGCGTGCTCTGAGGTATACAGGACACAAGCAATTTCAGGGATTAACAGGAGACAGGAAGGGGAGAAAGGACATACTGTGGTCTTTCCAGCTGCTCCTGTCATCCTCACAACACACTGAGCCTGATAAAGGCTAATTCCTGCAGCTGTGGGTGTTCCCACGGGCCGGCCGTCACCTCCCCAGGCCGCTGCCCGTCCAGGCGTTAGAGAGGCTGGCGAGGTTCCTAATCAGATTTCCCTGCAAATTGAGCCTGGGCTTTGCAGGGAGGACAAGGCCGCCCTCAAGCGCCACAAACCCAGACACTGGAGTCTGTATTCTCTCTCTCCAGCTGGAGTGTGCGCATGTTTTTATCATCCGTAAGCGTTCCCAAAATAAGCGTCTCGGGGGAAGAGAAGGGAGCCCAGATCTCATTCCACCCTTAATGCACTTTGAAATTGTCTCACCACAGAAAGCAGATCACCGGGCTCCCATTTTCCCACGCTCACTTCACGTTCGACGAGCTGTTTTTAGTGGTTTAATACTTGCTTTTTAAGAGCAAATCTCCCTGCCTGTCCATTTGTAGTCTGGGAATAGAATGAATCTCAATATATTGACAAAGTGTTCAGCTCTATTCTATTGATCTTCCCTGGCAAAAACTACCTAAATATTTCATCAGAGCAGAAAATAGACCTGGCAATTTCAAATATTTGGTGTAACAGTAGTTTTGTAAATGCTGGGTTTATTTAAAAGGCAAAGTCAAGTCACTTAAGGTCCAGAAAATAGCTTTAAATACCTCCAATCTAAAAGGAATGTATTACTGTCAGTGGTCATTATTTTAAAAAACAATCAAGACCTTAAAATTGAAGTCCTAAAGCCAAAAATGTTCTGAAGTCCAGAGCAGCCGTAGACAAATTTAGGAAGTTTTGTCATTTATTTTTCTTTTTTAAAATACTGGAGCAATGAGTGAGATTTCACGTATGAACAAACAACTTTGGTGTCTTAGTGCAGGGAGGTGTGTCAGCGAGGTCACAGTGTTAAAACTGGCACAGCTGTTTTTTGAAGAGGTTGTATTTCCTTTTGGGGTCCCTAAGCACCCCAGTGACTCAGCGGTTAGGCAGACTGGAAGGCCGGCAGTTCAGACTGACCCGCCGCTCTGCGGGGGAGGCTGTGGCCATCTGCCTTCAGACACAGTTACAGCCCCGGAAAGCTACGGGGCAGTTCTGCTCTGTCCCGCGGGGCCACTGTAAGTCAGGACGGACTCAAGGGCAGCGGGCTCCAGGCTGATGTCAGCCCCATGGGGCCACTTCTCTCTGTTCTGCAGGGTCACTGTGAGTCAACAGCAAAAGGCCCCTGTCGGGACCATAAAGCTGCTATGCAGCCATCAGAGCGGGTGGGAGTCCAGGCAGCGAGTGACCTGCAGTCTCTAGGTGGGAGACAGATAGCAGGTCCTAAGACGTGTGGCTGTCTGAGACACGAGACAAGACAGAAGACACAGGTGCTGAAGGAGGAGGCTAAGACCCCATGTGCCCAAGGCTCAGCCCATGGCCACACTGAACCTTGCCACTGGAGTCCAGCTCCCCCGCAAGCTGGGGACTTACGATCGCTGTTCTGGACTGAGAAGGCCTCACTGTGCAGCCAGATCCCAGGGTTGGTGACTTAAGCTGGGCGGGGCCAATACCCATCACATAGTGACTCATTAGCACCCCCAGCTCGTCCAGATCCTTTGGATTATCTCACTTAGCCACTAAATTATTTTGGTTAGACAGTAATTGCATTCAGTCATTAGCAAAGTGGGAGGTTAGGCTTTGTGCATTTCATACTCCTGGAAAAAATGCAGTTCTTAAACATTCTTCCTTAGATACTTGCGTTATTAAAATTCAGAGTGAAGGAAGACTGTAGTTAAAAAAAAAAAAAAAGCCAGCTCCCCAGCCTTGCAGGTAGGCTTTGTGTCCCAGGTCCTCCGTGGCTTTCCTGGCCCAGGCCTACCCACGACCCCGGGCGAACCTCTGCCCGCCCCCCGACTCCTGAGTCCAGCGCCTCCTCGCCCAGCCTCAGCTCTCTGCAGGCCTGGTGTGGGGACCCGTCCGAACCCCGTGCCGTCTGAGTCCAGGTCCGGCTTCCCCAGCCCTCGCTGCAGCGTTTAATGCTTTGGGGGGAATTGTTTTGCCCCAGAGCAGCATTCTCTCTCGGCTTCTTCTACCTCTTGTTCCTCCCGCCCCTCCGCAGTCTGTGTCTCTGCCCGTCCCTGAGTCCTGGGTGCGCCGGGTGCCTTTCCAGGCCTTCCTCTCCTCACTCTCCTCACACTCACCGTCCGCGGTCACTCCCGCTGTGCCCACTGCCACGTGTGTGTCCACTGTGCCCACCGCCGTGTGTGTGTCCACTGTGCCCACCACCGTGTGTGTGTCCTGCTGTGTCCACTGCCATGTGTGTGTCCTGCTGTGCCCACCACCGTGTGTGTCTCCACTGCGTCCACTGCCTTGTGTGTCCACTGTGCCCACCGCCGTGTGTGTGTCCCGCTGTGCCCACCGCTGTGTGTGTGTCCACTGTGCCCACCGCCGTGTGTGTGTTTTCTCCTGGGAGCCTGAGCTTCATGGGAGCATCACACACATGCCTCAGTGACTCTGAAATGAAACTCTCTCTTTTCTAAAACTTCCAAATCTGTTGGCTCCTAAAGTCCCTAGCTTGATTATCAACTTGCTGTTCACGTTAGCTAGTTCATCACCCATCCTTCTGTCCTTACCTTGACAGAGGTCATTCATGGGGTCTTTTTGTTAGGGCTTAATAAATAAATGCCTCTGCGATCCATAGTCTCTCCCTCAGTTTCCCTTCCTGAATTCGTGAATTCGTAAGCCCTAACCAGATTATTGGAGACCGTGGTAGTCCAGTGGTTACGAGCTCCATCTGTTAACCCAATGGTCAACAGTTCAAATCCACCAGACACTCTTTAGAAACCACAGGGTACAGTTCTACTGTGTCCTGTAGGGTTGCTATGAGTCAGAATCAACTTGATGGCAACAGATTATGGAAACCCTAGCGGTGCAGTGGCTAAGTGCTGCCGCTGCTAACCAAGAAAGGTCAGCAGTTCAAATCCACCAGGGGCTCCTTGGAAATTCCATAGGACAGTTCTAGCCTGTTCTATAGAGTCAGTATGAATTGGAATCAAGTCAATGGTAATGGGTTTGGTTTTTTGGTTTTATCCAGATTATAAAGAAGTCTGGTGGTGAGTGCTTAAATGGGTAGACTGCTGATGAGAACGTTGGTGGTTCAAAACCACCAGCAGCTCAGCAGAACGAAGGCATGTCACTTGCTTCTGGTGAGTTTGTGGTCTTGGAAACGACACGGGATTGTCATGTGTCGGAATACCCTTGAGGGCAGTGGAGTTTGGGTAACTGGATTATTCTGATGGCTTCCTGGTAGTCTTCTCTCATGATTTCAACCTCTTCCAAACCATTATCTATGTGCGGAAACCCTACTGGCCT
The DNA here is from genome assembly GCA_028571685.1 of Heterohyrax brucei. Classification (NCBI taxonomy): domain Eukaryota; kingdom Metazoa; phylum Chordata; class Mammalia; order Hyracoidea; family Procaviidae; genus Heterohyrax; species Heterohyrax brucei. The sequence goes on from CM053160.1 coordinate 83,100,530, forward strand.
TGTAGGTCAAGTGTTATATCTGCTAACTAAAAGGTCAACAGTTCAAATCTGCCAGGCATTCCTTGAAAACTCTATGGGGCTGTTCTCCTCTGTCCTGGAGGGTCTCTGTGAGTTGGACCCCACTCGACAGCAGTGGGTTTGGTTTGGTTTACACACCGTCAAGCATTTTACCACAAAGTTAACAGTTAGGTCCCTACCAAAGCCCGTACATATAGGGTAGCTGAGCTGGAATCCAGCAGACGACAGTGGGGGTGCTGGTAGATAGGTATGAATTCCAAATTCTTCAGAATGGCATGCATTTTATTGTGTTTGTTTGCAAAGGTCATGACTCAACTCTCCCCCCAAAAAGAGCATTTATTAAAGGCTTCAGTGTTATCTTGTGGAACACAAAGACAAGATATGCTCCTCTGAGACCCCCCCCCCAAGAGTCACATGGTGTCTGCCACTGCAGCTCTTCGCAGCCTCTGCCATTGGCTTGCTTCTCTCGGTAGACCAGCTGTCTCCAGCGGAGCAGGCCGTAGTGAAGAATGACCTTGTTCCCCTAGTTCTTGCTGCGCTCTCTTCACATATCCCTCACCCTACTTCACGCTTTTGAAGAAAAGTCATCTGAATGGTTCACTGAGTCTGTGGTCTGGTTTTTCTGGGGTCATGTAACTGCCTCTAATCTAGTCAACCATGGCCAGCAACAACCAAAGACAAGTGACAACTGACCCACACCTCCAGCAAGGACGGGGATGATGACTAGATCCCAGAGAAAGACATGGGCTCAGCAGGGGCCCGCACTTTGGGGTCTGCTGTGACAGAGCCTTTGGTCGTCTGTCCCGTGCCCTCTTTCACCCTCACCCTGCCTCAGTCTCTCCCCTCCTAAGTGATGGAGCAGGAGACTCTTGCGAATTTCACACACACCGTCACCACTTGGCATTGCTCTTTATTGTCTGTCTTCCTGGGTGGCCTAGCATTTGCACTCTCTACTAACCTGAAGGATGGTATTTCCTACCCACCTAGTGCGCCTTGGAAGAAAGGCCTGGCCATCTGCTTATGTAACAATCACAGCCCAGGCAACACCATGGGGCAGGTCTCCCCTGTAACACGTGGGGTTGTGGGGAGCTGGGACTGATGTGAGGACAACAGGGTTTGGGGGAGTTGTGTGTAAGTCTGCTTAGCAGAGTTACGTGCTCCTTTACTAGCCAGAAAGTTGGTGACTTGAATCCCCCTAGAAGCACTTTGGAAGGCAGGTCTGACGATCTGCCCCCATAAACTACAACCAAGAAAGTGCCGTGAGCAGGTCCACTCTGCACACAGAGTTGCCGTGAGTCAGAATCAACTATGCAACGATAGGGTTTTTGTGGGTTAAGTGTGTGCCTGAGTGGAGCAATGGATTAAATGTGCCACCGCCAGCCCAGATACTGGCCGTTCAAACCCACCCAGGGGCACCTGGGAGATGGGTCTGGTGGTTTGTTTCCGAGAGGTCACGACCTTGAAATCCTCTGGAGCCGTTCTACTCCCTAGTGCAGTGTCACCAAGCGTATAAATTGACCTGGTTGGCAACTGTCTAGATTGTCTTTTCCTCTCTCCAAACCTAACTGCAAGCTCCTGGCCAAACTACTAAGTGTCTTTCAAGATTCTCCCTCAGGTTTGAGGGTTCCCTTGACATCCCTGCTGTGGAGTTAGTGGGTCCGTATTCAGGGTCTCCTCACACCGTGACCCTGGTGCTGTTGGCACTCAAACTCCTTCTGTTGTCATCTTCACGTCTCTCTTCTTAGCAGAGAAGGACCCTCTTGATGGCAGGGTCGGAGTCCTGGTTTCTGTGACTCTGCTGGCACCAAGGAGGGTTCCTGAGCCGTCATAACGGGTCTCCTCCTAACAGTGAGGGTGTCTGTAACAGAGCACCACAAGTGGAGCAGCTTGGTGAGAACACAGAGTCGTTTCCTCACGGCTCTGGAGAATAAAGCCAGTTGCCATCAAGTTGACTTCAACTCACAGTGACTTCGTGGGTGTCAGACTAAGAGTGTTCGCCACAGGGTTTTCAAAAAAAAAAAAAAAGCCATCGCCATCAAGTCAATTCCAGATCACAGTGACCCTATAGGACAGGCTGGAACTGCTCCACAGTATCCAGGGGGTGCCTGGTGGTTTTGAACACCGCACCTTCTGGTGAGCAGTCACAGCTCCTAACCACTACGCCACACAGTCTTCAGAGACTGGTTTTTCAGAAGTAGGCGGCCAGTCCACCTCTGTTCTGACTTGAACCTCAGCTTTTCATTAACCTGTTGCACCAGCCACAGACTCTGAATGCAGGTCCCTTCGGGGCCATTTCTCTCAGCCTGCCCTCAGGGAGGACCTGCTCCTCTGTCTCCGTTCCTGGTAGCACTAGACGTTTCTTGGCAAGGAGGGGAACTTCACCTACCATCCCCCCTCTGTCTCTGTCTCTTCGTGGGACCTGTCTTGCTCTAGGGTACCCTCATGCTCTCTGACAGCATCTTCAAGGACCCAACTTCCAGAGGAAGCCACATTCACCTGCCTGAGGAGTTCGGACTTCACTGTGTCTTTAGGGGATCACAAATCCCTCCCTAACAAACCTCAGATGGGTAGGGGTAAGGGATAAGAACAGAGGAAGGGAAGGGGAGGGGTAGAGCTAGACTGGTTGTTTTCCTTGTTTTCAGGATTGAAACCTCACTGTGTGTCCACAGGCCCGGGGTGTCCTCTTGGGAGGAAGAATTTCCATAGCAACAGCAGACACGTGACCGGTAGGAGACTTGTGACCTGCTGCTGTGAGTCTGCCCTTGCTGTTGGCCCCACTCACCCACCTGAACCCTGGCCAGCCCTCGTTCCTGTCCCTGTGGGTCCTCTGTCTCCTTCCCCAGGGCCTGCGTGTAGCACACACACACAGAGACTTTGGCCTCCTGGATGGGAGGCAAGTTCTTGGCAGAAGGAGAAATGGTTTCTGTGTCAAGATCTCCACCCTGAAGCATCCCGTGGTTGTTCCCTGGCACTTTGCTTTCTCTTGTCCGACACCTCACAGTGTTGGGTTTACTCTGCCCGGCTGCCAGGGTGTCCGTTCAGGCTCGGTGACACTACAGGACAGGGCACAATGGTCCCCTGGGCCTTCCGAGGCTGCGGATCTGTGTGGAGGCGGGCAGCCCGTCGCTCTCCCGCAGAGCGGCTGGTCAGTTTGTGCTGCCAGCCTTCACTTAGTAGCCAAGCGCTGTAACCGCTGCACCCCAAGGGGTGTCCCCTGAGTGTCTGTGAGACAGTGTCTCCTCGCTGATTTGCTCCAGGCCGTGAACTTGACGGCTGGAACTATGCTCACCTTTCACCTTGCGTCCTGGCGTGAAGCCTGGCAGGTGGCCATCCGTCAGCGGATGGGGTCTGTGGCTTTGCTGTCACGGGCCCGGTGTCACCCAGATCTTTGACTTCTGGACTTGCTGCCGGCTCTCGCCGCCATCGTCCCCTGCCGTGTTACTGCCACTGCTCACCGACCAGGCGTCCAGGGGGCAGATGTGCCCAAGGAGAGTGAGCGCGGGAGCTGAGGTGTTTGGACCCCAGAGGAAGGTAGCAGGCCTCAAGCCCAGCCCAGCAGCAGCCAGAAGGCACTCTGGCTGTAGAGTGCCACACTGGAGGCTTGTGCTCCCGAGGGGTCCCTCATCACGACCGTTCCCTGCAGCTCACGGCACCGTGACAACACGTGAGCTCGGTTTTGTCCTTTCGTAACTCTCCACCTCCGCAGAGTCACTTCTGGTCCTTGGCTCCGGCTCCCTCTGCTGACACCGCCGTCCCCTCTCCTCACGGGCTAGTGCCGCTGAGCGTCTATACATGTGTGAGGCTGGGGGCAGGAGCCCCTTCCTCCTGACGTCCAGGCTCTTTTCGGGGAGTCTGGTGCAGTGGCTCGGGAAGCCCCCCGCTTTGTGGAGCAGAGCCCTGTTTCTCACACTTGGAGCCAACATTCCTCTCGGCTCGGGGTGTGGTGGGCTGGGGGCGGAGAGTCCAAGTCACTTTTCACTGATAACCCTGCACAGCCTAAACAAGTCACTGAATCTTTACAAGTTAGTGGGGAAAGCTGAAGACCAGTCTCGACGATAAATATCCCCATCTGGAAATCGCAATCTCCAAAGACTGAGCGTGAGTTTTTCCACTGACCTAAGGTGTCATCGGATTCTCGTACACTGCTCCCTTATCATCCTGGCAGGGGTTCTGTGTCTCCAGAAACGGTGAGCAGCAGCCAGTGGGAAGAACAGGGTTTGGGAAAAATATGAAAGACAAAAGGAGAGTAAGAAAATAAAGGATTTGAGAAAAGGCCCAGGAAATAAAGACTGGAGAAGGCAAAGTTTACAGCAGGCGTCATGAGAAAGCAGCGCGTCTAGCCAACCGACATTTAGGGAAAGGTGGTGACAGGACCAAAAATTCAGCACCTTAGACGCTGGAAAAGAAGTTGATATTTATATATGCCATCTTCCCACCGAGTCCTTTCTTTATTTTGGCTATATTGACTAACACTGCAGTCCAGAGCTTTTCAGCTTTTCATCAAGTTGCCAGACACGGTTGGAACACTGAAAAGATAAATTATGAGTTTAGTCTACTCTCCCTTAAAATGAAATTATATTCTGAACCAAACTAAACCTGAGGGTTTCCAAGGCTGTAAATCTTCAGAGAAACAAGCCATCGTACCTTTCTCCCACGGAGTGGCTGCTGAGTTCCAACCTCCAACCTTCTGGCCAAGAGTCCAGCGCTTTAATCACTGTGACACCAGCATCCTTCACTTCATTATACATCCGTGTAGTTTTGCCCTGATACAGCCTCTTCCCACGCTGAATGTCAACTGCCTCTGTGACTTTGTTCGACCCCTAGAAAGTAGCAGAAATGCCGCTTTGGGGGTGTCACTGCCTTAGAGGTGTGGCAGCCTTCACTCCCCAGAGCCACTGTGTGTCGTGAGTCCAGCTGTTCTGCTGGAGAGGCCACAGGTACAGAGGCCCTGAGTACTGTTCTCTGCTTTTAACTCAGGGCCACCTTGTGTGAGATGACGTGGAGGGAGAGGAGCCAGAATTGTGAAAAACTGAAATAAGAAGTGTGTATTGTAGGCCTCTAAACATGACTGAAAGAGACATGGCTGTGTCCCGTCCCCAAGGCGGACAGCCACCGCCTCCTCTGGGTCCCTGCTGTGTGTCTGCAGGCTCCAACCACCCCGTCAGGGGCTCCAGTCAGCCCAGCCGGAGGAAATAAGGCTTCTTTGAAACAGCAGCTCCCTCAAGCAACCATCCGCTTGCTTTTCTACATCAGCAAGTCATCAAGGGAAATAACAAAGAAACTGACAAAAGAAAGATCGTGCTTATTTTGCTCCTTTTCACCTTCGGTTCAGCTCCTCCTCCCGGCCCGTGTGCATGTCACCCGCATGGCAGCAGTCTGTAACGTCACTTCCAGGTGGCCGGTCCCCAGCCCTGCTCTCGGTCCCCTGCATTCAGGACTTCTTTTGGACTCCCGTAACCACTGTGGCGTTTTCCAATGCTCCTTTGGTTTCCGAGACTGACAATACCCCTCGTCCGCTTTCGGCGTCTCTGACCACTGCTTCTCACTCTTGCCGCAGACCTCCTTCTTGTCCGCCCCTGGTGCAGGCCCTGCCGGGAAGTCTGGCCCCTGCTCGGCTCTCTTCTCTTGTTTTTGTTTTATTTTGTTGTTTTTCACTTTCTATTTTCAGTGACTTCTGACGTTGTGACTTTAAACTATGACATCGGTTAAAACACCCTCCAAAGTTTCATAGCCTGATTTCTTTCTCAAGCTCGAGATTTTTGCTGCTTCAAATCAGGTCTGCCAGCCAGCAGAACTGGCATCTGCTGGAAGCCTTTGGGACAAGCAGAAGCTCAGTGGAAAACAGGACTCCTCACACCTGGGTCTGTCTGCCCATCTTAGACGTGGCCCATCTGCCCGTCTACAGCCTGAGACACGTGGTTGAGCCACGTGCAGTGTTGTGTGTCTGATGGACCTGTGTAATCTTTGGCTGAAAGGGAAACCTCGGGAGTGACTTCGGTTCTGAGTTAAATGGGTGCCTGGGGCCGTGAGGAAGCCCTGGTAGCCTAGTGGTTAAGTGCTACATCTGCTAACCAAGAGGTCAGGAGATCAGATTTGCCAGGTGCTCCTTGGAAACTCAATGGGGGCAGTTCTACTCTGACCTATAGGATTGCTGTGAGTTGGAGTCGATGCGACGGGAGTGGGGTTTTTGTGTACGTGGGTGGTTTGGAGCCACGCATTTGAGCTGTTTCCAGTCTGTCTGACCCATAAGTCGGATCTTTTCTTGTGACTTAGGACTTTGTCCTACACTGCTCTCCAGCTCTGCCTGGGGCCGTCTGTTGTGACCTCTGTCAGGGCATAGGTGGTGCGACCTGGACCTCTGTGCACTGTCGCATTTCTCACCTTTGGCATGGACACTGTAGCCACGCCTGTGTCCCTCGCCCCCCGGCATCTCTCTCTTCTCATACGTCCTTACGTTGCGACAGTGTCCTCGTGGCCATCATCGTAAGACAAACAAAGTTACAACAACAGCGACAACAAAACAGCACCTCACATTCTGCCCAAAGCCACTGCGGACTTGTGTTTTCTACAGAATATAAAGTGACAATTCTGTAACAGAGCACTGAAGACCATCCAGACCCTAGCCTCAACCTACCTTTCTGGTGCTTCCCTTACACACCATCTTCTCCAGTCAAAATGCAGAGGTAGGTATCCACCAGGCCACTCACTCGGGAATTCTCATCCTTCTCCCCATCCCTGGAGAACTCCTCTTCCTCCCAGATGTGATCTTGATGCTTCAGCCTAGAAGGGAGACCTGCTCCTTCTCCGTCTGCGTCCTCGGTACCTCAGTCTAGAATTTAACCCTCTTTCTTCTCCGTGGTGTGCTCGCCAATACTTGACTCTAGAAATAAACTCTCCAGCTTCCTCTTGGCCTCTTACGTCACTTGTTCGAGTTTTCACACACACTGCCTCACATTTTGCTGTCTCTTCCTATTTCTCCCCCACTGGACTCAGCAACTCAAGGTGAAAAGAAGGTCTTATTTATGTCTGTAGTCCCCAAAATATCTGATGTAAGCTGAAATTACTTGCTGTTGAGTTGACACCGATACATGGTGACCCTGTGTGTGTCAGAGCAGAACTGCACTCCACTGGGTTTTCAGTGGTTGATTTTCTAGAAGCAGAGTGCCAAGCCTTTTTTTCTCCGTGCCTCTGGGTGAACTAGAACCTCAAGTCTGTCAGTTAGTGGCCGAGCATGTGAACGGCTTGCAGCACCCAGAGACTTCTATTTGGCAAATATTTGCTTAACTAACTATTGACTGGATTCAGATTTTCCCGTGAGTAAAAGTGATTGCTAGCTTAGTTACTTTTACACACTAAATTTAAAATACATTTTAAAAGGATAGAAATTGCTCCTTCAGTTTGTTTCTTTCTAGGTTGTGATAGCTGATAGATTCACTCCCCAAGAGCAGATTTCTCCGGAAATCTGATAGATTCTTGGCCACATCTCCACTAGGAGGGCTAAGTGCCATTACATCCCGGGTGTGCTCTGCCTGCTCCCATTAGCCAAAGTCCATGTTTCTTCTTCTGTTTATTTATAAATAAAACAACTGTTGCTATGGATGTGTCATAGAAATATACAACCAGGACATGGGGCGCAGCCATAAAAAAGGCAACTCAGGGAAAAATTAGCGGCTCCATTCTCACAGCATATAATTATGTTTAAAAGAAGGCTTCCTGCAGGAACGTGGAATGGATCATAAAGTTAAATTATACGGTAGTTAAGGCAAGTTGAGGTTATAAAGAGAAAAAAAAAAGGCGTTTAGAAGTTATCAATCTCACATCATGGAATTCTGTTGAAAAAGAATGCTTGAGTACATGAGACAGTATAAATATTTTAAACTACAGTGAGCAAACTTACATGGGAAGTTCTCACTACATCACGGAGCAAGCCAGAAGAAAACACACTGTCAGCTTTTGAAATCCAGTGTAAACAAAACACAGAAAAGACATTCACTGGCAGTGACACATGTCCTTTCTTTTCTCTCTTCAAAAAGTCAGGGCATTGCTTTCTTTACTTAACGGTGAACTAAACACAGAGCAAAAAATCCTCACAATTGAGGATTTTTTCTCCTCAGGAGAAAATATCGAAGTTATCAGGGATTTAATTTGCCTTGGATCCCCAATCAACAACCCATGGAAGCAGCAGTCAAGAAATGAAACAACAGATTGCATTGGGCAAATCTGCCACAGGAGACCTCTTTAAATTGTCTGAAGGCAAAGGTGTCACCTTGAGGACTAAGGTGCACCTGAGTGAAGCTGTGGTGTTTTCAGTCACCTCGTAAGTATATGAAGGCCGGGCAATGAGGAAGGAAGGTCAAAGAAGAACTGATGCCTTTGAATTATACTGTTGATAATGAATATTTAATGTACTACAGATTGCCAGAAGAACAAATGAGTCTGTCTCAGAAGAAATAAAGCCAGAATGCTGTATTTCACCCTCAGAAGAAAGATGGTGGAGGCTTCTTTCATGACCTTTGGACAAATTTTCAGGAGCAGGACGTCATGCTTGGTAAAAGAGGGAGCCTTCAAAACCAACGACTCTCGAGGATGTGGGTTGACACAGTGTCTGTGACAGTGGGCTCAGCCACAGCAGCGAGCGTGGGGCCGGCGCCGGGCATGCAGGGTGTCCTTCTGTAGCCCCCAGGGTCGCCGTGACAGCGCCTAACACCCGTAAACACAGAAAGTACACAAGTGGCCATTCTGAAAGGATTTCTCTTGGTGATGCTTGAACATGACAGTCAAGCGTGAGACAACTGGAAATGGGGGAAAATAAATGACAAGAAAATAATTGCTGCATCAGCTTTGTCGCTAAAGAAGAATTTAAAGTCTGAATCAGAGCTAAATGTTCTTTTCTTCCTGTGGAGTAAATCCAGGTTGTCCAATGGCCACAGTCACAAGGACACTTATCAGAGCTGGGACTCCTGGGCTCATAGCTGCAACTTAGAACCACAGGTTTTTCATTGTGGTTGGTTGTCTGACTTTGTCCTTCTCCAGCACAGAGGCCAGGCACGTGACAGGCATGATCACTCCTCCTTAGGAGTCAGCATCGACTCAACAACAGTGGGGTTTCTGTTTTGTCTTTTTGACTACGTCAGAGACTGAGGAGACTACGTGTTATTCAGACTCAACTGTCTCTCTCTCTCTTTCTCTATTGTGGTTACTCACCTATTTGACTGGGTTCTGTTTATAGAGAAGGTTGACATCTGGAGAAAAGAATGAAATAAAATAAACCAGTTCATATTGTTACTCAAAATTGTAAGACATTTTGTCAGGAAAGACCTTGAGTTCCACAAAGGCAAGGACTGAGTTTCACAGTGCTGTCTCCCCAGCATCTGGAATAATTCTCAACACACAGTAGATATTAAATAAGTGTGTCTCGATTGTGGAAACACTTGAGTAATATTAGGTGTGATAATTCTACAGTTTGTAGCTCCTCTGTGATGTCCTGGCCTTCCATTTCTGTCACTAAATGAGAGCTAACGTTGGTAACATCCCCGTGACATATGTGACTCCCAGCCAATCAAGTTGACGTTACCTGTTTGCCTCTACAGGGCAGTTGTGACTCCTGGGTCAACATCCAAATCCCAGCTGCTTCAAACAGCAGCCTTCAATCTGTTTTCACTGTCACCCAAACTAAGAAAGTCTACATCAGGCAGGTGCTCATGTGTGCACACGTGTGCATGCACACACACACACACACATACACAGACACAGACTCCTTAAAAACAAAATAAAATTTTCATGGACCAATATTTACTCCTACCATGTAAAATATACTGATATGTTCTATCTATTTCACTTTTTTTTTACATGCCCATTGAAACCTACTAAACTAATCCTGTGACTAATTAATTGATAGTCACCTGTAGCCTAAAAAGTTCCTCTTAGGACAACCCTACCCATGCAGGCCGACTGTGAAGTGGTCAGGGGGAGTGAACCAATTCTAAGTCACGTTGCTGGTGCAAAGAAGACGTGGAACAGTGCTTCAAGGTGCTCTCAGCAAGCGACTAGATTCCCGAATTTCCAGTTCTGAGAGACCCAAAAAAAGCCAGAATATTTTGGGTGAGGCCAGTCTTCCCATAAACCCTGTGAGACTGGGGGTGGGGGTTGCTAAGTCACTTCTTGGTTGCATACGTCCACGATGAAGGGACGTAGACCGTCCACCGAGTCCAGCCGCACCGAGAACAGACGGTTGCGTCCGAGGGCTCCTCAGCCGTTCACCGTGCACGGTAGGCTTGGAAGGCTGTGTACGAGGTTCCAGTGGTTCCAGTGCAGATGAGAACACTATAATAGCAGCATGAGCAATGACCCTCGAATTTATCCAGTTACTAAATTAGAAGGTCATCCAAAAAAAAGGAAGACCCTCAAGGAGATGGCTTCACACAGTGAGTGTGGCGCTGGACGCACGCATGCAATGACTGTGAGGGCGACACAAGAGCGGGCAGTGTACACAGGGTCACCAGGAGCTGAAACCAACTCAGTGGCACTGAACAGCAACAATGTTAGTAACAACAACGGAGAAAGAAGGCACTTCTGCCGTTGCCGTTTGCTGGGGTCAGGTCACTGTGGCTCACCTGGAAAGTCACCTTGAAGATCTGAAACAAATAGTAAGTGCAAAGAAGAGTGGTGCCTGCGTCCTCGTCACCCCAACACTGCTTCCTTTTGTGTCTGGTACATTCACCAAGCATCCTGTGCCTCGTCTTTGCCAGACCCTAATCTAACAACAGGGAACAACTCTCCCCTGAGGCAGCTGCTTTGAAATCCGGTTTCAGGTATTCAGCAAACAACATGGAAAATGCCGTTCTCCGTAGAGCATTGTTTCAGACACTTCTTAGATAAAGATAAAACTCCCTCTCGCAGAACAGCTCTCTCCCAAATGCTCAGGTTTCCCCAAAGTGACCACAGAGAGAACGAGATGTACGTCCACTGTAGGGAGAACAGGACTGATGAAGCTAAAAGTACTTCCAGCCCTCCTTACCTTCCTGGTATTTCTCTAAACACATCCCAGTCCTTCACCAGATGTGTACTGGACGCTCACTGCAGGAGAGGTATCGTGGGAGAGACCGCCCCCTCACAGCCCTGAAAGGGCGGCCCCCAGGCAAAACCAAGCCCAGTGCCGTGGACTCGATTCTGACTCCTAGCAGCCCTGCAGTGCGAGAAGAGCCCCTCCGCAGGGTCTCTGTCCAGTGGGCACCTGGTGGATGCCAACTACCAGCCTTTTGGTCAGCAGCCCTAGCTCTGACCCACTGGCTCACCAGGATTCCTACAAGGGCAGCTGGAAGATGAGGGCACAAGCCATTTGTAGTGTGGCATGACGAGTATGACAACAAAACATGGTTGAGGCTTGACCACTGAGGGGCGAGTAGAAATTTGTCAGCTGGACAAGAGTTTGGGCATTACAGAGGGAAAAAACAGGACGCGCAGAGTAAGGGACGTGAAAAGAACAAGCAAGTCAGAGAAAAGCTCAACTGTTCATCCAGTAGGGCTGAAGGGTACACTGCCAGTGGCCTTGTAGGCTGTCTTGGTCATCTAGTGCTGCTATAACAGAAATACCACAAGCAGATGGCTTTAAAAAGAGAAATGTATTTTCTCAGAGAAGAGTAGGCAGAAGCCCAAATTCAGGGCATCAGCTCCAGGAGAAGTCTTTCTCTGTTGGCTCTGGAGGAAGGTCCTTGTCATCAATCTTCCCCTGCACTATGAGCTTCTGAGGCATGGGACCCTCAGGTCCAAAGGGTACACACTCTGCCCCCTGCACTGCTTCTTTGCTGATGGTATGAGGTCCCCAAATCTCTCTGCCAGCTGCTTTCTTTTATATCCCAAGGGATTGCCTCAAGGCACAACACGCTCTTGTAGACTGAGTCCTGTCCCCCGACACAAGCACCACCTGCCTCCCTCATTAACATCGCGGAGGCAGGGTTTACAACATAGAGGAACATCACACAACACCAGGAATCAAGGCCCAGCCATATGGCTACACACGTTTTGGGGGGGGGACACAGTTCAATCCATGACTTAAGCCTTGTTCTGACAGAGCCCAAGAAGAGGAGCACTGGTTTGCAAATAATCAGTACAAGTGACAGTCAGAGCCCTGCACAAGGATGAGCCATCCTGGGGACACTGAACACAGGAAGGAGCTCATAGCTGCAGAGTGTGGTCACCCACCCGCGTGAAGTCTTCCTGTTAGTGTAGTCCCTGGCCCAGCACGTCATTCTCTTCATCATGACAGTCAAAAGAGTTGCTACCCAGGGGATTCTGACTTACGGCCACCCACGTGTTTCAGAGTAGAATTACGCTCCATCACATTTTCAGTAACTGATTTTTCAGAGGTAAGATCTCTAGGGCTTTTTATGATAGCATCTCTAGGTGGACTTGAACCTCCCACTTTTGGTTAGCAGGCACGCCTGTCAACCACTGCACAGGACAAGGACTCCATGGTGACAACACCGATGTCTACCGAGCACCTACCAGGCCTTTACCTTGGCATCTCATTCAGTCTGGTCAGCAATCCTGTGAGATAGGTTCTTGTTTTTATCTCCATTTTCCCAACATCACAGAGACGGCAGTGAACTGAATCAGGCTTCAAACCAAAAAAAAAAAACCAATGCCATCTATTCAAACTCATAGCAACCCTACAGGACAGAGTAGAACTGCCCCATGGGTGTTCTAAGCAGCAGCTGCCAGATTGAAACTGCCAACCTTTGTTTAGCAGCTGTGCTCCTAGCAACAGTGCCCTCAAGACACCTAGGTTTGAACCAGGATGTCTGAATCCAGCATTCCCGGGTTCCAAACCAGCTCTCTCTGCTGACACACGAACACTGGTGATCTGTACCGCTTCACAGAACTGACAGGAGAACCTCTGAAACGAGGCTTGGGTTCTTCCTGAGCTCTCCTCACCTCACCACTGATTACTGAAACTCTCTTGGATCTAGAGTTATTCCTCATTGCTCCTTTTGGGCTGCCTTTGAGACAACTTTAAAGCTTTTATCCACATAGATCCGTTGTCATTACTTGGTACATTCGTGATTACACAGTTTCCATGTAGCCAAAGTGGTATTTAGCACGATGATTTCAGAGCCAACGGCACAGAGTCACTTCAAAGGCACTAGGTAGCAGACACTACCATGGCAGGCTGGGCTTGTCTGCTCTACAAAGTTCCTGAGACATGAGGGCTAGTTTATCCTTACAGCAACTGTTGGGTATAAATCAAACGAAAACTTCTGTAGCTGGATGCTTTGTTTGTTATTTTAGTGTGTGTTTTGTTTTCTAAAAGAGTGCAGGACCTGCGTTATCTTTTTCACATAGGAACTAAGTGGCTGAGATAATCTCTGTGTCTTTGTGGATATGAGCCTTCGTGGTCAATCAACATTCACTCGTCTGTCTTATGACCTTGAACTTTCATGTGATTTTACTGGTAACTGCTTTTAAATGTTCTCTAGCTAGGCTGACAAGGGGGACAATTTAAATAGCTCTCACAGAAGTCACGAGAAAACACTGGGCGGATTGGGTAAGCAAGTAGCTCCTTTAAAGTTAGATGAGTCATAATTTAGCGTGAAGTAGTTTGATTAAAGAATCACTTGCCAGTTGGCCGGCAGTTAGAATCCTGGCATCACCTTGGTAATCAGGGCCACTGTGATGGCTGTTGGCACTGTAGATCCAGTAAAGATGGGTTGTGTCAAGAGTCCATTCAGACACTTGTGGTTTCAAAGAGCCCAGCCCAAGTGGGGCCTTCTGGTGTGCGAGTTTGTTAGCTGTTGGCTAAATGCCACTTCCTGTCCCTAAGAAGAGGCTTGAAAAAGTCTCATAAAGAATGACTTAAAAGGCTTCCTTGACTTCAAAGAGCTCTTACAAAACAACATTTTGATGAGTTAAGTGTAAAGGAATCAGAAACATACGGCTTAAATTTCCTTTAATAGAGTCGTGTGTCTGAGTGGAGGGGGGAAAAAGAAGGGAGTTCATCTGACTCGATGTGTTTCAGAACTGTCTTGAGTATCCACTGGTACCCAAACAGTCCAGTTCTTTGCCAGTATAACGCTAACATAGTAACCTCTTAGAGGGTGTGCCGAAGGGTCCAACTGAATCAGGAAGAACACAGCCAGCGAGGTCAGGTTGTATCAGGTCGTGCTCTCAGCAGTCCGTTACGCCAGGCTCGACTTTGAAGGAAACACCGGTGTGTCACAGGACAGACTCACAAAGAAAAAAGAGAGTTTCTAACCAGACCTCTCCTGCGGATCAGACAGCTGTTAGCCGGCCCCCCTGATGCATTCAAGCTCACTGTACTGTCCGAAGGAAGAGGATACAAGCATTTACTAGCCAGGAAGCATTACACAAAAGGTACCTTGATCCACAAGACTTGTGCACAACTTCCACATCTTTTATTGTGATCCCATGGTTTCCTAAGACATGAAAATAAATACACTAGTGGTTGTTTCCCAAGAGGGGAAAATAAAGTCTTGGAGCAAGAACGTAATGACAAAACATAGAAATCGGAATCACTTGAACCAGTGATTGACTCCTGAAAATTCAGGTTGTGAATTTTTTCTCATCTGTCTTACTACTTGTTTACCTGACAAACAGCTAATACCTGATTGACTCTGTTTGAAAATCTTATAAAGAACAGAACATTTAACCTTTGAAGGGTAAATGAAAACAAAACTGTAAATGTTTCACAGTAAAGTATTAGATACCAATGGACAACAATTTTGCTGTTAGATAATCAATTCTAGTTTTTTTTAAAACCAGAAAAAAATTTCTAAAAATATTATTTATTGACTTGTGACATGAACTGCTACACTAACACCTAAATGATCTCCTCTCTTAAAACAACATTAGTTGGAGGAAAAGGTCCTGATTCAGTTAATCCCTAAGTACCTCTTCCAAATAGTATAGTTTTATTTATGTCAATGTATTTCCAATAAAAAGAAAAAAGAACAAAACACAAGTATTGGCTATTAATGCTTACATGCAATTTCAATGAAAGTAGTAGATAAATATATTTATGAAAGTATATACCAAATGAATGAAACTCATTGCCTCTGAGTCAATCCCAACTTACAGTGACCCCACTTGACATAGTAAAACCGCCTAGTAGGGTTTCCAAGGACTGTCTGTTAGATGCTAACTGCTCATCTTTAGATTAATAGTTCATCTCTTATCCCGCCTCACCACCAGGGCTCAATAAAAGTGTGTACCTGGCACTATGTTTATTTTTATTTTTCAAAATATTTTCAAATTTGACTCAAGTGGACATTTTTCATTTTAGCAACCACCAGGCAATCAAACAAACAAACTAAAGCTGCACATTTTTCTTTCTTTATGCCCCCAAGGTCATCATGTCTCAAAACATATGCCCTGAACCACAGACCCTGGAGAACCTGGGCTTAGCCTGGCCGTGCCTCTTCCCGTCAGGGCACCGTGGGCTGGGGGCCACAAGAAGCAAAGATTCCATCAGAGCTCAGCCTTGCTGTCCGCAAGGGTGGTGCTGGCTCCCGAGCATCTTATGCGTGACAGAAGGAAATGTTGCTTGTCGCGGGCCACCCTGATGAGCATGGATGAGGTCACTGCTGTGGACCCTGCGGCGCCTTTCTCTCCAGGGTACTGGTACTCCTCCAGCACCAGGTGGGACAATAGCCTCAACCTTAGTTATCAAGACAGAGCTTTGAATGCTTTTTGACTGAAGAAGAAAACAGTGTTTGAATACCAATCAAAAGTGGTCAAACAAGGAATGTCACTTAATTGCTTATTAAATCCCTGGAGAAAGATGTTTGCTTTGATGGACTGTGGTTATCACTAAGTGTACTTGATGACTCTTTGGGAGACACGACCCCCACAGACCACTCATGTAGCAGACTCAGGAGATACCTTTACTTTCAATAATGGCAATTTTTAATTTTCTGTCTCCATTCTTTTCCTAGTCAAATTCACTTCTCAGACACATCGAGTGACATTCTTTAAGGTGCCTCTACAGGGACAGAGCAGGGGAGCTGTGGAAACAGAGAGCTGCGGAGCCGGACACCTTCGGCCCGGCCAACACCTCCCTTCCAGGGCCGCGGGCCTTGGAACTCGGCCACCAGGAACCACTCACTCAGATCAGATGTTGTCCCCACAAGGCTCTCCTTACAACGCTGATGCTCCACCAGAACGGCTGCTAATTAAGCCACCAAACCTCTAAGACAGTCCACCAGGAAGCCCTCTGTGTACTTGGAATGTACAGGATCAGGGGTAGAGGGTGGGCAAAGAAGGGAGCACCAGAGGGGTGGGGGTGGGGGAACAAGGTGCTTCAGAGAAAAAATGTCACCAGAGTGATGGGTTCATCTAAACCCAGCCCCACTTCCTATCCCCTGGCCTGTGATCTTTGACCACACACATCATCTTTTTCTTCTGTATTTTAGGACAGTTTTGTGTGCGTGCTTGAAAACTGTATCGCCTAACCACCACATCCCAATAACATGACATCTTCTAGAAACTCTATTCCCTGTAAAATGGCAACAGCAACCATGTCTCCGTACAAGGTTCAGTGACCCTTCCCTAACAGCTCAGGTTGTGTTTGTCAGTGTTCACTGCCTTTTCTGAAAGATTGTGTGTCTAGACTCTCAAAACCAGAACTGGAATAAAACCCCAGGGAATCTGTGTTGAGACGGGCATTTTTGTCTTCAAGGTGACGTCCTTACTTTTGGATACTTTAAGGAGGCCCTTTGCAGTAGATTATCCAAACGCAATGCGTCTTTTGGTTTTTGACTGCTGCTTCCATGGGCATTGATTGTGGACCCAACTACAATGAAATCCTTGACAACCTCAATCCTTTCTTCATTTATGACAATGTTGCTTAGGTCCAGTTGCAAGGATTTTTGTTTTCCTGATGTTGAAGGACAGTCCATACTGAAGGCTGTGGTCCTTGATCTTCATCAGTAAGCATCTCAAATCTTCTTCAGTTTCAGCAAATAAGATGGTGTCATCTGCATAACACAGATTGTTAATGAGTTGTTCTCCAATCCTGATGCCTCGTTGTTCTTTGTATAATCCAGCTTCTCATATTATTCACTTGGCATACAAATTAAAAAGGTATGATGAAAGGATAAAACACCTTTCCTGACTTTAAACCATGCAGTGTCCCCTAGTTCTGTTCGCCCGACTGCTTCTTAATCCATATACAAATTCCTTAAGAGCACAATTAGGTATTCTGGGATTCCCATTCTCCACAACATTAACCATAATTTAGCATGGTCCACACAGTCAAATGCTTTTACATAGTCAATGAAACACAAGTAAACATCTTGCTGGTATTTGCTCTCAGCCGGGATCCATCTGACATCAGCAATGATATCCCTGGTTCCATGCCCTCTTCTGAATCCAGCTTGGATTTCTGGAAGTTCCTTGTCAATACACTGTTGTAATCGCTTTTGAATGATCTTGAGCAGCATTTTCCTTGCATGTGATATCAAGGAATATTGTTCAGTAATTTCTGCATCCCATTGGATCACCTTTCTTTGGAATGGGCATAAATATGGATCTCTTCCAATCAGTTGGCCAGGTAGCCAACTTCCTGGCAAGAAATTTCGAGGACAGCTACCTGGCCAGCTGACTGGAAGAGATTCACATTTATGCCCATTCCAAAGAGGAAGGGTAATACAACTTTTTTTTTTTTTGACAAATATAAATTGCTTTTCTTTAAAAAAAAACAAAAAACACTAGAGTCTTATGGTTGATATGACATAGGATCCCATGTTGCTATTACATTCTCACACTTTAGGGCAGTTGATTACCCCTGGCAAGGACAGCACTTACAGGCCAGACTGCCCGCCAGTCCTACAGACTGCTCTGGCTGTACCTCTCACAGTGCGCGCCCAGGCTTTCCTCTCTGGCCCTCGGAACTCGGACATTACACTCTGGATTTTAGTTCTGATCCACCCAGTTGGCTCGTTTTATCCTTCCTTTTCTTATCACTTTTGTCTTGCTTTACTTTCTTATCAAACTTTGGCACTGCTTTAAGAGAAAGTCGTTCATCTTCTCAACAATGGTTTGGTTTCTTCTTGCTAACTGTGCAGTAGTTAGGTTAAAGTGCCACCTATCCCTGCAGGCATACAGAGTCCTAGCAACAAGGACAGGATCACAATGTGGACACTCTCTGCAGAGAGCAACAATGCCAAGATGTTTGTGTTCTAACCAGGCACTACCCAGCTCAGGCGAGGACAGCAATTCAAGGTGTTGCTGAAGAAAAGAGTATGAAAAGTAAACTAAACCTAGAACGGGCTGTCTGACCCATCAAGTCTGTGCTGGCAACCCGGAGGGTGCCCTGAGAACGCGGCCCCTAGACTCTCCATAAGCCCAGAGCTGAAGCCAGGACTTAAGCCCAACACTTCAGACAGAGAATGGACTGGACTTGGGGACATAGACTGATCCGGAGACTGTGTGCACTTTATGGTTTAATACATATACAAGGCTGTCCTACTGATTTCTTTTTAGAGCACAGAGGAGAGGGTGGAGAGGAGCAGACAAGTGTTGGCTGAGTGGACACTGAAAGTAAAGAGTGGAAGGCAGAGTGTGGTATCACAGGGTGGGGACCACAGATAGTTGCAGAGAGACAGGTGCTTGGGGTTTATATGGAAAATTGAGTTGAACTGTAAACTTTCACTTAATCACAATAAAAAAAAATTTTTTAAATTGAAACGGGATAAAAAAGTCAACATAGTTTTATTAAAGGAAAGATAAAAGTGGAAGTATTTATGTTGTCTCCACATTTTAATATATTTTTTCTGAGCTTTCAATATTCATTTATTACCAGTAGTAATATTTTAACTCTAGGATTTTTTTTGCTTTGTTCAGTTTTGTCTTGTTAATTTTCTTAATTTCTGGTAGCCTTCTTCAAACCCTACTTTGCTTATTTCTTCTTTCAAAATCATTAAGGATACCACTGAAGGGTAACTTCTTATACAAAATGAAGAAGATTGATTCAATCGTGATCAGAGTTCACATACTGAAATCACCTGCCTTCAGTGTACTAAACCCACTTAAAAAAACTGCACTGTTGTGAAGTCATTTCCAACTCATAACTATCCTATGAGGCAGAGTAGAACTGCTGCACTGAGTTTCCAAGGAGCACCTGGCAGATTTGAACTGCTGGCCTTTTGGTTAGCAGATGTAGCACTTAACCACTATACCACCAGGGTTACTAAACTACCATTAAATAACACCTCTTCCTTTGACTACAGAATGTGGAAAGAATTAGGCTTCTAAACTGGCTTTACTATGCCACATTTTGTCTTCCCCAAAATTAAAACATCAGAGAACTTGGTGGTTTCTCAGAGGAGAACAGAGAACTAGTTTGGGTTTGTTTTTCTCTGGTGCCATTGAGTCGGCTCCGACTCACAGGGACTACAGAATGAGAACACTGCCCAGTCCTGAGCCGTGCCCACAGTTGCTTTTATCCTGAAGCCCACTGTTGCTGCCGCTGTGTCAATCCACCTGACTGAGGGTCTTCCTCGTTTTCTGCTGACCCTCCACTCTACCAAGCATGGGTCCTTCTCCAAGGACTGATTTCTCCTGACAGTGTGTCCGAAGTATGTAAGATGCAGTCTGGCAATCCTTGCTTCTGACGAGCACTCTGGTTGCACTTCTTCCAGAACAGATCCTGTTGGTTCTTTTGTCAGTCCACGGTACATTCAATATCCTTCTCCAGCACCACAACTGAAAGGCATCAGTTATTCTTCTGTCTCCCATTTTGACTGGCAAGCTTTCGCATGCATATGATGCAACTGAAAATACCATGGCTCGGGTCTGGGCACCCCTAGTCTTCAAGGGAACATCTTTATTTTTCAACACTTTAGGTTTAGTGTAAGTATAGTTCATAAAAACATGAGTTGATAGTGCTGTAAGAGATGGCTGAAAACAAACAATTAAATCCATCATCACTCAGGAAACCCCCAGAATCCTGCTGGCTATATTTCTTTCCAGTCTTCAACAATGGATTTTCGTTGTACCCAACTCCATCTTCTTTAGTACACAATATTTCCCTTAAAAAATATATCAGGATATTCCACTCCTGCAGGTAGGGGTAAAATCATTCATTTAGAATGGAGAAAGTGAATTTTCTAGTGGCAGAGGTGAGAAGCTTTTAAAGAGACATGTCAGTACCCAAACACATCCACCCAGCCACACACACAGCTTATTTCAATAATAAGGCAGTCAGGACCAATCTTATTTTCTGTCCAAATGAGAAGTCTTTAAAAAGAAAAAAGAAAAAGCATTATGACTCAGATTAAGGTCTTTGGGAGAGTTTCTGGAGGACATTCCAAAAATCACATTCTAAAAACTTCCAAAGGAAAATTTTCACATCAAAATTTTTAATCACTTCTAGCTATCTGTGTATCTGTGTGACTTTCTTTTAATAAAAGTTATTCTCTTGAAATCAGTAATTTGAATAAAAATTGAAATTATAATACCAGTCTTGCACTTCTTTGGCTTTTATTTGAAGGTTAATAGAAATGAAACACATATTTATGAAAAAGACTGAGAAAATATTTGGGGACGTTCAGTTTGACTCTGATGTCTGATCTGATCTGTCTCCCCGGCCAGCTGTCAACTGACAGACCTAAAGAAAGGGGTAACATCAACCTAAAGACACATCAGCCTGTGATTAATCAATTAACAGCATTTGACTCTGCTCATAATACCATTTTCCTTTCTGCATTTTTTATCAGATGGATATACTTTATTAGTGTTCAGTTATCCATGAGGTCAGAGGTAAGCACGGGACTTTTCTAAGCTAATTTTCTCACCTAAATTTCTTACCTAGTTGGATTTCTTGTTGCACACATACGTACTGGAAACAAACACTTTCAAACCATAAATGCCTTCAATCATTTGGTAAGTGACTATGGGAAGAAGATATGAACTTTCTTTTCTTGCCCTACAAGCTTAAAATTTTACATAGTTAAAATAAACCTGGTAAAAATAACAAATTATGGTATAAATTTTTCTTTACCTAGTAGTTTCTAAGCAAACAACATTATTTTGAACTCAATATGTTAATTTTATTTAAAGTAGAAAATTGAGGCAATTATCTGGGAAGCAAAATTTTTCCAAAAATATTCACATATTGAAATGAAGACATTTAGATTTTTTAGTCAGCATTTTAGTTCTGAACCACCCTCTCGACTCAGTTTATCTTTCCTGCTCTCACGAATCACAGCCTGCTTGCAGGTTCCCAACAAACCTTGCTGCCGCCCCCGGCTTGCGTTCCTCTTCTCGGCCCTGATCTGGTTGCTTCTCGGTAAAGGTATTTGAGGATTTGAGTTATTTCCTTTCTTCTTCTTCTTCATTTTCATCTCTGTCATGTTTTGTCTTTGATAAATAAAATAACCTTGGTACACTTCCAACTCAATAGAACCCTGCTCCCAGTGACATTCCAACAAAGGTTATAGTTTTACCAGGCAATAAAAGGAGTCTCTGGCAGTGTGAACAGCTAACGCACTCAGCTACTCATGAAAAGTTGGAGATTAGGTCAATCCAGAGGCACCTTGGCAGAAATGCCTGGTGATCAATTTCTGAAAACCCTGTGCCACGCTGGTCTCCTGGAACACACATTTCGTCACAGAGAGCTGGGGGGCGACTCCGGAGCGCAGCTGGTTCGGGCCCCGAGGGGCAGTGGGAGTGCAGGGGTGGCATTCCCTTCCTGCAGGAGGGACACTGGATTCCGCTTCCCACCGGCGCGCCCTCGGTACGGCCCCCACCTGTGTGTCCGTGGATGTGCACAAGTTTCTTTGGTTCTAAATAGATTTGAGCAGAGCTTCCAATTGGATACAGACTAGGCCAAAAGGCCTGATTTTCTACTTCCGGAAATCAGCCAGTGAAGACACTTTGATCCACAGCCGGTCATAGCGATGGAGAAGGTCCAGTTGTGGGGTCTCCGTGGACAGGCAACTGCAGCCAACAATAGCCAAGGGAGGTACAGCGTTCGCTGATGGGAGAGTTCTTTCCTGCAGAGTATCAGTCAGTTAGCAATGCTTTGTGTACTTTCTACATATACTGTCTTATATTTATGATGGGAAGGAATTACTTCATCCATGCATATTGTATGCTAGCAAATCTCAAAAACATACAGTAAGTTGAACACCTGTAGGATGCTTTTATATATACAGACTTAATATAGTCTACCTTTTTAAGGTCAAAATCTTGTCCCCTGACAAATTATTTGTTAGATTGAACCTCGAAAGCAACCTTAAATAATGGTTGGCGTTCTGTAGTATCATCACATCGAGAAGTACAATACAGGGAAGATACGAAGTCATTGCTTCTTAAAGCTGGCTGTTTTCCCTCTCATATCCAGCATGAAGGAAGCAATGGGACTTCATTGTCAAGTGTGTGACTTCCTTTATGACACACTTGGGATTTCAGACTATAAATGGAATTATGTCCTCCACTCTGGTGAATCACAGTCCTGCATTTCACTGCCTGCCAAAACTCAAAATCGGAAAGGAATTCTCCCTTAGGGCCCTTTGGAATGGGCAGTGGGTGGGTGTATTTTCTTTTTTTATCACTGCTCTTAGGATCCCTGGACAGGATGACCATTTGTAGGACTCAGGGGACAGGCATCTTGATCTGTACTGCCACCTCTGGGTCAGGCTTCACCTGAAGACTCTGCGATGGAACGTCACTTCCTCTCCAGGCCCTGTGAGGACTGAATGCGTTCTGAGGGGTGCCTTCTCCTAAGTGCTGGGAAATTGATTGTCCTGCTCTCGATGCTTGTCGAGGTCTGTAAAGAATGCAGAGTGTAACAATAAAACGGTTATGAAAACCCACTGCCACCGAGGGCGTTCCACTCATAGTGACCCCGTGAGACAGAGTGGAACTGCCCTGGAGAGTTTACACCTGGTGGAATCGAACTGTCCACCTTTCGGTTAGCAGCCCTAGTTCTTAACCATTACACTATCACAGGAAAAGCAACCAGAAATTTCATGATGGCTTCTTTTTCAGTCCCAGACTGAACTGCAAAAGATGTTTGAAAGCTCTTTTTTAAAAAAGTCTTAATCAGTTTGAAATTTAGTCTTCAAATTAAAGGATTTTTCCTAAGACTTTTCAAAAAACCAAACCCATTATCAACTGTTGAGTTGATTCCGACTCATAGTGACACTAAAGGACGGGGTAGAACTGCCCCAGGCAGTTTTTAAGGAGCTGCTGGTGGATTGAAACTGATGACCTTTTGGTTAGCAGCTGAGCACTTAGGACTGTATTGGGGGATTTTTTTTTTTAATAATAAATTTTCTTTTATTATGATTGAATGAAAATGTGTACCACCAGCGTTTCCTTCCTAAAATTACTTTGTAAAAATAAAGAAAAACAAAAAAACATGACTTGGACATGTAATAAACCACAAATAAACAGGTTTAAAAAAGTTCACATTGATCAGAAACTCTTAGGATATTTTATTTTCTCTCTGTCCTTAGAAGCTCTAATCAATAAAATTACAAATTCGTGCAAACATATTATAACTTGAAAAGAAAAATTTTCCGATCTAATGGTAAGCCTTATTTGCTTATAAACATATCTTAGGGCAAATTATGCTTACTGCTTTACCCATTTAAATAATAATAATAATGATTTAAGGCCTACATAGCAAATATTTATTTTTCAAAGGCAGTCACTTATCCCATTTAACCCAAATTCTGTCTGTCACTGGCAATGTTAGTAACACATATCATTGTTTCTCGATTTTATAACAGAAGCCAGAAGGTAAATTTGTCATGGCTCCTTCTTAACCCATAAATCCTCATGTTTACAACTGACTTTCCTTTTTATGATTTCTTTCACTGTGGGAGAACCTTAGTCTCGAGAAGTAGACAGTGTCCTTATCAAGTTCCTAGCTGCTGTAAGTGCTTTCCCTTTGTGACCTCGGCCACTGTGCTCAGAGGTTGATACTTGGAGCTAATCAACCCGAGCAGCCTTTTAAAAGTGGCTTCCCAGAAGTTTGTGCAGTTTTATACATGCAGTTCTCCCTGAATTCACTGGGGACCAAAAAGCAGTGGCTTGCATCACGTGTGTGTTCCGTTTCCTGTCGGTGGTTCAGGCAGTGTCAGACGCCCGGTGAGCTGTAGCAGCACAGGACAGAAAGCAGTGCCCTGACTGACCAGCACTGCAAGCTGGTGACTTCTTTGAAAGCAAATTACAGAGAACAACACAAAGGTGGGTATTTTGTTTCGTTCTTAAAATAGTTATGTTCCCACACAAAATGCAAATAATCTATGTGACTGCTGTATGGGATGAAGTAAAT
Source organism: Heterohyrax brucei (assembly GCA_028571685.1). Classification (NCBI taxonomy): domain Eukaryota; kingdom Metazoa; phylum Chordata; class Mammalia; order Hyracoidea; family Procaviidae; genus Heterohyrax; species Heterohyrax brucei. The sequence continues at coordinate 83,124,849 of CM053160.1, forward strand.
CCACACAAATCTGGGCTAATTGTGCTATCAGATTTCCCTTATATCTCAAAAAAAAAGGGGCATGATATTCTAAAGCTTTGAAATCTTCAAATGAGCAGTCATGCGAAGACTGTTTTCAAAGACCAATCAAGTAGGCCTTTTATTTTGCATTTCACTACAACGAGCAAATAATAATAGCATTACCTACAGTTTGGTACAAATGAAACCAAAGCTGTCTTTTGGATCTCAAGAACCCGCTTTCTCTGCAGACGGTAGAAGGGAAGGCCTCTGCCCAGACACGTCCCCTAAGCCCTCTGGTTCTTGTCAGATCGCTTAATTATTGAAGACTTATAGAAGCACATTTTCCTACTGCTACGTATAACTATATTTGGGGATTTTTTTTAATAACAAAATTCTTTTTTTTTATTATAATTGAATGAAAATGTACATTCCCGTATAAATTTGCATGCCCACCTGTATGCAGCTTCCACTGGTCTCCCTGCCTGGTGACAGCACACTCCTCCTCTCTGCTCCATACATGTATATCCTTCCAGCAGTCTCCTATCCCCTCTTCTCCACCCACTCCCCTTCCTCCAGCAAGAGGCCAGCAGGATGACATCCTATAGATGCAGAGAACCATAAAGTAGACACATGATATGGTCACTCCATGTCACCAAGTCCAATCCATTCCTGTCCGAAAAGTTGACTTCCATTATGATTTATGGACAGGGGCAGTATCATGGCCAGGGTGATGCTCCCCGGGGAACCTTGAAGCCCTTGTACCATCAATTGTGGTCTTTCAGTGGAGATCTCAGGGTGCACCCCCCTTTATGCTTGTAATACCAGTGAGACTCAACTTTGTGAGCTCCACCACGGCTATCACTGGTGGTGGCCGGGCACCATCCAGTTCTTCTGGTCACAAGTCAATGTAGTCACCCAGTCATATGGGTCTCTCTGTCTTCTGGGTTCTCTTTCCCCCATGTCATTTTGGTCCTTGGTGATCATCTGTTCCTGCTGAGTTGGGACCATTTGCTGTACCCTCAGATGGCAGCTTGGCAGCTTTTAAGACCTGAGACACCACTCACCAATGTGGGGTGCAGAGGGCTCTCTTAGCAAAATGCTAGTTGTGCCACTTGGCCTCGATTTACCCTGAGAGCATGGTCCTTGGCCTCCCATCCCAGCTTCTCTGTCCATGCAATATTGGGTTAAGATGGGAGGAATACTCAAATTGTGTTGAAGACCAGTTAATATTGCTCTTCTTTCTAATAGGTGCTGTCACCAATTTCACCCAACCAAATTTCTAACATCTAATCTGAACCCTCCATGTCTCGTTCTCCCTCACTCCCCACCCTTGCAGCCATCAGAGTCTTTTCTGTTATGCATGATTCTGCTTTAAAGTTCTTATTATAGGGGTCCATACAATATTTGTCCTTTTGTCGCTGACTACTTTCACTCAACATAATGTCCTCCTGTTGAAACCAGATTATGAGATGTTTCCTGAAATCACCATTGCCCTTTATCATTGCGTAGTATATATACCATAGTTTACCTATCCAGTCCTCTGTTGTTGGGCATCTGGGTTGATTCCATCTTTTTGCTGTTGTGGACTGTGCTGCAATAAACATTCATGTGCATGTATCAGTTGCTGTGAATGACTTTGATTCTGTAAGATACATTCCAAGCAGTGGGATTCCTGGGTCAAATGGTATATCTATATCCAACTTTTTAAGGAAATGTCAGACTGCTTTCCACAGCAGTTGCACCATTTTGCAATCCTACCAGCATTGTAGGAGAGTTCCAGTTTCTCCACACCTCCCCAGCATTTGCTGTTTTGCATTTTTTGGATCGTGGCCAACCTTGCTAGAGTGATATGGTATCTCATTGTAGTTTTGATTTGAATTTCTTTAATAGTTAATGATCATGAGTATGTCCATATGCAGTTTTTTGGCTGCCTGGATCTCCTCTTTAGAGAAGTGTCAGTCCATCTCCTTTGCCCATTGCTTAATTGGATGAATTACCTTTTACTTACTGATATTTCATAGTACCATATAGATTGTGGAGATCAGGCATCAGTCTGACGTGTAGTTGCCAAATATTTTTTCCAGTTCTGTAGGTGGCCTTTTAATTCTATTAATAAAGTCTTTGGATGAGCAAAAGTGTTTGACTCTTAGTAATTCCCATTTATCCATATTCTCTTTGTGGTTTGTGGTTTGTTTGACAGATTTTGAAGCCTGTCTATGTTGTGTGTTAAAACTTCCATTAGCCAGCCAGCCAAGTGCCGCTGAGTTGGATTGACTCATGACTTCCATTGTTGTTCCTATTTGTTCCTGGATGAGCTTTATGATTTTAGATTTGATGTTTAGGTCTTTTATCCAGTTTGAGTTGGCTTTTGTATAAGGTGTAAGCTATGGGCCTTGTTTCAATGTTTTGCAGATGGAGATCCAATTTTGCCAGCCCCATTTGTTGAAGAGATTGTTTATACCCCAGTTTAATGTCTTAGGGACTTTGTCAAATATCAACTGTTCATAGGAACATGGTGGCATCTCTGAGGTCTCAATTCTGTTCCATTGATCTATCTGTCTCTTTTTGTACCAGTACCAGGCTGTTCTGACTACTGTGGCAGTGTAATAAGTTCTAAAGTTGGGTAGTGAGAGGCCTCCCAGTAAGTTCTGCTTCTTCAGTAGTGCTTTACTTATTCAGGGCTTCTTCCCTTTCCAAACAAAATTGGTAATTTGTTTCTCTATCTCATTAAAAAATGTCACTGGAATTTGTGTTGGGATTGCATTATACAAGTGGATTGCTTTGGGTAAAGTAGACATTTTCACAATGTTAAGTCCTTCTATCCATATCTCCATTTATATAAGTCTCTCTTAGTTTCTTGTAGTAAGGACTTGTAGTTCTCTTTGTAGAGGTCTGTTATTTGTCTGATTAGATTTATTCTTAGGTACTTTATCTTCTTAGGGGCTATAGTAAATAGTATTGATTTGGTGGTTTCTTCATTAACAACCTCATTATTGGTATAAAGGAATCCTACTGATTTACTTATGTTTACCTTGTATCCTGAGACTTTGATGAACTTTTTTATCAGTTTGAGTAGTTTACTTATGGATTCCTTGGGATTCTGTGCATATACAATCATATCATCTGCAAATAGGGAGATTTTTACTTCTTCTTTGCCAGTGCAAATGCCCTTTATTTCTCGGTCTTGTCTAATTGCTCTGGCTAGAACTTCTAGTACAACATTGAATAGGAGAGGTGAAAGTGGGCATCTTTGTCTAGTTCCTGTTCTCAAGGGAAACTCTTTCAGTCTGTCTCCCTTCAGGATGATGTAGGCAGTTGGTTTTGTATAAATGGCCCTATTGCATTGAGGAACTTGCCATCTATTCCTGTTTTGCTGAGAGTTTTTAGCATGAACAGGTATTGGACTTCATAAAATGCCTTTTCTGCATCAACAGACAAAAATCAGGTGATCCTTGTCTTTTGTGTTATTTATGTGGCTCATCACATTAATTGTTTTTCTGATGCTGAACCAGCCTTGTATCCCTGGTATGAATCCAATTTGGTCATGATGGATTATTTTTTTGATATGTTGTTATATGCTATAGGCAAGAATTTTGTTGAAGATTTTTGCATCTAGACTCATGAGTGATATCGGTCTGTAGTTCTCCTTTCTGGTTAGATCCTTTCCTGGCTTTGGTACCATAGTTATGCTGGCTTCATAGAATGAATATGGGAGTATTACATCCGTTTCTGTACTGTGAAATAGTCTCAGTAGTATTGGAGATAATTCTTCTATAAAAGCTTGGTAGAATTCTGCAGTGAAGCCATCTGGGCCAGGACTTTTTCTGGTTGGTAGTTTTTTGATGACTTTTTCAATCTCTTCCTTTGTGATAGATTTATTAAGTTGCTCTGCTTCACCTTGTGATAATTTGGGTAGGTGATATGAATCAAGGAATTTGTCCATTTTCTCTAGGTTTTCAAATTTGTTAGAGTACAGTCTTTCATAGTATTCTGTTATATTTTTGATTTCTGTTGGATCTGTTCTAACAAGTCCCCTCTCATTTCTTATTTGGGTTATTTGTTTCCTTTCGTGTTTTTCTTTACTAAGTTTAGCCAATGGCTTGTCCATTTTGTTGATCTTTTAAAAAAAAACAGCTTTTGGTCTTTTCAATTTTTTCAACTGTTCTATTCTCTAATTCGTTTAGTTCTGCTCTAATCTTTATGATCTGTTTTCTTCTAGTGCTTGAGGGGTTCCTCTTTTGTTCTCTCTCTACTTGTTCAAGCTGTAGGGTCAGTTATTTGATTTGGTTTCTTTCTTTCTTCCAGATGGGTGCATTTATGGAGATAAACTGCCCTCTGAGCACTGCTTTGGCTGTATCCTGTAGGTTCTGGTAGGAAGTGTTTTCATTCTCATTGGAATCCATAAATTTCTTTACTTCATCCTTGATTTCTTTTGTAACCCATAACTTTTTGAGCAAGATATTGTTCAGTTTCTATGAGTTCCACTTTCTATCTATGTTTTTTCTGCTATTGATTTCAACTTCTATGGCTTTATGATCTGAGAAGATGCTTTGCATTAATTCAGTGATATGGATTTTGTTGAGAATTGCTTTATGTCCTAACACATGGTCTATTCTGGAGAATGTTCTATGTGCACTGGAGAAGAAGGTGTAGTTGTCCACTGATGGATAGAAAGTTCTATATATGTTGATGAGACCTAGTTGGTTAATTGTGGCAATAAGGTCTTCTGTGTCTTTAATGAGCATTTTTCTGGATGATCTGTCCAGTGTTGAGAGTGGAGTGTTGAAGTCTCCCATTGTTATTGTGGAGTGATCTATCTCCTTTTTGAGTGTAGTCAGTGTTTCTTTGATGTATTTAGGTGCTCTAATATTAGGTGAATAAATATTTAATATTGTTAAGTCCTGCTTGTGTATTGAACCTTTCAGCAATAGTGTCCATCCTTGTCCATAATGATGGATTTTACACTAAAATCTGTTTTATCTGAGATTAGAAATGCCACACCTGCTGTTCGTTGTTTATTGTTAGCTTATATGTATTCTTCCATCCTTTAGTGTTCCTGTCTTTAAGTCTAAGGTGAATTTCTTGTAGGCAACATGTCGATGAGTCATGTCTTTTGCTCCAGGATGTCACTCGATGTCTCTTTACTGGAGCATTCAGTCCATTCACATTCAATGTAATTATTGATAGGTATGTGTTCAGTGCTGCCACTGTGATTTGTTTATTTCAGTGTTGATGTTTTCTCTTTTCTTATTAATCTGTTCTGGGACATTCTTCTTGGTGAGTTGACCTTTCCACCTTTTTCAGGGTTGGTTTTGTGGTTGTCGAGACTCCTGTATTATGTTTCTTGATTGGATATATTGCATCTTGATTGTGCTTTACAGCTGCCCCATGATCCCTTTTAATAAACTATGTATAAACCCAATTTTAATTACTACCAGTCTTATTAAATTTCTCTCCATCTGGAAGGACTCTAATTACTGTAGTACATCCCTCTTCTTAACATGATGATGTCATAGTTTTCATGATATGATCACTGGATTATTTCTTTCACTATTATAGCCTGGATTGACATTGGAGCCTTCCCTAACTGAGTAGGCTTCTGGGTGATATGTCCTGTATTGGCTTGTAAAATATAAACTTAGTGCTTTTGTTCTTCTAAGCTAAGAGATTCTTTCAGTATTTCTTGTAGCTTTGGTTTGGTTTTTACAAAGTCTCTGAGTTTCTGTTTATCTGTGAATGTCTTCATTTCCTTTTCACATTGAAAGATAGTTTTGCAGGATATATAATTCTTGGTTGGAAGTTCTTCTCCTTCAAGGCTTTGAATGTGTCACACCACTGTCTCCATGCCAGCATTACTTCTGCAGAGAAATCCGATGAAAGCCTACAGGGTTTCCCTCTGAAAGTTAGCTTTGCTTTGAGTCTTGCTGCCTTTAAGAGTTTCTGCTTAGGTTTTGTTGTGTGAAGCTTGATTATAATATATCTTGGAGTCTTTCTTTTGAGATCTCTATTGAGTGGCATTTGGTACGCATCTTGGATATCTATATTCTGTTCTTTCATAATTTCTGGGAAGTGTTCTTGCAGCAGCTCAGCAACAATACTATCTGTGTTCTCAGGTGTCTCATCCTGTTCAGGGACTCCAATTAATCGTAGGTTGTTCCTCTTAATAGAGTCTCACATGCTTCTTAATGTTTCTTCATTTTTCTTGTTTCTTTTTTCTGATTTGTCCTCATACATGCTGGTGTCAGTAGCTCTGTCTTCCAAGTCAGAAATTCTTTTTTCCATTTGTTGAGTTCTGTTTTCTTGGCTTTGAATTGAAATTTCTATCTTTTTGATTTTGGTCTTGATCTGTTAGATTTCAAAGTACTGGTGTTCCATCAGATTGAACAGCTTGCTTAATTTTTTGTTTTGCTCTGCTGCATTTTGTATAAGATCTAGGAGGGGTCTCTATATAATCTTTTGTATTCACCTTCCAATAGTTTCAGAAAAGCTTATTCATCTGGGAAGTTCTTTGGTTGCTTCTTTGGGGGGCCTTCTGAAGCCATGGGTGATTTCTTGGTTACACTTTTCTCCAGAGTTTGTTGCTTGGGGGGGCATCATGGGAGTCAGTAGAGGTTGGCAGAGATCCTGTGAGGATGGACTGCAGTTGTTTCTCTAGGCCGTCTTAAAATGAAAGGTAAAAGGTATCTCACAACTTCCAGAGTCAGTCAGGTTTTAGGTGTACAGGTCTGTCTTCCCAGCTGGCAAAGTAAGCACCTCTATATCCAACCCCAGATGTTCTAAACTAGTTCAAAATACAGAAAGGCTACTGTCCTACCTGGCCATAGATGACACTGTGTAGAATACTGCTTTACTGCTGGACGGGTGCTCTTCTCCAGGCAGGCACTGCCTCCCAGCCTAGGAATTAGGTCCTGCTGAGGCCTCAGTATGGGTATGCCCATCTCCCAGTGGAATAAGATGGAATCCCATGCAAGCTCCCTGCCTGCCTTCGTATAGGCTCGTCAATGGCAGAGGCAGAAAGAAAGGCCAAAGGTGCCAAGATGCACAGAGTCCAAAGCTGGGCTTTCAAAATGTGGCAGTTTCACCTGTGATCTCATCAGCAGTGCATCTGAGATTAGCTGCTAGTCAAGTTGTAGCTCTGCCTGCCAGCTAAGACAGAGAAAAAAAAATTAAAATGATGAATTACCTTCAGTCTGTGAAAGCCAGCACTCACCAAGAGTGGGGGATCAATGAAAGAGAGGCAGTTTTCTATTCAATGGTATGAAGTCCAAATTAACAGACTTATGCTATGTCCTAGGGCTCGCTAGGTGTCCAGAAGTTTCCATTTAATTATCAGTTCAGGTCTTGGTTTCCAGAGGGATTTAGGGTGACATGTTTTTAGTCCACCATCTTGACTCTGCCCCTTCTGAGGAATTTCTTATTTTTATTTGTTTTATTTGCTGAGTCTGTACTTCTTCTACAGATACAGATTGTCATTATTTGAGCCATGGATCAAGTGTTCAGTTACTTCCAAAATAATGTTTAGTTGATCAGAGTTCTTTAAAACTCTCTCAGAGAAAGATTATAAGAAAACAATCCTTCCAAACTTAAAAAAGGAGAATGAATAGCCTAAAGTTTCAGAATGTGACAGGCAAAGTGAAAAGAGCTTCTCTCTGACAAATGTGGTTTATCTTATCTGTTTCACTGTTGCTAAGTATGCTAATGCAGACAAATAGAAACTACATGATTACAAACCTGTTATCTGTGATATATTTTTAACCTTACTGTCACCAAGTATAGGGATCTAGTGACATCAGATTTGACAGTATACATGGAAAACTGTTGTTAGAAGTTTTGAACATTCCTAAGTGTATATGTATTTCTTAAATAAATTTATTAGAATGCTTGAGAATATCATACGATTTTTAAACTCTGAGAAAAATAACTTCTAAGGATTTCTTTCTAAAATGTCAGAAAGACAAGGACATCTTTCAGGTCTTCTGCTGATTCATTCTTCTCTCCGAGCAATTCGTCTCCCTCCCTGCATTGTTTCAGTTTAAGTTGTGTTAGAAAGTTATTTTAACACTTGAGGTTCTGGTGCATTTCCTCTTTATAAACAGTAAAAACTGTGTAACTTGACATTTAATCTTTCTGTTTGAGCCACCCGGAACCCGAGAAGAAGTTATACTTCATCCTTTGAGATGTTTCAGATCTTTCTGACATGCATATTTTTACTCTTATTTGGTGTGACCTGCATATCTATACTCTCACGGTAGTCCCAACATGATCTAAACTTTGTCTTCTATATTTGAAAGTCCCACTCTTCCTCTTCTCCACAGCCAGATGCCCAGAGGCCAATTAAGATTATTATTTCTCATCTCTTTTTGGAAGGAGATCACTTATTTGTTATTCATGCACAATCTCTGTGTGGTTTCTACCACTGGTGCTGCTGCCTGTTACTTGTCAATGAGTCAGCTTCAGCTCATAGCATCTGTCTCAGTCATTTAGGGCTGCTGTGACAGAAACACCACAAGCGTGGGTGGCTTTAAGAAACAGAAAGGCGTTGTCTCACAGTGAGAAGTCTGAATGCAGGGGGTCAGCTCCAGAGCAAGGCTTGCTCTTTCAGTTGCCTCTGAATGAAAGTCCTTGCCCCTGGGTTCCTTGGTTGATCTTCCTGTGGCATGACATCTATCTTTCCCTCCTCTGCTCTTTGCTGCTTGCTTAATCTACTCCTTCTACATTTCAAAACAGGTTGACTCAAGATACAGAGCATGCTAATACCATTTCACTAACATAACAAAGAAAACTCATTCTCAAATGGGATTATGAGTATAACCACAGATAGAAGGGTTGGGATTTACAACACATATTTGTAAGGTTTAACAACAACCTTATATATAAACAAAAAATCCTCTGTCTCAAGTTGATTTGAACTCATTAATACCCTATAGGACAGAGCAGAACTGCCCTATGGAGTTTCCAAGGAGTGCCTGGCAGATTTGAACTGCTGACCTTTTGGTTAGCAGATATAACACTTAACCACTACACCACCAGGGTTTCCACCTTATGCACAAGACAACAGAATTGCCTGGTCCTGTGCCATCTCCAGCACTATGTTTTTATTGTACTTTAGATGAAGAGTTAAGAACAAACTAGGGCCTCATTAAAGTTAGTATGCATATTGTTTTATGACATTGTAACAAACCCACAACAAGTCAACACTTACCCTTTTCAATCTTGGGTTCCCAATTACCATTGTTTCCTGTCTTTAGTCCTTGCCGCTGGACTGTGTGCCCCTTTAGTCTCATTTTGTTCCATGGGTCTGTCTAATCTTTGGCTGCAGGGCAAACCTCAGGAGTGACTTCATTACTGACCTTAAAGTAGTAGATCAGGACTAACTCCATTTCTTTACCTGTTTTTCTTCAAAGTCCTGATTTCCTAGCACCATCTAGCCATGGAAATAATGTATTAACTTACAGGAGTCACTGAGATAAAATATTTGAAGCCTGTATGGCAGTGTTTTCCTAGAATCATCAAAATAAGTGGAGGTGCCAGTTGACCACCATTGAGAGCCTTCACACGTCCCCCAGAATTTCAGATATGTATCTCCTCCAGAACCGTGATGCCTACCTCTGGATGAACCCTCCACAATTGGCCACATTCTTCTATCCCTCATACCTAATGTTTACCCTTACCTACCCCCTATAAAAGCCCTAGGCCTTCCTGGAGAAGCTGGACAGGCTCTGAGGATTTAAATTCCCGCTGTCCCCCGCACGCTGGCTTGTAAATAAATCTCTTGATCATCTACTTTACCACGATCTCAGTATTGGCTTTGTGGCACGTGGCTTGAACCCTTGTTTTATGGTAACAAGCTGAAAGAGTGTCCAGGGGCCAGACTCTCAGGGTTTTCCCAGTCTCTGTCAGACCAGCAAGTCTGGTCTTTCTTTCTGAGATAGAATTTTGATGGACGTTGTTCTCCAGCTCTGTCAAGGACCCTCTGTCCTTGACCCCTGTCAGAGCCATCAGTGGTGGTAGCTGGACACCATGTAGTTGTGCTGGATTCGGTCTGGTGGAAGCTATCAGGCAGTATTTTGTTGTGATACACACAGTTTTCATTGGCTGATTTGGGAAAGTAGATCCCCATGCCTTTCTTCCTGGTCAGTCTTCATCTGGAAATTCTGCTGAAGCCTATCCATCATGGATGACCCTGCTGGCATTTGAAATACCAGTGGCATAGCTTCCAGCATCGTGACAACATGTAAGCCCTCACAGTACGACAAGTGGACAAACGAGTTTTGCTTCCTCACTCACCCCCACCCACTCTGAATCAAGTGACCCAATGGCAGGGAGCCGGCAGAGCAGTCTTCACTAGGTCTGCAAAGACGTGTGGAAAGCACATCCTTTGGACCTATGATTACTGCAGTAAAAAGCTTCTAAACTAGGAATGGCTGGTGACAAGGACCTTCCCCCGAAGCCTGCAACAAGAGAAAGCCTTTCCCTGGAGCTGGCACCCTGAATTCCGTCTTCTAGCCTCCTAGACTGTGACAGAATAAACTTCTCTTTGTTAAATCAATCCATTCTGTGACAGCAGCACTGGATGACCAGACAGGTAGGTTTAAACTGGTAACCTTTTGGAAGCAGCTAAGTGCTGAACTACTTGCAGCACCAAAGGAGCCCTCACAGCTCCTCACAGCATGCCATAAATCAGTCCGGTTTACTGGTTTTTCTGGCTCTTGACTTTGGGAAATCTTAGCTCCAGTTCCACCTCACAGCGACCCTGTGTACAATGGGACACAGCACCGCCTGCTCCTGTGACACCCTCACAACTGTTGCTGTGCTTGCGCCCACTGCTGTGGCCTCTGTGTCAGTCTGTCTCATTGAGGGGCTCCCGCTTTTCTGCTGACCATCTGCTTTACCAGGCACAAAGTCCTCCTCCTCCAGGGACTGGTTCCTCCCGACAACATGTCCAAAGTGTATAAGACAGAGCCTCACCGCTCTTGCTTTTTCCTTTGACGCTATGTGAGAAGTGCTCAATCAATCCAAGTCGCTACTACCATTCAGTCATCAGAGATGGTATTTTTATTTTTTGTTTGTTTATGGTTTTCCCAGTCAATCTCCACTCACATCTTTACCTTGGTTCTTTCTGTTTACTTTACTTCCCACCATATTCTTTTCTTTCTTTTTGCATCCCCTGTGTATCAGGCCAATAGACCAAAACTTACTGCTGAATGAAATGAGAATCTTTATGTTTTTAAAGATGGCAATCTCTTCCTTTCCCCCTGAATTATTCAGAGAATGCCTTCTATGCCTCTGGCCTATTCTCATTTTCCATCTTGGATTTCTCTCTCCTGTTGAAGAACAAAGGGAAGAGCTCCTTGGTGTTCAAAACTCGGCCTCTGTGTATGCTGTGGCCTCAACTTGTATAGATTTTTCTTCTTTTTATTTATATATTTATTTGGAGGCCAAATTCCTGCTTATCTCAGACACTAAATCAAATGTGATATTCCCTGAGAAGGCTTGCCTGTCTCCCAAGGTACAGTAAGTTCTGAGTCACCACGTAATGTGTTGTATGTGGTTGACCTGTCTGTGTGTCCATCTGTCTCACCATGCCTGGAGTGCCTGGAAGGAGTGACTATGTACTATTGATTTTTTACTGTGTCTCTAGCCTCTAACGTGCAGCTGTCACATAATAGATACTGAGTAAATATATCCTGAGCACATTTGAGTCTTATCCTTCTACAAAAAGAGGCTAAGTTATTACACATGACACTGTACTTAAGGAATGAAAAATGCGTACGAGGGGACAAGAAAGAAAAGGGAAATTAGGAAAAGTAGAAGAAAGGATCCAGGACCAAGTGCTGCACAGAGGGACCCTTCTGTTTCCTCTGTGTTACTTGATTTATTCTGACAAGGAGTGCCGGAGCCAGAACTCCTTAAAAGCTTCCTCTCTGAGCCCTATTGCTGTCACCAGCAAGCAGAGCTGATTAGGACAGAGGGTCCTTTCTTCTTCCCAAGGCACGTCTTCACCATCACGTAATGTCCTAATCATTGGCAGAATTAAGACTCTAATGTAAACACCTTAGAGAATTTTTGATCCAACTGAATCTTGAGTGTTTGCTATAATGTAGTTCTTAATTTTAAGATCAACAAAGCTCTCAATAACGTGAAAACTCAACATTACACAGAGGAAAACTTACTTTTTTACAAAGACGTATGAACAGACTAATAGATGTGCATTTCATTTCCTGTAAAACACAAGGGCATGAAAGTTGTCCTAAGTTATTAAAATACTGTCATGGTTTTGCTTGGTTCTAAAATTTTCCATGCAATTAATTACATTGCAATTATGCCATTAGATGGAAATTTTACTTCTGAGGTCATTGAGATGCAAGGTAACAACAAAATTTACTATAATATTACTGGAATAAATTTGATAACAATGATGAAATTGCTGACAGATCTAGCCTAAGCGTTGCTTGATATAAAGTCACAGATGGAGGTCTCTGACCACTGGGTCTCTCAGAAAGTAAGGAGTCATCTGACAGGCTTCTTCCCACTTTCTGGTTGCCAGGAATTAGGTGGCAGTCTCAGGTCTGACATTTGATGTATTCCTGAATGCTAGAATCGAGTCTTCCAAATGCTCCTCTAAAACACGTGACAGCCTCTCAGTCTTTCACCATTGTGGAAGTCTTGGTTTTTAGGAAATTAATTCATTAGACAGAAACGATTCAGTGCATCAAAAGTATGATGTGTGGAAAAAGAAGTATTTCTTAAGACCCACAAATGCTAAGATCGCAAAATTAGCAACGGATATAAACAAACAAAAAAGTCCAAACCTGTTGCTGTTGAGTCGATTCCAACTCATAGTGACCCTATAGATCAGAGTAGAACTTCCCCACAGAGCTTCCAAGGAGCACCTGGAGGATTTGAACTGCCCGCCTTTCATGGTTAATAGCTGTAGTATTTAATGACTACACCATCAGGGTTTCTGTAAGGGCCATAAACCAAAAACCCAAGCCCAGTGCTGTCAAGTTGATCCTGATTTATAGTGACCCTACAGGACAGAATAAAACTGCCCCATCGAGCTTCCAGAGAGTGCCTGGTGGATTTGAACTGCCCACCTTTTGGTTAGCAGCAGTAGCACTTAATCACTATGCCACCAGGATTTCCTAGAGTACACTTAAATAGCTGGATTATTCTCATTTTGGGAAAGGCAGTGCTTCTCAAATTTAAACACTGTATTAGTAATAAAATTTTCTAAAGAAAAAATTCTCAAGATTAACTTAAAATTATATTTTTCAAAATGAAGGAAAGCATTATGAAATGACTGAAGTATACAAGGAATACAAACTCAATCCAATTATTGTTGAAATAGATCCAGAAAATAATATCTAATAATTGAATTAGATTTCCATTCTCCCAGCAGTTGAAACGGATTTCTAGCTTCACCGCAAATCTGACCAGCAAACCACTGAAGGAGACAAAGAAATGCTAGATATCTGTCGTTCCGGTCAACTCAAAGATAACTTGAGTCAAGTTTTCTCACCCTTGCTTCTGCTGGTCTTCACGTTAGCGTAGTCAGTCCAGTATAAAGACCTCAGTCTTGGAGCATCTACTGGGATTCCATTTGGTGTGACGGCATCTTTTACGTAATAGGCCGCTTTCTGTTCTTTTTTTCCCTGATGACCCCACAGGAACTAAAGTACTTCCAGTTGCCTGTTTTAATTTCAAAAGAGAAATCTGTTTAGTCTCTTTAACTAGCAAAAGCAGAACTCCCTACTAGTACACATGCACAGTCCTAGCTAATGTCATCTGGTGCAATCTCAAAAGCAACCAGAAATGCTTCCCAACATAGTCAAAGTTAAATGACCTCATTTGGCGCACCAGACACGTCCAACACCCAAACCCAGAAGCAGGGATGGAAATGTGAATCAATTGTAAAGTGGCCACTGAGATGATGCAGAATATATTTCCTTTTTTTTTTTTTTATGTTATCATCAAAATAAAAATACATAGTTTTTAATGCCTGTGGAGAGCACGCAGATCCCAAAGACACATCTGAGGGAGATCAAAAACCCCGCTCGGAGATCCTCTGAGTTAGAGGTCTGTAGAGTCTTTCTCCAGCTGCAGGAGCCAGGCTCAGATCAAGTTCCCACACACACTTGAAATCAAGACTCAGGAGTTTTCACCAGGGCGCTGTCTTATGTGCATGGAGTAGGCAAGAATGCCAGCTTCTTCAGAGTCAAGACAGGGAACAAGGCAGATCGAAGTCATCTGCAACAGTGATGTTCAAGTGGCATTTGCTGAAAATGGTCAGAGGTAGGAGCCTGGACCAACCCGGCAGAGACTACTGACAGTGGAATGAGAAACGAGGTAGACTATGGTTTCTACTGGCATGACTGAAGGCCGTGGGTGGGTGATCTCTGGCAGATGAATCGGTGTTGACAGGGGGATATTCTTGTAAGCAGTTCATACTCACCCGGGGGGGTCCCCAGGTCAGCCTTCTGCCGGTGCCATGAATATAATTGCTGCAAAATACTGCTCTCTGAATCTCCCAAAACTAGGTGTCTAACTTCAGGACAATCTGCTAAAACACCTCTAATGTCAGAGAAATCTGCCTCAAAAGGAAATTTTAGAGGGTTTGCCAGGTGTATTTTTTAATAGCTGTCATTTAGAAAGTACAAACTAACAGCTATTTAACTAGATGTTTGTGGACAGTGGCTCACTCATTGCTCACAACGATGCCATGAGGTCACTGTTGTCCCTTGTATGCTGGTGAGTAAACAGAGAGAGGCTAGTCGTCAGGTCGGCTCTGCTCCGGATACCAGTGGATGGTAAACTGAGTAATTTGCTGTGCACTGTGTGCCTGTGAGCTCCGGCAGTTGGTTAGAGCTAAGCTGCCAACCAAAAGGTCAGCGGTGGGGACGCATCACAGGCTCCGTGGAGACTCTACGGGACAGTTGGATTTTGTCCTAGGGTCACTGTGAGTCAGAATCAACTCAATGACAATGAATTTGGTTTGTCTTGATATACCATACCATATACAATAGTATCTGTTACTGAGCAGATCTTTTCATTTATAACCCTAAGTTCTAGTCTTATGCCTTTTAATTTCAAACCCTTCAGGATGATCGCTTCTTCAGCTTCGCAGCCATTCATACACAACAGATGAGATACAGGCTCCCTTTCTCTACTTCCCGTCTTTTCCTGAATGAGTATGTTTTGCTCCACTCAGAGGAGAAATGTTTCTCCAGTTTACACAAGCACATGCGTGTACATTTACTAAAGGTGTATGTTGGGGAAAAGACAACCTGGCTAGACTTCTGTAGGATGGAGCCATCAGGCTTTTCACCAAAGATGAAGAGGGACTTCTCAGGAAGCACACATCCCCACACAGTCCTGGGGTTTGAAACGTGATAAAGAAGAGTGAGAAGCAGAAAATGTGGCATGCAGCAGTCTTCCAAGGCCACATATAAAGACTGCACATCCCATCAAAGCCCGGTCTGTTTTCTTCCACGTTCTTAGTGTGGGGCCTGGCCACACAACTCGCTTTACGGAAGGTGTATGCATTTGACAACTTGTCATTTTTCTAGGCTATTTCTTCAGAAAATATTTTAGCTCATGAAAATTTCCGATAAAAGGTAGCTTTGAGATATGGATTCTCCGAATAATTGCTTCTGTCTTCTGTTTTCTCTATAGCTTAAGCACAAACTATGACATCATTTATTCATATTAAGTTTAGAAGAAAATACAGACGAGTAATTTGGTAATATTTTGACTTAGACATTTCATTCTGTCAGCTTTAGGTGACAAAAATACAGTTCTCTAAGCACTGTAGTGCATCAGGCTGTCTTTTAGAATCCATTTACAAACTGGGCATTGATGACCTTGATCTCACAGATGAGGGTGCCAGGGATGTTTCTAGCTGCCCTGCAGGTGTTTGTTTCCCAAGAAGATGATACAACCCCAAAACCCATCAAAGCCCAGTGCCGTGGAGTTGACTGCATTTTACAGTGACCATGTGGGACGAAGTCGAGTTGCCCTGTATAGTTTCCAGCTGTTACTGGGGGATTTCAGCTGCCAACCCCTGGTTAGTGGCTGAGCTCTTCCCCACCATGCCACCACAGCTCCAAAGATAGCACTAAATCAAAACAAATCCATGACTGTGGAGTCAAACCCAACTCCAAGTGCCCCTATAGGACAGACTAGAACTGCCCCCAGAGGGTTTCTGAGGAGTGTTTGGGGGATTTGAACTGCCGACCTTTTGGTAAGCAGCCACCATCTTAACCACCGCACTACAAGGGAATACAAAGTAATACTCGTATAAAACCGAAAACCAAACTCCACTGCTGCTGAGTCGATTCTGACTTGTAGAGACCCAATATCCAGGTAATACAAGCCCTGGATAATTTATTTCAAAGAGTATCACATGCTTTCCTCTGGGTCAGACGCCATGTAGGAAATCACTTCTTTGTCTGTTACCTTTGGTCAGGCTGACCGCACTGTATGCCGTGCAGACATCTGGACAGGAAGACAGAGCCTTCCGGTTTTATTTAACTGACCTGAGAGGTAAGCCCTTGGCTTTCCCCCTCTGACACTGAGGGGCTGGTCTACAAACCTCTCCCCAATGGGAAAATGTCCTCTTTCACCAGCTGCAACAACTCACTTGTCCAGAAACTGAGTAAAGATGATAAAGTCAAACCACTAACTTTTTTGTTTGGCACAGTTTTTTACAACTTAGTACATTTCCTTTGAAACTCACTAATCATCATAACGTTGGCAATAAAAACCTTCGTACTCACACATGAAGAAGAAAACACCCACAGCACTGTTTCCCTGTTGGCCTACCTCCCACGTTTATCAGCCTGAGTTACCACCCGTGTCAACATGAGTCACCTGTTTGGGGCACAGGTTTTATAATCATGTACCTCAGGATATACTCAGCTGAGACCCAACCATAAGCTCGGCAGAAATTCAAGCCACCGCCCAGCTTCAGTGATCAGACAAAACATTACATCAGAGAGAAAAGGAAAAGAATTGTATCTTTTTCAAAAGCATGCAATAATAAGGTAAGATACTCTGTGCGTTTTATAGTTAAGTGTTGAGCCAAAAAAGAAAAGTAGCTTAAGTTGTGATGGGGGAAAATTAAGCAAAAGCATAAATACATGATTTCATTCTTTTCAGTAGAATCTTACACAGTCACTTATAAAATAATTTAGATAACGATCATGTGCTTAACAGATACTTAAAAATAAAACAAACAAATGTCTTATACTGACTTCCAACTTAAGTTAAAAAAATGCACTTGATTGCTTAATAATTGGTTTATTGAAAGTCCATTCAAAGTATAATATTCATCCCCTACTACTTGTGATCAGAAGAAAAGCCTGATGACCTGCTTTGGACAAATCAACTATGACAAAGCCTGGGAGGCACAGCTTTACACTGACCCAGTAGGTTGCCATGAACTGGAGCCAATTCCACAGCAATTTTTTTTTGTATTATTTTGTGGCTGTGAACGCTCTCTTAGGTCACAAAGAAACAAAAGTGAACAAGGCAGAAAGAGCCACGTAAGCCAGAGACTCCATCAGCATGAGACCAGAAGACCCAGACGGTGCGCAGCCACCACCAGTGACTGCTCGGAGAGGGACCACAACAAGCAGTCTCCGACGGAACCGGAGAAAAGCAAGGTACAGAACTTGAACTCCAGTGAAAAGACCGGAACTGATGGTCTGACAGACTAGAAGGCCCCTGAAGACATGACCCCCAGACTCTCTGTTAGCCCAGAACTAAAGCCATTCCCAGAGCCAACTCTGCAGACGAAGATTAGACTGAACTAGAAAACATAAAATGATACTGGTGAAAAGTGTGTTTTTTGGCCCTAGTAGATACAGGAGACTAACTGGACAGCTTCTGTCCAGAAGCAAGAAGACAGGGCAGAGGGGGACAGGAACCGGCCGAGTAAAAGAGAGGAAAAGTGTGCTGTCATAGTGTGGGAGAGCAACTGGGGTCACAGAAGAACGTGCGTAAGCTTTTGTATCACAAACTGACTTGAATTCTAAACTTTCACTTAAAGTACTGTGTGTGTGTGTGTGTGTGTGTGTGTATGAATAAGGCAGATAGAATCACTCTGTTGGGGTACACAGACAAGAATGAAAAAAGTCATGACAACCTAATACACATACCCACTGCCATCTAGTTGATTCTGACTTGTAGTGACCCCATGGGATGCAGTAGAACTGCCCCACAGAGTTTCCAAAGAGCCCCTGTGGGATCTGAACTGCCAGCTTCTTGGTTAGCAGATGTATGACTTAACCGTGACCGCCCCGGGGTTTCCCGCGTAGTGTAACGGGTCTCATTGTGGAGCACACAGGGAGGGTTGGAACACAGTTACCCCAACACGAGGCCTTTCCAGAGGTGGAGACTTCTCACTTGGGTCTGAGCACTCATGGGCAGCTCACAGGGTAAGGAGGTGAAGGGCTGGGTGGGCTGAGAGGGGATGAGGGTTTCAGGGCTGGGGACAGCTGAGGCTTAGGCCCTAAGGCCATGGGGAATGTGCCTGTCCCCGCAACGCAGAGTGGCTTCACTAGACTTCAACCTGCAGTATCTCTGCTTGTGTCTGGCCCCTTAAGTTTCAGTTTTAGAAACTATTTTCAAGAGGCATATCTCTCTATTTCCTGTGAATCAAGTTGCCCTGAGTTAAAATTTAACAAGGAGGAAGGAAGATGGGGACCCAGAGAGGAAAGAAAGAAGGGCAAACTAACACACAAGACCTTGCCCAGGACCACGCGGCTAACGAGTGCCAGTGAGTGTTTTCAGAGCTTTATTTTCTCAAATCAGAAGTTTGTGTCACTTGTGTGTTGTCCCCCAAATCTGCAAAACACCTAGAAATCACTGGCTTTCTTGTTGATTCTTCCTCACTGGATCTATGTTACCTTTCTGAAGATGAATTTTAATCCTCAAAAGATCTAAAGTTTTGTTCGTTTTCTTAAGAGTTAACATTATCTGATACTGAGAGTTGTTAATTCCTAGTTCTTTTCATCTTTTGCTTTGAAAACTCCACAAGATGAGCTATCCATCAAAAAGAACCTTGGGAAAAGGTTTGCCTTCTGTCAGTAACATTTTATCCTTAAATAATGCTCTCAGTGGGAAAGCTGCCTTTTCGCACGTGTTCTTAGGTGCCGTCCACTGAGTTCCAGCTCATAACATGTGTAACGTGTACAGAATCAGAGACAAGCTAAACACAAGGCCAGAGCGCCAGCAAAATTAGTTACACTGCAGACAGACATTAGCTTGCGTTGAACTGTATATACTGATTCTGATCATTTTTTTAAATGTCCATATTACTTTTAAAAATTTCTAATAATCAATGGCAATATCATTTGGTATTGGAAAACATATTTAGTCTCAAGGAATATGAATATCCACAAATATAAAATTATATCAGGAAGTTACCTTATTCATGTATGCATAAGTAATATAGAAAAAATTTTTAAATCATTTCATATAAAAACAGCATGACATTATGTCAAGTTCGAAAAGTTTAAGGGGTAAGCCATTCTAAAGCCCACCTCCTCAGTGGAACAACTACTGGTGTTGTACCTCTTGTGAAATAGTCACACACTGGACCTAAGTAAGATACGTGCTTCAGTCAGGCAATTACGTCGCCCAATTTCTTTTTTCCCGCTCCCAGCACTGACACCTTAATCTCTTTCTGTAACCCTCTCTTCTGGCTTCCAGCCAGGGCTTGATGCCAGGTCAGACAAGTTTCAACATGGAACAATTTGCAAGATAAGCTCTGGGGTCGCTCACAACTCTCCAATTTGTCGACGCGCCGTGTTAACACACTGGACATCTGGATTAAGGCTCTGTGGAGAGACAGCACATTAACAGCTTCTCCATCCAGAGGAAGGAAGGAGGTGGGGAAGGAGGGAAGTCTGTCACTGTGAATACAGAGTTGAGTGACTGAATCTTTATCTGAATGTTCTGTATCATAATCTCAATGTTGTATGATCATTAGTTCATCAAAAACAAATATATGGGATTTTTCTCTTGTAGATGAAGCATTTCCTGACACAGAACACGTTGTGTTTACCCACACTGGGGGAACCTTTGACCTTTTGCCTACAGCAGAGTGGGCTTTAACCTTTTTGTTTATTTCTTCTTATTATTTTAATTTCTATTTATCTTTCTTTCAGACATCAAAAAATCACCCAATTATGAAAAAATCCAAAGCTCATAATAGGCAGTTATTGTGTGAACTTTTTAAGAGAAAGCCTCCCTCAATAAAAGCTACAACTATTCTTTTTTTGATCACCGAATGACCCAAAAATGGAAGCTGCGTGCATAGACAGTTAATCTAGTTATTGTTTCCTGTCTCATCTGCTGCAGTGTTTAAGAGCTACAGCTGCTAAGCATAAGGCCACTAGGTCAAGTCCCCCACGTGCTCCATGAAAAGTCCATGGGGCAGTTCTGCTCTGTCCTGTAGGGCCTCTGTACCTCAAAATCATTTTGGCAGCAACAGACTTTTCTTAGCTGTCGCCTCCAACTCCATCTGCCCTTCTTTACTGAACCTGGTGGGTTCAGTAAAGCTGCGACTTTCACCCTGTCTCCTCCTTGACTTTTCTTGGTCTCCATTTCTTTCTCATGCTCTCTTTTGTGCTCCTCTGGCCCCCCAAAATTTCCAGGACACCAGAGAGCTACGTCATCCATGCTCCTGACTACATCGGGTGCAAATTAACATTCTCAGGAATGATTTGTAAATATCTGTCACAATTTGAAGTTTTATCACACAAAATTTCTATTTTTAGAAATTGTATATCTTTTGTAAGTTTTATATGCACGTACCCAGGTACAAAGGTATGTAAAGGAAAAACTTTGAAGGTTAGAATAGTAAAAAAAAAAAAAAAAAAAGGCAAATCTTTAAAGGCCTTTCAGTACAAGAATAGATCAATAAATGACGGCATAGCTATACCGTAATCAGTGAAAACCACACAGTGTGTTTTTCTGTACTGACTTGAAAATGTACGTGATAAATCAAAGGACAGGAAGGTAACAGGCAGGATGCAGAGTGGTTGTATTCACACTAAGTATGTGTGTCTAGTGTGAAAAAGTGTCCCAAGGGTAGGCATCGAACTCAGCACAGCAGTGACCATTGTTGTTGTTGTTAGGTGCCATCAAGTCAGTTCCAGCTCACAGCGACCCTGTGATTACATACAAGGCTTTCTCCTTCTGCTCCAGTGAGTTTTTTTATACTGAGTCTTTGCAGTAGACAAGTACTTCTTGACATTAAAAAACGACTGTTAAGCTATTATCCATTGCAGTCAAGCTGATTCCAACTTACAGTGACCGTACAGGCAGAGTAAAACTACCCTGAAAGGGTTCCTCGGTCTGTAATCTCTATGGCGTTAGGCTGCCACACCTTTCTCCCATGGAGAGTTGGTGGTTTCAAGCTACTAACCTCTTAGTAGCTAAGGGCTTACCTAGTAGTTTCTGTAAAGTGTGACACCAGCTCAGAAATAAAAATAAAACATAGTGAAGTCCAAACTTAGACCTGATTATATATGGAACTGAGTGTAAGATGATAACCAGTGCACTGTGAAGAATGAAAGGGAAAATAAATTATTCCATAAATAGTATCTTTGATTATCCATTTAAAAATATCAAACTAGATTCCAATGACTCTCCTTATTCCAAAGCAAAAGACTTCCAGATCTACCAGAATTTTAAACATTAAAAAATGAAATCATAAAAGTTCTAGAATAAAGTGTACATAAACACATGTATGACATTTAAAGTAGGTCACCAAATCCAGGAACACTAAGATTTTAATATTCATTTTCTCAGATGAGGGCTCATCTACACATACCTTCATATTCACATCAGGGAGCCAGGGTGTTTAAGTGCTTGGCTGCTAATTAAGGGCCCACAGTTGGAACCTACTGACTGCTCTTGGGAGAAGGATGTGGCAGTGTGCTTCCAGGTAGATTTCAGCCTTGGGAACACTGTGGGACAGTTCTAGTCTGTCCTACAGGGTCACTATGAATTGGAATCGAGAGGATGGCAAGGGGTTTGGTTGTTTCATTTCACTTTAAGTGTCCGTAGCTGATCAGTGGGAGGGTGGGGAGATGAAGGATACATGCAACACGCCACGTTTGTGTCTGTCTTTTATAAGTAAATCCAGTTCTGTTTCCCTATGGACAGAAGACCCTTCGCATTGCCGTCAGGAGGTCTCTGACGTGTCGGCACCCCTGCCATCTTCTGTTCACCTTCCTTATGGCCACAGCCCCACACACACAGACACACACACAGAGAGAGACACACACACAGAGAGAGAGACACACACACACTTTTATTTCCTGACCCAAACCAGTCCTTTGTTAGACATTTTTGCCTTTTCTTCAGGGCTGTCCTCAGTACCAGCAGCTGGCTTCCTTTCCCAGAAACTTCACTCAGAGTTCAAGTCCTGAGCGTCCTGTGCTGCGCAGACGACGAGGTCCAGAGAACCACCGAGTCCCGTTGAGAAGCAGAAACTGGAGTAGTTCTTCCCTAGTTTAGTGACTTACCCCTGCCTGCCAAATTTACAGGCTAGGAAAATCCAAATTCTTAATTTAACTCTTGCAAAATTGTCAGCAGACAATTTGGCAACACCTGCAAAAAAAATTTAAATGTACATTATGACTCTGTATTTACATAAAAGCACAATATGCTTGTGTTGGAAATTTCCCAAAAAATGTACATGAAATCTTTCGTCTCAGTAAAATCAGGAGCAAGAGAGAATGGAAGATGGGGTCGTTCAGGGAACTTTTGCTTTATAGGAGCTTATGTAACTTTTATAATTGGGAAAGTCCTGCTTCAGCAGAATTACAGATGTCTGCAAGTCACGTACAATCAGGTGGCACATTAACAGGAAAAACTAAATGTCTGCTGTGCCTACAAAACACCTCTGAATCATTACGTTAAGGACATATGACCACATGTCTATCCTCGGGGAGTTCATGCTTCTGTTGGAAACACAAGGTGTGTAAATAAACCAATGTAGGGAAAAACGGAGACAGCCTATGACAGGATTGTAAGTTGAATGTAATCAAACGTGTGTGGGCCAGTACACACACAGGGATGCCCCAAACAGAAAGATCAGTATCCGGGAAGTCGTAGATGACATGACAGCCAGCAACTTATAGGACCAAAGAAGAAGGAAGGTTAATCTGGGGTCAGGGTCTCACATGAGTAGTGACCTGGAAGTGTCGCTGATTCAAGTGTGTATGAAGTTTAGGGCCACGATGGGACAGAAAGGAGAAGAGGTTGGGAGGAGCAGACCACAGAGCTTAGAGAGTAAGACTTGAGAATATTTCTAGGGAGATCCTTAAGAATAAGAATTTTCATGGATTGTATTGTGTCCCCCCAAAAATGTGTGGACCGATTTGACTCAGGCATGAGTCCCGTGTAATGTGATTCCTCCCATGGGGTGTGAACCCTGCCTCTGTGATGTTGATGAGGGAGAAAGGGCAGTAGCTGGGTTGGTGAGGCAGGAGTCCAGCTACCAGCTTGTGGGACAGAAGGGAGCGCAGTGCGCAGACTGAGCGGGGAACCTCAGGCCACCAAGGAAGCAGCACTCAGAGCAGAGTGCCTCCCTCGGACCTGAGATTCCTGTGCCGAGATGTTCTCGCTGAATTTCTCCTCAGCCCACCAGACTGAGCGGACTGATAACTCATGAACGGATCTGTGGCTTGCTCGACTTGGACAATAAAATTTCTCTTCGTGAAGTCTGCTCCTCGTGGTATTTTCTGTTAGAGCAGTACCAAGTGACTAAAACAAGATCCTTGCAGAATGGTCTCAGAGGGCAGCTTTATAATTCTACACCCAAACCAAACCAGTTGCTGTCCAGGTGTTTCCAATTCATGGTGACCTCACACACGGAGTGTAAGACTGAGGCTGTCAAAGCTTTGCTCCTATAGAAACAGATTGCCAGGCCTTTGTTCTGAGGTGCTTCTGAGTAGGCTGAAACTGCCCTTCCTTCAGCCAGTGGCAAAGCATTTAACCATTTGTACCACCCAGGGACTCCATGACTCTAAAAACAGTGATATTTCTAGAAAAATTGTTCCCAATAAAAATGTTCTGTTGTTGAGTTTGAGTCGTGGGAAATAAATAAGAAAGAAACTTAAGCTGAATTCAGAAGAGGACCAGAAATATTATTGCTGATGTTAGAAGGATCATCACTGAAAGCAGAGAATAGCAGAAGGATGTTTACCTGTGTTTTATTGATTTTGCAAAGGCATTCAACTGTGTGGATCATAACAAATTATGGTAACATTGCAAAGAGTGAGAATTCCAGAACACTTAATTGTGCTCATATACAGAAGACATAAATAGGCCAAGAGGCAGCCACTCAAACAAATCAAAGGAATACTTCATGGTTTCAAATCAGGGAAAGTGTGTGCTGGGATGGACTACTCTTTACCGTACTTACTCAGTCTGCATGCTGAGCAAATAATCTGAGAAACTGAACTATGTTTAGAAGAATGGGCATCAGCACTGGTGGAAGACTCACCGACAGCCTGTGATACGCAAATTACACGACCTCGCTAGCTGAAAACGGAGATGGCTGGAAGCACTTTTGACGAACGAAGACTACAGTCTTCAACGTGGATTACACCTCAACATCGAGAAAACAAAATCCTCGTGACTGGATCAGTAAAAAACATGGTGACGAATGAAGAAAAAACTGAAATTCTTAAGGATTTCTTTTTACTCGGATCCCCGATCCACGCTCACGGAAGCAGTAGTCAAGAAATCAAAGGACACGTTATGCTGGGCAAAAGACCCCTTTAAGGCGTTAAAAAGCAAAAATGTCACTTTGAGGACTATGGCATGCCTTATCTAATCCACAATATTTTCAGTTGCCTTATATACGAGGTCTGACAATTACATTCACAAACTCATCCTGGAGAGTGCTCCAAACCTCATTGCTGAATATCGCTACAGCCACCTTCAAATTACTCCCCTTGGGAAGCTATGCACTGATGCCAGCACCTGGGCCAACCTTCAAAGCAATTTTGGAACTCTTTTCCTGGAATGGCCATCAGAGCTGTCGTCATACTGCCCTTGATGTCCTCAAAATGTCTCCCTTTCAATATTTCCTTTATCTTTGGTTAAAGAAGAAAGCCACTGGGGGGCAGACCTGGTGAGTAGGGAGGTGTTCCAATATAGTTATTTATTTGCTGGCTAAAAACCCCTCAAAGACAACCAGACGATTAAGTGGCCACTACGCCGCGGTGTGCAGTGGCCATTCAAGAAAGCATTCCAAAATTGCTTTGAAGGGTGAACTAGGCGCTGACATCAGTGCATGACCTCCCAAGAGGAGGACTTCGAAGGTGACCACAGAGATATTCAGCAATGAGGCAGGTCGCATTTAGAACAACTAAGTTTGTGGACTTCACTGTCACCCCTCGTACATGCAAAGGCTGGACTATGAATAAAGACCAGAGAAAGAGGGATGCCTTTGAATTATGGTTTCGGCAAAGAATAGTAACTGTGTCATGAACTGTGCGAAGAAGGAAGAAGTCTGTCTCGGCAGAAGTGCAGCCAGCGTGCGCCACGACAGGGGGTGATGGCAGTCCGTCTCACATGCTTTGTGTGTGTTGTCAAGAGTGACCAAAGCCGGAAGAAGGACGTTGTGCTTGGTAAGGGAGGAGGTGAGCGGGAAAGAAGGCCCTCGGTGGGATGGACCAATGCAGTGGTCACCACAGTGGGCTCAGACACAGCGACAGCTGTGAGGGGCACAGGACCGGGCAGGGTGGCCTTCTCTCAGGCACTGGGTCACTGTGAGCTGGCAATGACTCGGTGGCACCTAGCAACCACCACCACATGATGCTGAGTGTATTTCAAGTCCTGGCAACCCTAAAGGATGGAGTAGAACTGTCCCGTGGCTGTCCTTGGCTGTAATCTTCACAGGAGCGTATTGTCAGGTCTTCTGTTACTGGATTTGAACTGCTGACCTTCGGCTGCAGGCCCACACTTAACCTCTGAATCGCCAGGGCTCCTTAACGTTACACTAGAGGATGTAAGTGGATCTGGCAATGGTCTCAGCTGTAAGTGACCAAGAGGGAGCCCCTCAGCAGGATGGGCAGACACACCGGCTGCGGCAGTGGGCGCGAGCACCACAACCCCTGTGAGGATGGCACGGGGCCGGGCAGTGCGGGGTTCTGTTGTACACTGGGCCACTAGAAGTTGGAACCGCCTTGATGGCACCTGACAACAGCAGCAGTAATGTGCCCCAGCAGCTCAAAGACTGTCTAACACCCCTTGACCTTGGCTGTCTATCAAGAGACCTGGCCCATTGGGCAGGGGTGGGTAGTTTGACTGGCTCTATTACGCTTTGTGTTCAGGACCTAGAGTCTAGAGTTTAAACGGGAGGAGAGGAACCTGCCCTTCTTGGTTCCTATGCAGGGCACAGAGTGCTACCCTTTGTCCTCCTTAGGGCTGTCCCCAGATAGCGGAGATGTTCCTCAAACCACAACAGTCAGCTGTAATGAGACCTGTGGGAAAGAGGCTGACTGCCTTTGGAAGTGGTGAGCCTCCCATGGTCCTAAGTACCTCCTCAGGCTGGGGTCAGACATTCCTCAGGGATCACTGTTCAGGCGATAACCCGTCTGAAGTGGGAGACCAAATTCAGGAGTCTCCCACAGTCCTCCCGACTCCAAGATGCTGCCGTTCTCGTTTTTCGCACAGATGGCAACCACATCTCGTTCCTTATCGTATGATTCTCATGCAAGAAGGCTTAACCACTGGGATATTAATATTTAGCTCTCGGTAACTTATGGCTTACAGGTCATATTCTCAAAGTTGTTGATAAACTGACTTAATTTATGACTTACACCTTTTTTTTTTGACATAAATGTTTGAATGAATCAACATTAAGAAAAAAAAGGAATGTTCCAATGGTGCAGCTGTTGTTTTCCATGCCTCTTGGGAATATTTGCTGGAAAAAGAAACAGAGCTGGCTTGCTACTTGGTTACCAAGTCAGTGGAAATCCCCTTATTTCATTTTGAATCCCCTGAGATGTCTACTATTAGCTGTTTTTTTGATGTCATCATCCATCGGGGCTCATGTCCACCTCCTCGTGACTTGCCTCGCATCTGGATAAATAAATACGGAGAAGTGGTAGCTACAGAAGGCTCTTTTCTTTTGAAACAAGGAACTTGAGCAGATAACAAGTTGTTCTGCAAATCAGAAGGCTTTTCTTAAGTTCGGTCTGGTTTTATGTTCTTCCACTCTTTCTCCCAAAGTCAAAAGTGAGTGACTGCACAGAACCTTTGAAGCATTTTCTGGGTATTTTTTTAAAAGCTTCTTTTTTTTTTTTTAGTATCTCCATTTAGAATAATACCTTTGTGGTATCTCATGGACACACACTATGGCAGAGCGGTGTGTATTTATACATGTTATGGAACACTGGATTGCGGATGTAACCTCAGCTTTGGGAAACACATCAAAGCCTTACCAACACTGGATGTCACACATAAAATAAACTGTAACAAGCACTAGATAGCGAAGTGGCAGCACATAAGCGATCTCTTTGCTGTCCACCTCATCATTCCCCAGCCCTGTCCTCATAGCCCTCCTCCTGACCCCTCCGAGGAGACACAGCGTGGGGAGGGGGACAGTCAGAGGTCTGCACCAGTGAGCACAGCCCGCGACTGGTGTGTCACGCCTCACCTCAGGGCCTCCTCTCTCACCTCCTGGGTAGAGGCGAGTCCCTGGGCTCTGCTTCGGCACTGCAGACACATGATTCCAGGGAGCCGAGCGCTGCCTATCCCCAGGCTAACATCGGGGAGAGTCCAGTGTTACACCTTCCAAGGCAGCACACAGCAGGAGACACCACTCCAGGGACTCCAGCTTGTCCAGAACATCATTCCTGAAAGTCAGATGACAGCTCCGGCGCCTGGCTGCACCTGGGGTGTAAGCAGGAGAAGCGCACGCTCAGCCACTTGCTGTTTTCCTGGGTTCCTAAAGCAAACGCGGGAGCTCACCCTTCTACGCAATCCCTTCTGGCTTTACTAATTTTCAGCCCCAGCGTTTTCACAATGTGGGAGTTGCTCTTGTCACTTGCTAACGAGCCTACGCTTACCCCTGGGGACCCCCGTGTGTGTGGAGAGCTGCTTGCCGAGGTATCAGCCTGTGACCCTCCAGCGCCGAGCTCAGGCCTGCCTGCTATGACTCTGGTCGGCTTAGAACCACCAAAATTGAGGCTTATAGCCGAGAGCTTAGGAGCAGGCACCACCCAGGAACTCCAGTATGTTTTATAAAAAGCTTGTCATCGAGTCGATTGTGACTCATAGTGACCCTATGGGACAGAATAGAACTGTCCCAGTTTCCATGGAGCGCCTAGTGGATTCAAACTTCTGACCTTTTAGTTGGCAGCCATAGCTCCTCATAACAAGGCCACCAGGGTTTCCCCAGTATGTCACCACATGTGTGTGTCACCTCATGTGTGTTCAGGTCAGCAAGTGAGTGGGGAGGGGGTGTTCCCTGACTAAATGTGAGTATAATTTCTGCTTTCCCTGTGTTGTGGTCAGCTGTCGTCACCCTGTCCTGACTCTTGGTGGCGCTGGGCATGACGGAATGAAACTCTACCCTCTTCTGTGGCTCCCCGTGACCCACAGGAGGATGGAGCATTCTGACCCATGTGGTTTTCATTGGCTGGTCTTCAGGAATGAAACTCCAGGTCTTACTAGTGTGTCTTAGTTCGGAGTATACGTCGGAGCCTGCTCACAAGCAGGTAGGTGGTGGCTGAGCCTCAGACCAGGTCTCCTTGTGACAAGGGAAAGTCCTACCGCTGAGCCACCCACACCTTCACCACCAAGGAGACAGCCCAGCGCCTGTCCACTCGGCATCTGTCTTGTATCTACAGTGCGTGACAAAGCCACTCTTTGCCTGGCAGACCCCTGAGCTTCCCCAGGCCACCTTCCTTCTGTTCACCGCTCTCACAGCAGGGCGCTCCCCAGCAGCGTCCTCTGCTCTGTGGGCCCTTTGCTTCACTGGAAACGTGAAGTCTCAGCCTCAGGTCGGCATTCCCGCTTGGCGATTCCCAGAGCTGAGTTCTGAAATGGGTCTCGGCCTATGGTCAGCATTCCCACTTGCTGCTCCTAGGGCTGGGGTCTGAAATGTGTGCATGAGGTTTCTGGTTTTGTTTTGCTTCTCTGTAGCCAGAACCCCCATGACCCGGTATTTGTGCTTAACAGTGACTGCGTCTGAGAGAGAAAGAGTCAGCTGATTCCCCTGGAGGGCTCCAGACCACACTGGGGCAAATGGAGCTGGAAATTCCTTTCAAGCTATGTTCAACCCTTCTTGTGTGGCTTCCCTGCAGTCAAAGGAATACCAGGAAATAAGAATCAGTGCAGTTCCCTCAGCCCTGTGGGACACTGTCCTAGTCTGGACACACAGCAATCTTGGCCTTTCTACAACGACTTGAAGTTCTAGAAGCGTTTGGAAAATGAGTGAAGGAGTAGAACTGAGGACAATCCCCTTAACCGAGTGGCAGAGAGCCGCCTGGCCCTCCTCAGAGCTGAAGAGCCAGCTTTGGAGATGGGGCCTGGGACCAGGAAGCCAGTGCCGAGTTAAAGTGCCCGGCCAGCAGCAAGACGTGGAGGCTGTCGTGTTGGCCTTGCTCTTGGCCAGTTCCACGACCCAGGACAAGGCGCTGAAGCTCGAACGTTCTGAGCTGCAGTTCCCTTGAAAACAGAAGTCTATAATCAAGAGTTCTCAACTGGAGCAAAAGGTAGGTGGGGTGGAAAGGTATCGGGATCACCTGATTGTGTGTGTGGAAACCCTGGGGGAGTAGTGGGTAAGTGCTTCAGCTGCTATCCAAAGGGTCAGCAGTTCAAATCCACCAGGTGCTCCTTATTAACTCTCCTAGGCAGTTCTACTCTACCCCTCAGGGTTGCTATGAGTTGTAATGGACTCAGCAGCAGTGGGTTGGGTTCTTGGTTTTGGATTGTGTGTGTGTGTGTGTGCATGTAAGAGTATGTGTGCTTGCGTAGAATGTTCATGCCTGCCTCCCAAACTTATTAGAATTTCAGGGCTCAGGAGGGTGGAGACAAGAGGCCAGGTGTATACATTTGGAAGAGTTCCTGGGGTGCCCATGATCCAAGTCATCCCAGTCTTGTCACCTGCTCTCCCTACCCTTTCCTGGTACAGAACTGCGGGATCACAGTCTCTAGAATCTTTTTTGTCACCAGCATTGTAGGACTCCATCTGGGGGGGAAAAAAAGGCAATTATGAATTAAAAAATACCAAACCCCATTGCCCTTTGAGTTGATTCTGACTCATAGCAGTCCCGTAAGACAGATTAGAACTTCCCCATAGGGTTTTTGAGGAACGGCTGGTGGACTTGAACAGTCAACCTTTTGGTTGGCAGCTGTAGCTCTTGACCACTGCACCGCCACGTCCCTGAATGTGACCAGGACCCATCCAATTGCTAAGAAGCTGCAACAGTACATGGGATGGTTTGTTTCTGAGACCAAGTCACCTGTGTCTTCAGGTAATGCTGCTGAGACAATTGTGGGTCTCAGGGAGAAATGCCCCGTCATTGAGGTGAAGCAATAGAGAAATCCACAGGAAGTCAAGGAATGAGACCCACCTTTGTAATGAAGAAGGCTTGTGTGCAAACACAGAGAGAAGACTTTTACCCAGAAATTAATGACAGCTGAGCTCTCCCTAGTGCAACTTGTCAGTGATTTTGGTATTTGATCTCCTTAAAATGTGTCACTTTAAATGGTAGGATTTGCCTTATTATCACACCACATAATCTGCAGGAGACTGCACACACAAAAATAAACAATTGTCCATCAAGGTCCTTTAATGACACTATTCTGCAACAATCTGCTTTTGAAAACACAATACATTGCATTAGACTTTAAAATTGGACAACTTTCTATCTCTTCCTACTTCTACTCTTTAGTTCAGTGCTAGCCTTATTGTAAAATCAAAAACGAGAAACCTGCAAGTATGTGATGGACTAATCCTCTGTGGTGATGTATACAAACATCTCTTTCGTTTCTTCCTTTACACCTACTCAACAATCTCTTTGCCTCTCTTGGGGGTACCAAACAGTCAAAAAGGGTAGTTCAGGAAATCAGAAGATCCATACAAAAGACAGAACAGTAAACTACCATCCTTTCAATAAATACCAAGAGCCCATCTGTGTCAGGAGCCCAGGTGAGACAGTGGCCAAGAACACGACTGCCAACCAAAAGTTCAGTGGTTCAAATCCACAGGCTGCATCCTGAGAATCCTAGGAGGTGGTTCTACTCTGTCCCACAGGGCATAGGGTTGCTGTGAATTGAACTCAACGGTAAATCAAGACTGTTTGGGGATTGCTGTGAGGTTTTTTTTTTTTTTTATTTTATTTCTTATTATCTATGACAAGAAACCCTGGTGGCATAGTAGTTAAGTACTACAGCTGCTAACCAAAAGGTCAGCAGTTCAAATCCTCCAGGTGCTCCTTGGAAACTCTGTGGGGGCAATTCCGCTCTGTCCTGATGGGTCACTGTGAGTCAGCATTGACTCTATGGCAGTGGGTTTGTTTTGTTGGGTCTTATGACAGGTACCAAGTTAAGCACAAGAACACAGAGTCACAACATGTGTACATTTTAGTAGAAGACAGCAAAGTAGGTCATCATCTCAGTAATGTGACAGCTGTCCCTAGAGCGTAATATCACAACATCTAAAAGCAGCCTCTAAATTAGGTAGGGAGACAAAGGAGGGCCTCTCGGAGACGGTGAGGCTCGTCCAACATTTGAAGAATGCCTACAGGTAAGCTAGATGAGGAGGAAGGAGAATGCGGAGAGTCCCAAAGGCAAGAAGCGGTGGGACCCACTGTCTGTGGTGAGTGAAGCCGGCAGGAGGGGGGCAAGACCCAGACAACAGAAAGCCCCGAGTCCTCGGCTGGGGAATTCAGATGTTCTTCAGTCAGCTGTGGAGAGAAAACGAAGGCTGTCAGAAGAGAAGAGTTAGGTGACTGGGTGGAGAAGGGCAGCTTTCTCTATTGCCGTGTGGAAGGAAGGTGAGAAGGCGAGCCAGGTTTCAGCTGGACGGTTAGTGCGGTGCCTGTCGCTGTCGAGTCTGTCTGAACTCAGAGCACCCGTGGGCTGGCGGGGACTGGCCCTGCAGGACTGAGAGTCCTTCTGGAGGCAGACTGCCACCTCTTTGTCCCCTGGACCTTTCAGTTATCATGGTCAAGAGCACCAGAGAACAATAGTGTCAACTTAGCAGAGGCAAAGGACCATCAGTGCGGCAACAGGGAGGCCGTGTGGTGACATCACTGGAAGCCCTTTCCGTGGAGAGAACGGTCGGTGGGCTGGAAGGAAGCACAGACAGGAAGGACACGGGAGACTTCCAAAAAGTTAGAAGGTAAAAGAAAGTCGAAAGATAGCGTGGACACCGTGGGGGCGGAACTCCATCAGTGCGTCCCAGCCGACAGGGAAGAGCCCCCCAGACTCGGACGTCCAAGACGGGAGGCCTGGCTGTTAGCACTACAGCCCTGAGGAGACAGGCCAGCACCGGATTAAAGTCTGGGTGAAGCTGTAGCCTTAGATTGGAAAAGCGCAGGAAATGCGGAAAGAATGGGCAGAAACGGACACCGAGACAAAAATGAAACGCTTGCATTGGCCTCAGCTGCTTCCCAGAACCCATGTAACTAACAGTAAGATCATAAAAACTCAGGGTAGAAAAAGGAGTGTGATCACCAGGACGACTGTTTTAGAAATTGAAGAGCACCTGAGTGAGAGCTAACTGACTTAGCCGACCTGGGAAGCACAGCCCTGGAGAAAGCCAGAGAGTAACCAACTTTCCATCCCCAGCCTGCTGAGGACTCGGATGGGCGCAGAACGCGGGATGTGGGTGGGTTTCTCCAAACAGGAGCCCAGAGGAGCGTCCCCTAGGGAGTGGGGCCCACCAAGTAAAGACCATAGATAGCGGCATTGCGGGTTCTGCCACCACGGTGCCCCAGCCGGGCCACGGCCCAGCCCACCGCCGACAGCATCCCACCCCCAAGTACAGACCGTCCAAGGAGAGAGCACTGAGACTCGATCCTGAAACTCTGTCGACAGAGGAATGGGTAAGCCCACTGTGGCTCATTTACAGGACGGAACATCACCCGGCCGTGAAGAGAACGGAACTCATGGCGCATGTTACCTGGATGAAGCTTGCACACGCTGTGCCAGGGGACGTCAGCCAGCCCAGAGCGGCAGGCAGTGCACAACCGAGTTCATATGAAACATCGAGGTCAAGCTAACGTGCAGAGATCCAGGTTTATTAGTGGTTACGGGGCGAGAGAGGGGAGAGGAAAGCGTTGTTCAGGGAATGTGGAGTCCGCGCTGACGGCGGTGGCGACAGAGGCGGCTGATGGTTGCACAAGGTCGACGTAGCTGGTGTCATTGAACTGTCCATGTGGAAAACCTTGGCTTCACAAATGTGTTGTGTGTATCTTTACAACATAAAACGCGCATGTAGCTGTACATATGTGTGTGTGTAGAAAGGAAAAACTGAGTTGAAAGACAGGAAGAAAACGAGGACAAATCTAAGAAGCTAGAGATTTTTTTAAAAGAAAGATTGATAAGAAAGTCAGAGAACTCTTCAAGAGAGACACAGTAAGAGTCCAGAGAGAGAACAGGGAAAGAACAAGTGGAAAAAAATCACCAGATGAGTCAAGAAAATTTCCCCGGAGCCGAGGGTTATGAGATTCCAGATCAGAGGAGCAGCCGTGTTGAGTCCAGCGAATGAGGACAGAACGGCACCGGCACATCTTACTGGTAAGTTTTTAAAAAACGGGTGAGGAGACTTTTCCATAGAGTGGAAGGAAACAGGCCACAAATGAAGGATGAGGGAGGAATTAGAGCAGTTTTGGACTTTCCACCCTGGAAACTGAAATGCACGGGAAATCGCTTGCCAGTTCTGAGAAAAATAATTTTCAACCCCGAATTCTCAGCCTGGCCAAACTATCAAGTAAGCAGGGGAATAATGGCTTTTCCAGAAACACATGATCTTGAAGGTGACAGCTGCTGAGTGGGCATGACATCCACCAGTCCAGATGGGAACGGGTCAGAAGGCCAGGAGAGGTTTTCCAAGATGAAATTGCATTCAGGATTGCAGGGACTGGGAGATTTAACACGGGGCTTTAGGGAGCACCGGGTTTGTTGCTATCAGGGCCAGAAATGGGGCAACGACAAGTACTCATAGTGCACCACGGTCTAGCCGTGATAGTGTGTTTGTTTCAGAATACACAGCTGAATACTAATTACACCAGGAGTAGGATACTACGTGTTTGAGGATGAGAAACCAGTTGCCATCGAGTCCATTTTAGCTCCTGGTCACTTTACAAGTATCAGAGCAGAGCTGTGATTCATAGGATTTCTCAAACCTCCCCCCCCCCACCCCCAATAAATTGCTGTTAAGTTGATTCTGACTCCCAGTGACCTTACGGGCAGAGTGGAACTGCCCCACGGGGTTTCCAAGGAGTGGCTGCTAGATTTGAACTGCTGGTCTGTTGGTTAGCAGCCACCCTGTTAACCACCACACCAGCTGGGCCTCTAGGATTGTTCAATGGCTGTTTTCTTTTTTTCCCAAAGCCCTGGTGGTGCAGTGGGCAAGGGGCTCACCTGCTGCCTGAAAGGCCAGAGCTTCCACAATGCCTGCAGCTCTGAGGCAGAGAGGTGTGACAGCCCCCTTCTGCAGAGATTTACAGCCTTGAAAACTCTGTGGGGTCACCAGGAGTCGGAACAGACTCAGCAGCAGTGGTCTGGATTTCTCCAAGCAGGTCACCAGTAGCACCCGGGGTGAACTCGATCCCCAGACTTTGGGCCATCTGTCAACCGTGTGAACCATTTGTACGACCCAGGAGTCCCAGGAGGGTGGGAAGGAGTGGGACATGCACTGTTGCTGGGGGACACAAGCTGTGCCTGAAGGAACGAGAGGGAAACGCTCCCAGCCGTGCGGGGACCCACCAGCATGGCTGAAGTGGACAGGCTGGGGAGCAGCAGCAGAAGCGTGGTGTGATGAGGCGTGGGTGGAAGTGCAAGATGCAGCTAAAACCGGCAGCTTTCTGGGGAGCAGGACACCTAGGATAAGAGGTAGGGACTGCTGAGTTTTCATAACTGTTTGTCTCTTTAAATTACACACATGAATAACTCAGAAATTTTCCTTTCAACCTAATACTTATAAACTGATGGCAGTAAGCTCAGAGTTTGCAGGACAGAAAGTTGAAGAATTAGGCTGTGTGGTACTTAAAAGATCAACTTTGGAGACAACCCAGGAGGGTTGGAATCCTGGCTATGTCTTCCCCCCGCTGTTCTACCTCGGGTAACTTACTCAGCCTCTCCGAGTCTCACCTGCTTCGACTCTAAAACAGAGATGGCCACCATACCTGCCTCCTAAAGCTGCAGCGAGGCTTAGGTAATGTGATGGGCTGAATTCTGTTCTTAGCCGCCCCCACTCTAAACCTTGTGTCTATAAATATGACCCTATTTGGAAACGGGATTTTCTTTTATTGTTTATGAGGCTGTACTAGTGTAGACCGAAACCCAAACCAAACCGATTGCCTTCCAGTTGATTCCCACTCATAACAACGCTATGGACAATAGAAATGCCCCATATGGTTTACTGACAATTCGGTTAGCAGCTGAGCTCTTAATCACCACGCCCCCAGGGCTCCTTCCAGCGCAGGTGAACCCTAAACATAATCCCTCCTGAGTTGTAAAGACCAGAATAGGCACAGAGACACAGGACGATGACAGATCGCACGTGACAATGGTCTGCAAGCCAAAGAACACCGAGGAACCAGGAAAGACCAGGCTCCGCCAGCAGGGAAGAAATCCACCCACCCCAACCCTGCTGGACTTCCAGTCCCCAAAAGTGTGGGAAAAGAAGTATCTGCTTTTTAAAGCCACCACTTGTGGTGTTTCTGTCACAGCAGCCCAAGACAATGAAGACAGAGTAGCTAACGCGGAAAGGACGGGCCCAGTCCCCAACACAAAGACAGAGCTGTGCTGGTATCAGCAACTTTTTGCAAGGACGACCTTGATCTTCTCAGTGAAGTAGACAGGAAAGTCTTTTGCTGGAAAGTACAGGCGAGGTGGTGAGCTGGGGAGTTTTGAGGAACAAGATGAAAACCCAGAAGAGCAGTTGCAGGATAAGGGACTAGAAACCGAGAGTGAGCACAGTGACACATTGAAGGCCCAGCTGAGGTCAAGCCAAGGAAGTGTCGTGACTCCAAAATGCACGACCATCTTGGGCATGACCATCTTGGGCAGCAGCGCTGTGAGAGGGGCACAAGAAATCAAGGGTTTGGATTGATTTGGGACTGGGGTTTCGTTGAGCAAAGAGGACAAGAGAGCAGAAAACTAGTGGTAAGACAGCGATTGAAGTGACAGACTGTAGAGTTTGGGCTGGGAGTGGAGCTGGGGAGAGAAGGGACCAGACTGATGGGCCTGGAGTTCCCCTGAAGCTAGAAGGTGGTGACAGGTGAGACAGCGGCGTGGACCAGAAGGAGGTGAAACCCTCTCATTCAGGAAGAAACTCAGAAAAGAGGAGGCAGCATAAAATGTATGACATGGAATAAAATCTGTAACTTCTTAGAGCCTCACAACAGCCTTACAAAGAAAGGAGACACACGACACACAAGAAGAGAAAAAAGCCAGACATTGGCTGGGTTTTTAGCAGGGACAGAGACAGCGAGCGGGCCTTCGTTTCAGATTACGGCCGAGCCCAGCCGACCGAGGGGTCTCTTCACACACAGAGCTGCCGTGGGCTGGAATCGACTCAACGGCGCAGCACCAACAAAAACAACATCTGAATTCTATTCGGCCCATTACACATCAATTCCACGTATTTTTCACAACAGACTTGTGGAGTAAATTACAATGACACAACTTCGTAAATAATCAGATGAAGGCTTGGAAGGGCTTCGTAACTGGCTCAGAAGTCAGTGTGACATCCCCAGCAACCCGCTGACCGTGGCCTCGCGGAGCAGCTGTTGGCACAGCAGCTAGCTGTGTGCATGGGGAAAACGCATGTGCTTTCCCGAGGCCCAGCGTCCTCAAAACGTGGGGCTGGATCACCTACTCTCGAAAACGGTTCCAGAGCCAATGCCCTGTCCTCGTAAATGACAACATCTGTGAACGTCATTTTCCTCATTTGTCGAGTGGAAATCACAAAATCTACCACAGCCGCCCCAGAGAACTGTTAGGAAGATCAGAAAGGATTAGGGAAGTAAGAGGGATTTATAAATCAGGAGAGACTGTCTGCTGGAGAGGATGGCAATTTTAGAAATACAAGGGGAAAAGCCAAGTCATGAGGAAGAAAAACACGGTGAACGACGCTCAGTAACATCCAGTCACCTCCCACTCAGGAGACCACCATGTGACAGAATGACACACCGCCCATCCTGTGCCGCAGGCCTGACCCTGTGCTTTGTCAAACGTGAGGTCCTCTACTGGCGACTCGTCTCTCCTGATGTCCAAGGTAAGCGAGATGAGGCCTCGCCAGCCTCCCTTCGAAGGATTGTTCTGGCCGTACTTCCTCCCAGACGGATTTGTCCGTTTTCCTGGCAGTCCGCAGCATACTTAACAGGCCTTGCCAACATTACACAATTCAGACATGCCAATTCTCCTTCAAATACTCACTCTCCCACTTATTAGTCAGAGATTTCAGGCAGCTTATTTACTTTTTCTGTACTTCAGTTTCCTTAGTTGGAAAATGAGGATTAAAAAATGAACAAACTCAGGCTTCTTATGAGAATTAAATGATTTATGCAAAGCATTTTTAAAAATCCTTAGCACAGAGACCAAGCTGAAAATACTTGCTATATGTCATCATTATGACCATCGCTAAGGAGTCCCAGTGATGCACGCAACAGCTAACTGAAAGATCTGTGGTTCAAATCCACCAGCCCCTCTCTGGGAGAAAAGACATGGCTGTCAGCTCCCGTAAAGACTACAGCCTTGGAAACCCCCTCGGGACAGCTCTGCTCCATCAGAGAGTGTCACTATGAGTCTGAATTGACTTGACAGTGCACACACACACACACACGCATGCCGTGCATGCACGCTGTACTGCTACTACCTTACATCTGTGGTGATTATGTATACAAACACACACACATCAACAGGAAGGACACAGTCAGGAGGGAGTTGGTGGACTTCAATGAGGATTGGCAAGGGCCTGAGCTAGGGAAGCAGAAGCAGAGATGAAGAGGTGCAGACGGATTCAAGAGCATCAGAAATTAAAGTTGGCAGCTCTTGGCAACCGACTAGGTGTAGTGTGTGAGGAGAAATGGAAAGCTTCCAGATAACTCTGGAGGGACTTTGCCTAGAAATGTTAATCTATAAAGCACAAACAACTCAGTAATATTTTCAACAGCTCAACAGTACTTTCAGAATCCTTAATAGAGCAGAGACTACTAGTTCTCTATCCAATACCATCTACACAGTTTCTTAACTAAGAGAACACTATTAGAAACAGAACAAAATTTCCCAGCTTCCTCTGCACAGTGGTAAGCAGCGAGTCGTCAGTACAAGAAAACTTGGGTTCTGCTCCCTTCTCGTTTGAACGCGATGTGGATGTGATCACCAGAGCTACAGCAGCCCTTTGGGGGCCCTGAGGTGACCTAAAACATGGGCACTAACAGCTAAGGACGGAAGAGCTAAAACTAGGAGACGTCACGACGCTGAGAATGTCACGATCTGCCACCCTACCCCCAGGTTGCCTAACTCTGCCTTGTCCAGGAGAGAGAACAAGCCACTTTCTTGTCCATGTTCTTGTTAATTTATGTTTTTATTGCCAGCATCTAACTGCTGTTCTTAACTCATGGCCTCTTCTGACCTCAAATGCCAAAGCTTCTTCTATCTGCCCTTCTCAGGTCTCTACTCCCAGAGGGGAGCTATCTCGTGGCCCCAAAGCTATCACCCCTGGCAGTCAAAGCAAACTAGAGGAAATCAGAGACCCAAACCCAAGAGCAGCCTCCCTACTTTGCTTTTGCCTCTTCCACTCCCATCTCACCCAAGAGCTTCCATTGACTTCGCAGCAGCTTTTCAGTTCTGGTCTTATTCGTTTTCTCTCTGATGTGACCATACAGATGCACCAGCTGATACTGGGCTGGAAGCAGGGTTCAGCAGAAGAGAACAGTTCAGTTTGGAGTAAGCTGAGCTTAAGATAATTTGAGGACTGCCTGAGTGAAGACACCCAAACTGAGTTAGGTATGAATCTGAAGCTCGGGAGGTGTCAGCTGGAGGTCAGGCAGGTGTCTGGGACTGTGAAGATGGAGGGTCAGCAGGGCGATCATGTAGTGAGAGGAGAAGGGGGGAGTGACAGAATCGTAGCAGCCATCACCCTGTCACTGGTGGACAGAGGAGCCCCGGAAGGGGACAGGCAAGGACCAATTTAGTAAATGAATGAGAACAAGAGAAGCGACCTGTCATGCAAACTAGGGAGCAGATATTCTCAAGGAAGACAGTGAAGGGACATGTTCCTTAGAGGCCAGCACTACCATTGCCACCTGTCCACCACCACTGTAGCCAGTGCGGCTGTCACCATCACCATCCTCATCGCCACCGCCGCCACCACCGCCTCTGTCACCCCACCCCCACCCCCACCATCCGCACTGCCATCCCCTCCACCACCCCCGCCGTCCCCACCGCCACCACCACCACCATCTCACGAGCACGCTCGCCTGTGAGGGCTGATGTGTGGTCTTTAGAAGTAGCTGACTAGGACCCCTTCCTAGTCCTGCCCGCAGGCTCCGCTCAACTGCCTGGCATCAGAGTAGCACACAAGCCCCCACTGAGCACTAGACAGGAATAAATCCTGTCTCCTCCACAGAGGGTACAAGTTCTGTTGCTGAGCCACCGCTGCCCCCAAAGACGGTAGCAGAGAAGGGGTGACAAGAAAGTGGGCAAGGAGCCCTGAATTCAGACACGTCCCCCACTTCCTACTCACCACCACAGTTCTGCGTGGCGATGGGAATCACAAAATCTCTCCGGCTCCCAGAGTCCGCTCGTGTGATGAGCACAGTGCAGAGGTTACTTTGTCACCTTGCAGCTGGAGTTTTCACACCTGAGAGCCACAGTCGTCACTCCTTGCAAAGTCAAGGAGCCATTCATCAGAATTGTCACACTGAAAGCATAAGAAGGGGAAAGCACAGGACACAGTTTTCAAAGCCACAGATGGCCACTTAAAAGGTCATACTTGGTTCTTAAACTGGTAACAGGAAGAATATTTGACCCAAATGGATATTGATAGAAGATTGTGCATTTTGATACAGCTTGGGGCTAGTTGTACCATAATTCCATTTCAGAGGACAGTTTTATTAAATAATTTGGCCTACTCAAAAACACACATCCTTTGAACTGGCTTAAAATATCTTCACATCCTTTATCAAACCCACTGTAACAGTTTGAGGCAGCGAGCCTATGTGTAAACTATGTGACTTTGACTGGTTTTTCTCTTGTAATATATGGATACTGAATGTCTCAGGGACTTGCTATGAAGGCAGTATAAAACTATCTGCTCCACTGAAAATGACTGTAAATGCAAAATTCTTTCTTTTGAGTCAGATGGGATATTTGTGTAGAGCCCCAGAGTTTCACTTACTTGTGCTTTTTTTTTTCTGATGCCTTTTCCTAAAAGGACTAAAGGTATTTCTGTGAGGAGCCCAGCACTGAGAGACTCTCAGAAATCAGCTAAAGGATTCACCCAGTAAGTGTCACAGCAAGTCTCACTAATACCTAGCGTTGTCATATGCAGAGGACTCTGTAAATTCTGCTGCCTCTGAGATACACAGAATGTTTATTGAAACCTTTGCAGTTGTGTTCCAACAGTTGTGTGTAGTTTGAAGATGTTTTTCAAACACCCAGACCCTTCGTCACTGTGATTGCGTCCCACAACTCTGAAGAGTCCCTGATTCTTAATAGAACAGGGGGAGTGTGTCTAGAGTCAGGGTCTAAGAAAACACAGAGAGAAGCAGTGAGGACAGCTCTTGGTGTCACCTCCTAGGGCTCAAGCTGTGGGACCCGGAGCACAAGCAGCTTGTAAGCTGAACTGAAGAACTGACTTGCTACCGAGTCCCTAAATAGACCAGGAAGGCAGCTCGACTTGCCAAAGGAGGTTTTCTTGGCCTCGTCCAATCTGGAGAACATAGATATTTTTCCCTTGACCAGACAGCACAAAGGTCTCTGCTCCTCGTCCTCCGTGCATCCTGCGGTCAGGAGACAATGACCTCCCCCTGGCGGGTTTGGCCTTTGTGTTGTGAATCCCCGGGAGCAGGAGGGCTCCGTGCGGCTGGCCTCCACTTGCTCAGGAAAGGTCCCCGCGCCTTCTTGTCCTGTCGCCTGAGTCAGCCCCCATGCATGTTTGTACGGTCCTCTATGTAGAAGCGCGTTTGGGTCTGACAGGAGCCTGTACAAAGGGCACTTTGCATTAGAAGACCCGTTGTCTCCTGACTCCTACACAAATGGCTAGTGAAATGATCGGCCCTGTGTGGGACAGCACAGCCTCCCCGAGGTGAGCCTCCCCCGTGCAGCACTGCTGGGTCCCCAGAGCCAGGGAGCCGGCTGTCATCCGTCAGCCCTGCCATGCCACCGGCCCAACATCCAGGCTAGCCTGGGCTCCACAGGTCATCGTCTGTGATGGGTGAGCCGACCCTGGGTGAGCACGGCACTGCCCTCTACTTGGGCCGTTGAGACACCTTGTCAGGCCCTGACCCTGCATGTCACGTGCCTGGCCCTTGTTGCATAAGTGACACGCACCACAGCCGAGTGCCCAACTGGGCTCTGCCTGCCTCGGATTGTACCTGGTCTGTGACTGAGGATGAGCATTCCAAGATGTCCCAACACACTGGAAAGAGGATTTGCTCTTCCCTCAAGCCCAAGTGAAGAACACTTGTACAAGTTTCAAGGTCCACGTAGAGTCCTAAGGACGTTTTCATTCTGAAACTCCAATGAAGCCTCTGCACACTTTTCCTTCAAGGCGTATCCACCCACTTTGGAGCAGAACCGACCCGCTCATGGTGAAGCCGGGCCGCCCAGCCCGCACCTTCTCGGGCTCCTGGCTGCCGGGCCCCGGGCGCACAGTGGGGCCGCCGTCACCGGGAGGGCTCCCTGCCTCCCTGACACTGCCCAGGGGTTCACGGCAGGGAGGACAGGGGCCGCGCGGAGCCCTGGGGGGTGGTCGCCAGGTGCCGTCCAGTCAGTCCTGACTCATAGTGACCCAGTGTACAACCGAGTGACACTGCCCTTGTGCCGTCCTCACAACTGATGTTAGGCCCGAGCCCGCTGTTGTGGCCACTGTGCCAGCCCTTCTTGTCTGGTGTCTTTCTCACTGACTGTCTACTTTACCAAGCATGACGTCCTTCTCCAGGGACTGGTCCCTCCTGGTAACATGTCCAGAGTTCATGAGACAGGTCTCTCCGTCCTCGTAGTGTCCGTGGGTAGGGTGAGAACAGGCAAGCAGCTTGCTGCAATGACTTCTGATTTCCAAAGGCAGCCGTTGTGCACAGTGTCTTATGCTGGGGACACCGGCAGTGTAAGCCAGTGTCCACGCCAGGAAGGGCGGGGTGGGATGCCCCCAGACCACACTGCAGTGTGATGAATAGGATTACGTTCAACTTAGCAAAAATCACAATTTATAAACCAATAGCCACAGATGTGAGAAATTTTCAACACATAAACCTAATAAAGGAATAATCATAACATAGAAAGGACTCCTAGAAATCCTGGTGACATAGTGGTTAAGTGTACAGCCGCTAACCAAGAGGTCAACAGTTCAAATCCAACAGGTGCTTCTTAGAAACTCTGTGGGGCAATTCTGTCCTGTCCTGTAAGGTACTCTGAGTCAGAACTGACCCCACGGCATTGGGCCTGGTTTAGGGGTATAAAGGACTCCTACAACTCTTGGGAAGGCAGCGCAGGACCAGGCAACTCCCTACTGCACAGAAGGTCACTCGGAGGCGGGACCCATTCGACGGCACCTGACAGTGACTATGACCACAAGCCCATGAGAGAAGACAGCACAAGACCAAATGCAGACAGGGAGTATAAAGAGGCCGTTCAGGGGCGACAAACCCTGAACTAGATAAGCACATCATTGGCACTCAGGAAACAAAGTGCAGATCAAAAATGAAACACCGTTTCCTGCTCCTCCAGCTGGCAGACGTTCGGGCCCGTCCCGTGCAGTGTGCTGGTCTGCGTGCTGATCAGGAAGCGCCGGAGGGGCCGCGGTGAGGAAGGGGAGGATGTCAGCACTCTACAATTCAGTCATTCTGCTTCAGGCACATCACCTACAAAATTTTCATAAACACAGGCAAGGATAAACTTTGAGAAGATTCACTGTGGCAAATTTTGTAATACTCAAGATCAAAAGAAAAAAAAATTAGATAATCCATAGTCACAGATTGGATTGGGGCCATGGTCCTGGCATTGTGCAGTTGTCCTCTATTTTATGATGGTAATTTTCATTTATGTTGTCAACTCTAATCTGTGCCAATAGTCCATGGGGGAAGACTGTGTTATGTTGATG
The DNA here is from genome assembly GCA_028571685.1 of Heterohyrax brucei. Taxonomy (NCBI): domain Eukaryota; kingdom Metazoa; phylum Chordata; class Mammalia; order Hyracoidea; family Procaviidae; genus Heterohyrax; species Heterohyrax brucei. The sequence continues at coordinate 83,168,389 of CM053160.1, forward strand.
GTTGGGGTGGGGTGGGACATGCTTCCTAAGGCCACATCACTGATCCGGTGTAGGAGTGTCCCTGAGTGTGGCCTGCACCACGTTTTATCCTACAAGAGACAGAAGGAAAGGGAAGTCAGCCAACAGGGAAGCCCTTACACCACTGAGAAGGCAGTATCAGCCCCAGGACCCAGGGTCCCTGCACCTGAGAAGGCCCTCGACCACGTGAAGACTGAAGACAAGAACTTTCCTCCAGAGCTGGCAGAGGGAGCCTTCCCCTGCGTCCACGCCCTGAACTTGGACTTGTAGCCTACCAGTCTGTGAGAGAGTGGATTTCTCTTCATCAGAGCCGTCTGCCTGTGGTAGTTGTTACCGCAGCACTAGACGGCCATCCAAGGAGAAGGGGTAGATAAACTTAAAATGAATGAACTAGAATATGGATAAATCTGAAAAACAGGGTTAGGTTTTAAAAAAGCAAATTGATAAATATACGAGGTCTGACAATTAAGTCCACAAACTTAATTGTTGTAAGAGCCACGCAAGCTCATTGCTGAGCATCACTGCAGTTGCCTTTGAAGTCCTCCCTTGGGAGTCTCTACACCAGTGCTGGTACCTAGACCGCCCTTCATAGCAATTCTGGAACTCTTTCTGGAATGGCCATTGCACACACTGGCACAGTGGCAAGTTCTCAAATCTAATAGTACAGTTGTCTGTGAGGGAGTTTTTAGCCAGTAAACAGATAACTATATTGGAACACCCTCCCTACTCACCTGATGTGGCCCCCAGTAACTTTCTTCTTTACCTGAAGACAAAGGAAATATTGAAAAGAAGACATTTTGATAGCATTCAGGACACCAAGGGTAATCTGACTACAGCTCTGATGGCTATTCTAGGAAAAGAGTTCCGAAATTGCATTTGAAGGGTAGATGGGGCGCTGGTATCACTGCATAGCTTCCCAAGGGGGCACTTCAACGGTGCCCATAGAAATATTCAGCAGTGAGGTGTGTAACACTTTTTCTAGGAGGAGTTTGTAAACTTAATTGGCAGTCCTGTATATCACAGTAACATACATACAGAACACAATAATGCATATACAGTTTAAAATATAGAAAACAATACTACATATTACTTTATGAATCAGTGTAATTGTAACAGAAGTTTAAAATACATTTGAGTATTAAGCATCAAGCATCTTAGTTTGGGAAAAACAGCTCAAATCAGAAAATATATGTAGAGTATTTGTCTGCAACCGTCATGTCCTAATTCTTTAAATTAAAAAAGTTATTGTTGTTTTAGGAGCTGTCGAGTTGGTTCCAACTCATGGCAACCCTGTAGGACAGAGCAGAACTGTCCCCACAGCGTTCCCGTGGAGCGCCTGGTGGGTCTGAGCTGCCGCCCCTGGTTCACGGCCAGAGCACTGCACTGCCACACCACCGGGCTTTCCAACCTCAGAAGCAAAAAACTAAAGCAGAGGGTGGAGGAGAAGCAAGAGGTGTTGTTAAAACGACCCCCCACGGCGCTTCTGTCACAGCAGCTCCAGATGACAGAGACAGCCGCCCTTCTAAGCACAGGCACCACAGTGAGTCTGGGTTCAGGCTGGGACTGAGCAGACTGGGCTTCTCAGAGAATTACCCTCTAAAAGTCGCATTATTTTGAGTCAAAGGTATTCTGTATCACCCATTCCTATTACAAATGAACTTTTTTAAGCTTTCTGAAGTAAAATCTATTCAGCCTGCTCTGCAAACATGCCAGTAAGAACCTGGTGGCTAATTTTAAGCTGTACTTGCCCGGCCTCTCACAGGAACTCTTCTCACACCAGAAGCGTTTTCAGATGTTCTCAGCGCAGCCACTTAGGTAGCAGGACAGGCCACATTTGGAAACTGTGGACACAGGTTTAGAATGTGATGTGAAGGAAGCTGGGCCACTTTGTAAAGTCAGCAAAAGTCACACCAGGGTACCCACGTTTAAAGTTTTACTTACTAAAAGTCTTAGCGTCTGTCACTAAATTCTGTTGCCTAATAGCAAACGCTCCACTACTGTACACACACACACAAGAAATCACAAGTAATAAGACTGATAATAAGCCCTCCTGTCTACCAGGATTCTCTCACATGGATGGATATTAATAGCGTCCACTTGGCAGGAAAACCTACACAACAGTCTACAAAGGTGTGACTTGTAATTGGCAACCAAAAATCAGGCACCCTGCAAGGGAGGAGCCAAGTCAAAGCATGTTACTGATATTACCAATAAGCAGTTCTCGAGTTAAAGCAGCTAGCTAAGCATGATGAGGTCCTGAGTTGGAGGCAATCCTCGGTGTTGAGATGGTTAAGCTCTCTTGGTGCAGGAAGGTGAGAGGAAAGACAAAGTCAGATTTTCCAAGCCGCTCTGGAGTGGTGACATGATGCGCGGGCAGATTAAATACTGTCCCCGGCAGCACTGACGAGCCCAGTTTGTAAAATGAAAAGAAAGCTCAGCAGATGGATCAGCAGGCTGCAGGACAGTAGGAAGCTTTGGGGGAAAACCACCAGGTAGCCCAGGAGAGAGCCCAAACCCAGACAGTCCAGGCTGGTCCAGCGGCAGACGCAGCTCCAGGGAGAGGCTGCGGAGGGCACGCCTGCCTTCACTCGGCATTTCAGCCGTGCGCGGCTAGTACCTGAGCATCTCGGCTTTGAGAGTGGTGCCTACCTGAGGACCACAATGGATCCCGAGTGTCAGTCTTTCAGAGGAGCAGCAGCAAACTGCGTGTCTGTCTGCCTGAGTAAGCTAAAGCAGGTTGTAGCTCCAAGAGACAGCCCTGAAAAGGTCTCCAAAATAGAAGCCCTAAAAATAAATCCCACCCAATTTCTTAATGTCATCTTTCAAAATGCAGTCCATTCTCCTTGGAGGGTTACATGCACAACTCCTGAGGACTTTGGTTTGGATGCTTTCCTTCTAGCTGAGAGGTCTGGAGAAGTGAGAGCTGGAGGGAGGGCAGAAGGACAGGGATTCAGGCTCAAGAGGAGGGAGAGCTTATCTCCAAGGAAACCGGATTTCCTAGAGTAGATGGCACTGAATCACAGTGTATTTGATTCAGTAGCAAGATAGTCAGAGCCTGGGTCGAAAGGCCTGATGGTCCCTGATGGCTGATGTCACAGTGGCATTTGGGGCAGCCAGAAGGAACAGCCAGAATCAGAAAGCAAGAAGGCTGCAAAGTAAGCAGAAATCTTTGCAGTCACCTTGAGTGCCTGAAAGCCACTTAAAAGCATCTCGGCGTGATGGTCCCCTCCTTGCTCACACTGCTTCCCTTCAGTCTGCCTCCCTTCTGTTCTTCAGATGCATTAAATCATTTCCGCACCTGACGTCTCCACACCTTCTAGCCTGTGCCACCTCCTTCCGACTTCTCAGGGGGCTGACGCCCTGCGCCCAGGCTTCGGCTCACCGGCACTGCCTCGGTGAGCTTTTTCCTGCCCACACACACTATCGGCATGTCACTCTCCGGCTCATCACTGTCCTGTCCTCTTTGTAGCGTGTATTGTCATGGGAAAGCATTGTATTTATATACTTGACAGTTTATGGTTTTTGCCTTTGTCCACAAGGAAGTGGGTTGCTGAAGGGTCCTGTTTTGTCCGCCCTTTTCTAGAACAGCCACCAAACAGCCCAGCACATCATCCACTCAAAACATTTGTACAGTGACTGAATAAGCAGATGAGTGACCACACTTCAGCGCTGCACTTTCATACTGACGGAAAGAACACTGTTGAATAGGAGAAGAATAACTCGGACAATGAGGAAAAAGTGTACCACACAGTATTCATCTTAATAGTACCTGATATCCCAGGGGCATCAGCAATATTCCGGTTAGTGTGGGCTTGGGAAAGAGGAGAATATTAGGAATAGTAACTGTATCTGTCGGGCTTCGATGAAAGAAACAAAAACCACGATGGCATTTTAAAGCAGAAAGGCATTTTAACCCTAGGCATTGTGGGCTTAAAACCGAACCAAACCTGTTGCTGTCGAGTCGATTCTAACTCACAGTGACCCTAAAGGACAGAGAAGTGCCCCACAGGGTTTCCAAAGAGCGCCTGGTGGGTTCCAACTGCCGACCTTTCGGTGAGCAGACACAGCTCCTCACTACTGCAACACGAGAGTTTCCATCAGGTGCTTAGGACACTTACCAAGGGGCTAGAGGGGTCAGCTCTCACCAAGCCTCTCTCAAAGGCACGCAAGGACCTACAGAACCAACAAAGCAGGGGACTGTTCCATTGAAATCTGGAGGGAAAGCACACCACAGAAACTGCCGTCTATGTGCAAAATTGATTTGGAATGTATGCTTTCACTTAATCACAATTAAAAAAAAAAAAAAAAGAATGGGAAAGTGGACAAGGCTGCAGCCACAACCACTTCTAACCGAGTCTGGGAAATAGTACAGAATGGGCGAGACTGGGAAAACGGACCCCGTCACTGCCGTGCCACGCCTGCCTGTGTACAAAAAGTGTTACAGACCATCAGTGTGGGTCAGCCTGGCCACTGGCCAAAACCATGGAAAGTTTCAGCTACTCACAGATTGGCTAGAAACTGTGATCCTGTATTTTGAATTATCTTTCTTAAATATCATTGGTACATGTTTCAGTTACAATGGTCAAGAGAGTCTTCATTGGTTCAAATTGTCTATTCAAAAACTCTTAACAGAAAAAAAAAAAAAAAAAAAAAACTGCCATCCAGGTATCAAGATGCTCCAGGGAATGCTCTAGAACAGAGGCCAGCTTCACCTCCACCTAAGAGTTAGGAGATCAGACACTATCAGGTTTGCATGGCCACATTCATACCACTAACAAAAAACAGCAAAGCTTCAACAGCATACAACAATAATCTTTGTATTTTGTCCAGCAAGGGGTGGTCTGAGTGTTTCTGCTCACCTCAGCTGTCTGGGTGGTCAGCTGATTGATTTGGCTGCTGATGGACTGACCTGTGATGTCCTCATTGAGATGGCTCTTCTCTGCTTCCAGTGGCTGGCACAGGCAAGGCCCCAAGGTACAAACAGAATGGTACAAGTCTCCCTGAGACCTGGGCTTGGAACTGCTGCCCCGTCACCACCTATGGCCTTCGAGTAGCCCAGGCCAGTCACCCAGCCAGACCTGGATCAGGGGACGGGACACAGACTGCATTGTCTGAGGGGCCACTGTCAAGGAACCGTGGAAAGGGTAGAGAGAGTCCATTGTTAGAGTGGTCGGTACCACCAATCCATGCCGGGCACAGAAATTCTGCTGCAGGCAAGGTCTCAGTCTTCATAAACCCATTTGCAGGCAGAAAACAGCCAAAATCAGCAAAAAGTTTACTTACCTCCTTGTGCCCCTCTGTCTCACCCTTCTGTGATGGCCTGCATCTAGCTGGTAGGACCTAATTAGCATTCAAAATCTTACCTGCAAGATCCACCAGAAAAGGTAGCTTTTCCCTTTCCAGCCTCGACAGCACAGGAAGAGGCACTAGAAGGTGAGAAAGTCTGGGAGCCAAAAGAGCCCAGGTGGGCGGCAGGAGCTGAGGTCAGAGCTGACCACGTCGTGCGCTTCGTGTGCCTAATGTCTTCACCCAAAGACTATGTTTGCTTCTAGTCATCTTCCTGGCACTTTCCTGAATTCCATGGAAGAATTACAGATTTGCTTTCCGTTTATTAATACTTCTCACCCCACATTCTGTGTCCCCAAAACTGAAGACCAGTTGTTTTTAGAAGTTTTTTTCTTGGTCTTTGTTTTTATTGTTGTAAAAACATAGATAATACATTTATCAGGTCAATAACATTTTTCCTGTGTGTGATTCAGTGAGAGCAGTTACATGAGCCACACTGTACACACCTCACAGAAACTTGTTGCACCCGAAACCATGATTTTCCCTTTCTCCTCCCACCTACCCTTGTAACCACTGCTAAACTCTGATCTCTACACCTGGGCTGTTTCTAGGTATTCCAGATTAATGTTGTCATATAAGATTCATCCCTTCATTGTTGGTTTCTTTCACTCAGCGTGTTTTCAAGCTTTATTCGTGTGATGACTTGTATTAAACGACACCCACTGCTGCGTCGTCTATTCCTACCCACTGCAGCCCTACAGGTCAGAATGGAACTGCCCCATAGAGTGTCCAAGGAGCAGCTGGTGGACGCCAACCTTCTTGTTAGCAGCCATGCCATTTAACTGCCATGCCACTTGAGCTCTACATTTCTCTTTACAGTAGAGTAGTATTCTACTGTATCATTTTTTTGTGTGTGTATATGTGTGTGTGTATATTGACTGGGTTAATAGCTGCACAAAAATTCTCAGCTAGCTTCTGTTTTAGAATGTAAACTCCCTTTCTCACTTAGGAATGCTGACATATAAAGAAAATTGTAACCTGCCTTCTGACCAGTACTCATAAGGATTTTAAGGTTATTTTCCCAGGCTGTTCTTTAAGACTGTCCATACAGAGTGACACTAATTTGCAGCGTGCTATTCAGATAAGCAACACAGTTCCTGAGAAAAAATAACTAGCCTCCAGACATCGAGGACAGCTCGTCTTAAAACAAAGGAGCAGTGGTTCCCCACCAGCCTCCCCTCCTCTGAGCAACCACAGGCCCCGCCTTCCCTTCCCAAACCTTTCTGTAACCATTGCCAACCTGAGCTGAGGGTTACGATGGTTCTCAGGATGCTAACCCACCGCCTTCTCAGATCACTGCAATCCGAGTACAGCGGTCTTCGAGGACTCAGTCCCAGCCTCTGTGCTTGGCTTCCCAGTGACAGGCAGTGTGAGTCTGTGATTTTCTGGTAACAGTATCACATTTGTGTGTTCATCTGTTGATGAACATTTGGGTTTTCTCCACCTTTTGGCTACTGTGCAGAGTGCTGTAGGGAATGCTGGGGGACATGTGTCCGTGTCATTGTTTTCAACCCTCTTGGGTGTACTCCTGAGAGTGGACTTGCTGGCCGTATGGAAAGTGTATCTCTCATTTTAGGAGGAAGTGCCAAACTGGTTTCCACAGCACTTGTAAGAAACAGCACTCAAGTTCAGACCTGGATTGGTGCTCTGTCCAGTGCCCATTCTTTCTGCTGTGTATCATTTTGAAATGTGCCTGAGACCATCCCCTTGGGCTGTAAGAAGAGTGTCCCTGTGCGTGCCAGGAGGAAAAAACCCAGTCGGATTCTATTTGATCTGCCATGCCATCAGTTGCTTACCCAAATCAGCCCACTGTCTAGAATTCCAGCAGCCACTGGAAGTGCGTCTCTGACATGAACTGGTTTGGGCAAAGAGACTTCCTTGGTAACATGCCTGGAGCTGTCGGTGCCCTGCTATTTGCCTTCTTTGTTGAAAGCAGCCGCTCTTGCAGCACCCTGCGCGTGGAGCTGCCAAGCCAGCCCGCCTGGCGCTCTTCTAAGCGTTGTAGTGTTTGTGGTTTCTCTCTCGGCGTGTCGGTCAGGATCCCATGACAAATAACTTCCCCTTTGACTGACTATTATTCCCTTATCTCTTCCTGGGAAAGACATTTATCTTTATTCAGTTACTTATTTATTAACCAAGGAGAATACATTTTTTCCCACACCCCTTTCCTTAGTCATAAAAACTATTTAATTGATGGTGATAATGATGGTGAACCTAATTTATAATCATAAAACAAGTTATGTCTTCCCAGAATTTTTACTCTGATTCTGCAATGTTATTTCTTATGGAAACATGCAAGATGCTTCCTTGATTTACAGTTAATGTGTATATAAAGATCAAAAGACTGCCTAATGTTATGCTTTCGGCTGCCCTGTGAGTCAGTGTTAACCTGAGACACAGAAGCAGCAAGAGAAAGACAGAGACGGGGACAGGGACAGAGGTTTATTTTCAAGAATAGAATCACATGATTGGAGAGGTTGACAAGTTCCAAATCCTAGGTCAGGTAACAAGCTGGAAACCCCTGCAGACCAGGGTTTAAACTCAGTGCTCCAGGTGGTCAGCTGAAAACTCAGGAAAACGTCCATTTATAGTCTGGGGGCAGAAGGTTCCTCCCTCCAGAGACCTCCATTTGTGCCCCGGAGCCCTTCAGCTGATTAGGTGAGGCCCTGAGTTGTCGTGGAGGGCATTCTGCTTTACTCCAGGTCAACTGCTGTAAATGCTAATCGCGTGTAAATACCCTCATAGCAACGCCTAGACTAGAGCTTGGTGAAATGATTGGGCACCACAGTTCAGGCCAGTTGCCACATAAGGTAAATTGTCACAGCTTGTCCCTAAGCAAAATATCTTCAGCAGCTCTAGGGTAATGTCAACTCTACCCGCGTACGTGGGTATCATCTTTAACGGTCACTGTTAGCGGCTGTCGAGCGGATTCTGACTCCCTATGGTCTCGAATGTGCCCACTAGCACTGACACACAGACTTTCCCAGCTGAGAGCTTCTGGGAGCAGATTGCTTCTGAGCCAGTTCGGAGTGGATTTAACACATCCACCTTTCAAACTAGACAAGAATTTATTAAAATTATAGACATTTAGAGCTGGATTTGGAAATTAGCTGATCTCCCTTGTTTTCAGACTGTAGTCTTAGAAGTACAAGGAATTTTGCAGAAGTTTCTCAGGGGACGTCACAGCCCTCTCTGACACATGCCCATACACAATCCTGTGGCAAACAGGGTAGCCCTGCTATTACTGAGACTCTGCCGGGATATCTGTACAATGGGTTCAACTGTCATAAACACCAGGAAGGAAGTCCAGACACCACTGACCTGGCAAGGTCACCCCCATGTCTGAAGACATGAAGAAGGATCAGATGACTTAAGCCACCCAGCCAAAGTCGTGGTACTCTGCTTCTCGGTCAAGTAAATTCTCCATTCATCTTCTTCTCTTCTTCTGTTTTGTTTGTATTTTCAATAAGTGTGTGTGTGTGCTTCCTACTTTACAACTGTGTTTACACTTATTATGAATGCTGACAATTTTATGAGCTAAATAGAAATCTCTGTTACTACCCAATGATTAATGAGCATCCCAATGATTAATATGAACTCTGCTAGAAAGGCATCGTGCTGACCTCACCGAAACTGCAGAATACTTCTCTCGTTTCTTCCACAGATCAGAGAACTGCAAAGTACGGGACAAAGAAGCAGTGTGCAAAAATAGCAGGCTGCCGTTCTACTTTTCAAAACCGTTTACGATGCTCCTTTGGTCATTGTACAGAGTCCGTCCTCAAATCAGTTCCTAAAATGGTTTTGACAGTCCTGGAAAGGACTAAGCAGTTAAAAAGCCTTTAGGGTACAGCCGGCACTTAAAAAGACTTTGTGAGAGCTGCTGAGGACAGTTTGGACCAAGGATTAGCAATGCCTCCGTTGTATCTAAAAGGATAGGCTGACTTTATGTAAAAGATGTTAAACTGAGTTATCTTTGATGATATTTGAGTAAAATATTTTCAGTAAAAAATGAAGATGTCTCTGAAGTTTTCCAAGGCGGTGATTAGGATCTCGGGACTGTGGCTGGGTCCCCACTGTGGCTTCCACAAGCTAGTCTGTTTTCTTCACTTAAGATGGATGTGAACTAATCTCATAAGATTTTTATGAACAAAAACTGTTATATGTGGTAACAGAAATCTTTATAAAAATCAGATGCAAAGACATCTTAATTAACTAAATGTGAATCATGACCATAGTAACAACTACAACACTCACGGGTGTTATGACCAAATAAAGAGAGAAATAATATTTACTTGAGAGAAAGACATGTTTTATGCATTCAGATATGTACTTTTCAGAATAAGCAGCATGTGTATGTACACATACATATGTATACGTGTGTATTTGTACAGACATATATACAGACACAAAAGCTTTGTGACCCCACAGATGTGGACTTCCATTTGGTGCCATCGCTTACCAACTATGAGACCTTAATCAAGTCACTGAGCCTCTTTCAGTCTCCAATTTAAAAAATGGAGCTGGTAGAGCATCACTCAACTGTTGCAAGACTTCAGCAGAAGTGGATGAGGAACGGCGTATTGTGTGTCTGGCACAGAGTGAACAACCAGCTTCCTAACAGCAGGAACAAAGGGACAGGACTTGTTAGTACCGTTTCTGGTCCTACGGAAGAGGTGTTCTGTAGCTGCAGCAAGTTCTCAGGTCTTACGCAAGACAGGGTTGGAGATACAGTGATATTTTGATACAAACCTTGATTTTAATACATTTGTTTCCCCAGCATGTGGTTTTGTTTGGTACAGGCTCATTTTGGTGGATTAAGTGCACAGCAGGCACAATTCCTGTAGTAGATCTCTTCCAAAAAGACCCTGTTTGAACATACTATAATGTTTTAAAAGCACACAAAGGCTGAAATTATCTATTATAACAGACCGTAAACACTAAGGAAAACAAACGCTTCAGTATAAAAACCATGATGCCCCAGTCAGCGGATTTTACCTGGCGTATCCTGAACTTCAATCTAAGCTATGTTTCCTTCGGATCTCAGTAGACTATACCCTGTTGTTTTATCTGGAACTTGTCCTGTGCTCCCCAGGTCTTCATCAAGGTAGACTCTACTTTGAAGAGTTCGACCTTCAGCTATTTCAGGAGATGACACACAGTCAGGAATGGATGGTCCTGAAGGGAGAAGCCCAAGCTGCCCTGAAGGCACTGATGAGAAACGGACTCCAGGAGTTGGAATATCGACAGAGATGTCCCAACAAATGGATGCGGTGCTGGAAGCGCTGAGTCATCTACACCAGAAAATTTGTAAGACAGCTACCTGGCCAACCAACTGGAAGACATCCTCGTTGATGCCTATCCCTAACAAAGGTGATCCAAACAAATGCAGAAATTAACGAGCAATATTACTAATATCACACGCAAGTAAAATTTTGCTGAAGATCATGCAAAAGCAGCTGCAGCAGGACATTGACAGGGAACTACCAGAAATTCAAGCCAAAGGAGCATGGTGGTACAACTCGAAATTATTATTGGTGTCACTGAATTGTATGTGTGGAAATTGCTGAATTCCAACAACAGCCACAAGGATTAAATCTAAAAAAAGAATTCTCTATTGATCCATATATACCATAAATTAAAAATTACGAGAGAGTATTTGCACCCGTAGTGCTGTTGGAGATCCCAGTGGCATAGCGGGTAAGCGCTACAGCTGCTAATCGAAAGGTGGGCACTGTGAACCCATCAGGCTCTCCCCGGAAACTGTAAAGGGCACTTCTACTCTGTCCCATAGGGTTGCTATGAGTTGGAATGGACTTGATTGTGTTGGGTTTTTGCTCTGATGGGCAGCACTATTCGAGGACCTTGAGCAGAGTTACAGCCAGATGTTTCAGAGGCCATAGACAAAGAACTGGCTCCTCCACCGAAGGCAGAACTAGCTAAGGCCTCAGTGCTTCTCCGCCAGCACACTGTTGGTATCTTCTGCAGCAAGATTTCTGGGTCTATAAGACCCTGTCACGCATTGCTAGATGTTTATCATCTACCTCCTGCTACCTGCCAAATGCCAGCAGCAACCACCAGTGACTGCAACAATTGAAATAACCCCAGTATAGCTCAAAGCATTCGCAGGAATTGGGCAATGTATCTCCTGCCTGAGAATCAATTTGATTCCACCTAGAAGACGTGTAGAGTCTCTGGAAGTCATGACCATTAAGTCAGAGAGTCTAGTCCACCCAGTGGCACGTCAGAAGAAGGATGTGGCGATCTACTCCCCAAATTCCGCCTCTGGAAACTCTATGGATCATAGTTCTACTCTGGCCCACATGGAATCATCACTTCTGGAGTTGACGTGGTAGCAGCTGAAGGAAAAAATAAAAGAGATACAGAAATAACGGAGAGAACTGAAGCCTAGGCTTCCAAATAATAGAGGAAAAGAAATAGTTTGTCTTCTTGTTTGTTTGTTTTAATAATGAGATGACATCCACACTTTACAGGCCTGTCTGAAGCCTTAGGAAGAAAGCTGGGGGAAAGCCTAGTTAAAAAGCCTATTTTCATTCCTGAGTTTTCAGGGGTCAACCCACAGACCCTTATCCCGAGTGACAGCTGAGAAGCCACTGGATCTCCTGTTGGATTACTCCAACCTATTTATTGAAAAGTGAAGGAAATGAACCATTAATGGAAAAAAAGTTTCATTTCATGGCCGAGCAGGGCAGAAAGAAACCCAAGAAGGCGTGACAAATTCCAAAGATCAAATCACACTGAGTCCCTGGGGCGTGAGAAAAATGAAAAGGGTACACGGAATTACAGGGCAGCCAGTGTCTGTCCTGAACAGTGGACGAGAGGACATTCCTTAGCACGCCCAGACCTGTCTACTTACCCCAAATTCATTGACCAGCTCCCGTAACTATTCTTCCTTACATGACCACCACTCGTTCACGTGACCTCAGTGTTCACGATCGGTAACTCGGGATGATTCGTTTAAGAATATTAGAGGAAATACGGCTAATAACTAAGAACTACTTATCCACGAAGAGTAAATTTACAGAATAGTGGGAAAGGGCTTCTGCTTCAAAGACTAAAAATCCTACATAATAAGTGTAAAAGATGAAGAAGCTGTGCATGAATCGCCGGCATTGATATCTAGTTGTACTGCTTTAAAGCCGCGGCCGCCGACCCCCATCCAGCCGCCTCTCTCGGTCACTCGTTTACTCCCCTAAACATCAACTCCTCACCCGCCATCTGCTAGTCACTGAGGACAGACGCCGAGTCTCTGTCTCCACGGAGCTTACAGCTCAGCGAGGGAGACAAAGAAGCAGACCAAGGACTGTGTGTGGTTCCAGAGGACCAGCGTGTCACAGAGCTCCTCATGGGGGCTTCAAACCAGACCAAGCTGGTTGTTGTCAAGTAGATTCAGATGAATGACACAGAGAACACTACCTGCTGCCGGTTGAGTCAATTCCGACTCACGGTCACAGTACACGACAGAGTGGAACTGCCTCACCGAGTGTCCGAGGAACGCCTCATGGATTTGAACTGCCAGCCTTTTGGCTAGCAGCTGTAGCATTTAACCACTACATCACCAGAGGTACTAAGCAGTTAAACAGTGGGGAAGGAGAAAAGGCTGAGGGTGGTGGTAGCAGATCAAAGCAATCTTCCTAGACAAGATGACATTTGGTGAACTTTGAAAGACGCACAGTAGTGAGCCAGGGGAAGTCACTCTAAGAACACAGGTGAGCCTGCGCACTGGGCCAGACGTGCGAGACAGCACAAACGCAAGGGGCTCTGGTGGCACCGCGGTGAAGTGCTCCTCTGCTAACTGAGGGTCAGCGGTCTGACCCCACCAGCTGCTCCACGAGAGAAGCCCTAGAGATCCACCCCTGTGAAGATTTCAGCCTAAGAAACCCTCCCAGGCAGTCCTATGCTGTCACAAGGGGGCACTCTGAGCTGGAATCGACTTGTCTGGCATATACCAAGTGTCCTGGCTGGGTGCAGGTGGGGCAGGTTAACCAGTGGGCATCACAGGTACGGGTTTACGGTGGGCGAAGTACACATGAGTTTGTGTTCACTTACTAATCTGAAATGCACAACTTCACGTGGGTCTCACACCGTCGTTGACACAGTGAAAACCACAGATTAGCCAACACGCATAACTAAGTCGGTTCATGCCTCGCTTGATCTGCCCCCGGGTGCAAGAGCCATGGCATTGGGCAGTGGCCCGTCAGCTGTTCACCTCCTAAGCCCAGACCTAAAGAAGAAACTGAATTGCACCAATTTCCATTTTTAAACATCTACCTGGTTGAAAAGGAGACATGGGCGGAGCAGCTGGAGGGTTTTGCAGCAATCCAGACAAGACCCCAACCCAAACCCAAACCCACTGTTGTCGAGTAGACTCTGGCTCCTAACAACCCTATAGGATGGGGTACAACTGCCCCATAGGGTCTCCAAGGAGCCTGGTAGATTCCAGCTGCTGCCCTTCTGGTTAGCAGCTGAGCTCTTAACCCCTGCGACCCCAGGGCTCCAGGCAAGACCCAAGGAGGGCGTAAGGACAGTGGAGCATTGGGAAGAAGAGGACTAGGAGGAGAGAGGGTGAGGTGGCAAAGTCTGCAGAATTTCATGGCTGACGGGGTTGTTGGAGGTGAGGGAGATGGAGAGTTCGGACAAGTCCCTGATTTCCGAGTTGGGTGTCACTAATGGTTGAGCACTTTGGCAGTGGGAATAAAGAAAGGAGAAGAAGATAAGCTGAGTTTGGAAATGGGCTGACTTTGAAAAATCCATGGGTTGCCTAAGAAAGAGGAAACATTTTACAGGTAATTAAATAAATGACGTTTACACTCAAAACGAAGTCCTCACTTAAAACTTTAAGTGTGAGTTTCTTCACAGGTCATGACTGCTGTCATGGGATGGGACACAAGGAAAGTGGAGAGTGAGAGGGGCAAGTCGTAGCACCTGGGACATAATGACATTCAAGAGCAAGAGAGCAAGCGTTGCTGCTAGGCGCGAGAAGATGCCTACAAAACAGGAGAAGGAAGTGAGCGAGAGCTGTATCACAGAACTTAAGGGACAGGATCAGCAGCCACTGCAGTGACGCCACAAAGAAGCCAGGAAAGACAGAACACTGTTCACTGGCTTACTACTTAGGACGACACTGGCAGTGCCGTGATGGGCACGTGGGTGGCATGGTGAACACCAGGTGACAGTGTGTGCTAGGATGGGCACATGGGTGGTGTCGTGGCTTGAACACCAGGTGACGGTGTGTGCTAGGACGGGCACGTGGGTGATGTGAACACCAGGTGATGGTATGTGCTAGGATCGGCATGTGGGTGGCGTGGTGGCGTGAACACCAGGTGACAGTGTTGGGAAGTGGGGAAGAAGGTAGCGGAGACTTGAAAAATGCAGATGTGAATGGAGACTTCGATGGCCATGGAACAAAGGTGAGACAGCGACTAGAGGACTTCAAGGGACTGAGGGAGGATCCCTACCCCCTGATTCTGTGCTGGGATCGCTATTCACGCAGCCACATAAAGAAGATGTGACTTCCTCATTTGTCTGTGACTCAGTCTTCTGCTGGGTAGGGTAAACTTCATTTTCTAGACAGGGTCGTTCTCTCACAGCTTAAACCGTCTTCGCAGAGAGTCAGTCCCATTCGGATCGGCTCCCTGCTTTTTCCCTCCAACAACCCATGCTGATGACTGTTGAAGTGACAGTGTGTGTTAGGCATCATTTCACGCATTTTCTAAAAAGTGAGGGTTGCTATAATGCTGAACAGGCTTCAGGAAAGCTTCCAGACTCAGACATTGTGGGAAGTTCTAGTCATCTAGCAAATTCTGACAACCTACTTGTAAAAATCAGCCAGTTAAAATCTACTGGATCACAGCGGTCCCATCAGTGATGATCAAGGGGACAGTGTAGGACCAGGTGGCTTTCCATTCCACTGTGTGTGGTCAGGGAGGGGAGTGCTAGGAACTATGGGCTGACGTGAAGGCAGTTAACAAAAACAACATCTCACTGGAACTGTCGTGACAATCCTGTCTTTCTTTGAGAAATAAAAAAAATGAGTAACCCACCAAGCTCAGACAGCTGATGGAGTGAGAGCCAGGATTAAGACCTGGGCAGCCCAGCTGCCAAGTACGTGCTCTTAGCCACGATAGCCAACTGGTACCGAGAAGTTGTCTCAGTGTGTAGAGGGCTGAGAGGAACAAGGGTCTCAGATTTGCAACGTTCCCTGGTCACCTGAGGCTGGATTTGCCGGTGATTGCTGGGCTGCGTTGGGTCCCATCTAGTCTCGTTCTGTTAGTTTCTGTAACGATCCCAGATCACTTAAGGTCTAAGTCACTATCATGTTGTCAAACTACTAGGACTACCAGTTGAGTTCACGAACTCATAATAGAAAAAGTGCTCCATACCTCATTGATGAATATCATCACAGTCACCTTTGTAGTACACCCCTTGGAAAGCTATGCACTGATGCTGGTGCTTAGTCCACCCTTCAAAGCAATGTTGGAACTCTCTTTCTGGAGTGGCCATCAGAGCTGTCATCGTATTGCTCTTGATGTCCTAAATGTCATCCGCATGTCTTTCTTTCAATATTTCCTTTGTCTTTAGGAAAAGAAAAAGTTACTGGGGGCCAGATCACTTGAGTAGGGAGGGTGTTCCAACACAGTGATTTGTTTAGTGACAAAAAACTCCCTCACAGACAACTGTACAGTTAAGTTTGTGAGCTTGCAGCCTTGCCGGTATGCACAGTGCCCATTCCAGAAAGAGTTCCAAAATTGCTTTATAGGGTAGACTAGGTGCTGGTGTCAGTGCATAGCTTTCCAAGGGCAGCACTTTAACATAGATCTGCTGAAGTACTCATAACATGAATTTAGAAATAGAAACATTTCTACACTTGTCAGACCTTCTAACATTAACTACATGTCATGAGAAACCTGTAAATCACTAGAAAGTCGTTCAGAAAACTCCTGAACTTCCACATAGAAGCAGTTCAAGCATGTGAAGATTGTAGCAACTTTTGAGTCCACCGTGACCCTGGCACAGTACAACACAGCATGGTTCATCCTTGCAAACTAGCCTTGAGACATAAATCTAAACAACCTCCCCAATCTCTAACCTTGAAGAGAAGAAATGACATTCAGTTAACTTCTAATCCTAGAGAGAAGACAGAACATAACAGGCTGTGACTCACCCTGGCCCTTGTGTGACACCAAAGTGAGAATTTCACACATACAGTGGATTTCTGCTCACTCATGGGCAGGCAAAGAGGTCTTTCTCTAGACTCTTATTCTCTCTGAACATTGACACCTTACTGAGACTCTGCCTGCTGCCACTGACTTCAAACCCTGGCTACGAGGTCCTCTGCTGAGTCCAAGCCATGGTCAAGCCTTCCTCCTGAGACCTCTTTTACAGAGGAAAGCCTATAATAAGGCTTGGACTCTAACCTTTGAGCTAATATTGTGACTTCAAATTCTGATCGTCCAGCTCTAAGCAAACACGGTGACATCTTACTTGCCTGCTTTGCCCTGACTGCTTCACAACAGACTGCAGAGGTGATGTATGACACACCTGGATGTCTTTCCACTAATTTCTAAATTAGAATCCTACCCATCATGTCTCCTGATCATTGAGATGACCAACACTATAGGTCTCCTTGGTTCTAACTGGTGGCACAGTGGTTAAAGTGCTCATTTGTGAAATGAAAGGTCTGTAGTTGGAACCTACCAGCCACTCTACAGAAGACAGATGTGGCAGTCGGCTTCCACAAAGGGTTACAGCCTTAGGATCTCCATGGGGCAGTTCTACTCCATCCTGTAGGGCTGTTATGAATCCAAATAGGCTCAGCAGCAGTGCGTTTGGATTTTCTTGTTTGTCCATTTTAACCATGATCTTTGGTCATATGGAAACACTGGCAATGCACTGGTTAAGAGCTACAGCTGCTAATTAAAAGGTCAGCAGTTCAAATCTACCAGAAGTTCCTAGGAAACTCTATGGAACAGTTATACTCTGTCTTATAGAGTCACCACACATCAGAATCAACTCAGTGGCAATGATTTTTTGTTGTTTTGGTCATACTGTCCCCATACACTGTGACCTGTCTGTCCTCTTTATAGGCTGTCTCCACTGCTCTGCCTCTTTCCAAGGCATTAAAGAACATCTGGAATGCATGCCTGCCTCTGTAGGCCAGGGAGCTAGGAACTCTGTCTGAGGTATGTCTTCCTTCCAGCACCAGGCCACCATTTCTTCCCCGCCACGCTGAGGGTGGCCACTCGCTACCTGTGGCCCCCAAACACCTAACTAGCATCGTTGCCTGGCCTCTTCTCGCCTTGCTGCTCCCTCCTTCGGCTCAGGTGAAAAATGGTCTGTGTCTTCAAGATCAGAGTTCCAGCACACTTCGCACACACAAAACACCAAACCTGCTGCCAATGAGTCAATTCCGACCCATGGAGACCCTAGAGGTCAGAGTAGAACTGCCCCATACAGTTTCCAAGGAGCGCCTGGTGGATTTGAACTGCCTACCTTTTGATTAGCAGATGTAAGGTAGGAAGCCGGAAGGAACATGATATTAAAGGGGAAATTAAAGTGCATCGACTTAATATCTTCAATATTAGCAGCAGATCTGTGCCTAACCCGCTTCCTTAGGTTATTGGCAAGCGTATGTCGGTTCTCCCTGCCCCTGCTCCCAGAGGCCGTTTTCCTCTTATTCCAGGAGTTCCATCCTGTGGTCAGCCGTGGATTTGCCTTCTGTAATTCTACTGCAGCCCGAGAGACTCAAGCTTGTCAACTTTTGCATCTTGAGATTTTTTTTTTACCAAGATTCTGTTTATTTAGGACCAGAGCTGAGTTGGTTGTCTACTTTCCTGAGCTGTACACAAATGAGAAATTTAATACTGCATAAACAAATATTTTCATTACACAGGAATTCAGCTTAGAGATTTAGAGAGTTATAAAAGAACTACTGGTATTATTCACATCAGTAACAGATAATCTAGCTTTGAAAGTGGCATTCATAATTATCGTAAGCCTAACGTCGCTCCATGCTTTAAGGAAGCATGCAACACTTAGGTGAATTACGTGTGTTTGTGTGGAGAGAGCCCTCGGCCAGCATACGTCACTGTTGGTCCTTTTAATCTGAGTTAGAAAATCATCTACAAACTGATAAAAATTAACAAGTAAAGCAATAAAATTCTAATAGACTAACATATAAGAAACATGAACAGATATTTCATACAAGACAAAAACAACTAATAAATATGAGGGAATAGTTTTTTTGTACCAAGAAAGAGTGAAGAAAAAGGCCAACGCTGTACTACCCAAACCAAACCAACCCGCAGGCACTGCATCCGTTCGGACTCATAGTGACCCCACGGATTTCCACACAGCGAGTCTCGAGGGGAGCAGGTGGTACACCGTCTCGGGCAGAGTGGCTGGCTGGTGGTCTCAGACCATAGACCTGTGGGTCAGTGGTCTGTTGCTTTAACCACTGCACCACCAAGCCTCCTCCCAAGTGCTATCTCGTGATCATGAAATTAATCAAAATTTAAATCAATGGAACCCAGTTATAATGAAGCTGAAAAGCTGTGGTACGCTGCTGGTGGTTTTTCAAATCAGTACAATAGCTTTAGAAAGCCATTTGGAGACACATTTTGGGACCATATGACATTCATATGCTTGGTTCAAGTAACCCCAATCTTGGGGATTTATACTAATGAAATTATCCAAAATAGGAAAACAATTTGTGTAGCAAGGTAATACTTTTAAATTGGCAAACTTTTTCTTTCACAGGCTGGATAATAAATGTTTGAAGTGTGAACGCATTCTTAAATAAAGAAATGAAGATGACTGTCTTCCACTTAAACTTTCTTTATGAACTAGGCAGCTGGCGGCATTTGGCTTGTGTTTGCCAACCCCTGCATTGTAGGGTTTATTAATGGCAAACAGTTAAAACTAAAGGCCCAACAGTCAGATAATGGCTTTACAAAATATGATGATCAGCTCAATTTTTTATTGTATGGCTATTAACATACAAATTATAAAATGTACCATGATGAGAAATGTCAAGTAAAAAACAAAAGGCCAGCTTATACATATAGGCATGTGTATTACGTAAATCCTGAAATGTGGCCACTCTGCAGAAGCAAGATGTGGCAGCCCGCTTCTGTAAAGACTGCGGTCTTGAAAACCCGATGCGGCAGTTCTCGCCTGCTCTCTGGGGTTGCTGTGAGTCAGCATAGACTCAAGAGCAACGGGTTTGTTGGCTTAAGATTATAAATATCTAAATGTTCTATTTGCAGAAGGGCAAAGGCCAAAAGGAAATTTTAAAAAATGCAAGCCGTTTTATACCATGATGAATGAGATTTTTAGCTTGTTGATTTTATCATCGCCACAAAACTGCTGCCTGAGCAACAGCACAGACCCCGACAAGGGGCCTCTCATACCTGCATTGGACAGCCACACAACCTCTGAGCTCTGCTGAGAAAAACCGCTAGGAAAGCTAGGCGGAGAAGGCTTTAGGGACTTCTTCACTCCCCGGTGGTGCGGTGGCTAAGAGCCACAGGGTGGTAGGCTGCCAGCCAAAAGGTGGGCATGTCAAACCCACCAGCCACTCCTTGGCAACGCTATGGAGGACTTCTACTCTGGCCTATAGGGACGTGAATTCTATGAATCAGAATCCCTTTGATGGCAGTGGGTTTGTTTGGTTGGTTGGCTTTGGTATTAGGGTGATCATAGATCAGCTCCTAACTGACCTGTCACCTTGCTATGGCAGTCCTCTGTGGTGGTCACAGATAATCAAAGAAGTGTATGCGATGTAAACACGTCCGTGTGCACTATTCCCCTGGGGTCACCAGAAATTGGAATCTACCTGAAGGCAAGCAACAACAGCAACAGTGTGCACTATTGGAAAACCAGCTCCAAGGGGCTCTCTAGCCAATGGCAGATAAGTAACGTTGCCCTGCACAGAATGGTGACCCACTTAGTCCAGGTCTGATTCTGGCCACGGCATGCCAGAAGTCTTTTGAAAACCAAATCCTGTACTTATCAACAACTGAGTAGGGCTTGAAATGCATCATAAAATCTTCACACTGCCTTGGACTACTTAAACAGTTGTATACAGGTGATCGTCACCTGTGCTCCACAGTGCTCACTGTAGAAGAAGACTGAGAGATGGTAATACAGCATCAGATTTATGACGACACGTTTAAATCACACATAAACACTGTACAGTCTGATGGTTAAGCATAAATCTGGGACTGCGCAGCCTAGGCTCAAATGCTGGGTCCTCCACTAATTAGATTACTTACTTTGACATATTTGTTAACCTCTCTGTGACTCAGTTTCCTCAACTGTAAAATGGGTGCAATAGTGAAACATGTCTCTTAGGTTTGTTCTAAGGATTAAATAAAATTTCGATGACTATAAATTGCTTGGTGCATACTCAAGTATACTCAGCAGTACTCAATATTTATGAATACCTAACTCTGGGGGTCAGTTCTACCCTGGCCCCTAGGGTCGACATAAGTCGGATCCGACTCAACGGCACTTGGCTGGCTTGGATAGTAATTATTATTTATTATTATCTTGAAGGATTATATTCCACTGGTGTTTTATTTCAAAGCACTATTGTGCATAGAATTTTGTCTCACTGTTCTATTTACATTATTTTAGCGTTAGGCAGCACATGGAAAATTAATCCAGCTTCCTAAGCATGCAGCAGTTCGACATTGCCTCGTACAAGTTTGTAGCATTGTAAGACGTGCAATGGAAGACACACCAGGTTGACTTCAGCAACAATCTCAGCTTCATCGTTTTTCCAGAAACACTCTGCTTCCTGTCTGCCAGCGACACTGACACGCACCCATCAATTAGTCTCCAAGAAATGCCGCTAGTACCACGCGTGCCTGGGCTCCCGGCGGGAGCTCCCTGGGAGGTAGGGGGCCGCTCCAGTTCGCCTTGAGGCAGCAGGCTGGAGATTTATCTTGGGATTTGTGCTGACAGACAAAAACACTACGGGATCCGACAAAGCAATCCAGCAACACGGTGGGTCTGTCACATTTTTATTATGCGCTGCCATCAGCGTTCACATGGTTTTACTAGGCAGATGCTGTGGGCTGAGTGTGCTCTGAACACGTCAGTCCCACTCCAAAGACAATTTAGATGATCCCTGGAAAGCAAGTAATATATATATAAGTGGCTGATAGCACGTTGTATTTGATATAATTCTCATAGTGAATATTGTCATACTTTTCATATTTGTACCAACTTCACTATTTATACACTTGCTAATATTACTTTATGCCATAGAACAAAGATGTGTTTTGACTTTGCCCTTTAGGCTTCTGCAGAATCTCCTGCTTACCCACTAAGATCAGCAAATCTTTACGTTCCTCTGAAGGGAAGCGATACCCAGGCTTAAGAAGCAGGTGTAGTTTTAATTTAAGGAGGCCTGGTGATGCAACGGAAACCCTGCTGTCGTAGTTGTCAAGAGCTATGCCGCCAACCAAAGGTCGACAGTTCGAATCTACCAGTTACTCCTTGGAAACACTTTGGAGCAGTTCTACTCTGGCCTACAGGAGTCAGAACCAACTCAATGTTACAGGGTTATTCTGTCGGTGATACAATGACTCAGAGCTAGGCTGTTAACCAACAGGGTGGAGTTTCAAACTCACTCAGTGCTTCTGTGGGAGAAAAAACAGGGTGATCTGCTTCTGTGAAGATTATAGCACAGGAGACCGTCTGAGGCAGTTCTGAGCTGTCCCACTGGGTCTCCAGGAGTTGGGCTCAACTCAGTGCAACCTGGCTTGGTAAGGTGATACACTGAAAAGAAAACAAAAAAAACAGCTTGGTGCCACTGAGTCCATACTGACTCGTAGTGACCCTACAGAACAGAGCAGAACTTCTTCATCTGCTTTCCATGGTAGCTGGTAGATGTGAACTGTCAACCTCTTGGATAGCCGTCCTAGATCTTGACCAATGAATCACTCAGGCTCCAAGTCAATATAAACAATTGTTTTAGAAAACATGTGCAAATAAATCTCAGATTTAGACATGATAAAGATGTTTCAAAATTTTTGTCAATGCTAACCATTTATGAGTTACAAAACAATGGATCTCAAGTCTTAGTGTGCATGACTTTAACTTTCTAAGATGCCAAGTCCTGACTTGTATCCCCACAAGTTTTGATCTGGCAAATCCAAGATGTGGTTTGGGAATCTGTGTTTTCACATGTGTCCCTGGTGTCCCTAAAAGTGAGTCTCGGGCCACACACTGACAGAGGCTAGGCTCAGTGTTTCCACGACTCTGCAGTCACAGAAGTCCCTGCTGGTGCCAACAGCTACTGGGCCCAGCTGCTAACCAACTTGTCAGTGACTGGAGCTCACTCGGCGGCCTCGCAGAAGAAAAGCCCGGTGCTTTTCCTTACAAAAGGCAGTCAGTGCAAACACTGTAGGCCAGAAGTTCACACTCACACACTTGGGGTCGCTGTGAGTCAGAACAGACTCCGAGACAAATGGCACCATTGCAGGAAGCTGATGGCTTGATCCTCTGTAGTAGTTTATGGACCTTTGTTGACAGACAAAACAGTTTT
Source organism: Heterohyrax brucei (assembly GCA_028571685.1). Lineage (NCBI taxonomy): Eukaryota > Metazoa > Chordata > Mammalia > Hyracoidea > Procaviidae > Heterohyrax > Heterohyrax brucei. Next base: position 83,191,328 of record CM053160.1, read on the forward strand.
GAGCTAGGTTAGATTCTAGCTGAAGTTTCTCTGCTTGTCAGGCTTGCAGTTGCACTGAGGCACTTGGACTCTCCCCGTCTAATGCCCAGTAGATGACTGATCGCCTTCCCAGAATGCACTGCCCTGAACAGCAGCCTGAACTCAGTGAGGCAGCTGGCGTGCGATTGGGCCCGCTTTCCTGCCTCCATCCAGTCAGCACGTCTGATCCCACTGTTCACAGAGATCGGTTTAGAGGGAGGACGGGCCCATGACCCAGGTCAGGCCAATGTGGGCCAGAGCTTTCTGTGAGGCATCAGGAAAGCCAGTTGCATCTCCTGGTCGATGTGCCAGGAAGCACTGTGGCTAGGACCTGCTGGCTTCTACTTTGAGCATCGGTCCGTGAACACCGTAGAGTCCTGGGTGGTGCTCAACTCTTACCTAAAGGGTTGTGGATTCGAGTCAACCCAGTGGCACCTCAGAACAAAGACCTGGAATTCTACTTCCAAATCTCAGCCACTGAAAACCCTGCGGAACCCAGCGCTGCCCTGACAGGCGCAGGCACCTTGTGAGTCGGAACCCACCTGACAGCACATGGCAACTGGTGGTCTACGAAGGCAGCCAGTGCAGAAAAACCAGAGCTGAAAGCTAGAGAGACCGAGAGTGAGGGCGAGTCCTGGAACCTGAGCCCTAAAGACTGTCTCTTCCATCTCCTGAAACATTCAGTGCTGTGAGCCCCCCAAATTACCATTTCTACTGCAGATAGTCTGAATTGATGACCTGGTATACATGACCCATGCGTCCTAGATGGGGCTCCTGTGCAATGAGACACCTGTTGGCGACAGGCTGGAGCCCTGGTGGCATGGCAGTCAAGAGCTTGGCTGCTCTCCAGAAGATCAGCAGTTCGAATCTGTTCTGGAAACCCGGTGGAGCAGCTCTGCTCGGTTCTACAGGGCAGCTGTATGTACTACTCAACAGCTGTGAGTATTAGCTATGAGATGCTTTCCTTTAAAAAAAAGGCTTTACAGTTCTTTGAAATGGAATATGTAGATTGACATAACATTATTCGAGCTATTCTATGCGTGTAAATAGTTTTCAATTCGTGAATTAGATAAAACGTTTTCTATTCGCTACTTTTTGGCAAGTGTTCTGGAAATAGCTTTTAATTGGCCCAAAGAACCAATCTGCTATGAAACTTTGTGTGATTCACTCCCGTAAGTCATAAAGCACTAACTGCAACCCAGTAATAAATTCCTATAACAATATTAACCAAAAAGACAGTTTGATCTAAATTGAGAGTTAAACGCAATTTGGCGAAAATGAAAAAAGAAGAGACCTTAGCAGATTATTCCACTGGACTTGGCTTGAAGATAGATCTTAATGTACTAAAGATGATCATTTTACTCTAAGAAAATGAGTTATTAAACAATATATCAAAACGTTCTTCAGGAGACTTTAAAATACTTTTAGAATCCCAAATTTAATTTGCTGTTTCGGTTCAGTCAACCAAATTCTTTGTCATTTAAGGGATATAACATTTTCAAGTCTTCAAATGGTGTTCCATATAATATAGGCTTAAGGTGATATTATTGGGAGATAATGAAATATGTTAAAATATAACCCTAGTGCTACCACATTTCTTTCCAGATTAATATTGCATGTCATATGATATAGTCTGGCTATCCTTTTGGAATTAATTGGGATTACATGTACACTTAGATTTAGAACCACCGTTAAAAAAAAAGAATGCTCCCAATATTCTATGACAAGACAGAGCCAGATATATAGCTAGATCATACAAAACTTAAAATTTTCACCTCTGTAAATCATAATTCCAGTGTTTGCAAGGTTTTGAGTGCAGACGCCACAGGCAGTAATAACCAGCTTAAATGCTTTCATGGTACAGCTGTTGGCAACAATATCTCCGTTCATAACTCTTGAGAAATGAAACGACAGCTACAAGTGCCTTGAAAGAATGTATGCTCCTCTTACACCTTCCTCAGCTTCGCTCCTGGCTCCACACAATGGCAGCAGCCAGTGTAAGCTTGACTCCCAGAGTTGTTGTACAGGTCCTAAGGAGCTACAGACATCCCAGGATTGTCTCAGTGGGGAGTCTGGGCTTCAACTGCACTGTGAAATCCTTCTTTGGGTTCTGATGAATTTGTTCGGATGAGCATTAATTTCTTGAAATATCTTATCTGACTGTTAGACCAAATGGAGGGGAAGAAAAGAAAGCTGGCGATGGAATTAGAGTCAAATCGTCCAGAAGTCAGGCAGCAGGGACTGCCTTGGTTGAGGTCAGTTTGCCTGGGAATCTTAGCAACCCAGCTCAGACTACCCAGGGGAAGGCAGTGACTGTGTGACAGGGAGATATATCTTTCTGCGCAGATGAATCCAGAGGCCAACAATACGCTCAGAGCCTTGCCTTGTTCTCTTCCTCCACTCAGCTATGCTGATCTCTACTTTTTAAATTGGAGGCACACTTGTCTGTGTGTGTCAGACAGGTGAACTCCATGAGCCCCGATGCACATTTGCCCTGCTGAGCGGGGTCGTTAGATGTCCCCCACTTCCTAACCCAACCCAACCAGTTGAAGTTGAGTTGATTCAGATTCACAGTGACCCTGTTGTTGCGAGGTGCCATCGAGTCAGTTCTGACTCGTAGTGACCTCCCCACAACAGAATGAAACACCGCCCTGCCCTGTCCTGTGCCCACAATCGGGGCAGGTCTTCTAGTGCAACGCAGAGGCTTCCCAGGCTGGTGAAAACGGTCCACGGAAAAGCACTTTGATAATGTCGTGGGGGACTAGCTCCAGATAAGTAAGTAGAGACGAGAAAAGGCACCATCTTCAAATTCTTTCTCTGAATTTTTACAGAATTGCAGACTCATAGTTTTCTCCAATGTCTGGACATTCATAGTGAACTCCGAACAGTGAACAGCTTCTTTTAGAGCTGGAAAAACAGGATTTCTTATTTTTAAGTTAAGAAAGAAATTCCTGAACCTAAAAGTAGTCATTTCCCGCTAAGGAAGCACAGGTAGAGATCTCTATTTTTTGCTGGCTGGGCGAGCTATACATCATTGTGGAGATTGGAGCTGGGGGAAAAAACGTTTTAGAAACCAGAAAAATACCAGTGGAAACCGTGAGACACTGGACAAAACACTTGGCTGTAAGTTCACGGTTGCTGTTACCAAACATATTGTAAGAAAGAAGTAACAGGTGAGTTAAAATTTAAGACAAAGAATGTAATTTCATGAACTTACTCTGCCCAAAAGTTTCAGAAATAGTTTCGAGCTTCTGCAAAACTCCCGGTGAGGCCGAATTAGCAGCCCGTCACGGAGGGCACGTCCTCAGAGGGGTCCTGATCGATAAGGCTGGGTGGGTTTCAGCCTGTCACATTCACGTCATGAAATCCTTGTAGCATTTTCATTGTTTCTGAGGAAGGACAGAAAACGCTTTCCAAGAGCCTTCGTTGTGTCTCCGCTACACCAGAACAGGGGGCTCGCCCGGCTGCTGTCCTCCCTCCGTTTCTTCACTGAAACCCAATGGGAGCAGCCAGGCAGCTGATTCTCTTTTGAACGAAGAGTATTTACCTTCCTTTTCGGTCTCCCCCTCCCCCCAGCAGTAACTCTCCTCTTGGTAATAAGTATCACCAATTCATGGAACTTTTCTTCACAACATCAAGTTTCTCTTCCTCTCAGTTCATCCAGGTATAGAAATTGTAAAAAGCCATGTTTCTGAAGTGCAGGTTCACAGGATAAAATCCCACCTAGCATTGCCCTTTCTTCTTTGTAGTGTTACCTTGGTGGATGACAGGCTTTTGATTGACATTTCCACATACTTTCATTTAAAGGTTGAAGCAAATATAACATTACATGGCTATATAATATGTTCACTGTTCTTACAAACAAGCCTTTTATCCATGGTTAGTTCAAAACTCTCAATTTTTTGATGTAATTAGTGAAATATTAATGTGATTAATAACTCTTAACTTCCTCAAGGGGAAGCCCCAGCTGGCACAAATGGTGAAATGCCCAGCTGCCAATGGAAAGGTAGCTGGTTTGAATTCACCCACAGGCACCTTGGAAGAAAGCCCTGGTGATCCACTTTGCAAAGGTCCCAACTGCTGAAACCACCATGGGGCACAGCTGTGGTCGGACACGAATGGGTCACCCCGAGTTAGAATCTACCTGATCCTGATGGCAGCTGGTCGTTCTTCAACCTTCCACCGTATCCTGACCAAACCAGTACTTCGTCACTTTATGAGCTGTATTTACCACCAGCACAAATTAAAATACAGGTGCAATAGTCCTCCAGATTTGCCGTGGTTAACCATTACTTTCTTTAATTTCAAAACATTTTGATCTTTGACTTCAGCTTATCTAGTTATGCGCTTTTAGGGTGGTTGGGCCTTGCCATAAAGAGGGTATAAAAGATGCTGTGGTTCAGTTTTACTTTGTGATGGTCGACCCAGCCCATCTTTGACACAAAAAGACCGATTCTGCATGGCCTCAGTGTCAAGTCACCTTCTTCTCTGGGACAGCAAGAGAGTTCAACGTGTCTGGGCATGTCTAGGAAATAGGAGGACTCAGAGCCTTTGAAGAAGGTACATCACTCTGGGGCACATCTCCCTGAAGCCCACGCACTTTGTCTTCTTGGTCTCCACCTCCCAGCGCACCGTGGCTTTGGCGCTGTAGAGGGGGTCAGTCACCATGCCAGGTCAAGCAGCTGTTGGAGCTGTGATGCCATCCAAGCAGCGGGAGAGATGACAGTGCCCACTGGAGTGACTAATAAGAAAAGTCCCGTCTGGTCCCAAGGCCAAGAACTGTCATTTCTCTCCAAAAACTGAGAGTCACTTTGGCCATGGCCTCTCTGATCATGCAGCTGATTTGATTTCCCTTTCCTGTGGGCGGCTGGAAGACTTGCTTCCTGTTTCTGGCACTGTTGTATGGCAGATATCCTGAAGGACTCTGCCAATAGGCATGACTAAACGACCGGATTAAGGGAAAATAGCTCTGTAATTGCCTTGCTGAGCTGGCTTGATAGGAAGCCACAGAGGCCGAAAAGAAATTGAAAACAGGAGCTGGAAGGTAAGCAAGTGTCAGTGCGGGTTCCCCTCGGGGCTCAGTGTGAGAGCTCTGAGACTCCAACACCGCAGACGGGCAAGGTGTGGAAAGCCAGAGCCAATGTGTGCCCGAGGGGAGAGAGTCAGCAGGACAGCCTCCTCTACTGCTCAGACGCCAAACAGATGAAAACTAACTCACCTCAGAGAAGTGTACAGCAAGGGACTTTGCCCGTCTCAACCCTGGAGCAAAGAAGACGAGGAAAAAGCATATGTATATAACCTAAACCCAGTGCCATAGAGTTGACTCTGACTCATAGCAACCCTACAGCACAGAGCAGAGCTGCCTCATAGGGTTTTCAAGGAGCTCCTGGTGGATTTGAACTGCTGACCTTTAGGTTAGTGGCCGTAGCCAGGTGTGTGTCTGTGTGTCTGTGTGTGTGTGTAGGTATTTTTCTTTTATATATGTATATATATATGTAGACGTATGTATCTATATATACATAGGTGTATATATACACATGTATGTGTGTGTAAGTATACATGTGTGTATACACGTGTGTGTGTATACATGAACACACACATCACATGAATTCTGACTCATAGCAACCCTGTAGGACAGTATTTGCTTAACAACCAAACTCTTAGCCACTGTGACACCAGGGCTCCATATATGTACACACATACGTATGTGTGTGTGTGTGTGCATCTATGTCTGTCCACCCTGAGGATTCACAGCCTTTATAGTTCATTCACCTCCCTACAAGATTCAGAAAACTTAAGAGAACATTATTTAAGGTAGTTCAGATGACTTTATACACCAAAACAGCGAAAAGAAGTCCACATGACTTCCCTTTGATAAGACATGACATCTATGTAGACATTAATGAATTAACGTAGAGTTAAAAAGAGTACGCTTGCACAGTTTTTAAAAAGTCAGAAAACACGCAGGAAAACAGAAGCTAGAAATAACCAAAGAACTGATAACAAAAGAGAACCACATAAACGTCATATGTTGGAATTTTTAAATGAAAAATATAATGTGCTTAGGCTCATAATATTACAGAAATAAAGGAGAAACCTGAAAATATGTGCTAGGTACACAAAACTATTTCCAAAAATGAAGCATATTTACTTATAGAAATTAAAAGCAAAGTGGATAGATTAAATAGAGTAGATCCAGCTAAAGAGATAATTAATAAACTAGAATATACACCCAAGGAAACTATGCTGAATACAACTAAATGGAATTAAAAAAAAAGAGTGAAAAAATTTTAAAATACGGTAAGAGACATGAAGACTAAAGAAGAAAGCGAAAGGTCCACCATATTTCCAATTAGAGTTCCAAAAACAGGAAAAGAGTTAAAGAAGCAATGTCAAGGAAATAACAACATTGCATTCTGAACTGTGAACCCCAGAGCCACAGCACACTGTGGCATTTCGGATGCTTTAGGGAACACAAGGGTGGTAAAGGTCAGGCTCATTATCAACCACATGTAATCAAGAAAGGTGGGCCTTTATCTCAGGCGGTAGACTGGGCTCCAAGAACCTCCCAGGAATCCCAGCAGGCATAGCTACCATGAGGCAGAAGAGGTGAGGCTTAATGCTAGGGACTGTAGATATCACATCTGCACCATTGAGCAGACTTAGAAAAACACTGGAGTAACTCTGCCAGAACCTCAGCTTGGACATGAGAAGAATGAATGTGTCCCATCTGATTGCTAAGGGCTTAGAATTCAAAGCACAAATTTGCTAATCTAGAAATCTCTTGATTACGCAAGCCTTCCCAAGGATGAAAGTGAAAAGACACTTTGTCTCCTCGCTGCTGTTCCTTGGCTTAAAATCCATCTTGGGAGTTGTCTCCAATCAGCACTCGTCTCCAAGGGTCCTTCCTGCTCACTCGCAGCACGCCATCAGCCTCATCCCAGCACTTCTTCCATCACGCAGAGTTTTCATCTTCTGATTGTCTGTGTAAACTCTGTGTCTCCTACCCTCCTAACTTCAGGTTGTTGTACATTCCTACGCAATTTCTTGTTGTTGTTGTCATTGAGTCAGCTCCAGCTTATGGCCACCATATCGATGACAGAACTACACGTGCGCCAGGCCTATGCCGTCCTCCCGATTGTGGGGAAGTTTGAGTCCACTCTGGCTGTTGCATCCATCATCTCAGTGAGGATTTTCCTCACTTTGACCAACCCACTGTGTGACCAGCCACCACGACCTTCTCTAGCAGCTGGCATTTCTTGGTCTCTATCCAAAGGTCTCTTCATAAACAGTATACTGGTTGTATTTCTTCTGGGACTGATATTCTGTTCTGTCTTCTGGCGGGTGGTGGTTATGTTCGGTATTCTTTGTCAACACAAGGATACACTTCTTGTATCATTGATTTTTCTGTCTTCAGAGTCAAGTTCAGTGTATTGTGTATAGCTCAGTAGGTTCAGCACTGTGTTTTGAATCGTGTGTGTGTATGTATATAGGCAGAGTATGCATATATGGTGTGTAATATATATACAGTATGTATATAGATGGTATGTATATATTGGGTGTGAATGTATATCGAGAGAGAAACTGTGTGTGTCTGTATGTACATGTGTAAACTTTTTTCTTATTGAAACCCTGGTGGCATAGTGGTTAAGTGCTACATCTACTAACCAAAAGGACAGCAGTTTATATATGCCAGGCCCTCCTTGGAAATCTTTGGGGCAGTTCTACTCTGACCTCTAGGATCTCTGTGAGTCGGAATTCACTTGAAGACAGTGGCTTTGGCTTTTCAGTGATATGTAAGTGCCTTTAATTATTATACCCAGTTAGTCAAAAGGGTTGCGCTTCACCCTTTGAATCCTAAATAAAATACACTCATAATTGTATTTCACTGAAAGTAAAAGACACAAAGGACTAAAGAATGGCATAAAAGACCATGGCGGAGAGAAGTAAGTATTAATATTCCTCATACATCCATTCCTTTTCTGGTATCAATGAATTTTGCTAAGAATTCATTTTGTTTCCAAAATTATTTAAGAAAGATTAGCATTGCTTGTTTTTAAGCCTGCATCAACTTTGCCAGCCAAGCCAAGTGCCGTCGAGTCGGATCAGACTCATGCATCAACTTTATGCAACTTTATTTTTCTCTGCAAACTGTTATCGCCCAGGCCCCACAGCTGGCTGCCCTCTGCCCACGTGGAGTCCAGCGGCATTAACACTGCCCGGGCAGCTGGTGCGGTCAGTTGACCCGCACACATTTTACGCAGAATGAACACTGCACCAGGTTTCTCCTTAATTACAGCAAGATGTTTCTGAGGTATGTGACGTGGACATCAAGGACAGAGTTAGAAAGATAGAAACACAGAGATTATTTTCTGCTACATTAACTCCTAAATGATGTCCTCGGAGAGATGAACAACAGAACACGGTAAACTGCATGTATTATTTATTTTTAGCATGTTTTCACTTGGATACAATTTCCCACTTATGAAAACCCAACCAGAAAACTATAATGAAGTCCAGGCTACACTTCCTGTTAGCTTACTGTTTGCCAACCTTTGCCATTTTGCTTGAGTCTCTTTCTCTCTCTCTATGATGTTTTCTAAACCATTTGAGAGGAAGTTACAGGGGTCACGGCCCTTTACATCTAAACATCTCTCTGTGTACTTCTTAAGAACAAGGACATTCTCTTGCATAAAAACAGTACAGTTACCAAAATCAGGAAAAATAATATTGATAATACGATCCAATCTACAGTCCATATGTAAATTTTTCCAACTGTCCCAATAATATCCAGGTCCCAAGCCAGGCTACACACTGCACATGATGCTCGTGTCTCCTCTGTCTCCTTCAATCTGGGACAGTCACTCAGGCTTTCTTTGTGTCTTGTCCTGTTTCAAAAGCACAGGTCAGTTACCCTGAAGAATGTTCCTCAACTGAGTTTGTCTAACTTGCCTTCATGATTAGACTCAGAATATGTAATTTGGACAGAAATGCCACAGAAGTGATACACATGGTATCAGGAAATATCTGATTATCAGTTTGGCCCTACTATTGGTGATGCTAAGTTTGAAAAGGATATACTCATCCACGCTGGTAATTCAAGAAGCAAGTAATACCAGCCAATGCATTTTTATGAAAGCTTGCAAAAAAGAAAAAAAGAGCCAAAGATAAGAAATCAGTTCAGTTCTGTGTGACAACATACACTCACGCAGCCCCTTCTGACAAACAGACCCAAGATAAGGGAGGAATTAGAAACAGCTCAAGAGAGAAGGTGCTATTGGAAGTCAGAGACCTAGCAATCTGCACACGAAGGGAAAAGAGTTACTGATCTTTTGAAAGAACATATAATAAATAAGGGGTCATTAAAGAAACTAAAGCTAATTTCTACAGGTGTCCTTTCTGGGACATCGCTGGTCGTTATGCTTATAAATTGTAACAGTTTCATGACAATACAAAACCTGGACTACTTCTGGTTAAAATAAAAAGGGAATTTAATGTTAAGATCCCTTTTGGATTAACAGCGTTTAATTTTAAAAGAGTGGTAGGAATATGTTCTTATGATACAACTTTTGTTCACTCCCTTTCTCCATTCAAGAAGTTTCCTTACATGACAAGTGGATTTGAGTTTAAGAATGATACTCTGATACTGCGAGTGTGGTCCCAGAACACATTTTAACTCGTTACTGAAGTCACTCCTGAGGTTCACCCTTCAGCCAAAGACTGGACAGGCCCCTAAAACAAAATGAGACTAAAGGGGCACACCAGCCCAGGGCCAAGGAGCAGAAGGCAGGAGGGGGCAGGAAAGCTGGTAACAGGGAATCCAAGGTGGAGAAGGGAGTGTTGACATGTCATGGAGTCGGTCTCCAGTGTCCTAAGGCACTACACGTACCACTGTTTAACGAGAAGCTGGTTTATTCTATAAACCTTCATCTAAAGTACATTTTTTAAAAAAAAGAATGATACTCTGAAAACTCTGTGGCCATTGTATTCTCTCCCTGCAATTTGACACAGTGTTATGCCATTTAGGGTGAAGAAGAGAATTTCAACACACTGCAATGTGCAAACTATAATTTCAGTCCTAATTTTCAGAAATTGTTCCGTTAAGAAAAGTTACGTCCCTGGAAGGTTCAGCCCTGTTCTGTTTTTCTGCAGCCACCCAGGCAATTAAACTTAAAGGACTTAGATTGTTTAGAGAAAACATTTTCTCATTTTGTTTGTGAAAAACAGTTTGCATTTTTTTTTTTGCGAGTAAAGACCCTGTGAAGGCTGGAAGCAGGGCAGTGAGTCATCCTTTTTGCTCTCCTTCCTTAATATTTTTTTTTAAACTTAAAGACACATTTATTTTCATGAGACCAACCCACTTTTTTAAGGCACTATTTTAAACCATGGCGTAGAACTTCAGCAGTCCTTGAGGGGTACAAGTCAGCTCCGGTGGTGCATGGTAAAGTGCTGCAACTGCTAACCAGAAGGCCAGCCGTTCGAACCTACCAGGCACTTATTGGAAACTCTATGGGACACTTGTACTCTGCCTATAGGGTTGATAGGAGTCAGAATTGACTCAGTGGCCATGGTATGGGGGTGGTGCAAAAGATTAACAAGGACAGCTGTGAGGGGACTCTGACCCTGAAAGGCAGGAAGGTCATTGAGCGGACTCTGTCCCTGGGACTTAGGGAGGTCATCTTATCCAATGATCAGACCTCGCCATTAGCCTGGTGTGTATGCCCCACAGACAGGACCAACACCAGCCGAGGATGCCCCACCTGCTGTAGCCATAAAACCATCAGTAGCTCTTGGGCCAGCCACCCGCCACCTCATTACTGGAACTTTCCACTACAAACCATGAATAACTTTTCTACCAAGTCACCTCTCACTTCTTTATCGGAATTTTAAAACTATACAAACTGTCCCCACCAGCTATTGGCTGGGCTGAGCCACCCCTCCGCTCAGACCCCATTCTCTTTGCCTTCAAATAAACTTCCCCGGATCCTCCAGCTGGTGTGTCTCTGCCCGTTTGGGCTATTCTCTCCCCAACAAGCTGCTAAGCGGAGGACTGCTAGTTGGAGCCACCTGGAGGCAATCAGTGGTCACATGTCAACTCAGGTGGGCGACGACTCTCAGGTGCCAGACACCGTGGAATCACTTTCTATCTTGCAATCTGAAGCGAGTGGTCTATTGGTCAAGAGGGGAGTGTCCTTGGGGTGTGGCCTACCCCCGGTCCGGAAGTGAATGTTCTGGCAGAGCCTGGTCTTATCCTCTCTCCGCCTGACCTCTAGTTCTTGTGCCGTAAATCTGTAGAGGTCTCTGGCCTGCGGCCTGACCTTCAGATTTTGGATTTGCCAAGCCTGCAACCCCATCAGCGAGCAAAGACCTCCAGCCTGCCACCTGACCTGCCCATCTCAGGTTTGTCAGCCCCTGGAAACAGGTGAGCCAGCAAAGGTCTTCAGCCCGTGGCCTGAACCACAGACTGGGGACTTGCTCCCCACACAGCTGTGTGAGCCATTTCCTCACAAAACTGTATGAACCGTTTTCTTGAATTCACTTTCTCTACACAAACATATAACTATGTACACTTTGGAACCCTGGCAGCATAGTAGTGAAGAGATCAGTTGCTACCCAAAAGGCGAGCAGCAGGAATCCACTGGGCGAGTCCTTAGGGCAGTCCTACTCGGTTTAGGGCCACTGGGGGTCAGAATCACTGGACAGCAGCACTTGTTTTGCTCTTCAGAAGAACCCGGGTGTGTTAGTCACCTGGAACTGCTCTAACAGAAATGCTGCAAGTAGACGGCTTTAAAAAGAAGAATTTTATTTCTTACAGTCCAGTAAGTTAAAAGTCCAAATCCAGGTATCAGCCCCAGGGGCACACTTTCTCTGCTGGCTCCGGAAAGGTCCTTATCATCCGTCATCCCACAGACTGGAAGCTTCTGAGGAGCAGGGACCGAGGTCCTTGCCAAAGGATGCACCGAGCTCCTGGTGCTGGTTTTCTTCTTGATGGTAAGAGGCCCCCAGATGCCTCTGTAGCTCCTCTCCTGGACACCTGCAGAGGCCACCTCAGGGCACAACACAGTCTTACACCTGGGATCGACACAGCCACCACCCGTCCTCCCTCATTAACATCACGGAGGCAGGAATTTCACGTGGAGAAACAAGGAATTATGGCCCAGCTGAACTGTTACAGATTTTTTAGGGAACATACTTCAATCCATGACATCAGACAAAAAGAAAGTGCCTCAGGAGAAAGGCCTGGCATGCCACATCCAAATAATCTGCCACTTAAAACCTTCCAGAGCACAAGGCTGCCCGACACACGTGCGTCAGAGTCCGCTTGGTGGCAATTGGGTTTACAGACTTAGGGAGAGGGTGCTGAATCGATCACTTAAGCTGTGTGGGATCTCCTAAAACTGGTGCAATACAACAAATACAGACAAATTCTGGATGACCCATGATATTGCAATACTTCCCACTAACTCTGAGGGAGAAGCTATCTAGAAAAATACTCATAAAAACAGCATGTTTGGGGCCAGAATGTGGTCATGGTTGGATGAGCTTGTATGGCTCCTGGCTCAAAATCTTCCTTGATCATTAACACGCAGGGAAAGGAATAGGGAAAAAAAAAATACTGCTCCTTTAGATGTTCCTGAACAATCTTACCCTCTTAAGGCTCAGCTGTGGAGTGTAACAACATGAAGTTTTTCAAAGGTACAAATAGTTCCTGGCCCAGCAAAGGGAACTTCGAACGCATTCCTCGTCTCTTCCAAAAGGTCCTCTCTGTCAGCTCGCCGTTCATCTCCTGCCCACACCATCGCACACCGCCTCCCTGGGTCGCCTTTCCACAGCGAGCCCACGTGAGTGTTCCCTCGCAAAGGGTTTGTGGACAAGCAGTTGAAAGCCAAGTGGGCCGTGGTCCTGTCTTTACAGCTCCTGGCTCCTGAGAAGGGAAGAAAGTTTTAGCACTGCTCCTTCACGTCAAGTAACTTGATCAGATGGAAGAAACGCATGAACTACTCAGAGTCGCCTTGTGACTCACGGGCAGAGGAAGCCTGGACCACCTCCTGGGTCCCTGCTTGGCCTTCACGGGCCCTCATTTCATGTCCCTGAGACCGCTGAGACAGAATGCACAGCAAACGTGGGGTGCAGACATCCAGGTCCAGGACCAGCTCATCACAACCTACATCTGCTTCCAGAAGTTTCCACCACAGCCCTGAAAAAATAATCCTGGTCACATTTGAAGACTTGCTAGAGAGTTGGTCACTCTTACTCGTTTATGTTTCTCTCTACAGAGAAACAGGAAGTTGTTTATACGGACACTGCTGCTTGCTGCTGGCAGTGAAGCTGAGAAATGTCATCGGAAGTGAAGCCATACAGTGAGGTCTCCTAAATGTACTGAAGAAGCGTGGAGAAGCAAAGGCCGTCTTCCTGTTCCACCGTTACATTTTAACAACAAAACTTTGGAACTGCTATGGATGGGAAGGCGGCGACTCAGGAAGCACTCTGTGACCCGCTTTCACCCAGGCAGCAGAGACCAATCTGAGAGAAAACGTCATTCCATGCTACTTGAAATCAGATGAAACAGGCAAATCCACACAGTGAAAGAATTAAAAGGCATTATTCTTGGGGTCACCTGTGTTCTTACAAAGCAGAGACAGCTGGGTGATATTTTCCATGTGACAGCTTCATCCTTGCTGTCACATCAACAACATCACCACGAGTGATGACCAGGAGCCTGGCAGACAGCCGACAACCACATCACATGGCTGGGAGTCGGGTGTCCTCATAACCAGCGTAAAATGGACAAGGTCCCTTCTTCTAACCCAGGAGACTAGCAGACAGAAAAGCAGCAAAAAATGGTGCAATCATGCAGCTAAAACACAAAAAAGGAGGGAAAGTGAGATGCTGGCTTTGAAGTGCCTGTCTCTTTATCAGCCAGGAGCAGCCTGAGTCTTCAGCGTATTTGAACTAAGCTCGGTTCTAAGAAAGCTCTGGGTGTGATTTGGGAACAGTGAGTCCCCACACTCAGCGTTGCCATAGCTGACGTGATTTGCCCACATCTGAGCTAGACGTTAGAAATGTCTACCAGGTGAGTGCTGCAGGGGCGTGCCGTGAAGCAACAGTCACTCTTCGTTCCTCCTCCCATGCTTCTGGGTGACACACTTGATGGGAAATTGGGGTTCACAAGAAAGAGACGGTTTCAGCCTATCATTGTGAACTTAACCTCTGTGTCACTTGGAGCAAAGTCAAGCAAGCAGAAATGAAAGCCCCACTGCAGAATCCAGGCCTGTATGTGGTTTGTCTTTCAGTGCCCTTGCAGCTTTGTTCATAATAAGGAAAAACCCCTTAGAGAGCTAAGTATGCTGTGGTGTGATGAGCCAGATGAAAACTACACAACACTTCAAAGCAAACAGTGAACTGTATACACCGACGTGGACATGACAAGACAGAGTGTTGAGTGAAAGACAGAGTGCTGAGTGAAAAGAGAAAGTTGCAGCTTAATGAAGATAGGCTGAGTCTATTTGTGCAAAAAAAAATAGAGTAGAAATACATATACTCTTGTCACTGAGTCAACACAACTCACAGTGACCCCACAGGACAGAGCAGGGCTGCCCCGTGGGGTCTCCAAGGCTGTGATCTTTCTGGAAGCGGACGGCCACATCTTTCTGCTGTGGAGCCAGTGATGGTCCCCAAACCACCCACCCTTTGGGCAGCTGTATAGCATTTAAGCGCTGCCCTATCAGGGTTCCTTGGGGATTGGGCAGGAATATATGGATATGATATGCAGGTAGTTGGTTCATTTTACTTCCTGGAAGAATACGCAGGTTACCCTGGGACAGGCTTTTTCACGAATGCCATTGTAGACTGGGTAATTCTTTGTTGTGGGGCTTTGGGTGGCCTCCACCCAGTTATGACAGTCAGAAAGTCTCAGATATGGGACAGAGTGCACCAGGAGGCAAGGTCATACCTGCCCAAGACACTGGACTCTGGGGAGTAAAGCTGCAGAAGTGTTTTGCTTTCCACGGACATCCTCTGAACCTTTTGATTCTTTTTAATTTCTTAGATTTGATTTTACTATGAACATGCACTGCTTTATAAGAAAAAAAATCATAATGGAAAAGAAAAACTAATGTGGAAAAGAAAAAAGGAGAAACATATACAGAATATGCAGGTCTACCTCAGATCTTCTCTACAACATGGAAATAACAAGCTGCTAACTTTAAAAAATACTACTGGAGGCCAAGTTGCCATTTTGGTAGATTTAGTGGCTTCAGGTACTACAGTTAATCCAAAGACTTAAGTCTCTGTTTAAAAAAATTAGAAAATACATTCTGAAAATTTCATAGCCAAAAAATGACAGCAGAAAAACAGAGTAAGGGTAGGGTGGGCACAGGGTCACCCAAATCAAGCCGTTCAGTGAACGTGTAGGGATTCACAGCCAGGTGAAGAGGTCATTTTCTGCCAAGCAGAGACCGCCTCGGTGTAACTCTGAGGAACCTGACATGTGTCTTCAGCGCTCTTCCTTCCCCTCCACTCCATGCCTACAATTTTCAATTCATTTGTCTACCCAGCTACACACAGGGGGCACACGTCACACATCGGAGCCTTCAGATGCGAGAAGCAGTAGCCACTTGGGTGTAAATGACTGTTTTATCATTACCTGTGAGGGACCTACGCACTATAACACACTCTTCAGACACAAGGAAGTTCTCTTCAGGCGACTTCAGAGGCCCGTGTGGCCTGCAGGAGCCGTCCAGGGAACAGGGCTGCCTGCCAAGTTACACCACACAGGCTGCTACGGGGCGGCCCGGGGCCAGGCCAGGCGCTGCTCCAGGAGGACGCCCAGCAGCCTCCACCGGGAGGGACAGCCAGGAGGGTTCCCTCAGGCCCGAGAAACCTTGAAGGGTAATGCAGAACCTAGAAACTTCCTGAAAGAGAAAAGTGAGAGCATTTGGACATGCTGGGGGTGGAGGCAGCCACACCACAGGGAGAAGAAAACTGTGAGACAGCGTAACAGCAGAAAGAGCGGTATGAGGAAGAAGAGTCTCAGGAACACGAGAATCAGAAGACGAGCGCCGTCTGGCTCAGGGACTGTGCAGAGACAGCAGAGGAGGCAAGCGTGTGGAAAGGGAGGCGGAGAGGGGTCTCCTTCCGTGATCCACTTATCAGTTTGTTTCTGATACCTGAATTCTATCTTCTGACGGCAGTGTGAGAAAGTACTGAAAACTGAAAAAAAAGCTGCAGGTGTGAGGCTGGTGAGAAGGCCCAGTCTCTGACCCCAAGGCTCCATCAGCCTGCGGTAAAGTTGTCACTGGTTCACAGCATGGGAGAAAAGACAGAGAAGGAGCGTTCTACAAGGCATGTGTACTCCACGTTAAAGTCTGAGGTTATAGCTCTCCTCTTTTTTGGTGTGCATGAAAATGTCTTTTCTTTAATAAAATCATGGAGATAGCAAAAAAGAAACTTGGAAAGTAGACTTAATAGACTGGGAAAGAGTGCTTTCTTCAGGCAGAGGACCAGCAGTGAGCTGTAAGGACAGCGTTGAGGGGCAGCATTTGTGGTAGCTGGAGCCAGAGCACAGATTGAAAATACATGGATGGGTAGGCAGACGCGCAATAGGCAGATACAGAGAGGGAGCGACTTGTCTTTCTTGAGTCCCCTGCTTTAACTTCCAGGTGCTGATTCGTCACTCAGCTTTCCCTTTCATCTGCCTCAGCCAAGGCTCCCATTGCTGCATCCTGGTTCTGCGGGTGGCTGGGATAATGAGGGCTACTCGACGGCTTCACTTCGCTCCTCGCCTTGTTGAGGGCGTGTGCTGCTTTGCCTCTGCTTCGTGAAAGATACTGTCACGTATGAACGCTGTCTGTGTGTGGCCCTGGAGCCTCTCCAACCTGCCTCTTAGTAACAACAGCCACAGCCAGAGAAGGCAGAAAACAGACTGTAAACTTCCATGTTAACGTTAGGGCTGGTGGTGGCCACAGCCCTATTGCTTCTCTTCTTCTGAAACAGAGCCAGGAAGGAGGAGTGTCCTGGGCTTTATATAAAGTTAAACATTATTCGCAAGAATATATATATATACACAGATAACAAGTCAGTTGTGCTGCTGACTTTTGAAAATACCAATTTTCTTAACATTGAGAAAATCATATAATTACGAACTCTATTAAAAAAAAAAATTGCCCCCTTCATGACCCCATCTACAGCAATATTCAAAAGATTTGCCTAAACAGGTTTAGGATTTTTTTGGTATGAATGTACTAAAGTTACTTTTTAAAAAATGATGATAATATTAATCATTATACTTAGAAACACAAGCAAAAAATGCTGAGGATGAAGCACAGCAATGTTTTGGAACTCTTTCTGGAATGGTCACTGCTCTCGGCAGCAAGGTAGCAAGTCCACAAACTCGATCGCATAGTTGTCTGTGAGGGAATTTTTAGCCAGTAAAGAAATAACTGTATTGGAACACCCTCCCTACTCTTCTGATCTGGCCCCAATGACATTTTTCTTTGCCCAAGAAAAGAAGACATTTGGATGACATTCAGGACATCAAGGGTAACACGATGGCAGCTCTGATGGCCATTCCAGATAAAGAGCTCCAAATTTGCTTTACCTGTGGCCATTGAATTGATTCCTAGTCCCAGAGACCTTACAGGACAGCAGACATGCCCCACAGAACTTCCCAGGAGACACTGATGGAGTTGAACTGCTGACTGCTCCTCCGCTGTGCCACCCAGGCTGCACGGTACCTTTATAGCACTTAAAAACAAGCCAGAATTCTTTAGTCATCGTATCTCTGGTCAGGCTCAAATTTCTAATTGTCTCTTAACTGTCGGGACTAGATTTCTATTTGAATCTAGACCCAAGTAAGGTGCTCACGTTGCAGTTGCCTGATGCACTTAAATTTCGTAACCTCAGGGTCCCCCTCGCCTCGTGTTTGTCCTGGATGCTTATTCCCCTAGGAAATCAGCTTGTTAGGAAGCTTCCGCTGATCTGGGTTAGAGAGACGGTCACCTCATCATGTAACTTAATGTCTTCCTTTGTTCTCTTTCTTCTCTCTTTGTTGACAGGTAGGTAGCTGCACCTAGAGGTGAGCTCAGATTCAGGTTAAAATCTTGCTTAATTTTTGGGCAAGTCTTTTGGTAGGTGAGGTTGTATTCTTTCTCTAGGAGACTCATCACCTCTGAGTCGTCTTGTGCTAACAGCTGTCACTACACAATGCCTGGACCCCTGTATTTATTTTTAATTATGAAGAGTTTTCCAGTAAGATGTCTTCAGTGCATTTTCCGAACAACTAAAATTGGTTGTGAACAAGTAGGTTAGTTCTCTCTGAGATCAACAACAACAAAAAATCCCCACTTTTAAAAAGACCAGGAAGGAAATAATTTCTGATGACCCCATCAAAGGCTGGGATCGTGTCTCCAAATTGTGTGCCATGGATCAACAGGCCCTCCTGACGAGCGGACTCTCTATGGGTGGTGCAGATCCCAATCGCGACCTTATTTATAAACTGCATGCAGTAACAGCTCTGTGGCTCCATAAATTGGAGTTTCTAATATTATGCCGAAGAACATAAAATCTGTTTATGCATTATAATGTGGCAATAATGTGTTTCTTCCCAATCATTGGCGTAACTAACTCTGCTAACTGGCCTGTCGTGTGCATAACAGCAGCTGGTCAAAAGGCTCAGAATTTTAAATTTCTATTCACCTGCCCTTCAAGTCCCTGCAGCAATTAAAGGGAAAACCACGCATAGCAAACCAACAAATCCCTGTAACTGAGTAAGATGCGGCTTATGGGAAGAATATTCTCATATGCCCTTTGAGGCTGTGGTAAAATCAGAGTCAAGTCACCACACCCGCACGCTAAAATAAGTCCTGATTGACACGACGTGCTCCTCCATCTTCTTCAAAATAAATAGTCAAGGAAATTCAACCAAAGCTTGCTGGCACTGTGGGCTGCCCAGAGGGCCCCTGCCCTCCTCTTCTGGCTGCTTCTATGGCAGCAAACCCTCAGCTTGGTGGGTCCTGGGTGATGTGCCTGGCTGGGACCCCCAGGCTGGAGGGGTGAGGCCACCAGAGGACCCGAGCGAAGGCCTGCTGTCTGCTTTGGAGAAAGTGGGCATCGCCCAAAGTCTGGAGCACGGATGTACTGGAACACACGTCAGGTCATCACGGGTGGGGATCAACTGGAAGCCATGGGTGCTGGTACAGGAGCCAAACCCAAGGGAAGCGCTCAGGCCTTTCCTTGGACCAGGTGCTGGACAGCTGTTTGTGCAGAGGGCCCACTGGCAAGTGGGTTAGGCGCTGGGGGCTGCTTGGTCTCTGTCGTAACTACTCGGCTCCTGCTGTGGCAGCACGAAGGCTGCCTTAGACGATACGCAAAGGAGAAGCAGGGCTGCGTTCTTGCGGAATGCTGCTTACAGAACCAGCCACGTGCTGACTTGGCCCCTGAGCCATAGCTCGTCCAGCTCTGATCTGGATAATCCAAGTCAAATCCCATTGCCTATTAAGGAAAATATTTTTATTTTTCTGCTAAATAATCAAGGCTGGCCACTGGTACTAACTGAGTTCAACAGAAGGTAGCTTAATTCCCCCCATTCATTTGATAAATGTGTTCTTGAGCACTGTTGAATTGATTCTGATTCGTAGCAAGTGACCCCATATGACAGAGGAGAACCACCCCCTCGGGCTTTTCAAGGCCGCAGTCTTGGCAGGAGCAGATCTTCAGCCAACCCTTCTACCCGTGGAGCCGGTCACCAGTGGGTTTGAACTGCTGACCTCTCACCGAGCAGCGGAAGCCTTACCTGTCGCCACACCAGGGCTCCGTTCCACACGTGCAGACACAGGTTTGGTTTCATTTTTAAAGCAAGTTCTTCAAGCAGGGCGACCACCTGCCTGAGCTTATTGGAAGTAATGAGGGATAAGAATGACTTGTCCCCTGTAGAACAAAAGAAATCTGGGAGAAGAGGGTTTACTGTTTGAAGAAGTACATTTTTTCTTGATTTCATAAAGCCAACACTTCAAAGTTGGACACAACAGAGAAAAGAAAGGGGGGAAAAAAGATTTCTCAGGGTTAGAAACCCATCACTAGCTGCAACAGTCAGCAGGCACTGTGCACTTCTGCTCCTTTAGCCGGCAACGGCAGACCATCCAGCCTCCCTTTAAAGCCAGCAGCTCACTTTACTGAAGTTGTAGACACTGTTCCGTTGTCTGAAATTTTAAAATTGCGATGAGCTTTTGTCATAACACATTTATTATTTAGCCAAAGGCGAGTGCCGTCAAGTCGGATCCAACTCAGGGCAATGTATTACTTAAGTGTATAAAAGAATCATTCTTTGCAAAGATCATTCTATAATCTTAAGAATTTTAAAATACAGCATTTTAATATAATTTATAAACCCAAATACATGTTTCAAAGAGAAAAGATAAATTATTCCAGCCTCATATTTTGAAAAACATGTATCTTTCATTAGTTTTAAGCTTTCTGAGGCTACTTTTTATCCTCAGATGGATCAGAACCTAAATTAAGACTACTTTTTATGGTATTTTAAAACGTATATGGCAGCACGATAGAAACTCAACGACAGACATACAAGGCAAGTGCATTTCAGCTGCGAATTAAAGAAGCTTAGAGCTGTGTACAGAACTCTGCTTTTTAGGGTAAAGCTATTGTTTTCCTTGCTGGGCAGTGAAAATATTTCTGCGTAGTGGATCGTTGTTCCCGGAGGACGTGTCCCATAGGACTGTCTACTGTTTTCCTGTGTAAAAAAAAAGAACCCACAGACACTGAACAGGTGTTGTAGCCTTGCCGTTTGCACCCCCTTTGCTGCAAAGTCCCAAGTGGTGGAAACTGCTCCCCGCCACAGGCCACTCCCTCTGGCTCAGTGAGGGGACACTTGGGAAGCCTGCGGAGGGATCCTGGGAGAATGTCACCTCTTTCCAACGGGGCTTGAGTTTCAGGCTCGAGATTTGGAAATTGTCAGATCCACGACACAGAGAAATGATCCTTTTACAGGCAGGAGGAAGGAGAAGAATTCGTAAACAAGAATAAAACTGTTGTTTATAAAATCTGCTAATGATCTCCCTAATGGGAGACAGATTAAGGAGCCCGTTTGTGCAGACTCATCTTTGCAGCGACTACACTGAAGAACTTGTACGGTTTAGGGGTTTCGTTCTTCATAAACTTCAGATTTTGGAAAGGAAAAAGAGCACCCGAGATTCCTCAGTGAGGGGCAGTTGTGTGTTTGTGGGCTGTATTTACATATTCACAGAGAAGGCCTTTAATCTGCTGTGGCACAAAATTGCTCATGGTTGTAGAAGAAGTAGTTTTATGTAATCATGAAATTATAAATATGTAAATGGCCACAGCCCTTTCTCTTTGTTCTAGGACTTCGAGCTCATCACAGCCTTGCTTGTTTCAAGGGACTTTCCAGCTGTCCCCTTCTAGTTTTTTGCTGTCTTAGATCTGAAGATCTCTAAATTTATGGCCTAACGAATAATCTTGCTCAGCTTGGAAACAAGAAGAGACGGGATCAATAGATTTTTAGTGACAAAAAACCTAACAATGACTCTGCTAACGGAATACAGATCCCAGAATCCATGAGGCAAATGTTGTCATCCTTGTATTAATGTATATTTTGTTCTGCCCTAGAACCTTACCAACTTAAGAAATACAGCTTTCAGAAAAGTATCATGAAAAATGACTTGTATACTTACTGCGTTTGAGGATAATCTCATGTGACACTTTTTGTAGAATTTCAGACATATTTCTCATTAAAGATACAGTGCTGCTTTTCAAATGCATAAAATGTTTTCTCAGAAAACAGATACAAGGTAGTAGCAGTAGGAAGATACCGCCCTAATGCACTTTTTTGATTGAATACCTTTTTAATGCATTGGATTTGAGTACATAATATATAAAAATTTGCAGTAAAATACGCCAAAGCTGGAAACTGTATGAGGTGGAAAGAAAAACAAAATGCAAACATTTCCCACGAACAGAGACAGGAGTAAAGGCTGCACCCTTCCCACGGCAGAAACTCTGCGAGGCCCCCCGAGGAGGCAGCCCCCTGGGTTCCAGGTGCCTCAGGTTTCACTATACATGTTGTGGTTGTCACGTGTCCTCCGTTCTGTTCCCACTTGTAATGACCCTGTAGGACAGAGGAGGACACCTCCACAGGGTTTTCAGGAGTAGCTGATGGATTTGAACTGCTGACCTCTTGGCTGGCGGCTGTAGCATGTAACCACTATGCCACCAGGGTTTCCCTATACGTGAGTATATACAGTCTTTGGGCTGTACCCCCAAACTCCCTGCTGTCCAGCCTATTCTGAGTCATAGTGACCCTACGGGTCAGAGCAGAACTGCCCTATAGAGTTTCCGAGGAGTGCCTTGAAGATGTAAACTGCTGACTTTTTGGTTGGCAGCTGTCATGGATTGAATTGTGTTCCCTCCCAAATCTGTGGGTGTTTAGCTAGGCCGGGATTCCTGGTGCTGTGCGGTGTTCCTCCCCGTTGTAAGTCCTGCCTCCGTGATGCTAGTGAGGGTGGATGGGCGTCAGCTGTGTCGGTGGGGCAGGACTCGGGGTGTAAGATAGTTCAGTGCCTTGAGGTGGTCTTCTGAGACAGAAAGGAGAGATGTCGGCGGGGATTTGGGGGCCTCACACCACCAAGAAGCTGTGCTGGAAGCTGAGTGTGTCCTTTGCTAAGGACTGGGGTCCCTGTTCCTCAGAAGCTTCCACAAGACTGACAACGGGACCTCCCTCCAGAGCCAGCAGCACAGCCTTCCCCTGGAGCTGACAGCCTGAACTGGGACTTCTGGCGAACTGGACACTGGTAAGTTAAATCTCTCTTTTTATAGCCACCCACTCATGGTATTTTTGTTACAGCAGCACCGGCCGACCGGGACAGCAGCCGTGTCACTGAACAGCCACACCATCAGGGTTTCCATGTACACGTGTGTACAGAGACCTCAGGTGGTACAGCTGGTTGAAGTGGTGGGGTACTCACTGACAAGTTGGGGGTTCAAGCCCATCCAGGGGCAGCTCAGAAGGAACGCCTAGTGACCGGCTTCTGAAAAGTCATCTGCTGAAAGCCCCGTGGGGCACAGTTCTGACACACGTGGATCAGCACATATCAGAACTAGCGTCACAGCAACTGGTTTTTGTATTTATATAGAGAGAATTTAGTACGTATATATGTATATAATACACACACACGTATATGTATGTACACACAGCTGGTACTGCTCTAACAAATACATATGTGTGTGTATATATATGTATAGACTGTAAAAATATATATATGTAAAAAAATATATATGTATATACTGTAAAAACCACTGCCGTTTGCAGGAAGCTCAGGTTTACTGTGCTGCTATAGGCTAGCAAATCCATGTAAGTTCTGGAGCTGAAAAGCACTGCATCCTGACTGTTTGTCCTCCTGGAATTTCTGACGTTGTGGTGACAAGTTCTTGCAGATCTGGATCCAGCCAACTGCCACCAAGGTTGCAGAAGTCTTTCATGATGTCACGAACGAGTGATTTTCAGTTCGAGGCTTTT
This sequence comes from Heterohyrax brucei, assembly GCA_028571685.1. NCBI lineage: Eukaryota > Metazoa > Chordata > Mammalia > Hyracoidea > Procaviidae > Heterohyrax > Heterohyrax brucei. The sequence continues at coordinate 83,214,891 of CM053160.1, forward strand.
AGGTGAAGATTACAGGGCCAGGCAGGATGATGACATTCAAATACTTTAAAAAAAAAATCATTTTGCTGTAATTTTACCTTCCAGATATTCTGTGACAGACTAGGCCTTAGGCTGGGATTTCCTTTAAAATTTTAAGAGTTTTAAAGAAATGTCATGCTTCACAGTTGGAATGCTTTGGCACCAGGAAACATTTTAGGGAAAGGAAGACTTAGGAGAGATTTTTATCAGACAACAGAAGAGGGGGAGATGTGTCTTGTGGTTTGGAGAAACAGCTGGCAGACGAAAATCTCCAAAGCCACCGTCTTCCTGAGGAGTTTGTCACCGTTAGTTAGTCAGTAGATTCTCAGGGAGATTCCAACCAGATCCGTGGGCACTGAGTGGATTCTGACTCATGGGGACCCTATAGGACAGAATAGAATTGTCCCACAGGGCTTGCAAGACTGCGATCTTTACAGAGGAGACTGGGTTGTTCAGTGGTTAATAGCCATGGCTGCTAACCGAAAGACCAGCAATTAAAAGCCACAAGCCGCTCTTGGAAACCCTCTGGGGAAGCTCTACTCTGTCCTGTAGGGTAACTATGCATCAGGACCAATGGTTGGGCAACAGGTGTGTCTCAGGTTTGGGAATCTTGGTGGAAACCAATCGCCACGCCTTTCTCTTCTGAAGCTGCTCGTGGGTTCGATCCACAGCACTTTTGGTAAGCCGACGAGTGCTTAACCGCTGCACCACCAGGGTCCCTTTCTGGATAACCAGGTTGTGTCTGTCCCGTTAAGGAGACCTGGTGGTGGATGACTGGCAGTGTGAAACCCCAACAGCTCTGCAGCACAGACCTCACGATCTGCCCCTGTGTGCGCTGCGGCCCAGGGACCCCTAACTCTGCCTCGGGGGGTCGTTGCGAGTCTGCACGGAGCAACAGCAGTGTGCTCACATCCAGTAAGTTTGGGCAAACTTATCTGTACGTATTTTAGTATTTAAAGGCTCTTTATTGAAGTCCCCACAGAAAAGCACCGTGTTAGAGCCTTCGTTAGGAGGTACCATCACCAGCGTCTGAGAAGCGGTGCTTGTGTCCCTGCTGGGGGGTCTCCCACCCAAAGGCAACCGCTGTCCTCACGTCTCCACTCTCCACCAATTTTGATAATTTTTAAAATTCTTACATAGATTTAATTATACAGAAAGAATTGTTTTGGGTCTGGCTTCTCAAAGTCAGCATTCCGTTTGTTAGATTCATCTAGATTTGAGAACCTACTGCTTGAGGACTGGTTTTCAGTGCTGCATTTCATTGCGTGATTATATTGGAACTTACTTACCCATTCTAACATACTTGGTTATTTTCCAGTTTTACTGGTCATGAACAGTGCTGCTGGGGACAGTTGTGTGTGTGTGTGTGTGTATGTGTGTTTGTAGCTATATTTGTGCATTTCCGTGTTGTACATGTTTGCCTCATTTTAAAAACCTCACCCATCACAGTTATTTACAAGCCCCCACTAACCCCCCTACTGGAATCCTCTGTCTGTGTATGTTTGCTGATGACATTTTCCCCACTGCTTGTTGGTCGGATTTTCTCGCCTCTTAGATCTCTGGTGTAAGCACCTTGTGAACAAAAGAAGCTCAGAGGCTCCGGATGGCATCATCTTCCCCCAGCCTGTAGGCATGTAACCAAATGAAACCAGATCCACTGCCACCGGTTCAATTCCGACTCACGCGACCCTATAGGATGGAGTAGAACTGCCCTGTAAAGATTCCAGGGAGTGCTTGGTGACTTAAAGTGTCGACCTTTTGATTAGCAGCCGTGGCACTTAACCACCATGTCACTAGGGTCTGTGTAGCAGACAGGGAGAGGTTACGGAAGCTGTTAGTTCTGTCCCATCAAGGGGGGCCTGGCTCGGCACTAGGCTGCAGCGTTGCTAAATTCCAGCTGAATCTTTCTTGCTCTGTCCCTTACATGTGGCCCTGTGGTGTTCTGGTAGAAAGCCTGTTAGTGTTTCTTCTCCTCAGGCCTAAAACCTGGAAGACATTCAGCTCTATCCTCAGCAAATCCCCCCTCCTGCTTCTCAGCCACCATCCACACTGATTGGCCAGTGTCTTTGGGAAGACAATCTTATTCCTGAAGCCTTTTCCTCCCCTGACGTGTGTGTCCCCAGCACTGAGAGGCTGGAGGGGTGTCCCTTGGCCTTGTAGTAGCTTGAGGCCCAGCTCCAGCCTCCTGCCCAACCTCGGCACCCGCAGAGGCGCTGTGGGGAAAGACCATACCTCGACTCCTCAAGGCTCCTGCTCATCTTGTTTCCGAGGCCACAGTTACAGGCTCTCCTGGTTTCTCTTTCCCCTGGCAGTGACTGCTGGTTGCGACACAGCAGTCCTCAGCTGGAGCCCAGAAACAGCAAATGCCCTTGGGGCCAAGTGACTCACTGTCACCAGATCCCCACAAAGTTTTCTGCCTCCCTGGAATCCTGACTGGTGGACTCATTGCTTTCCGGTCACAGTGCTTTCACGTCCTTGGAACCTCGGTGGCGCAGTTCTTAAGAGCTGGGGGCTCACCAGAAGGTCGGCAGGTCGAGCCCACCTCTTGTGAGCCTGACAGGGCAGCTCTGCGCCGTCCTCCACGGTCTCCAGGAGTCGGACTCGATGCATTGGCCGAGGGCTTGGTTTTTTGGTTTTGGTATCTTCAGGAATATATTATCTTTAGATTGATCTATTTCTACTTGTGCTGTAGAAGCACTGGCCTCTTACAGCCTCTTGGAAACGTAAGTTAAGGGTGTTTATTTTAATTACATATTGTGTTAGTAGCTGTATTTTAGAAAAGAAATACAGTATCTCTGTGTGTATTCTCTCTGCAGTTGTGTACATCAAGCTGAGGGACATCAGTCTTTCTGTTTTATGAATTAGGAAACTAAGGGTCAATCAATTAAATATCTTACAAAAGTTCTACTGAGAGGTAGAGAAGAAATTCATGTCTTTTAATTCCCAGCAGTACAGTGTTACTGGCTACACACCACATCTACGTCTAACAAACACACACAAACACGGACACAAATCTATGGTCAGGCATGCACATAATAACCATCAGCTTGAGGCCAGCAGAACTGGCTATATTCTGCTTCTTAGTTTCTTACCATTAAGAAGATCTGGAAACCACATACATGATGAGGTTTACTGGACACTACAAGACATAGCCAATAACCAACTCCATTGCCGTCGAGTTAATTCTGACTCGGCGACCCTATAGGGTGGAGGAGAACTGCCCCCCTAGAGTTTCCAAGGAGTCTCTGGTGAGTTTGAACTGCTGATGTTTTGGTGAGTAGTTGTAGCCCTTCACTGCTATGCCTCCAGAGTTTCCAAAATGCGTCCGGCCCCCAGGGTCCCTCCTGCTTTGCTGCCATGGGGCTTGTGCGGAAGGTCTGGATCAAGTGGTGTTATCCTAAGACTTCTTTACCAAATACAGATATTCCTGAAAAAGTAGATTCTTTAAAAAAGAGAGAGAGAGAATGAAACTTACAGGGAATAGGAACAGCATGACGGAAGCAACCAGTGTGGTGGAGGCACCACAGCACCAAGCATGGAGAAGGAGCCAGTGTGGTGAGGGCGTCAGTTCATCATAAAACTTCAGATGCTGTAGGTACGAAAGACCTCTGGACAGACCTCAAGTTCATCTAGTCCACAGAGCAAGACGGCAGCCTGAACACCAGACTAGGAGGAGAGGTCTGCTGGGTGACTCTGTGGGACAACGCTCAGACAGAGTGGTGATGCTTTAGGGTTGCTGTGAGTGGCTGGACTTGGTGGGCAGTCCTGTTACCTTTTATTCACTGATGTTTCCTCTCTGCCTCCTGTGAGCGTCTGAACTTGTCACCCCGGCCTAGTCAAATCATTTCATTTTGCAGATGAGATCCTGAGCCCAGAAAGTGACACGTCCAACTTAATGAAATATGTCCTTCCTGTCATTATTCTCTGAAAGCACCTCCTCAGATTAGGTCAAAGCCTGTTAGTAATTAGTTTACCAACTGGCTGTCTCAGTGAAGTCTTCTGCCTTTCGTGCTTGTCTTTCTGCCAGAGTGCCTCCTCCCGCCGCAGTCTGCAATGACCGGCCAGTTTAGTCTTGGGGGCTGGCCCAAAGCTAGAAAACATGAAGCAGATTTCAACTGAACTGTTTCATCATTAACTTTCTATAAAATTCACTTGCCACACAAAGGAACAAGTGGTTCTGAAGTCACGTGGGCTCTCCTGCTGCATGGGTTCAGGCAGCAGGCAGAGATGTGAAAGAAAGAGTTCTTACACTGACGGAAAGGTGACTTCAAGGTCTCCACATTGCCACCCAATTGAAGAAATGTCTGTGAATTTTGATCTGTGGCATCTATATTGGTAGCTATATGTGTATTTGTATCTGAATCCATCTGCATTTCCAGAACCGTATCTGTATTACTTAAGTTCTTTGTCTGTATCTACTTGTGTCCTAAAACAAGTAAACTTAAGTATTCACACCTTTGTTTCACATAAGTCTGTTCAGAATCTACTATAAGCAATGCAGTAGGTACCGCTGAGGACAGAATAGTAGATCAGGAAATGATTTTTGCAAGAAACATCACATTCGACAAAATTGTCCAGAATTAAAAGGTAATGTTTTGGAATAAACCAGAAATAAAAGAAGTTAAGGACATGGTTAGGCTCCTTTTGGTTTAATCGGTGAATTGATGAGACATCCTTATGGAACAATTCTTATGATTTAGACTGCTGTACAAAGTAGGCACAGGAATGTTCCAGTTATAACGTGAGCAAAACATTACTGGACTAAAATGACATTGATTAAATAAAAACAAAAACGGGTAACAACAAATGTCGGTGAGGATGTGGAAAGACTGCTGGTAGAACTGTAAAATGATACAACCACTGTGGAAAATGGTATGGCACTTTCTCAAAGACAGTAAAAGTAGAATTATCCTATGATCTAGCAATCTCACTCTTAGGTACACATCCTGGAGATGTAAACGTAATGACACAAACGAACATACAAGGTCCAACAACAATGTCTGCAAACTTGTTCTACGTGCTACATACCTCACTGCTGAACTACGGCCACCTTTGAAGTACTCTCCTTGAAGCTGTGCACTGATGCCAGTGCCTAGTCCACCCTTCATCTGTTTCAGAACTCTTTCTGAATGGCCATTGCACGTGGTGGTGTGGTGCTAAGTTGGTGAACTTCATTGTGAGGGAGATTTTAGCCAATAAACAAATAAGTGTATTGGAACACCATCCCTCCTCATCTGGTATGGCCCCAAAGATGCTTTTCTTTACCCAAAGGTTAAGGAAATATTGAAAGGAAGACATTTTGAGGACCTTCGGGAAGTCAAGGGTAATACGGCAACAGCTCTGACGGCCATTCCGGAAAAAGAGTTCCCAAACGGATCTGAAGGGTGGGCCAGGTGCTGCTGTCGGTGTACACCATCCCAAGGCGAGTACTTTGAAGGCGACCCTAGTGATGCTCAACAATGAGGCATGTAGCACTTTAGTTTGTGAAGCTGTCTGTCCTCACACATCCACTGGGGATGTAGACACCGCTGCTCCTTGGACACAACCAAATGTCTTCCAAGATTGGTTTTCAGGGTCTGAAGACTTAAGATCACGGTACTGTGGGACAACTCAGTCAACTGGCATGACATAACCAAAACCAAATCCGTTACATTGATTCAATTCTGACTCAAGTTACCCTATGAAATTATGATCTGTATCCCACTGAAATGAAGAGTGTCTTGGGCCAGAAAAGTTTGTGTGTGACAGTAAGAGACACAGCTGTGGGTCTCTACTCACCAGGAACAAAACAAGAAAAAGGAACCAAACACTCAGTGAAGAAAGAGGTCTGCATGAACCACAACCCTGTCACCCTGAGACAACAAGAACCAGCTGGTGCCGGCTGTCCCCACTGCCCATTCAGAGCAGGCTTACATGTTACTCCTGGAGATAAGAGGAGACAAATGTGGAGAAGAACTCAAATTATTATTGAAAAGGAAAAGAGTCAGAAGGGAACAGTGGACTCCCTGAGACTGTCACCCTAAGACACTCTTTAAACCAGGAACCAAGCCTACCCTCTGAGAGTAAGAATCAAATATATGACCTGTAATAAGACCAGTGTAAGACCAAAAAACCACCAGTGTAAGACCAAAAAGTCAAAAATTACTCCAACACAGCATGAGAGCATAAGGAGGCGGGAGACTAGAGGCCTGGAACACGAAGAGAGTAACGGAGCATGGAGGGCGTGCTCACACACTGGGATAAACAAAACTAGTATATAAACATAACTAACAGCCCAAATGGGAATGGTCAGATGGGACCTAACCTGCTCTGTAAGCTCTCACCAAAAACTCGATGAAATATTATTTTAAAAAAATATTGCCAGGGCATGGACAGAGATTGTAACTCTAGAAATAGATGTGGAAAATCCTTCTTTCAGGATATTTTGGATACACAGAAGTGCAAAAAGAAAAAGAAATGTAAGCAGTGGAATTTACAGATTTCTCAAAAAAAATGTAAAGAGTAGGATTTAAAGATTTCTCAAAAAAAAAGTGTAAGATCCCAACGTGATATCTAAGCCTGCATAGCAAATATAACTCATTGCCTCAGCTGTGTGTGCAGTGCTGTGTAGTAACTTCTTTCCACGGCCCCCATAGCTCCAGGAAGGTCTGCTTGAAAGCCACAGTCTGTCACAATGTGATTCTGGTGTCAGAAGAGCCAAAGAGACCGCTGGAGTGAAACACAAAGCCCGGAAAAGGCCAGCGCAGATGTGGTGATTTGGTATTTTATAAAAGTAGGATTTGAAAATGGTGGGGAAGGAATGAGCTACTAAACAAAAAGTATTTAAAGAACAAACCAACTGCTGTTGAGTCAATTCTGACTCATAGTGACCCTAGAGGACAGAGTAGAACTGCCCCATAGAGCTTCCAAGGAGCACCTGGTGGATTTGAACTGCCTATCTTTGGGTTAGCAGCTGTAACACTTAACCCACTACACCACCAGGTTTCCAAATATCGTTTAGTCATTTGGAAAAAAAAAAGAAAAGAAAGATGACTGATGCTTTGGATTCCTCCCCCCTATACCTGTGGGTGCAATTTGTTTTTGGAATAGGACTTTTTTCTGTTGATTGTGTGCTGCTTCACTGTAAGGTCATCCTCCTTCTTTATTCCTGAGTAAGGAAGACTGAAACAGGATTGACGCCTTTGAACTGTGGTGCTGGGAAAGAATGCTAAGTATATGAAGGGTTGCTCAAAGAACAAACCAACCTGTCTCAGATGCAGTACAACCAGAACGCTCCTCAGAAACAGGAATGAGGAGGCTTCATCTCACACACTTTGGACGTGTTATCCAGAGAAGGACGTCCTGCACGGTAAAGCAGAAGGGTCAGTGTAACAGAAGAAGACCTTCGGCAAGGTAGATTGACACTGTGGCTGCAACAGTGGGCTCGAGCTTAACCGTGATCGTGAGGACAGGACGGAGTGGGCAGTGTGTCCCCCTGTAGTACCTCAGGCCACTACAAGTCAGAACCAACCTGATGGCACTCAACCAAAACAGCAGCAACAACAGAGGATACGTCCTAAACCCAATCACTTCTAAGCTATCAAACAAGCAGATTAGACAGAGGAGGGAACACAGGTGGGGAGAAACACAGACCACAAGACGAGCGCCAAAGAATCCAGGAACACTGGGGCCATAGGGACCTTCTCCCAGAGCCAACAGACAGAGAACCTTCCCCTGGAGCTGATCCCCTGAATCTGGACTTCTAGCCTCCTGAACTGTGAAGAAATAGAAGTCTGTCCTTTAAAGCTAAAAACAAAAGTAAGAGTGGAATTTAAAGATTTCTGTTTTGACCCGTGAAGCAGCGCAGCAAAAGCATTTTTGTTCCCTTATTCAGCTAATGAAACTAGAGTAATGTTTGAAGACCTACACAGCTAGACAGAATGGCGAGGCTAATTGAGTTTTTAGAAACTTTTGTTTTTTAAAATAAAATTATGCTGCCAATACTTGGCGTGTTTTGCAAACTTTCTGTAATTTGTAACTGGTCGCTCTCTCGGCTCACAATCTCAACAGTCTGTTTTCATGGAAGTGATAGACAAACGGGTGGAGAGAGGAGAGAGGTGTCCACTGTCTAGTCTGAAGCCTCCTGAAAATCAGAGCTAGGTCATGAGACACACGGTGTCCTCAGCCGTGTTGTGGTCTAAGACACTCTTTCCCTTTATCAAAAGGTGTAATTATTAGCAAATTCCTTTCTAACGCCTTCCTGCCTGCAGGGCCTTCCGATAATGGTGTTTCTGTGAAGAAGGTTCCTGTTATAGAAGTTAGCATCTGAGCTTGTCCCCCAGCACTGGAGATGCTAGTACAGTTTTGGATTTGCAGCAATTTCATGTATGATTTCATAGTTATTTATGTAATAAAGGAAACTGTGGTGGCATAGCGGCTCAGTGCTTCGGCTCCTAACTGAAGGGTCGCCAGTACACATCTGCCAGGTGCTCCTTAGAAGCTCTAGTAGACAATTCTACTCTGTCCTATATGGTTGATATGAGTTGAAATCCAACTGTTGGTGAGGCAGAGCATTTTGAGAGAGTATGTTTTGGCTTTGGGGTTCAAAATGAAATCCCTACCACAGGTTGTATGATGCTGAGCAAGTTACTGAACTACTTGGAGATACCTTTGCTTAGTATATCAAATGGGGGCAATACTACCTATCCAGTTTGATGAATTATGATGATTAAATATTATAATATATGTAAAAGCATTTGAATTAAAAAATAAGTTCACAAAACATGTTAACTTATTAGGATTGACTAATCCCCAAAACAAATCCCGTCTTGCAATGTAGAATTTCAGTTGCTTTTTTTAAAGAGCATCTTTACTGAGGTATAATTGTTCCTACAGCCATGCGTATTTAAAGTGTACCATTTAATACACTGAAACCACATTCAAGACAAAAATGTGCTCATCCTTCTCCGGCCCTCTGTGGCTCTTTCTTGCACGGGCTGCCGGGGAGCTGTCACTTGTGTTTGATTTGCATTGTTTAGAACAATGTATAAACGGAAATATATAGTAGTATCCTTTTTTGTCTGACTTTTTTCCCTTAGCATAAGGATTTTGAGATTCATGTTTATTGTTGAGTAGTTCAGCACTTCAGTAATTTGTATTGCTGTATTTTGTTCCACAGCCTGAATTTATCACAGTTTGTTTAATCCATTCACCCACTGATGGACTGCTGGTTCATCTTCATTTTTGGATTATTACAAATAAAGCTTCTATGAACATTCATAAGAAGCCCTGCCAGCACCACGCTTAAGTGCCGGCTGCAAACTGAAGGGTTGGCCATTGGAACCCACCAACCACTCCACGAGAGAAAGATGCAGCAGCCTGCTTCCATAAAAATTACAACATCAGAACTCTATGAGGCAGTTCTACTCTGTCTATAGGGTCACTGCAGGCTGGAATTGACTCAACAGCAACAGGTTTTGTTTGCTGTTTTGTTTTTAATGAACACTGAAGTTCAAGTCTATATATATACACGTGTGTTTGCTTTATTTATCTTGGGTACGTATTGAGAAGTAGAATGGCTGGATCATACGGTAGATATGTTTAACTTCTTAAGAAACTGCAAAAATGTATTCCAAAGTAGTTGTACCATTTTACATTTGCAGCAGCAGTGTATGAGAGTTCTAGTTGCCCCACGTCTTTGCTGTCATTTGGTATGGTCAGCCATTTGAATTCTATCTATTCTAATTTCTGTGTTCTGGGATCTAACTGTGGTTTTGATTCACACTTCCGTGTTGACTAACGGTGTTGAGCACTGACTCATGCGCTTATTCGCCACACCTGCATATTCTTTGGTGAAATGTCTGCTCAGCTTCTTTGCTCTGTGTTTATTCAGTTGTTTGTTTCCTCTTTATTGAGTTTTGAGACTACATATTCTTGATACAAGTCCTTTATTAAACATCAAATATTTATACGCTTTGTAAACATTTTTTCCAGTTGTTGGCTCATCTTTTAATTCTCTTAGCAATATCTTTCAAAAAGCAGAAGCTTTTAATTGTTATGAGATCTTATTTGTCAATTTGTTTTCTAGCCTAAAATGTCCAAGAAACGTTTGCTTTACCTAACATCCCAAAGGATTTCTCTTGTGCTTACTTCTAGAAGTTTTACAGTTTGGGGTTTTGCATTTGATCTATGATGCATTTTCAGTTAATTATGACATGAGCTACTGATCAGTTTTGCACATGGATAGCTCAGTTGTTCTGGCACATTTACTGAAAAGACTATCCTTTATCCATTGAAACTGCCTCTGTACCTTTGTTGAAAATTCATTGTCCACATCGCGATGTTTCTGGATTCTGTTTTGTCCCATTTCTCTCCTTGTCTATCTTGATGCCAATAACACATTGTTTTTCTTCTTGTAGCTTTCTAGTAAGTCTTGAAATCAACGTAAGTCCTCCAGGTTTGTTCTTCTTTTTCAAAGTTAGGTTCTTTGAGTTTCTATGTGAACTTTGGCTTATCAACTGCCAGGAATTTTATTTGTATTATGTTGAATTTATAGCTCAGTTTCGAGATGACGTCATGTCTTCACAGCAGTGAGTCTTCCAACTCCCGTCAAGCAGTATGGCTGGCTCTTCATTCCTTCAGTCTTCTTTAATCCCTTCTAGCTGTGTTTTTGAACGCTGTAGTTCCAGATTGAATAGAAAAAGTCGAAACCAATTCCTTTGGTAGTTCTCTTCATAGTTCTTCAGTTTGGGATTTGTTGAGCTTAAATCTGAGGTTTTGTAATTTTCATGAAATTTGGAAATATACATGACCATTCTTTTTTCAATTTTTTTCTTCATATTCTGTGTTTTGAGGACCTCAGTGAAGTATGCATCAGGACTTTTTACGTCCCACAGTTCACCGATGCTGTTTTCATTAATTTTTTTATTTTGATAATTCTGTTTCACTGTCTTCAGGCTCACTTGTATTTTCTCCTGCAACGTCCAGTCTGCTGCTAATCTCAGCCAGTGTAGTATTTATCTCAGCCATTATAGTTTTCACTTCTAGGAATTAAATTTTAAAAGATCCCTCATGTCTCTAGTTACAGAGCATTTGAAAAACAAAAAAAAAATAATGGTCTTTAATGTCAATGCTTGTTAATTTTAATATCGGTCAGCTCTGGGTCACCTCTGATTACTTTTTTCCCCCTATATGGTGATATTTTTCAGGGTTTTTTTTTTTTAAGCATGCCTAGTAACATTTGATTGTAATTCAGATGCTGTGAATTTTTCCTTTTTGTATGCTGGATATTTTTAATTGTTATATATATTCTTCTCTAAAAAAAGGTATGAAAATTTTAACATTTTTGTTTGAACTAAATATGTATTTACTACAGAGAAGTATGAGGTCTGACAAGTCTGCAGACTTAGTTGTTCTAACAGCCACATGCCTCACTGCTGACTATCACTAGAGTCACCTTTCAAGTCCTCCCCTTGGGAAGCTGTGCACTGACACCAATGCCTAGTCCATCCTTCAAACAATTTTGGAACCCTTTCTGGAATGGCCATAGAGCACCAGTGACAAGTTTGCAAACTTAATTGTATAATTGTCTGTGAGGGGACTTTAAGCAAGTAAACAAATAATCGTATTGGAACACCCTCCCTACTCACCTGACCTGGCCCCTAGTGACTTTTTTCTTTACTTGAAGATAAAGCAAATCTTGAAAGGAAGGCATTCAGAACATCAACGGGAATATGACAACAGCCCTGGTGGCCATTCCAGGAGGAGTTCCAAAACTGCTTTGAAGGGATGTCTGGGCACCGACATCAGCGCACAGCTGCCTAGGGGAGGACTTGGAAGGTGACCATAGTGATCTTCAGCAATGAGGTATGTAGCACTTTTTCTAGGATCAGTTCCTGGGCTTAATTGGCTGTCCTCATGTAACATGGTGATTAATGAGACTTTCAAGCGTGTCATTCCATTGTATTAGGGTTAAAATTCTGGGGGTAGAGTGAAAGAAATATCAATCTAAGAAGAAACAGAATGATACAAATTTTAGAACTTTAAAAAGAGTTTAAGCATGTATTAAGAGAATAAAATATCAAATTTCTGAGGTAGATTTAGTGGATATGTTTTCAAAGAGTAATGTAAGAGAATGATTTTTAAATGCTAATGTTCACAATGTACAGAAATTATGTCCTTGGCAGTTATTCAAACTTACAGTAAATTTTTAGATGTCAACTTGAGTGAATGTGCGTAGGGGGGTGTATGGTTTTCCAAACTTCCTTCAGGGATTATATGCAAGCAAATACTTCAAGACAACAGAATTCAAGGACTCTTCACCTGACAACACAATTTATATAGCCCTAGACGCATTCTGGGAAACCACAGTGGCAGAGTGGGTAAGTGCGGCCAGTGCTAATGAAAGTGTCAGCAGTTGGGGTCAACCTTGGGAGCTCTATGGGGAAGCTCTGTGCTGTCCTATAGAGACAGTAAGAGTAGGAATCAACTCAATGCCCATGGGTTTGGTTTGGTTTTTGTTTTTAAAGACATGTTCTCGAAGGATTTAGTCATTTTAATTGAAAGGTTGGTGGTCCATACCACCAGCTTCTCAGCCGAAGAGACCGGTGACCTGGTCCTATAAAGATTAAACCCCAAACCAAACACATGGCCCTCTAGCTGATGCCAGCCCATAGCAACCATATAGGAAAGCCACACTCCTCCCCAGCACTTCTCGTGCCATCAGTCTTTATAGCAGGAGACCACCACATCTTTCTCCTGGGGAGCAGCCAGGGGTTTCCATCTGCCCACTTTCTGGTTAACAGTTGAACACTCAATCACTGCTCCATCAGGGCTCCTCCCACATTACAGCTCATGAAATGAAATCCCATAGGGTGGTTCAGCTCTGTCCCACACGGTTGCTATGACTAGGAATTGACTCAAGCCCCCAACAACATCAACAGACACATTCTTGAGCTTTGTTCTGTGACACAGTTTTGTTAGCTGAAAATAATTTGATCATCTGGATTTCACCTTAAGCCTTGTTACAGGGAACTGGAAGCAGACACAGTCTAGGGTGACTTACTCCTACCTACTGAGGAAGACCTTCCTGGGTACCCTGCCTTGGAACGGTGACTTGGACAATGACTTTTTCTAGTACAGCTCTTAGGAGCAAGCATGATCTTTGCTTACGTAAGAGAGCCCAACACTGTCTCTCTAACCCTGACCTTGGGTGTTTTGCTGATATGCACGTGCTGGTCAGTATCCTGCTGAATACTCAAGGCAGCCTTCCCGACCAGGCAGCCTTCTCCATCTGGGCAGCTCTTGGGCTTCTGTGAAAAGGATGTCCCTTGTCAGATGATGTGCACTTTATAGACCAGAAGCTGGCAAACTTTTTCCATGAAGGGCCAGATGGCAAGGTTTTAACATCTTTGGGGACCATATGGTTTCTACTGCAACCACTCCCCCTACCAACACAGCCTGAAAGCACCTACAGGAGACACGTAGACGAATGGGTGTGAGTATGTTCCGATAAAACTTTATACACAAACACAGGTGGCAAGCCAGATTTAGCCCTCAGGCTGCAGTTTGCCAGCTCCTCCGACTGTCTTGGTTTCTTTTTTCCTTAAGCAACTACACCTCAACGTCACTGAAGACAGAAGTCCTCATTCCAGCTAATTTCAGAGCAGAAAATAGAGTGCACACTCACGCAAACCTTTCAGACTGGTGTATGCTGTCGCTTGCTTTCATTATTTTTGCTTCTCTTTTTGAAATGCTAAGTAGTGAATCGTTTAATGCTGACATTTAAGCTAATTGCTCTTTAATGTACATTTGACATATGAGGCAACATATTGCAATCTAAAAATAATTAAGATAAATCATTTGCGTACACTGCTGGGGAAAAGACAAGCTATTTTTCATCTCCCTCCCTCCGGTGTCCAGGCTGTCGCGTGCTGCGGTCGGCAGAGCGAGTGGGTCCCTGCCGTTGACCACTGACACTGCACCACCTCGGTGCCTCCTTGGAGGTCGGGGCAGGGCTCGAAGCAGCGAGTCCCCCGGCTGGTTCCTGGGTGACCGCTCAGCGGGGAAAGACCGCCCGGGTGGGGCTGCATTCCAGCCTCCGTGGCACTGAATTCCTCTGCAGCATCTTCGCAGGCGGCCAGGGTGCCGTGAGGGATTAGATTCTGTCTCCCTTCCTCCTACTTAAGCACCCAAAAGATTCCCCTCTTCAAGTTTGAGAAAGCCTGGCTCCAGTCAGCAGGTCTGACAAGTGTGTCCACTTGTGAGCGGATGTCTCTGGCGTTATGCTCTAAAAATAGGTCATAGTTGGATAACTAGTATGTGCAAATTAATTTTTCTTTCGGGGAGGAGAGGACAAAACCGCTGGCCTCACAGTTTTCTCTTGGGGCCTTGTACCACCACATAACAACTGTCACAAGGGCACAACACGTTTCTGAGTAAAATGGGTCATTTGTTTCCCGAGTGACAAAGCCAGCAGATCATATCAAAAGCCTGGAGCAATGTACATCCTTAAAAAAAAAATCTGTTCTCCATTTGTACTCAGTGAGGAAGTTTCTAGTTGATTCTGTGTGGTTATATCTGACAACAGAAGATTAGCTATCGCTAGACAAAGACTGAGTTCTTTGTAAAGGTAGATTCGGGACAAATGTTAACAAACTGTGCACTATTTTTCTATGCCGTTATTCTTGAAAAGAGGTACATTCTATGAACAGATTCATCATACATTCAGTTAATTAAACCAATGTATTTACCACATCTGTATGACATGTCTTTGCTGCAGAGTAAGCTGGGGCCACGTTGGTCTCTTGCACTGCTGAGTCCTGCACAGCTGGCTGAGCTGACACGTAGTTCTTGAACGAAGAATAAAATGCACTGTGCTGGAGGGGTGACTGAGTAACCGTGGGAACGAAGAGAAGCAGACAAATTTACAGAAAACAGTAACTTCATTTTACCATGTTTGTAAGTGGGGTCCTCTCTGCTGAGTTGAGTTTACCTAGGCAGTTGGACCTTTCAGGAAGGTCTAGGGCAGGGGATCAATTCACGGGAATCTTCAGGGAAGGATGGTGAGGAGGAAGTTGGATGAGTGAGAGACAGACGTGTGTCCTTCAGTTCATGCCTCTTTCCTCAAGGCTACTCAGACCCTCTGTCCCAACCAGCCAGCAGCCAGTGGGACAGACGGACACATGAGCGTGACTGCTTGCTTGTTCCTGCCCTCTTTGCTAAAAAACGAGGACATGGAGACTTCTATCTCAAAGCTCTAGCCTGCATTTTGTTTTGCAAAATATATGTGTCAAGCAAATGAACCCCTCCATAGAGGATCGTTAGAACTAGGACACTGCGGCAGCCCAGTGTCACGCCAGGTCCCTTGTATTGGGAGCAGACCTATGGACTAACCAGCCGAATCTAGTCTGCAACATTGGCTCTCATCAAGTGTGAGCAGTTGTTTGGAAGAAACTGCACCCGCTTTTCAATTCCCAAAGGTCTGGAGCTTTTGTTGTTGTTGTTGTTGTTTTGGTCTTTGTCATTACTGGTTTCTAGCTTTACTGACTTGTGTTTACAAAATGTAGTTTGAACACTAACTATTCTTGGAAATTTGCTGTAAGGCCCGATTGCTTGTAAAGGTGCTTTAATGGTTAGGTGAAGGACCCTACGTACGTCTTGAGTGTTTTCTCTCTGTGCCGTAATGTTTTGGATATTTACCTTCGTGGAGACAGATGTGTTAAAAGTCTCCCATTAGGAAGATGAATTTGCCTAGTTTTTGCAGGTTTTAACTCCTTTTTTTTGAAGGTAAACCATTAGATACACTGAAATTTAGAATGGATGTATCATGCTGGTATATCGAGCCTTCAACCAAAGGAGAGAAGCCGACGGTGCCGCGGTGAAGAGTTCTGTCTGTTAACTGGCAGATTGGTGGCTGAATCCACCAGCTGCTCCTTGGAAAGTGTACGGGCAGTTCTCCTGTCTTATAAGGCCACTGTGAGTTGGCATTGACCCGACAGTAAACGGTACGGTACCAGGGAACAGCCGGAGCCAGTGTGCCCTGACTCAGCTCACAGGGCTTGTTGAGCACATCCCCCCCACTCTGCTTTCAGTGACTTAATTTGGTAGCCTGGCATCTGTCACGATGGGAGTGTTTACCCCACGGAAATTAGCAAGTGTCGTATGGGTCTGTAAGTCACCCTGTGGGAGATCTTCTTGGCTAACATAATTGCTGCTACTGTCAGGATATAGAAACCTTCCTCATTATCCCTGAAAACCTTTATGCTTTATAAACTATTCGGCCGGATACAAAACAACTACACATGATTTCTTTTGGTTCTAGGCTGGAGTTGAGAGCACGTTTTCCCAGGCAGTATTTGATCTCCTTCTGCCAGGTGTCTGCGTGTAGTATCCAGCATGACTCCAGTTCAAAGTCAGAGTATCAGCTGATACCAGCGTGGCTAAAACAGTCAGCCAACACCTAGAGCTGGAAAGGACGTGAGGGGTGGTATGCTCCTGCTTGGCCGTGTGGGTGTCAGTCAGTCTAACCACTAAGTAGAAAAGTTCCAAGTGCCTCTCCTGTGGTTCTGCAGTCCTGCTGGAGGTAGAAGAGATAAAAACAGAAAGACATACCAGCGCTGACCATGTCAGCCACCAATACAGAATCAAATAATAGAACAGTCAAAGAAATTGTGACGTATTTACTAGAAGGGAAACTGAACACCCTCAAGAGCGAATGGACGTCTCCCACACCCGGTGCTCTGAGCAAGTTAAACAAGCCCAGTAGCGAGAGAGGAGCCAGGACACCAAAGACTAAACACTGCCTAGTTACGCTGACACATCAAAGTCAAAATCCGACAAAAAAAATTGTGCTGTAAGAAGCCAGGAGAGTGGGTCACGTTTCTTGAGACTGATGTGAACAGAAAGCCACCCAGGGACTTCTGGGCACGGCCAGTGCTTGGCTCTGGGCCTCGCTGTTTTGGTTTTAAGAGTTTGTCAACTTGCAAAGCAGGTTTTGGGCATTTTTCTGTCCATGTACCTTCTTCAGGGGATTAAAAATAGTTAACTGATGGACTTAAAAAAACAAACCCAAGCCGTTACCATCAAGTCGATTCCGATTTGTAGTGACCCTACAGGACTCACTAGAACTCATTAGAAAGTTTCCAAGGAGCACCTGGTAGATGCAGACTGCCAACTTCTTGCTTAGCAGACATAGCTCCCAATCCTAACACCATCAGGGTTTCCTCGTGGGCTTTGAGACTTCAAAATTAACAGTGCTTTAGTTTCACAGACTCTCGCAGTTCAGCCTGGGCCTGAATTCTCAGGCAAAGAGTCTTCCTCCTTCACTTAGAGCAGAGACGGGCGTAGATAGTTTTGTGCTGCCCATCTCCGCACGGTGACCCTCTACCCAACCCACCCGTCACGCTATCACTGATGCCGTCTCCTTCTGGTCCTGGTTTTTGCAGGGATCCCACACCTGTTGCAGACAGGAAACCAAAGTTCAAGCTCGCCTCAAGTGGGTAGGTGCCTCTAGGTCAATTCTTAGCTTTCCTGCTTCTTTAGCTCCTGAGACTTCTGTTTTTACTTCATTTCTGATCTTAAAGAATTTGCCTGACTTCTTCCCAGGCTCAACCCTTCATTCATAAGAGTTGCGCTGATACTTAATCTAGCATTTTTTGTGTGTTTGGTAATGGAATATTTTAGGAGACGGAAGTCTCCTGGGATTCTTTCTTCCTATGCCTGAGGACAAAGTGGGAGGGACAAAAAGCACTCGTGAGTCAGCTGTCACTGCTGATTTTGGTTGCTCCATCATGTGGCACAAGGCTTGATGACAGTAGAAGGTGACTATACAAGGGGTTGGAAGACAAGAATTTACTTCAGAAGAAGTGGTAAATTTTCAAACAGGCAAACGTCTGAATCTGTGTTATAATGGGCAGTTATTGCAGTGACAAAATGGAGCAGGGATCCATGAACTGTTCTTCAGCTTTCTCTTCAATGTTCGCAATGAGCAAAGTCACCTTGTTAGACCAGGTGGGGACTCCACTGAATCTGATCTCATTTTCTCAGCTCCATTGTCAACACAGATCATTTAAAGTGTTCATGCATATTACAGAGGAGTTCTAGGTGCTTCCTCTTCCATTCGTGTGAAACATCATAGTCTCCCACGACGATGTAGCATTTCACCTGAACTCACTAACTTGCAGAGTCGGTAACGACGCATCGTTCTTGTCTGGCAGATGTGTCAGCGGAACTCGGGCGAAATGCACGCGCTCCTGCTGAGGCACTGGCTCCGTCGGTCGCACACGCGGGTGCATTAACACATTTATACTCATTGTCTACAAGACTGTGTGCACTTCTGCCAGTGTGCAGGTGTGCACGTCTCTCTGTGGGTGTGTACATATTTTATCAGACGATACATGAGTAATAAACAAGGACTGTAGTAACACGAAAACCCTGGTGGTGACGTGCTGCTACTGCTCATCAAAAAGTTGGCAGTTCAAATCCACCAGGTGCTCCTGGGAAATGCTGTGGGGTGGTTCTGTACCATCCTGTAGGGTTGGTGTGAGTTTGGTTTTGGTTTCTATAGAAACTTAACGGTGGAAGAACTAAAGCAACTAGTTAACTAAATTTAATTAAATTAAGTAAAAATATATTTTGTTTTTACTATTAATGGTGTAAATGACAGCTACTGGGAGACCCGTGCAAATGGAACTAATAAACCCAGTTCACAACAACTTAGGGCTACCCGCGTTTCCCACACTGATCCAGCATTCTACCCACAGTTCTAGTGGCTGAAATTCCCTTACGTGGTTGTGATTCCTGTAAGAAAGTGAGCCACGAAGCTCCTTTTCTCCATCAGACTTCAGTGTGGAATTTTGTATCGTTTTATGACAACTAGAATATTTGGGAGACCTCAGTGTACCTCCTTTTTCTTGATGGTCTACTTTGGCTTCTTGCTTGTGGTTGTGTAATCAACTTTATCTTAAGACTAGGGCAGGTGGGTCACGAGGTGTCAGAAACACTATCTGTAAGTGCCTTGTGGCAGCCACAGCTGCTCACCAAAAGGCCAGCGGTTCAAATCCACCAGGCGCTCCTTGGAAACACTATAGGGCAGTTCTACTCTGTCCTCCATGGTCGCTATGAGTCAGAATGGACTCGATGGCACCAGGGATTGTTTTGGTTTGTGGCAATCATCTAGTCACTACATTATCACAGCATTAGAAAGAAAGTCACACATTGAGATAGGAGAATCTCCCTGCAACCAGGACGCCAGCCCTGTCGCTTACTGCTTTGAGTCACGTGAAATCCTCAATCAAAAAGTTTCGAAGATTGTCAATCAAATATATATTGGGTCTCATTGTTCGTGTATTTGTGAATTTGTATACTTGCTAAAATTTCCTTAAAAACCCCACATCCACACTTAGGGCACCTTGGTGGTCATTTGTGGGCACACACAGAATGACAAAAAATCCAAGTCACCTGACACAGACTTTCCCAGCGGAGGCCCAACAAGGTGACGCCCTGCCTCTCATTTCCCCTCTCATGCTGGTGACAAGGGCCCTTTCCCCGGTCTGTTGGTCACCATGTCTTTCTGCGCGTTTGTCCTCGCTGTCGGAAGTTCTGCTGTTGAAGGCGGGGGCTGGCGGAAGGGCCCTCTAGGGTTGTCCGCCCCGGGAGAAGCTCTGTCCCGGCGGGGGCCGGGTGCTGCCGGGCTAGGCTGCTGCCGGCAGTCTGCATGCCACAAGGGATCATTAGACGGAAACAGGGAAAGCCAGGACAGGTATGGGCGGGCTGACAAAGATGTGCCCAGGGGCTCACAGGACCCTGACTCTGCACCCCCCTTCGGAATGATGGCTCAGCACCTGATAACTCGTGTTTGGGGTCCCTTTATGGAACTCAACTCCCGCTACTACTGAGAGTCGGCTGTGTGTTTGCCCAGCACTGTGCAAACTGGGCAACTTCTTGGTCTTGTGAGCACCAGGTCCTTCAGCTGTCAGATGAAGACACTGTTGAGAGGACGGTTTTAGGCTAAATGAGCGGATCTGTTTTATCACCTTGCAAGCCATAGAGCATTACAGATACATGTTGTAATCATTTTGCATGTGGTGGCTTATCACGGATCACGGCTTTGCATTCACTTTACACCCTAAGGTTCACATTGCATCTGGAAATCAGGCCCGTGTGTGTTGGCAGATGGAGCAATGAGACGATTTTGGAAGAGCAGCAGTTAGGAGCACGCACACACACAAACTCCAGGGAAACAAAACTGTCATTTCATAGGCAAGAAAAAAATTAAAATTAACTGTGAGATTTTGACCAGAATTACTGGAGTGGTTGGGCTGGTCATTCAGATGATGGGCTCCCCACTGCTCTCTGGTCACATGAATTCCGCCTGCACCATTCACGGATAAAAACCACAGAATAGATGCCCGCAGAAATGATATAAATTCTCGGCCTGGTTGAATGAAGACAGCTACAGATCTATCCACAGAGAAGTGAGAATGTTTCTGGAATTCTGTTACTGAGGAAAGGAGGAAGGGAGGGACAGAGGGACGGAGGGACGGAGGGACGGAGGGACAGAGGGATGGAGGGACGGAGGGACAGAGGCACCGAGGGACGGAGGGACGGAGGCACCGAGGGACGGAGGGACGGAGGGACGGAGGGACGGAGGGACAGAGGGATGGAGAGACGGAGGGACAGAGGGATGGAGGGACGGAGGGACGGAGGGACAGAGGCACCGAGGGACGGAGGCACAGAGGGACGGAGGGACGGAGGGACGGAGGGACGGAGACACCTTGCTTTCTTCTGGCTGCAGGGGAGGGCTCTGCCTGTCACCTGGTAACAGTCTGTGGCAAAATCATTTACATGTGGGCTCAGAAATGTTTATGGATGAGTAATAAGATATTCATAATATTATTATAAAAACAGCAAAGCAAGGAAAAGTAGAAATTCATTAAAATGCAGGTGGGTTAGTATTAGAGGAAAAAATTACACATGCACACACACATACACACTCATACACTCATGCAGTGAAATGGCTCATTTCCAAACTTTCCAAGAGGAGGCACAGTATAGTTCATCTGGCAAGTATACTGAACCTGTGTGTTTCCTATCCATTAGTTAGTCTGAAATAATACCCCTGTGTTAACCCCGAAGATGTATGTCAGTAAAGCAGCAAGCCTCTGCCCCAAACAAGGCTGGGGAGAGAAGCCACATGAGCACCGAAGCTGGCAGGGTCGTGTCCTAACCCTCGGATGGGTGGGCATCACAGCAGACAGCATCACGGGAGAAGTGCCGCAAGGCCATTGGGTCAAACGGCAGCCGACCACTGCAAAGAGCAGGGCATCTCCTGATGGAAGCCAGCCGGCACTCTCAGCAAGGAAGGAGCTAAAGCTGCTTTTAAATGGTGATGTCACAACTGGCTAGGCCATCTCCAATTTCTGATCTCGTGCCTTTCTTGAGTAACGGCTCAGTGGTTAACACCCAGCCAAGGAAACTAAAGGAAAATAATAATAATAAATGTCTTGCCATCTTTGACAACTGTTGTAACGAGCACAGAAAGCACAATTTTCTGTGTCCTCTGGCCATTTCATTGTCTACTAATGAAACGATCGACTACTCAACTCACGGAAGTGTGAGTTCCTGAGAAAAAATTCAAACAGCTTTCACGATGATGACCTACAAGTTCTGAATGCATCCCACTGACATTTCTAGTATTTCACTCCAAATAAAGGTTATAATGAGTGCATGAGACACACTGTGCCTCCAAGCGGCATTTGATTTTTTCACCCTTTTTGTGTGTATGAAGCACTGAATGATCATACAGAACCTTAATTAACCTCTTGATATACATCTGAATTGATGCCTTTGAATTCTGGTGTTGGTGAGGAATATGGAATATACCATGTTTTGCCACAAGAATGAATGAATCTGTCTTGGAAGAAGTACAACCCGGATGTTCCTTAGAAGCAACGATGGCGAGACTAGTCTCAGGCACCTTGTACATGCTATCAGAGGAGGCCAGTCCCTGGAGAAGGACATCGTGCTTGTTAAGTAGGGGTCAGCACAAAACCGGAAGAGCCTCGACGAGACGGCCTGACACAGTGGCTGCAGCGACGGGCTCGAGCCCGGCAAGGGCTGCGAGGGTGCCGGGGGACCGGGCAGGGCTCTGCTGCACAGAGGTCGCCGTGAGTCAAAGCCGACTCAGTGGCACCTAGCGGCAACGCATTTATCTGTAACAGCTTGAACACCTGTTGATCTGCAAACAAGCATTTTGTTGAAATTAATAAAAGAGGGAGAAGAGAGAAAAAGCACACTTACACTCCAGCCAAGTAAGACACTTACACTCAGTGGGTTTTATAATGTATTTACCCATAAGATGAACACAGCCTGTGGAGTCCGCAGAACTGGGTATGGTTCTAACACTACGGTGTCACCGTAATGACGAGGACAGCGTCGGTGGTGCTCACTGAATGTTGGCCACGTTCCAGGAACCATGTACAGGGATTGTCTGTCATCTGCGGATTGGTGTCTACAACCTTTACAGCAGTCTAGGAGGCAGGGAGGGAGGGAACCCCACTTCTCACACAGCCTCTACTCTCGGCGATTCAGGGGTCATCAGGAAAGCAGCAAGCATGTGACCCAAACAAGGCTGGGTGGAGAAGACACACGAGCACCGAGGCTGGCAGGGTCACGTACCAGCGCTCCGACGGGTGGGCCTCACCGGGAGGCCTCGCGCTGCGTCCCACACCCCGAGCCCCGAGCCTCGGCGCGGCCGGCGGTGCCCACTGTGCCCTCAGGCTCGGCGGGTGGAGCCCCGAGGCCCGCGCCCTTCTTTCTGCCCTCCGCGGACACGCAGCTCTCTCCGTGCTGTGCTCGTGTGCGCTTCGTTCCTGCGGACACAAACACAAACTCACTGTCTCGGAAGGTCGCACTGAAGGTTGGGAATGTGACCACAGCAATGAAAACGCCCCAAAACGACGGCTGGTGTTCTCCTAGAAGTGTTTGCTTGTCTTTACGTCATGACTGGGTGTGCTGTGACTCTGTGTTCTGTGGTGTGCCGTGCGGTCTTCCTCTCTCCTCTACTTACCTGCTTCTATCTGGCTGACTTCCACCAAATCCATTTTAATGCACGTCACTTTGGCTGTCTACAGTGTAAAGCGTGTGGCAGAGAATTGGCTATTCTAACTAAATTAGAAAAAATGACTTCTAATTAAACATAAAGAAATGCAAGAGAGTTGGGTTGGAGGGGAGAAAGAGACAAAAAATTGTTTATTGTATTATAAATTTTTTCATTGTATTTTAAGTGAAAGTTTACAACCAGTCAGTTTCTCATACACAAACATACACTGTTGGTGGCCCTGGCCACTCTCCCCACACTGGGCCAGCACGTTCCTCCCCTTCCAACTCTTGTTTTCCAAGTCCATTTAATCAGCTCCTATCTTCCCCTGTCATTTCCTCTCACTTCCAGACAGGAACTGCCCGTGTATCTGCCCAAGCCAAGAAGTACACTCTTCACCAGTATCATTTCATGCGTCGTATACTAGTTCAATCTTTGTCTGAGGAATTGGTTTCTGGAATAGTTTCAGTTCTGGGCTAAGAGAGAGTCTGGGGCCCATGTCCTCCAGCAACCCTTCCATCCCTTAGACCGTCAAGTCTGATCTTTTTACTAAAGTTCGAGTTCTGCACCCCACATTTCTGCTGCTCTGTGAGGGACTCTTTGTCCAATTTCCTGTAACGGCAGTCTTTGGTGGTAGCTGGGCACCATCTAGTTCTTCTGGTCTCATGGTGATGTAGTCTCTAGTACATGTGACCCTTTCCATTTCTTGGGCCCACACTTTCCTTGTGTCTTTGATGCTCTTTGTTTTGACAAAGATTTTCTGATGACTAGACTAGCAAAGGTGGAAACAGTGGAAGACACCCACTGTTAGCACAGATGTAGGCAAACAAGAATAGAAAGAAAAAACAAATTAAAAAATAGTTGATCATTAAAATAGTGATTAAAATCGTTATTTTCTACCATTCAACTCCAAATATTCACTTTAATTCATTATAAAAGAAAAAACAGAATTGCTTCACGGAATTAATTAATCCAACCGGTTGCTCTCATCCTGAACACAGAATCCCATCCTTTGCTTCAGGTCTTCACTTCAAAGACGATGTGGTAAAGAGGACAACTGAGTAAAAAATCTGAAAAGTCTTTCAATTAATCTAGTTACATTTAGTAAAAGAATCCTCTCCCACCATTGCTGAGAGAATAGCCCTTCTGTTTGCCCACCTGGGTGCACAGAGCCTGAAGAATCGTCACCTTTGGAGCTGACGAAGCTGCTGCTGAGTAAGCCTATACTGTTGGGTACCAGGTCATACAGCACCTGCCACCTGTGGGAAGAGCTGGGAGGTCTGTCACTTCCTAAATACCTGCTGTGGGGGAAGTTGTTTAACTCACAAACCTCATTTCTCATTTCTGTAAAATGAGGATAATGAAAGCAGTTACCTCCTTTAAAAACAAAGACCAAAACAAACCCAGTGCCACTGGGTTGTTTACAACTCACAGCCACCCTCCAGGACAGGGGAGAGGTGACCCACAGGGCTTCCGGGGCTGCAGTCCTCGCAGAAGCAGACGGCCGTCCCTTTCTCCTGCGGAGTAGCCGGCCTGTCCCAGCTGCTGACCGTTAGCTTAGCAGCCCAGCGCCTTAACACGAGACCAACAAGGGTCCGGGCTACCTCGTTCAGAATCGTGAAAACCAACAAGAAATGCCCAAAAACCCTCCAGGAGAAGGGCCGCGGCGGGGCGAGCACTCGTCGTGACTCCTCAGTTTTTCTGGCTCCGTTGACACAGCCCGCTGGGGAGCTGGAGAAAAACGACCATCTCTCAGTGGATCTGTACGTGTATTACCCCAGCAATATAAATGAATACACTGTGTATATACCAGTTTCTAAAATTTTGTTAACAGAGACTAAGCTCAAAGATTTAGACACTCGTTCTATTTAAAATAAAACAAAGCCTCCCAGGTGCTGTCCTCAGCATTCTAACTCTGTTCTGTCCTCCAGTTCTAACTCTAACGTTTATATCACATGACTTACTGTTCTTCTCATTCAAATGATGAGCTGGCTTATACGTGTATTTTCAGGTAGCTTGATAAATCAGGAAACACCGTAATTATATAACTAACAAAACCGCGCACCAGAAGGTAGCTCTACCGAAAATGTTTATCAGAAAAAAATGTTTTTGGTAATGCATTGAGTGTCCTCCGGTTTCTTGTCACATATTGAAAAACTTGAGAAAATGCTATAAATCTGCCATTATTAAGAAACAAAATGTATCTTTTGTTCCAATTTACTAATGCTTTGGAGACGTTAGGTAAAACGAGCTGTCGCACTTGGGTGCCATGCGGTCTATCCTGGCTCACGGCCGCCCAGTGCATGACAGGAGGGAGCGCGGGCCGGTCGTGTGCCGGCCACGCCGGGCCTGTTGCGTCACAGTCCGTGGCTGTAGCCACTGTGGCGGGCCGTCTCGCTGGAGGTCTTTTTTACTGACCATCTTTCGCCAAGCATGATGTCCCTCTCCAGGGACACATTCCTCCTGATGACATGTTCAAAGCTGATTCTAAGGAGTGCCCTGGCTGTATATCTTCCAGGACAGTTCTCTTCTTTCTTCTGGCAGTCCATGGTATATTATATTATTCTTCAACATCCTACGTCAAAGGTGTCAATTCTTCAGTCTTCCTTATTCATTGTCCAGTTTTCACACGAATATGAGGCAATTAAAAATACCACAGCTTGAGTCAGGCGCACCTTAGTCCTGATGTGACAGCTTTGCTTTTTAAACACTTCAGAGAGGTCTTTGGTAGTAGATTTGTCCAATGCAATATGTCATTTGATTTGTCAAATAAGCATTGATTGTGGATCCGAGGGAAAGGTAATCTCTGACAGCTTCGGTCTTTTCTCCATTTATCAAGACGTTGTTTACTGGTCCAGTTGTGAGGATTTTTCTTTTCTTGATGTTGAGGTGTACTGCACAATGAAAGCTGTGGTTTTTGATCTTCAACAGTTAGTGCTTCAAGCTCTCTTCACTTTCAGCAAGCAAGGGGGTATCGTCTGTCTGACTAGGGACATGAGTCCCCCTCCAATCCTGACACCCCATTCTTCTCCATACAGTCCGGTTTCTCAGATGATTTGCTCAGTAACTAAAATGGGTCCGTCATTTTTAATTCTCAGAGGCACAGTATTTGAAAACAGCTTATTAAACTTGGAACTGAAGACAAGCTTAGGTACTTTAAAAGTAAGAAAATAGAGGGATTATAAATCTAAGTGAATTGTATGAGCAAACTTTTAAAACTATAAAATGAAAGCCAGTTGAAACTGAGTGCTGCAAAATGTGTTACAAAAGCACTTCACCCTAAAGGCCTAGGTCAGACGTGAACGGGATATATACCTGCTGAATTATGGATGTAAATTACCTGAAATTATCTTAACCATTTATTTCCCTTGAGTTTTACAGGTAGGTTTTTTTTTTTTTTTTTTTTGGTAATTGAATTATTTATGCTGTACTCCCTAAAGCAGAAATAAATCAGTGGCAAAACTGATACTGAGTCTGATAATTCATGTAAATAATAGTTATGAGCAAATAGATTTAGGGTATCTGCCTTGGTAATTTATTAAAAAACATTTCTATAAACATAAACAGGTCATGGTTGTTATATTGTAGGATTTACTGATCATCACTAAGAACCTATAGTGAAAATCATTCCCAATGAGACTATTACAAAGTTGGAGTTGACTTTTTAAAATGAAGTTCATGTCTTCTTCCTCCTTTTCTCGTTGCTTTCATGGCTTCCTTCCTCTCCCTTCTTTTTTCCCTTGCTTGCTCTTATCTCATTTCTACCTCATGTCTAATTCCAATAAGGCTGAAGATGTTCACCTCCAACTAAATGCTTGTGGAAAAAGTCAACTTTTGATATCTCTCCCATCCAACCCCTGCTGGTTAAAGGAATTTCACCAAAGTTTCACAAGTACTGGCTCACCTCACCAATGGTAAAGTAGGAATGAAAAGTGTTTTGTAAACAAGTCGATTTTGTCGTAATTATTAATGTCATTGTTTTATTCTAATTCAATCCATTTCTTTTCTACCATGAAATACCAAATAAATAGAATTACTGGGAAGGAATGACTTGGGATAAAAGTGAGACTTGAGGCCTGGAGAGGATCCTGGGTAAGGTACGAGCAGTCTCAGGTCCCATCTGGATCCTAGAGCACTGGGACCTGTACTCTAACCAGGGGATCTCGGGAAAGCACCCAGTTCACCTGGCCTCCAGTGTCATCATGTTTAGGGTTTGGAGGGAGAACTCATGACTGTTAATCATCTTTGCAGCTCTGAAGGTGTCAGATATAGTGAGCCACACTCTGGAGCAGGGCTATTTCTTTCTGACCGTGAAATCTAGTGTAACTCTTTGGGCTGTCTCTTTTCTCTCATTAAAGAACTATGAAAGAGACCCACTATGAGTCAGAATTGACTTGATGGCAACAGGCTTGTTAAAGTGGACCCAAAATTCTACCTCAGAATCCTGTTCTTTGCACCTCTTATAGTCACATGTTTATGAACAGGTACAAGAGATGCATCAAACAAGACATTAGTAAAACAAGGAGTATGGCTGGTCCATAAAGTGCAGAGCCCATACTCATCACCAGAAATGGGCCATCCACTGTAACTAACTGTGTTCTAATGGAGTGTAGTTAGAAAAGGCTTGTTTCTTTTTGTTACATTTTTCCAAATCAGATTAATAAAAACTGTGTATTAGAGCATGAGAGAAGGATTACTGTGCACCTTTTATAGATTTCTGTGTTGATATCCATCGTATGTGAGGATTTTCTGGAGTTTACATTCTCCTCCCCTTTATTTGGATTACTTTGAGTCATCTCAGTTGGATTGAATTTCAAGGGAAGCATGAGATCTTTTATATTTCAGAAAATGCATTTTTGTCTGTATATTTAGCTAACAAATCACAAACTAGTAATAGAGAAAGAACGAGAAAGAGAAACAAATTAAGGATTTGGAGTTTCAGAGCACATGGCAAGGAGACCAGTTCACTAGATGTGTGGCCTTAAGCATGGTTTTAAAAATTGTCCTCTGTCTCAGTGTCCCCATCTGGAAAACAGGGGAACTAGCTGTTCCTGCTTCATCTTGTGGTTCCAAATGAGCCCACGTAAAGCACCCCCGAACAGTGCCCAGGATGCAGGCAATACTTGACAAATGTTGGGTAACCCACACTCTGTAAGCTGACTGCTTATATCAAGTGTTTCCAAAGTACACAGTGGCACCAAGAAGTCAGCTTTATTCCTAACTTACAGAAGAGAAGACGGACACCTGTGGAGAAGACAACTTACCCACTTAACAAAAACCTTTGGGGGCTGCAAACCATGAGTTGTGCCCGGCTGCTAACTGTGAGGCTGGCCCATCCAGTCCGCGGTCCGTCCGGTCCACCCAGACACCTTGGCACCCAGTCCGTGGTCCGTCCAGTCCACCCAGACACCTTAGCACAAAGGCCTAATGAGCTCCTTCCAAAACATCAGCCCTTGAAAGCCCTATGGAGCACTGCTGGACTCTGACACTCGGAGGCCACCACAAGTTGGGGTCAACTTGACAGCAGCTGGTGACCAGCTAACAAAGACTGGTCACCGTCTAGAGCTAAATCCAGGTTCTCTTCTCTAGTCTCTTCCCGTTTCTCTGTCCTTTCTCCCTTCACTTCTCTTTGCTCAGTGACAAAAATCCTGATCAGCAAGAGATAACCAGCGTTACCACATCATGTTACCACAATTCCAAGAAACACTGAGGGCACTTGCTGTTTCCACTAGCTTTATCAAAAGTGAGCCGATGAGTTCCACTTAACTCCAAGAAGTATGGCAGCTGGCTGAAGGCATTCTGCTTCTTCCCGATCAGGAATGGCGGCTGTAAGCAGCTGTGGGAAAGACAGCCTCCAGTTGGCTAGTCACAGTTTCCAAATTGCTTTGAAGGGTAGACCAGGTGCTGGCGTCAGTGCCTAGCTTCCCAAGGGGAGGACCTCGAAGGTGACCATACTGATATTCAGCAGTGAGATATATAGCACTTTGCCTGGGAAGTTTTTGTGAACATAACTGACAGGTCTCGTACACAGATGAGGCTGTAGATACTTTTACATGTATA
This sequence comes from Heterohyrax brucei, assembly GCA_028571685.1. Classification (NCBI taxonomy): domain Eukaryota; kingdom Metazoa; phylum Chordata; class Mammalia; order Hyracoidea; family Procaviidae; genus Heterohyrax; species Heterohyrax brucei. Next base: position 83,244,046 of record CM053160.1, read on the forward strand.
TATGTAAGTCTACCTTGTATATTCACATGCATATATAATAGAGGACAAAGGTATTCACATATATATATACATAATAGAGGACAAAAGGGACACAGCTATAGCAGCTTCCTGGACACATCCAAACACCACGAGTGACCAAATTATTGTGGTTTAGGGTTAGGGTCCATGGTCTTCGGGGACATCTTAGTCAACTGGTGTAACATAGCTCCTAAAGAAAACGCTCTACATCCTGCTCTGGGGAGTCAAGCCTAGGGTCTTCAACACTTTCCAGCTGCCATCTTGTGGTTCCATCCCATTCAGAGAGAGGGAGACTGGAGAAAACCAAAGACACGAAGAAAACATTAGCCCAGAAGACTAACATACTGTGTGAACCGCAAGCTTCATGAACCAGAACCTGGAAGAGTAGATGATGCCCAGCTACCACCATCTGCTGCTCTGACAGAGATCACAGTAGATGGCCCCAAGCAGAGCAGGAGAAAAGTGTAGACCAAACTCAAAATTCACAAACCAGACCAGACTTACTGGTCTGACGGAGACTGTAGGAACTTCCTGGACTCTGAGCCCCAAGCACCTTTCTTCCTCAGAACTGAAACTACTCCCAAAGTCTGCCTATCAGCCAAAGATTAGACAGGCCCAGAAAACAAACCATAACACACAGAGGGGATGTGCTTCTCAGCTCAGCCAAGTAGGTGAGACCAACTTGTCTACCTTGCCCAAAACGGAAAGACAAGAAGATGGAAAGAGACAGGAAAATTAGATGAATGGAAATGGGAAATCCAGGGTAGAAACGGTGACAGTACTGACACACTGCAGGGATTGCAACCCGTGTCATAAAACAATTTGCATGCAAAGTTTTTAATAAGAAGCTGATTTTCTCTGCAAACCTTTACCTAAAGCACAATAAAATTTAAAAAAATATACATCTGCCTTGAGTAGTGTATTCTAAGCACAATCTACAGGGGATTAAATTGGCACTGGCAACTTGAAAGATTGATAGAAAACTTAGTGGACAGTGAATTTATGTTAATGGAGGAATAACAACTCCAAAAAGAAGCATGGGAATGATTATGCAACTCAAAGAATATGATCAGTGTCACTAAATGGTCCATGTAGAAACTGCTGACTGCTATCTGTTTTCTGTGTACATTCTCAGCAACAACAAAATACGTAAAATTACATTTAAAATGATGTTAAAAATATACACGGGAATGTGAGCTACAGTATGAAAGAAGTAAAATTTTGTCTAGTTCTACTATTAATAATAAAAGCGTTAGCTATGAGTAATTTAGATACAGAATTAATTCAAGTACTAGCTTAAAGAAAAAACAATTCAGTGTCTGCTTAGGAGTAATGTTGCTATTAGGGTCCATCAAGTCACTTCTGACTCAAAGCCACCTCATGTGCAACACACAGGACAACACACCACCAGGGCCAGCCCCGTCCCCACGATTGTCGAGCTTGAGCTCACCGTCGCAGCCCCCATGTCAAGCCATCTCGTGGAGGGCCCTGCTCTTTTCTGCTGATGCTCTGCTTACCAAGCGTGACGGCCTTCTCCAGAGGCTGACCTTCCTGACAGCGTGTCCAGAGTACACGAGACATCCTTTTGCCGTCGTTGCTCCTAAGGAACATTCTGGCTAAACTTCTCCCAAGAATTTGTTCTTTTCATTGTCCACGGTGTATTTTGTTAGCAGTAATACACCATTATAAAAAAAGAAAAATAGGTTTGTTTAAGCTTAAGACTTACAGGATTTATGTTCATTTATCCTCTTATTCCCTGTGTGATTTTATGTTTTGTTCTCAAGACTCAAAACCCTTCACACCATCCATCCCAGGTGAGCGCCCCTTCGGGCGCCCTGCTCCGGGAGGCCCGGAGCCCACCTCTGCGGCTGTCTCATCCCACGGGCTCGGGCTGAGTCAGCTACAGAGCCAACCTTCAAATTGCTCACTTAGCTTGTAGCTAATAAACTCAACTAGACTAAGATGGAAGATTTTACAATTCTCTCTGAAAAAAACATTATATTATGACAGATCTGACATGAACAAAACAAGCCTTTCCACATGTTCTGAAGGTGACCTCGCAGCCATGTAATCATCACCGCTTTGCTCTTCCCGTTTGGTTCTTCCTCTCCCGACTGTCACTTTTTGGCTTCTCTGTTAATCACCGTGGCCTTCACTGTTGTTGCCTGAGTTTACATTTTTTCCAAAGTGAATTCACACCAGCTACTACAAGTGTAAATCTCAAATCTTCTGTGTCAGAGCGGCACGCAGCCGGGAGGCCATCTGCTCTGCGCCGCCAGCTCGGGGCCTGCCGAGTCCCTACTCGCGCTGTCTGCTGCTCACCGGGAAGTTGCAGTGGCTCCCTTCCTGTCTCCGGAGTTCCCCAGACCTGCGCTGTCCTCCACAGGGCCACTGCTGCGACTGCCACTCTTCCTGCTCAGGGTCTGACACGTCACCACATCACTTCTAGTTGAACCTCCTTGCAGGGGTGTCTCTAGGGCTGCTGTCACCCAAAGTGGTAACTCGTGCTGTCATCCTCCTCTCCGCAGACCTCCTCCCACCCCAGACCACTTGGAATCCTTAGGAATACTTTTTATATTAACTGTCTCTCATAAATCCTATTTCTAGTGTATTGCTCCTTCTCTTCTTGAATCACGATTTAGTCTCAGAAAGCAACTGCCCCAGGTTCGCACATCCTAATGGCCACAATGCTGCAGGGACAACACCTGAAAATGTGACCAATCGGTGGCTCTGAAAACACCAGCAGCCAGGAAGCCAGCCGTGCCTGCTTGCAGGCCCTGCGGGTGAACCCAGGCGATCGGAAGCCACAGCATTCCTGAGTGACAACGCCAGCTCTGACCAGAGAGCACTGCAAGGTTCAAAGAGTAAATCAGCACAGCGCTTCAGCCTCACAGGGACGTCAGTCTGGGAAAGCTGGACTTGTGAGACGGTTTCTTGTTGCTGTGATTATTTTCACAGAAAATGATGAATTTCTACTGAAACACCAAACAACAATTACAGACATTCACTGTGGTCCCACCCCTGTGACAGAGTCCCCTGGTGTGTTCCGCACTCCCAAACCTCCTAGTGACACTTTGCCTTCACGATTGCACATCAGAACACAGTGGCTGACCCTCGCATCCTGTCAGCCCTCTTTCCCTCCGTCCACCAACTCACCCCCAGCCCGCAGGCTGTTCTCACTGCTCTGAAGCCTCAATCATTTTCTATCCTGGAATACAACACACACACTCACATACACATACACACACACACTGGTCCGTGTAAGAGTATACAGGGCCTGCTTCACAAACATATGTAAAAAAACAATCCTGATGACATCGGGTTAATTCTAGCTGAGAATGACCTTATAGCACAGAGGAGAACTGCCCTCTAGGGTGTCCAAGGAGGGGCTGGTGGATTTGAACTGCTGACCTTTCGATCAGCAACCAAAACTTAACCACTACGCTACCAGCGCTATGCACATCATACCAGATGACAATTTGTTAAACATCAGCCTGTTATCTTATGAGCTCCTTAATTTCAGTAATTACACTTACCTTTTTTGTTTTTTGTTTTTTTCACCTCTAGCCGCCATCCAGTGTGGGATACACAGCAAGCCATTAGGACGTGTTTGTCAAGTCAATACAACCGGAATGATTGAATGTCGGAGTACATTTAGTAAATCTCTGGCTGGTGTCTTCTGTACTACTTTAGCTAGTTGTATAAGAAGTGTTTATTGAGCCATCTGTATAAGGTCTGTGCAAGTGGAGGAACTGCAAACAAGAACAAGCTATAATGACCTTTATGCATCTTGCACTTCAGAAGCAGATAACCAATGTGCACACACGACTGTAACACCGAGTATGCTTTGTTGCCTATAAAATGCAAGTGAATGTTTGTACAAATTAGGAGAGGGACGGGAAGATTTCACGAGGAGAGCACTGAATCATTAATCCTTGAGATGGAAAGAACCTAACCACGTAAACTCTTCAAAAGCTAATGAACATGTTTTGTATTTCTGAACAAACCTTCTACTCCCTTTTTAGCTGGTGTGTGTTGTATCATTCCTATAGCTTGATGGTGTAAAGCCGGAGGAGCCATCATGCCCCACTGGTGCAGCGGCCATCGCTGTAACAGAGCTCAGCTTGTCTTTCTCCATTCTATAACTCTGTCCACAATAACAGTCTGTCCCAGGCCTTAAAAATTAATTCTATACGTTGCTATTTGGTTTGTAGTAACTCTAGACACTGACCACAACATGTCAACAGAAGATAAACAAATTGACAGGCAAAATCTAGCCTGTATCTCAGACTACAGTGTTATCGTGAACTCATTTCAAAGTTTGCTGTTCTGTATTACTGCCTTTTAAGTATTGTTTGTGAATAAAAACTAAGGCAAATGTCAAATTATGTATGACTTAATTCTGATAATGAGATAGCTTTATGTGTTATGGGACAATTGATGTTCCCCAAAAAGATATGTTCAAAACATGACTCCTGGCACCTGTAAAGGTGAACTTACTTGGAAATAACATCTTTGTCAATGTCACTGGTTACATGAGGTCATGCTGGAGTAGCCTGGCTCCAGTCTGGCTGTGGTCTTGACAAACGAGGTAAAAAAGCTGTAGGAGGAAGAGATTGGGGTCACACTGCCACAAACCAGTTAACCTACTGGGCTGACAGAAGCTGAAAAAGACAGGAAGTCTCTTCCCCTAGAGCCTGCAGTAAGAGGATGACCCTGCTGGCACCCTGATTTCCAACTTATCACCCCAAACTTTGAGAGCATCAGTTTCCCTTATTTTAACCCACTCAGTTGGCATTGATTTGTTGCAATTATCTCTTTATCTATAGCCATTCCCTATTGATTCTCTTTCTCTGCAGAACTCTAAAACAAGCCTTAGGTCAGAATTTTGCCCACAGGGACCTGGATTGCCTATCCCTTCCACAAGCTACCACACTGGTTCATTATATGACATTATACTTCTTGGACCTAGTGAGGAAGAAACAGCCGTTATTCCAGACTTACTGGCAAGACAGTCACCCATCAGAGAATGGAAAATAAATCCCACAAAAGTTCACTAGCTTCCACTTCACTGCCATTTCTAGGAGTCCAGTGTCACAGGACGCGTTAACATACTCGGATTCATTCTAAAGCGAAGGATAAGGTGTTGCATCTGGCCCCCAACTAGAATTCAAGCTAGAGATACAGTGCCTAGTGGACCTCTCTGCATCTCAGAGGCCAGCTATTCCTCATGCGGGAGTGCTGCTCCAGCCCAAAGAGCTGCTCGATTTGAACCCAACCTAGCACAAGAGAAGGCCCTGCTGCAGGTGAGGCTGCTGTGCAAGCTTCTCTGATACTCAGGCCTATGATGGAGCTTCAGGTGTCAGGGAAAGGAAGGGACAGATGCTGTTTGGAACTTTTATCAAGTCATCATATTTGAATTGGAGCCCTGGTGTTGCAGTGCTTAAGAGCTCAGATGTTAACCCAAAGGTCAGCAGTTCAAATCCACCAGCCACTCCTTGGAGACCCTGTGGGGCTCTTCTGCTCTGTCTGGTGGTTTCTCCATGAGTCAGAACCAACTTAACCAGCAATAGGCTTGCTTTGTTTGTTTTTTCCATTTAAATCAAAGTGCCCCGGTTGCACAGTAGTTAAGCACTAGACTGAGGATTGAAAGATTGGCAGTTCGAACTAGCCAGTAGTGCCGTGGAAGGAAGACATGGCGGTTTGCTCCCATAAAGATGTCAGCCTTGGAAATCCAACGTTGCCATGGTTGCTGGCTGATGTCAAGTCAGTTCCAACTCACAGCGACCCTATCCACAACAGAACCAATCCATCTTGTAGAGGTCTTCCTCTTTTTCCTGACCCTCCTCTCCATCAGGCGTGACTTCAGGGGGTGACCCCTCCTGACAACATGTCCAAAGTACATAAGACACGGTTTTGCCATCTTTCCCCACAAGGAGCCCTCTGGCTGATGGTCCACGGGACATTCAGCATTCTTCTCCAGTTCAAAGGCATCAGTTCTTCTCTTGTCTTCTTATTCCTGGTCCAGCTTTTGCACGCATGTGATGAGATTGAAAACACCGTGGCTTGGGTCAGGTGCACCTGGGTCTTCAAGCGACATCTTGACTTTTCAATACTTTAAAGAGGTTCTCTGTGGCAGATTTTCAGTGCAATATATCGTTTGATTTCTTGACTGCTCCTTCCTATAGGGCAATTCTAATTAGTGCTACAGAGTCACTATGAGTCAGAATCGATTCAAAAGCAGTGAGTTTACGTTCATATTTGAGTCACAACAGGGATCCTTGGAAGCTGGGTGCAAAGCCCTGTCCTTCTCTGCAGCTATCTACTCTCTATTTGAGAAACAGCTTTCGACTTGCTACGTGGCCTTAGTGGAGACAGAATGATCAACCAAGTTGCCATTTAATCTGAGTTGTCCCACTCCAAAGGACATGCTTTGCTCATGGCACTGCCTCTTTAGTGGCAGAGGGTTCCTATACCAAGAAGATCCTAGTCCCGGGGAGGAGGCTGACTCAGACACCCAGCCCTTGGAGCTGGTGCCCTGAAATTTAAGGCTACTTCTCTGTAAGAAAGTAAGTTTCTCTTTGTTAAGGCCATCCACTTCTGGTATTTTATGTTATAGTAGAAACTCTACGACTAAGATAGAATTTGGTACTGGAAGTAAGTTCTCCTCTAGCAGACACCTGAAAGGTGGCAGAGGTTTCGAAACTGAATGGACAGAGGAACAGCAGCAGCAGAGAAGCTGCAGTGACAGCGCAGTCACAGAGGTGAACAAGCAGCAGCAGAGCCAGGGTACCAGGGCCAGACGGTGCCAGAGCCGGCCCGCAAAGTGAGACAGCTGTGTGCCCGTGTGCAAAAGGCTTCCAGTTAGAGCCGAATGCTGCCGGGCACTTGACGGGGGAGCTCGGCTTGCTGAGTCGCAGAGCAAGACTGACAAGCTCCTATGCACAGGTTTCCTGGCAGAGGGAGGCGCTTCTGGCTGCTCATCAGTGGAGCAACGGAGCTTGGGAACACGCACCAGCTGGGCAGATGCGGGCATGTGGCCTGGGCCTAGAGGCCACAGGAAGCAGAAGCTGAAGAGCCCGGGAGCACAAGAAGACAAGCGGCCTCAGTCTCGGAAGGTATGGTCATGACCTTGGGTGTCAGAAATGGTGGAGTCGTGGCCTCTGGTGTTTCTAAGGGTGCGGTTCACACTCAGATGGACTAGGAAAACAGTGGCCTAAAGCTGAGGCTGCAGAATTGCTGTCCCGGTGGGCCTGGAAGGCGGAGCTGTAGCCCAGGGCTGGGGGTCTCCACTCAGAACCCAGCCAATACCTAGAGTCTGGGGGACAGGGCCATTGTGTAAAATGTCTCAGAGAATGTAGGATTATTTTCTGAGCTTTGAGGGCTAATGTACTGTGTTCTCCTGGCTTGCTTGGATGCCTGTTCCCCTTTCTGTTCCTTCAGTGTCTCCCATCTGTAACGGAAATGTCTAACTTGGGCCTCTCCTGCCACTGTACTTTTGGAGGCAGATAACTGATATGCTAGATTTCACAGATGAAACGAGATGTTTGGATGTGGGACTTGAAGCTAAGACTTTGCTTTGATATGACTATGTTTGCATGTTGCAAGAATGTGATTGGGGGGTGCAAAGGGTGGAAAGACATGGTTTGAATTGTGTCCCCACCCCTGCTCCCCCATCCCCCAAAACTGTGTATCAGTGTGGCTGGGCCATGGTTTTCCATATTGTGTGATTTTTCCCATATGTTGTAAGTCGTGCATCTCTGTTAATGAGGGAGAATGGACGGCAGCTGTGTCAGTGAGGCAGGACTCCCTCGACAAGCTTGGGTGGTGTTAAGGCAATCAGAGAGATGAGGGACCCTGGGAAAGAAGCCCCAGGCCTTTTGGCTGGGGGGGTCTCTGCACAACGAAGCTTCTAGTCCAGGGAAAGAAGTCTGACCGAGAAGGCCTGCCCCTGCAGCTGGCGCCATGAATTTGGACTTTAAGGCTACCTTAACGTAAAGAATTCCGTTTCTCCTTGTTGAGACCATCTGCTGGAGGTGGTTCTGGTACAGCAGACCTGGGCAACGGAGGCAGAGCTCAGTTGTTTTTCCAAACACTAGTCTAGATGTTGCTGTAAAGATATTTTGTGGATGTGATTAGTATTTATACTCAGTGGACTTCAAGTAAAGGGGATGTCTCTTAGTTGCGTGAGCCGACCTCATCCAATCAGTGGAAGGCTTTAAGAGAAAACACCGAAGTTTCCTGGAAAACAGGATAGCCTGTGTGAAGGCCACGACATGGAGATTCTGCCTGCCTTTCCAGCCTACCAGCCTGCTCAGCAAATTTAGAACTTGCCAGCCCCCACAAGCACGTGAGACTGTTTCTTAAATCTCTTTCTCCTATCAGCTCTGTCTCTCTGAAGAACTGTGACTCATACAACATATAATCCTCTATAGATTTACAAGCACTTGTCAAGTTACAGATTCATATTGACAGAAAATAGTGAATGATTTTATATAATACAATTTACAGAGAATTGCTATTGATAAGTAAAAACAATATGAACAGATTTAGTTCAATTGTTCAAAGATACTGTTTAGTGCCTTCTGTGGAGTAATCTTTTCATATTATTAATATCTGTGAGAGAATTGAGATAAGCCCCCTGCCTATCACAGTTATATAAACTGCATTTGCATATTTGCAAAAAGCATTCTTTACCCAGGCTTTATAAATTCACTGTACTTTGCTCATGTCAGAAAGAGTCCTGTGCCATAACTAGTATTTGGTAAAGCTAGGCATTCTTGTCTGTTTTATTGTGTATCCCACAATTACACAATTTACGCAAAAGTACACAAGCCCAGCTAGATGGAGAAAAGATCTAACATCATCCTAACAGAACATTTGGGACTAAAAACTCCCCAGTTAATCTCTTTGCAGGTGGTTAGATTTATCAAACGATACTGTTTTGATTAAAACTACAGAGAAAAATACATCATAAACTGATCATAAACCACATCTCTAAACAAAACATGGGATGTAGTCCTCCAATTCTATTTTCTTCCTATTCAGATGGCTATTAAAAAATTGGAAGAAGATATTTTAAAAAAGGTCTCTCTCAAATTTGTGGTTTGCCTCACAGCCAGGTTCTAGGGCCACCATTTGTAAATCACACTTTGAGGTGAGACAAGAAACTCAAGGAAAAACAAATCTGAGAGCCTTCCCTCCTGCAAGTCCAGCCACAGTGACAGAGATAATGCAGGGTCAAGGTCAAAGTACCAGAGCCATGATGCATTGCTGGGTGTCCTCTCTCCCCCTAAAAATGTTAGCACCAACCTGCTGCCATGGAGTTAGTTCTAGCTCATAGCCCCCCTCTAGGACAGAGCAGAACTGCCCCATAGGGATACCAAGGCTATAAATCTTTACAGAAGCAGACTGCCCCTTCCTTCTCCCATGGGGTGGCTGGTGGGTTCCAACTGCCAACATTTTGGTTAGCAGCTGAGTGCTTAATCCCTGGGCCATCAGGAGTCCTACCCAGGTTCCCCAAAATAAAAACCCACTGCCGCCGAGTCATGTCCAACTCATAGCGACCCTAGAGGTCAGAGTAGAACAGCCCCATAGAGTTTCTAAGGAGTGCCTTTCAGATTTGAACTGCCAGTCTTTGGGTCAGCAGACGTAGCTCATAACCCACTAGGCCCCCGGGGTTTCCTACCTGGGTGTAGCAATGTCAATTCTGCGTAAGATGCCAGTCGAAGTGAAGGCTAGCAAGTGTTGGCTACCGCCTACTGGGTGTGAAAACTCGCCTGTCAGGTCCTTGAAAACGTTTCTGGTCTTGATTGCCAAGTGTGTTCCCTTTCAGTGAAGTCTGGACGTAAATATTATAACTCAGTTACAGGTTATGCCTACACTGAACAGTTTCCAGGCTTTGAAATTCATAGACCAATAAAAATTCAAATATAAATTTGGGATCTAAAGTAAAGTTGCCAACTTTTAAACTTTTTGTCAGTTAAAAACATTTTTATAAAAGAAAAGGAATCATTAAGCAAACGACACTTTTTTTTTTAAATAGCATATATAATAACTTCCCCATCCAAAAACTAGGAGGGAAACAAATCAGTATATGAAACAATTCATCAGATTGAAAACAAATAACTTAAAAAGAAACCACTACATTAGTTATCCTAAATTTTTCTCCTTCAGGACAGGATGGTAAAATCTTCATCTCATTAAGCAGTAAAGATTCACTACAAGAAGGGAGAAAGGACCAAAAGGGTTTGCGGAAAACTTAGTAGAAATACAACAGCAAGCAAAGAATGTCTTAATTTTGAACAGGCTTATTACAAGGAATTGAGGTATTTTTCTTTAGATGTCTCTTCATAGGTACAGGACGAGATAGCTGGAGAAGCCGTCTCGCTGGGCCTCCTAGGCGCAGTCTTAAAGGGGCTGCAGAAGTACCTGACTTTATTTCATTATTTGCTCTAAAATAGCACTCGTTTTCTTGGCAATTACCGAAACAGAACCTAAGATCGTTAGACTCTAACAGCGCTGTAGCTTCCCTAAAGGGGCCTAAGAAAGACGTAACACAGCCTTCCTACAATCTATCTGAGACCCTGGGGGCATAGTGGTTAAGCGCCACAGCTGCTAACCAAAAGCTCAGCAGTTCAAATCCACCAGACACCCCTTGAAAATTCTATGGGGCACTTCTCCTCTGTCCTATAGGGTTGCCGGAACTGATTCAATGGCAATAAGTTTGGCTTTGGTTTTAAGACGCATCCTAGAAGAAACTTCTGGATCCACGTAGTGCTTGATACCTGTAGTCTTGTCAGATGCGCCCAGTGCTGTCCAATCTCTGTTCATTCAGAACCTAGTGACCCACACGTGCGGGGCAGCACCAGGTCCTAGGTGCTGTCAACACCCAGCTGAGTCATGACCCTCAAGTGACTTCAAGCCAGATGTGCACAGTGAAGTAACACAGAGACTCAGAATGTTTTTTTAAAGGTGTAATTATGACTATTCTTCAATAATACTGCACAGTAGTGCAGAAACTTACCCTTAGGACTGCTTTAATGCTGTTTTTTGCTGCTATGCCTGTGGCTACCCTATTAGTAACAGCGGAGCCGGTGACAATTGTCACCCTATATAGCCATCAAAACGCCCGATGAAGTACACATAAAGCGATAAAGCTGATGGTGTGTTGTCATTGTTGGCCGGGCCGTTGAGCCCACCCTCCCCACCATGACCCCACATGTGACAAAGCAGCACGTTGCCCAGTCCCGCACCATCTGCACAATCGTTGCTTTGCCGGAGTCTCCTTTTTTGGTGATCCTGTCAATCCAGTTCACTGACAGGTTCCTTTATTGCTCTGACCCTCTACTTGCCAACCATGGTGTCGTTTTGTAGCTGCGGGCCTTTCCCAGTGACATGTCCAAACTACAGGAGCCCAAGTCCCGCTCTTCCTGCTTCTAAGTGGGCAGTACATCACAATTAAAACCAGTCAGAAGAGAAGCAAGGCTGCGCCTGCAGACTCTTTGTCCATGTTTTTAAAGCTTCCCTGTCTCCTGAATCAGTTTGTGAGAAAGGACATGGGCTTAGGAGACTGTACAGTCTGTACAGGTAGTGACACACCAGAATGACCCCAGAGAATAACGTGGCCAAAGCAATATCAAAGACTTACAGGTCTTACACACTTGGTCATATATTGCCTATGACAGAGCAAATCTTGTACCCAATTGTTAGTAAGCTGTGCATATAAAATTCCACAAATAATTCTCAGATTCTGGAGAACACCACCGTGTCCATGTTAAGTGCGTGTTAGAGACTTGCCTACGCATCAGAGCACGCTGGAGTTAACAACGGCAGTTATTACAGTCCATGCACCACGGCAGTGTCTCCAGAACACCCAGGCATAAGGCGTCCCATTTAACTTAGCACTTTTTTTATGTCCTTCACACATCTTCTGTTAGGAAATAAATTACTGTCCTGAAGAAAGGAGTTGGTGATACTAACAGATATAAGCTAAGCACTGGTTGGAAATGCCACCTTCAGAGTTAGATCCTTTATAAATTGTTATTGAAAGTTCTGAAAAATCCATTTCAACTTGAGCAGGAATCTAAAGCAAGACAAACATGAGTGTCTAGGTACAGAAAGGAGCTGTGGGCCAAAGAAGGCAGGATGGGGACTTTAGAGGGTGAGAATGACAAATCCTGCGCACAGTGGTCTAATTTCCATAATGAATCAGTTTGGGATTTTTTTAATATGCTGTGTACTTTCCTACCATTATTAACACAATAACAAGAAGTAAAACTTGTGCCTTAAAAAATTCAACTTGATTAGAAGAAAGTAAAATCTTGCTATTTTGAAATGCAGGCAACTGTCTGGCCCACAAGAACACAGAGTGCCTGATGCTCGATGTCTCTGCTTCACTTAGTACTCAGAGGACAAACAGAGTTGTTCTAGAAGAGAAATTAGTATCACATCGGTTTTTCTCTTTTTTTTTTTTTTTGGCCAGAAGATAGACACAGGTTGAAACCAGCTCACAGGTGAAGCAAACCCAACCCAACCCGTTGCTGTCCAGTGGATTCTGACTCACAGCAACCCTGCAAAGCAGAGCAGCTCTTACCCGTTATGGCCAGTGAGTCCAGCTGGCAGCTGTAGCTCTTCCCGCTGTGCCACCAGGGTCTCCAGCTGATAGGAAGAAGGTTGAATTTAGTCAGAAATTCTGAACTCTCGTCTTTGACCTCGGTTTCTTCACCCTAAAAATAGGGACAACAGTCTCCGATACATGGGATTCATCTGAGCATTAACTGAGACAATGCACACGGGAGCCCGTCATTCGTCGTTCAAAATGACCAACAGAAGTAGTAGGAGCAGGAAGAAGAGCTGTCGTCTCCAACAACATGAATCAGAACAACGGGAAATGCCCGCGTCAAACATTCTTGGACCAGACACGGTAATCCGCCTCCTCGTTCTTACAAATCAGATGGTTGTAGCCAACGTGGTGAAAGGAGTCTGTGAGGAGAGACGTCCAGCTGCCCACCCTCGTTACAGATGTCCTTACTGATGACACAGGGATGAGAGAAGTCCCGGGGCTGTAGCCTCGTCTCCCTCTCAGGGTGACTGCTGCCTTCGTCACCAAGTACTACTTCTTCCCCGCCCCCACCCCTTGGTTTGGTTTTAACATTGATTAAACAACTTTCATGTAGTTTTTCATTTAATCCTAACAACCCTGTAAATGGGAGCTATTACTGAACCACTGATACAAAAGAAACGGATTTAAAGATGTTTCATTATTTGCTCTTCATCATTCATACAGGAAATGGCACGATTAGGATTCAGGCAGACTGCAAACTCCTGAAGGGTGGCCCAGCATGTGTCTCACTTAACACTGTCCCCCAAATTGTAGCTCTTTAGGCATCATGGGTGCTAGGTAGATGGTGAAAGACTAAAAGAACCTCAGAACTTCTTTAGAGTCTAAGTTGTTTTTCACAAATCTTTTCTTTCATTTTTTAATTATGATTCATTGAAGCATACAATCCAAATCAGTTTTGCATGCCCATCTGTCTCCAACTCAGTCTGCTCTCCTCACCTGTGACAGCACACTCCTCCTTTTCACTTTTCACTTCTAGTATCCTCCTTGTTTTTTTATTATGATTGAATGAAAATGTACATTCCCCTATAAATTTGCATGCCCACCATATGCAGCTCCCACTGCCCTCCCTGCCCGGTGACAGCACACCCCTCTTCTCTGCTCCGTACGTGTCCTATCCTCCCAGCAGTCTCCTATCCCCTCCTCTCCACCCACTCCCCTTCCTCCAGTAAGAGTTCAGCAGGATGACATCCTACAGATGCACAGAACCATAAAATACCCACAAGATACGGTTATTCCGCATCGCCTAGTCCAGTCCATTGCTGTCCATTCCTCTTCCCCCAGAAAGCAACCGAAAGGACAACGTCCTCTAAGTGTATAAAACCATAAAGTATGCATACCGCATATTTACACCGTGTCCCTGAGTCTAGTCCATTCTTGTCTGGAGAGTTAACCTCAGTACTGGCTCCCAGTCAGGGCCAGCTGCAAGTCTATGGGCTATGTCTCCAGGGGACCCTCCAGGCTGTCTGACCACCGATTCTGGTCTTTCGGTAGAGTTCTTGAACTGCACACCTCTTTTTCCCATGCTACACAGTGGCTCTCCATTCTGTCCCTCATCACGGCTGTATACGGTGGTGGAAGGGCACCGTCTGGTTCTACTTGTCTCACGCTAATATAATCGCTCGTTCATGTGGGTCCTCTGTCCTCTGGGCTCATTTTCCTTTGTATTTTCGCTGTTCTCAGTCATCGTCTGTTCCAGATGCATTGGAACTATTTGGCGTTCCTCAAATAGCACCTTGCTAGCTTTTAAAATCCAGACACTACTCACAAATAAGGGGTAAAGAAGGTTCTCTCAGCAAAAGACTAGTTTTGTGGATTGACCTCGATGTCCCCTGAGAACAAGGTCCTCAGCCCCCAGTCGCTGCTATTCTGTCCTTTGAAATCTTGGGTTGAGTTTAGAAAACCTTTCGATTTACGGTGTAGTCCCGTCATGCTGATCTGCTCTCTACTGCATGCTGTCACTCCCTTCACCCAACCAAACTCCTATCAACTGCCTAATCTATGGCCAACCGTCTCCTTCACACGCTACCCTTATGGCCATCAGAGAGTCTTTTCTTCTGCACATGCGTCCATTCTGAAGTCCTTACAGCAGAGGTCTCGTTCAACGCTTGTCCTTTTGCAGCTGACTGATTTCCCTCAGCATAATGTCTTCTATTGAAACCAGGTTATGAGATGCTTCCTAAAATCATCATTGTTCTTTATCATTGCCTAGTGTTCCGTTGTGTATATATGTACCATAGTTTGTTTATCCGTTCATCTGTTCAGGGGCACCTAGGTTGATTCCATCGTTTAGCTATTGTAGACAGAGCCACAATAAACATTCGTATGCATGTATTCGTTTGTGTGACCACCTTTATTTCTGTATGATATATTGTGAGCAGTGGGATTCCTCCTGTATCGTATAGTATTTCTATCTAGCCTTTTAAGAAGCACCAAACTGCTTTCCAAAGAGGTTGTACCATTTTACATTCCTACCAGCAGTGCAGGAGAGTTCCCATCTCTCTCCAGCCTCTCCAGCATTTGTTGTTTTACGCTTTTTGGATCATGACCAACCCTGTTGGGGTGAGATGGTACCCCACTGTAGTTTTGATTTGGGTTTCTCTAATAGCTAATGATCATGAGTACCTCCTCATGTATATCTTGGCTGCCTGCATGTCTTTGGTGAAGTGTCTGTCCATTTCCTTTGCCCATTGCTTGATTGGGTTATTTATTTTTTCTTTTTGATATTTTGCAATACCTTACAGATTACAGATATCAGACGTCAATCCAACATGTAGTTGCCACACGTTTTTCCCATTTTGTGGGTAGTCTTTCAACTTTTGGTGAAGTCTTTGGATGAGTGTAAGTGTTTGATTCTTAGTAGTTCCCATTTGTCTATTTTCTCTTCTGTTGTTCTTGCTTTGTCAGGCTTTGTAGTCTTTCTAAGCCATGTATTGGAACTTCCATTGTTGACCCTAACTTTTATTGCTTGATGTTTATCATTTTAGGTTCGATATTTAGGTCTTTGATCCGTTTTGAGTTAGTTTTTGTGTAAGGTGTGAGATATTGGGTTCTTGTTTCAGTTTTTTTGCAGATGAATATCCAGTTTGTTAGACAGGCTGTTTTTACCCCAGTTTACAGCCTTTGGGCCTTTGTCAAACAGCAGCTGTTCATATGAGGCTGGTAACAATTCTGTGTTCTCAGTCCTGTTCCATTGGTCTAGGTGTCGCTTTTTGCACCAATACCAGGCTGTTTTGATAATCGTGGTAGTGCAGTAGGTTCTAAGGCCAGGTAGTGTGAGGCCTCCACCTCTGTTCCTTTTCTTTGATAGTGCTTTACTTATCCAGGGTTTCTTCCATTTCCAAACAAAGTTGGTAATTTGTTTCTCCATCTCATTAAGAAATGATGCTGGAACTTGTAGTGGGATTGCATTGTGTATAGCTAAAACAGACATTTTTACAATGTTGTCTTGCTATCCATGAGCAAGGTGGATTTCTCCACTTAGGTCATTATCTTTTGGTTTCTTGCAGTAGGGTCTTGTAGTTTTCTCTGTATAGGTCTCTTACTTCTCTGGTTAGATTTATGCCTAGGTATTTTCTCTTCTTAGAGGCTGTAGTAAATGGGATTAATCTGGTGATTTTCTCTTTGATGATCTCTTTTTGGTAGAAAGGAACCTACTGATTTACTTATGGGCACACGTTCTTATATCCTGATGCTTTGCTGAACCCTTCTATTAGTTCCAGTAGTTTATTTATGAACCCTTCAGGGTTCTCTGTGTATGCGATCATGTTGTCTGCATATAGGAACACTTTTACTTCTTCTTTACTGATGTAGATGTCCTTCATTTCTTTGTCTTGTCTGACTGCTCTGGCTAGAACCTCTAGCACAATGCTAAATAGAAGTGGTAACAGTGGGCATTCTTGTCTGGTTCCCATTCTCAAAGGGAATTCTTTCAGTCTCTTTCCATTCAAGATAATATTGGCAATTGGTTTTGTGTAGATGCCCCTTATTGCATTGAGGAATTTCTCTTCTACTCCCATTTTGCTGAGTTTTTAACATGAATGGGTGTTGTACTTTATCAAATACCCTTTCTGTATCAATTGACAAAATCAGGTGATTCTTATCCTTCGTGTTATTTATGTGGCTGATCACATTAATTGTTTTTCTGATGTTGAACCAGCCCTGCATCCCTAGCATAAATCCAATTTGATCATGATGAATTACTTTTTTTGATATAATGTTGAATTCTATTGGCTAGGATTTTGTTGAAGATTGTTGCATCTAGGTCCATGAGTGATATTGGTCTGTAGTTTGCTTTTTTTGGTGGAATCTTCCTTGGGTTTGGGTATCAGGGTTATGCTGGCTTCATAGAATGAGTCTGGGAATATTTCATCCTTTTCTATGGTGTGAAATAGCGATGTACTTCTTTAAATTCCATTTTTGTAGCCTTCTCTTTTGAACAGTCTTCCTGCTACTCTTTCTTCAGCAAAGTTAGAGTCTCACAGACCTAAAGTTATTTTCCTTTTCCTCTGTGATACAAGGTGATCTACTAAGGAACTTATCTCACATTTTGATTTTCTTCAAGGACAATCTTATTACTCACTATTTCAGTGGTTGACAGGAGCACCATGCCAAAACCTCTAGAACAGCACAGCGCTGTTGCTTTACTCATGGTGATTGTTGTCAAGTTGAGTCCCGTTCGTGGCCATCCCGTGTGTTCAGGGAAGAATTGCTCCACAGAGATTTCAGGGATGAGACCTTTGGAGGCAGAGGGGCAGGCCTGTCTTCCAACGTGCCTCTGTGTGGGTTCAACTTGCCAGCCTCTGGTTAATAGATAAACACTTAACTTCTTGTGCCGCCCAGGGACATAGCACCATTTTCATTCTTCATGGATTTAATTTTAGCTGAGTAGGAGCCTCAGTTTGACCCGAAGTTATGTTAATCCTGGGTTTTGACATACCTCGGCATGTCTAGCAGACCAGTCGTGTCCACCTGGCAGGGCTCTAGCTAAATGAAAAGTGTATGACTTCTTAAAATACACTCATCACAAGAGAAGAAAAGAGAACAGAGCAGATTTTAGAGATAATTCTGAATGCTAGATCATTTCTGTCACTCAGACATTCTTCAGGACAAGTCATGGAATCATGCCTAAGTCCTAAGGAAAGGCGCTGCAATAAAACAGGAAGTAAAACCCAAAATAGCTGCTTATCACAATCCCACTAAGAGTAAGAGAAAAGCCCTACTAGACAGCATGGCTTTGATTCTTCAAGGCTGCAGCTCAAGTGGGGGCTGTCAGAGTCATGAACACGGCTTACAGAGTGGGGCCAACCCCAGCTAGGGTGCTCAGGGGGCCTTTAAGGCAGAAACTCAGCCCACACCCTCAGTCAGCTACAGTCCTCAGTTACAGCACCTCAGAGTCTCTCAGGCAGAGTCCTTCTATTAAAGAGCCTCAGTTACAGTCATTAAGTTACAGCCCCTCTGTGACAGCCCCTCAGACCCAGCCCCTCAACTACCAGCCCTCAGGCTGAGTCCTCTCAGGCAGAATCCAGTTATTTCAGATAACTTCTATCATTAGTCTCAGTTTTTTAAAAACTTGTCCCTGGTCCTTCATGATAAACCATAGCTCAGACATAGAAAAGAAATCTTATTTATTCTGTCAAGCAGGAATATTTTACAGTCCAACCAAGAAACGAGATTAAAGGACTAGAACACAGCCTTCCATTCTTTCAAGCTACCTCTATCATAGACGTTTTGACAACAGGCAGTAGTCGTTAAAAACAAGCATGCTAGAAATAAAATATGTGTGTTCAAGTGCCAGCTGACGTCCTAATAGCTGTAGGAAAATCCTGGGGGCCATTCCACTCTGTGGGCACAGGGTCACCGCAACTCAGAATCCACTGGATGGCGGGGAACATCCCTGCCCAAATTTCATACCGCCTGCTGTCTCCATGCCCTCACCCGTCACGGGAAAATAAGAATGATAATAAGCATGTGGTGTTACTGTGAAAATTAAAATATCTTTGAAATACTTAGAACGATACCAAGCAGCTAGGAGAAAGCTAGCTGATAAAATGACTATGTAACTGTACTCATTCTGTAAATGTTCACTCAGTTCACACCTATGATGAGGACTTGTAGACACCGGGTGTACAGGAGAGAACAAGCACACAAGACTCTCTGTCAAGAAGCTTATATTCTAAATTTTATTTCAACCATAATCAGTGGATAATACATTGCTTGCAGAAAGCAAAGAGGACTTGCAGCATTTACAGATGATTAAAGACCACAGCCTTCCATATGGGTGGCACCTGAACAGCCAGAGAGCAAACCCTCACAAGTGGACCAACAAGCAACACTGTGGCAAATGGAGAGAAGGATTTCATTGTACTTCATTCCACGATCAACACCCGTAGAATCAGTAGTCCAGAAGTCAGAGTATTGCATTAAGTAAATCTGCTGCAAAAGATCTCTGCCAGGCGTGCGAAAGTGAAGTTGTGGCTTTGACGTCTAAGTCGTTGTGTTTTCAATGGCCTCATGTGCATCAGAGAACAGAACAACGAAGAACAAAGATTGAAGAATGCAGGAGTTTGAGTTTCGGTGTCAGCAGAGACTTCTGAGCACATCACGAAATACCGGAAGGACAAACAAATCTGTCCTGGAGGGAGTAGAGACGGAGGGGCTGAGGGGCTGGACGCAAGAATGGCAAGACCACATCTTGCTCACTTTGGCTGTGTTACCAGGAGGGACCAATCTAGAGAAGGACTTGAGACTTCTTAAAATAGAAGATTCAGCAGAAAAAGAAACGCAAGCCCCCCCTAAGACAAATTGGTACGGTGCGTGAAACAAAGGGCTCTGACATAGCTTCTGTTGTGAGGATGGCACAAGACTGGGCCATATGTCCTTGTGTTCCTCCTAGGTGCCAACTCAGTGGCACCTAGCGGTGACATCAGCACTCCAGGGTACCATAATTAAACACATCTTGCTATCAGGCATTCCGGTTTTACTGTTCCTCACGACTGGGATATCACTTTTGCCCACATTTTGAATCATTTGTTCCAGTATCTCTCCAAAATGCAAATATTAGGTCAAAGTCTCCAACATTATACTATAAGCAATGTGTGCTTGTTTCTTCAAAATAATTCAGTTAGCGTACGTTGAATGTAAGTGTATGTAAATATACTTCAAGACAAAGTAAAATAAAATTTAGTGAAGACGTGGAAGTTAGTTGCAATGCTGATTCCCAGTGGCACAACGTTTAAGCACTCGGCTGCCAACAGGAGGGATGGAAGATGACTCCACAAGCCACTCTGTGGAAGACAGCTGTCTGCTTCCCTACAGACGCTAGCCTGGGAAACTCTGGGGGGTGAGGGGCCTCTGTTCTGTCCTAGAGGGTTGCTGTGGGCTCACTGTAAGCGAGAATCAACTCAACGGCAATGGGTTTTTTGGTTAAAACTCTGATTCTGACCTTGTTGATAATAAATTCAGGTTTGGGAAAATGTAAATAACCTCAAACTTACACTAAGATAAAATAGTTTGGTTATCGTTACAGATCGAATTGTGTTCCCTCTCCCCCAAATAGATAGACTCTAATCTGCTACATCAGTGCCCATGGTCATGGTCCCCTTTGGGAATGGGCTGTCATATGTTAATGAGGCAAGAGTAGTGAGGATGTGCCCTGAGTGGCTGCCTTGCTGGGAGGTGACACCCCAGTCACCCACCTAACCATGCATACTCAAGGCAAGCCCGTCCTTGAGTCCGATCTTTTTCTTTCTCCTTTTTTCTTGTTTATTTTATTTTATTTTTATTGTGATGAGGGTGAAAGCAGACAATTCAAGTCAGTTTCTCCTACAAAAACTTATGTATGCGCTGTTATACAGCCCGAGTTGCTTCTCCTGTGACGTGATACCACACTCCTCCTCTCCGTCTTGTGTTTTCCGTGTCCATTCAACCAGCACCTGCCCCCTCCGACCTCTCATCTCACCTCCGGACAGAAGCTGCCCTTTTAGTCTCATGTATCTGCTTGAGCCAAGAAACATACTCTTTGCCAGTATCATTTTATGTCTGGTAGTCTAGTCCAATCTTTGTCTGGAGTGTGGGCTTCAAGAACAGTTTCAGTTCTGGGCTGTCATGGATTGAATTGTGTCCCCCCAAAAATAGGTGTAGCCATGTGACCGTGATTCCCTGTATTCTATGATTGTCTTCCACTTTGTGATTTTGCTGTGCTGTATGTTCAAGGATTAGGGGGGAACTGTAAATCCCTTTATAGGATCACCTCTGTGCTCCATTGTAAAGGGAGTTTCAAGTGAAGCAGGCAGAGATTTGGGAACTTCATACCATCAAGAAAGCAGCACTGGGGAAAGATTGCGTCCTTCAGACCTGAGGTACCTGCCCCAAGAGGCTCCCTGGACAAAGACTGATGCCATCCCGGTCTTTCCTCCAGAGCCAACAAAACCTTCAAGAGCAGACATCCTGAATTTGGACTGTGTAAGAATAAATCTTCCTTTGTTAAAGCCATCCACTCTGTGGTATTTCTGTTAGAGCAGCCCGGCTGACTAAAACATGGGCTAACAGACAGTCTAGGGCCGTGTCTGCTAGGATCCCTCCAGTCTCAGTCAAACCCTCCACCATGGTCTTTTTACTAGAATTTGAGTTTTGCACCTCACTTTTTTCCTGCTCTTTCAGGAACTGTCTGCTGTGCTGCCTGTGCAGATGGTCACTGGTGGCGGGTGGCTGCCATCTAGTTCTTCTGGTCTCAGGCACGATGGAGTCTCTGGTTTATATGACCCTTTCTGTCTCTGGGACTCCTATTTTCCCTATGTTTTTAATGTTCTCCATTCTCCTTTGCTCCAGGTGGGCTGGGAATCAAGTGATGCTGCTTAGGTGGCCGCTAGCTTTTAAGACTCCAAATGCCACTCAACAGCTGTGTGTGTGTTCCGGGGTTTGTACTCCAAATTGACTTGGACTGTGAATTTTCACTTAAAACACAACAAAATATTTAAAAAAAAAAAAAAAAAAAAAATTCTTCCCCCAAAGCACAAAGTCAGTGGGATGGAATTCTGTGTCACTAGCAATCCCCCTGCAGTACCAGGTCACCTAAGCAAGGTAGTAGAGAAGCTTTAGAACCTGCTTTCCCACTAGGTATATAAAGATAGTAACCTGGCCCCAGCATGCAATTACATACGTGTTGTCATGGGTCATCTAGTGGATTCCAACTCATAGCAACCCTAGAGGACACAGCAGAACTGCGCCACAAGGTTTCCAAGGGAAGCTGGTGGATTTGAACTGCTAACCTGTTGGTCAGCAGCCCAGCTCTTACCCACTGGATGTCCCACTACGTGGTAGATAACCTTTAGGAACGAAATTAATCTCTGTGCGTAAGGATAAACGTAAGCTGCTTAATTTGAGTTCTAGAACCGCTGTCAAAATGTGAACTCCTTAAACCAGTCACGGTTTCCCCTGAACTAGTCACTTCAAAAGCAGTGTCAGGGCTGCCTAGGCCGCAGGGACAGCAGTGCTCAGTGACTTCGGACTTCCTAAAGGCAGTTTACTTGGGTGGTTCGGAGTCAGAAGACCTGAGGCCCAGTTCTCATTCAGGGAGCTTGGTCAACTTTTCCAAGCCCTTTAAACCTCATGGAAACCTGGTGGTGTAGTGAGTAAGTGCCACAGCTGCTGACCAAAGGGCAGCAGTTCAAATCTACCAGGTGCTTCTTGGAAATTCAATGAGTCAGTTCTACTCTGTCTTAGAGGGTCCCTGTGAGTCATAATCAACTCAGCAGCACTGGGTTTGGTTTTTGTTTTCGGGGGGGGTGAGTCTCATATGATTTTTTTTCTTTGCTGTTGTTTAAATCATTTTGAAATGGGGATGATGCGAAAACTAAGTCTGTATTGTAGCAAAGATTAGGCGAGGCCCTGTACCCAGCACCCTGTGAGTGTCCTTATGCTTGATTTTATTACGGTTAGCACTGTGATTGCTACTCCTTAACAGTGATCTGGCCATGGAAACAGAAGCGTTTAAATTAAACACTGGCTTCCGGCCCAGAAATCCCACTTTTAGGAATTCAGCCTCAGGAAATAGTTCAGGACACACAGCACGATGTAGCTGTCCAGACGAAGCAGAATTCCATTCATAACTCAGGGCGTTTGCTGTTTGTGTTGAGTCCTAGAGCCAGAAGACAAACACTGGCTGCGAGTGGCTACAGCCCTTACCTCTGGTGATGAACCTTTCTGCAAGTCTTTCCAGGTGAAATGAAAAATGTTTCATTTGAATTCCCAGAGAAAAAATGATGCTATCTGAAACAGCGATCATACCATTTAGGGAAAAAACATAAATCTTCAAAGTTTCACTGAAGTTTTAAGCTTTGTGTTTTGTTTTGTCTCATCTCAGTAAAGAAATGATTTCAGCTGACAATCAATTAATAGCAAGATTAGGCCTAGGACAGTGTTTACTTGGTCTGAGTCCCTGAAACTCCCGTAGGAAAATCCTCTGGTTTGTTTATTAAACATGCAGATTCCTGCATTTGTCCAAGGCTTGCAGAATCAGATTCCTGGACAAGGGCTTGGAAATCTTTTGGGAAGAACCAGGGCATAAGCGGGCTGATGCTCTCGTTCCACACTCCTCAGAGGTGAGGCACACCTGTCCACCTGGGAGAGTGGTCATGTGTCTTCTCAGAGAGTTGAAAGTTCAAGGTCACAGCCTGTCAGGGCATTGTGTGATAAGAGGAATGCAGAAATAAACTACTTTTGTGAAGGCATCAAGAGCATGCGGTGTCCTCTTTGCTGTTTCCTGGCTTACGGGAGTATGGTCAGGGATTTGACAAGTTGTCCATTACGCCTGCTTCTGTTTCTGCAAGTGTGTATGTGCGAGATTTATAAGTGGACGGTACTTAAGAAGCTTATCTAGGAAGAAAGCACATCAGAGCACTCCCTTCTTTGAGGGACATTTTGTTACAAACTCTCGTGTCCCTAAAAAAAGAAGAAGAAAAATAGCTGTCCAGTCAAGTTCTGGTGAGGGTTTCGTTCCTCTCAGTCTCTGTCACCAGTGAGGTGGCTCCAGGGCTGGCTTTCCCCAGGCAGATGCGGCCCCTGTGTGCCATCCTTTCCACAGAGCAGAAACCGTCCCCTTCACCTTCTCCGTGTTGTCACTGTCCTGCATTTAAGGCATTTGAGACAACAGCAAAGAGCTCAAAAAGTCATTTTTAGCCTTTACACCTTTACACTTTTTTGTACAATTTGATGTCAAAAAAAGAAAAAAACAAACAAACAAATGAGGCTGACATCTTAGTGACCCAGATTTCCTGTTTGTGGACCTATTCCCAAGAGGTGCTCTAGTGGTGCAGTGGTGAGAGCACTCGGCTGCTCGCACAGCGGTCAGCTGTCAGAACCTACCAGTTGCTTCAGGAAGAAAGATGTGGCTGTCTGCTTCCATGAAGACTGGAGGCCTCAGAAAGCCTGCGGGGCTTTGACGCTGTCCTACAGGGCCACTGTGAGCGGGAACTGACCCCACAGTGGTGGGTCAGATTATCGGGAACAAGAGGTGGACCTTAGCTTTGCAGCCTCTGCACAGGGCCAAGAAAGTCTGACATTCAAGGAAGATGACTTGAGGAAACGGCCATTGGAGAAAATAGAAGGGGACAGCAGTTCCAGCTGATCAACAGTGTCCCAGTTCCCTAGAGTTATAGTGTGTGTGCATGACTAACAGATGTTAAACACGCATGTATGTATTTGTCTATAAGGCAGGTCATGTACAAGTGCTATGGTGTTATGTCATTAATTACCTGTCACTCGTGGCTGTTCAGTCAATTCCAACTCGTAGCGACCCTGCAGGACAGACTAGAACCGTCCTGTAGGGTTTCAGAGGAGAACCTGGTAGATTAGAACTGGTAACCTTTTGGTTAGAGACAAATTGTTAACCACTACACCAGAATTTCCATAAAATGCTTATGCGTGTACATTTAAAAAGGTTTACGTTAATGACAAAAACAAAAATTGACTCTGCTACAGATTAAAACGTTGTCGTTTTCTGTCTTCTAGTACCCGAGTCTCAAACGTGAAGTCAGATACTGCGTCTGTTCCGTTTGTGTTGGCCCTCCTGGCTCCAGCCAGCTCCCTGCATCCCACTCCAGCCCCTAATATCCCATCCCCAGAGACAAGCACTCAAACCTCTCTACCTGCAGACCAGCAGGGGCTTCCGGTGTCATTTCTAGGCTAGGGCATTTCCTCTCTCCCTCTAACCCTTCATGTCCAGATACTCAAAGGCTGAGTTCCCTTGTGCTTTATAAGGGCATTCGATTCCCGTGCAGGCTCTGCCTGTCCCCTGCACAACGGTCAGACCTCCTAGCCAAGAGCGTGAGAAGTCCAGGACAGGGCTCAAAGCAGTAGGGAGGGACGAAAGGACACAGCGTCTTCTCTGGCCCCTGGCATCTGGGAGTCTTGAGGCTGAGAGATGTGGTGGCCAGAGAGGACAGCAGAGAAGCCAGCAGGCCTGGTTTGTTGAGATGACAACACACCCCAATCTGGCCCGACAAGCCCTGAGCCCCCAGAACCTGCATTCACAGTTCATCCTCTGCAGGCAAGTAGGGGTCAAGGACAAGGCATTGACGGCAGGCTCTGACCCTGTCCTCTGAGCCACCCTTGGAAGATTGCTTTCAAAGGTGCCAATGTCCCAGTAACCTGTGAGTCTTATTTAAAATTTAAAATGAAATGATTTTATTCTTCAATGAGAAATGGAAGGTATTTAAAAACCTAGAAAAGAAATGTTATTCAGTATCACCGACTTGGCTGTGACTGAGAGTGACCCGCTGTAAAGCAGAAACTGCAACCGGGCCTGCACCACCCCTCGACATCACTGTGTTGGAATCCATTGCTGTAGCCGCTTTGTCAATATATCTTTCTGGGGTCTTCTTCTCTCTCTCTCTGACCCTCTAAAAACTGAGAAAACAAAAGTAAGTAACTGTAATTAAACCCTGCCTTTATAATGACATAAGTTTTTGTAGCTCGACATAAGGTTTACTGGAGATAGTGAACTAGACAGGCGAGCCAAGGCCTCCGACTCAGTCTGTACTTGCCTGGTTCACGGCCTCACACCTCAGGCCTGCCTGTTTCCTTCCGGATGGAAACTGAGGTTTTTTCTTCCACAGGGCTGGGAACGAAGTGACTTGGCCTGAATTCTGGCTTATTTTGCCCGGGTGTGGCAGGTCCCTGCACCATGCCAGGTTGGTGCTGCCCGCTAATTCAGAGAACCAGCCGTCTACAACTACCTTCACATTTCTTCACGGTGAGCGACGCTCTTAGGGTCCTGTGGGAGGGCCGGGGCGTCCCTGCTTCCAGCTGTTGCTGAGGGCTGCAGCCCTCCCTGCCGCCAGCTGCGCTCTCACCTCATTTGTTTCGCGCTCCGTCTTTCATGCTCTCCAACTCCAACCCGTCTCAGTGCTGGCCTTTGTTCACAGTTGGCCTTTCCACTTGAACCCTACATTGTCCCAGCCCGGAGTTTGGCCCGGCCACGTTTTAGTACCACTGATATCACTGTTTCTTGAGACTGGCCTTCTCCAGCCCAGAGACAGCTTAGCTCCCGAGACAGGCCTAGCTGGCGCCTTTGGCTCTGTGTGCTCTCTGCGTCTTACATGATGACAGACCGTTACTGGTGTTCAGCGCAGCCGTGACAGAGGTCAGTGATCTACCCACGTACCTTCTCTTTAGGAGTGGTCCCATGACCCACTTCTGCCCAGTGAGAGTTGACTGGACGCCTCCAAGTGGGACTCACAAAACAGCTTTTGGACAAGGAAGGACTGCACTGATGTGCCTCTTTAGCCCCACGTGTTTTGCCATCTACCTCTTGATACTTGCACGTAAAACCTAGAGACCGAATGAAGCAGCTGTTTTTGGACCATGAAGAGAAAGCTCCTGTTGAGGTGGTGGGACAGGATAGAAAGCAGAAACGGTCTTTGAGGACATCTGTGGACTCGAACACATCGTCATTCTTGTTCGGAGCCACTGAGTCAGATTTCCAGCTTCTAGCGCCCCCATGAGACAGAGTGGCACTACCCCCTGGGGTTTTCTGGCAGCCCTGGTGGCGTGGTGTTAAGAGGGCAGATGCTAACCGAAAGGTCAGCAGTCTGAACACAGCAGATACGCCTTGGAAACTCTGTGGAGCTGCTGTTAGTTGGAATCAACTCAACAGCAACAGGTGTAGGTTAATCGTTCCAGCAGCAGGTTGCCGGATCTCTCTCCCAAGGAGTCGCTGGGGGCGTTCGGACCACCAGTCTGTCTCTTTGGCAGCTGAGCACTTAACTGTGGTCCCACCGGGGGTCCTGGACTCTGCTCCAGTCAGGAGGGTGAAAGGCCTCGTAGGTTTTGAAGCTACTCGGTGTAAGGTTTTCACTTGCATGCAGCCGAACCATCTCTTACACACTCTCACAGCTCTGTGTTATTTCCTCACTGGTCATTTATTATAGCTGGAATTAAATACTAATGTGTGGCTTCATTGAATTGGTTGTTTAACATTAGTCTCTCCGTCTGTGTTATGAACTCAGTGAGGTCAGGGACCTTAGCCTTCCTTCTTCACTGCTAGATGTCTAACTCTCAGTAACAGTGCCAGACACAGAGAAGAAATGACAACTATGGAATGAATAAATGAGTGAATAAATGAGTGGATTGCAAAGGCTGCTGGGAAGTCCATAGACACAACAACTGGTGAGCTTCCTCCAAGGCTCAGGCTCTTTGTTCCTTTTTCTTTTAAGGGTCCATTGGATATATAAGTACAAATAGCTGGATATGAGTACCTGACATTCTCTCACTGAACTTGAAAACCCCAAACCGTGACTAAAATGTAGATACTTATACAAGCAAACAAACGAGTTGAGTCATTAATAACTGGTTGCCATCAAGTTGATCCAGACTCATGGTGTCCTTCAAGGAATAGAGTAGCAGGGGCAGGGTCTGAGATCCCCCCAGGATTTCAGAGGACACTGAGGTCAACTGGCATAACCAAGATTATTGCATCCCACTTTGGTGACTGAAATCTGGGATCTTAAAAGCTACCAAGCAGACATCTAATAAGCATTAAGTGGTCCGAAGCCATCTGTAGCAAAGAAGGATGAATAACACCAAAGACGTAAGGATAATATGAGCCTAAGAAGCATAAAGGGCCACACAAACCAAAGCCGACATCAGCATGAGACCGGAAGACCTAGACGGTGCCCTGCTACCACCAATGACGGCCCTGACAGGGAATTTAACAGACAGTCCCTGATGGAGCAAAAAATAAGTGGAATGCAGAACTTGACTTCTAGTAAAAAGACCAAATTTAATGGTCTGACAGACTGGACACCCCCATAAGACATGGCTCCTGTCATGGACTAAATAGTGTGTCCCCAAAAGTATATGTAGCCAAGTGGCTGGGCCATGATTCCCAATATTTTATGACTGTCCTCCATCTGTGATTTTCCTGCGTTGTATGTTAGAGGATCAGGGTGGGACTGTAGAGCCCCTCATAGGATCACCTCCCTGCTCTGCTGTAAAGGGAGTTTCCCTGGAGTATGGCTTGCCCCTTAATTCTTTCATCCTACAAGAGGTAAAAGGAAACAGAAGCAAGCAAGCAATTGGGAACTTCACACCGTCAAGAAAACAGCACCGGGAGAAGAGTGCATCCTTCAGACCTGAGGTTCCTGTGCCAAAGGTTCCCTGGACAAAGACTGATGATGCAATACTGGACTTTCCTCCAGAACTGACAAGGGTGAAAGACTTGCCCTCGAGTGGACATTCACATTTTTGTGCGACAAGCCACACTGAACTGTAAATTTTCATTTTAAGCACAGACAGACAGAAAAGCTCAAATTGGTTTCTCAGTAATTTATCTGTAACTTGCTCATCAGCACCTGAGGGTACTAGGGTCTGCACACCTGATAAATGGGAATGGGGACAGGAGGTAAGCTGGAGACAGGCAGGATAGGAAGGGATGACAGGTCATAGAGTGGGGCATTGGAATATACTCCCGGCACAGTGCTCGTCATGGCCATAAACACAGAAGCCTCCTTGCTTCTCTCAGGACAGCATTCCAAGGGCCGTGCCGCGCCTTACACCCAAATCTCTGTGAAGTTCGCATGGCCGCCAGGAGTGCTGTCTGTTTTTTAGTAACAGAAACTCAGCTTTATATTTTCATTACAAACTGAAACAGTACAGGAATCCAGAGTTGTGTCTGGAAGTGTTGGTGGACTTGACAAGCTTCTTTTTGCTTCAATTGCCATCCACGGAAAAAGAGAGGGCTGCCAGACACCTCCCGCCATCTGACTGGATGTGTGTCTGCGACAGTGAACATGTCATTCTTGGTGGAGTGGACAAGAGAGTGCTCCTCAGAGCGAGGAGGTCATCACTGCCTTTGCTTGCCGTGGACATGTCACAGGGAAGACTGACAGCTCGAGAAAGACTCCATGCTTAGGGAAGCGGAGGGTCAGAGCAAACGAGGGACAGCCTCTGTGAGACGCAGTGGCAGCCATGGGGGACTCAAATGTGCTGGCGAGCGTGAGGACAGTGCCGGGTCAGGTAGCGTTGCATCCTGTCACGTGTCTGGGGGCCGTGAGACAACAGCGACAGCAACAGTCGGTGTGGCGGGAAAGTACAAGTAATCAAGCGGTGTCCTCAGGGGGATGCTTAGACACTGTTTTCACTAACAGAAGAAAAGAACAAAATCAATTATCACAAAGTTAATCCTTAGCCACTCTGCAAAGAAACAGGGTGCTGATTGAATTTCCTTTAAAACACATGCCACTGAGAAAACACGTGATAGGAAGCAGACTGAAGAGTGACAAGGAACGTGTGCAGACTGTCTCCTCCTTTAGTGCTAAGTTACATTTTGGGACATTCGAAGGACGGGAAGAGTCAGGAGTATTTTTACCCAGTGGCTACTGAGTGCCAACCAAGTGAACAATGGATCCGAAGGGTGACAGGCAGCACGTCACCCTTCGGTAGGCGTCACCCAGGAGTCAAAGGGCAGAAAATGCCTGCTGTTTGGCTCCATAGATTCACTCAAGTACTTTCTTTGGACTATAATAAATGAAGACTCTTAATTTAAAGATAATTAAAATAAAATGACATGCTGCTGCGTTTTAATTTTCTTTTGTTAATGGAAGGAATTCCACTGACGTTCCTCATCTCCCGACTAGCCGTAGCACGTCCTCCGCGTGTGAACGGCGCCCGCGACTCCCACAAGGCGAGCAGGGACGGAGGCCTCGCTCACAGTTGCCGTCCACTAGCCGACGGACGGGCTCAGACAGGACCACGTAGCTGTGGCATTTCTCTGTTTTTTTAGAGGAAAATGAACAATGTGGATTGGTTGAGGAAAGAGATTAAAAATGTACCGAAAGACAAATCAAGGCCAAATGAAAATATGATAAACATTTATCCTTTGTACGGAAAGACAAACTTGATAGTTTCCAGAAAGAAAAGTGCAGCTCAAAACCCCAGCCCTGGCGAGCGCAGTAGGCGTCTGGGGTTACCAAGCGGGAAACTCTTGGGAAACTGTCCTGAGCCGTGGCCCAAACGTGTGCAGAGGGTGCCAGCAAACGGCCTCAGGGCCTGACCAGCAGGCGGGCGGCCGCGTTCTCATCCCAGAAAGACGAGAGA
Source organism: Heterohyrax brucei (assembly GCA_028571685.1). NCBI lineage: Eukaryota > Metazoa > Chordata > Mammalia > Hyracoidea > Procaviidae > Heterohyrax > Heterohyrax brucei. The sequence continues at coordinate 83,274,281 of CM053160.1, forward strand.
AGAAAGGTTTTCCTAAAGGTTGCCCACATAACAGCGCTTCTGTCTCATGGGCCTGACTGGGCACAGCTTACGTTGACTTCAAAGGAAGACCACCGCAGCTGTCAGCAATAGTGACTGATGGGTCCTTGGCGTGTTAGCAGTTGACAAAGTGCCTTCGTATGCATGGCACCGTCTTAGGCCTATTGCAGAGGCATTGCAGGTACACAGTGATTTGAAAAGTCTAACTCAGGACAGTCTGATCTAAGAAGTACATTTTGTTTTTAGCAGACACCCCAGTGACAGATTGATAATGAATGTATTGCAAGCTTCTAATTCTAGCAAGAGAGCAGAGGCCCACCTGTTGTCCATCACACTAGGTTGAGCTATCCGCGTGCGACAGAAGGGCATTCTCCACCTTCAAGAAACGTACTGTCTTTAGCACTGTCTCCGACTTCTCCTCGGGTCTACAGCTGTTGCAGAGGGAAACAGGTGGAGCGGCCTGGATTTAATCTTCATTTGTCTTCCAGGAGAGATTCTGCCTATTGCAATCAGCGTGGTTAATAACTGAATACCAGTGAGGAGCCAGGGCGGCTGTCCCCAGGCAGGAGGATAGCCTAGGCAGCTTCTCTTCTTGTCCCTTCCTCCTCCTCCTCCTCTCCAAAGAGTCACAAGCAACTAAAAAGACTATGTCATAAGGTTGGGCAAAACTCTCCAACAGGGAAGTGGGGCAGAGCTAGCAGACTTCCTGGGTTTGTCTATCGGCTGTTCCCCGGGTTTGGAGCTCCCGTTGGTCACTCTCTGGAAAGTAATGTCTCGGGACTTTCTGTCTGCCTTCGTCGCAGCACATAACGAGCTGAAGTCACATAGTTTGTTTACAGGTCTGTCTCTTCCTTCTCCTGTGACCTGTAAGATGAGGCACTCTTCACCACAGAGTTAATGTCGCCTAGAGCCTGCCTTCCCTTCCCCAGCTCACTCCCCTTGTCCCCAAACCTGCAAGTGTCTGCACTTGTCTGGCACTTCTTGGCAACAGAAAAGCCTTTTCTTGTGCATCAAGTAAGGGAACGATTTGTACTCCGAATCAACACATTAAATAGGACAGTTTCCAAGTAGAAGATCAAGAACAACCCTGTCACATTCTTCTCCCCGGGTATTAGAATATCTCAACATCAAAGTTACAAAAGACAGAAACTGGTACTAAAACCACATGGACCATTTCCAGGGCATATGAGTGTGTGTTTTCTCTGCCAGTCTGATGTCATCTTGAGTCAAATTTTCCAGGAGCATCTTCCTGAAGGAAATGAAATACTGGTATTTAAAATACCAGTGGCCTAACTTCCAGCTTCCTAGCACGCCTCCACCGTACCACAAACTGACAGGCGGATGGTGACATGGTCACATTACTCCTTCTAAGATGCTTTCATTTAAACAACTGGGAGGCCAATATTTCACTGGTGAAGAAGAAGCGGCCTGTTCTTCCCCAGCTGTGATTTTGGTGCCGCTGGCCTAGGGATAAACTAGGAACACACAGCGGATTCCCAGCGGGAGCCCCTCGGCGGCTCTTCACAGGGAAGACTGGACAATTCTCAACCTAGTTGATAAAGCGAGCAGAAAGCCACTGGGTTAGAGGTGGCCGTGTGGTTGGAGACATGTAACCAGATCCAAGGGGCCCATAAAAAGTTGTTGCCATGCAGTCATTTCTGACCCAGGGTGACCCTCGTGTGACCAGAGGGTCCTCAGTGGCTGATTTTCATGGAAATACCTCAGGTTCACAGCTGATCTCATTAACCAGACACCCCCTGAGGGGTCTGGGGCTTGAGTCACCCACAGGGCCTGATGGACCCACGAAACGGTCTGTGTATACCGTCTTCAGGGGCCTTTGTGGCCATTAGAGGAGAAGGGGATGCTGAGGGAAAACCCTGGTCCCGCCACCACCGGAAAGGCTCTTCTACAAATCAGTAGTCATTCACAAAGCCTGAGTTTCAGATTCAAATACAGTTTGTTTTGTTTAAAATAAATGAACAAAGTAGCCAAATAAAATTCTAAGTTTCTTGTAATAAACCCCACTGCCATACAATTGATTCCCAAACACAGCGACCCCACAGGACAGAGTAGAACTGCTCCATAGTATCTCCAGGAGACGGCTGGGCGAGTCAAACTGTACACCTTCTGATTAGCAGATCCCACACTCCACCACTGTGCCACTGGAGTCTGCTCCTTGTAATCGTGTATGTTTGCATGGACAATATACTTTTTTTTTTTTTTTTAATTTTTTGAGATGTGAATCCACAAATTGCTCTGCTTGAAACAAACCCATTAGTAAAACAATTATAGATAAAGCCCTCTGTCTTTGATAAGATGGTTCTGGCATTTAATTTCGAATCCCCTCAGCAGAGATCAGAATGCTTTGTTTCTTCAAATTTGTCTAACTCCTATTCATCCCTAGGGAATGCTAATGACTATATTTGTATATGTCAATTTGCCTCCTGCTGAAGATTGTCTTCTAATCCCCTTTAAAAACTCTTTTATTCTAATGAAGCTCTGGAGGACTTCATCGTCTGAGCAGAGGTGTTCTTGTGTGGATTTTCCCGTTCAGGGTGAAATGTCAGCAGACAGCAGCCTGATGGCTTCCCTGGTACAGATTCACCTGGAAATGATGAAAAGCATCCATCTGATGCCCCAAAGGCATTGACAGGTGCTCTGGAAGCATCCTCCCCGACAGTTCACCTTTGTTCCTCTCTGAAGATAAGGCCCATGGTTCTCGTCTAGGCCTCCAATGGTGTAGGCATGGTAGCCGATGCCTGCCAGACACACGCTTGTCCGCTGGTGCCCACCTCTCCTCCCTCACTCTGTAGGCTAACGTGTAGTCATTTTGAATCTTAACCAACGTGAAGGACGTGAAACACCAAACAGAAATCGTAAAACTTCCTTATAACTCGACGACTTTTATTATCAGGTGTCTTGTGTAACTGTGATACTGTTGTTGTTGTCCCATGACTGCTGACCGTGTGAGCTTCGGGTTCAAGGTCACCTTGGTAACCCACGTGGGAGACAAGAAAAATATATAACACACTTGCTGTTTCCAAGGAGTTTAAAATAAGTTTGGGGAAATCCAACACTGATAGTAAGTTAAAATAACAACAGATGGTTGGCACTAACTGAAAGGTTGTAGACACTATTAGATAATAGCCACCATTACCTGTACTTTATAGACAGGGAAATGAAGGCTCAGGAGGTGAAACAGCCTGAGCACCTGGTGGGACAGCCAGCTGGAGCCAGCCACCACTGGTCCCCAGCTGTTTTTATTGCACCAGATTGCAGTGACTTGGAAAGCACTGAGTGCGGTCGGAGTGATTCAGCTCATTGGCTGATGTGTTTAGACATTTTCATCTCACAACAACAGCCGCATAAAGCTGAGCCTGAAGACGGAGGAAGAACTCAGGCAGTGGAAGTGTGGAGAATATTCCAGGGAACAGAATGGCAGGAAGAAAACCACGGAGAAGGAAAAGGGAAGATAGATGGGGAAAAGTTCAATTCATTGGTTTTGACTGGACCACAGGTCATATCGTGTCCAAAATCAGAGTTAAATGGCATCTTGAGGGGAGAAAACCATGGTCTTGGAGCTCAGGCAGAGGGCCACTTGTCTAGTGAGCAGTGGAGCTCCGCTGGTGACTTTTTGCTTAGCTCTGTCATCTGCTGAAATCTGTGTGATAGGGGCATTCCTGTTGTCACATGACAGCGCCATGTGAATGGAACTGAGGCAGAACGACTTGGAGACGAAAAGAATAGTGCAAATGTCTGGGAAAAATACAGGTGTGTTTCCCTGTCGAGGGCCGGGGCAGCGGGAGGCAGATGGATGGATGGAAGAGCTGTTTCAAAAGCAGAATCCAAACGGGGAAGAGATGACAGACAGAGCGACGAGTTCCAACATTGGGAATGCAGGAGAGCCTGGCTAACACTGATTCTGACGTTTCAAGCCTGGCTCCGGGAAAAGCAGCGTTACCGTCAGCAGAAGTGTAGAAGATAGGAGCAAGAAAGGAGGGAGTGATTTCCATTCCGGGAAGACTGAACTTGAGCTTCCACGTAAGCATACGAAACAGGCATTCGGAATTGGAAAGGAGAGCCCTGGAAAAGTTCAGGGGTAAGTGTCCGAGCAGGCTGGAGGCCCAAGGCACCCTGTGAGAAGGTTCAGGGCCAGAGAACAGGTGATGGGAGCTAGAGAGGAACGAGGCTGCGGGGTCACTTAGTGATAATACAGATGTGTTGAGCCGGGGGGCAGGGGGTGGAGTACAGTGGAGATATCTGAATAAAGTAGAAGAACCTCCCAGAAGAAAAAAGCAGTAAGACTGTACAATTCTTTAGGAAAAAAACAAAGGCATGACTGGATTAATGGTTGGTAATTTAAAATCAGGATGGGGTTAGAAGATGAATTATATGAAACTGAGGCAGCGAGACTTAAACCCTCTTTGAAGAATACCTGGGAAAGATAAGGTAAGAGATACGGACAGGAGAAAGGCTACGTGACAGCTGGGCAAGTGGTACGACTCAAGGATGATTCTTTATAGTACATGGAAGACCCCAGTTTAAACCCAAAAATTAAATTCCCTGCCTCTGAGTCGATTCAAACTCACAGAGACCCTGTAGGACCGAGTAGAACTGCCCCATAGCTTTTCAAAGGCTATAGTCTTTACGAAGCAAGCCGCCACATCTTTGACCCATGACACAGATGGTGGCTTCGCACTACCAGCTTTTCAGTTCACAGGGAGCACTTAACCACTTCCTGAGTGCACAGCATGGGGACGGATTCAAACTCCCAGTTTTGTGGTTAGCAGCTGAGCATTTGGCCACTGTACCACTATGGCTTCTTACGGCAGCAAACCAAGGCACGAGACCAAAGTCAACTCACAGTGAAGGTGAAGGGCAAAGCAGAACTGCCCCCAGAGGGTTTCCAAGGAGTGCCTAGCGGATTCCAACTGCTGACCTTTTGGTTAGCAGCCAAACTCTTGATCACTTCAGTGCCAGGGCTTTATTGAAACAGAGGCCCCAAATACTAAGCAGCTTAAAGAACGCAGAAGTTCATTTCTTCTTCACCTCACGGTGGGGTGAGTGTCCCTTATAGAGGACAGTTCTCTCCACTCAGCCTTTCAGGGTCCCAGGGTGACAAGAGCTCTAACAAGTAGCTCTCAGGGCAAGACTGAGCTTCGTAAATTACCAGGGGACGAAAATTCACTCTTCAGAGTCTTCTGCACCCCGTACTGGTCAGCAGCATCTGCGGTCTTAAGAGCTAGCAAGCTGCCGTCTAAGGGACACCAATAGGTCCCAACCCACCTGGAACAGATGATGACCCAGAGCAGCAGAGACACGAGGAAAAAGGAGCCCAGGGGACAGAAGGACCCATATAAGGGGGAGGCGACATCAGCATGAGACCAGAAGAACCAGATGGTGCCAGCCTCCACCAAAGGCAGCCGTGACGGGACACTCAGTGTAGAGTCCCTGACATAGCATGAGAAAAAGAGGGGTGCAGCTCAAGAACTCAACTAAACAACCAGAATTGACAGTCCCACAGCCTGGAGGATCCCCTGGGAACGTGACCCCTAGTCTTGCTGCTGGCCCTGACCAGAAACCAGTACTCAGGTCAACTCTTCAGACAAGAATGGACTGCACTCGGGGACACAGCGTGAGCATGTAGTGTGTATACTTTATGATTTTATACATTTATACGAGGCTGTCCTACTGGTTTCTTTCTAGAGGGGAGAGGAGAGGCTGGAGAGGTTGGAGAAGAGAGGACAGGTATTCACTGAGAAGCAAAGACTGAAGAGGAGGAGTGTGCTGTCACAGGGTGAGGAGAGGAGATGAAGTTGCAGATAGGCGGGCATGCAAAACTGATTTGGGTTGTATACTTTCACTTAATCATGATTTTAAAAAAATTCCCTCTTCAGAAAGTTAGGAGGCGGTGACTTCATCACTCTTGTTTGCCTTCTTTGATGCATCCTGTGAACACTTTTCAGGGCTAAGGACCTAGAAAACACGGTTCCTGGTGGACAGTTCTATCTCAGCTACAGTCCTATTTCAATGCAAAAAGAGGAAAACAGATGTCAGGGACAAAACCAGCTTTGCCACAGGCATCTTCAAACAGAAACACTTCATGTGCCTGGGGCTTCAGACTGCACGCTTCTGTGTGTGAGATTAAAGAGAAGGCTGTGAACTTGAGGAAATCTCGCCAACTTGTAAGGACACGAACCGGAAACAACGTTAAATGACGAATTTAATTCCAACTGTCTGAAGTGTAGAGAACTCCTCCCCTACTTTGAAAGGACAGATAAAAACCCAATAGATCATAGATGCTTGTTAATTATTTACGTAAGGAACCCTTACTGTCCCTCACTTGTGTGATCAGAATCTTTCGTGGGTGCAATTAATTAGAAAGGAGATCAAAGCCATGTGTCCTTTTGATGTCCTATTTATATAATTTATTTCTGTTGGACAAAAATAATCATAATGTCATGTGCCACGTGAATATACCAAACTTGGTTCCAGCATTGTTTTGAATTTCTGAGTCTTTTCTCACAACCTCGTGGCGAATCTCTGAGTCTTTTCTCACAAGCTCGTGGCGTCTGTAACTCTGTAACCCCTCCTCCCCCCAGCTCATTTGTCCTTCGCTGGTGTAGCTTTTCTGGGCTTCCCGAGGTTCCCTGACAGCTCGTAGAATCTGAGTTCTTCCTTGCGGTCAATGGCACCATTCAGGATTTGGCTGAGCCCTATTGCTGACCTACTTCAGTTATAATCCTAACGAATATTACCTATATTCAATGCCTGTATCTTATTTTTGAGATCAAAATGAGACTACACTTTTAAAAACCTAGTTTAGACATATTACTAGATAAGTGGTAAACCAGTCATTGCTAATTTAAACAATGACCATCAATAACCAACCAGATGATCTGAAAATAACTAGTTGTGTGTTATCAACAAAACTTTGCTTTACTAAGTCTGCATAAAATTGATTTTGGGCCTGAACGCCAATCTTCTCATCTGAGCTAAGTCTTCTGTACTTTCTGGGCCGCTGGTGTCTCTTCCCTGTCAAATGGAAACAGTGTCTGCTCACACAGCTTTGTCAGGCACTAAGAAGTGAAGGGAAAAAGATCAAGGTACTTTAAAAAGCAAAATCATAGCTGTCAGTATTTTCATTCTTCAGCATGATTTTATTGATAGAGCCAAAGAGTTGAGTCATTTGTTTTGCTCAAAGATAGAGGAAAAAATTTCAAGATTTAACAAAAACAAAAAAGATAAAATTTCCTGAAAAATATCTCCAATTTTATTTGAGCCTTTTAGAAAAAAAAAAATTAAAGATTAGATGAAATTTTAAATTCTTCTCTAAAGCCACCGATAGCTGGTTTGGAACAGAATTCTGTTTAGACAAGAAGGCGAGCAGGTAGCTGCTGTCAGCTGCCGTCCAGTTGGCTGTGACTCGGCGAGACCCAGCGCAGCCCAAAGCACCTGATGACCATGAGCGCCTTGCAGTCCATCGCTGACGCCGTGCTGTCTCTGCCACCCAGAGAGCACTGCCCTGACCCGCACTAGTCTTCCACCGCACCACAGGCCAGGTCGTTCTCTAGCAGTCAGGCCCTCCTGTTGACACTTCCAAATGAAGCCAGTCGAAGTCTCTGGCACTATTCTGTAATCTGCAGGATTTTCATGTGCTGATTTTCTGAGGTAGACACCAGAACTTTCTTTCTAGTCCGTCTTAATCTAGAAGCACCACTGAAACCTGTCCACCACAGGTGATCCTGCTGGAATTAGAAAGGCCAATGGCGTGGCTTCCAGCATCACAGGAGTGTGCAAGCTGCCACAGTACAACACACTGACAGGCGGTGACAGGGGAGACGGTTAGCACCCGGTCACGGTGGTAGCTAGGTCTAGGCTGGCTGCTGTGACAAATGCAGCAGGCACAGTGGAACAGAATTGCCTTTCTCACACACGCAGCAGTCTGGCGGTGGCAGCCAGCCCGCTGAGCTTATCAACTCCTTCAGGGACTCCCATCGCTCCCGCCCGATTGCTCTGCTGTCCCTTAGGGGCAGCCCGTCTCAAACACTTTGCTCTCAGAATCCGGTTACACTTTGGAAATGACTTGAGATCCCAGAGAGCTTTTGCTGGTGTGTCTCATACCTAGGAGTGTTCGTCATATGCAAAATGAAAACTAACAAATGTTTGAAGTACTTGTTTAGTTCTTTATAAAATATCATTGTATTCATTTCTTATGTCTGCCATACCCAATAACCACAAACACAAAGACTTAAAACAACACAAATGTATTCTCCTACAGTGCTTGGCGGTCGGGAGTCTAAAAACAAGACGTGATAAGGCTACATGCATTCCTTCCGGGAGTCTCCGGGCAGCACAAAGAATTAAGCACTCACCCGCTATACTGGCAGTTCAAATCCAACCAGAGACGTGTTGGAGGACGGACCTGGTGATCTGTTTCAGAGAGGTCACAGACTTGAAAACCTTGGGGAAAAGTTCTCCTCTGCCCACGTGGGGTCACCAGCATGCTTGAGAGGAGCTAACAACAGCAGCCACCACCTTCTTTGGAGAAGCTTCAGAAAAAAAATCTATTCTCCTGCCTTTTCCAGCTTCTAGAGGCTCATGGCTTCTTCCTCCGTCTTCAGAGCACCCCGTTCCAACCTCTGGTTTCTATGTCACATCTCCTTTTTCTGCTTCTGATACTCTTCCTTCTCCCTTGTAAGGACCCTTGCAGGTACACTGGGCCAATGGAAAATACCAGAATAATCTTCCCAGCCTGTGATCCTAAACTTAAGCAAATTTCCTGGTGACCGTGTAGGATGGGGTAGAACTGCCCCCCAGGGTTCCCAAGGAGCAGCTGGTGGATTTGAACTGCCGACCTTTCAGTGAGGCGCTGAGCTCCTAACCACTGGGCCACCAGAACTGCCTTTTTCCATACCGGCTAGAAAGTTCACAGGTCCCAGAGGTTACCATGCAGACGTCCTGGAGGAAGGAATACTATTGGGTCTACCACAAACATGAATGAAGCCGTGAATGTAAACATAAAATAGATTTATTTGAAAAATCACTATTTCCAAACACACATACACACACACACACACACAAACACAAGTTTAATGAGAAGTGACATTACTTTGTGTTCTGTGAATCTCTTTAATGATGAAACTAAGGATTGGTTTGGTTTTTCAGTAGAAGACTTCCGGATTTTCATATCTGTTCCTGCATCTGGTCTGTTGTGACGTGTTGTCGTGGGGAAGGACACAAAGAGTGTCCATCCACATGCAGTCACGTAGTTAAAAAAGACAAAGCAGTATATGAGGCTTTGCCGATCATTGTGGGTATTCTTCAATTCTACATAAAAACTTGGCAAGCAGCAATTTCTTTTGTTAATATTTTATTGTGATTTGGGAGAAAACTCACATAGCAAACTAGGTTCCCACTTCACAATTTCTGTAGGTATTACTCAGTGGCACGGGTCCTGCTTTTCACAGTGGATCAGCACCCTCATTCTTTCCATCCTGGTTGCTCTGTTCCCCTGAAGCCAGCTTCCCTCAGCCCCTGACCTTCTCACCTTTGGTCTAGGGAAACGTTGACCGTTATGTCTCCCCGAGATGATAATTTAGAGGAGTAAGTGCTCCTGGGTGGATGCGTAACAGTTTTTTAAAGACTGATCATGGCATCAAACCTGAAACAATATCAAGGAACTTCTCATACTCAGATAGATGAAAATCTATTGGTCTAGCTTCCAGTTTTAATGAGTTTTCTAAACATGAATGATTTTGTAACTTTCTTACATTCATCATCCTGAAAATATTGGTTCACCAAGTTGTACAGATCTCTCCCTGCAAAAAATCACATGCATTAATGCCCCCTCCATCAGAAAAATCCTAAAATTTTGGGAAACTGTCAGTATCACAACAGCAAGTGTGAGTTTTCCAATGCTGATTTTCTCCTGAATGCTTGACTTTCATCTTCAGTGGCAAACACCGTCAGTCGTCCTCGGGAAGTGACCGACCTACAGTGGTCACTGACGGAAAAGCCCGCCAGACAACCTGAGTTAACAACCATAGTTTGCTTGTCAGTTGTTCCTGCAGGTAAAAATGGTGCCAGATTACAGGAAAAAAGTGAATAGTTCAGCTTCCTTCCCCACCCACCTCCAGAGCTTCTCCCTCAGACAATCAGGGACCGTCAGCACACAGGAGGACTGTCTGCCGTTTCTCCTTTCTTTACACAGACTGTTGGAAAGATGGTTTTATGGCTTTACCAGGGCCGTGTTTCAGGGCACCTGGCTTTTCGTCTTTCCCTGTAGTCTGTGGCAGTGATGTCCCCACTGACCGACTGGGAGACACTGTCTCGATCCCTGCTCAGGGGACAGCCATCTGGGCCACCACTGCATTTGCATCATGCCAGGTACCACCGCAGTGAAAACGTCGAACAACACTTTGCATTATTTTTGAGAGAGCTTTGACGTGTGGATCCCCTGAACGTCACTCCAGGACTTCCCAGGGGTTCCAGGGAGCACACACTGGGAACTGCTGCTCCACCTTCAGAAAGAAGGAACAGCCGTGAAAGGACTGTCTGTTTAAACAAGTGGCAGAGATCCGTGCATGTGACTTCCACCCGCTCCTCATGGGTGCCAACGTCTTTAGGTTACAGAGCTCACTCCCGTGAAGGCTGGAGACTGTGGACCCGGCAAAGTGTCCCTGGGTTCACCTGAGACTCTGTGAAAAGGAACGGGGAGGAGAACAACAAATCGTCAGGAACGAGGAACTGCTGAGACATTAATCCATAGCATCGCTTACGTTTCTAAGGATTTATTTTAGCACCTATGTATCTCTAAAGGAGCCCTGGTGGCATGGTACTTAAAGCAGTGGACTGCCAGCTGGATGGTTGGTGGCAGGAAGCCACCAGTAGCTCTGTGGGAGAAAAATGTGGCCGTCGGCTGCCACAGAGATTGACAGCCTCAGAAGCTCACTGGGATCACTATGAGCTGGAATCCACTCAACATCAGTGACTTTTCTTTCACGGATCTTTAAAAGGACTGTAGATTATGGAATTCACGTTAGCAGCTGGATTCTGCTTGCAGACTTCATTAAAATGGCTCAAATATGAGACTGTGGCTATATTAACACAAACGAGGCATTCTTCGCTCTAGAACTAGTTCTGAGTCAAGGTTCTAGAATGGGGAGCTGAAGGCAGGGATTACAGGTCACGTGTTAATTTTTTTTGTAGATGGAATCAATTTGAAGTAAACATTTTAGATAGTTTTTAACACCAAAATAAAAAGTCATTGCTGTCTAGCTGATTCCAACTCACGTATAGGATGGAGGAGAACCACCCTCTAGGGCTTCCAGGAGCAGCTGGCGGGTTTGAACCAGTGACCTTTCAGTTGGCAGCTGAGCACTTAACCGCTGCGTCACCAGGGCCCCAGTATCAATGGGTTTCTTCTACCTTATTCTTTGCTCATTTAAGAGAGGGCTCTACGCAAGAAGGGAAGCAGTTCAGGTCCTTTGTGCAAGGCTCAGAGGTTTCTTTGCTCAGTTTTCTCATTGGTAACATGACAACAAATGGTAACACCTCATAAAATTCTTGTGGTGGCACTGTGGTTAGGCACTCAGCTGCTAATCAGCAGGTCAGCCGTTCAAATCCACCAGGCGCTCCCTGGAAACTCTATGGAGCGGTTCTACTCTGTCCTGTAGGCTCTCTACAACTCAGAATCAACTCGATGGCTATTTAACTTCACCAACAACATGGTATAAATCACCAGGCAAATGCATACTTCTGCCGGGACGAAACCAAGGCTCAAACCATTGAAATACCTCTAGCTTTCTAGTTCTGCCATTACCATTCACCAGTTAGGGTCTCAAATATCCATAAATCACCAGGTAGATACTGGGAGACATTTCAAGGTCAATGTTTCCAGTACCACAGGGTAGATAGACCATTTGTCTGAATCCAGTGCCTTTGCTCTGCGCTGACACAGTTTAGCAGGCTTTTCTCCATCTAGATAAATGGATCTCTTCAGATCATGTCAGTGAAGCACGTCTTTCTCCTCACAGGGTTGGGGGGCTGCAAAAGCATGTGAGGAGGGAAAGACAGCCGTCAGTAAAGAAGGGAGACAAGAGGGGACCCCGCTGTGCCTGCTGTGCTGTGACATGGCCTCTCAGGGGGTAGACACCACTGTTCCTGACTACTGACTTACTAGGGACCTGTCTGCTTTTCAGCCTCTCTGCTGCCAGAGATTGGGCCTGGTGTGGCCTGACTTAACAGGTCCTATCATCTCCCAGGCAGTCGCTGGGGCTTTGGTTAATGTAAACAGAACGCGTATCCACCAGCTGTTCAATAATTTCCAAACGCTTCTCCAGGGACAAGGATGAATTTCTCTTCCACAGTTTGGTGACTGTCAGCATTGATCACGATACTCTGGACTCTTGGATTCTGGAGCAGAAGGAGAGCATTTCAGAAATTTGGGTGCAGGGATGTGAGGGTGTTTCCCAGGAGGAATCCCTTGGGGGGCAAAGAGCACAGAGATCATAAATGCAGGTCTGTCATCCCACTGGGTCAGGAGCCTTCCAGATGCAGGGAGAGCTCTGGACAGCCTCCTCAAGCCCTCCCCAGCCCAGGAAAAGGAAGAGGAAATCCCGAGAGGACACAGGCTGACCAGACGGTCATCCTGCAAAACAGCTGCTGCAGCTTGTCTGGTCTAGCCCCGACAGTCTGTGTGGTGAACTCCTAGGCCGTGGAGTTCTGTTGGACACCCAGGGACTCAGACAGGTCCTCACTAACAGGACAAATGCTGGGACAGTGTGCTGCCGAGGCCCTGGGCATACAGATGCGTAAGTGTGCTTAACTGCTAACAGGAAAACGGGCGGGGGGTGAGCCCCCCAGAGGTGCCTTAGAAAAAAGGCCTGGCAGTCCACTTGCCAAACACTGGCCGCCGGCAAGCTTGGGGAGGGCAGCTCCACCCCGACACACACAGTGTGGCTGGTGCGTTCACATCAGCCCAGCAGTGGCTGGTGACACGGGTGTTGTTTGCTTGGTTCTAGTGTGTGACATCGAAAAAAATCTGCCCCAGCTACATAAAAACTTGCAAAGGTATTCTGTTTTATTTCCAAGAGGAAAAAATATTCACCTTACAAAAAGGTAGAGAACAGCTGTTGCTGTTGTTAGGTGTTAAGTCTGTCTAGTTGGTTTCAACTCATAGATTCCCAGAGTACAAAAGAATGACACACTGCCAGTCCTGTGCCATCATGACGGTCACTGCTCTGCTGGAGCCCATGGTCACGGCCACCTCTTTGAGGGTCTCCTTCTTTCTCAATGACCCTCCGCTCTACCAAGCATACTGTCCTCCTCCAGAGAATGCCCCCTGGACCACCAGAAGAACAAACAAGTCTGTCCTAGAAGGACATCCGGACGGCTCCTCAGAAGGGAGGACAGGAAGACGCTCTCTTGTGCTTCGGAATCATTCTCAGGAGAGACCAGTGCCTGGACGATGAGAATGGCCGTCCCACATAGGATGGGATGGAACAAATCACAAACCACACAGAGACACCAGCAAGCACATTGTCTCACTTTGCATCCCTGGAGCACTGCACCCTGCTTTTCTTGCCTAATTTGAAGTTTAAGGCAGCACTGTAGAGAGGCCAGCCAGCCACAGACTTGGCATCTGCAGACATAGCTACTGCTGCAGCCACTGCCAAGAGTCCCTCTGGAACCCACGTGCCACCAGGCGAGCACGCCACAGGTCCCTAAAGCGACGGGCCCAAACCGAACACTCACCACTCACAGCTTCGGGCATTAGAATCTGAAAACAAAGTTGAGGCGCGCCAGTAATAACCAACGGAAACTTTGTAAAGGTCTGATTCACTTACACAAAGACCATTATTTATTACTTCACAGTTCAGTAAATAAAAATAAACCTAAGATCCAAGTGTGTGAAAGCAGAAATGTAAAGTGAAAGCATATTAGAAAAACATAATTTAGAAGGCTTTACTACTTCTTGTCTTTTCCCACAAAGTCTTAAAGGAATGTCCTATTTTACAACCCTGATAACCCTTCCAGTTAATTTCTCTTTTCTAGTGTCACCGAGTCACCTCCCACGTCATCTGAGAAACATCTCCAGACCACGTTCAGAATGGCAGCAAAATCAAGGGTTCTCCCCTTGGGCAGAGGTTCTGTAAGCTTTTCTCTTTTTCCCATTATTCACATTAAAAGGAACACTACTCAAATAGGAAACTGCAGACCGAGATTAGAAAACAATCTTGAACCGAAGGGACAAACACTGATTTGCGACAATCGTCTTGTTTCTCGGTGTCCGTTCATTCGCTTGTTTGTTTGCTGTGTTTCCCGGAACAGTTGCACTCTCTGGAAATCTGTCTCTAACTTTCTTCTCTTCTCTTTCTCACAGTGGTCATTTGTCTAATTAGGGATCAAAGGCTTATTTTGTTCGGCCCATTGCTGCAAAACTGTTGATACTCAGAAGCTTCCTCGTCAAAACTTATACAGACTGAGAAAACCACCTCCCTTTTACCATACCTGAAATGGAAGTCACATAGTTCACGTGAGATTCTCATTCCAATTACTACTTAAACCAACCGGTAATTATTTGGGATTTCAAACCTTTTGTCTTTTTTGAAACATTACAATCTGTAACTATGCTATGAAAATGTGCAAAGCAGTTGACTGTGGACTGCTTTAGGAGGCTGCTTCTTGGACTCTCAGACCACACCCACCCCCCAATTACCAACAAGGTTAGGTTCCAAAGACCTGGAGGTTATGTCATGATCAGTGTTAGGAAACAATGGAGGATGACCACACCAGTTCACCAAATGGAGGATGACGACATCATTGCACAACTGCTAATCCACCTAATTCCATAGCTGACAAGTTAAACAACATTGCGTAACTGCCATACCACTGAGAACAGGGTTCAGCCAAGGTGACACACAGCCTGAGCCATGACAGACAGTGCTACTCGCATCTCCTACCTCAGTGTTTGTCACTGCCACATGTATGCCACTGACACCAAGAATATCTGGATGGCAGGTGGTTCACAACCACCATAAACGTGCAGTGTCAGATAGTGAGACGGTGGGCAAGTGAGGAGCAGGGGGACTCCTAGAGAGGCACCACTGAGCCCAGGTGGGTTGACTCTGCCGCTCTTACACCTGCACTTGGAGAACAGTCTGTGACCCTTAACGCTGGCCATCACTATAATCATAACTCTTCGGATTAAAGCAGTAACGCCGTCCCGTCCTGTCCAGGCTCCAAGCTAGGGAGCTGGATAATCTGAGTCCAAATGCAGGCTCCTGCGCAGTGACAGGTGACAGCCGGTGATGCTGGGACCGTGGGTGGCATCGAGTGGCGCCCAGTGCCCCGCTCCCAGTCTGGGTGAAGCAGGCCTCCCCTCGTCCTCTGAGGCTCTAAATTTAAGCATGTGGTGATCCCAAGTGCACCTGCACATGGAAACTTTGTGTTTTTGACAAAAGACCTAAATGTCAAGGAATGACAATTTTTTTTTAAGGCAAATTTAGTCCTTGCCAATGATCTTTAGGTTTCATGCAACCTTCAGTGGCCTGCTGTGTGGCTGAGTCGTGCACACGCCCGGCTTGTTGCTCAGCCCACGAGAGACACAGCTTACAGCGCTTGCTCTTCAAGGTCTAGACCACATCTCTGCTGCCCGTTTGAGGTTCTCATGAGAAACATCACTCCAGGATGATATTTGTCCCACAGGCAGAATACACCAAACGTATTTTTTCCATTGAAACAAAATATTTATTTTATTAGTTTCACCTCATGACAAACCTGTGAAATCCACATTATTTAAATCCACAAGTAATGTTATCTAAGTCACCTTAATCTTTGAAATCTCACAACAATTTGTATCTTAAAACCCACCCTGAAACTCAAGGCTGCAAGAACGCAATTTTTCCTGTATCCATAGTACGGCTGTACCAGAAGGGTACACAGGCTTCTCGAGCCGGGGGGCACCGCAGGGGCCATGCTTTCCCTCTGTCCCACTCCGATTTTAGCATCTGTGCTGCCGAGGCGAGCGTGCATCAAACCTCTCCCACCACTTTCTTTGACGCACACCATATGCTTCATGAGTAATGATGTAGTGAGTCCCAATGGCTCATTTTTATTCACCCTTTTCTTTGTATTTTTCAGGCTTCAAAGGGCTTTCGTACAGGGCGAAGGTGAGACTGGCAACAAAGATGAGCCTGAATGACCCTATCACTTGATTTACAGTTTTGGTGAAAGTTTCTGCTTCACAGCTTTCAAGACTTGAACAAACCCCTGCTCACTTCCATCTGAATTCTGCATCCCACCTGTGACTGCTCCTTCATCTCAGGCGAGGCCTGTGTGCAGTTACTGAAATTAACACCCCTCGCTTACCAACCCCGCACCCCCTGCAGAGTGCGATGGCGCGAGTGGGTACCAGATTTCCCGGGCGGAGTGCGCAGAGCTGGCTCAGCGGTGCGCAGGTGTGTAAGGAACAGGTCAGTGAGTTGACAATAAAATCTATAGTCCAGACCCCTTGCTAAATATTTTGTCAAAGGACTTGGCTTTTAACAGCAAAAAAAGTTGAATAAAAACAGTCAGTAACGTGAGTCCTAGATACCTCAAGTCCTTTCTTATTTAAACCAAAAAAAAAATTATTAAGTGAAGTACTGAACTGAATCCAATTCAGATGGGTGCTGAAGCAGAGCCCACTTAGAAAATGTGATTCCGGCATTCGGGGCACACTAACTGTGGCATACTTGTCCTCCCATAGGTCACGTTCCAATTATTTGATGAGCCTTCTGAATCTCATTTCACTTCCCTGGTTTAGTTACTTTAATCTGTGGTTCCTAATAAGAGATGTATCCTGAACCCATGAATAGGATTAGATTAGCTCTTCTTCCAGGCCACATTGGCATCAGACCCCTGGTCGCTCATAGGTAGGATTATCTACAGGGACTGATGCTGGCACGCACCTGCCAGGTAGCTGTCACTGAACCAGGAAAAAGGCACAGAACATAATCTGATGTCTCCTTGGACCAGCTTAAGATTGTCCTGGGCTTCTGTGTGCATCCTTTCCTGATATGATGGCAGGGTATTAGTAGCCTTCCTCCAGGATTTTCACACAAAATAAACACATTCATTCACATGAAGCATTTAGACCCATGCCTGGTACCTGGGAAATGTTTAGCAAGTGTTAGTTAATGTTTGTTTAATATTACTGTTGTTTGTGCCTCGCATCACAAAATGACCATGAGAGAAGCAAATCAAGAAGCAGCTCACGGGTTCAAACCACCAGCCCTCTGGTGAGCGGCCATGCCGGTTACCAACGCGTCACTGGGGACCCCAAGACGGATCGATACGGAATCAGCAGGACAGGAGCAACAGGGAAGATTAGAGGGGACTCTCGGGCCGTGAGTTTATGTCTGTGAAGGAGGGAGGGCGCAGCAGAGGAGGTGAGAACGGCTATGCAGCTTAAAAAAGGTCATCGGTTTCACTCAATCACAAGAGAAAGAAGTCATCAGTGCCACTGAACTGTACACATGGAAACTGTCAACTTGCTGCCTGTTTGCTGTGTGTATTTTCAACAGCAGTCAAGAGGAAACAAATCATTACAAGCAGCCTGGTGTCTCTGCTGACACACCTCACTCCATCCCTGTGTTCACCATCCCTGAGTTCTGTCACCATCACCAAGCTGGGCAGACCTGTATGTGTATTGGGAAGAAACATTTCGTTAAAGACTAGTGTACATGCGAGAGTCTACAGAGCTCTCTACTGCATTGTCTTCTGTTGAAAGATTTTAAACAGACTCTCAGTGATGTGCAAATCTGATGCCACGCTCCAGAAACAATGTAAAAGTAAATATTTTTTCTACTCTGTTGCCTTTATTCCTACTCCTAACTATTTCTTCAGAATAGTACCAGGTAACAGTTAGGGTCATGATAAAATGAACCACGGGAATGTCTCCAGAGAAGCATTGGTCAGCGAGTAGTGGCTTCTTCACGCTCATCTTCCAGGGGCTTCAGCTCCAGGGCTGGGCTCAGACCAGGGCAACAGCGCAGCACACAGGCCAGTGTCTTCTGGACAAATTGGAGGTGGGTCCAGGCTTCTGGGTGCACCCCTTGCTGGTGGGTTAGTACCTTCCCTCTCTGGTTTTCATGAGGGTTAAATATGTCACCCACATGAAGGACTTAGCAAGTGCCAAAGGATGACAAAAACTGCTGGCCATCAGGTGGCTTGCAACTCGCGATAACCCTGTAGGACAGAATAGAGCTGCCCCCCGCGGGGTTTCTAAGGAGTGGCTGCTGTCTGCTGAGTGCAAACTGCCCCAACCTTTAGGCCAGCAGCCAAGTGCTTAACCACGGCCCTGCCAGAGCTCCAACCCCAACCCAAGCCCATTGCCGTGGAGTCACTGCCAACGCTAAGAGACCTGCAGGACTGAGTAGAACTGTCCCACGAGGTTCCCGAAGGGTAGCCCGTAGATTTGAACGGCTGACCTTTGGGTGAGCAGCCAAGCTCCTAATCACTGGACCACCGGGGCCCAGGGGTTCTTCAGACACAGAAAAACAAGGGTCTCGTCATGCTGTGTGCTCCCCAAGCCTCCCCAAAGGGGCTGAGGAACTTAAAACCCTGGCAGTGCGGCCCCTTTCTCTCTTCGAACACTGTGCCCACCTGCTGGCCTCATGTGCAAGCAGCTGGGCTCGGGCCACGTGTCAGCATTCCTAAGGGGGGATTTGTGAAATTCTGCTTTTGTGACAAGAAGTCTTCAGGGCTGTAATTACAGAGCAGAGAATTTCAACCCAAATATTATAACTTCTTTAAAAATATGCCCATCTGCTGGCCTTATGGACTCAATTGAGCCTGAGTCCTGAAAGCATCAGAAAAAATCATAAAACTTCATTATTATGGCAGTAAAGCTGTTTTTTTTTTTTTCACCGTAAGGGGTGGTGACGGGAAGGAGGTGCGGGAACTCCAGACATCGCCCAGCGCGAGTGGGAGACACGGCTGCGGCGGGCACAGCTGAGCTTCTGACCTGCTTTCTGCTTGCTTGTGGGGTTTCCCTCTGAAGTGGGTTATAGTTCTGGGGACTGTGGTCTCAGAGTCTACGGCCAGCAAGCCTCAGGCTTTGGTTGTTGCCCTCTGCCTGCCTTTCCCCTCTTTCACCCCATTCTTTTCCGGTTTTCCCCTAACTTGGAGACGCGACCTTATCTTCCTCATACACTGTAGGAATGCCAGTAAACCTCACCCCAGTGCTTCCTGAGGCCAAAGTGGAAGAAAGTTCCAATAAAGTGGCCAAAGTACAGAACCCAGCTACATGTGTGGGGGCCCCTTCAAAGTACAGAGCCCAGGCACGTGTGGGAGCGCCCCTCCAGCCCTAATCCCTGCATCTGGGCCTCTGTTGCTCCATTTTCATGATGCTGTCATGCTGGAGATGTTTACTGAGAGCCTGGTGCCTCGGACTAAGGACCTAAAACTGAATAAGAGACCATTTCTGCTCTAGTAATAAGCCATGTGACAGCTGAATAGATTCTCTCAACATAGGATGAAAATGCTAAAATTCAGGAGGGCTCTTAAACACTGTAGATGAGACAGCTACTTAACCTAAAGGAGTGACTCAGAGAGGGCTTTCTAGAAGAGGGTCCACCTGTGCCCAAGGCTAAGGACTCAGTTCACTAACAGGTGACCGAGAGGATATTCCAGGTCAAAGCAACAAACTGAGCGCATGGTGACAGCAAGCTGACGGCTGCTGAGAGTTTCTAGGGCATGAAATCTCAGCGGAGGTGCCAAGACAGAGCAGTGGCCAGGCTGGAGAGGCCTCACCTGAGCTTGGCTCAGACACCTGAAGCATTTGAAAACCGCACTGTAGGAACCCCTGCTGAGAATCTGCATTTCTGACAGGTTCCCAGGAGACAGCAATGCTGCTGGTAGGCGACCAGGTCTCCAAACCACTAAAAACAAAACAAAACAAACCCAGCGCCCTTGAGTCAATCCCGACTCATAGTGACCCCATAGGACAGGTAGAACTGCCACATAGGGTTTCCAAGGAGTATCTGGCAGATTTGAAATGCTGACCTTTCGGTTAGCAGATGTAGCACTTAACCACTGCACCACCAGGGTTTCCTGGGAATCACTGGTAGAGACAAACCCTTCACAGTCAAGTCCTTCCAACTCATAACAAACACGTGAACCCAGTGCTGTTGAATTGATTCCAACTCACAGTGATCCTATAGGTCAGAATAGACCTGTTCCATAGAGTTTCCAAGCAATGCCTGGAGGATTTGAACTGCTGACCTTTTGGTTAGCAGGCATAGCACTTAACTACTACACCACCAGGGTTTCCAGGTTACAACAACCCGTATAGGACCAGGGGATCAAACAAGAACAAACCAGTTAGAACCCTTAAAATGGCATTGGAAATCCTGGTGGCATAGGGGCCAAGGACTATGGCCTGTACCAAAGGCGGGGAGAGCTCGTCATTTAAATGTGTGCAGCTGGAAGCAATGTGAGGTGTGGATTTCAGAAAAAACATACTACAGACTGAAGATGAGTCAGGTGGTTGGCATTAGCCCAATGGACCAGAAAATAAAGAGTAGGAAATGAAATCTGGACCTACGGATGGTCGCCTGGATGCCAGAGCTGCAGGTGGGTTCCCTAAAATCACACCAGAAGTGAGATGATGCTGTTACTGGTACCCACAGCTGAGTCAGCCCCGACTCAGGCCTACCCCATGCACAGCAGAACCAAACGCTGCCTGGTCCTGAACCAGCACCCGGATTGGCGGCAGATCAGACCACTGTGGTCCACAGGGTCTTCACTGGGCAATTTTGAGAAGTAGAATGCCAGAGCATTCTTCCCAGCCTGTGTCTGAAAGCTCCGCTGTCCCCTGTTCGGTGTCGGAACAGCACACAGGCCTCTACGGGCCGACAAGGGACTGCTGCACATCAGGTGTGTTGGTCGAGAACCAGACCCATGTCTCAAACCTGCGTCTCCCACATGGAAGGCAGGAATTGTACCGAGGGGAAATGGCCCTGGGTGAGATGATGCCGTTGTCTAAATAACTTGACAGTGTGGATTGTGGTGCTCGCCTGTGTACTATGAGGTGAGCAGGGCTGAGCATGCTTCCTGTGTTCCGTATTTAAGGAGCTATGCACCCACGAAAGAGGAGCCCTGTCGGCTTGGGTTATGAACCAAAAGGTGGGCAACATGGAGCACCAGCCGCTCCACCAAAGAAAGACATGGCAGTCGGCTCCACGAAGATCTCAGCTTCAGAAACCCTTTGCGGGTGGTTCCACCTGCCCTGGAGGGTAGCTAGAAGCTGAAATTGTCTCAACAGCAACAGGTTTGGGGTTTAGAGACATGTGACCAGTAGAGATGTGTTTTCAGTTAAGAAAGAGGTTGGGAGACAGAAACGCAAACAGGGGTCCTACCTGCCTATAAACAACACTCTTGATCATGGGTGAAATGAATGTTGAGAAGAGAGGAAGGCAGCGAGCGCCGGTCCTCACACTTGGGGGGTACCCACAGAGACACGCAGCGTGGTCAGCATGCCGAAGGGTCTTCCCAGCAGCTGCCTCGTCACAGATCACGGTGTATGCACAACAGAGTGTTTATGGATTATTGTTATGAATTATGATAGTTCGAAGGCAATGACTGTTAAAATATTGAAGTATTTCTGTGTCAGATTGCTTGCAGCAGTGATTCTCAACCAGAGTGATTTTACTTTCTTCCCAAAGCAGACGCTCCATAGCACAGAGAAGAGCTCCTCACTGGGTTTCCCAGACATTCTCACTGAGTCTCAGGTGTCTCCATGGGCCAGGAAGCACACCCTTCACTGGTATTGTCATATGTCTTCTAATCCAGTCTACTGTTCGTCTGAAGAGTTGGCTTTAGGAATTATTTAGTTCTGGGCTAACAGAGAGTCCAAGGCCACACTCTTTGCAGAAGGTGACTGTCACCTTTCTCCAATAGAGCTGCTGGTACATTCAAACCACCAGCCTCTCATTTAGCAGCCAAGTGTTTTCACTACTGTCCCCCAGGCATCAGAACTGACTGGATGGCGATGTCCCAAGCAGACATTTGATGATATCGGGAGAAGTGCTTGTTGTCACACCTAGGGGGCAGGATGGGTTATGATGACATCATGATGGCTTGAAGGAAGCCGGAGATGCAGCTGAAAATCCTGCCATGCACAGGACAGTCCCCTACAGTGAAGGACTGCTAGTCTCAGCATGTCAGCAGGGCCAAGGTCTGAGCGACTGGAGGGTCCCCAGAAAACATGGCCCTGGGCTCTCTGTTAGCCCAAAACTAAACCACTCCCTAAGTCAACTCTTCAGAGATTAGACTGGAACACACAACATAAAGCAACACAAGCGAAAAGAGCGCTGCTTGGCTCCAGGAGATACCTGAGACTAAATAGGCAGCTCTTGCCTGGAGGCAAGTTGAGAAGGCAGTGGGGGACAGGAGCTGGTAGAAGGGACATAGGAAATACAGGGTGGAAGGGAGGAATGTGCTGTCACAGGGTGAGGAGAGAAACTATGGTCAGATAACAATGTACAACAAATTAACTTGAATTGTCAATGTTTGCTTAAAGCACAATAAAATGCGTGTGTGTGTGTGTGTGTGTGTGTGTGTGTGTGTTATGAACCCTGCGAGCCCCTCCTTGGTGCCCCACCTTATCACGATTCAGCAACTAAAGGGTGAAGATCTGCCCCAAAGGACACCTGCAGGACTTTGATCAGCTTTATGACCAGTGTCTGTTTTGATTGGCCAATGCCCTCAGCTTATCAGTTGTCAAATATTTGGAGTATTTGATAAATATTTATAAAATATGGTCCCTTTGGTCAATGAGTTTACCTGAATCATCTCAATGTTGATTTGGACTGAAATCACTTCCTTTAAGAAAAATAAAACCTTCAAGTAAATAATATGCCCCACCCAGAAAAATGAAGATTTGATATGCCAAGTGGTGTATAAGGTACTCAGTGATAGTACAAGAGAAAGAGAATAAAGTCATTGCTAACGTAAAGGAAAATCTGTAAAATCGGAGACATTGGAAAGGAAATGATCTGGGTTTATTTAGTTTATTCAAAAGTTTATTAAGATTTAAAAATCTAAACAATACTCAAGAAGAAATTTTTTAATATACCAACAAAAATCCAGGCACATTGTCATCAAGTCGAGTCCAAGGTGAAAGTAGCAAATTGTTTTTAAACAGTTGTCAAGACAATTATTTTTCACTCTTAAACTTTTAGGTAAGTTTTATTAAAAGTGAGGTTCTATTACTTCTCGATAAACTATAACTGTTTTTAAAGTTATAGGTTTGCTATGAGCCTGAATTGGCTTCAAAGCAGTGGTTTGATTCCGTTTTCTTGGGTCTGGTATGCCACAAACACTGAAAGAAGTGAAATACCCCAAGGAAATTACATAATAAAGAAACTCTGTTTCAGATACCTTGTTTATTTCAGAATATGTTCACAGGTTGACATGGTCGGTTACTAAAGATGAGCGTAGAATACGAGTCAGCCACCTAAGTGTTGCTTTCTGTTCAGTGCCACTGGGAATTAAACAACTAAGTTATGCTTATTAAAAGGCACTGCAAATTAGAAAAGCAGTTTTGTAAAGTCTTACCATTTTCCTGCCACACAATTTAGAATGCGGTAGCTTGCCTTTTAGTTTACCAGCCCTCAAAGTTCCCCTCTGTTTCTCCAGAACACTCAGAGCTGAAGACACAGCTCAGGTGAAAGGAGTTTCCCCAGAGGACGTCATTGGTAGCCAATGATTTTAGCGTTGTTAACTGCAGACTGCTCAGAAAATGTATAGATAAGTGCTTCCTGTAAGTACGCTTCTCTTTCTGTAACTCTTGTAAAAGCAGCCACAGTTTTTAGCAGTATCACTATCTAAGGAATATGAAGATTGTCTGTATGTTTACTCAAGAACGTCATGCAAGAACTGATGCAAAGATCAAATGAGGTAATTTCACCAAAATGCTTCAAAAAGTGTAAAGTGAAAAACAAGTGCCACTACTTTCCTCCTCACTGAGGAAACCAAATTTTTAGAAAGCACAAGATCTGGCTTGAAAAAGCAACAGAAACCAGATATTTATTGACCCTATGATAATACTAACATGACTTATCACCACCTGAAATCCTGCTGAATTGGCCTCGAATGGCTCGACCATTTATCTATTTCCACGTTCACTTTCCTGCAGTGTTTGCCGGCTGAGTACTGGCACCGGACATAAGCTGCTGTGTTCTACATGTGTGCTCCAGCACTTTGAACTTTCTTTGGGTGCCACGGAATGGATGGTAGAGCCAGAAGGCATTGTGTGTGGTCCGACTGGGCCAGGACCACAGTGCAAGATGGGCAATGGCTTCTGAAGGAGTCCTGGTAGCTCCGTGGTTAAAGCGCTCGGCTACCAACCCAAAGGTCAGTGGTTTGAACCCACTGGTCACTCGGAGAGAGAAAGTGGTCACGATCTGCTTCTGTAAAGATCATCCTTTGCTGTCAAGTAAATTCCAATTCACAGTGACCTGACAGGACAGCCAAGCGGCTGGTAGGGTCTCCAAGGAGCAGCTGGTGGATTTGAACTGCCGACCCTTTGGTTAGCAGACAAATCCTTAACTACTGTGCCACCACACCACTGCTCCACCTTAGAAACTGTGTGATGGTATACCATCAGCTCCAAGGATCACTGTGAATGGAGACGCGCTTGACAATGACCCGTTCAAAGGGCTCCAACCAGGTGCCTAGACGACAGCAGGCTCTGATCCCATCCAGGTAGTTGCTGAATCACGATAAGATTCAAATTCCTTTGGAATAAAGGGGTCTATGGCAGCTGCTCACAGAATACCGGTTAAACGAAAGCACCAACACCAGCGCCTAGTGTACCCTTCAAAACAATTGCGGAACTCTTTTTCTAGAATGGCCATCTGAGCTGTTGTAATATTACTTTTGATGTCCTGAATGTCACCAGAATGTCTCTCTTGCAATATTTCCTTTATCTTCAGGGGAAAAAAAATTCACTGGGGGCCAGATCAGATGAGCAGGGAGGGTGTTCCAGTACAGTTATTTGTTTACTGGCTAAAAACTCCCTCACAGACAACTAGACAATTAAGTTTGCAAACTTCCCACCGTGCCACCATGCACAGTTGCCATTCCAGAAAGAGTTCAAAAATGGCTTTGAAGGGTGGACTGTGTGCTCGCATGGGTGTATAGCTTCCCAAGGTCAGTGCTCAGAGGTGACCCCAGTGATACTCAGCAGTGAGGTGGGTAGCTCTTAGAAAATTAATTTCGTGGACTTGTCAGACAAAGAGGCGTCCTCCGGCAACTGCACCCTGGATTTGCCCTTGCAGCCTCCTAAACTGTGAGAAATGAAATTTGTTTGTTAAGGCCTCCTACTTGGGTTATTCCTGCCACGACAGCACTAAATAACTGAGGCAGAATTTGGTACTGGAAAAGTGGCGTGATTCTCTAACAGATACCTGAAATGTGGAAGAAGTTTTGGAATTGGGTAACCGGTAGAGGCTAGAAGAGTTTTGAGGAGCCTATCAATAGAAGGGAGACCCCGGCGGGGTGGTGGTAAAGAGCTGCACCTGCTAACCGAAAGGTCGACAGTTTGAATCCACCAGGCGCCCCTTGGAAACTCTGTGGGACAGTTCTGCTCTGACCTATGGAGTCCCTGTGAGTCACAATCCATTCGATGGCCGTGGCTGTTGTGTTGTGTCGTGTTGTGTTGGTGCCAGTAAAAGTAAAGAGTCCCGGTAGCACAGTGGTCAATGCACTTTCCTGCTCGCCAGAAGGTGAGCGGTGTGAACCCCTCAGCGGTTCCGCAGGGAGGCTGGAGCAGGCTGCTTCCGTGAAGATTTGCAGCCTTGGAAGCTCAGTAGCAATGGGTTTATGGTTGTTTCTGTTTGTTTATAAACTGTGAAACACGCAAGGAATCAAAGAGACAGTGCACTACTTATTGACATATTTATAAATAATCCTGACGGATGTGATAACAGAGCGTGTTGGTGTTGATTTACAGGAAGACTCTACTTTGATTTGTTTTTATTTTATCACTGCTGACCTTTATGTGATCCCATTTTGTGAATAAGTTCTTTGGGCTGGAGTACTTCATTTAATATCAGCCTCTAAATGAACTACTCTGCTGAGTTCATTTGCTGGCTAATTTGCATCCAAATGGCCCTACTGAAACACTTCTAAGGGGACTCAGATAGTTTAGACCCAAATCTATAGAAGAAAGCTTGTTGGAGTTCAGCTGGAAGAGCTGCATCGAGCTGTTGTTGTTGTTAGGTGTTCTTGAGTCCATTGTGACTCATACGGACCCTATAGTACAGAGAAGAACTTCCTCATAGAACTCCAAACACGTGGCTGCTGGACTTGAAGTGCCAGCCTTTAGGTCAGCAGCTGAGCTCTGCGCCACCACGGGTCCATGATGCTCGAAACAAACCAAACCCGTTGCCGTGGAGTTGATTCTGACTCGTAGTGACCCTGCATGACAGAGAAGACTTGACCCATAGAGTTTCCAAGGAGCGCCTGGACGATGCGAACTGGCCACCTGTGAACTAGTGGCTGTAGCACTCAATCACTGGGCCGCCAGGCTTTCTGATTTTTTTTGATGGTGTTACGCTAGGATCTCAAATTTCCTGCATAACAATTTTCTGATCATTATCTTTTAAGGATATCAAACTGACTTCAAGGTTATGCTTGTTCTGGGTTGAACTGTGTTGAGCTGTGCCCTCCCCTCAAGGAATGTTTTACAAATCCTAGCCTCTATGTCCAGTTATAATCCCATTCCTGGGAATGTGTTGTCTTTGTAGTGTTAATCAGACAAGATTGGCATAGGGTATGTCTTGAGTCCATCCCTTTGGAGATAGAAAAGAAATTAAACAAGCTAGCAGAGCAGAGACAGAGGAAGCACAATGTCAAGTTCCTTGAAGATGCGTAGCAGCAGACGCTCCAAAAGAGGCCAGGACCTTCCTCCAGCAAAGACAGACTGAGAAAGCCCCCCTAGAGCTGATACCCTCGGCCAGGCTTCCTAAACTGTGAAAAACTACATTTCTGTTTGTTAAAGTCTCCCACTTGTGGTATTTCTGTTACAGCAGCACTAGATAACTATGACATTGCTGAGGTAAATGGAAGTAAAATATGTTTATAATAAGTAACAAATACAGACAGAAGGGAGAAACTAGAAATCTGTGTGCTTGGCTTGGCAGGACAGACAGAATGCTTCTTAGAAGTCAGGACAGGATGAGCCTAGATGCTGAGGATGTTTTATCGGGAGGAACAAGTCCCTCTAGAAGGACAGGATGCTTGGTCAAGTGGAAGGTCAGTGAAACAGAGGAAGACCCTCAACAAGGTAGACTGACGCAGTGGCCGCAATGGAAGACTCCAGCATCACAACACTACTGAGTTCGGTGCAGGACCAGGCGGTGTTCCCTTCCGTTGTGCATGGGTCGCTGTGAGTCAGAACCCGCTCAGCAGCACCTAACAACAACAGTGTATGCTTGCCAGGTTTTCTACTCGATTTGTCCAACAACCTGCTAGGTAAATTTTGTTATACACATTTTTACATCAAAAAAACTAAGGCTCAGAGCTCTTGACTGACTTGTCACAAGTCACGCACAGTCTAATCCGGGACTGTCTGACTTGCAGAATCTGTGTTTTCCCAGCTGTTACCACGTGCCTTGCACATCAACCCTTCCCTGAAGTTTTTCCAAGTGACCCCTCAGTAGATGTTCTGAAATGAAGATCTTTGCACACAGAAAGCACAAAACACACAGCCAAACAAGGGAGAGACCCCAGTCTTGAACAAAGTGAACTGGTGGGTGATTTCATAGAATACATACAAAACATTCAGTCTATGATATTCAGGTTTCTAAAAAGTGACTAGTGTTTTATATTTGCTTTCTCTGGGCTGGGCTGGACTTCTTCATTTTGCTATGCAATTTTGTCCAAAAACGACAGGGCCTCATGACAAGATAATGATCACATGGGCACCATCAGTGGTCAGACAGCTCCTTCAGGACTCAAGCAGGGACACACGGCCACTCTCCCGGAAACCGAGGCCACTGCATTCCTTCCAAGAAGCCCAGGATCAGCCTTCCTGTGCTCGGTATACCCGACCTGTGAGCACAGCACTGTTACAGGTGACACTCAACAGTCTAACTGTGACGTTAATCACGTGACACTTCTCTAAAACACTCCCACAGCTAGTCGTGCAAATGCTGGAGGTGTGCAAAACAAAGGTGTGAAGGAAATGCAGTGCCAAACAGAGGTCGCCCATACAGGGCAATGCAAAACCTAACTTTCCATCCACTGCCAAGAACACCAAGCTTAAAACAGAGTATAGTACATCCTGAAATTTTTCAGAAATGGATTTACTTGAATTGGTAGGCCAAGTTCCACCAAACAGTTAGATCTTGTAATGGACTTGCTAAACATATTTAAAAACACACACTGAAATAAAAGCATTGTTTAGAAATAACCACCGAACAGGAAGTAACTGGACCTAGTGGGAATCTGTACGTGGATCAAGAGTCAGTTGTTCTAGCAGAACAAAGGGATGCTGCATGGGGGCGTGTCCTCTCGCCATACTCATTCAATCTGTATGCGAAGTAAATAATCCCAGAAGCTCGACCTTGTAAAGAAGAATGAGGCATCAGGATTGGAGGAAGACTCGTTAACAACCTGCATTGTGTAGATGACAGAATCTTGCTTGCTGAAAGCAAAGAGGACTTGAAACATTGATGAAGATCAAAGGCTATAGCTTTTAGAGTGGTTTACATCTCAAGATTAAGAAAACAAAATTCCTCACAACTAGACCAGTAAGCAATATCTTGATAAACAGAGAAAAGATTGACGCTGTCAAGGATTTCATCTGACTTGGATCCGCAATCAACACCCATGGACGCAGCAGTCAAGAAATCAAAAGACACAATTGTATGGGCAAATCTGCTACAAAAGACCTCTGTAAAGTGTTGAAAAGCAAAGAAGTCACCTCGAAGACTAAGGTGTACCTGACCCAAGCCATCGTGTTTCCAGTCACCTGAGATGAGTGTGAAAGTCAGATGATAAGGAAGGAGGATTGATGAAGAACTGACAGTTTTAAATTGTAGCATTTGCAAAGAAGATCAAATATACTGTGGACTGGCAAAAGAATGAAGACACCTGTCCGGGAAGAACTACAATCAGAACGTTCTTTAGAAGCAAGGATGTCTCACATACTTTGGACGTGTTCTCAAGAGAGGTCAATCTCTAGAGAAGGACACGTGCTTGGTAAAGCAGAGAGTCAGCGAGAGAGAGGAAAATCCTCAGCCAAATGGGCTGGAGCAGCAGCTGCGACAGCGGGCTGGAGCGTGGCAGCCAGGAGGACGCGCGGGGCTGGCCGGCGCTTCACTCTGCCGTGCACAGGGTCTCTCTGAGCTGGAACCAACTCGGTGGCACTGATGACAATGATGAGAATCTGGAACACATTATCACAGTAAAATCTCTTCAAAATACACATAAAGCCCTTGCTGTTGAGTGGTCTGGCCTGACCGTGACTCTGTAGGACGCAGCAGAGCGGACCCACCGGGTTTGCAGCACTGCGAGCCTTCTGGAAACCGACTGCCGCAGGTCCCTCCTTCAGCGTGGCCGAGGGGTTCCAACCACTGATTGTGGGTTAGCAGCAGAGCACTTTAACCACTGCACCACCCCAACTTCTCCCCGACACACATGTGCAGTCTGAGAGTACGTGTGTGGATTTTTACCTAACCAGTAGACTTCAGGGCTAGAAAATTTCTGAGAAAATAGGTATCTTTAGAAAAAAATGTGTGTGTCTCCTTTGTTTTAGACTAAAATTTAAAGCCCCGCTTCATCATTTGCTTCTTTACAAAGGAAAGAGACTACAGAAGAGAAACGCACAGCAATTCAAGGGAAACCAAAAACAAACAGAAGTGAAGCCGCGTCTTTGCTATCTAAGCCAAATCAAACCCAGGCCGTCAAGTCGATGCCAACTCACAGCGACCCTGTAGGACAAAGTAGAACTGCTCCATAGAGTTTCCAAAGAGCACCTGGTGGATTTGAACTGCCAACCTTGTGGTTAGCAGATGTAGCACTTGAGCACTACGTCACCAAGGCACCTTGCCCACTTAAAAACAGAAACCCCAATGATGTTTACCTCCTCACAGTTCAGAAGGCTGCGAGCCCAAACACAGAGTGCGATCTCAAGGGAGGACTTTCTGTCTCTGTCAGCTCTGGAGGAAAGTCCTGGTCTCTTCTGAGCTGCTGCTCCCAGGTGATTGTCAGGTGGCTTGATGTGTCTTCCCCATCTCTGCTTCCTAGCTAGTTTTTAATTTTTTTTTTTTTTATGTCTCCAAAGAGGCTCACTTAAGACACACCCTACACTAACCCAGCTTCACTGACACAGCAAAGACAGCCCATTCCCAAATGGAATCAGAATCCCAGAGGTTAGCATGTACAACATATATTCTGGGCAGACACAGTTCAATCCCTAACAGATGGTTATTTAGGCTCAATTCACTTCCAGAATCTTTTACTTCATATCCAAGCAACATGCTCTCAGGCAGCCAGTGCCAAACGAAGCGCACAGAAACACATTTGATGGCTGGCTGTCATCAAACGTGCCTTACCTCAGGGAGTCATCAAGACATGAGATTAAAGAGGGTTGCCAATGGGAAAAAAATTTAAGAAAATGATAAAAGTGAACAATAGTAACTTTAATTAAACTAAGGATTAATCAGTGAAGTTTTGATAGCTATCTGCACAGGTACTTTTCCCATGTAAATAAAAGAAAGAAAGAAACAATCCTAACCCACTGCCATCTGGTCAATGCTGACTCATAGCAACCCTTTGGGACAGAGTAGAACTGCCCACAGAGTTTCCAAAGAGCACCTGGTGGGTTTGAACTGCCAACTTTTTGGTTAGCAGCACTTAACCACTTAACCACTACACAACTGGGCTCCTATGCCCAACTACGAAAAAAGAAAAGTCAAGGGCATTGCTGTCAAACTGATTGCCACTCATGGCGACCCATCTGACTCTAGCTGATTCTGACTCCTACAGGGTAGAACTGCCCCCTGGGGTTTTCAAGGGGCAGCTGGCGGATCAAGCTGCCAACCTCTTGGCTAGCAGAGGTAGCTCTTAACCGCCAAGCCGCCAGGGTCTCCAGACCCACGTAGCGGACCTCAGCACTGAACTACAAAGTGGCTCTTTGTTACTGAGAGGTGATCAGGTGGTGGGGACAGTCACTCTTGGAATATAATGCTGTAAACAAAGTATGGCATTGTGACCAAACTTTAGCTTTCTCGAGTCATGTAAAGCCATTATCTAGACCTTGCAGGACTTTAGGGAACTGTGGCTGGTGCTTTTGTGACCATCTCCCAAGCACAGTGATGCCACTCACTCCCGGTGTCAGCTTATGGATTCTCTACAGACATATTAAGGTCCCCGGAGCATTTCCTCAAAGTGGTAAATTCTGTTGGAAGGACAATAAGAAGCATTCCCCTATTGTCACACTTTCAGGTGTTTAATAATTGCCAAAGACTGAATTATGTTTCCCAAAAAGGTATGTAGCAATTTGGCTAGGCTATGATTCCCAGTATTGAGTGGTTGTCCTGCATTTTGTGACTGTAATTTTTGTATACGTTGTGAATCCTAATCTCTGCTTGGGGTTAATAGAGCAAGATCAGATTATGCGAAAGAGGACTAAGGCGGGACTGTAACACCCTTCCTAAGGTCACATCCCGGACCCAATGGGAGTGTTTCCCTGAGGTGTGGCCGGCATCACCTTTTGTCTTACAACAGATAGAAGGATAAGGAAGTTGCAGAAAGCTGGGGACTTCACAGCACTAAGAAAGCAGCACTGGGAGCAGAGTGCATCCTTTGGACCTGAGGTCTCTTCACTGAGATGTTCCCAGACCAAACGTTGACTTACTCCAGAGTCAAAGGAGAGGGGAAGCCTCCCCTACAGCTGGTGCCCTGAAGTTCTCTTTGTTAAAAACACAAACTTCTCTTTGTTAAAGTCATTCAGTTGTTGTATTTCTGTTCTAGCAGCACTAGACAACTAAGACAATAACCAATCACAAAATGAACCCGGTGAACACTTACCTTCCCAATAAGCTATCAACCTGGTTCTTGAACTCTGGCAGCTTGAGCCTGGCCAGCTGTCGCAGTGCATGGTAACCGCTCACGACTAGCGTAGTTACCGGGGCCTGGGAGGTGGTGCGGTGGGGAGGAGGCCTGCCGCTGACAAAGGACTCACGGTTGCGATCCGTCAGCCCCTCACTGGAAACCTGCGGGGCAGCTGTCCTCTGTCCTACAGTGTTGTTCCAAGTCAGAATGGGTTTGTGTTCTGGTAATTACCACATGTTAAAGGTCCCTCCACTCCCACACCAAATTTGGAAAGTACAGGCTGTAGAACGATGCCAACTCTATTAACAAGTATCTCTTCAATATGACTGGTTCATTAATCTCTCTCCAATAAAAGAACCTATTGAGGGTATTGTTGCTGTAGCCTGGAGTAACTCAGCAGGAAGGTATGGTCATCCCCTGGGACTCGTCCCACCTGAAATGCAGCCAGAGGGAATCTTCCAGAGGGAATCTTTTGTTTTCCTGCCCTTTGAAGCTCATCTTCTAGCGTCTTCCACTTCTATAGTAATGAAAGATCCCACAGATGCCAGTTATCCAGACCCAGGTCATGCCATACCCTGGCATGGTATCAGAAAGAGGACAGGTACTCAAGATGTACTCAAAATTTGTTTTGCTTGAACTTGGCACTGTTCCCAGCTCTACCGTGTGGTTTGTATCAGTGGGTTTCCCTCTGGTGTCTAGTTAGGTTTGGCTCCAGGTAGGTGAGCCCACAAAAGAGACCAAGGTTGTGGCTAGAGAGGTCCTGGCGTTTATTTCTCTGGTCCTCCTCCCTCCCAAGAGGCTACCTCAGACTGGCTTTGTTCCTCAGTGGCGTGTCACCACCACATCAAGACAGGGAAATCTAACTCTGTCTCTTCTTGGCCACTAGAACCTCTCTTCTCTCTCCTTCAGGGTAGGTTAAAATTTCATCTGCTACCAGCTTCGGGATGCTGTGCTAGCCTTTGTGATCCCAGACACCAGTAGTTGTGGGCTTCACGTCAGATCACAATCACTACAGGGCTTCTTTAGGCTGATAGCTGGGCCCCACACCCCAAGTTTCAGATTCAGCAGGTGTGGGGTAGGCCTCAAGAATTTGCATTTTTAACAAGTTCCTAGATTGTGCCATGCTGACTATCGGGCACCAAATGTGGAGGAGAATCACTGCTTGAGGCTGACACCTTGATTACAGGTAATACAGACAAATAGTGGACAGCAAAAGGTGCCGGGAAGCCACGCCTACAATGGCCAACAGCTGGTTGAGAGAGATGATTAATAGGCCTGCTTGTATCAGTCAGATCCTAGCTGGAAACAGATGGCATGCTTTAAACAAGATAATTTTCCACAGCCAATCAGTGGATGTGCAAACCTTTCCAGGTCCCAGGGATTTGTACTAAAGGCCAAAGCACACAGTAAGAAATTGGACTCTGCCCATCTCCACCCACACTCAATCACACAGCTGACTTTGGCCCCAAGGAGGTGACATCTCTCTGTAGCCAGAAGGTTCAACCAGGTAGAAGGCCCCAATAGGCAGCCTAGGTGTACACTCTGATAGCACCTGGTGACTTTGCTCCCTTCATCTCACCCCTTCATCCTTACTCAAAGCATGACTGTCAGACTTAGCATCTACAAAAGCTTTTTGTGGTGGATCAGACTTTTATCTGAGCAATTCTGATCTTCCTTCCTCTGATCTTTAGCCTGTTTCTTTAGTACCTTCTCAAAGAAAAGATCAAAATGGATGTCACAAGAGACTCGGAGACTTGCTCTTGAACATAAAGTAGCTAAATCAAATGGAAAAGATGATGAAGTAAAAGAGCTGAACAAATGATTTCCAAGGGCAGCCTCAGAAGACAAAGCATTATAATGACATGCAAAGACCTGGAAATAGAAAACCAGGAAGGAAGAATACCCTCTGCATTTCTCAAGGTGAAAGAACTAGACAAAAAAAACTCTTCAGTTGCAACATTGAAGAATTCTACAGAGAAAATATTGAACAATGCAAGAGACATCAACAGAAACTGAAAAGAGAAAACAGTCACTGTATCAGAAAGAACTGGTTAGTGCTCAACCATTTCAGGAAGCAGTATGTGACCAAGAACCAATGGCATTCAGGAAAGAAGTCCAAGCTGCACTGAGAGCACTGGCAAAAAACAAGGCTCCAGGAATTCAAAGAATATCAACTGAGATATTTCGATAAGCAGATGCAACACTAGAAACAGTCATTCGCCCGTGCCAAGAAATTTGGAAGACAGCCATCTGGCCAACCAACTGGGAGAGATTCATGTTAGTGTTGCTCCAAGAAGGCAATACAAGTAGAATGCAGAGATTATACAACAATACTATTTAATAGCCATGGTATTTTCAGTCGCATCATAGGCATGTGAAAGCTAGACTATGAGCAAAGAAGATAGAAGAAGAATTGATGCCTTCGAATTGTGGTATTGGAGAAGAATGTTGAGTGTACCACAGACCGCCAAAAGAACAAACAGATCTGTTCTGGAAGAAATACAACCAGAGTGCTCCTTGGAAGCAAAGGTGGCATACTTTAGACATGTTGTCATACTTTACACATGTTGTCAGGAAAGATCAGTCCCTGGAGAAGGACATCATGCTTGGTAGAGTGGAAGGTCAGCAAAAAAGAGGAAGACTCTCGACGAGATGGATCGACACAGTGGCCACAACAATGGGCTTAAGCATAAAACAATTGTGGACACAGAGCAAGACCGGGCAATGTTTCATTCTGTTGTTCATAGGGTCGCTATGAGTTGGAACCAACTCGACAGCACCTAACAACAACAACAACTATTTAATATCACGAGCAACTAAAATTCTTTTTTTGGCTTTAATACAAGCAACTAAAATTCTGCTGAAGATCATTCAAAAGTAGGTACAGCAGTACCCTGACAGGGAACTGCCAGAAAACTGAAGTCAGACTCAGAAGAAGATGTACAACAAAGGATATCATTGCAGTATTGGACAGAGCTTCTCTGAAAACACAGAAAACCAAAAAGACGTTACCTGTGTTTTATTGCCAATGCAAAGACATTTGACTGTGTAGACCATAACATATCACGGATGACATTTGAAGAATAATTCCAGAACATTTAGTTATGCTCATCTGAACCCTGTAAATAGACCAAGAGGCCTTCATTTGTATAGAACAAGGGGATACTGTGTGGTTTAAAATCAGGATAGGTGTGATCAATGTTGTATGCTTTTACCACACTAACTCAATCTGTACACTGAGCAAATAATGTGAGAATCTAGACTCTATGAAGAAGAACATGGCATCAGGATTGGAGGAAGACTCACTAACAACCTGTGATACGCAGGTGACACAGCTCTGCTTGCTGAAAGTGAAGAGGACTTGAAGCACTCGCCGATGAAGATCAAAGGCCGTGGCCTTCGGGATGGATTGCACCTCAACTAAGAAAACAAAAATCCTCACAATGGGACCGGTAAGCAACACCATGATGAAGGGAGAAAGTGCTGAAGTTGTTGAGGATCTCATTCCATTCAGATCTACAATCAGCGTCCACAGAAGCAACTGTCATGAAATCAAACACTGGACAAATCTGCTGCAGAGTCCTCTTTAAAGTATTCAAAAGCCAAGATGTCACTTTGAGGACTAAGGTGTGCCTGATCGTAGCCATGGTGTTTTCAGTCACCTCATAACATGCAAAAGCTAGGTGACGAATAATGAAAACCAAAGAAGAACTGATGCATTTGAATTATGATGCCTTCCACAGTGCTGCCTCCATCCTCCGGACACTACACCAGCTTCCTCCACCAACACGACTTCTGCATAAAGCAATGAAAACAGGCTGCTAAAATTAACCTGAAAATACTACAGCTGAGATTCAAAGGGACTCAGAAGCTTGATTAAAAAAAAAACTTCTAACAGAGTTTTTTAAGAAGATGTTGTGCATCCCACTTTGGCCTGAGCACTTGAACACTGTATCACCAGGACTCACTGACTCTTTTGACAAATCTACTCTCATCAAGTCAGTTCTGAATCATGGATACTGTCTTGGAGAGAAGATATTTTCCCCAGAAGCCTCCAGCAAGCTTCCTTCATGGCTCATTGGTCAGCATTAGTCTGCCTGTCCTCAGGGTTTATTGTTTAAGTTCTTGGCTGCTAACCAAAAGGTCAGCAGTTCAAAGCTACTACCTGCACCACACATAGGGTCACTATGAGTGAAAATTGACTCAGGTAATGGGGTTTTTTTTGTTTGTTTTTTTGATTCCTTGTGTAGAACTTCATAATAGACTGAGGTCAATCATCTTTTATAGGGAGAATGTTGGCGGGGAAGTGGTGAGGACACCCAAAGGTCTGTCACAAAACCTCATTTCAAATGGAAGTTATGCTACCAGTATTTCAAAAACCAACAGTCACCCATGGTGGACAGGTTCCAGATTAGGAGAGAGAGGATGAAAGGCTTAGTCATCTACTTACGAAAAATAGCCAGTGAAAGCCTTAGAGGTCACAACAGAACCTTGTCCTACTCCTGTCTAGTCTTCCAGAGCGATCAACTGCTGAACCAGAACAGCCTATGTGATGAAGCGAAGGGTCAGAGGGGGCACAAGAGATGCTGGGAGAGAGGCACTGGCACGGTAGCTGCCGTGAGGGACACACGGGCACTGTGAGGATGGTGCGGGACTGGGTGACATTTCGTTCTGCTGTACGTAAGGTCACCAGGAGCTGGAGGCAGCCCAGCAGCAGTGATTTGTC
This sequence comes from Heterohyrax brucei, assembly GCA_028571685.1. Taxonomy (NCBI): domain Eukaryota; kingdom Metazoa; phylum Chordata; class Mammalia; order Hyracoidea; family Procaviidae; genus Heterohyrax; species Heterohyrax brucei. The sequence continues at coordinate 83,311,140 of CM053160.1, forward strand.
CAGTTTCTATCTAGAATTAGTCTTCACGACCAAAAAATCGCCCAGGAAAATGGATGAGTCCTGACTGTGAAGAGTAAGAGGAAAAAACAAATAAATAAAGAGCCCTGGTAGCACAGTGGTTATTCACAGCTTGGCTGCTAGGCCAGCTACTCCTTGAAAACTCTCTGGGGGCTGTTCTCTTCTGTGCTATAGGGTTGACTTGATGGTATTGGGTTTGTTTTGCTTTGTTTTTTTTTTTTAATAGTAAAAAGTGTAGATAGCAGGAGTATTCCAAAGCTAAAATGCCTTGTTGTCATAAGTGGAGCCTAAGTGAAAGAGAAAGAGGAATACAGAAGCACTTGTAGTTCCAGACCAGCAAAGGGAAAAGTGAGGAATAAATTGAAACGCTGATCATGAAATTCTCTGAGATCATCCCTGTCAGAATTCATTGAGAATCACCGGCATGTATTTTTCTGCTATTGAGACTAAATGAGTTAAAAGCCAGACAACAATTCTGAATTGAAAAGAAATGTACTGAAGAGTATGTATGTCTACCTAGGAAAATGTGTAAACCAAACAGATAATGCGTGTATTACACATACATATCTAAACATCATCAGCAGTGCTGCTAGTCTGCGATTAAAGGGACTCTCTTTTAAACAGCAGTATTCAGCACAGCTGCTAGAAAGCAGGTCTTCCTGAAGCCGCAATGTCATAGCTTCCTCTGGAAAACCTGGTTGCCTAGTGGTTAAGGGCTATGGCTGCGGACCAAAGGATGGGCAGTTCAAATCCACCAGGAGCTCCTTGGGACCTCTGTGGGACGTTTCTACTGTGTCCTTTAGAGTTGCCGTGAGTTGGAACTGACACGACAGCACTGGGTTTTGTTTTGTTTTTGCTCTGTGCCCAGGCCACATCTCAAACCACATTGTAGTCCTGTCATATAGACAACCTTGGTCCGTAAATGGCAGAGGGACAGGCTATAGGGGCTAGGCCAATGCAGTGACACAAGTGTCACTCTAGAGAGCTGGCCTTGGGTTTCAGTTCCATGGGACCCAGGAGGGTTATGTAACCGACCTAATACTCAATTGCTCATTTGTGAATGGGGGTGAGGTGTTAACTGCTGAAAGGAGTTGGAAAGGAGTCTGGGGTGAAACTGGTACCAAAGGAATGTTACTTGTTACAACTAGTTCTACAAAGCCTCAGAGCTGAGACGACAGTGAGTGGCAGGGGATGGAATTATGGACAAGTTAGGGGAGAACGATGCTATCTTAAGGAATTCTGATGGCACAGATATGTGCTGAGGCGCTAACAGGAAGGTCTTGGTTTGTACCCACTGGTGGCTTTGAAGGAGGAGACACTTGGCAATCTCCTCCAGTAAAGACTACATCAAAGACCCTAGGGCTCAGTCCTGCTCTGTCATATGGGATCGTGGTGGGTCAGAAGAAAGTCAAGTTGCCATTATGATCTCTTTTCACTGGTCTTTCCCACAACCAGTAAGGCAGGTTGTTTTTTAATTTTCATTTTTTGGTCTGTTCTATAGATCCACCGTTATAGGGGGAGTGAAAACCAAACCCACTGCCATCAGGTCGATTTCAACTCATAGCAACCCTACAGGACAGAGTAAAACTGCCCCACAGAGTTTCCAAGGAGCGCCTGGTGGAGTCACATTGCCAGCCTTCTGGTGAGCAGCCTTAGCACCTAAGCACTGTGCTGCTAAGGTTTCGAGATGGAAGTGAGACTCCGTAAACCAAGTAAATGACCAAATAAGTTAGATTTTATGTGGTAAAGGCAAGACTCAAAAGAGGTCTCCTGACCCCAAGTCTAATGCTCTTTCTCGGTGATTTATCACTCACTGTTCAAAAAGGTAGTCACAGAATACTTTAATGAGTGACTTGGAAAGCCAGTCAAGACCTACATACATCTCACCACAAGCCACCAGCTCTGTCAATCTTGCATTTGTACGGCTAGAAGTCTCTAGTCTCTCTATTCCACCCTTCATTTATCCTTAAAATGATGGTATGCTATCTATCTCACTTTTTATTTTTATTACCATTTTTTATTTTTAATGGTTAGCCCTTCAGTGGGTAATTTGTAGTGTTTCCAAATAGCTTCCCAATGGACTCACTGTAACCCAAACCAAACCTATAGTGGTCAAGTCCAACTTATAATGACCCTATAGCACACAGGAGAGCTGCGTCACAGAGCTTCCAAGGGCTGCCTGATGGATTTGAACTGCTGACTTTCAGGTTAGTAGCTGTAGCACTTAACCACTATGCTACCAGGGCTTCCAGTGGTCCTGTTCAAAATAAAACCAAACCCACTGCTGTCGAGTGGACGCCAACTCCTAGTGACCCTAAAAAACCCAACCAAACCGACTGCCGAGTTGATTGTGACACATGGTGACCCTACAGGAAAGAGCAGAACTGACCCACAGAGCTTTCAAGGGACACTTGGGGCATTCGAACTACCGACCCTTCCGTTAGCAACCCTAGCATGTAACCATTATCCGCCAAGGATTTTGCCATTCGAATAAAGTTTGATTGCTAAGGCCTGGGTTAAGAAGCCCTCATCATAATGCAATAGGCAAAGGGAGATATTAGCATATTCACACCCACGTTAAGGGCTCCTAATGGTATCATATTGCCTGGTTGTCTAGTCTAATGGCCCCCTGGGAGATGAAAAGCTTTCCCCCTGGATTGCAGTATTTGAATTCAAAGTGTAAAATAATTCTACAGTGTGGGGAAGTGGGGGAGGAGAGTGGCCTGTCCACAGGGAACTGTAGGCAGCAGGGGGCAGAGGCAGCCTGGAAGGCTGGGGAGGGACAGAAGGGAGGCCAGTGGAAGAAGGTGTCCCGCTTCTAACTCTTCACCACTAACAATGTCTCCCCTGGAGTCTTTCTTGCTTAAATCTCATTGATTTCTCCTAGTTTTGCACTCAACAAAGACAGAAGGGAAGCAGCTAAAAGGCCATGATAAGCATGCCAGTCTTTGTGAATCGTTACACACACAACTCATTAAAAACTTTGAGTCAGATGTAATTTCACCTGGTGCATTTTGGGTACTTGATACTTTGGAATGAGTGAATCCTTCCATGATTCCAGGTTTTTTTCTTCATAGTTTACAAGTGATTCAGCATAGAAGGCATTGAAATTTTAAAATGTGACATAGCGAAACCAAACCCAGTAATGTCAAGTCAATTCTGATTCATTACAGCCTTTTAGAAACAATAGGGACGATCTGACCGTGTTGTAAGGGCATTACATGGTAGCTTAGCAGTCAAGCGCTGTGTTGGTCAGGGCCTCAAATCTGCCAGGCGCTCTGGGAAACTCCACGGGGCAGTTGGACTCTATCCTGAAGGGTCACTGTGAGTCGGCATCGACTTGACGGCAGTGGCTTTGATTTTGGGTTACAGCAGCATATGAAAATCCAGTGCCGTGGTAGTTAGGTGCGATGTGGGACAGCAGCTCGAATCCTCCAGGTGCTCCTGGGAAACTCTGTGGGGCAGTTCTACTTTGTCCTATAGGGTCCCTGTGAGGCACAATTTACTCGAAGGCCCTGGGTACAGCAGCCTTGGAAACACTGGTGGACCAGTGGTTAGGTGTTGTGCCTGCTAACCAAAAGGTCTGCAGTTTAAGTCCACCTGGCATTGTCCACTAGAGCTCTCTGCGATGACTCAATATCCTTCAACCTGTGCAGACTCTGCAACAGCCACTAGCAACATGTGGACCTTGGGTATTTGAAAAGGAACTCAAGTGGCTAGTGGTTATCTGCCACACTGGAAGGGTCTAGAGGGTATGTTCCATCGCCTGTCAGTTTGTCGTGCTGGGCAGCTTACTCACCCCTGTGATGCCGGAAGTGGTCCCACTAGCATTTCAAGCAGAGCAGTCACTCGTAGTGGTCACGTTGCAGAGGGGCTTCGATTAGGAAGACAGGCCTGGCAGTGTACTTGCGAAGATCAACCACGTGGATCTCAGGAGGACATCGTCCCTCTTGCTTACCCCAGACTGAGCAGGCAGATCAGTCACAGGAGGAGGTCACATCTGGTGAAGGAGAGGCCCGGAGAGGCCGAGGAAACTCCTGGATGAACTGGGACGTGTAGGAAACAGAAGAAGACGCCACGTGGGCAATGGTTTCTTCTGTTGTGTACCAGGCTCCCACAAGCTGGCAGGAAATGGAAGGTGGCTATCCACCCCCTGAAAGTTTTGCTGGAAATTTCCTGTCCCTCTCACTTAAAAAATAAAAAGTAGTTATTTTGATTAATACTGTCAGTTGTGATAACTCTGTTTGTGTTTTTGTTTTTTTGTATGGAAACAACTTGCTCTCTGTAGGACACTGCTGCTGCTGGCACCTTGGGATGAACTGGTGGGTCTCCGGGTATCTGTTACAGGGACTTGTAATATGTGGTCACTTTCTAATTTAAACTCGGGACATAAAAAGAGTAGCCTCTGTGGCTGCTGGGAGAGGCTGGAGAATGCTCGGTAGCTTCACTTTTCATTCTCAACTCCCTCCCCAGGAATCTGGCACCTTGGGCCGCTCTGGGCTCTGGCAGAGGCCTCTGGGGTCCTTTCCCACAACCCTGCTCTCCCCAGCTTCCCAGGGCCGTCCCTCCTCCACTCCAAATCAAAACGCTCCTTGGTTCACTGGTGTAAACCAGGCTGCAGAGGGAAAAAAAAAATCTAACGACCCTATAGGGTAGAATGAACCGCTTCCCAGTGTTTCAAGGAGCACCTGGAGGATTCCAAGTGCTGACATTTCGGGGTTAGCAACTGAGCTCTTATCCCTGCACCACCAGGGCTCTAACCTTGCTACTTCCCCACCTGGCTTTATAGGGAAAAATACTGAGAGGCTGAGAAGGCTGAGAATGAATGTGGATGAAGAATCTATTATGTGCTTACTGAGGACTGAGCAGAGCGAACAATTCAGAGGCTCCGCTGCTAACCCCAAGGGTAGGCGTTCTTCCCAGTCCACCACGAGGGGCCTCGAAGAAAGACCTGGGGGCAACTTCCCAAAAGACCAGGCATTAAAAACCCTGCGGGGTGCAGTTCTATCCTGACAGGCGTGTGGTGCCCCAAGTCGGAATCCACTCTGTTGCATGTGCTGTTGTATGTGTTTGCCAGACACCTGAAAGGATGTTCCCCAAAAACTTCTGACCGCGCGCGCCAGCACACCTAAGCTCTCTGGCCAGTGTGGCAGTCAGTATTTCGGCACAGGGGAAAGTACTAATTTATTGTTATTATTACTTACCATGTTGTTGTTAGTTGCCGTCAAGTCGGTTCCGACTCGTAGCGACCCCAAAGGTCACAGTAGAACCGCCCTATAGATTTCCGAGGAGCCCCTGGTGGATTTAAACTGCCGACCTCTTGGTTAGCAGCTGTAGAACTTAACTGCTGCGCCACCAGGGCTTGCCATTTGCCATACGAGGTATATATTCCCATGTTACAGAGGAGGAACTGACGGGAAGTGATACGACCTACTCCAGACTAGGCACCCATGTAATGGATGAACACCCAGCGAGGTATCCGATCGCTCCTTCTTTTCTCCTGCTAATTCTTGGCCCTGCGCTATCACGGTTCTGCTGTTCACCTTTCAAAGCGAACGACCGGCTAAACTGACCGACCAGCTAAACTGACCATCCCATTGCCATGGAGTCAGTTCTGACCCAAAGCGTCCCTTTAGGATCGAGGACTGCTGCCGCAGAGTTTCCAGGGAGCCCCTGCAGGGTTCCCACCACCCGTTAGCACTCAGCACTCAGCTGAGCCGCAGACTAAAATCAGTAGATGCCAGTGCGTCCGTTAACAGATCTGGCCTCCCCCCCCCCCCCCCGCAAAGATTATGCACATTTTGACGGCAATCTTTGAGGACGCTGTTTACTCACGGAAGTGGCTCCCTGGGAATTTCACTGTTTTGAAAATATTTTATTTTGGTACGTTAGTGGCATTAAAAAATATTCCACAGCAGATATGTGCCCGGTGTCTGGATGATGCGTTCATTTATAAATTCAACTTCAGTGTTTGCACTGAAGCCTACGTTACCGGTAGCCGATTGATTCGTGCGTTACCGTCTGTCGCTGGGGAAGACTAGCAAACGTTCAAAGTCGGCTCCACCCCCGTCTCTCCCTCCGCCCCCCTGAACCCTGTCTGCTTCAGAGTAGGGTCGGAAAACGGAGGCGCATTTGGAAGGGATGTGAAAGTTCAAACATGGCTCCGTGATATTCAACACCAGGACCACAAACAACTCTAAAGCAAAAACAATACTCAAAAGAGATCACATCCAGAAGTTGCAGGGCTACGAAGTCCAAGCTGTCCAGTCCTGCGCACACAGACAGTGCACGCTTCCGCCCTACGAAAACCGGGCCGGAGACACATCGCGACGAATTTCAGCTGCAGAAGAGAAAGAGCATCACCTGCAGTCCAAGGCGTGGGAAACGCCGCCAGAGGGAAGGACAGGCTTTCCGAGAGGCGCGCGCCACGGGTCTGGAGCCGCTGCAGGGCGCAGTGCTAGGGAGGCCGCGCTCGCCCCTGCGCGCCCCTGCGCGCCCCTGCGCGCCCCTGCGCGCCCCTGCGCGCCCCTGCGCGCCCCTGCGCGCCCCTGCGCGCCCCTGCGCGCCCCTGCGCGCCCCTGCGCGCCCCTGCGCGCCCCTGCGCGCCCCTGCGCGCCCGTCTGTCTGCACCGCCCACCGGCCCGCGAGTCGGGTCCGCGCCGGGGGCGGGGGCGTGACGTCAGCGCCCCTCCCCCAGCGCCTCCACGGGGGTGGAGTGGCCAGGGAGGCAGGGATCCGCAGCAGCTCCGAGCCGCAACTCCCCAACTCGGCAGCTGGCTGCCTGGACTTGTCCGGGCAGACTTGGCTTCTCCGCGGACCCTCTACGACCCTCGCGCACTCTGTTCTCGCCTTCCTTGGGCTCTCGCGCTGCACCCTGGACGGAAGCTTCCGGAGATGCGGCCACCTGGGTCCCGGCAGCGCAGGCGGATGGCAGTCGGCTTGGGGACATGCTGAAGATCCGAGGGAGGCAAAGTTGGTACTTGAGACTCGGCTGTGAAGAAATACCCCACCGCTTGGGGCTCACGGAACTGCTAGAGACGCTACGGCGGGGCTTCGAGGACTCGATTGGGCTGGTGAGTTTTTTGTTTAGTGCTGCGTATTTGTGTTTAAGTTTAAAAGTAAATGACGTGGGGTGTTGGCTGTAAACAGTGCGGGGAAGCCTGTGCTCTCTATAGGCTCTCGGCCCGGCCAGCTGCACCCTATGTGGCTGTGCACGGCTCGGGAGAGAAGAATCTGTACCGTAGCTCTGGGGGGTTCATGGAATACATACAGAGCACTGTTGGGAAGAACTTGAGGAGCCGTGATGCTGTGTGTGCAGTAGATTCGGTGCAACTTAAACGAATGGTGCCCAGGGAGGGCGCAGCGGCCGCCGCGTGATCTGCAGGGGCGCAGCGCCCTCTAGGCCGGACACCCGGCACGGCGCTCTCCCTGCCCGGCTGCGCGCGGACAGCGAACTTGGACCTGCCTGGAGCTCCGGCGACATGGGCGCCGGGCCCACCGCCACCACTCCTACCGCCGCTTACGACCTGCCGCAGCCTCTGCTTTTTCCGATTTCCACATCTGCACCGGCTGGAGACCACTGGAAACCAGTGGTGGAGGAACCGTTTTTCTTTCCAGAATTCTCCCCAAGACCCTAATTTCCACGCGTTTTGGGCGACAGGGTTTAAGAGGGTCGACTTCTGAAGGGACACACTTGGAGCTGGAAGCGCATTGCTCTCTCAGGTGAAGGCGAGTCCATAGTCGCCAAACGGGCACCTCGGTTTCCTTCCGTTGGGGCTGCAGGGTCAGTAAAAATGGGGCCGCGCCGGAGTGGGAATCTCCCTCCCCGGCTCTTGGCGGCGAAGTACAACTTCTTCCAGGCGACTAGGTTTCTCAGTGAGCCCGGAAAATCGAGATTTCCAAGCAGACTTTTCAGCCGCAGTAAGCGTTATTTTGTATTTATGAATGGTAGTTTTCTTGGGGGAGCTTTTCGTTTCTTGGGGGAAAAAAACCCTGTGTTTTATGCTACTGTTTTACAATTTTCTTCGTTTTCACCTCCCGCGTTCCCCCGACCCCAGCGGAATTGCGTTCCTGTGTGGTTGTGTTTTGCTAAGAGTTTGGCAAGAGGAGCAGATTGGTTGAGTTTGAAGATCTGCTCATTGCCTTTCGAGGTGTTACATGTATGAAATTGACCTACACCCCCAGACTACTGGGCGCATTTAAGGCCGAGGCCAAGTCTTTGGAGACGGGGTGTGTGTGTGTGTGTGTGTGTGTGTGTGTGTGTGTTGGGAGTGTGAACGTGTGTGTCTTCTAAATAGTGCGTAGGGAACACACCACGCACTCGGTGCTGCAAACTACCGCACTCATTCTGCACGTATTACTTCTGATTCCTCCTGACACTCTACTAGACACCGTCGTTTTTTTCAGTCCCCTTTAAAATGGCTTAAAGGGTGACTGCATTGACTCAGAACCCAGGTAGTTAGTTTTCTTCTAACAGTAGATTGTTTGGCCCCTCGCTGCCTAAACCCTGTCCCAGTCCCAGGGTAACCAGACCTCTTTGTCCTCACATTTGCAGACCCCAAAACTTTCGAGGTAATGTCCACCCCATTCTGCGGACTGCATCCTAGCGCCGAGAGCTCTCGGGCTTGGAGAGAGTGCTCACCGCCCCGAGACCGCGCCGGGATCCCGGCCTGCGCCGGGGTGGGCGCACAGCACGAGACGCCGGGACGTCAGGCGAGCCCTGCGCGCGAGGAGCCCCCGGGATGGGGCGTCTGCACCCCCGAGGCCCCCCCTTCTCCCGTGCGCATGTGCCGGTTCACGTTACCCGGGCTCCCGGGGCCCTGGGGTGCCGGTCGGGAAGGCGCACGAGGCCGCGCGGCCACCTTCGCCCCGCAAGCCTGCGTGGGGGCACCCTCAGGGCACGAACACGGGTGACCTGGTCGGGAGGCTGCGGGGACTGGTGTGTAGACTGGAGGAGGAAGTGGATCCCGAGGGGACCAGATTCTTTGGGGGCGTCGGGGAAGGTTCGATCCGACCCAGCAACGCGGGCCCCCAAACGAGGCATGTAGGCGCACATTTAGGGGGCTCTCGGGGGGCTCTGGAGAAAGTGCCTGGGAGGTGGTGCGGGAAGGGAAGCCTTTCCTCAGGCGCACTGTTTTGCTTTCGTAGCCGGGCGACCGTGTCCCTCCCCAAGCGGGGTGCATTCCTGAGGCATTCCTTGCGCGAGCGTCGGCGGTGGCCATACCCAACATGGGCAGGAACGCCAGCCCGCGGGGCCGAGACCACCGGCGCTCGCCCGGCTCCTCCCCGCTCGGACTCGGCTGGCCGTGGGGGCCTCGGGCCGGCGGGGGCGCGTGGTGGCGGCACCCGGACCCGGGGACCCAGGCCGGAGCGGGCGACGCCGGCGACGCGGGCTGGCGTTCCGCACCCGGGAAACGAGCGCCGGCTCGGGGGCGTGGCCACGGGCGGGCCCTGGTCGGCGCGGGGCGTGGCCTCGGCGGAGGGATACGCCGGGCCTGTGAGGCGCCGAGCCGGCCTTTGCGGGGCGCCGCCATGTGGCTCCGCGGGCGCGCGTGCCGAGGCCGGGGCGCGAACACCATGCGGAGCGGAGGGGTCGGCGAGGCCTCCGGCGGGACTTCCGCCTCCGGCGTGCACTGAGGCCAGGACGGGCGCGCCCCGAGAGCGCCGTGGTCACCGGGGTCCAACTTCGCTGTAAGTTTGAGGTGAACCAAGTTGGGCGCGGGGGCGCGGCGGCGCGGCGTGGCGCGCAGGTCGGGGCGCCCGCGCGGCCTGTAGCTGGCGCGGTGGCCGCTTCCCAGACCCTCGGGCCCCGGACCGTGTGTCCTCGGTGCTGCCAAAAATCGGGTGGAAGAGGTCCCGGCGGGAAAGGGTGGCGGCTGCAGCGCCTTCCCCCGCGCAAAGTTCAGCCGGGCTCCGGTCGCGGGCCGCGGAGGGGCGGAGGGAGGGAGCTGTCGGAGACGTGGACGGCATGGTGATGGCGCGGCCGGCGCTGCGGGGTCCGGCCCGGGGCCGTCGCGGCACGTCGCAGCGCCGCCGCCGGGCGGGCTCCGGGCGCCTGGGGGGCCAGCGCTGCCTCTGCGCCCGGGGCGCGCACACGCCTCCCCTGGGCGCGCGCCCTTTGCCCCGGGAGCGCGCAGGCTGCTGCTCGGGAGCGCGCAAATTACTCCCCGGGGCGCGCATCCTGCGCCGTGGAGCGCGCACAGTGCTCTCTAGAGTGCAGAAACTTAGAAACACTTGTTGCTGGCAAAGCTCGTGCAGTCAGGAACTTAACACCTCTAGCTGTTAAGTTAATTCTTCGGCTTTATGCAATAGGGTGTAGGAGAGAAGGAATGAGAGCTCGATAGTCCCCAGATGGGTTCCATGGTTTGGAGTTGAGCAGGTCTCCTGGGTGTTCTGCGTGCAGTTGGTTGCAAAACTAGGAAGTTTTTAGTGGGTTTGTCAGTTGTCTTCTGTAGAACAGAAGCTTTAAAGTCTGTGTTGAAAATTCGATTTAACACTGCTTTTTATTCAGAGTGCTTTCTTCTGGGAGAGCTTTCTGTCGTCTGAGATTTTTGCTGTTCACAGTGAAGTGGAGGGCTGGACTCCGAAAACAAGAGCGCGATTGTGCGCATTAGGGGAGTAAATTCATAAATGTTTTCTATGCAATTAGAGGTTTTTCAGCTTTTTTGATGTGTCTAAACTGATTTTATTAAGTAGCATTTGTTAAGGAAGAAATTTTTTTAAATTGAAGGTTCAGAGTGACTTCAAATCGAGGAAGGTTTAAAACAGAAATGAGGAAGTTTTTGTTCTTTGTAAAAGCAAATTCTCTTTGTAACAATTGTGTTTAAGTGAAAGTTTACGATTAAAATTTCGTAGAGAAACTCAGACATTACCATGTGACCTAGCTACACTTCCAACGCACTTCTCTCTGCCAACCCGTTTGTCACGTCCCTGTGACCAGCTCCTGTAGCTAACATTCCATCTTGCCTGCGAGCAAAACAGGTTCCTAGTGCTTTGTCTCTAGAAATAAGTTTGTTACGGGTGGTGTTTTTGTATTACTCCTGGAATTTTGACTGTTACCCAACAAATATCTGGTTGTTACAGGTTCTCATCATTAAACTGCTTTTCTTCCGTTAAGTAGGTTAATTTCTGACATTTGACCTTCTCTTGGCGTTTTAGAAAAACAGCTCTGGCTACGCAATTAGAAATTTTATCTCTTTTCCCTTGTGTATTTTAATTTTAAGAGGTAAAAATACTTAAAACATAGTTTTTTTTTTAATTTAACATGGCTGCATGAAAATGTACATTCCCGTATAAATCTACATGCCCACCTATATGCAGCTTCCACTGCTCTCCCTGTCCGTGACAGCACACTGTTCCTCTCTGCTCCATACATGTCTCATCCTCCCAACAGCCTCCTTTCCCCTCCTCTCCACCCACTCTCCGTCCTCCAGCTGGAGGTCAGCAGGATGCTATCCTATAGATGTAGCCAAGCCAAGTGCCGTCGAGTCGGATCCGACTCATGTATAGAACCATAAAGTGCAACCAATATATGGTCAGTGTGCATTGCCAAGTCCAATCCATTCCTGTCCAAAGAGTGGACCTTTGTTATAATTTATAGGTAAGGGCAGCATCAGGGCCGGGGGCCATGCTCTCAGGGGAACCCCAAAACCGCTGGACCATCAGTTGAGATCTTTCAGTGGAGATCTCAGGATGCACCCCTTTTTATTTTTGTGTTGCCAGTGAGACTCAACCTAGTGAGCTCCATCGTGGCTGTCACTGGTGGTGGCTGGGCACCATCCGGTTCTTCCGGTCCCAAGTCGATGAAAGCACCCACTCTTGTGGGTCTCTCTGTCTTCTAGGTTGTCTTTACCGCATGTCATTTTGGTCCTCGGTGAGCATCCGTTCCTGTTGAGTTGGGGCCATTTGCTGTGTCCTTGGATGGCAGCTTGGCAGCTTAAAACATGTTATAGATTTTAAAGCAGTTGACACAAATAGGAGTTTTGCTCTATAGGACATTTGCCAAGCTCAGTGTAATGTTTGATTTGAATAACATTGCATTTTTGTACCCATTTCTTGAAACACAAATCTGTTAAGTAAGCAAAGGGCTTTATCACTCTGAAAGGAAACGAGGTGGATAGAAAACATCACACAAACATTCTGGCTGTGTGTGCGTTTGTGTCTTTTTGTACCTGATAAAGCCACAGGCCACTGCACTCAAGTCAGTTCTGACTCAGTGTTCCTCTAGGTCAGAGAGGAACTGTTGTATCAAGTTTCCAAGGAGCACCTGGTTGATTCCAACCGCCAAGGTCTTCATAGCAGCCGTAGCTCTTAAACCAGTATGCCAGAATTTGCAAGGGTGAGAAAACCCAGAAATCCCATTGCTGTGGAATCCGTTTCAACTGATAGCAACAACCCTGCGGGCAGAGTAAAACTGCGCCGTAGGGTTTCCGAGGTATGCCTGGTGGGTTGGAATGCTGATCTTTTGGTTAACAGCAGAGCACGTAACCACTTAAAAAATTACCTGCAGGACAGCTCTGTCCTGGTCTCCCTGGTCCTTGTCTCTCCAGTGGTGTCTCTAGGATGGGCTCTGGGACTGCAGGTGAAGCCCTTCTTTCTTGGAACGGTGGAGGTGGTGGGGATCGTACAGGTGGCTTGTTTTCACTCTTACCTGGTCCCCCACGCTAGCTTGGCTGCTGTACAGAGACTCAGCACACTGAGTGAGTGCGTGTTTATTGGGTTATGTGCTGTCTTCTGCCCCAGTGGCTTTGGGGACCTCCTCGAGAGAGTCTGACGGCTGGGTGTGCTCCTGCATCTCAGTAAGTGGTCTTGACGAGATGGTAGGTGGTGAAGCCAAAACCATGTTTTTGGCCTCAGGTGATTGCTCAAAGGGCAGGTTTCAGTTTCTCTGAAGTCACTGGGCAGGAGTTTTTGAAATGAATGATGCAGGTAATTCATTTAGGTGAAATATGTCAGGGATCAGAGAGGGTACCAGAGAGGGAGATGTGTTCTTCTGGAAAAAAAAAGTACTCACTCCAATTAAGCGATGGGCAAAGGAGATGGACAGACACTTCACTAAAGAGGAGATCCAGGCAGCCAAAAAACACATGCGGACATGTTCACGATCTTTAGTTATTAAAGAAATTGAAATCAAGACAACAATGAGATACCATCTCACCCCAACAAGATTGGCCATGATCCAGAAAACAGAAAACAACAAATGCTGGAGAGGCTGTGGAGAAAGTGGAACCCTCCTGCACTGTTGGTGGGGTTGCAAAATGGTCCAGCCTCTTTCTAAGGCAATCTGGCGCTTCCTTAAAAAAATGGATATCGATATACCATTTGACCCGTAATTCCACTACTTGGAGTATATCCTACAGAATCAAGGCCTTTCACACCAACGGACACATGCACCAGAATGTTTATTGCAGCACAGTCCACAATAGCAAAAATATGGAATCAACCCAGATGCCCAACAATAGAAGAGTGGTACATATACTCAATGGAGCACTACGCAATGATAAAGAATAACGATGATTCCAGGAAACATCTCATGACCTGGTTTCAACTGGAAGACATTATGTTGGGTGAAAGTAGTCAGCGACAAAGGGCAAATACTGTATGAGACCTCTACGATAAGATCTCAAAAACAGACTTGTGTATAGAAGAAAAGACTCTTTGACAGCTGCAAGGGAGGGGAGGGAGGGAGGGTGGGGAGGGAGGGTTTAGTTTAGATAGTTACTAGAAATCTAGTTGGGAGAAAGTGGTGATAGCACACATTAGAAACAAGAACAACATTAAGTGGACTTCAGCATAACTTGAGTACTCCTTCCATCTTAACTCAATACTGCAAGGATACAGTAGCTGGGGCGGGGGGTGGGGGACCATGCTCTTGGGCGAATTCCAGGCCAGTTGGCACAACTAGCGTTTTCCTAAGAGAGCTCTCTGCACCCCACATTGGTGAGTGGTGTCTGGGGTCTTAAAAGCTGCCAAGCTGCCATCCAAGGACACAGCAAATGGTCCCAACTCAGCAGGAACGCGTGCTCACCGAGGACCAAAATGACATGCGGTAAAGACAACCGAGAAGACAGAGAGACCCACAAGAGTGGGTGCCTACATCGACTTGGGACCGGAAGAACCAGATGGTGGCCAGCCACCACCAGTGATAGCCACGATGGAACTCACAGAGAGGAGTCTCACTGGCAACACAAGAATAAAAGAGGGTGCATCCTGAGATCTCCACTAAAAGACCTCAATTGATGGTCCAGCAGTTTTGGGGTTCCTGTGAGAGCATGTTCCCCGGCCCTGATGCTGCCCTTTCCCATAAATTATAACAAAGGTCCACTCTTTGGACAGGAGTGGATTGGACTTGGCAATGCAGACTGACCATATATTGGAAGCACTTTATGGTTCTATACATCTATAGGATATCATCTTGCTGACCTCTGGCTGGAGGAAGGGGAGTGGACGGAGAGGAGGGGAAAGGAGGCTGTTGGGAGGATGAGACATGTATGGAGCAGAGAGGAATGATGTGCAGTCACCGGACAGGGAGAGCAGTGGAAGCTGCATATAGGTGGGCATGTAAATTTATACGTGAATGTACATTTTGACTGAGTCATGTTAAATAAAAATTAAAAAAGAAAAAAAACTACTAAGGTGAGGAGTCTGTATGTCAAATTTTAAAGAGTTTCTTAAAAATAACATATTTGTTTGTTCAAGCCCCAAATTTAAATAAATGCATTGCGTGAGTCGTCCCTTAATTTCAAGAATTCATCATGGGCATGGAGTTGGATCTATACGTGAGCTCCTTAAAACCCTGGTGGCCTAGTGGTTAAGTGCTACCACTGCTAAACAAGAGGTCGGCAGTTCAGGCTCACGAGGTGCTCCTTGGAAACAGTGGGGAAGTGATGCTTGTCCTCTGGGGTCACTGTGAGTCAGAATTCACCTGACAGCCGCAGATCTAAAGTGCTGAGGAAAATTATCTAGTCGTTATACTTTATAGACTGTTCAGGTGTTAAGGGAAAAACCCAAATTGCTGTTGAGTGAATTCTGACTCATAGTGACCCTGAGGATGGACTTCAGGGGTCTGTGTGTTCAAGCCTGCAGCTTCCTAATAAGCTCTGCGACACAGACCCTCATCGGGCTTCTCCTGCACCCATGTGGAAGTGTTCCTAGGTGGGCGATGCCCCCTTTCTGGGCTCCTGGCAGTGAGCAGAGCTCTCTCCAGGGCGGTATCGCAGTGCCTTTTCCTAGCCTGACCATTCCATCTGAAGTTTCTGTTATTTTGAGAATGACAGCTGGATTGTTCTTCCGAGGTATCAAGTCCCAGCATCTCTGTTCTGGTGACTTATGCCCGGCCTCCCGCTCTCCCCGTTCTGGGACCGTTGTCGTCCATCCACCAGTCCGGCAGCAGTGGTCCCCTCCTCATCATATCTGGGACAGTTAGGGTTCAACAAAACATGTTGCCTGCTCTTAGGAGTTACTGTCCGGTGGGGGAAAAGGCCACGTGAACAGAGGCCGTCCTAGCATGTCACCGAGCGGGGCGGTGTGGGGTGGGTGGAGTTGAACCTAGGCTGAGTTCTGAGGAAGGGTTAACCAGGAGACAGTGGTAACACTAGGTGGACAGCCAGCGTGAGAGGCCACAGGTGTCGTCTGATGACGGTGTGGTGGGCAGCCAGGAGAGGGGCTGGAGATCCGAGTGGACTCACTGTGTCTGCTTAGACTTGACTGGTGGTTGTGAAAGCTGGTTTCATCGTTGTTGTTCAACTCACAACTTGCCTTTTGGTCTGTATGGAGAACCTATGAGTGTGATTAAAATCAGACTATAAAGACAGGAAAGATCATCTTTTTGCAGTAAAAGTTAAAGAGAAAGGGAAAGAACATTGAAGAGAAAGACAGAAAAAGAAACGAAGCTCTACGTGGTGGCTAGAGGACAGGAGAATCTGCACTTCCTCTGGCTTTGCTGCTCGAAGAGAAGTGGCTGTTCCGTGCATCCCGACGGCCCTCCTGGCTGCCCTGGGCGTCCCCGTGGTCCCCCCGGCTGCCCTGGGCGTCCCCGCGGTCCTGTCAGTGCTGTGATAGGTCCACTCAGCGTTGTGGCGGCCTGAGTGCAAGCCTGTGGGGATTAATGCCTTTTGGGTTGGACGTGGAAAGCATTGTTGGGCCTGTAAGATCAAGGAAGTAGCCAGAGGTCAGGCCATCAGAGGCCTTTAAGGAAGAACTCTTTAGGAAAAGGACACTTAGTCAGCAGGTCCAAGGAGGAGATGGAATATTTTCAAATAGGGAATAATACCACAAAGGCATTTTAATGGTGCGAGTCAGAGGGCAGTGCCTAGGCTGACTGGCTTGGGGAGCAGAGGGCAGGAGGACAGTAAGGAGGAGCGGAATATAGAAGCTTTGCATTTTAACGAGTATATGTTTGTGTGTACTTGTGCTTGTGCATGTGGAAAACAGACACAATGTGAATGTGTTTGTGGAGGAGTTGACCAAAACCAAACCTGTTGCTGCTGAGCTGCTTCCAGCTCCCAGCAACCTTGCAGGACCAGTCACACTGCCCCCTAGGCTTCCAAGGTGCACCTGGGGCCTCCCCTGCCGACCCGTTGTTGGGTCAGCAGCTGGGCTCTTGACGGGGACGCCACCAGGGCTCCGTGTGAATGGAGTAGGGGGTTGGAATGATTTCGGGCCAGTCTCCGTTTTTCAAAGAAATAGAAATAGAAAAAACTGAGTAACTTCCTTGAAGTCAAATAGTTGCATAGTGACAAAATTCAGAGCTAGATTTCTAGTTCTTATGGCTCACATTCTTTTCTTGTTTTGTCTGACTTCTTAAATTGCAGGTTTGGGTGACTTGGGTAGAGGTAGACATTTCCTCTGAAGCAGGATAGCACAGTGGGAAGGCTGATCTTCTGCTCTGGGCAGCGGATGTGACATGGACCTGATGTGGCAGGTTTCACCGTGATTGTCACCAAGAGCAGATGACAGGTAACCCACAAAAACCCCAGTGCGCTGCCGTGGAGTCCATTCCGACTCACAGTGACTCGGATGCAGATTGGGGCTGCCTCGCTGAGTTTTCGGGGGGCGTCTGGTCTGTAGGGGTGAGGAGACCCGCGTGTCCTGGGAGATGAAGACAGAAGTTGGTGCTGTCAGACCCTAAGGTGGATGAGGTAGAGTACAAAAGTACTGAGTCCATATGCAGAATGTATAAAGGAGGACTGAATCAGTACAGAATGTTAGAAGAGCAGTCGGTCAGCATAAACATAAGGGTAGTACATCAGTGAAGAGGAAGACGGTGTTCGATTAGCGCAGAGTATAAAAGAGTACCGCGTGAGCGCAGACGATCAGAGTACTGGGTCACTGTAGAGTGACAGAGTGTTGGATCAGCATGAAGTGTAACAGTACTGAGTAAAGGCTAGAGAGTGCTGGGTCATTGTGGTGCGTGAGCGCACCGAGTCTATGTGGAGTGTAAAACAGTACTGAGTGTAGAATGTGAGAGTACTGAGTCAGTATAGAGTATGAAGCGGTGCTGGGTCAGCGTGGGTTAGAAGAGAGCACTGGATCAGTGTAGACTATCAAAGAGGACTGAGTCAGCACAGACAACAAGAGTGCTGGGTGAGTGTAGAGTAGAAAGAACGTCAGACCAGTGTGGAGCGTAAGAGAGTCCTGAGTCCGCGTGGAAGGTGAAAGACTGCTGAGTCAGTGTAGACTGAGACACACTGAGTCACTGTACAACATGAAAGAGTATTGAATCAGAGTGTGCAAGAGGACTGCATAGAGATAGCACAATGGCTCTGTATAGTAATACAGGAGTACTGAATCAGTGATGAGTATAAAGAGTACTGACTTGGTGAGTATACAAAGGAGCACTGAATCAGTATGGCATATGAAAGAGCCCTGGATGAGTGTAATTCGTATAAAGGAGTACTGGATCAGTGCAGAGTATAAAAGAGTACAGAATCAGTGTAGAGTATGAAAGAATACCGGATTGGTACAGTGTACGAAAGACTACTGAGTCTGTAAAGTATCAGGGAGTACTGAGTCAGTACAGACTGCAAGAGAGTTCTGGGTCAGTGTAGAGTGTAAAAGAGCACTAAACGGGTGAGGATGTAGAGGACTACAGGACCCGCGTGGAGTCTGAAAGAGTCCGCAGTCAGCACGGAGCCTGAACGAATACTGACCTGGTGCCAGAGCATAGAGGACTGCGGGATCCGTGCAGAGTGTAACACGGCCCGGAACGGGGAGTGCGTGAGGGAGGGCAGGATCCGTGCGGAGTATAACACAGCCCGGAACGGGGAGTGCGTGAAGGAGGGTGGGATCCGTGGAGGCCTGGAAGAGCCCGCCATCAGCATGGAGAGCAAGGAGGGCTGGATTGGTGCAGGAATCTGAAGGAGGGCTGGCTCAGTGTCCAGTCTAGAAGAGCACACAGTCCCCATGGAGCCGGGAAGAGAACTGCTGGGTTGGTGCAGAGGTATGAAGGACTCCCAAGTCGAGTCCAGGATGAAGAGGACTTGAGCAGCACTGGATAGAACAAAGTATCCAATAGGTGTGGAGTCTGGCCCGGAAGAAGGGGGTGGGTTCAGCATCTCTCATTCCCTTTCTTGGTCTGGATTGCCTCTTTGTTTTGGGGAGTGTGACAGCATCGAGTGCCCACGAAGGTGAGGAGGGGGGCAGTATGCCTTCTGGGGCGTCGAGTCAGGGAGGCCGAGTCCTGAGACAAAGTCACCTGCTCTTGAAATTCGCTTGTAATGTCAGAAGAAGCCATTTGAGTGGCCAGGTGAGGTCGTGGAGATAGTTCAGGGTAGAAGTGTCATCCCCAGGGGAAAGGGAGTTCAAACAGTGTCACTGTGGTCCCAGGAAAGTGCCAACACCTTGGCCCTAGAGGGAGAAACTAGAGTGTTGTTTTGAGGGACTGGAAGGTGGGCGTGAAGCTTGTTCAGTGGGCGAAGCCGTGCATGCTGGCAGACCCAGCAGAAAGGGGTGGCAGGAAAGGGAGCTGAAGGTGTTGGAGCGCTGGTGACAGTGTGGGGAGAGGGACCCTAGGAGCGGCAGAGCTCAGGCATCAGGGCTGTGTCTCTCTGTACCTCGAGTGGGCCCTGTCTTTTGAGGTGTGAGGAGAGATTCTAATGAGATGGGAAGATGAAAGACTTTTTCAGTGATGACTTCTCTTAGCCGTACATAGAATAGTCACGTTTCTGATCAATTAATTAGTGAAATGCCTGTATGTGTTCCTGGAAACACAGGGAGCTTAGTTTGACCCATCATAAAACCTCACTGTTATGGTTAAGGAGACCCTGGTGGTCCAGTGGTTAAGTGCTGTGTCTGCTAACCGAAAGGTCAACAGTTCAGATCCACCAGATGCTCCTTGGAAACCCAATGGGCCAGTTCCACTCCATCCTGTAGGGTCACTGTCAGTCCGGACTGACTCCACAGCAGTTGCTGGCTGCTGAAACACTGTTTCTGTTACCTTTGTTTTCAGAAAGAGTACATTTGGTGGGGTGTTGGTAAATCTCAGCTGTAAGAGTTTCGGGTGCTGAGCGCGGCCACCAGAGTTCGTCCTGAGATGTGAGTGCTGAGGCTGTGTTTAGGGGATGAGTAATGTCCAGTCCTCATGTCTCTGTGTGTAAAGAGGAGAAGCTGCACAGGCCTGCCTGGCCTCCCTGTGAATGTGCACAAGACCCTGGGTCACCCGTGCATGTGGCTCAGGACAGCTGGGGACAGGCATCGGGTGACATTCAGTGGTGTGTCTCGTAGGTCCATGAGCAGGGAAACAGCTGGGTTGATTTTACATGGCCTTCCATCTGCAATAAACTGAATCAAGATCCATATCTTACACCTTACACAAAAACCAACTCCAGCTGGATAGCTTGATAAAAGACCTAAATATCAAACCTAAAACGATAAAGCTCATCCAAGAAAAGGTAGGAACAACAATGGAAGTTTTAATACACAATGAGGGCAGACTCCAAAATCTGTCAAAGAAACTACAATCAACAGAAGAGAAAATAGATAAATGGGAACTATTAAGAATCAAACACTTCTGCTCATCTAAAGACTTTATTAATAGAATTAAAAGAACACCCACAGAATGGGAAAAAATATTTGGCAACTGTATGTCAGACCGACGCCTGATCTCCGTAATTTATAAGATACTACAAAATACCAATAAGAAGAAGATAAACCATCCAATTAAGTGATGGGCAAAGGAGATGGACAGACATTTCACTAAAGAGGAGATCCAGGCAGCCAAAAAACACATGCGGACATGTTCACAATCTTTAGTTATTAAAGAAATTCAAATCAAGACGACAATGAGATACCATCTCACCCCAACAAGATTGGCCATGATCCAAAAAACACAGAACAACAAATGCTGGAGAGGCTGTGGAGAAAGTGGAACCCTCCTGCACTGTTGGTGGGGTTGCAAAATGGTCCAGCTTCTTTGGAAAGCAATCTGGCGCTTCCTTAAAAAAATGGACATCGATACACCGTTTGACCTAGTAATTCCACTACTTGGATTTTACGTGGCCTCTATTTAAAAATTAGGAAGTCTTACTGAAGTATTGGAACCCTGGGGGTGCAGTGGTTAGGGGCCTGGCACCAACCAAAATGTTGGCTGTTGGAATCCACCAAGTGCTCCTTGGAAACCCCATAGGGCAGTTCTCTTCTGTAGGGTCTCTAAGAGCCACGTGGACTCAAATAGTGACAGAGTTGTTGTTGTTGTTTCTTTGTTTAAGGAAGTATTTCTTGAGGAGAAAAAATTTAACAATGTATTATGAAGTATTTAAACTATGTAAATACTGAAGTTTTAAAGTCTGGGAAGAGTTTGGATGAGTTAAAAGCAGAGGTTTGGTAGCTGTGTAGATTGGCTTCTGGTTTGAAGACTGTCCCCTGGGTTCAGCTGGAATCAGTTCTTGTTCCATGGCACACAATATTTAAGCTATTACCAGAATAATCAGAATTACTACTGCTCCTTCAAAAACTAGCCACATATACACAAGTGACCAGAAGTAGTTCAGTAGTACAACGAAGCCCCCAAGGCTGTGGTTCAATTTCTACATCCAGAGTCCCCTCCCTTGTTTTTTTCCATGGATTGTAGCAAGAGCACTTAAGAATCAGTGTGCATCCAGAAAATAGAACCTCCCTGTTAGCTTTTTGCTATAAGAACAGAAACTCTTAGAAGTGCTGTCTACAGCTATTGTAATTTATTTAGAAAAATACAGCCCCCCTCCCCCACTTTCAATGTTATCTGAAAGCTGGGAATATAGAGCTGAGTTTCCTCAGTAAGATTTGGTAAATTTTTTGAAAGTACTACTAAATGATTTTAGAAATCACTTAAGTAGTTATTGTACAAAGTTAAGAGAACACAGGAGTCATTGGTACTTTGTGTTTTAGTTTTTTGACAGCTTGGTGGCATCTCTTTGATTATGTAGCTACCATTGGCCTTGTGATTTAGAGCTCTTCAAAATGGAAAACGGCTTTACAGTTGGGCACAAACCACCCTGTGTGGCCAGCTGTGCATTTTAGTAGTGACTGAGAGAGTTCAGAGGGACTGTCACTGATGCTGGTACAGTGTGGGAGAAGGAAACATTCTTAAAGGTACTGTTTGTATCGTAATATGTGGAATGGAAAGTCATCATTTCTCCCTCTTACGTGGAGGGCTAGCTGGTATGACTAATGATGTGTGCAAAGACTGTGACCTAGAGTGCTAAGTATACAGCGTCTGATAGACTTATGCGGTGGGTGGTTTTGTGTCCCAGATCCGTTGTCCTGTCTCAGAAGCATGACATGCTTTTAAATGTTAAGCTTTTGGTCTTATGCTTTGAGTTTATGCAGCTGTGGTCTTTGTGGAAACCCTGGTGGCATAGAGGTTTAAGTGCTCCGTCTGCTAACCAGAAGGTCTGCAGTTCAGATCTGCCAGCAGCTTCGTGGAAACTCTGGGGCAGCTCTGCTCTGACCTCTAGGGTCGCTGGGAGTCAGCCCCGACTCTGTGGCGGTGCTTTATGGTCTCTCTGGAAACCCCGGTGGTGCGGTGGTTAAGAGCTCTGGTGGCTAACCAGAAGGTTGGCAGTTCACATCCCCAGGTGCTCTTGGGACACTGTGGCGCAGTTCCACTCTGTCCTGTAGAGTCGGTGTGAGTCGGCATTGACTGGATGGCACTGGGTTTGGTTTTTTCTGGTGTAGTCTCAGTACTGGGGCTGCGTTCTGTTCTGTGAAGACTATCAAACTAAAATAATTGATGGGTGCCTTCATATGAAGGGGCTCCAAACAAAGACAGGTGAGGATTTTAGTATCTGATTTCTACTGGAAAAGTAATTTTTCTTCCTTATTTATGGATTTTCAGAAATCTGTACTAAAGCTATCTAACCTTTAGGCTTGAGGCCCTTTTCCTGAAAGGCTAAATCAACATTCCCCCCCACCTTTGGAGAACGTATAGAAGAAATCCGGAGCTCAAACCGCGTTATCACTTTCTAAATAGCAGAGCCAAGCCCTTGGCTAGCTTGACGGCTTTTGAGTGTAAGTTTGTAAGTATGAACTCTAGGTAATAACACCTTTTCAGTGTGAAATTGTATTCATTTTTCTCCCTCCCCCTTCAGTGTTACTGTTTGTTTCACATAAAAGAGCAGCTCAAGTTTGCATCAGAATGTTTTATATAGTAAGACCTGAGTTCACAGCTCTTAGTACATTACTGTAAGGTTAACAATAGCCCCTAAAAAGCTGACTTTCTGATCCACCGAGTTGCATTTAACCATTTCTTCTGTGGCATGTTATCACTGGTGTGAGGATACCTAGTTGTCAGCCAGGTTTGCAGAGGACATTCAGAGTTTTAAAATGTCCAGTTTATGGATGCAGTCCAGAGAGTGTCCCTGCCTAGATATGGGTGGGCTGTTGGGAATCCATTCGTAGGGGATAAGAGGATGGAGAAGCAGCCGTGATGAGACTGAGTGAGAAACCTCGGGAGCGGCGGCTCTGGTCGGGGTGGGGTCCTTGCAACCTGGGTGAGGCGAGGGTGCAGGCCCTTCAGGGGTGGCGGCAGCAACAGGCACCGTCCGGATTGAGAGTCATTCGTAGTAAGTTCTAATGTTGGCCTAAAGACATGAAGAAGAGATTGACTCACGTCGTACTTGATCATCACACCGCTGCCTCTTGGTTCTCCTGCCCCAGGGACTCCTGCCTGTCCTTGGCTGGTCCCCTTCCTCTTCAGCCCTCGGATCCTTGGGGGGCAGCCAGGGTCTTACCTGGCTTTCTTTCCTTCTCTGTGTTCTCTTTGTTGGTGAAGTCTCCAACCTAATGTGTTTGAACTGAGGTCCTGCTGTTGTTCCCCAAAGCCTGTGTTTCTCAGCCTTCCCTCTCTGTGCTGGCACTTCGGTTTGGGTGGCTCATGCCATGCCCTTGGGTTCTTCAGCGCATCAGCGAGTCCTGACACAGACCCAGGATTTGGCCGCTCCTCCCACCTCCCCCCTCCGCCCCTCCCCCCTCCGCCGTGGGCGCCGCCGCTCTTCCCACCCTCACTGTCACAGGACCGCTTCTCACACCTCCACTGTTGACTGTGTTGGGTGAAGCTGCCGTGGTCCATCACCTCTGTCATTCGGGTAGTCGTCTAGCGAACCTATCACTCTCCTCCTTGCTGCCCTCTATTCTGCAGCCAGAGGAATACCAGATAAGCCTGATGATGTCACGCTGATTCTCTGTGTCTTCTAGCCACTTTGTTTTTGTTTGTAGTAAAAGTCCGAAATCTAGAAACAGCCCTCATCAGTGATTCCATGCTGGTGTGATGGATGAACAGACGAATCTCCCGTACAGGCTCATTCTAAAGGTTTGCAGGTACTGTCTCTTGAAAGAGTAGGGGAAGTATAGCACCCTACCAAAGTGTGACTTCCTTCCGAAGAGTGCAGTAAGGAAAACGGGGTGTAGTGACTTGACAGTAGAGAGAGGTGAGAGCCTAGTCCTCCAGCCAAGTGCTAAAGGTCCTTTTGGTTGTGACAGGTCATAGTGATGGTATCTAGCCCTGATATGGGGATGAAGGTGATTAAAGTGACACTTCACTTCTATGGTCTTCCTCCCTAAAACACATAATTCCTGTCTAAGTGTAAGAAAAACATCAGACAGACCCAAATTGAGTCATGTTCTGCAAACTACATCATCACCACCTTTAAAGCCATGCAGGTCACTAAAAGCAACGCAAACTTGGAGACAACTCTGATAGTCTAGAGGAACCAATGGAGGCAAGACGACCAAATATGACACCTTGGGTGGGATCTTGGACAGATACAAGATACCAAGGTAAAAACCAAGGACATCTGATCAGTTGCTGATGTTAGTAACGATGTATCGGTATCGACAGATTCATTTTCTGTGGCAGGTATGCCGTCCTATTGAGAGAGGTTAGCCACATAGGAAATCTGTGTGTCTAAAATTACCCTAAAATTGAAAGTTTTTGTGAAAAGTTGCCTGTCAGGACCTGCCCGCCCTTTGCTGTCTCCTCAGTCCGTGGAAGCCTGGCCACAGGGTGTCGACCATTTCTCGAGCCCAGTTCAGGGGCTCTCCCAGGGAAACGCCATCAGAGACCACAACAGTGCCAGGAGATGGGCCGGGGTCGGCGCGGGCGGGGAGCAGGGTGCGGGGGTGCCCTTAGCACAGAGCGGAGTAGTGCTGACCTGCTACAGCACCTGAGACCCGCTCTCCCGTTCCCTGACAAGGAAGCCTCTGCCCAAGACCTCCCAGCGTTGAGACTCAGGAGACTGAGAACCCTGGCCTGGTTTGACCACCCCTCCTCAGCCCTGCGTGCCTTGCAGTTTTCATCACAGCCTGGAACCATCGCTTCCGACACTCTGTCGGCTTGTCAGCCTGCAGCTGGGAGCGCGCCCTGCAGAGTGACTTGCCGGTGGTTTCCTTCACTTTCGAACCCGCCGCATCTCCATCTGGACGAAGACTAAGTGCTTATTGAATGTCTGTTGAACTAATTATCTGACAAAGGATGAAGATGACACATAAACCCCAAACAACAAACCTGTCACCCTCGAGTCAGTTCCGACTCATGGCAACCCTGTAGGACAGAGTAAAACTGCCCCCTGCAACTTCCTAGGAGCTGCCAGCGGATTTGCATGGCTGCCCTTTAAGATAGCGGCTGAGTTCTTAACCATGGCACCGCCAGGGCTCTGATAATGGCAGATTTAGGGTGAAAAATTCAGTCAAACACAAGTGCCGAGTTAAAATCCTCCCAGATGACTCCTCTGTGTCTCCATAAGACTCACTGTGAACTGCCTTTTGGATCTGTTCAGAATTTGTTCATATTTAAGCACGTCTAGGTATTATGTCCACATGCATGTAACATATGCCCCCCCCTTTTTTACATGCATAGATGAGACCACCTTAGTTCTTCCAGACAGTATGTTTGGACATTTTTACATGTCAGCGTATAAAGTAACCATCTTATTTCTTTAATGGCTGTATAGGGTGTTATGTGCGGAATTAAGCACTTAAAAATATTTTAAGTATCTAGTGTCTTAGTATAATTACTTATTACAGGGCAAATAAGAGTGATGTCTCTTAAGACATAATTGTATGGTAGAGACGGTGTTTAGTATCATGTTGGTGGCAGTTCTGTAGTGTTCTCTTTGTATGTGTGTTTTTATTTTAGTCTGTAACTGCCTTGAGAGTCAGGTCTTTGTCTTGTTATCCTCTCTCTCTGCGCCTGACAGGGCACTATCAGCAGGTTGATCAGTACATGTAGATTGAATTGAATCAAACTTTTTATTTGCTTTGGTGAAGGGGTTGGGTCATTTCATAATACTCAAATCCCCTGAGTGTAGAGCTGTTGACCAGATGAGGGGCATATAGAGATAGAAGTGGAAGAAAATGATTTTCTTGTTTCAGTGACCATCATTCCAGAAGGTTACAGGGATGGGGAGGAAGGAAGAGGGATATTTATTAATTAGATGGAAACCAAACCCAGTGTCGTCAAGTCAGTCTGACTTATGGTGACCCTCTGGTTAGATTAAAAGAAAAGAAGAACCCCACTGCTGTCGAGTTGATTCGGACTCACAGATCATAGATAAGAATTAAGTTAGGTGAAGAGAGGGACAGCACACCGTGGGGGGGGAGGTCAGCATAACTGGACTAAAGCAAAAGCCAAGAAGTTTCCTAAATATAATGAAACACTTCGAAGGACAGAAGGACAGATTAGTAGTGGCAGTGGTCTGGGGACATGGTTTCAGGGGCTATCTATCTAGTCAGTTGATCTAACAAAGTTTTTTAAGAAAATGTTCTACATCCCATTTTGGTGAGTGGCCTCAGGGTTTTCAAAACTGGCCAGTGCCTGTCTCAGAAGCATCAGTCAGTCCCAGCCCACCTGGAGCAGAAGAGAATGGAGGACATCAAAGACATAAGGAAAACATGAGCTGACGAGACAGAAAGGGCCATGTAATCCAGAAACTCCATCAGCATGAGACCAGAGGAACTAGATGGTGCCCGGCCACCACCAGTGAGCGCCCTGACAAGGGAGCACAGCGAAGAGTCCCTGACTCAGTGAGAGAAAAATGTGGGTGCAGAACTCAAGCCCTGTCAGAAAGACCTGACTTGATGGTCCAGCAGACCGGAGCATCCCTGCAAGACATGGTCTCCAGACTCTCTCACCCTAGAACTGAACCGTTCTCAAAGCTGACTCTTCAAAGGTTGAAGTGGACTGACTATAAGACATGAGGAAACTTGAGTGGCATAGTGGGGAAGTGGTACATTTGTTAACTAAAAGATGGGCAGTACAGATCCACCAGGCATTCCTTGGAAACTGTGGGGCAGTTCTGCTCTGTCCTTTAGGGTCACTATGAGTGGGAATCAACTCAGTGGCAGTGGCTTTTTTATACAACATAAAAGGATACTGGCAAGGAGTGTGCTTCTTGGCTTACTCACATATGCCGCTGCTGTCCAGAGGCGAGAAGAGAGAGTGGAGGGGGACAGGAGCTAGTTGAACGGACATGGGAACTACAGGATGGAAAGGAGGCATGTGATGTCACCGGGTGGGGAGAGCAGCTAGAGTCAGATAATAACATAAGAGTTTTTGTATGACAAATTGAATTGTAAACTTTCACTTAAAGCACAGTGAGATATTGGAAAAAAAGAAAGAATGGGGTTGGCGAAGACCATCGTCCTCCTAAAAGCCCAAAACTTGTGTAATGACCTATTGGCTGAGGAGAAGGCCAGGAGGCCAAGAATAATGTTGGGCCACCAGCTGGAATGGGACTCTGTATCACTTAGGCTTCTAATTGCTTGAAGCCTGTCGGGTCTTTTTTTACCTTCATGAAATGATTAATGGGGCAGAGTTGGCAGTAGCAGAGTTAAGATGCTGTAAATTAATGTCGCTGTGCTGTTTTCATTCTGGTGGCCATGCCAGCCTTTGGTGGGCTGTTTCTCTTGCCCTGACGTCCACGCCAGCCTTTAGAGGACTGTTTCTGTCGCCCTGACGGCCACGCCAGCCTTTGGAGGGCTGTTTCTCTCGCCCTGACGGCCACGCCAGCCTTTGGTGGGCTGTTTCTGTCGCCCTGACGGCCACGCCAGCCTTTGGTGGGCTGTTGCTGTCGCCCTGACGGCCACGCCAGCCTTTGGTGGGCTGTTTCTGTCGCCCTGACGGCCACGCCAGCCTTTGGAGGGCAGTTTCTGTCGCCCTGACGGCCACGCCAGCCTTTGGTGGGCTGTTTCTGTCGCCCTGACGGCCACGCCAGCCTTTGGAGGGCTGTTTCTCTCGCCCTGACGGCCACGCCAGCCTTTGGTGGGCTGTTTCTGTCGCCCTGACGGCCACGCCAGCCTTTGGAGGGCTGTTTCTGTCGCCCTGACGGCCACGCCAGCCTTTGGTGGGCTGTTTCTGTCGCCCTGACGGCCACGCCAGCCTTTGGTGGGCTGTTTCTGTCGCCCTGACGGCCACGCCAGCCTTTGGAGGGCAGTTTCTGTCGCCCTGACGGCCACGCCAGCCTTTGGTGGGCTGTTTCTGTCGCCCTGACGGCCACGCCAGCCTTTGGAGGGCTGTTTCTCTCGCCCTGACGGCCACGCCAGCCTTTGGAGGGCTGTTTCTCTCGCCCTGAAGGCCACGCCAGCCTTTGGAGGGCTGTTTCTCTCGCCCTGATGGCCACGCCAGCCTTTGGTGGGCTGTTGCTGTCTCCCTGACGGCCACGCCAGCCTTTGGTGGGCTGTTGCTGTCGCCCTGATGGCCACGCCAGCCTTTGGTTTGGGGTGTCTGTTACCTTCTGTAGTGTTCAGACTCCCAGCTGTCACATGTTGTTCTGTCCTCTGCTGACAAACGGCCTATTTTATGAAGCGACATTGACTTACAGGGTGAACTTGCTGACATGTTTTGCACTTAAGCTGCAGTTAATCGTCCTGGTTCCTTGACCAGGCAGACTTCAGCTGGGCGCTCTTCCTCCTGTCCCACCTGTTACAGGCAGCCCTTCCTTCAGGTGGCTTCTTTTCCTGTGCCTTCTG
The DNA here is from genome assembly GCA_028571685.1 of Heterohyrax brucei. Classification (NCBI taxonomy): domain Eukaryota; kingdom Metazoa; phylum Chordata; class Mammalia; order Hyracoidea; family Procaviidae; genus Heterohyrax; species Heterohyrax brucei. The sequence continues at coordinate 83,339,598 of CM053160.1, forward strand.
ACCTCCCGGCCGGGCCTGCTGTCTTACTAGGCTGTCATGCCTTTGGGATGTGTGAGTCAAGACAGATTAGCTTTGTGGCATGTGTGTCTTTTCCTGTTAGTTGGAGGATGTCTGGGTGACAGGTCATTCAGTATTGAACGAAGTAGGTACTCGTTGCCAGAAGTGGTGATGGAATATTAGTGGGGCTGTGACATTTGTTTCACTGACTTAGGAGATGCCCTGTTTGATGTCAAGCTGCTGAATCCTGGTTTTCCTTTTGTGAAGTCACTTTTTTTCGATGGGGTTGTCCATGTTCATATTAGTTAGAAATTATCTCAGTATCAGACTTGAGAATATGATTATTTTGATACCTATAAATAGCTTTACAGTATTAGACTAGACAGGAAAGCCTGCCATTATATAGGGACTGAACTTAGGCATTCCCTAGAGAAGTAATAGAATTCCAGGATAAAATTTGAAACAAGACTACAAGCTGTCATTATGGAATGTCATGTGAAACCACCATGAAGGTTTTCACCCCAGATGAGTTGTTGGAGACCACAGCAGGGCACCATCAGGATGTTGAGAATTGTGAGCTTTTGTGCATTGAAACCACGGTTCACAGGTCAGAGCAGGCAGTGCTTACTGTCTGCCTTTTTAACAGGTGTGTGTGTTTGCCTTGAAGACTAAGCATAAGGATATGATTGGTTTGTTACGTTGGAGTCTTTCACCTGATGTATGTTATGAATCTTTAACTTTGATTAATGCAGCCATGAAAAAAAATTGTTGATGTTAAACGTAGTTAATTCTAGACACAGTCAAAGAACAGACACTGACATCAGAAAACAGAAAAAAAACCCAAACCATTGCATTGCTTCATGTTCCATAGAGATGGAAAATCCTTTATGAAAGTAAGGTTTTAAAAAAAGACATTTTTAGTAAAGAAATTACAACTTTTCTGTGTGTGTTTTGTTCCCTGCAGTCACGATCCTCTTTCTCCCTCTCTCAGGTTCCTGAGTGGGCAGCCATGGGGCGACGCTGGGCCGTGCTGCTGCTGCTCCTCCAGCATCTTGGGGACAGTGCTGGAAGCCAGAGCCTTGAACAGACGTCTGTCCAGTTTACACAGGCCCAGTACAATGTCACGGTGCATGAGAACTCGGCAGCTAAGACTTACGTGGGGCACCCCGTGAAGATGGGCGTTCACATCACGAACCCACTCTGGGAACTACGGTTCAAGATTGTCTCCGGAGACAGCGAGAACCTGTTCAAAGCTGAGGAGTTTGTTGTGGGAGACTTCTGCTTTCTGAGAATAAGGACCAAAGGAGGAAACACAGCCATTCTCAACAGAGAAGTGAAGGACCACTACACGTTGATAGTCAGAGCTGCTGAGAAAAACAGTGACGCGGAGGCCCGCACGCAGGTCCGCGTGCAGGTGCTGGATACGAACGACCTGAGACCGCTGTTCTCACCCACCTCGTACAGCGTGTCCTTACCTGAAAACAGCGCTGTGAGGACCAGCATCGCCAGGGTCAGTGCCACTGATGCCGACATAGGAACCAACGGGGAGTTCTACTACAGCTTTAAAGAGCGGACAGACATGTTTGCCGTCCATCCCACCAGCGGGGTCGTGGTCCTGACAGGCAGGCTGGATTACACCGAGACCAAGCTTTACGAGATGGAGATTCTGGCCGTGGACCGTGGAATGAAACTGTATGGCAGCAGTGGCATTAGCAGTGCAGCCAAACTGACCGTCCACGTGGAACAGGCCAATGAGTGTGCTCCGGTCATAGCTGCGGCGACTTTGTCACCGTCCGAACTGGACCGAGACCCGACATATGCGATTGTGACCGTGGATGACTGTGACCAGGGTGCCAACGGGGAGATAGGGTCTTTGAGCATTGTGGCAGGGGACCCCCTTCAGCAGTTCAGGACGGTGAGGTCTTCCCCAGGGAGTAAAGAGTACAGAATCAAGGCAGTTGGTACTGTCAACTGGGACAGCCATTCCTTCGGCTATAACCTGACACTTCAGGCCAAAGACAAAGGAAGTCCTCCCCGTTTCTCTTCTGTGAAAGTGATCCACGTGACTTCTCCACATTTCAGAACAGGGCCGGTCAAGTTTGAAAAGGATGTTTATCGAGCACAAATAAGTGAATTTGCTCCTCCCCACACACCCGTGGTCATGGTCAAAGCCACACCCAGTTACGCCCACCTGAGGTATGTTTTTAAAAGTACACCTGGAAAAGCTAAATTCAGCTTAAATCACAACACAGGCCTCATATCGATTTTAGAGCCAGTGAAAAGACACCAGGCATCCCATCTTGAACTGGAGGTGACAACAAGTGACAGGAGAGCGTCCACTAAAGTCCTGGTTCAAGTCCTAGGCGCAAACAGCAACCCCCCTGAGTTCACTCAGACAGCGTACAAAGCGTCCTTTGATGAGAATGTGCCAGTTGGAACGAGTGTCCTGCGGGTGAGGGCCGTAGACCCTGACGAGGGGGAGGATGGGTATGTGACGTACAGCATCACCAATCTGAATCATGTGCCGTTTGTCATCGACCATTTCACTGGTGTCGTGAGTACGTCCGAAGACTTGGACTACGAGCTGATGCCACGGGTTTACACTCTGAGAGTCCGGGCGTCCGACTGGGGTCTGCCCTACCGCCGGGAGGTGGAAGTCCTGGCTACAGTTACGCTCAATAACTTGAACGACAACACGCCGTTGTTTGAGAGAATCAACTGTGACGGGACAATTTCCAGGGACCTCAGTGTGGGAGAGCAGATCACGACTGTCTCTGCCATTGATGCTGATGAGCTGCAGTTGGTCCGATACCAGATCGAAGCGGGAAATGAACTGGGTTTGTTCAGCCTGAACCCCAACTCTGGGGTGCTGGCATTAAAGCAGCCGCTGACGGAAGGCTCCGCGGCAAAGGTGGCTTTTCACAGTTTGAGGATCACAGCTACTGATGGAGAAAACTTTGCGACGCCGTTGTACGTCAATGTGACAGTGACGGCCAGCCGCAAGCCCGTAAACTTGCAGTGTGAGGAGACAGGTGTGGCCAAGATGCTGGCTGAGAAACTACTGAAGGCAAACAAGCTGCCCAGCCCCAGCGAGGTGGACCATGTCTTCTTGGACGCGCATTCTGTCAACTCTCACATGCCCAAGTTCAGCAGTACTCTCCCGACCAGTATCGAGATAAAGGAGAACCGTCCTGTGGGTTCCAGTGTCCTTTTCATGAATGCCACTGACCTGGACACTGGCTTCAATGGGAAACTGGTCTACGCTGTGTCTGGAGGCAATGAGGGCAGCTGCTTCTTCATTGACATGGAGACAGGCATGCTCAAAATCTTGTCTCCACTTGACCGTGAAGTCACCGATAAATACACCCTGAACATCACTGTGTATGACCTTGGCATACCACAGAGGGCTGCTTGGCGTCTTCTGGATGTCACGGTGCTGGATGCCAATGACAATCCACCCGAGTTCCTACAAGAGAGCTATTTTGTTGAGGTGAGTGAAGACACGGAGGTCCACAGTGAGATCATCCAGGTGGAAGCCACAGATAAAGACCTGGGGCCCAGCGGACAGGTGACCTACTCTGTTCTGACAGACACTGACAAGTTTGCGGTCAACGCCACGACCGGGGTGGTTAAAATCGTGCGTCCCTTGGATCGGGAGGTGCAGCCGGTGCATTATTTAAAGATCGAAGCCAGGGATCAAGCGAGAGAAGAACCCCAGCTACTTTCCACTGTCCTCTTGAAAGTGTCCTTGGAAGATGTCAACGACAACCCCCCGAAGTGCATCCCATCGCATTACCGGGTGAAAGTGCGGGAAGACCTCCCAGAAGGAAGCGTGGTCATGTGGCTGGAGGCCTACGACCCCGACCTCGGCCAGTCCGGGCAGGTGCGTTACAGCCTTCTGGGCCACGGAGAGGGGCATTTCGACGTTGACAAGCTCAGCGGAGCACTGAGGATTGTACAGCAGCTGGACTTCGAGAAGAAACAAGTGTACAACCTCACCATCAGGGCCAAGGACAAAGGGAGACCCGTCTCGCTGTCATCGGCCTGCTACGTTGAGGTGGAGGTCGTTGACGTGAATGAGAACCTGCACCCCCCGGTGTTCGCCGGCTTTGCCGAGAAGGCGGCGGTGAAGGAAGACGCGCCGGTGGGCTGGTCGGTCCTGACGGTGTCAGCGCGTGACGAGGACCCGGGAAGAGACGGCGTGATCCGGTATTCCATCCGAGACGGTTCTGGTGTCGGTGTTTTCAAGATAGATGAGGAAACAGGTGAGTGTGTCTTCCTTACTGGGTTTATTTTCTAAAGTCGGTGTCTGCTCCTGTTAGAGCTCCGCCCAGCGGTGGGCGCGCCCGTCACGGGGCGGGGCTGGAGCTGCGTGCGGCCGTGGGCGCGCACGTCACGGGGCGGGGCTGGAGCTGCGTGCGGCGTTGGGCGCGCACGTCACGGGGCGGGGCTGGAGCTGCGCGCGGCGGTGGGCGCGCCCGTCACGGGGCGGGGCTGGAGCTGCGCGCGGCGGTGGGCGCGCCCGTCACGGGGCGGGGCTGGAGCTGCGCACGGTGGTGGGCGCGCCCGTCACGGGGCGGAGCCTGCAGAGGTGGGCGCGCACGTCACAGGGCGGGGCTGGAGCTGCGCACAGCGGTGGGCGCGCCCGTCACGGGGCGGGGCCGGAATTACGCCTGGCCGTGGGCGGAGCCGGAGCTGCGTGCGGCGGTAGGCGCGCACGCCATGGGGCGGAGCCTGCAGCGGTGGGTGCGCACGTCACGGAGCGGAGCCGGAGAGCCCTTCGGGCAGCTTGCGCTTACGTCGCCCGCAGAGCCGGAGCTGCGCCCGGTAGTGCCAGCAGGTCAGCTATCAGCCGGAGCTCCCCTCGGCAGCGCGCGTGCACGTCACCCGGTGGCACTGGAGCTCTGTGCGGCAGTGAGCATGCATGTTATCTGGTGGAGGTGGCTGTGGTAAAGACTGTCAGTTGTAGTCTGTTGCCGCGGAGTCGACTCCAGTTCACAGTGATCCCGTAGGTCCGAGCCGAACTGCCCCGTGGAGTTTATAAGCAGGCTGGTGAATTTGAACAGCCGAGCTTTGAACGACTGAGCTCCCAGGGTTTCCTTCCACTGAGTATTTGGCTGGCGCCAAGTGGAGACAGGGCGGGAGGAAATGCAGCTGTTGCCGTTGATCCTGCTTTCTGGGTCTGGATTCCTGTGGGCTTAGCAGAAGCTGGTTGCGGCTGCCTTGTAACTGCGAGCAGCCCTTCCAGAGTGTTGTGGGCTGGCCTGTCGGTGGGGCATGCTTTCAGCCAGCACCGCCCCCTACTGGGGGGTTGTCAGGGGCAGGCGACCCAGGACTTACAGGTCAGCCTGTGCTTAGCTCGCTTACGCCGTCGTCTGCTTGTTGGGGATTATACGTCTGAAAAGAGGCTTTGTTGTGTAGGATGGGGCTGTGGGATTGGGACACAGAGAGACACAGCCACACGTAGAAGCGGAATCCTTGACGTGGTGGACGAGTGTGAAGTTGCTGACTTCAGGTGATTTGGTACTCACCCTGCCCATAGGAGAACCCCTGGGACCGCCCCAGAGGTGGGCGCAGCCCTGCAGAGCTGCGGAGTGTGCACAGAGCAGACCAGCTGCTTCTGGGGCCCCATCCGGGCTGCCTTCAGGGGGCACATGTGGGGCGGTGGATCTGCCACCCAGAAAACCTTACCTCGAATCCTGGTTCTTCCCGTTGTTCATCGGGTGATGTTTGACTAGTTCACCATATACGGAGACTTTTTTCATCTATGAAATAGAGACACTCAGATCATTTCACGATTTCTGTGATGTGGGAAGAGAGCATCTGTTAGGAGCTGTTACCGTCTTTTGGGAGCGATAGCAGTGCTTGGTTAGGATAGCCTCCCCCGAGAGTGGAGCCCATGGCCAGAACCTGTAGGACAGCCAGTGTGTGCAGGGCTGTGGGTGGTGTGTCCACGTTGCGCATCCTTTTCCCAGGGACTGTCGTGGACGCTAATGGCAGCCGTTGGGGCGCAGTGGTTAAGTGCTGACTGAAAGGGTGGTGGCAGAAACCCACCAGCGCTCCCTGGGGGAAAGACGGGGCCGTCTGTTTCATACCGGTGGCAGCCTCGGGACCGCCAGGGACCAGCTCTGCTGTGTTCTCCACATCACTGTGAGATGGAGTTGAGTCCACGGTGATGGACTTGGTAGTTATGTCAGTCTCCCTGATGGATGGAAGGCCTGCCAGGAGAGGCTCGTGCATTTTCCGTCCTCAGCACCGAGGTGTCTCAGGAAATGTCATCGAAGGAGTGCGCAGATGAAGTTTACCTAGGAACGTTCTAGTGTCTGAGAAGGATAGTGGGTGATAGGAGGACACTAGGTGGTCACAGCGCGTATCAGCCAGCAGGGGCGCTCCGTTTGCCTGTCACATCTGTGTTCCATTGTAAGGACGTCTGTTGTCAGGAGCTTTCCGTTACATTAAAACTGAAGTCTACGTGTTGTGCACACCCGGCCAAGTTCATCAGCATGCTGTTGAGTCTGACTCACAGCGAGCCTGAGGGACAGACGAGAAGCGCCACGGGGTTTCCACAGAGCAGCTGAGGGAGCCCGTCCCCGCCTGGGGGTGGGAGGCAGCCCCCGCTGTTCCGGCTGGGTCACCAGGACCCCACATGCAGTGTGACACAAGTGAGATCGCCAGCGCCCGCCCTGGGCCTGCCCGTCCACCTCCTGGGTATGTTCAGCACCAGCAGATGGGGACGCTCAGCCCTGACTCGTAGCTTGCAGAGACACAGCGATGGCGGCTGTCCCACCTGTAGGTGTTCTCAGTTATGGGTTGGATACCCCACGAGTTATTGTAAAGAGGAGAGGGTTTGTAAGGTGCGTTTGTTTATGCTAGTGATGGTTTTCAGCAGTATGTAGTTACCTCACATTGTTTTTTTTGCACTAGGGATTGTGTAATATAAGTTAGAATTTTCAGTATAGAGAAAAGTTGCCTGAACGTTAATAATTAAAGTTGAAACTGTGTTTTGTGAATTTCACAAGGGCAGTCTTCCCTGTTTTTTTTTCTTTTTTAAAAAAGTTTTGAAAACCAGTAAAGAACTGTTGCAAGTAGATTCTAAGATGGGAAAAAAAGCGAAATCTTCACTTACGTTCCTGTGATGACTTAGAGGAACACAGTGTCTCCCAGGTGGTCCTTTTGCGTTAAAGGGGTATTTTTATTGTTGCTCTTCAGAGAATCATTTTAAAACTAGTGTTTTCTGCCTGTGGATTTAAAGGACTGAGACATCCTAACTACCAAAACTTAAGAAAACACAGGAGACAGCCAAGCAAGGTGGTTCCCTGAGATGGATGAGTGGAGCGGGCCGCTGGGTTGAGGGCCGCGCTGGGCCTTCGCAGCTGTAATCTGGGGACGGGGCGTAGTGGCGACCGGGCCAGGAGAACACGCCGATTCATTTGTTAAGTGTGGGAGAAGGTGTCCTGTGTGTTGGGATAGACGGAGAGACTTGAAGACAGGAGAAGCCGCTTTGCCAAGGAAAACTGGCAGTGTGAGCTGTGTGAGCTGCTAAGTGAGTCTGCAGCTGCTTAGCAGGCTTTCTGAGCTTGAATACAAGTAACGCCGTGTTCGCGTACCAGACCGGGTGTAAATTACAAGATACCTCTTTCCGTGGTAGAGGTGTCGGCAGTGAAGCCGTTTCAGGGATTCCTGGTGGGATAGTGAGTGTCACGGGGTTTCAAGTACCTTTAGCAAAAATCGGTGCGTTTTCTGCGGTGGAAATGCTCAGAGTATGGATCTGTCTCACCCGTTTGTAGGGCAAGGTGGGAGGCCGTGGAAGGCAGGTTCTCCAGGGAAGTGCCCAGACCCTCAGGGGAGATGACCACAGGGGACTCCGCCTCCGGTTCCCGCCTGTTGGAGCTGGTGGGCGCAGGTCATCCTCGGAGTCCTTTTTCCCCCTAGTCTCTGCCTGTGGCCCACTTCTGGTGGGCTTAGCAACCCGGGTGGTGCAGTGGTTGGGTGCCGTGTCTGCTCGCCAGAAAGTCAGCAGTTCAAATCCGCCAGGCGCTTCCTGGGCTCGCTGTGGGGTGGTTCTCTGACCTGTAGGGCCGCTGTGAGTCAGAAGCGCCTGTGACGTGGTGGATTGGGTTTACTGCCTTCCTCTTCCAGTGATGGATCAGCTGGGGCCAGATCTGCCCGGGAGGCCTGGCCGCGGACACCAGGACCCTGCCGGCTGAACCATGGGTTTGTTTGGTTTGTGATGTGACATTCAGCAGCTGTTGCGGGGGGGGGGGGGACACTGAACGGTGTCGTGCTGACCTTTAAATTGGCTTAAATTTGGCATGTGCCCTGAGAAGCTCTTTTTTTGTTTGTTTTAGGAAATAGATCTCTCAGGGACTGCGTACAACGTGCCCAATTCTGCTCCATCTGGATGTGTCCTGTTCTTTGCTGATTGGCTTTGCTTTGCAGGGAGGGGCCGAGTTGCAGCAGCCTAGGGGTGACAGTTCTTGCCACTGTGCCCTTAGAGGGACCTCTGGGTGTTCCTGAGCTGTCCTGACAAATCCCAGCCCATACAGCTGCTTCCACATTTGAGATTTGAAGCTGTAAAGTGAGAACCGATTTGGAAAGTCAGTTTCCTAGAGAGCCTGTTCCCCTAGCTCTGCCTGAGGCCCTCCACCCGCCCTTGTGTCCTGTAGCCTCACCCTGAGGGTGAGAAGCAGAGTTCACAGTGTTCCTGACAGGAAGGCTCTCTGAAGCCAGAGGAAGTTCACGTCTGGTGTTCTGGTTTCCCTCTCCACTTTCCCGTTTGCACTTCAGGTGTGTGTTCTTGGCGCCGGTGTGTCACGGGTAAGAGAGTACAGTCATGGGCATTTGTGTGTGTTTGTGGGATAAATTCAGTGTTGTGCCCCCGACAGCTGGGTACCCGTCTGTGAATTATCACTGGAGCACCAATAAGGAGAGAAGTTGCAGTATTTTCTCTGTTTCAAAAGCTTAGATATAATGGGTAGCAAAACACATAGCCAAAATAATTTTTAAACTGTCACTGATATGAAGTGTGTGTCAGCAGTGTTGAACGGAGACCCCTCCCTGATGTGTGTTTGAACGGGGTCCCTGTCGGTCCAACTCTGCTCGTTCCCCGATGTGGGTGTTGTAGTGGGGTCTCCCAAGTCCAAGTTTGCCCGGAGCATGCTGGCTGGGGCTCTGTGTTGGCCCAGTCCTGGGCTGCTGGTGTGAGCGCCGAGCAAGCGTTTCCCTCTTCTCACTCCTTCTGAGGAAGACCATGTTTTTCCCTAAGATAAGAACCAGTTTATAAACTTATTAGTGCCGTATTACTCTTAGAATCTCAATCAAGGCTTTAGGATTAAAGCTGACATCTACATGAGAAAACTTGGAATAAATTAATATGAATGGACAGCTGCGGCCGTGAGATAATCCCCGCTTGTGAGGTACAGGAGGGAAAGTGGGCTGCCCTCGCGTTACCGGGCCCCTGCTGCAGTCTGCGGGGCCGCACTCTCTGCGGGGCCGCACTCTCTGCGGGGCCGTCCCGCGGAGAGGCCGCTCTCAGCCTTGCTGAGGGGGTGGGCACAGGCTGAGTGCTTTTCTATAGTGACAAAGGGAATTCCCATCCAGGCTGACCGCATTGTTGGCCTCAGAGAGGGGGACATGTTTCTGGAACTCAGGGTAGCTGTTTGTTTGTTTGTTTAATTTTTTTATTGTGAGTAGGTGAAAGTTTACAATCCAAGTCAATTTTCCGTAGAAAACCCAGAACGCCCACCTGTGTGCAGCTTTGACTTTAACAACACACTCTTCTCTTCCAACTCTTTGCTTCCAGGATCCACTCAGCCGACACCTGTACCCCCCTCTTTGAGAACTCAGTGTTTTCGCTGCTGTTTTGGTGGTGGTTCTCACAATAAGCCTCTTGCCTGAGACTTAGGAAGCGTGGTGCTGCAGCAATCAAGATGTACGGTTGCTCCCCAAGAGGTCAGCAGCTTGAATCCACCAAGCTGTCCTTGGAAACTCTGGGGGGCAGTGGTGCTCTGTCCTGTAGGGTCCCTGTGGCTAGGAATGAGCTCCTGGGCGTGGGGGTTTTGGTCCCTCACTTGAAGTAGGATATATTGTCCATACAACATGGGAATTGAACACTTTTCTCTCCCAGGACTGATTCTCTCCTTTTAGGAAATGGAACGTGTAGGATATTATTGGACTCAGGTTGGTGACCACAGAGTTGGCAAATGTGGCTGTTAGCAGTATGGCCCACTGCAGTGGATCGCTGTTGGAACTGGGTCTGCCATTCCTGGCTGCAGGAATTGCAGTGGGTCTGGGGTGGGAGCCTTGGCTGGGAGGACGTTGGCTGGTGAATGGCCTTTTGTCCTGCACCCTCCTCCCTCCCTGGCTGCAGCAGCTGCTGTCCCTTCTTTGTTTTTGTTCTCTGCTGAGAACATTTGAGAGAAAAGAAACTTATTTCCCAGCCACAGGGATATGGAGGACCCAGCTTTGGTAGAAGTGACCTTCTGATAACGTGTCCTTGCTGTGTGGGGGGATAAAAGTCTGCTATTTTTGGTTTTCTCTGTGAGATTTTGAGTCAGGGAAGGACACAGTTGTAATTTTTCTTGGGAAGGGATACCCCTTTTGAAAGAGGAAGATCTTGAGGTGAAAATGAATCTAAAATTAAAAAATCCTGAGTAGTTTTTGTTTGCGTGTTAAGTAACCAAGCGATCAGCTTTCCTAGTCTGAGAAGTCTCTGTGGTTAGCCAGTCTTCTCGGAGCAGGTGGTATCATGCTGTGACCCAGAGGTGGCTCGGCTGTGCGTGCTCTTGTGTCCCCAGGTGAAGTGTCGGGTAGGGCCGATTCTGGTCACGTGGTGTTCAGTGATGGCGGTAAACCGTGGACACTTACAGAATGTTCTATGACCCAGTCTCACCACAGAAACTCTGTGGACCGTCACAGCTGCCCACTAGAGGCTTTTGCCTCCGTGTCTCAAGTGAGGAAATGTCACTGAGAGGTGAAGTTAGGGTCCCTGGAGTACTGAGTGGCCAAACCTGAGCTGGTGCATGGGTGTCCACTGCCTTTGACTGCCTGTCACCCTTGCAGGAGTGACCTGAAAGTTCCCGTAGGGATTCCGTGGAAGAGCTGCTACCTGACTGGGGGAAACTCTGGTGGTGTAGTGGCTATGTGCTGTGTCTGCTCGCCAGAAGATCAGCAGTTCCCATCTACCAGGTGCACCTTGAGTCTCCATGGGGCAGGTCGGCTCTGTCTGTAGGGTCACTGCGAGTCAGAATGGACTGCACGCCACTGGGTTAGTTTCTGGAGTTGAGTGGGATTCTGGGTCGGAGGGCACAGTCTCAGATCTGAGGGCCGACCCCAAGCGAGTGTGGAACGGAGGCATCTTGTGTCGTCATCTCGCAGTGACGCTCTGCTCCTGGCACAGCGAGCACAGGTTTTAGAATCTGACAAGTGGTGGTGTTTTAGTTATCTCAGTGACACCCTGGCAGGGGAGGAATCACAGTGTCCCTGTCCTAACTCAGGTGGACAGGCAAACCCCACTGCCTTACCTGTCTTGGCATTTATGTAACACTTCCCGAAGTGCAAACTCCGTCTGTGTGACCCATGTCTTGTTCGTGGTGTGGTGCAATTGGGTCGGTTCTGACCCACAGCTGCCCTGTGTGCAACAGAACCAGCACCTGCCCTGCAGCTTCTTCTGTCCAGACATTGTCCCCGAGTGGCACTGGTATCCCAGGTGACCTTCAGAGGGAAGGCTGACCTGCTCCTTACTGCCCTCTGAACGAACAGCTGTGCCCACTGCCGTCCCCTTGATGCCTTGGTTTCACTAGCTGTCCTCACCCTGGTCACTGGCACACGGTCACCTGCGCATGCAGAGAAAGCTGTGCGGCGGGCGGGGCGCCCTTCTCCCCCGTCTTGGCAGGGAACCATGTTTCTGTTCGGAGAGCTGAGGAGTGGGGTGTCCCTCTTTGTGTGGAGGTTCGGAGTCCTCATATCTGGTCTCTTCACGCCGTTAGTGAAATGCCGGAGACTAGGTGTTTTCTCTTAACCATTTAGTTTCTGTTCTTTTGACTCTGTATAATATTTTAGTTTCTGAGGCTGGATTTATGAAGTTTATATTAACCTGTTACTGTTCTGTGTTCCAAGTTAGTTCCGGTTCCCTTTACAGACACCCTGGTGGTGCAGTAGCTAACTGCGGTGGCTGCTGACTGGAGGCCCAGCTGTTCACATCTGCCGGGCGCCCCTTGGAAACTCGATGGGGCAGTTCTGCTTTGTCTGCAGGGTCGCTGTGAGTCTGCATTGACTCCACGGCAGTGGGTTTCGTTTTGGGTTGGTTTTACGGGACTTATTTAAACGAAACCACGCAATCTTGGTTTGCCAAGTCGCATTCTCTGCACACGAGACTCAGTGTCACAGGACATAAGTTCTTGTGTGTTTTGTTACCAGGAAGCAACAGACTTGGAAAGATGGTGATTCAGGGACACATGCTGACTCTGACTTAACTGGCAGTTAATCTAGTTTCAGTACAGTGGTGATGAGTCCAGAACACGGTGCATAAGGAACCTTCCAGGATACACGGCTCATCAGTTGACTTGTGCCCTGCCAGGGTATGCGTCTGATCAGTTAAACTGGTCTTGTCAGGTGGGTCGTCCGTCTCTTCTCAGGATGTTGGCCATCATACAGTTGCCATGGTAAATGGGATTCCGTACGACTTTAAAGCTGCCGCGGCGATGAGCTGAAGCAAAAAACACTGTGGGCCTGGCACAGGACTGGGCAGGGTTTTGGTTGTGCACAGAGTCACTGTGAGTTTGAACCGACTCAGCGGCACCAACAACAGCAACAGCCTATGAGGGAAACCAACCTTTACAGTGGACAGAGGAATTGCTGTTCTGTATGCTGGTGCCTGAAGTGATTCCAGAGAATCAGTCATTCCAGACTTCTAGTAATAGGGTAGCTTTCTTGAAGTTTAATGAAGTTAAGAATCAGGGCATTTGGGAGTACATAAGCTAGTTTAGTTTTGTGAATAGCTTCCTCATTCAGTTAAAAAAAAGTTTTGTGTCAGTAATGGTTCTCTGTCAGGGTTACTGTTGACTGGAGAAGGAGCGTTAAGGACAGTCATTGTGTCACAGAGTCCTCGTCTTTGTTTTACAGACGTTGGTATTAACACTCCTAAGAGGTGTGCTTTTGATCTCTGTGTAGTCCTATTTGGACACTGTGACTTGTGCAGTCTGTGGAGTAATACACTAGTCTGTCATCAGTTGGAGATGTTACGTTAGCTGGAAACCACTTTTTAGAGAATGACTTTGAATTTGAGTGACCCGTGAAATCCGTGGGAACCACTGGACCGTAAATGCTTCGATTCTGCAGAATCTGCTGGTGGACCCTGACGCTGGCTGCGCCCTCTCTCCATTGCTTTTCTTGTCTGTTTCCTCTTAAAGTGTCTTGATGTCACGCTGTCTCAGACGTCCTGACCTTGTCACCGTGCTTGGTGTTCAGTAAAAACTTGTCCACCCGTGCTCATCATCTCATGAGCCCAACAAGTGTTTGTCACATGGGGTCCTTTTTACTTGTTGCTCAGCTGAAGGTGCTCACACTTTTTAATGAGAAAAAAGATGTTCGCCGTATAAGCACCCAAGTGAGTTGGCTGGTTGACCTGTCAGAACGGCACCAGTGATTTTAGAGCATTGTTGTTGGGGGCTGTTGGGGACTGTTGGGTTCGTTTAGACCCACAGTGACCCCACATGGCAAAGCAGAATGGCCTCATATGGCAGAGCAGAAGGACTCTATATGACAAAGCAGAAGGACCCCATTGATTTTGACTCACAGTGACCCTGTATGACAAGGCAGAAGGACTCTGTAGGATGAAGTCGAATGGCTCCATGTGATGAAGTAGCATGCCCCATGAGGTCTTCCTGGCTGTGTGATCTTGATGGAAAAGGGTCGCCGGGTCTTTTCCGGGGGTGGGGCTGGGGGGCACCAGTTGGCTTGGTTAGGTTAGCAGCCAACGGTGTGGTCACTGATGCCCCCAGGGCTGTTGTTTAAAGCATAGAACTAAACTTATTTTAACAAGATGTGTTTTGTTAATAGACTCACAGCCCCATGTAGAAGCAGAAAGCTGGTTAGGAGAGCGTGGACGGTGTACAGTCTCTGTGGTTTACATTAGCTGAGTGCTGTTGTTTGAGAAGGAAGCCAGTGGGGCTGGGAGTGATCCACTCTGCGGGCACTGGATCAGCAGAGCCGTGTCAGTTAAAGCAATCCGCTCTACGGGCGCTGGATCAACAGAGCTACCTAAGTTAAGATAAAAGAGAGGAGACTGGAAAGGCTGTATGAGAAAGAACCCACTACTCTGCATTTATTTGAATATGAGTGTCCATATAACAAAAGTGAGCAGGTTTTCACAATTTATGTTAAAACACAGTTGGGTGAGTTATGCCAGTGTTTACTTTCTGTTTTTATTTTTTCCATGATCCAGGCGCTCCTTGAATACTCCAGGGGTCAGTTCTACCCTGGCCCCTAGGGTTGCCATGAGTCGGATCCGACTCGACGGCACTTGGCTGGCTAGCTTGGCATCTTGAAAGGAGCGGGGTCAGCAGACTGAGCAGCGCTGCGTCCTGGTCCTGTCCGCGTGTGTCGTTCTAAGTATTCTCATGATCACAGCAAAAAACAGAGACACGGGCAGAAGTTATTAACGTATTTAATCTGACATGTGAAACAGCGGCGTTTCCATGTGGACTCTGTCTGGTGAGGTCACTGTGAGTAGGCACCGACTCAGTGGCCGTGGTTTCCTGTCACTTTGTGTCCCTGGATGTCTGAAAACAACTTAGGGCCCGTTCCAGGACAGAACCTAGTTTCCAGCAGAAGGTTATCCTGTGTGGGTACGAGTGAGAGTCGGAGTCAGTCGGCTGTGGTTTCTCAGGGTAGCCGTCTCTTAGCAGACTTCTGCTGTTCCATGTGTGCCTTTTCTGTTCTTTTTCGGCACATTTTGGGTTGTTAGTGTTGGTGTAACTGGTTTTGACCCGTGAAACAGGCGCTGTCTTTCTGTGCGTGTGTGTAGTGTTCCAAGAGAGTGTCCTGCCGAGTCCTTTCCCGAGGACCAGTTAGGTCAGGCTCCCCACTCGCCGCGGGAAACAGACCTGTAGGGAGTCACACGCGCTCACAGGGCCTCCCAGACTGGTAACCGTGTAGTCGGCTCAGGACCCACAGCTGTCACACTGACGCGGGAGTCACAGGACTAGAGCCAAGTAGCTGCTGGCCCGTCAGTCTGCTCTGTGGTTTCAGGGAGCGGGTTTTCTTTGCAGGATTAACAGACCCCCAGGTCTAGGGAACGATCCTCGTAGGAGCTGGTGTGTGCACACAGACGTGATTTTTATCATTAGTCATATTTATTCTTCTTTTAAGTCTTCCTGTTGTGATTGTCAAAGTTTACAGTCCAAGACAATTTGCCATATAAAACCCCGAGCACCTGCCTCTGTGGTTCTGTCTGCTCGCCTCACCCTGTGACAGTACGCTCTCCGTTTTCACTCTGTACATCCAGGATCCACCCGACCAACCCGTGTCCCTTCCTCTCCACCGTCTCCTCTCCCTCTAAAGAGAAACCAGTCGGACACTCTCCTGTCTATGTTAAACCTTAAGGCACTCCCACCACCTGCCTCGCTGTATCCCCGAGTCCAGTCCGTGCCGTATCTGAAGTGTTGACTTCAGCACTGGTCTGAGCTCCGGGCCCGCAGCAGGTCCGGGGGCCGTGTTCCCAGGGGACCCTCGAGGTTGTCGGACCATCGAGTCTGGTCTCTTCGTAGAGTCCCTGGTCTGCACCTGCCTTTCTATCATTCTGCGTCAGGGACTCGACGGTCGGGGATGTCCTTGTTGTCATGCTTTGAGTGACATTGGCTTTAAATAAACAAACTAGTGAAGCCTGCTGTGCCATTTTCTCTCTGTATCTGTCTTTGCAGAAGGAGTGCTGGTAGTGCGGTGGTTCAGACACTCAGCCAACAGGTCTGAACCCGGCAGCATCCACCGAGCAAGGTGGCAGCCCGCAGTCATAGGGCTGGGACCCGTAGGGGGCAGTTGTGCTCTGTCTTGTGGGGTCCCCAGGAGTCAGAGGACTGTGAGGTGACAGGTTGGGTGCTTCCCCCGTCACTGTGTCTTTCACATGTCCGCGGTTCCCCTTGGGCTGCCTCAGTTTCTCCTCTGCAGCTCTGGATGATGCTGCAGTAGCTGAGTTTGTTTTGTGCAGGCTGTGGGCCTGGAATCTGCTGAAGCAGCTGGTGGCTGTGGAGGTTTTTTTTCCTGTCCTGCTGGGTGAGCCATCACTGTGACGGGTAAATAGCCATCCTCAGTAGAGCTTTAACCGGCCCCTTCATGGTCCCAGGACTGTGGAATGTACGGATTGTCTGGTGTGGAACCCTGGTGATCGGGTCACAGCCTGGTGGGCAGAGCTGCCTGCTGCGGGGCCTTTTCGCTGCGGGGGACATGCCGAGGCCAGTGTGAGAGCGTCCCTGGGCACCCAGGGTCACCTTTTGAACAGGAATGGTTCAGGCCCAGAGTACTTATTAAGGACCTATTAACTTCTTCAGGCTTCTCTTTGAGTTGAAAAGCTCTTGCCAGGATAATGGAAGGAAGTGACTGTCCCAGGCCCCAGAGGCGCACCTCGCCAGATCTCAGCAGGGTAGTCTGTTGAGTTGCAAATCTGTTTCCTGCTGGTGCCTCCTGGTGACATCATGTGGATTCTTGTCTTGCGGGAGCTGACTGTCCGCTGTTGGGGGAAAAGTTAGCAGAGAGCCCTGTTTTTAAAGTGATTTCTGTTTTCAGATTAAAAAAGCAATGCATGGCCATTACAGAAATTTGGGAAAATGTAACCGAGTGTAAAGAAGAAGAAGAAAAAAATCTTTGAAGCCTCATTGCCTAGAACCCTGTTGAAGTATTTCCTAATCTGGTACGTACACACAGTCACACACGCACGCACACACACACACACGCCCCATACATACACTCACACCACTCACACTGTGCATGGCGCACGCACACACACGCACACACACACACCACCACGAGCACCCCACATGTGCACATGCCCCTACACCACCAGACACTGAATTTTAAAAAAAAGGGAACGTCCACTGCACAGGCTGCTTGTTGACTATCTTGTAATGTACTCAGAACTTTTTCTGATTCTTGTAACACCTAGAGAAGGTGATTTTCGGTAGAGGGGTGTGTCCCGCAGACACGCTGTGACAGGAGGAGGGAGCCTCGGGAACATGGAAGTCGGGTCTGTGTTTGTGTGTGTCTCTTGCTTTATTGCACTCACTCTGGGAAACGACAAGGTGACTGGTTTACTGAATGTAAACATTTCAGAGTTTTTACTATAAATTGCCTCATTTTTACCAGAAATAAAGCCCTGGTCAGCAGTCTGAGAGTGCTTTGTTTTCTGTGCATGCTTGCTGGCACTGAATATGTGGATTTAAAAAAAAAATCAAAATAATGGCCAGTTTTGTATGGTAAGAAAAAAAAAAGTGGCCCATTTAGGGACCTGTCCAGACTGAAACCGTGACTGATGTGGTGTTCGCAGAGCCTGCCGCCTTACACACAGCCCCCGGGACAGTAAGGCTCTGGTGGTGCAGTGGTTAGGCACACAGCCGTGGGCTGGGAGGCCAGTGGCTCACACCCGCAGCTGCTCTGGGGAGAAAGCTGTGGCTCTCTGCCCCCGTGAGGAGGACAGCCTGGGAACCCTGTGGGGCCGTTCTGCTCTGTCCTGTAGGGTCGCCATGAGTCGGAATCAACTCGATGGCACACGGCTCTTCCTGTCTCTGTCCCCAGTAACCTCTTACGGCTTGTTTACACTCATTTAAAACCCTGGTGGCCTCGTGGGTGAGGGTCCACGAGGGCTGTCCGCAGCACACAGTGCAGATCCAACAGGTGCCCCGTGGAGGCTCTGGGACGGTTTTACTCTGTTTTGTAGGGTCACTATGGGTTGGAATCTTACTCTCCAAGAATGCTTTTGTTTTTCTCTGTTTTTGTTTTGTATATGCCACGTGTGTTCCTGGTGGTGCAGGGGTTAATTGCTCCGCAGCTAGCCAGAAAGCCAGCCCTGAAATCTACCAGTCAGTCCTCGGAAACCCTGTGGACAGCTCTCGGCCCGGAGGGCTGCTGTGACTTGGGATTGACTCCTTGGTACGGGTTTTCTGAATGTGCTCCTTGCAAGCTCTTCCGAAAGGGAGCGTACCTCGGAGCAAGGGGTCATCCTGCGGGTGACAGAAGTTCTCTCGCTGCCTGTCCTGAGTGAGTTGTAAATCACCCACTCTGTTGGAACCCCGGTGGCACAGTGGTTCAGTGCTGTGGCTGCTCACCAGAAGGTCAGCAGTTCATGTCCACCAGGTGCTCCTTGGACAGTATGGGGCGGGTCTTCCCTGTCCTGTGGGCTCGCTGTGTGCCAGATCAGCTCTGTGACACTGGGTTTGGTTTGGTTTTTGTGTCCATACAGCATGGTGATTGGATCAAAACAATTTACCTTATTGATGGGACGAATTGCAGAACAGATTGTCAGAGATCTGTCACCAGGAGGTCAGCAGTTCGGTGACAACTCAGATCTTCTGAAGTGCTTGGGGGAACTGGGGAGCAGATAAAGGCCACAGGGTTCTATTTGGGGGACCGGGGAGCTTAAAGGACATAGTTCTGTGTGGGAAGACTGGGGAGCAGTGAAGGACACGGGGTTCTGTTTGGGAGGACTGGGGAGCAGGTAGGGACACAGAGTTCCATTAGCGGCACTGGGCAGAAAGCATTTTAAAGACACACCACAGAACAAAAGGATGGAGAAAGAAGAGTCCTAAGTCTGTGACTTGTGGCAGTAGACTCAAGAATGAAATGTTCAAATTAGACTCATGTTTGAGGCAGAAAGCTTCATTCAAACAAATTAGACCCAGATGTGGTTAGATGAATACATTGATTTAAACATAGTGAGCTGGTTTCATTGAACTGTTGGAAAAAAGAGGACTCATTTAGAAATTTCCCAGTATTTTATTCCTTCTTAGCTTCATTTGAAAACCAACCAACCAACCAACCGTGCTGCCTTCCAGTCAGTTCTGACTCAGCAGCCCCTGTAGGACTGAGCAGAACCACCCCGTAGAGTTTCCAGGGAGCACCTGGTGGGTTTGAACTGCCGATGCGCCCCCAGGGTTCCCCTGAGCTTCAGATGTGTTCTTACCGCATCCCCTGACTCCGTGAAAAGCTGCATTTCAGAGTCTAATTGACCAACAAAAGGATAAAAAATGGGAGGGAGTGTCTGCAGGAAGAAGATGACCACACGTTCTCTTCAGCATTTGGAGAAGAGAATTCACGAGTAGTCCTGATACTTAAATAAACAGCCTCGTGGTGACGGGGGAGTCACCCCAGCGGGCGCCTGCAGTCCCGGATGGACGGGCCGCAGTCATGTGGAAGGGAGAAATCCGTCGTTTCCCGAAGCCAGACCGTGGTGGTCTGTTGAGAACAGCGGTCGGCTGGTCACCCAGGGCCTTGTTTCCACGTGCTGGCTTCCCTTAGCTATTTCAGCTCTGACTTTGGGACTGTCAGAAACTGAGTCGGAGAGCCCCGTAATGAAGAGTAGGGAGCTCAGTGAGGGGGCTTCGTTTGGGTAGCATGCAGAAATCAGACGGCCGAACTAAAGGCAGCAGGCTTCCTTACAGCCGGTTCTCACAGCTGGCCGGTTCTCACAGCTGGCCGCTTCCGAGCTGGCTGAGCGCTTAGGAAGTGGCCGTTAGCTGGAGTTGGGTAACTTGGGCGTGTTACCCTGCAGCTTCCAGAGAGAACAGAGGTGGCATCTGCCGTGTGTGTTTGTTTATTTGAGAAAATAAAATGTTTAGATGAAGGGAATAAGAGCGTCTCTTGTAGGGCTGAACAAAAAGGCATTCCTGTTTTACAGTAAGTCAGAGTATGTTGACTTTATGGAAGCTGGAGCCGGGTTTAATGACAAGATCCTGTGTGTGTAGACGGCCGAATGAAGGTTGAGAATAACGGGACTGTTTAGATACAGTGAACCAAAAAAAAAAAAACCAAACCAACCCAGTACTATCAAGTCGATTCTGACTTGTAGGGACCCCACAGGTCAGAGGAAAACTGCCCTGTAGAGTTTCCGAGGAGGACCTGGCAGATTCGAACTGCCCACCTTTTGGTGAGCAGACGTGGCACTCACCACTGTGCCACCAGGGTTTCCAGCGCACTGAACAGTTAGAGAAAAGAGCATCATTGTTTTAGTCCAAGAAAAATTCTTTGGGATTAAAAGGAAAAAACAGCGTTGACTGCATAATTCTGAGTTGCGTCAGGGTTAGCTGGAGACCCGAGTAGGGTGGAACACCCGTGTCTGCTGAAGGGTTGGCCGTTCGAGTCCACCAGGCAGTCTTCAGGAACCCTACGGGCAGTTTCTGCTCTGTCCTTTGGGGTCACCCTGAGTTGGCATCTACTCAGCGGCGGTGGGTTTGGATGTCACGATGTCAGGGCTCCCTGGAGAGGCTGCGCAGTCCCTGGCTGCTATGTGCTCATTCTAGGATCTGCTGCAGCTTTAAGGAGCTGCACCTTCCTGTCCACCTTCCTGTCCTGGACTTCCATACTGAAGGACAGAGGGGTTTGGCTTTGACTGGCCGGCTTGCTGTGGTGGGTGGTGGACTTTATCCCTGAATGCAGTTTACACACAGCCAGCGGTTTGAGGTGGTGTTTAAGGGTGCGGACAGAAAGACAGAAACGCCTCTCTGCTGTCTGCTCCCTCCTGAAAGGCAGGCTCCTGGCCTCTCTCCTCCTACCCTGCGCCCTTTGATTTCCTGCCTGCCCTTGGCGCGCCCTTCCTGTAATGAGAGAACAGGGAGGTGACTCAGAGTGATGCCAGGTGACCCGAGCCTGGGCCTCTGGCTGCTGTCTGTGCCCCTTCTGGCTTTAAGACACAGCCGTCCACCTCAACTGTCTTTCCCAGGGGTATAGCCAGGGCATTGGCCGACTTTCTTTCTTTAGACACAGTGTTTTCTGCAGGAGAGGGACTTGCCTGCCGAATTCATGAATTCCTGACCTGATTTGGGACCTGAAAGTATAGAGAGTGACCTTCGCAGCTAGTCAAAACCAAATATGGAACAGGAGAGGAAAGCCACACTCTTGTTTCCTGGGGTACCCTACCCAGAGGTTACCCTTTTGGTTTAAATTGGTCAGGTTGCTGTGTGATGGTGAAATTAGTTGAAAGACGTGTCACTGTTTCACTTGTGATTCTGCTGGGGACGAGGGGCCTGTGGCCTTTTCCTGCTGCCCCAGAAGTTAGTGGTTAACAAGGCTCACTCACTCGTAAAGGAATGTTGATGGCCCGCAGGAAACCCTGGGAGTTATTCAGGGCTTCCCAGGGACGTTTGGTGGCTGTTGCATCCTGCTGCGGACAGGCCAGTGTCCTCTCGGCCCTCCGATGTGTGGCTGCTCCGGTTGGGGAGGGAGCCTCGCCCGCAGTCCCTCCGGCTCTCACCCACTGTCCCGGGCTTCTTGGTGTCGACCTGTGGGCACAAAGTGCCAACTCACCCTGCGTGGTGGAACCAAAGCCCAGGATGGACACCGTTACCCCCAGGGGGGACGGTCAGTCTGGACCACACAGTGAAAGAGAGTGTGGTTTGTTACTGTCCAGCGTGGAATTCGGAGTCACCTGATGGGGACGTGGCTTGCATGGAATGAAGGCCTGGTTAGGGAGTTAATGCGTTCTCCTTTTGAATAAACTCGGTGCAGTCTGGTGTATTTTCAGGTGAGGACAAAAAAAACCCTCAAACCCATTGCCATCAAGTTGATTCTGGCTCATAGACACCCTACGCGACCGAGGACCGTCCCATGGGGTTTCCCGGGAGCGGCTGCTGGATCTGAACTGCTGACCTTACAGTTAGCAGATTCTTAACCATGGTAACATCAAAGCATCTATTGTGTTCTCTTTAAACTGCTGCTTGTTCAGTTGTTGGCCTGCGTGGATTGTGGAAGGCCTGTGTATGTCGGTTCAGTGACATCAGTGTAGGGGTAATTATACTGGGCTGTAACTTTTTTTTTTTGTTTTGGTGCTATAACTTAAAGTGTTTTTGTGTTGTAACTGGAAAAGGCTCAGAAAACTCAGCTCGCTGCGTCTATATGCAGTTTCATAATCTTTAGATTGCTAGAGAGTTTGGAGGTGACAGGGAACTGAACTATTTTGGCGCTGTTACAGGGACCTCTGACTCCGAAGGAGAAGGCATTCTGGAAGGTAGACAGAGAGGAAGGGACACTAGAGTACAGGCCCTGCACTGCAGAGGATCTGCTGGGCCAGCCTGAGCCCTGGGCGGGGGGCATGGGCAGTGTGAGTGCCCACAGGTGTCCCTGAAGGGCTCTGGGGCCATTACCGGTGCTCTTCCAGCAGAAGGCCCTGAGACAGCTTCACAGGGGACCAGTGTCAGAGGAGAAGGCCTGGAGGAAAAATTAACTCATGCACGTGTGGGCTTATTGTGTATTGAACCCTGTGGCCTGCCTCCTGCCTGCCAGGACTGTCCAGTGCTCGGGGCTCAGCAGTGAGCAAGGTGGCCCTGATGGGGAGAAGGGAGCACTGGTATCCCAGTCCTTAGGTCGAGGCACAGATAATGCTCCTGTCCTAGGGGACCACTGTGTCCCAGTCCTTAGGACGAGGCACAAATAGTCCTCTTGTCCCCATGCTGTGACCATCCTGGAGAGGAGACCACTGGTGACCCAGTCCTTAAGGCAAGGCACTAGTCCCCGAGTCCAGGTGCTGTGAAGAGAACGAGCAGGACAGTGCGATGGTGCTTTTTTGCGGGGTGTGGATGGCCTTCTTTAGACTCAGGAGTCAGGGAGAGTCTGAGGAGGGGAGCAGACGAGGTGGGGAACCAGCCCCCTGAAGACAACGTTCATTAAGGGCAAATAGCAACCCAGAAGTAGAGGCCAGCCTGTGTCCTGGCTGACGGAGATGGACAGGCAAGGCAGACCCTTCAGGCCACGCGGAGTCTTGTGGGCCCTGACCGGGTGGGTGAGAGAGGACATTCGGCCCTGGGGTCAGCCCTGGGGTGGGGGTGCTCAGCCAGCTGCCCCAGAGCCTCTTCCATAGGAGTGGCCCTGCCTTAGCCCACGGGAGAACCACTGTCCTGCCTGCTGTCCTGGTTTTTTGACAGAAAAGCCTGTTGTCCTGTCACCCCTGTCCTCTTGTTCTGGAGTCCCATGGCTAAATCTGTTATGCCGTTCTAGGGCGTATCCCTGGGGGCGTGGTGGTGGGGTGCTCCATCTGGCAGTTCCCATCCACCAGGCGCTCCTGGGAGACTGTGGGGCTGTTCTGTCAGTCCTGCAGGGTCGCTGTGAGTCAGGATTGACGCAGCTGCGGTGTGCGTTTGGGTGGCGGATCTGATACCCGGTCCTGAGATGACGGTAACTGCCCTTCTGCAGAAAAGCCCTGAATGGTTTTCAGTCATTCACTCTTCATGTTTGCGTTTTGAATTTGTCTTTAGTATTCGAGAAAGCAGTTTGGGAACTGCAGATCCTTTTCAAAATGTGAAAGAACTTCAGTTTAAATGGAGTGCTGTTTACTGAACTATCCAGGAAAATATGTTTTCAAGGTTTTGGACTTGAAGGAGTTTTGCTGTTGGTCAGATGGCTCTCATTGGGACTCTTCTTCTCTTTCCCTGATACGTTTCCGAAGCTTGAGCGCCATTGTGTGTTGTCATTCGCTCAGGTGTCCTGGTGGCACTGGGTCCAGCACGTGGCTGCTTTCACGGGGGTGGCATTGGAGCCCACCGGTCCTTTGCTGTGTGGGACAGCGATGTGGCTGTCTGCGCCCCCAAAGCTCACAGCCTGGAAGCCCTCTGCGGCAGTGGGCTCTGTGGAGGAACAGTGCGATCTCCACCAGGGGAATTAACAAAAGTTCAGTGTCAGGGCTACTGACAAAAAAAGAAAACCAGCAACAAACCCAGTGCCGCCCAGTTGATTCCGACTCATAGCGGCTCCATAGACAGAGTAGAACTGCCCCGTAGGGTTTCCGTGGGGCACCTGGCAGATTTGAACTGACCGCCTTTGGGGTCTCAGGTGTGGCGGGTAACCCACCATGCCCCCGGGCTTGTCTGCTGCTGTCACGTTATTTATTAGGAATTTCAGTTTTCCCCAGGGTCAGTTCTTTGCTTTCAGGTCTCACTGGAGACTTGCAGGAGTTAGTGGAGACTTAGCAACGTAAGGCGTTCTGCTGTGGCCTCTAGTAAGAATGACGCCCCTGTAGTCCCCAAGCTGATGATTAGCCAGCGTGTCTCTCCACACGCCCACTCGGCGCGTCAGTGTGGTGGCACCGTGGGACAGCGGTGCGCGGCTTGCTGAGGTGAGTACAGGCCGTGTGGCGCATTTCGGTTACTGCTGACGTGTCTTTGGGCTGTGAGTGTGTCCTGGGCGCTGCAGAGACCTGGGGTCTCGGCTGCATCTCGCAGGGTCTAGAATCCAGCTGGCGCACAGGTGTCTGCTGTTTTCTGTAATTTTGAAAAAAGACACCAAAGTATAACTTGTTGGTAAGATGCGAGGATTGTCACACCTTTCTTCATTTAAAAAAAAGTGTGAATTTAGGAAACAGGCTAATTAGGGTAGTATCTGAGCCCTGGTGGTACAGTGATTCAGGACTGTGGCTGCGGACCAGAAGGTCAGTGGTTCGAATCCACCAGACAGCCCTGGGAAGCTGTGGGGCCTTTCTCCACCATCTGGCAGGGTGCTGTGAGTTGGAATTGACTCAGCAGTAGCAGGTTTCGTTTTTTGGTTTTCTGTGTATTTAAAAGTTGATCTTTGCATCAGTGGAAATTGTCAGTGAGGTTGAAATGATAAAACCTTGTAGTGCATCTGTTGTTTTAGTTATTGAATTTATATTGAAATATTAGTCAACGTAAAGCAGGACCTAACTGTCTTAGGTCAGTGGCTCACTGGATTACTCAGTTAATTGGAACTAAAGCTTCTATAGTCTGATAATTCTTACATTTAACAGTAAATTTCATACTAAAGGTAGCTGAAGATTGCCTCTAAAAGATACTTGTTTAACTTATAAAATGGGTAGAATTTTGCTAATTTTTAAATGACTTTGTGATTGCTGTAGAATTTAGCAAAGACAATGTTTTGTCTTTCCTCTCTTCCAGTGTGGAAGCCCCCAAAGGAAAACAGCCACCTTAAACTAGGGTGGGAAGGGACAGGAGATTTGTACAGTTCCGTCACCCCAGCTGAGGAAGAGTCAGTGGTGTTTTTTTAATCTGCTGCCCTTTCTTTTTTCAGAGCTGAATTCCATTTGTGTCTTAGTTTTTATTTTAAGGAAGATGGCCAAATTTTTCTGCATTTAATCCATTTTGTAGGAGTCTGAACAAATCGTGGAAGAAGGAAACCTTGCCCCCCGTGTGCGTTTTCCCAGCCTCGTGCCTCCTAGGGGTCTGGAGTCAGCTGTTCCTTCTGGAAGGAGTTCTATTTATACAGTGACCCGAGCGATACTTGACTAACCGGGAAGGCTGGTCTTCCCTTCCGTCTTTAGCAAGGGAGTGCTTTAAGGAGTGTGGCATGAGGCGGCGTCCTTGCAGCTGACATTTCCGTCACTGAAGAGCCCTTGTCCTCACGCGTCAACGTGTTCTGTAGCGCAGATGCTGCCGGCGTCCCTGGGGAGCTCATGAAAACATGCAGTCGCTCCTGAACTTTCTGAACTTTCTGAAGTTTCTCATGTGGATGCACTTCAGATTTAACCCTTGATACTTGGGAATTAAAAACTATTCCTAATGCAAAGAATATTTACCTTTTCTGAGGCAAACTAGAAAATACTAACCTAAGGAAGACAATAAATTTGGCTCTTGTCCCTGTGCTCTGCCATTGTTAGCCTGTGTCGTTTTCTTCCTCTCTTTTCTCAAAAAGAGAAGCCTGTCATAATACATGTTTTAAAAATGAAATTATTTGTATGTTGCATCATAAAATTCAGTCACGGATTCCTAACTTAAGAAAGGATCCATTTGGTTTTTATGTAACAGGTATTTGTAAAATAAACGGGATCGTTTATAGTCAGTGGTCATTAGATGCCGTGTTGCCCCCTAACTGTGTAGAAACCAGGTACCTTTTCTTTCTTTTTCTTGCTACTGTAGGCAACAAGTGACTGCATTTCTGCAGAAATGTCGAGGCGCCTTCCTCCTGGGCTCAGCAGCCACGCCCTCTCCCGGAGGTGTTTTTGAGAGAACGCTAAGCTAGTTTGGCTTATAGCAGACTTAAAAAAAAGGGTGTAATGATGCTTATGAAAATAATTCAGACAGCTGGGGAGGGAGCCGTTGGCAAACAGAAGTAGGTGGGGCACCTTATTTTGTGTAAGAACACGGTTTTTCTTGTTCAGCTGTCTTTATTGTAAGTCCTGGTTAATAGTCTTGTGTGTTTTACTGTTTGTGCTGTGATTGGCTCAGGGTAGGGACTGGCATGTTTGTTGATTGACTTAATGAAAGTAAACTTATAAGTAAAAACGTCAGATTCCGTAGGTTGTTTCAAACAAGACCTGGACTACAAACCAGTTAAACCTTTGTTGAGGAAGAGGATATTATGGGATGTAATCTTAAAATAAATGCATTATTTCACTTTTCAGGACTATAAAAAAGTCGTTGAGGTCTTTTCCCAAAGAGAGGGTGGGTATTTCTCAAAATTTGATTTGACATAAAACTTGACAACTGGCCTAAGATTGAGTTCTCTGAATCTAACACTCGGCATTTAAAAGTCCACAACAATAGCTGTATTCATAGCTATGACATTTTCATGTTATATTCAAGTATGATTGACATAATGTCATCTGTGTGGCCTGTTTTGTTTAGTATGAATTTATGCACTTTTCCATTGAGAATAGGAAACTGTGTTGGGCTGTTACGTATTTTTTATATCCTTTTCTTCTTGTTTGGAATGGACCTGGTGATGGAACTCCTGAGCTCGGTGGGTGGATCTGGCCAGTCGCCTCCAGTGCGGTCTGTACTGTGTGCCTCTCGCATGCCTGACTTCGGGGATGGCCCCGATAAGTCCTGAATGTCATCCAGATGCCTTCCTTTAAGCGTTTCCTTTATCTTGGGGTAAATAAAAAAGTCACTGGGGGCAGATCAGGTGAGGAGGGAGGGAGTTCCAGTAGTTATTTGTTTACTGGCTAAGAACTCCCTCACAGACAACCAGACTGTTAAGTTTGCAAACTTGCCGTCGTGCACAATGGCCGTTCCGGAAAGAGTTCCAAAATTACTTTGAAGGGTGGACCGGGTGCTGGCGTCCGCGCGTAGCTTCCCAAGGGGAGGACTTCAGAAGTGGCCGTGGTGGTGTTCATCAGTGAGGGGTGTAGCACTTGGAACAGTTAAGTTCATGGACTTCATTGTTGGACACTGGCATTGTGAGGAATGAGAGGGAGGCTGCCTGAGGTGGTTCTGAGAATACCTCCGTCAATAAAAGGTGAGGAAGATAATCAGCCTTGAAATTACAACGTAAACTTTAAAATACAGGGAAGCTGCCAGAAGCATCACTATTGATCCATAAATGTGCACTTGGAATTTTAATTCCTCTGGAAGCTCTTACGTATGTGTACTTTTATTCGGTTAACAGATACTCAAGATAAGCCTTCTGATACTCAAAGGTGACCCTCCTCTAGAAGACGTCACCTCTGGAAGTCCTCAGAGACAGCATCAGTCACGCTGACGTGACATCAGAATTTCTCAGAAAGCACGCAGACGTGGTTTAGCGAGCTTGCCCTGGGAGTGACTTCACAAAGCCCCAGAAATCCCCGGGCTTAAAACGTGAGGCTTGAAATCTGATTAGGAACTCAATTAATAAAAGGGGGCTGCAAGCCAGAAGCCTTCCTCGGCTGAATACAGTTGCTGAAACAAGGGTCACTGAGTGAAGGAGTTGATACAGATTTTAATTAAAATGATTCAAATAGACAAGCTGTGAAGACAGTGCGGTGGGGACTGTCTGACCTCTGACTTCACGAGGAGGCAGAAGAATCAGCATCCGCGCCCCAGGCTGATGCCAAGAGATGGGGTCAGTCAGGCTGTCCCCTGCACCACCTTCACTGGTCCTGACACCAGCCGTCCCTGGGACAGCGCTCTCTGCTGGGCTCCATAGTTCATGTGACCACACAGAACTCACAGAGTGTGTCAGAGAAGTGACAGGTTACAGGTAGGGGCACGACCTCTCAGGTAGTCCTGGATGAAGACAGCCCCCTCTCAGCTGCACCCACAGGCGGACCTGTCTCTGCCCTTGGTGTCCTGGCCCAGCTGTCTGCACTGGCCTCTGCCTGTCCACTAGTCCTGTTGCTTCCAGGCCACTGGGTCTCTGCCTGTGTGTCTCCCTGTCTTGCCGTCCCTGGTGTCACATCTCTCCTCGTTGTCTCCTGTGTCCAGAGGGTGCACTCAGCTCCTGTCTCTCTTTCTTGGTGGGAGTCAGGTCCCCTCTGCTCTGTAGTTGGCTCTCTTTTAAGCCTAGTGGGATGGCAGAACCAACCAGTCCCCTTCTTTGGGTTCCATGTGCCTCATTTGCATGATTCTGCCTTCACAAGTGTGCCATGCACTTCATTTGCATTATTAACAAACTGTCCAATGGCCTTGGTGGGCCCTAAGCACCTTGTTAACATAGTCCCACCCAGCCATCTTGCAGGAGTTATAAGACCATGGAAAACCCATGTGGTCTGATGTTAAGTACTACAGCTACTAACCAGAAGCTCGGTGGTCCAGATCCACCAGGTACTCCTTAGAAACTCCATGGGGCAGTTTTGCTCCGTTGGGTCACTATAGGGTTGCTGTGAGTCAGAATCAGCTCAGCGGGGTGAGTTTGGATTTGGTTTATAAGGCCATGGCGAGACGGGCTATTCGTTGCCATCACGTAAGCCAGATCACAAAATACAGTTTGACAATTACTACTAGGTAATAAGATTTTCCTTTAATCACTCTGTTGTGTAACCAGGTGATACAATGGGAATTCCCCTGGCATAAAAATGGATGAGCAGCTTCCTGTGCAAATGGTTGAGCATTGTAGACTACCAAGATGTCACAGTGCCCATCTGCGGGCACTCAAATGAAACAGGGATGAAGACTGGAAAGTATCAAAAGGGAACTGTTTAACGGACGGAAACACTGGTCGTGCAGTGGCTCAGTGCTGTGCCTGCTCACCAGAAGGGCCGCCGTTGAACTCCGCCAGGTGCTCCTTGGAAACTGTATGGGGCAGTTCTGCTGTGTCCTGTAGGGTTGCTGTGAGCTGGAATGGATGGCATCAGTTTTAGTTTATTTAATGAACATTGAAGGGAAAGCTAGTGGCAGAACCTTTAAAGGAGTGCTGGTACCTAGCGTTTCATCTGCCGTGTCGTTTACATTTTAAAAAGGGCTTAAAAACCATCGTCACGCGGAAATTTATAGACTTTAAACAGTGTCCCAAGCTCTTAGGCTAATTTTCCTTCTTGTACCTGCAGCTACCTTGTTTATGATAGACCTTTTTTTCAGAGCATGGCATTGGGTGCATGTTGGTTCATTTTGGTGAAACAAAACTAAACAGAAAATAGATCATACCTTGTACCCTTGATGCAGATTTGTATTTTTCCTTCATTTGGTATATGTCTTAGTCACCTAGTGCTGCTGTGACAGAAACACCACAAGTGGAGGACTTTCAAAATGTAAGTTGATTCTCTCGCAGTCCAGGAGGTTGCAAGTGCACCAGCTCCAGGGACAGGCTCCCTGTTGGCTCTGGAGGAAGGTCCTTGTCACCAGCCTTTCCTTGGTCTGGGACCTTCTCAGCGCTGGGACTTGGGGTCCAAAGGATGCACTGTTGTCCTGGTGCTTGTTACTTCTTGGTGGTAGGAGGACCCCAGGTCTCGTCCTCTACTCTCTTTTATTTTAGAAGAGATGGCTTTAAGACACAGCCTGATCTTGTAGATTGAATCCTGCCTCATTAACGTAACTGTCTTTAATCAGTTCTCATTGGTGTCACAGAGGCAGTATTTACATCCCTTGGGATGACAGACTGGTGGACGTCGCACAGGCCTGGGATGATGGCCCAGCCATGTGGACACACAGTTTGGAGAACACACTACAGTCTGTAGCTGCATGGATTACTGCTGTTTTCCCGTGTAATTAACACACACACACACACACACACACACACACACACACACTTCTCCCTTAAAGCTTTATGGTAAACCAAAACCCAGTCGTCAAGTCAGTTCTGACTCTCGGCGACCCTACAGGATAAAGGAGAACTGTCCCGTAGGTTTCCAGGGAGCGCCCGGTGGATTTGAACGGCCGGCCTCTTCACCAGCCAGCATGGCACCTACCGCTGCTCCACCAGGGTTGCCTGGCTGGACAATACGTACCGTAGCGTGATAAAGCAGTGCCCTTTTTCCTCTCCAGATGTGATAGCCGTGCTTAGTTACGAGGACTGCGAGGTACATTCACGAACTCACCCGTTGCTGACTGTCACCAGGGTCCCCTCTGAAGCCCTCCCTTGGGGGGCCATGTACCGACGCCCGCACCTGGTTCCCCCTTCAGAGCCATTTGGGAACCCTTTTTCTGGAATGGCCACCAGAGCTGCCGTCATGCTGCCCTTGATGTCCTGAATGTCGTGAAAATGTCATCTTTTCAGTATGTCATTGATCTACAGGTAAAGAAAAAAGTTATTAGGGGCCAGATCAGGTGAATAGGAAGGGTGTTTCAGTACAATTCTGTACTGGCTAAAACTCCCTCTCAGACAGCTGTACAGTGAAGTTTGTGAACTTGTCACCATGCCACCATGCTCAGTGGCCATTTCAAAAAGAGTTCCAGAGTGTCTCTGAAGGATGGACTGGGTGCTGGCATCGGTGCATAGCTTCCCGGGGGAAGTACTTTGAAGGTGACCGTGGTGACATCCAGCAGTGAGGTAGGTAGCACTCAGAACAGTTAAGTTCACGGACTTAACTGTCAGACCTCATAATGTCTTCATGGCACAGAAAAACAGGGTGGTTTGTTTGTTTCTGGCATGAGATACTTTACCTAGACCCCAGGTATTACCAAAAAAACAGAATGTTTTCCTGTGGTCAGTTTATTCTACGTTGCACTGAAGCCGAAACGTACTGTGCTGGAATTGCAGGTTGGGGCTGGTGTCTTTCCCCAGTTGTAGGACAGCCGGACACGAGGCATCGGAGTTACCTGGAGCCAGACACTCCTTGGCGTTGAATCCCGGTTCCACCGCTGAGTAGCTGGGTCACCTTGGCCGCTGTCTGTAGTATCTGAGTGTTCCCGTCTGTGATGCGGTCGCTGTTGGGCTCTTTTGAGTCAGGGCTGACTCTCAGGGACGCTGTGTATGACAGAGGAAAGCACTGCCCGGTTCTGCCACCGCCTCGTGGTCCCCGTCACACTGGAGCCGGTCGTTGCAGACACTGTGTCCGTCCGTCTCGTTGAGAGTCCTCCACTTTACCAAGCGTGATGTCCTTCTCCAGGTGTAGTCCCTCCTGCTAACATGCCCAGAGTATGTGAGGTGAAGACTTACCATCCTTGTTTCTAAGGAGCACTCTGGTTGTGCTTCTCCCGAGACAGACCTGTGAAGTAGGCTGAGAGTGTTACCTGCTTTTCAGGGTTGTTGCAGGGATTAGTGAGTTCGGATCTGGGAAGTCCTTACCCCGGTGTCTGGCACATCATGAGCACTGTGTGGACATTAGCAATCATGTCGTCCCCGTCACCACCATCGTCCTCTGACCAAGGTGACTTGGTGCACCACCAGTGGCTTCTCAAAGAAGAGCTCTCAGAACCACAGAGACTGTTTGAAGCGAGCAGTACTCTTCAATCTGGGAGAACACTTCTGGGAGCTGGTCTGGTTATGACGAGGAGGATGGGACACTGGAGAAGAGACCAGGCAGACTCTTGTCACCTGCAGGGAAAACACTGCCTGTCACATTTTGTGTTTCAGGATTTGTCATGATTGACAAAAGCAGCTTTTCATGCAATTGTTGCTTTCAGCTTGGTTCCAGAAAACTTAAAAAAAATAAAATGTAGGACCCAGTATATCAGAAGGCAGAGGACAGGGGTGTCGTGTCCAGTTTGATGCCAGGTCACTGCTGATGGTAGCTTTGAGGTGAAGAGGCTGAAGAACCCCTAAAAGCAGGTTTTGTTGACGGCTGTGACCTCCGTTTGGTCCAAAAACCTGGTGTGGTCGAGTCCCCTATGCTTCTCAGTGACCCTGTAGGGCAGAGTAGACCTTCCTCCAGGGGTCTCCATGATGCAATGTACAGAAGCGGGCGGCCGCGTCATTTCTTCTTAGAGTGGCCAGGGGGTTTCCACCGAATTCTCCGGTTAGCAGCCAAGTGCTGTAACCACTGAACTACCAAGACTCCTTCAGAAAAGGGGCCAAACCTGTTAAATAAGGAAACGGGATAATGCCCTGAAGAAAGGCATTCTGTATGTGGAAACTGAGTTTTAAGTCAGGATCAATGGAGAAAGGATTGAGGCTGTCAAGGATTTCATTTTAGTTGGGTCCACAGTCAGCACCCCTGGAAGCAGCAGTCGAGGAATCCAGACTCACTGCACTGGGCAGATCTGCTGCAGAGGACCTCTTTAAAGTGTTCAAGAGTAAAGGTGTCACTTTGGAGACGAAGGTGCGCCGACCCAGGCCGTGGTATTTTCAATTTCATCACATGCATGAGAAAGCTGGACCATGAATGAGGAAGAACTGATGCCTTTGAACTGTGGGGTTGGAGAAGAATGTTGAACGTATCGTGGACCACCAGGAGAACCAACAGCTCTGTTCTGGAAGAGGCCCACCCCGAGGGCTCCTTGGAAGCTGGGAAGGTAAGACTGCGTCTTACGTACTGCAGACGTGTTGTCAGCAGGGATCGGTCCCCGGAGAAGGACAGCATGCTGGGTAGAGTGGAGGGTCAGCGAAGAAGAGGAAGACCCTCGACGAGATGGATCAGCACCAGTGGCCGCGACAGTGGCCGTAAGCACAGAAATGGTTGTGGCCGCGGCGCAGGACCCGGCAGGGTTTCGTTCTGTTGTGAGCGGGGTCGCTGTGAGTCGGACCTGACTTGGTGGCACCTAGCAACAGCAACAGCAGGCTTATCTTGGCAGACGTAGGTCAGAGGCCTTTCAAATCACTGTGTTGAAGTTGTCTTGTTCGTCCTGTGTCGTCAGGCCTTCCTGTGTCTGGGGCAGTATTCAGGTGGACCGCCCTTTGGCCGTCAGCGGGAGGTAGTGGGGCCAGTTATTCCTGGGAACCTGTATTTACTTCTTGACCATTACACTGAACAACTAATTCTGTACCTTTGATTAACCTGTGATTACCTAGGCTGTGGGACAACAGCATCAATTCCTGTTTAATTAAATATGGACTTTTCTTGAATCCTAGAAAGAGATTTTGATCTGAGCTTTATTCACAGCTACTGCTCTTGTAAAAAAAAAATCCCAGTCTGTTTTTTCCTTCCTTTGGTCACTTATTCTCCAATGCACACATTTTGAGCAGTTTCTGTAGTGGCGTCTGGGGTGGCTCTGGCGTCCTGGAGTGTCCATTTCCAGTGGTGGATGTTTTTATGTAATAACCTGTTTCATTCAGACTCTTCAGTGTATCACACTTGCTCTGAAAATGTCCTCAAGGTTGGAAGCCAGGCGCTTCTCCCGTCTGAATGCAGCCTTAAAGTCAAGGAGTGACTCCTGAAAACTGGGGGGTGGTGCCTGTGACACTGTTGTCTAAACTTGCCTCAGAACGCACATCACAGAGTCGTGCATGCTGTGGGCCTCACCTCAGGCCAGGAGAGGTGTCCTTCCTCACCCAGCTTTGGTTAGTGCTCGGCCAGAGGCAGTGCTTCCTCGGGAGACGTGGGCCACCTCTTCCCCTTCTCTTGCATCTGGTCACCCACTGGAAACCCTGGTGGTGCAGTGGTTAAGACCTGTCTCTGCTCACCAAGAGGTCAGCAGTTCAAATCCACTGGGTGCTCCTTGGAAACCCTGTGAGGCAGTCCCACTCTGTCTGATACCGTCACTAAGGGTTGGAATCCACGCAGCGATGATGCGTTTAATTCTTTTTAGTCCTGCACTGCCATTGATGTCTCAGAAAGCTGAAATGGAAGAGGAGCAGGAGTGGCTGAGAAAGAAGGGAGCAGAGAGAGAGGAAGCTTCTTGAAGGTGGCAGGGAGACCCCGGAGGAGGCTTTGTGTGGATGCAGATACATATGGGAAGGAGCCGTGTGGTTTCAAGGACGTGTTCCACAGATGTAACTGGAAAACTGTGGTTTTTGTTGGTTTCGTAAAGAGTCCTTTCCTGAGAAGTAAGTGTGTAACCTGAAAAACCGAACCCACTGCCG
The DNA here is from genome assembly GCA_028571685.1 of Heterohyrax brucei. NCBI lineage: Eukaryota > Metazoa > Chordata > Mammalia > Hyracoidea > Procaviidae > Heterohyrax > Heterohyrax brucei. Next base: position 83,373,855 of record CM053160.1, read on the forward strand.
TGCAGTCCATTCTGACTCCTAGTGACCCTACAGGACAGAGTAGGGCTGCTCCATAGAGCTTCCAAGGAGCGCCTGGCGGATTTGAACTGCTGGCCTTGCGGTGAGCAGACATAGAACACCACCGGATGTCAGTGTGCAAACTGTTTAAAATGCGTGCGCAGTGGAAGAACTAGAGCCCAGGGAGGAAAAAACAGGTTGTAATTCTTAAAAGAGCAGTAGCCGTGAGAACAGGTCCGATCAGGAAAGAGTGAGTGGACGTGGGTTGGTCAGTGATGCTGGACTGAGAGGCGTGCGAGGGCCGTGGGTTGGGCCGCGAGCCTAGCAGACAGAGTCCCATCTGAGGACAGCCGGACCTCCCGTCTAGAGGTTTGCCCTCCTGTTGGAGGTACCGATTGGAAGTGTCCCCAGTAGACTTTGAAACTTGGCTTCTCTTGACTGAGTGCAAGTGACGGAAGAAACCCATCTGTTCATGGGTCGGCCGGGCAGAGGAGCGGGGCCGGGGGAGGGAAGCAGGGCCCTCTGGGGAGCAAGCAGCCCTGCGGATCAGACAGTCGACTCGCCGGGGCGTCGGCCCTCTCAGAAACAGGGGCTCCTGTAGGGGCGTGGGGGATGCGGATGAGCCCCTGGGTGAGGGGTCAGATTCTGGATTCTGAAGCCTGGCTGGCTAGCCTGATGTCGGGCGACTCAGCTCCTCTGTGACCACCTCGCTGGCCCAGCGCTGCAGCCCCCGGCGCCCCCGGCCTCCTGGTGCCCCGCCCCCCCCAGCACAGGGAGTCGCCCCGGGGATGTGGGAGGCCCCCCATCTGCAGTTCTTGGGTCTAAGGCTGCTACGAGCTTGCCTGGCCTTGGGCCTGCTCTCCTGGAGCTGCAGGGGGAACCCAGGTGGGGAGGGGGCCTTGACCTCGGGGTGCCGTGCTGTCTATACCAGGGCCTCTCCTGGCTGTCACTGGATCAGGATTTCTGTGGCCGGTTGGCACTCCCTCGGGGTGCTGTCATTGCCGTATTCCGTGTTGCTGGGTGGCCTCATGGCTCTCTTCCCTCTCTCTGCAGGGGTCATAGAGACCTCCGACCGGCTGGACCGGGAGCTGACCGCTCACTACTGGCTGACAGTCTACGCGGCCGACCAGGGTGTCGTCCCCCTGTCATCCTTTATCGAGGTCTACATTGAGGTCGAGGATGTCAATGACAACGCCCCGCAAACGTCGGAGCCTGTTTATTATCCAGAAATCATGGAAAACTCGCCCAAGGACGTCTCTGTGGTCCACATCGAGGCCTTTGATCCAGACTCCAGCTCTGAGGACAAGCTGGTGTACAGAATCACAAGTGGAAATCCCCAAGGATTCTTCTCAATACACCCCAAAACAGGTGCGTGTGGTAACTGTTAGACACTGCATTCTTCTCAGCACACCCCAAAACAGATGCATGTAATACTGGTACACACTGCGTTCTTCTCAGCACACCCCAAAACAGGAGTGCGTGGCACTGTTACATACACACCGCGTTCTTCTCAGCACACCCCGGAGCAGGCGTGTGTAACACTCCCACACATCACGCTCACGCTCACACTCACACTCTCTTCCTGGTGGGGAGATTGAAGAACGAGTTTCTATTACTGTGCTTCACTTTGGATGTGTGTTTTCCCTTTTAAGCTCTTCAGAACAAGCTTTGATTTATAGGTGGATGTTTAGTCTACTTTTTTTTCCTTTCACTTTGAGTTTGCTTTCAGAAAGCTTTTTAATGACTTGGCTTATTCATGGAGTTCCATTTGCAGGTTGGAAAGCAAGTATTGTCGTTTAGCAGTAATTTCTAAATTAGTGATTGGTCTTCAGTGTTCTACCAGTGTGACTGCTGCTAAGTATTTAAATTTTAACTCTGCTTTTTGTGAAATAGAAAGTCATTTCCCAGTTGATAGTAGTTTCTGTGTTCTTAAATGGGCGCAGAGAGCAGGGATACAGCTCTGCAGGTGGTGGGGAGGGATCAGGAGTAACCGTCTTTACTGAACTGAGAGCGCAGACCTGTCCCTTATCCCTCTGTCTCTCAGCCCCTGTGACCCCAGCTTCCAGACCAGTAGCTCCGTAGCCCGGACCCTTCCTGCAGGATGCCGAGAGAGCCCCACCTTCACCCGTTTACGTCTCCAGGTGTTGGTGTTGGGTGCCCCGGAGTTCATCCCAGGTCACCGGGGCCTGGTCCTCCATCCTCATGGTCTGCTGAGTCGGAGCCCACGGCTGCGGCCCCGTGTCAGTGCATCTTGTTGGAGGTCTCCCACGTTCTCACTGACCTTGTCTCTCACCAGCGTGATGCCCTTCCACAGGGACTCGTCCCTCCTGTTAACACGTTCAGGGCACGTGAGATGAAGGCTGCCCCTCCTTGCCTCCAGGGAGCATCCTGACTGCCCTTCTCCCGAAACTGGGACCCACATTTGATTGTATTCTCTTACATTTTCCGAGTTATCCTCTTCTGTGCCATTTCACGTGGAGAATGTTAAACATAGCTGTTGTTTGTGTTGGGGACAGTGGTGGTTCAGTGGTAGATGCCCCACAGTCCATGGCAGGGACCTGGGCTCGATTCCTGGCCATTGTACTTCCTGTGTCATTGGAGGCGGCTGTTGTGATGCTCGGCAGGTCTCCCTGGGGCTTCCAGAGTGAGAGCAGGAGGAAAGGCCTGCTAGTCAGCCAGTGAGGCCCTGAGGCACACAGCAGCCCCGTCCACCGTCGGCAGGGGTGGCACAGGACCGGGGCTGGCTGTGTGCCGTCTCACATGGAGTCACCAGGGGTGGGGACCAGGTCACCCCCACTGGCCAGCTGACATCATTCGTGCCATGAGATTGTCACAGGTGGAGTACCCTGGACCTGGATTTCTTGATCAGCATTAAAAGAAGAACCGCCTCGTGACGCTGAGAGACAGGGTGTTTGTGGGAGAACGGAGGTGCTCAGTGAGTGCGTCACAGCCCTGAGAACAGCTGTTTCTCATTCAGTTCCTGTTGGTAGCAGTAGGATCTAACACAATTCTGAAGAAACAGATTTATTAGGTAGTTTAGTTTTCTCCAGCCTCAGTTTCAAGCCTTAGTGGCACAGTCACTACATAAAAGATGGGCACTACGTAGTAGGTCAGCAGTTCGAATCCACCAACTGCTCCATGGAAGGCCCCGGGGCAGTTCTGCTGTGTCCAGTGGGGTCTCTGGGTCAGGCTCAATGAACTGGCTACAGGTTTGGTTTGGGTTTCATCCTGTTCTGACTTCTGCCTTTTCTTGTTCTGGAGTTTGTGTAGTTGATGGCTGCCCTTTTGGTACAGGCAGGATGTGGTTTACAGATATCCACACCAGAGTGGCACCCTCCACTTCCTCACTCTCTCTCTTGTTTGCTCTCTTGGCACCATCCTATTTCAGAACTGACTTTGTTGGATTTAAAAGGAAGCAATTCCTACGGTGAAGAGAAGTTGGAATGGAAGGGTGGGACCCGGTGCCTGTGGGACCCTGGTAGAGGTCAGCCACGCGTTTTGTATTTAGTGTCATGAGAAGTATGCGGGAGTCTTACCGTTTAAACTGGCTGTCCACGGTTTTCAGAACTCCTGCGTGCTGTCTCTCCAGACAGGTAACGGCAACCGTGAGTGTTGAACGTGTCTCTCCCTTCCTCTGTGGGCAGTCACACCTGAGCCCTCTGGGGAGTGCTGGGGTGTCACTCTGGTGGAGCAGTGGATGGAGGCTTGGGTTCTGGAGAAAACCTGTCCCTGATGAGCAGGGAAGCGGAGCTGTCGGAGAACGTCGGGCTGTAGGGAGGGACGTAGTGGTCTTCCTTTGGTGAGCGGTGGTGGTGGCTCACGGGCTCAGGACAAAAGTTCGGACTTCGGGGGTCCCACAAGAGCGTGAGCGTGCACACCCCGAAATCACGCCTGTAAGGATGCACACGATGCTTGTGTCAGCAGTGTAGTCGGGTGCTGTGTTCACCAAGGACGCGCAGACCAAGTGCGGCCTCGTTTGCTTGTGAGGAAAGAGAAAGAAGACCCGAGAGCTGGAAGATCGGGGGCCAGTTGGGTTTGCCACTCACAGACCTTAAAACAAGTGGACAACATGTCAGATGGTAGACAGCCTTGTCGGAGGCACAGGAGTTGGTAAAAATCAGGGAGGTGGGTACACAGTCAAGGGAGTCTGTCCCTGGAAGCAAGGGCCGCAGCTGGGGGTGGGGTTGGGGGACGTGAAACTAGTTCAGGAGCTGTGCCCTCCATCTGAAATTCGCTTTATGAATTAGACTTGAAGGCGTTCTCCTGTTCTGCAGTCCTCAGCCCGTCTTTTAGATTAGATTCAGTCCTTTATGAGGAAACCGGTGAGCAAACAGCAGGCGCCCTTTGGAGTGTCTCAGTAGAGTGCTTGGTCCCTGCGAAAGGCACAGTTGGAGAGAAAGGCGCACTTGGAGAGACGAAGGAGAAAGGGACATCGGTAGGAGGCTGGAGCCCTCATGGGAAGCCTTGAAACCGTGGCTGACCCTGAGGGCAGATGTGAGGATGTCACTCTGGTGTCAGAGATCTTACTCTAGAAACTGGTCTGTGTGGCCACACCTCTCAAGGCTCTCCTCGCAGCTAAGAGATCTCTGCAGAGACTTCTGAGCTCCTTTTCTCTGGCATGAGAATAGATGATCCTTGGAGTCCACACACTAGGTTCCAACGCCCTGGGCACATAACCCAGATGTCCACCAGGACGGACAGCAGGAGAAAGGTCACCAGGACTTACAAGGTGGCTGTTGGTTACCTGCTGTGTGAGTAAAAGGGAGATCTCGGGGAAGTAGGACGCAGTTAACACAGGGGAGTGTTCGTTGTGAATGTGTATGGCACGCGGTCTGGCTGGAGATCCTGGTGGTGCAGTGGTTAAGTGCTCTGTCTGCTCACCAAAAGGTCAGCAATTCAGGTCTGCCAGGTGCTCCATGGAAACTGGAACAGTTCTCTATCCCTACAGGGTCACTATGAGTTGGAATCGACTAGATAGTACTGGGTTTGTTTTTCTGTGTGCTTGCTTTTGGTATGGCTGTTAAGTCTGATCGCTCCCTGAATCACCTAGTCTCTGCAGGTGAAGAATCACTGTATTTTGGCATGGACGTTGGTCAAGAATCTAACAGATGCAGCTTCATAGGCTTGTTGTCTCAATGACTCTGCTTTCCCCAGCTCAGCATGGAATACTGGGCTGGTTACGAAGCTTCCGAGTGTGTGTGCGGCCCTCCTGAGAGCCTTTGAGCAGACGCAGTAGGTAGGCTTCTGTTACGGGGCCAGACTGTGAGCGCTGATGAGAGCCAGCCCTGTAGAAGAGGTGCTGGTGATGTACTGACCCAGAAACCAGCCTGCAGACCCTAAGTCATTGGAAAAAATAAAACAAGAACTAAACCCATTGCCGCGGAGTCAGTTCTAAATCCTAGTGACCCTGAGGACAGATCAGAACTGTATCCCGAGGAGTGGCTAGTAGATTCAGACGCGGACCTTTTGGTGAGCAGCCAGACTCTGAACTGCTGCACCCCCGGGGCTCCGTCTTCCTTTATTCCTGATGATCAGGTGAGAACACGGCTGGGCTGGAGCTGGGAGGTGCGGGTGCGGAGAGGCTTTCCCACCGGGCCTTGGAGGAAACTGGGTTCCTGGTCCTTCATCTGGTGTGCCTGTTGTTTGACGCCTGTGGAGGAGTGATTGCAGGAGGCAGAGTGCTTGGACGCCGCAGATCTAGCTGGGGCCCCACCGCATGCCTGTGTCCTTGTCCCCGTATCAACCACGCGCGAGACAGCACACTGGCGAGTGGGTTCGTGTGCTTCGGCGCCTCCGGTGGGTACGCGTGTTGGGTGAAGAGGTCTCCTTGCTCCTCGGTCCTTAGTGGCGAGATGCATCCGGGCTCCGGGGATTACCGCACTGTCTGGTGCACTGGGGAAAGCTGGCGTTTGTTGCCAGTTTGTTTCCACTTCGCGTGTTCCTGAGCTGCTGCCCTGTGCACAGCTTTTTGAAAGTTGCGTTGGGATTCTGTAGTCTGTGTGAGTGACATACACCAGGGAAACAGGTGGGTCCAGGCTGATGGGACGCCAGGCTGCTTGGTGGCTGTAATTAGGCGGTCCAGCCCTGGGCAAGGCACAGGGCCGGTGTGATGGCCTGAAGTGGGGGTTGGGGAGTGTCATGGGGCCATGGGAGCCAGCGAGAAGCAGGGGGAGTATGGGGAGAGTCGGCTGCACTCGACCAAAGCCATGAACACCAGGGGAAGCGTTGAAGGCTGGCCGTAGTTTATGTCTATGCATGATGATCTTGGTGTGGTTTTGAGAAGTCTGCATGCAGCCCCTGGAAGCATTTTGTGTAAACTTAAAGGACACAAAGTCCTTTTGGGAAGGAGGAAAGCATCTCGGGTACCTCTTTCTTGTTTTTTCATAGCTCAGCAAGGTATTTAGAAAACAGGACACAGAGCAGATGACGCCCTCCGTCAGGACTCAGTGGGCTTCAGCGTTCAGGGCTCTAAACTGAGATGGCTGAACTGTACTGAGTGATGTCACCTTCTGTCAGGAAGTCCGCGGCGGGTCCTGCTGCCGGGACCTTTCCTCCGCATCTCCAGCCGCTCTCACTGCGCGTGGGTGTGTAAGTGGGGTGCTGGTAGGTTTTCTTCCCCGTGGCGTGCAAACGGAAGCAGTTTGATCATTTTGCTTTTCCGACAGTGCACACCCTTGCTGTTGACACCATACGTGTGTGACGTTGGCTCTGTGATTCTGTCATTGCAGCTGAGGCACATTAGCTCCTTGACGCCTGAGCTGCTCCGTGAGTCCCGGGGAAGAGGGACAGGCATGTGGACTGTTAGCTTGTCTGACCGTGGTGGCCACTCGTGGGTGGCTTGTCAAGGACAGAGAAGGGAGCCCTGAGCAGGTGGGACCAGTGTGTGAGCGTCACGGGCTTCATTGTCCACAGGCAGGCCTGGGAACAGATGCAGCCTTGCAGGGTGTCCTTTCAGCAAGCTTCATCAGTTAGAATTTTGAGGAGTTAAATGCAGTGTGTAACTGACAGATAAATTTAAAACTTATTTTTAGGCATGTGTGTGCTTTAAAGAAACAGTCTTATTCTTGTGTGTGTATTTAATATTTTCCATTGTTTCAGATACAAAGTGTGTATCATGTTTTTATCACAGCTTTATGAAGTGCCGTTGCCGTGTGGTCCGCTGCTGTTGAGCCGGTTCCTTCTGAGAGTTGAGGCCCGTGGACAGCAGAAGGAAACATGGCCAGGCCTGTGCGTCCACAGAGCCGTTGTTGTGAGGCTGTTGCAGCAGCCAGTGTGGGTCCATCTCCTCGAGGGTCTTCTCGTTCTCACCAGCCCTCTGCTTTACCAGGCAGGAAATGGGCCTGATGGAGGGCTCTGACTTCCTCATACTTCCCAAGGGGAAAGGAGAACCCAGATCAGAGTGCCGGCTGACTCCCACGAGGTGGAGGCCAGATGAGTGTCCTCTCCCCACCGTCTACCAGTTCAGACTCTGGCAGTTGCTCCCACGTCCCTGTCTGCATCTGGTCGGGTCTGTCTTTCATAGCAGGGGCCACACAGAACTCACAGACTCAACTCAGCTGTGAGGTTTATTAGAGAATTAACAGGATACAGCTCAGTCTCAGAAACACCCTGGGACACGTGCTTCCATCACCTTCCCTCGGGGCCGCTTCTTCCCGGCCATGCTCACAGATGTGTCTGTGGCCCTCGGCCGCCACCCAGAGACCCTCAGCTTTCTGTCTGTGGGCCGAGAAGCCCACCGCGCTGTCTCCTGCTCACACACTCTCTGTTTCTCTCCTCTTTCCCTCCCTGTTCTTCTTCTCTCCCTCTCTCTTCCTGCTTCCAGGAGCTTCTCAGTGCCGAAATCCTGCGTCCCAAGGGTGCACTCTCCCCTCCAGGCTGCTCATCTGTGGTGGCGGTAGGGTTCTGCTTTCTGCTCTGGGATTGGCGAACACTGACCGGTGTGCTTGGTGGGCCACACTTTCCCCATGCCACCCTTCCACCCAGTCACCCAGTTACAAGACCATGGCCCAGAAGGCCACCTGGAACTCAGCAGTCGCACCACCCCAAGCATGAAGACCCTCTCCAGGAACTGCTCACTCCTGCCCTTGTGTCCTGTGTACAGGAGATGAAGTCCTCCGTTTGTTCGTTGTTCTGGCAGTCCGGGGTCTCTTCAGCATTGGCTGACCCCACCATTCAGAGGCAGTCACTTCATCTTCAGTCTCCGTCACTCACTGTCCGGCATTCATGTGCCTGTGAGGTGATTGAAAAGGCCGGGTCGTGGGCCAGGCTCACCTTAGTCCTCAGAGTGACATCTTTTTAGTACTTCAAGGAGGTCTTTGCAGCAGATTTGCCCATTGCAGTGTGTCGTGGATTTCTTGACTGCTGCTTCCGTGGGTTCTGGTTGCGAGTCCGAGTGAGATGAAATCCCTGAGAACTGGAATCTTTTCTCCATTTATTATGGTGCTGCCACCTGTGGGGCTTTTCGTTTTGTTCACGTTGAGGTAAATCTCTAATGCACACCTGAGGCCGTGGTCTTCGGTCACCGTCAGCAGGTGCTTTGGGTCCTCTTGGCTTTTGCCGGGCAGGGCGGTGTGGCTGCGTGTGGCGGGTGGTTCGCGCCTCGGCCTCCGATCCTGCTGCCTCCTCCGTCTTCACTCGGTGCAGCTTCTTGGGTTCTTTGCGCGGCACACAGATCAAATGAGTCTAATTAAAGGAGGTTACCCCGAGGCGTGCTCTTCCTGACTTAAAACCTGATGGGAACTGATCCCCTGGTTCTCTTCAGGGACTGCCTCGTGGTCTGTGGACAGGGCCCCCCTGAGCATGGTCGAGTGTTCTGGAATTCCTGTTCTCTGTCCAGTCGTCTGTCGTCCGCTGGGACCCGTACAGTGAGGTGCCGCTGCCTGAAGTCAGTAAAGCACGGGTGGACCTCCGTCCCGGCTTTCAGCCAAGATCCTGCTGACCCTGGCACTGTTGTCCTCCCTCGACGTCCTCCTCTGGATCCGGCTGGACTCTCTGACAGTCGCCTGTCGGCGTTCATCGTCAGCGGAGGTTTGACACGCGTGTGACCTTGATGATACTGCAGAGTAGTTCCCGTGTGCTGGTGGATCGCCTCTCTTCGTCAGGGTGGCGCGGGTACGGACATCTTCTTCCGTCAGTTGACCGGTGACTGTCTTCCCAGTGTCTTGGCATAGATGAGCACGCTCCTCCAGGGCTGCATCTGGGTACTGAAACGCCTGGATGGGCTGCCACCACCTCCCGGAGCCTCGTTTCTCAGTGCTGCCTCCCGGGCCGCGGGGACGTCCTTCCTGCGTGTCACCAGTTCTTCGGTCACGTGCTGCCTTCCGGGAGAGCGGAACATCAGCCAGTTGTTTTGGGTACCGTCACTGGTATATTTTTCCATCTTCTTTTGCTGTTTCTTGTGTCATTCAATATTTTGCCTGTAGAATCTTTCAGAATTGCAGTTTGAGGCTTGAATTTTTTCTTCAGTTCGTGTTTGCAGCTGTGTCTTCCTATTTTGAGCCCAGCCACATCAGTGGATGAGGAACCTGATGAAATCCTGTCCCCATCCTGACTCTGCTTTGAGGCGGCAGCTGTTGACAGTTTTATTTTGGGGGCCTTCCATTCAGAGGCCACCCTCCAGCCCCGTGTTGGGCAGCGTTCCGCAGCTGTGCTCCAAGTTCTGGCCAGCTGTACGAGGAGGGCGCCAGCTCCTTCTTGCTGTGCTGTCAGCAAAAGCCCTGTTGAAACCTGCCCACCATGGGCGACGCTGCCGGGCTGTCAAGTGGCAGTGTCTTGCTTCTATCATCACAGCGACACGCATGCCACCATGGTGTGCAGACCTGAGGGGTGGTGGACTCTAGTCTGTGGCACAGATCTAAGGTACACAGGTGGCTGCGTTTTGTGATGTGTGTGCTTGCAATACCAACACCATAATCGGACAGCGAACGGGTGCTTGGCTCCCTGCCCCAAAACTTTCGTGTCTGCTGTTCAGTGCCACTGAGTCTCTCCCAACTCCTGGTGACCCTCTATGTGGCAGAACCGAGGTCCCTTTAAAGTATTTCAGATTCTGGCTTCCACCTCCCACCGCTGGCCACGTGTACACTGACAGGTCTCTTATCACTTCTTCCGTTGGTTCTCTTCTTTGCTTGTTCGGGGACAGGAGGATTGTGCTTGGATCACTGCCTTACAACGCTCACACTTGGTAGGGACAACTTTATACCGCAGCCGGTGTTGGCTCATTTACAGGTAGAACGGAGTGTGTGATAGAGGACGACTGATGTTCAGTCTGTAGGAAGTGGGACTTCACTGTAGTGAGGTAGGGTGGCATTTGACGTACAGACTGAATTTGTGTGCAGTGATCCCTAAAGCGTGGTCAGGGTCTGGGGCATGGGCCCACCAGGTGTCCATCTGTATCTTGGCGCCGTGTCACTGTGAGCTCAGCGTGCTGCATCAGTGAACCGCAGTTTCCCGTGCCTGGAACAGGGACAGAGAGAGACGCAATAGGAAACCACGAGAGCCGCCAACAACTTCCAGGGTTTCCTGTGACACGCGATAGCCGCCGAGGAAGGAAGTGGAGGGCAGTCCCTGCACAAAGACCGGAGCTCATTGAAAACAAAGCACTCACCAACTGCAGTCTCTTTACCAAGAGGTGCACACATTTAAAGAGGAAGCTGTAGACGGGTTTCTGTGACCTATTTCTTGCCCTCATTTTTTTATTTTGCGGTGAGTTGTGTTTCCCCTAAAGCCTGAAAGGACATTAAATTGTGTTCAGTGCCTTTCTGCATCTGCTGAGAGGATCAGGACATGCTTCTCCTGCTTATGTTAGCCTTGAACCCTCAGGATAAATTCTATCAGGGGCTATTATTGTATATATTGCTAAATAACGTTTGTTAATATTATATTTAAGATTTTTCATTTGCGTACCCAGGCATGATTAGCCTGTAATTTTCTGTGTTGTCCTCCTCTGGCTTTTAAATCCACATGATTTAACCTCAGGACATTGGTTGGGGACCTCTCTGTCCCTGCTGTGTACGGCATTTTACAGGAGGGCCGAAGGTGATGCTCTGTAAACTGCATTTGGTTTTTGACTCTTGTTGTTTTGAACAACATCAGTTTTCATCAGGAAGCCGTAAGATGAAATGAAAATGAGAGGAGAGGTCAGGAGATTTTAGGGTTCAGGCCCTGCTGGGTCACTGCCCCTGTGATTTGAAGCATTTCATTTGTTTTATCTGGGTTTCCTGCAGAACTGTGACAGTTTGAACTAAGTGAGTTCCGAGGTCCTCTCTGGCTCTGACAGTCTGTGAATAGAATTTCGTTTTTGGCTGCAGGCCTAATCCTGCGGCCCATGGCTGCGGGGACAAACCGTCGCTGCTGAGACGGCTGCAGCTGCCTGCAGCGCGCCAGACAGGCTGTGTTACATGGTCTGAGGATGCCACCGTCTGTGATCTCCCAGTCTGCTGCCCTGAGGGGTCAGGGGTGGCTAGGGGTGGCTAGGGAAGGCTGCCCGGGACCTGTGAGACGGGCTGTGTTTTCAGAAGGGGGCCGTCCTCACTAATCCAGTGCGCCTCTTCTGGGTCAGTGCTGGTCTGGCTTCTGTCCCGTCTTTGTTACCTCCTGCTGCTATAACAGAAATACCACCAGAGGGTGGCTTTAGCCAAGAAGTTTATTCTCTCATACTTTGGGAGGCCAGAAGTCCAAATTCAGGGGACCAGCTCCAGGGGAAGGCTTTCTGTCATCCGTCTTCCCCTGGTCTGGGAGCTTCTCAGCCACAAGCCTCTCGGGCACAAAGGACAGGCTCTTCCCCAGCTCTTGTTTCTCGGAGATACAAGGTCTCCAGGTCTCGGCTGCTTCCCCCTTGTGTATCTTGCGAGTGGCTGACTGAAGACGCGGCCTGATCTTGTAGATTGAGTCCTGTGGGGTGAAAGGACGCAACCCGGGTGCAGCCCTTTCCGGACTCTAAATCACATGCTTCTGGGTCTGTGCTCGGGCTCCTCGTGAGCACAGCTCAGTGTTCTGGAAGTCCCGTTCTTCAGTGTCAGCGTTGTTTGTTGGGGTCGCACACAGGCAGGCCTTTTTCAGTCAGTAAAACTCAGGCACGCATCTTTCTGGTGTTCTCTGCTTCCAGCCAATACCTGTCTGGCATCAGCACACTCTCCCTGGTTCCACAGCCTCTTCGAGATCTGCCTTGAGTTTCTGGCAGTTGCCTGTTGGTGCCCTGCTGCAGCTGCTGCTGAGTGATCTCCGGGCAGGCGTTATACACATGTGACCTCAGCGATGCTGTTGGAAAGGCCTGCATTTGATTGGATCGCCTGTCTTGGGAATTAGGCATAAATACAGATCTCTTTCTGTCATTTGGGCAGCTAGCTGTCTTCTGAGTTGAATGGCACAGACGAGCAAGCCCTTCCAGCGCTGCACCCACTCACTGAATCATCTCAGCCGGTAGTCCGGCCGTTCCCGGGCCCTCGTTCTCACCCACGCCTTCAGTGCGGCTTCGCCTTCTTCCTCTGGGACCGTCGCTTCCTGATCACAGGCTGCCTCCTGCAGCGGATGGACCCTGACCAGTTCTTTTGACAGAGTGACTGTTTCTTCCGTCTTCTGTTGATGCTTTCCACGTCGTTTAGTACTCTCCCCACAGAACTGCTCAGTCTTTGGACTTGAGGCTTGAATTTTCTTAGTTCTTTCAGCTTGAGAGATGTAGAGTGTGATCTCCTTCCGGTGTTCTCCCTCCTGCTCTTTATACATGTCGTTGTGATGCTGTGCCTTCTCAAGCTGCCCTTTGACATCTCCCACTCCGTTCTTCTGTTTCGCACTTCTTCCCCCACCTGTCTGTCAGTGTGTCGTGCTGGGGGGTTGCGTGTTACCGTGGTGCTGGAGGCTGCGCCACCGGTGTGCAGATACCAGCAGGGTCACCCGTGGGGGACGGGTTTCAGCCGAGCTTCCAGATCGGTGTGTGCTGAGTTCCCTTGGGCATTGCTGGTCACTTGGCTCAGTGGCTCCGAGCTGCCTGGATCCCTGTGGCCTTGTTACAAGTTGATTGTCTGTTGGGGCAGCAGGGGTGACTAGATGACATGCATGGCCACCCAGCAACCCAACCAGGACTGGGGCTTGCTCCCAGGTCACTCTAAGAGCACTGGATCACAGCTGCAAGGCTCCTGAGGCTGACATTCAGAACTGGCGTAGCGTCGGTTCTACGTGTATATTCTGTTGGTTAAAGAAAGACACACGGCCAGCCCAGATGCATGGCCAGCCAAAGTTCCAGGGAAGGAAAATAGAGTCCGTTTTGCCATCAGTCCTACAAATGTGTCACCCAACATCAAACCTTACAGCTGTATTGCAGTGATTCTGTGGAGCCCCATTTACCACGCAATTGGCAAATCCACTGCCTCTTCCCTCGCTTCCTCCTCTGACACTTTGGTCCCGCTGGCTGCTCAGTCGCTCCGTCCAGTTGCCGCCGCTGCACAACGGGCCATTGACAGAGCCGAAACTCAGAGCAGACTTGTGTCGATCGTGGAGCCCTGATGGGAGCCTGCCTCGTCCCGCCGCCTCGTCCCGCGCGCCCCTGCTTCCCCCCGCCACCTCGTCCCGCGCGCCCCTGCTCCCCCCCCGCCACCTCGTCCCGCGCGCCCCTGCTCCCCTCCCGCCACCTCGTCCCGCGCGCCCCTGCTCCCCTCCCGCCACCTCATCCCGCGCGCCCCTGCTCCCCCCCGCCACCTCATCCCATGCGCCCCTGCTCCCCTCCCACCACCTCATCCCACGCGCCCCTGCTCCCCCCCACCACCTCGTCCCGCGCGCCCCTTTCCCCCCCCCCGCCACCTCCTCCCTCGCAGCTGTTTCTGAGAGGGGCTCTCTGCTGCCCCCTCGCCATCCTCCTCACCCGAAAGCATGGTACCCCAGGCATCTTTACAGCCTGGTGGACAGCCCGCAGTGGTTCTGCAGGCACCTCGTCGCACCTGCGCGGACCACTCATGTTACTGTCTTTGCTGTAGTTAGCTGCTGTCCTGCACTCCCGACGTGGGGCGACCCTGTGCGTACAGGGTGGAAGTGCCCCAAGGGCCATCTGAGGCTCTGAGCTACTCCTTGAATGCCTGTCTTCATTTGCTGCCTGCTCCTGAGATCCTTCTTATCTGTCCGGCTTTGAGGAGTTTAGAAATGGTTTGGGGTATTGATTTATAAAAACATCCAAGAATAAAATTTTTCATTACACGTTCTAGCCACTGTAATGTTGTGTATCGTCTTAATGAAATGTTTCCTGGGTGTGTAAAGTAGGTTTCAGAAGCTGTGAACAGTCAGAGTGATTTTCTTCTAAGTAAAGTTATGTCTGCATTTGTGGACGAAATCTGTAACTGCCAGCTGATGAGAAGCTTCTGTGTCTGTCTCAGCCCAGTTACGTTTATGATACAGTAGGAGTGTGCAGTGTTTTTCTGGGTGAAGAAAGGGAAAAGGTTAAGTGTTTTGTTGTTTTCATTTCTGTTTTAAAGTTAATGGTGTTCATATTAAAAGGGGGGGGCAGAGTCAAGTTGGCGGACTAAACACACATCTCCCTAAATCCCTCTGGAAACCAAGACCTGAATTGATAATGAAACGGAGCCTTCTGGACACCTAGTGAGCCCTAGTATGCAGCATAAGGCTGTTAATTTGGACTTCATATCACTGAATGCAAAACCTCCTGTCTTTTGCTGACCACACTCTTGGCGAGCGTGGACTTGCACAGACCAAATGTAACTCACAATTTTAACTTTTTGCTCTGTCTTAGCCAGGGGCGGAGCTGGGACTTGACTAGCCACTGATCTCAGATGCATTGCTGGTGGGATCAGCAAGCCAAATTGCTGTATTTTGAGAGGCCAGCTTTGGACTGTGTGCATCTCAGCACCTTGGGCTCTCTTTCTGCCTCTGCCACCACATAGCCTGGACTGAGGCAGGCAGCGAGATTGTGCAGGGCGCCATCTTGACCCATTAGGAGGTGTCATATGAATATGGAAGCCCCAGCTGGACTTAGTTTCTAGGCGGGGGGGGGGGGCAGCGCCTGCCCGCAGGAGAGAACTTTTCCAGCAGAAAACCAGTATTTTACAGTTTTACCTATGACTGGGACCCAGCAGCAGAGGCTTTGGACTCTGTGCATCTTAGCACTTTTGGCCTCTCTTTCCCCACCACCACAGAGTAGCCTGGACCCAGCCAGGTGGTGAGCTTGTGTGGGACAACATCTTGTTCCACTGGGAGGTGAAAATACCCTTACAGAGGCCTCCTGGGCTGGGAGGCAGCACCTGCCTGGAGGGGAGAGCACTTTTCCGGCAGAAAAGCAGGATTTTACATAGTGTCAACTGCAGCTGGGGGCTGACAGCAGAGGCCAGCATGGCAGTAACTTTTCTGTATTTTGAGCTAGTTTATAACATCTGGAGTTCACTATAGAGGTGCTTACTTTGCCAGCTGGGATATACACCTGAAAACCTGACTGACTTTGGAAGTTGTCAGATACTTTTTACCTTTCATTTTAAGACAGCCTACAGAAACAACTGCAGTCCATCCTCACAGAATCTCTCCCAGCCTCTGTTGACTCACATGGTGCCCAAAAAGCAGCGAACTCTGGAGAAAACTGTAACCAAGAAGTCACCCATGGCTTCAGAAGGCCCCCAAAACAAACAAAGAAATTCTCAGACGTAGAAGCTTTTTTGAAACCATTGGAAGGTGACTACGAAAGGGTTATATAGAGAACCCTCCTAGACCTTATACCAAATGCAGCAGAGCAAAATGAAAAATTAAACAAGCTGTTCGATCTGATGGAACACCAGTACTCTGAAATCCAACAGATGAAGAACAAAATCAAAGACATAGAAACTTCAGTGCAAAGACAAGAAAACAGAATGAAACAAGTGGAAAATACACTTTCTGATTTGGAAGACAGAGCTACTGAATCCAGCACCTATGAGAAGAAATCAGAGGAAACAAACAAGAAAAATGAAGAAGCATAAAGAAGCTTGTGGGGCTCTTTTAAGAGGGACAGCGTACGATTAATTGGAGTTCCTGGACAGGGCGAGACACCTGAGAACACAGAGAGTATTGTTGCTGAGCTGCTGACAGGAAAGTTCCCAAAAATTATGAAAGAAGAGAATATAGATATCTAAGATACATATCAAACGCCACTCAATAGAGGTCTCAAAAGAAGGACTGCAAGGCATAACTATGATCAAGCTTAACAAAATGAGACATAAGCAGAAACTCGTAAAGACAGCAAGACTCAAAGCAAAGCTAACCTTCAGAGGGAAATCCTGTAGGTTTTTGTCAGCTTTCCCAGTGGAAACGATGCTGGCACAGAGACAGTGGCATGACACATTCAAAGCCTTGAAGGAGAAGAGCTTCCAACCGAGAGTTATATATCCTGCAAAACTATCTTTAAAATATGAAAATGAAATGAAGACATTCACAGATAAACAGAAACTCAGAGACTTTGTAAAAACTAAGCCGAAGCTACAAGAAATACTGAAAGAATCACTTGGCTTAGAAGAATAAGAAACAAAAAACCACTGCCATCAAGTGAATTCTGACTCATAGCAACCCTATAGGTCAGAGGAAACTGCCCCATAGTTTCCAAAGAGTGCTTGGTGGATTTGAACTGCTGATCTTTTGGTTAGCACACAGAACCCTAACTACTAGGCCACCAGGGTTTTGCAGTTACCTGTAAAGAAGCTAAAATACAAGGTGACAGAAGGAAATCCTTGCATCTGCATTTTTTCTGTTCCCACCCCCTGTGTTTTCTCACTTGCTATTGGGATCCTGTTAAATGAACAATGATTCACCATTGCTGTTTTTTCCTAAAACTTCATGGAAGACCTCCTTAGGAGCTTTCATGGAGTTGAAATTCCACAGTGCAGTGGAGCGTGCAGAGTGGTCTGTGGGGGTGGGAGGGACCCTCACCGGGGCCCCAGGAGAGCGAAATTCTTCTCTTACTGGTGACCTTAGAAAAATGTCACTTCTCTGGCTCAGGCAGCTGTGTAAGCTTGTGAATCTTCCAGGTGTCCCTGCCTTTCTGAGCACTGGACTGTTCCTGCGAGGGGCGTATTCTCCTGGGACTTAGCAAACACATTGCAGGTGAAGCATTTACAGCGCAAGAATGGATACAGTTTCTGGAATATTTACTACCAGTATTTACCAAGGATGCTTGGCAGACGGTCAGCAAATAGAGAGACCCTCAAGAAAGTGGACAAGGGTACAGAACTGGGCAGTGTATCCTTCTGTTGTCCATAAGGTCACTGAGCCACCACAGTGGCCCCTCACAACAGGGTTAATACTGTGTCCTTGTTTTGCAGAGAAGGTGGACTGTGGACTGATGTTTGAAATAGGTATTTGCCCAGGTGGTGGGGGACAAATGAGTGAGAGTCATGCTGTGCACAGAGGTGAGACAGAATGTGAAACAGTGAACCCTGCAGCCCACCTGGAGGCGGGTGGGCCTCGAGGTGGATGGCGTTTCCAGGGTGCTGAACCCCCAGTGCTGCTGAGGGCTGTAGGGTCAAGTGTGCCTCTGCAGACTGCGGCTCTGCAGGGCTTTTCCTGCTTCATGTGAAAGTTCCTGACAAAGCCTAGTCTTCCCCCTCTCTCAGACCTTGGTGGCGCAGTGGTCTGCTCACCCAACGGTCGGCGGTTCGAATCTGCTAGGCACTCCTTGGAAATGATGGGGCAGTTCTCCTCTGTCCTAGAGTGTCACAGTGAGTCGCAGTCAACGCGACAGCAGTGGGTGTTTTTGTTTTTATGGAGAAGGCAGGTGGTGTTTTATTTAGAATGTGTCACAGCTCCTGTACCCTGGCTGTTACCGTCAGTGATGACCTTTGGGTGGGACTGAGCCCAGCGATTCCCTGTTACCCTTAGGTGGGTGAAGACCACAGTGAGGAGCAGGTGAAAAATAACTTAAAAACGAGCGGGAATCAAGTGTGTGCTGCCTGAAACTACGTTTTCACACCTTTAGGCCTTGTTAAGTAGTTTCTGTGAGCCCCTGGCAGTCAGTAATAAGCATAGTTTGGGAAAATCCCTGGAAACTGGCTATTGTATAGTCTTTTGTTCTTGCTAAAAAGTCACAAGAGCTTTATTTCATAATTGTGATGAAGCTGCTGATGCAGATTCTTAGCAACTGCTGAAGAAAAAGCACTTTTGAATTAAGCACAAACTTTTCATTTGCAAATTTAGAAAGACACTTTGAATAGCCTTTAACTGGTAGTTTCATGAGATTAGTTAGGCTTACAGGAGAAGACAAATTCAGGTGATAGCGTCTCTTCCTGCCCATGAATTGTTGGAAGTATTTCTCAGTGGACCAAGTGCGGAAGCTGGGGAGGAAGCGCCACCTGGGAGCTGCCGCCCACAGAAGACTGCAGAGCCCAGAGTTTCAGGTGCAGACCCAGGGGACGTACGTCCACCATCATCAGCACAGGCGGGGGCAGTTGGGTTGGATTTTCCATGAATTATAGTAAAACATTTTATCAGCTTTAATGGTCTTCCAGCATTTATTCACAGTTTAGCCGTAGATATTTAAAATTCTAGACAGAGACTGAGACTATATTTTGAAACAAAAATAAAACATAGAGAATATGAGATTTCACTGAGAATAATTTATTTTCTTCTTTTATCAAAAATGAAGTAACTGGTTTGAGCAGTGCTCCCTGAGGAATCACGTGACACTTTTAAGAATTCTCAATGCTTTAAGGGTAGACAGTCTGCAAGTAATAAGTTACAGTCAGCACATACTGTCTCATGGTCCCATTTAATACAGACATTTTTTCCTGTCAGTTACTAATCATTTCTGGGGCCCTTAAAGGAGATGTAGGTGAGGCTGGAATCCTGGATAACTTCATCTCAGGTTTCAGAAAAACCTTTCCTGTAACATGTTTTATCAGCATGATTAGTAAATAGAAAATGTGCCTGATGTGAGTTGTTTAATGCTTGTGTCATCTCTGTGTGTGTATGACAGAAATGAGTGTTTGTAAATAAAGGGAATGTACCCGGAACTTACACTCTTTTTCTTCATCTGTTGGGTTTTCTCTTGAGAAGCTGGAGATTCTGTCCTGCTTCCCAAGTAGTGGGTTTGTGCGGCAACCCTTTACGGCCGCCCTCGTTGCACGGGTACCAATGAATTGTCCCTTTCCACAGGTCTCATCACGACCACGTCGAGGAAGCTGGACCGCGAACAGCAGGACGAACACGTCTTAGAAGTGAGTGGGCTTTTGTGTTGAGGTGACAGTGTTAGCTGGGAAAGAGCAGTGGTGTGCCCGTGACCAGCATGGACGTCCTCCTCTGTTCTGTCTGCGTCTGTTTGTTAATAAAAAGAGACTGTAGTGAAGAGAGCTCAGATTGCTCCCCCAGATACACAGCTTCGATCATGAATTCCTCTGTAGTTAGGAGGTTGTATGCATGCACACAGTTAAAAGTACAGAAAGGGATGTTTTTCTCTGTGTATTCTGCATTTTTTCCATGTTTTTTACTTACAGGGTAATGTTTTTCTTTCTGTATTCTGCGTCTTTCTTTTTCCTTAGTTTTTCTAAAACATTTATGTTGGTGTTAAGGGATCTAGCTCAGCCCTCCTAGTTTAGTTTTGTGGGGTTTTTTTTAGGCAAGCAGGCTGCAAAATACTCACTTGTAGCATTGTGTATATTTTTGAACTTTTATCAAATTTTTGCTTCATAAAAATTGTAACGTAAAACTAGGCTGAAGCTTGATGTGTGCCCTTAAACGTTTTTCTCACAAGGCTGCTCGTTTTCCAGGTTAATTTAAAATGCATCCTAATCTGAGAGAAGCTCAGCCCCTAGTTGATGGGTTGCCTCATTTCTGAAAGAAGGGCTTGACCCAGAGCCGGAAGGTAGGGTGGGGGGAGGTGGCGGTTGGGTCTGGTGAGCCCATCCATAGCGGCAGTGTCGTGTGCCCACCAGAGAGGGCCAGGGAAGGGGTCACCTTGGAAAAGGAAAATATCACTTACTGAGTTGGCCTGAAATTTAAACATCTTTGTCCGCCCTGTGAATTGTTGTTGAGAACTTCTGTGCGGGAAAACAGTGAAACAAAAATAAGCCAGTTACTGATGGTGTGGAAAGGTGTGCTGTATAACATAGACGTTCAACAGATGATTTAGTGTCTTTGCGTTGGTGATACCTGTGGGGGAGTTGTTGCACACCAGGCACGGAGATGGTATTTTTCAGTGTATTTAAGAAGATCCTCAATACTTAAGGAAACCCTGGTGGTGCAGTGGGTAAAAGCTACGTCTGCTCACCAACAAGTCAGCAGTTCACATCCACCGGATGCTCCTTGGAAACCACGGGGCAGTTCTTTGAAATCTGCCAGTTACATTCACAAACTCACCTTAGAAAAAGTGCTGCTTACCCATCATCACTGGGTGTCACTCTGGGCACCTTCGAAGTCCTCTCCTTGGGAAGCTGTGCACCGATGCCAGCACCCAGTCCACCTTCAGAGCAGTTTGGGAACTCTCTTCCTGGAATGGCCATCAGGGCTGCTGTCATATTGCCCTTGATGTCCTGAATGTCATCCAGATGTCTTCCTTTCAATATTTCCTTTATATTCGGGTAAACAAAAAAGTCATTGGGGGCCAGATCAGGTGAGGAGGGAGGGTGTTCCAATACAGTTATCTGTTTACTGGTTGAAAACTCCATCACAGACAGCTGTGTAATTAAGTTTGCAAACTGGCCTCTGTGTGGCATAGCCACTCCAGACAAAAAGTTCCAAAATGGCTTTGAAGGGTGGACTAGGCGCTGGTGTCGGGGCACAGCTTCCCGGGGGGAGCACTTCAGAGGTGACCGTGGGATATTCAGCAGTGAGGTCTGTGGCACTTAGAG
Organism: Heterohyrax brucei; assembly: GCA_028571685.1. Lineage (NCBI taxonomy): Eukaryota > Metazoa > Chordata > Mammalia > Hyracoidea > Procaviidae > Heterohyrax > Heterohyrax brucei. The sequence continues at coordinate 83,394,650 of CM053160.1, forward strand.
CAGCTCAGTTTGCAGGCTTGATTGTCAGACCTTGCCCTCTGCCCTGCAGGGCTGCTGGGAGTGGGAGTCAACTCAGTGGCAGTGGGTTTTTGGTTTGGTTAAATTCTTAAAGCAGATTATTTGTGTATCTCTTTGATGGCCTCAAAAATACTGAAGATGAGTGAGAGTTTGGTGTTTTGGTGACATTCCCTCAATGGTAGGGGTCGCGGGAGGAAGAGTGAGGGCTGACCACAGCCTTGCAGTCCTGGTCCGTGCCTGGGGCCCGGTGCCCAGGGCCCAGCGCCCAGCGCCCAGCGCCACATCTGCAGCAGGGGGCGAGGGCCATCAAGCTGCTGACAGTGCTGTGTCAGAAGGAGAGGGAGGGGGCTGTGATGCAGACAGCCCCAAACCAAACCAGTTGCTGTCCTTAGATTCCAAGTTGTAGTGACCCCAAAGGACAGAGGAGAAGTGCCCTGAAAGGCCCTGGGGGCCACCAAGTGCCAACCTCTTGTCAGCAGCCAAGCCCTCACCCGCTGTGCTGCAGGGCCTGCTGTGAGTGGCACGGCGCTTTGTAAACGGTAGACATTGGTGCAGGTGTGTAGTACATTTACGACAATTTATTAATCTCTCACCTTTGAAAACAGGTGACCGTGACAGACAGCGGCAGTCCCCCCAGATCGACGATCGCGAGAGTCATCGTGAAAATCCTTGATGAGAATGACAACAGACCTCAGTTCCTGCAGAAGTTCTACACAATCCGGCTCCCGGAGCGGGAGAAACCAGAAAGGGACAGGAGTGCCCGGCGGGAGCCCGTCTACCGGGTCATCGCTGCGGACAAGGACGAGGGGCCCAACGCCGAGATCTCGTACAGCATCGAGGAGGGGAATGAGCACGGCAAGTTCTTCATCGAGCCCAAGACCGGAGCGGTCGCCTCCAGGAAGACCTCAGCGGCGGGGGAGTATGACATTCTCTCAGTGAGCTCAGATCTTCATTTTTCCATCCCCACCTGCTCTGACTTTACAAACCTATAACTCGGTCTTTCTCCAGTAACTGTCTTTATTGTTTGTGACCGGACAGTTAAGTGCTTGACCGAAACACGTGAGAAGGGCGGCTGTGGTTTCCCCGCTCCTGCAGCTGCTTTGGGTTTATATTTGTGGTGATGAAGGTGTTGCTTGTGTGTTAAGTGTGAAATTAACAGTGTATTCAGACGCAAATGGGGAATGTTTGACATTAGCTCTGTTCAAGACGGCATCAACCTGTGCCTCAGTTGTGGGGTGTGACATCTGGCTTCCTGATGGCTGTAACTCCAGAGTTTCTCCCCTCCTCCTGTATCTTATAGATTAAGGCCGTGGATAACGGTCGCCCTCAGAAGTCGTCCACCACTCGGCTGCATATTGAATGGATCCCCAAACCCAAACCCGCCGTGGAACCCCTTTCCTTTGAGGAATCATTTTTCAGCTTCACTGTGATGGAAAGTGACCCGGTGGCCCATATGATCGGAGTCCTGTCTGTGGAGCCCCTCGGCACCCCCCTCTGGTTTGACATCCTCGGTAAGCCCCCCCGGTTCTGTCTTTGTGTGAGTGAAGCCAAGCAGAACCTGTTGGCGATTTGGGGATTCTTGGATTTTAAAGTTGGGGAGTAAGAACCTGTATATGGAGAATTTCCTTAAAATTGTACTATTTTTTTTAGAAAAACTTTTTCATTCTGCATTATCATATAAATGTATTTAAAGTAGGTATTATATATCCACCATATCATTAATATAAAAATAAGATTTTCTCACTAATAGCAGCAGGCAGTTCTAGGAAGTCGTGTCTGTTTGGGTCTGAAAGCACGGCTTCGTACGTTTTACTCTTTGACACACAACATGTGGCGTGTTACTGTTTCTGCTGAATGAGTCCGATGTGTGAGAATAGCTGTGCCCGACAGATGTCAGCAGTTTGTAGGACATCAGTGTGTCGTTCTGATCTGTAGCAGCAAGTGGTCACCAGGCTGGGATTGCATTTCGCCTTTCCTTACCTTTGGGCCCTCGGAAGCAAGGCCTGTTAGAGTAAGTCATACATGCCTAGGCCAACTCTTTTTTAATTTGTGTTTTTCGTTACTGAGTTTAAGCTTGTCCACATGGTAAAACATTCACTTTCGATGTTGTAGATATTTTTCCATATTTTAATCATAAGGATGCCTCAGCTCAGAAGCCAGGCTTCAGCTGTGGCTGGAAGCGTGTACCCTTAGCCCACTCCCACCTCTGAGTCACCCACCACCCAGCCCCCAACGGGCCGTCTTGGCCCTTCGCAGCAAGTCAGTGCATGCTGAGGGCCAGGAGTCAGTGTGGCTCGGCCGTCGCCCCGGCACCCGAACTCGCTGGGCTGTCCCTGTGTGGGACTGCTGGCTGTCCCACCATCCTGGAGCCATTTCAGTTTAGTTGCAAGAGAGAAGGCGATCTCTGCAGCTAGCTGTGGTCGGAATAGCTGGTTTCCTTCCCGTCTCCATGTTAACGGGCCGCTGCGGGGGGGTGTCTGTCCTTGTCTGTCCTTCTTCGCTGGTGACGCCTTGCTCGGTTGGGAGCTGGCTGGATTGATGGATTTCCCTTTTGTGCTTGCCTTCCATGCCTGCCGCTTGGGGCTGCGCCAGGAGACACACTTGCTAGAGAAGTGTTCCATGTCTTTCCGATGGCTTGTGGCCCCAACTGTACAGCAGAAGGTATCTGCTGAGATCACATAATTTGCCTCAGGATTATGTGATCTGGAATCAGAGCGCTGGGTCGCAGAACGTCTTCCTGTCCAGTGATGGTCTTCCATCATTTCCGGTTTTCTTTCTCCGTCTCATAGCGTGACCGTGGTCTTCCATTTCAGCTCAAACATACAGAGTTTAGTTTCAGGGTTCACTTAGCATTTGTGTGTGCATGTGCTCGTGTGCATGTGTGTGGGCATGCTTGTGCATGTGGCCATGCACTGTGGGCATGCTTATGCGTGTGGGTGCATGCGTGCACGTGAGTGTTTGCCTTTAGTTGGATTTGTAGTAGATGTTCATTGTGACCGTGCGCTCTTTTGTCCCATTTTGTTTCATGATTCTCAGTATCTCAAGTTGAGTAGGTTTGAATGCGGATCACCAGATTATATACTTCTTTGTGAACGATCAATACCTAGGGTATAATTGGAGATGCATTTGGATCACACAGAGGAAACCGTGTTTGTGCAGTGCTTAAGAGCTGTGGCTGCTTTACCAAAAACTCAGCAGTTCAGATCCACCAGGCTCTTCTTGGAAACCCTGTGGGGCAGTTCTTCTCTGTCCTGTAGGGTCTCTGTGAGTCACAATCAACACGACAGCAGTGAGCTTGGTGTTTTCAAGCAGGACGGAAACTTTTACTTTGTTATCTTTGGGTTTTTGACAACAGTGGGAACAAATTTTCTGCAAGAACCAGGACTACTTGAAGCTAGCTGCTGCTGTTTTTGTTTTTTCCAGAATCAACATTGGTTTTTATCAGTTACTTGGTGCATAATGCTCAAAGTGTGACCCATGGGAGTTGGATCATTTTAAAGCCCTTCAGTGGCCAGACTTGTCAGTGACCGATGTTTCTGTGTAGCTTCTGAGCTCAAATGGAAAGATGCCCGGAACTCTTAGTAGCGTGCTGACGTCCTTCCTTGGCTGCGTTAGCAATGCCTTGCCGGGTTCTGAGTGCATTCTCGAGAGTCTGGCTCTGGAGTTGTTGCTTCCTTGACGGTTAGGGCTCAGCTCTGCCGTCTGCCACGATAAGTGTTACCTTTGACTGGCTGCTCTCCTGGTCCCTCAGAGCGCTGTGGGCGTCGGAGTCCCCTTGACGAGTGTACTGAAGATTTTCTTAGGCTTCTGCTCAGTATTAGAGAGCAACGAAACAGACAAGACTTTGTGCCTCTGACCTCCTTTGCTGTCTCGCTTGTCCCACTGAACCAGGTGGCAACTGTGACAGCGACTTTGATGTGGACAGGGGCACTGGGACGCTCATCATTGCCGAGCCTCTTGATGCAGAGCAGAGATCCAGCTACAACCTCACAGTGGAGGCCACAGATGGGACAGCAGTTGTGCTCGCTCAGGTGAGGAGCCTGAGGGGCTGATTTCAGGTGGGAGGGGTGCCGTCCCCGTGTGCTAGGGGGACCGTGAGGACCCTCACTCGGGCAAGGGGCCTGAGCAGACGTGTTCAGGGGGAGGGGCGCACGTCCCCGTGTGCTGAGGAGTCCCAGGACACGCTGAGGTGAACAGTCAGGCTCTAACGTGACTGTGGACACAGCCTACACGCCCATGCACCATGGGTTGTTATTTTAGGCAGAGAAAATTGCTGCACATCCTGATTTAGGTTTTGCATGGTAAACAGTTTAAAAAATTTTGACAGAAGACAGCAACACCTACAATGTTTTTATGCTGTCAGAATCTTCAGATTTTGCACTCAGTTTTGACTTTCTTGGTTGTAAAGTGTAGACCACACTTATGAATGGAACACCCAGGCTATTTTAATTAAAGCCAGTTCAAGCAGCTAATCTTGTGAATTACCTGTCTGGATCTCCCCCTTGCCCGCAGTGACCGGGGCGTGTTAGAAAGCCGTCAGGCGACTCTGGCCGTTCGGTCCTTGAGCACCGTTACTGCTGAGGAGCAGGGGACGGCCAGGAGGGGATGTCAGCCCAGTGGCCCGTGACTGCTTTCTGGTGCATTTGCTGGGGTTTCAGCATGGGCCACATGAGCCCCACCGAGGGGCGTCCCGGAAGGAGTCAGCCCTGGGGCACTTTGGGGAGCGGCGGAGAGTCCGTCCCTCCCTCGTTCAGCAAGGACGTGGGCGGCACTTGTTAGATCCGAGGCGGAATCCTGGGAACCTGTGGGACACGAGGGAAACCGGGCAGAAGTACTGCCTTCTCGGTTCCGGCTCCGAAGCAGTAGAAGGTGAAGCCTCCGCGTAGTCCGCCGTCTCCAGCTGAAATCCCGTCTCTTCCAGAACACGGACAGCGCATTTCCGTTGTGTTACTTTCTGTTTTTTATCCATTTGTGATTTTCTGCCGTAATAGTGAAGCTCTGTGTTTTGCTTTAATTCCCATTTAAAACTCATACTGATGTTGGCAGGACTTGACGTGAAAAGGGCCCCATTGTAAAATGACACGTGGCAGCAGATGAGTGTTTTAACTTCGGGAATCCTTTTCTGCGCTGGGTTAGGAAGTGTTTCTGTGGCCCCTGCGCCTCGTGTACCAGATACTGCTGTGTGCCTCAGGCCCCTACTGTCTGGTCAGCAGTGGAGTTCTAAGCTGTTGTACTTTCTGTCCCAAAGCTTTGAGCTGCAGACGTGTTCAGGGTCACTTAGGGTCTTGCTGGTAAAACAGCTCTAACTCGAGAGCAATTCAAATACCAAATATCTGAGGCTGGATTTTGCTGGGGAGTGAATACCCTCACGTAGGGTTGCCGGGAGTTGGAGTCGAGTCGTCGGTGGTGGGTTTATGTTATTTTATTTTTTTTTGTTTTTGGTCAGAGATACATGTCTGTCTATGTGTAAGGAAAGTTCTCTTTCAGAGAAGCTCTCAGGGAAATGTAATATCCTGGATTTGGGGGCTTCGTTTATACCTTTGTAAGCTACTGTGGGACATTTGCAGAGGGTCTTGAATGAAAATGCCTGAGCGAATTTCTGAGGAAGAAGGTCACCAGAGTCTCTGCAAGGAGTTCTGTGGTCTAGCTTGACCAGTTGCTGAGGTGCTTGGGTGACGGGAGCTGTAGGTGGTAGGTTCCTGGACAGGCTGGGAACAGAAAGATCAGGATCCAAGGGGGGAGCCGAGCAGCAGACTCAAGAGAAGAGCGGCGAGGTCAGACCTGGGCAGGTTGGAGTCTGTAGGCAGAACCCCGGAACGAACAGAGTGGATTGGCTGCTGCCCTGTCAGTGAGAGCAGGTGCCAGCTTTGGAGACAGTTCCGCAGAGCATTGCTGGGCGCCCTGGGGGTTGAGAACGTCCTGACAGCAGGCCGTGTCGGTGCCGCCGTGACAGAGATAGCCAGAGTGACCCCGGAGCAGGGACGTCTTGTGCTCACAGGTCTGAGGGCTAAAAGCCTGTATTAAGATCTCAGCACGAGGACCCTTGTTGGTGACCCTGGGCGGTCCTTGGTCCCTTAGCGTTTCCTGGCCTACGGGCAGCCCTTACATGGCCTCTGTCTTCCCATGTGTCTGCGTCCGAGAGTAGAACTGCCCCACACAGCTCCAGGGAGCAGGCGGCGGGAGATGCAGACTGTCCCTCGGTGAGCGGCGGGGTGCCGACCCATGGCCCCCTCTGGTGGTCGCTGACGTTTCCCCTCTGCCTCAGCCGTATGTGTCTGCTCTATCCACAAATCTTGTTCATGTGAAAGCAGATAATTTTAAATGTAGTGTAAGACTGACTTTTATGTCTCTGTTTTTCTCTCTGAGGTTTTTGTTTTAAGATGACTGCTTCCATCAGTGTCAGGAGACGCACTTACATGTGTTGGTTTTGTGTTGTGTTGGTCAGAGACACCTATCTGTGGAGTTGGAAAGAGAATTGTCTTTCAGAGAGGCCCTCAGGGCTCCCTTCTCAAGGATCTGTAATATCCTAGGTTTTAGGGCTCTGTTTACCCTTCTGTCAGCTACTTTGGGACCTTTTTAGAGCATCTTGAGTAAAAATGCCTGCCTGAATTTCTGAGGAAGAAGGTCCCCAGAGTGTCAGCAAACAGTTCTATGGCCCAGTGGGACCAGTTGCTAAGGCGTGGGGTGACGGCAGCCAGGGGTGATAGGGTTCTGGGTGGGCTGGGGACGAGATGTGGCAGATGATGTTAACAGCGTAGCAGTAAGTTGGAAACACTTTTCTGTTTTTTCTTTTTATATTTTAAAGACAACTCTGTCATGAGAAATTTGGCTTTTCAAAGACCAGAATAAGCAGTTCAGATAGGAAGATAGGACCGTCACGTCCTGCAGCACAGCGAGCCTTAGCGTGGCAGCTTCAGATCCAGATCTGTGCACTGCGCTTCGTCTCCTGCAGACTCTGCTCGTGTACACTCTTTGTTTTCTTGCTTGAATCCTGTAGAAATATCTCTTCCTCTGGAGACCTGAGAGAGAAATCGGCATCTCGGGAAGGAGTTCTTGTATTTTCTCTCCAAAAGTTTTAAGAATATAGATAGATCTTCATTTTCTGACTCATGTTAACATAACATAGCAATGAGAAATTTTTTAAAGAATTTTTGATTCTAGATTTTTGTTCCCTTATTTCTCATTTGTATTTAATTTTGTTAAATCAGTTTTTTAAAATACATATTCCCCTGCTTCTTTAAAGATGACAGCATCATAGCACAGAACCTTGTCAGGTGATACATTCTGTCATTACAGGTGTTCATCAAAGTTACAGACACAAATGACCATCGGCCTCAGTTTTCCCCATCAAAATACGAAGTGGTGATTCCCGAGGACACAGCACCGGACACGGAAGTCCTGCAAGTCAGCGCCGTGGATGAGGATGAGAAAAACAGGCTCATCTACACTCTGCAGAGCAGTGTGGACCCCTCCAGTCTCAAGAAGTTCCGTCTCGATCCTGCCACTGGCGTCCTCTACACACTGGAAAAGCTCGATCACGAAGCCAGCCACCAGCACGTCCTCACAGTCACGGTGCGTCGCCAGCCCTCCGTCCGCCCGCCTGGGAGACAGCCGTTTAGTCGGGTGTCGGGGAAACCCGGCGGGGCTGACGAGGTGTTCCTTCTTGCAGGTCCGGGATCAAGATGTCCCCGTGAAGCGCAACTTTGCGCGGGTCGTGGTCAATGTCAGCGATACCAATGACCACGCCCCGTGGTTCACCAGCGCCTCCTACGAGGGACGCGTCTACGAGTCTGCGGCCCTCGGCTCCGTCGTGTTGCAGGTGACGGCTCTGGACAAGGACCAAGGGAAGAACGCGGAGGTGCTCTACTCCATCGAGTCAGGTACTGCGGGCGTGCTCCTTCAGGTTTTGATTCAGTACTTGGTGTCAAGTGCTGAGGCATGTGTGTGTTGTCACTGCACAAAGAGCAATGGTCTTTATCTTCCATTTTAAATGGTAGGAGAAAATGAAGTTTTTTTCCTCCTCACATCTTAACTCATTGGAAAGCAGAGAGAGAGTCCTAACTAAGGTTGGTTAGGGTTCTTGGAGAATCACAGGATTCACAGGATTCAAGGCTCTACAAAGTCCTGTGTGAAGTCAGTGTTAATATTGCCAGAGACTGCGGTGGCCACATGGTTGTGTCTCTTGGCAGTGGAAACCCTCCAGATGTGCTGCTCTAGACCCTGAACGTTTCAGAGTGTTGTGTCTTGGGCGGGGCAGGAAATCCCATGAGAAAATGCTGAATTCTGTGTCTGAGCCGTTTTGTGAAATAGGGTGTCAGACACCGATTTTCGACCCCTGTAGCCCCGTGTAGCTGTAGCAGTTGAGTTGTTGTTTTGGTCAGCTGGTGCTTCTCTAACAGAAATACCATGAGTGGATGGCTTTAACAAAGGAAGGTTTATTTTTACACAGTCCAGTAAGCCACAAGTCCATATTCAGGGTGTCCGTTCCAGGGGAAGGCTTTCCCCTTTGTCAGCTCTGGGGGAAAGTCCTTGTGTTGCATCAGTCTTTGTCCAGGGAGCATCTTGGCGCAGGAACCTCAGGTCTGAAGGACGTGCTCTTCTCCTGGTGCTGCTTGCTTGATGGAGTGAGGTTCCCAATTCTCTGCCTGCCTCCCTTTCCTTTTCTCTCTTGCAGGATGAAAGGATTAACAGTGGGGCAAGCCATAGTCCAGGGAAACTCCCTTTACAGTGGAGCACAGAGGTGATCCTATGAAGGGATTTACAGTCACACCATAATCCTTTAACATGCAGCACAGGAAAATAACAAAATGGAGCACAGTCACAATCATGGCCCAGCCACAAGGCTCTACCTGTTTTTGGAAGGACACAATTCAATCCATGACAGCTGCATTCACGGAATTTGGCTGCATCCACGGGCCCCGTGCACTGGGATTGTTGCCGGGGGCCAGCCTTGGCAGGGCCTGGGATCACAAAGAGATGGGTGGCATCAGTGAAGAAATGATGAGACTGAGACAACCAGGAGTCTGGAGATCGGCAGCCTATCAGGGCCTGTCTTTATTTTTTCATACAATCAGTAACATGATTTCACCCTGCCCCCTTGACCACACAAGCTGTTGGCTAACAAAGAACTGATACCTTGTGGCCTTTTTTCATGTTGATTATTGGGGCCTACTGGATAATGGTCTGAGACAAGTGGTCTCTTTACATGTTAGTCATTAGGGCCTTCTAGGTAATGGCCCGAGACAGGTATATTGTGATTATAATCAACAGTGAAAACAAAAGTTATGCCTGGAGCTTAATCAGTTCTGTCTGTGCTTCAAGGTCAAGAGGTGCAGGGCGTGGAAAGGCAGGTGGGGGGTCGTCCCTGGGGAGCTTCCCAGAGCCTTCCTGCAATCTTATGTTTCACATGTGGAGGGGCATGTACAGTTTGGGGATGCCAGCGGAGCCGGGCCAGCCTCAGTGTTCCCGGGCTGGGCGTGCTGTTTTGGAATTCATTAAGCCGAGGGGGTTGTAAAACCCTTCTTAAAAGGCATCTTCTTTGATCCTTGTGCCGGGAGATAAGGGAGTATTTTTGAGGAAGGTTTAATTAGGTTGCAAAATATCATCAGGGAGAGCACAGCCAAGAAATATGTTAAGGGTGGGATGCATCCACCCACCATCACATAGGTGTGAGACTTTGCTTACAGAGGCTTCTGTGGGTGACAGGCCTCGGCAGATTATGACCAGAAGAAACATGGAAAGGGCTGAGGAGTCTGCTGGAGTTGGATGAGGGGCAGTTAGACTGCAGGCTGGACTGGTTCTGGGTGTGATAGGACAGCGGATCTGACTCTTGGTGACAGTGAGGAGGCCGCCTACCAGTAAGCAGTGGTGGCAAAGCAGAGTGTGATTGTTCTCTGTTCTGTTCTCAGTGGTCGTTCCTTCATCCCACCGACTGATGATGCCTGTTTATGTACTGGCACCCTGCAAAGAGCACTCACGCTTGGGTGATGGGTGGGCTCACCAGTGGTTCCTGGATGCAGAATTCTTGTAAAGGATTCTGCCCCAATTGCAACAGGCACGTGGCCTAGAGTGTGTGATGTATGCGTCAGAAATCAGTTTGTGTTGGACTCGGCCTGCTTGTAACAAGTGTTGTGAGCATGTGATTAAACACTGAGAAGACGGCTCTCGGTCTGTAAGTTCCGTTTTAGGATGAGAAATGCAGCCTCTTTCATTCTCTCAGTTTTGTAATGACTTCAGAGAATCGAGATCTTCGTTTCAGCCAGCTTTGGGGGGAGTCCATGCGTACTCTGTGTCTAGAAATTGCTTCTTTCCTAAGCGTTAAAATCGGAAGAGGCGTAACTTGAGCTCATGTCATCAAAATCTCGGTAAACAACGAATAATTACAAAAAAGAACATGGCTTGCCAGTCTTTTTTATGTGGTTAAACAAGTTTTATTTCTTCACATATTCAACGTGTCGTTTGGTCCCTGAAAACGGCCACGCTGAGTTCATTACTCCCAGACAAGATCTTCTGTGCAGGCTCTGATCGCTGTGTTAGTTTGAGTTAAGATGTGCTTAGTGCTTGGAATCGGGTTTCTTCCCCACTGGTGTGGAAGCTCAGCTATTAGAAAAAGCGCGCTCCCCTTGGGTGTGTTGATGCATTTCAACCAGAGATTTGCTCACAGACAAACCGACGGAGTGTGTGTAGGAGTACGTGTTCAACTCTCCCTCAGCCTTCACGTAATCTTCAACAAGTGGTGGTTAAAACACTGTTGCAGGGGCCTTGCATTCTCTAGATTCTTGCAGTGACTGATGGGATTTTAAGTTGGTATTTCAAGAAGGGAACTAACTGTGTCTTCATCTCAAAGAATCACTGACAGTAAGGACCTGTTTCCTTACGGGTGTTACCTGTAAATTGCTGGGATCCCATAGTTTGTTAGGGTCCACACAGATAATAGCAAGTTCACGATGAAGGTGGAATGGAATGCCAGGCTGTGACCCATGCCCCAGAGAGAACGTGGGGTTGGGAGCTGGGAACGATGGGTGGGTGGACGGGGAGAAATGGTGAGAAGCGCTGGAGAGTCTTCCAGGAGGGAAAACAGCAAACGTAGAGAGCCTGAGGTCTGAACTGGGTACCCACTGGAAGAAAGTTCAAGGAGCGCCGGTGAAGACAGCTGTCTGAAGGTTATGTCAGCCTCCTGCCTCAGGCCAGGCAACCAGTCGGACTCTGGGGACGAGGGGTGACCCAGTGACGGGATACGGGAGATCTCGGAGTTCTGACGACTGATGCAGAAGCAGCGGGTGAGAACTGAGGACTGCTGACTGAACACAGACGGGCGCAAATCAGTCTGCAAGGCTCACCAGAGGCCGCGGGACCCCTTCCTCGGCCGGGGACAGCTCGGACCGGGGGCTGCGGCGAGCCCACCCCGCCCTGCTGCAGGTGGAGGAGCACCTCGGGGCCTGGACGCAGAGCCAGGGGACGCAGTGAGAACCAGAGGGGTCTGGGCCGAGCTGCGGGATTTGGGGAAATAAGTATTGAGAGAAGGAAATGAGGACTGTGGAGGAAGTGTTTGCTGTCAGTGGCGTGGAGAGAAAGGCCTGGGTCAGTCTCCTGGTTTGCACATTCTACGAGGTGACTCTGGGCCGTGAGATGCCACACTGTGAAAAACTAAGAACAAAACAGTCTGGGAAGCAGTTAAGTGGCGAGTTAACTTTGCCCTGTCATTTCATCTGAGGAAGAAAGTCAGCGCTTTGACCAGGATCATGAGTCCTGGATTCTTGTTTGTGATCCAGCAGAGGGGTGAGGGGCCCCCAGTGGAGGTCAGAATAAGGCCCTCTGCGCGCTGCCACGGTCTAGCCAGAAAGGCATGGGGAAACAATTGCTCAGAAAAAGATTTCCATCGCTGGTGACCCGCATGCAGTGTTTGTGCGGTTGCACCGAAGTGAGTGTGACACCTCTGAGAGAGGTCAGAGAAAGCCAGGGTGAGGTGGGCAGAGCAGGGCTCTCCGGGCCCGTAGTGCCCACGTCTCCTGCCAGGTAGTTCTCGGGGGCCGTCCTCTGTTTTCGAGGGAGCTCCGCAGTGCTACTGGGCCCTCCCCAGCAGGTGCCAGAGCACCCGCCCATGCCCACCGCGAGAACCACGAACCTACAAGACACGGTGGTTTGAAAAAGATTTAAAAAATTATGGTTCAAGTCTTCAAAACTTAGGTTACACAGACTCACTCGTTCATCAAATCCCTGACTTCTTAAACCCACTATCTTGAATTCTGATGTAAATTGCCTTAGCAGTTCAAGTCTTTGTTATAGATTAAACTGGGTCCCCCAGGGACCTGTGCTGTAAACCCTAACCCTAAACTGGGTCCCCCAGGGACCTGTGCAATATACCCTAACCCTAAACTGGGTCCCCCCAGGGACCTGTGCTGTAAACCCTAATCCTAAACTGGGTCCCCCAGGGACCTGTGCTGTAAACCCTAACCCTAAACTGGGTCCCCCAGGGACCTGTGCTGTAAACCCTAACCCTAAGCGGGGTCCCCCAGGGACCTGTGCAGTATACCCTAACCCTAAGCGGGGTCCCCCAGGGACCTGTGCAGTATACCCTAACCCTAAACGGGGTCCCCCAGGGACCTGTGCAGTATACCCTAACCCTAAACGGCGTCCCCCAGGGACATGCACTGACTGGTTCATCAGGGGCTGCTCTGCCGGCCGCTCTCCAGGCACCCTTACGGCGGCTCTGCTCTGACCCAGGAGGCCGCTGTGAGTCAGCGTCCACTCAATGGCAAGGGGTTTGTGTGTTTCAGTTTTTGTATATGTGGTTGTAAACTTATTTGGGAATGGGTGTTCTTTGTTAAGAGATCATGCCAGTGTAGGGTGTGTTTTAAGCTTTCTGATACATATGCATGTATGCTTTTGAAAGCAGCTGAGGCATAGTGAAGCAAGCAGAGATGGGGAAGGCAGGCGCCAAGCCACCTGACGGTCACCCAGGAGCAGAAGCTTGGAAGAGACAGAACCCTTCCTCCAGTGCTGACACAGAGAGACAGCCTTCCCTGAGAGCCGGCACCCTGACCTCAAACGTTTAGTCTACCTGTTGCTGAGAAAATAATGGTTTTGTTAAATGAGCCCACCTGTGGCGTTTTTGTGACAGCAGCGCTACATAACTAAGACAGTCTTCATTTTTTTACCATGAGAAGGAATCTTGGGACTGTTCAAGTGATAGTTGCTAAAAACAGAAGTAGTTCCTAGAAGAGATTCTGGGAAACAAATTATTAACTCGGTATATCTTTGTGTAACTCATTGCCGGTTCTACTCAGAAAGAGAAAGTTTCCTTTTAGACACAGACATAGAATGTTAACTGCTTTTGCTTCTTGCTTTTCATAGTTTGTAGGCCAGACTCTGAAAAGTATTCCTTATCTGGTCGGATAAAAATGAAAGAAGTTGAAGGTTAACTTTCAAATGTTGGTCTCCCTCGAATTTCTGTTTAATTTCAGAACATGATTTTAATAGGCAGTTTTTCATAGTTTTGTTTCTGCTGCTCGAACTATTGATTTTTTTCTCTACATATGTTTTTCCTTCTCACAGGCAATGTTGGAAATTCTTTTACAATTGATCCCATCCTGGGCTCTATAAAAACTGCTAAAGAATTAGATCGAAGTCACCAAGTGGAGTATGAGCTGATCGTGAAAGCTAGTGATCACGGCAGCCCGCCGATGAGCACAGTCACCGCCGTGCACATCCTCGTCACCATCGCTGACAATGCCTCTCCCAAGTTCACATCGAAGGACTATTCTGTAGAAATCACTGAAGCTGTCAGCATTGGGAGCTTTGTGGCAATGGTCCTGGCCCATAGCCAGTCATCAGTGGTGTATGAGATCAAAGATGGAAACACTGGGGATGCTTTTGATATTAACCCACATTCGGGAAGCATCATCACCCAGAAACTCCTGGATTTTGAGACTTTGCCCATCTACACGCTGGTAGTACAGGGAACCAACATGGCTGGCTTGTCCACCAACACAACGGTCGTGGTGCATCTGCAGGATGAAAACGACAACCCGCCGGTGTTCACGCAGGCGCAGTATGCAGGACTCGTGAGCGAGTCAGCCTCCGTCAACAGCGTGGTCCTGACAGACAGTGGCATGCCCTTAGTGGTCCGAGCCACCGATGCTGACCAGGAGTCAAATGCGCTGCTCGCGTACCACATCGTGGAACCGTCAGTACACAAGTACTTTGCTATTGATTCCAGCACGGGTGCCCTTCGTACGGTCCTGAGTCTGGACTATGAAGAAACAAGTGTCTTTCACTTTACTGTGCAGGTGCACGACATGGGGACACCACGCTTGTTCGCAGAATACGCAGCCAATGTGACGATCCATGTCGTTGACATCAATGACTGCCCGCCAGTGTTCCCCAGATCCTTATATGAAGCATCACTTCTGTTGCCAACTTACAAGGGAGTGAAAGTCATCACGGTCAACGCTACAGACGCTGATTCGAGCACCTTCTCCCAGTTACTGTACTCCATTACCGACGGCAACATCGGGGAGAAGTTCTCTATAGATTACAAAACCGGGTCTGTCACCGTACAGAACACTACCCAGCTGAGAAGCCGCTATGAGTTAACCATCAGAGCCTCGGATGGCAGATTTGCAAGCTTGACCTCTGTGAAGATCAACGTGAAAGAAAGCCGAGAAAGTCCACTCAGGTTCACACAAGAGCTGTACTCTGCCGTCGTCAAAGAGAACTCCACTGAGGCTAAAACCTTAGCCGTCATCACTGCCGTGGGGAACCCCATCAACAAGCCTCTGTTTTATCAGATCCTCAACCCAGATCGACGATTTCAGATCAGCCGTACTTCTGGGGTGCTCTCGACCACCGGGGTGCCATTCGATCGCGAGCAGCAGGAGGCGTTTGACGTGGTCGTGGAAGTGACGGGCGAGCAGAAGCCTTCAGCGGCTGCGCATGTGGTTGTGAAGGTCACCGTCGAGGACCAGAATGACAACGCACCGGTGTTTGTCAACCTTCCTTACCACACTGTGGTGAAGGTGGACGCGGAGGTGGGTCACGTCATTCGCCACGTCACTGCCGTGGACAGAGACAGCGGCCAGAACGGAGAAGTGCACTACTACCTTAAGGAGCATCACGAGCACTTTCAGATTGGACCCTCGGGTGAAATTTCCCTGAAGAAGCAATTTGAACCCGACACCCTGAACAAGGAGTACCTGGTCACGGTGGTCGCCAAAGATGGAGGCAACCCAGCCTTCTCGGCTGAGGTGCTCGTCCCAGTCACTGTGATGAACAAGGCCATGCCTGTGTTCGAAAAGCCTTTCTACAGCGCTGAGATTCCGGAGAACATCCAGCCGCACAGTCCCGTGGTCCATGCCCAGGCCAACAGTCCAGAAGGGCAGAAAGTCTACTACACCATCACAGACGGAGACCCTTTCAGCCAGTTCACCGTCAACTTCAACACGGGAGTCGTCAGTGTTGTTGCTCCCTTGGACTTCGAGTCCCACCCGGCATACAAACTGTGCATCCGGGCCACAGACTCCTTGACAGCTGTGCATGCCGAGGTGTTTGTTGACGTCATAGTGGGAGATGTCAACGATAACGCGCCTGTGTTTGTCCAGCAGGCTTACACCGCCACACTGTCTGAGGCCACCATAATTGGAACGTCCGTCGTTCAAGTCCGGGCCACCGATGCCGACTCTGAACCCAATCGGGGCCTTTCCTACCACGTGGTCGGGAACCACAGCCAGGGTCACGACCGCTTTCACATCGACAGCAGCACCGGCCTCCTCTCGCTCGCCAGGACTTTGGATTACGAACAGCTCCAGCAGCACAAGGTTTTTGTAAGGGTCATCGATGGTGGCGTGCCCCCGCTGAGCACCGATGTGATTGTCACAGTGGATGTCACCGACCTCAATGATAACCCACCACTGTTTGACCAGCAGGTTTACGAAGCCAGGATCAGCGAGCATGCCAGTCATGGGCATTTTGTGATGTGCGTGAAGGCCCATGATGCAGACACTTCCGACACAGACCGGTTGGAGTACTCCATTCTGTCCGGCAATGAGCACAAGCACTTCGTCATGGATGGTAAGACGGGGATCGTCACGCTCTCCAGCCTGCGCAGGCGCTCCCTGCGGCCCTCCTACCAGCTGAACGTCTCTGTTTCTGATGGCGTTTTCAGAAGTGCCGCTCGGGTCCATGTGACTGTGACCGGGGGCAACCTGCACGGTCCCTTGTTCCTTCAGAATGAGTATGAGGCGGAGCTGGCTGAAAACGCGCCCCTGCACACCTCCGTGACAGAGGTCCAAGCAGCCGATGAAGATTCTGGCGTTTACGGTCACCTCACTTACCATATCGTAAATGACTTCGCCAAAGACAGATTTTACACAAATGAGAAAGGGCAGATATTCACCTTGGAAAAACTCGATCGAGAAACCCCTGCGGAGAAAGTCATCCCGGTTCGTTTAATGGCAAAGGACGCTGGAGGAAAAGTCGCTTTCTGTACCGTTAATGTCATCCTGACCGATGACAATGACAACGCACCCCAGTTCCGAGCAACCAAGTATGAAGTGCACATTGGGTCTGATGCCCCGAAAGGAACATCCATCCTGAAAGTTCTTGCAAGTGACGCTGACGAGGGTTCCAATGCTGACGTCACCTATGCCATTGAAGCCGATTCTGAAAGTGTCACAGAGAACCTGGAGATCAGCGAACTCTCCGGTGTGATCACCACGAAGGAAAGCTTGGTTGGCTTGGAGAATGAACGTTTCACCTTCTTTGTCAGAGCGATGGACAACGGGTCTCCGCCCAGAGAGTCGGTCGTTCCCGTGTACGTCAGAATACTTCCACCAGAAATACAGCTTCCGAAATTTCCAGAGCCATTCTATACCTACACAGTCTCAGAAGCTCTGCCCATCGGCACCGAAATAGACCTCATCCAGGCAGAGCTCAGCGGGACCGTCCTCTACAGCCTGGTCAAAGGGGACACACCCGAAGGTAACCGGGAGGAGGTGTTCGTGATTGACAGGCAGAGTGGGCGGCTGAAACTGGAGAAGGCTCTGGACCACGAGGCGACTAAGTGGTACCAGTTCTCCGTGGTAGCTCGGTGCTCTCAGGACAACTATGAGGTGGTGGCTTCTGTTGACGTCAGTATCCAGGTGAAAGACACCAATGATAACAGTCCTGTCTTGGAGTCCAATCCCTATGAGGCGTTTGTCGTTGAAAACCTGCCAGGGGGAAGTCAGGTCATCCAGATCCGGGCATCTGATGTGGACTCAGGGACCAACGGGCACGTCACCTACAGTCTCGATCAGACTCAGGACACAGAAGTCCTGGAGTCTTTCGCCATTAATGTGGAAACCGGCTGGATCACGACCCTCAGGGAGCTCGACCATGAAAAGAGAGACAAATACCAGATCAGAGTGATTGCATCAGACCATGGAGACCAGGTTCGGCTGTCCTCCACTGCCACCGTGGAGGTCACTGTCACTGACGTCAACGACAGCCCCCCACGCTTCACAGCGGAGATTTACAAAGGGACGGTGAGTGAAGATGACCCTCTGGGCGGTGTGATTGCCATCTTGAGTACCACGGACGCTGATTCTGAGGAGATGAACAGACAAGTGGCGTACTACATCACAGGTAAGAACGTCCCTCCTGGCCATTGTCATTTAAAGTCACATTGCTTTAGGGGTATACATTCTGAGAGAGAGAGCTTGTGTGGAACTTGGGGGTTAAAGGGATGATTTTAGTTAAATATCTCTAAAATAAGTGGAAATAGCATCAGTTAAGCATTTCAAGATCTTTTCAGTACTGTTTCCGTAGGCTCAGCCTTGTGTGGCTCCTAGACTGTTAAATTTTATACTGGGCAGACAACAAATATATGACAATGAAAAAGAAAAAAATAATTTCTTTGTAGGCTAAATTATTGTTCAATAATCTTGCAGGTTGTGTGTAAGAATATGGTTTCGTGCTGCATTTGTTTAATTAGCAAACAGGAATGCTGGTCTGTGCTGAAGTTAAAGAGAGGTTTCTCTTTTTAATCTTTAATTGAAGAAAAAGTAGTAACACACAAGGACTCTGTGTGTTTTGTGCCATTCACTGTTCCTGGTACATGTTCTCTCGTTGTCGACCATCTTTCTCCTACGACCTCACAGGAGGGGACCCGCTGGGACAGTTTGCTGTAGAAAACATACACAGCGAATGGAAGGTGTACGTGAGGAAACCACTGGACAGGGAACAGAAGGACAACTATCTTCTGACGATCACAGCCACTGATGGCACCTTCTCGTCCAAAGCCATAGTCGAGGTGAAGGTTCTGGATGCGAACGACAACACGCCAGTGTGTGAGAAGGTAGGCCGCGCCACCCGCAAGCATGCAGGTGACCAACAGGAACGTCCTTCCTGAAGACTTAGAGCAAGACTGTCACACAGTGTTTTAATGGGACTCAGACGTCTTCCTGGTGGTCACCTCCGACTGTGGAAGCAGGAGCCAGGGTTAAGGAACGCTAGTTGGAAAAGCTTCAGAATGATTCTCAGCACCTCTGGTACCTCAGAAACCTTCTGTAAAACTGTGAATTTGGTGTCTAAAGCAGAAAGGGTGTGTGCACTTTCCGTGAAGGGATTGCGTCCATTTGGAGGGAAGTTATGTAGGGGACAGACCTGGCTGGCAGTCCTGTGTACAAGACTGTCTAACAGACCGTCGAGGGGGCACGGACTCTTGCAGACGGCAGTAAAGCTGTGAGATCAGCCTTCTGGTCCCTGACTTGGTGGAGGTCACCACTCGGTGAAGTCCACCCCAAAGGAGCACTTCCCACCCACTGTCATGGGGGAGCATGGTCTGTGGTGGGGGCTGTGGGCACGCCGTGGTGACGGGGCAGGACTTGGGCTCAGCCTTCCCAAGGTAGAGTAGACTCGGAGAGGCAGTGGGAGCAGGGCGTGGACTCCTGTGTGCAGAGAGGAAGTGGCTTCGCTGGCCATAAATCAAGTTTGTATTGAATCATGGGAAAGAAATCTGGAATTCCCGATGCTGACCTCAGTTACAGAGGATTTGAAAGGTTGTTGGAGGAAATTTGACTTCTGTCCCGGAGAAAGGAGAGACTGAGTCCTTTTATGGTAGGAAGATGGAGATGACAGTCCATGAGTTACCTGAAGAAGATCCATGTGGTGGTACCCTGCTCGTTATCTGGTTCAGGCCGAGTGAGGCAGGGCACAGACAGGTGCAGGCCCGGTGAAAGGACACGGAGCACCACGGGGGACAGCGGGGAGCGTTTGGCCCCTGCCCGCCTGGGGCGACTGTGGAAGAGTGTGGAGCTGTTTGCCTTCGGGGTTTCCCATAGGAGAGACTGGGAATGTGGCCGAGGGGGTGACAGTGGTCAGCCTGAAGGGAGCATGCCCAGTGGCACCGTAGGTTTGATGTGAGTTGGTGGGGCGTTCAGGTGAGTGTGTGACATTCAGAGATGGCACAGCTGCAGTTAGACAGGAGAGAAGGGTATGTACACTTGGCAGCTTCTGTGGCTAGCTGGTCATGACACTCACTGAGAGGGTGACGGGAGAAGAGACAGGCTTTCCCATGGGGACGAGGGTGGACGGAGGGGACAGGAGGGAGAGGACAGTGTCAGTGCAGTGCCATCTAGGTATAAGGAGGCATCTTTAGGAGATGGGCAGCGAGCGGAGGAGTGAGCGCAGCCATGACGACCCCGGCTGTCGTGGAGAGGACAGGCTCCAGGTCAGGATGTGCAGGAGAGCAGAGCGTGTGTGTGTCACTGAGGACGTGGGCTTGGCCGTGGAGAAGGTGAGTGTACAGGTGGCGAGGTGAGCCGGTGTGCAGGGAAGGTGGTGTGCGGGGCCAGTCAGTGTCGCAGAGGGACGGAGGAGGGGGGCAGCTTCCAGGCTGTGGACAGAAGCGGAGCTGCTACCCTGTTGCCCGAAAGACAGATACTTAGAATGCCCTCCGGAACGGGACGGGGTGATGCGTGCCACTGAAGTGAACGTGTGGAAATGACAGAGGTGACGTGTTTTTGTTACGTGTATTTCTAACACACTTTAAAAAAAAAATCAGTTGTAGGGGAAGCAAGACTTTTGAGAAAGGAGGCTTTAATTCAAATCCATGTTTGTACCTTTCGGTGACAGTATTTTGATGGTGACACAGAGGTGTGTGTGATATACCTGTGTGTAACACATGTGTTACATGTGATGTGTCTACACATATGTGGTATGTAACATAAGGAACAGCAAAGCACATCTAACTCTTTAAGCAGTCCCTACTTGGGCATATTTAGCGATGGTGTCCTTCTTGGACCCTGAAGTTGGAAGGGCCACAACTTCCATTGAGCTCACGTCCTCAGCGTCTGAGTAAACGGGCAATAATGAAAACCTCAGTGCTGGCTGGGCTTTCTTAGGTGTTATTTATAAATATTTTTATCTTTAATATTTTCATATTATTTGGGAGCTCTATGTTAGCAGTTCTGAGAATGATGAAATTCAGGCACTAGATATTTGCGTTCATCAATAATGCAGAATACCCTGTTCTTTGTCTAAAAGGTGCCTTACATGAACTAAGCTCCTGTGGAGAACATCAGTTCCTCAGAGTCTGTCTGTCCTGCTGACATGTTAGTTCCTGGTGTGGATTCTTAAGTTGGTGGAACTAGAAACAGGTGTTGATTGTGTCTGAAAGTTAGGTCCCAAGAGACTGAGAATTTCCTGAGAATCACCTGCCCCCCCTGTGGCTTTGGGCAGGGTCTTGGTTTTCTCCCACACCCTTGGGGTCACTTCTGCTCCAACTACAATTCTGTGATTGTCAGGAGTGATTGCAGGCGACAGATGCCTGGTTTTGGAAACCAGACGCGAGATGTTAGTTGATTCTCTCCTGTATTTAGGTAAGCACAGAATGCTGCTTACATTTCTTCCTAAGAATTTAAATTAAACTGAATATCAGATCAACTCTGTGGTGTCCATATTCTCTGAGATAGTGCTCTTCAGACCCTTCAGGGAGGCAGAATGGTTAATTAGGTACACGCTTTCTCTTTGTTGCAGACGTGTGTTGTAAGAAAACCTGTCTTGAAGGCTCCTGGGATTTTAACCCCAGTCACCTCCGAGTTTCCTCTGGCTGCGGGTGAAGGGTTTCTTCTCCTCCTTCCTGGGCAGTTCTGCTGAAATCGCATGTTCTGTGCTGATGGTGCCATTTACGATCTCTGTAGGCTGTGTACTCCGACTCTGTCCCAGAGGACGCCCCGCCTGAGAAGCTGATCCTGCAGGTGTCGGCAGCAGACGCAGACATCCGTTCCAACGCCGAAATCACGTACACACTGTCTGGTCCGGGGGCAGAAAAGTTCAGACTCAATCCAGACACAGGTAAGGATGGTGTTTGGGGCCCATGGCTTGTGTTCTCATCACAGAAATCATGTGTGGCTGATGGAGCGTCCACCCAGAGTCTGAAATCGCATCCTATGCTTTTCAGATGTCCTGTGCTGGTACAAAACTGACATCTTTTAGAAGTCTACACAACCGTCTCACTGGTCACATTGGGGGTGAGATTTGAAAAAACTCAACAACTTGAGTCATGAATTCAAAATTTAAAAGTTGCTTATATCATATTCTTTTGAAACAAAAAAAGTCAGAAGTCAAAGTGTGTCTTTGACTTCCTGCTTTATTCACGTCTATTTAAGTAGCTTGTTTTCTTGAATATTTGATCATGAATTTATAATTTGGCATGTTCATAATTAAAATGACTCATGGTGTTGTTATTAGTTTTTGAGTTACTGGACTTGTTCTCCTAGTTTGTATTCTGTCAGAATTGGAGTGACTTGTTTTCTGTTACGATCCACCCCTCACCGAAGAGCTGACTATGAATGTATAAATTTAATTCTTGAGTTAGTTTGCCGTATTTTCTAGTTGAATTAGGTAGCTATTCTTTTTGTGGCGTGACGTCAGAAGCAGGAGGCCCGACCTCGGATCTGGGTGACAGTGGGGACCTGGCGCAGGTGGCAGGTGTACGGTGCTCATGTGTCTCTTGGCCGTGTCACTGATACACCGCTCTATGCAGGGGGACTGTGGGACACACATTTTCAGCTGTCAGAGAAAAGGGGCACCCTCAGATGGGGTCCCTGGGTTCGTGGCTTTGGTTCCGAGCAAGCCTGTTGGTTGGTTTCAGGTGAACTGAAAACATCTGCACCCCTCGATCGCGAGGAGCAGGGGGCCTATCACCTTCTGGTCACAGCCACCGATGGAGGTGGGAGGTCCTGCCAGGCGAACGTCGTGCTCACCCTGGAAGACGTGAACGACAACGCCCCCGAATTCCCTGCTGACGCGTCTGCCATCACCGTGTTTGAGAACACGGAACCCGGGACGCCGCTGACACGGGTCCAGGCCACAGATGCAGACGCAGGTATCGTCCAGGCGACACGCTGGCCATTGGGCTGCTCCGGACTCTTGGGAGGCTTTGTCATAAAACCTGCCCAGATCAGTGTGTGGGACTCGGGGGCCTGTTGGGTAACTCCCCTTGTTGCGGGGTGTAATTCCATAGCATGAGAGTAGGCTCAAATCTTTGGAACAGTTAACTGATTTTTAAATGGTGTTTCAAGTCTCAGAGTTGCACCCAGCGGTGTCCGTGATTGTCGTCTGCCACTTGAGTTCCCGGGTCTGGGTCTGGTCAGGTTTGCCAGTGGGGTGCCGTTTTGTGAGCACACAAGTGGTAACAGTTGGTTTTAGGGTCCCAGCAAACCAACAGAAGCAAATGCTATCTTGTTGTAGTTTCACAAGTCTTGCAGAGAATTTCATGGAGTAAAGAATGAGGACCGCAGAACATAAATTCATAACATTTTGATGGCGGAGAGTAAAAATAACTTCTTCAGTCGTAGGATGAGAAGATGACAGAAAGATTACTTTTTAAATAATTTCATTTTTAATGGGTATAGCATACAACGTTCTCTGAAAAGGCAGATAATTATGAAATTATATATGTATCGGATTTATCTCTGAAAATTCTTAATTCAGAAAGCCTTCGTTTCTAGAGAGCATAGGCATGATAGGAGTTTTTAATAACGTATCATCAGTGCGCTTACGTTTAAAGTGTGACAATTGTGTTGGCATTCTGGGACGTTCTGAGCTGGTGCCGTATCTGGGCAGGGTTGAACCAGAAGCTGTCGTACTCGCTGACGGACTCCGCAGACGGCCACTTCTCCGTGCACGAGCGCTCCGGGCTGCTGCAGCTGGCCAAGCCTCTGGACCGGGAGCTGCAGGCCACCTACACCCTGACGCTGCAGGCCGTGGATCAGGGCCTGCCCAGGAGGCTGACGGCCACCTGCACCCTGGTTGTGTCCGTGTTGGACATCAATGACAACCCGCCTGTGTTTGAATACCGCGAGTATGGTGCCACAGTGTCTGAGGACATTGTCCCGGGAACGGAAATCCTCCAGGTGTATGCGGCGAGTCGGGATGTTGAAGCCAACGCGGAAATCACCTACGCAGTCATAAGTGGAAACGAGCATGGGAAGTTCAGCATAGATTCCCGAACAGGTAACGAACCCTGTCAGCGAGGGGAGACCCAGGTCTCGCGGAGAAGGCCGCCTGCCACTGGGTCTTGTACCAGAGCCCTGGTAGGTCAGTGGTTAGTAGCTGAGCTACCCACCAAACTGTCCTGAGTTGCAGTCTGCTGGTCACTGCCTGGAAGCCCTCTGGGGACAGTTCTCCTCTGTCCTGTAAGGTCCAAGTCAGTGTCGAGTCAGTGGCCGTGGGCGTTTCATGTGGTTCATTTACACTCGGGGACAGATGGCTTCGTTTTCATGCAGGTAACGCACGTTACACGTTGTTTGGCCAGCCATGCTTCCGTGCAGGTATTCTCACAAGTGAGCTCTGCCTGCTTTTTTCAATGTTCATGTTAAAAAGTCAGCATAGTGTGTTTTCAGAAAGACCGCATTAGGGCACATTGGCCCTAAAAAATGTGTAAGGCACGGTATTCGTGTGAAATGCGGTACACACTGTCAGGAGATGTTCTAAAGAGATCAAAATAAAAGTTTTCTTGTGTTTTGTTGCTTTAAATGAAATTGAAAGTTGATTTAGAAGACCTTGTAGTTCTCCATAGTAAGATAATTCCCGGCATGTCTGGTTTAAACTAGGACTAGGTTAACTATGAATAGAAAATTAAAGTGTCACACTCTGGGAGTTTAGTAAAGAGGTGAAACCTGTTATGTGAGTGAGGTGGACGGTGGAAGGTAGTGGACAGCGGTCATCCTGTCATCCCACCCCCACCCTCAGCTCATGGGAAATTGCTTCCCAAGTGACGCTTCAGCCTCTGTCTCTGCTGTCGTGGCCTCTGCAGCAGACACCTGACAGTTCTGTGAAGTCAGTTCTGTCTGTCCGCCCTTCCGCCCGCCCACCGCAGCCGTCCTCCCTCCCGTCTGCTTGTCCCCCCGTCTTCCTGTCCTCCTGTCCGTGGGCTCCTGCCCCATCCATGTGTGCTTTGTCATGTGAGTTGCACATCACAGAGGAAGTGCCCTGAGTCACACTGAGTGACTGACAGCCAGGGCCTGTTGGCTCCCGTCGGGCGGCTGCATCGTTGGCTGCATCATTGCCCTGTTATTCTTTCGTCTTTGCACCTAGAGAGCTGCAGCACTGAGGCTGTCTCTGACTGTAGGCACCTTCAGACTGTCTGTACAAGTGTCTCATGACGTGGTTGTGAAACACATCTTAAAGTGTCGCGGAAATTGTGAATTTTAGGCATCTTTCGTTACTTTTTTTTTTAGGTAGAATGCACTAGAATGAAGAGAAAAGGGAAAAATTGTTAAGGGACTTGGGAAATCCAACAGGAAGTTTCTTTTTAATGATAGGATGTAAGCAGAGGGTTACTTTATTTTAGAGATGAAGGAGAGAAGGCACATTTCTAGGTCTCATGTTGAAAAAAGTATGAGAAGAAGAGGGAACTAAAAGCCTCATTGAGGTTTTTTATGCTTTTGTATTTTATTTGGTGTGAGCGCAGGGCTGTCGTCTGCTGGCTGAGCAGAGATAAGAGATAAGAGTAATTTTTACAGCTGGAGGTGGAGGCAGTACTGATTCGTAAGGCCATTTAAATATCATAAAGGCTATCAGGAAAGTAATTAGGAGTAACAAATAAGGATCCAGGGATGGGCCAATGTGTAACCTTTAATTACTGAGTTAAACGGTTAGAAAGCACACACAAACAACAAACTTTTGTAGTGAAAATTCAGTTTGTCTAAAAGTGCCGACTTGGTAGAAAGGATGAGGACATTTCAGAATACCGCAAGTACTGTCGACACCTACAGGGGCCGTGTTTGTCATTGAGAATCTGGATTACGAGAGCTCTCACGAGTATTACCTGACCGTGGAGGCCACGGACGGAGGCACACCGCCCTTGAGCGATGTCGCGACTGTGAACGTAAACGTCACCGACGTCAACGACAACAGCCCTGTCTTCAGCCAGGACGCGTACACCGCGGTGATCAGCGAGGACGCTGTCCTAGAGCAGCCTGTCATCACGGTGTGTACCCTCTCCTTGTGGTTTCTCCTCGGAGTCTTTGTGGGAGCCTGCTCTTCCTGCCCACTTCGTGGGGAGTTGCTAGCAGATACCTGTTAGCCTGGTTAGTTATTGGCTTTTGTAAGTCACTGCTGTGCAGACAGGTGGCTGTCCGTGTCAGAAGGGTGTGTTGCAGGCCCTGGCGAGCCCTCCCTAGCTGTTTCCTAACCAGGAGTGCGGTGTGTCCTAGGTCACGGCCGATGACGCTGACGGTCCTTCCCACAGCCGTATCCACTATTCCATTATTGGTGGCAATCAAGGAGGTCCGTTTACAGTTGACCCTGTCAGGGGGGAGGTGAAAGTGACTCAGCTTCTGGACCGGGAGACGGTAAGTGAAAAGGCTTGGCTGAGGTGGTGTGCAAGTCGCCAGCGCAGCCAACAGAAGTGCCTTGTGTATGGAACTGGCTGGTGCTGGGCGGGATGGGAAATTCCAGAAGGGTGGAACCAGCCTCGTCCTCGCCGAGGCTGACGTGGGGTGTAAATCCTTGAACAGCTGAAGTGTGAAGGTGTCAAAAGTGTAAGAAGCACGTTTTACACTAATGGGAAGCTTGGA
Source organism: Heterohyrax brucei (assembly GCA_028571685.1). Classification (NCBI taxonomy): domain Eukaryota; kingdom Metazoa; phylum Chordata; class Mammalia; order Hyracoidea; family Procaviidae; genus Heterohyrax; species Heterohyrax brucei. Next base: position 83,420,731 of record CM053160.1, read on the forward strand.
TCACACAAGCCTTATTTTCAGTGAAGGGAGACGTTACTGTTGGTGGCCGTGTCCGGACGCAGTCGATGCGGGCAGAAGCTGGGTTCCGGTGAGAGCAGGGGTTGGAAGGCTGGCAGGACTGAGACAGGCGGGTTCTGTGGGCGGCACTGCCTGAGCAAACGGATGGAGGCTGAAAACCTGCGGGGTGTATTCAGGGACCTCCAGTTACCCAGCTGCATGGGAGCAACCGCCTGAGGACACAGGGGAAGCCATGGAAAGGTCTAGAAACAGATTCTGGGCCACAGCGAAAGCGGGGTCAGTGGCTCCGTGCCGCGAGGTGTGGGGAGTTCTGCATATCTGTGAGCTGAGACGGGAGGTCACGAAAGGACCCTTTTGAAAAGATGAGCTCTGCTGTGGGTCTGAATGTTCTCTCCAGCAAAGAGGCCCCAGGTAAGAAGGCCAGGGACAGACAAGCAGTGAGAGCCTGAAGGGGAAGGCTCTGTCAGAATCGGGAAAAGACTGAAGAAGGAGCTGTCCACGTGACTGGGCTGTGTCCCGCTGTAGGAGCGCGGAGTCGGATGACTCGGTGTTCTTCAGCCTTGCTGTGACTAAGAGAAGCAGGTGTGTCCTGACGCCTGGAAGGCAGGGCTCTTGATACGGTGACTTTGGGGGAAAGTGGCCTAGTCAAGTGGAATTGTCAGCCAGGATTTGAAGATTGGATTTTGAAGTGTGGAGACTTCAGAGCTGGAAATGTGGATGTGGTTTGTGCGTCTCGGGATTATTGTAGGTGTGCTCTACAAGACTGAGATACAGGAGCCAAAAGAGAAGCAAGGCAGGCTGAGCAGCCACTCACCACCCACTCTTCCACGCAGCCACCGTCCACCCACTCCCTGATCCATTTATGCACCCACCCCACCAGCCAACCTTGTATGCACCCATCCCCCACCCACCGCATGCACTCGACACCCACCTGTCCATCACGCACCCATTCCCTGCCCACCCGTGTACCCACCCCATCCCCTCGCCCACCTGCCCACTCCTGCCTCCACGCACAGGTACTTAGGAAAAGGGGAGTAGAACAGAGCAGAGAACTTCCAGAGTGACGAGAGACGCATAGGAAGAAGGAGTCTAGTGGCCAGCACTCCAGGGACACCAGGAAGAAGGGAGCTGTCCAGGGGAGGCTTCAGTTGGGGAATTCGAATAGCCTGTGTAGCATAAAGAAGACAATTTCTGAAGAATGATGGATAGATCGATGGAAAGGAATTTGAGGAGAGTAAGGACATGCTGCATGCTTTGTGCTCTTGAAGTCCTTATTAGGCCCTGCTGTATCCTAGAGCACAGGAAGCCTGGCCATGATGCCAGGAAGCCGTGTGTTGCCAGGCAGAACAAAACAGAGACTTTCTGACTCAAGACCCAGAGTCCATAATAGCTGACACCTACAGCAGGAGAGCACAGGGAGCACTTGCGGACCCCAAGCCAAGACGGGGCCTCTGGGCCCCGAGCTAACTGGCCTTCAGAGCTCCTGCTCTCTCCCAGCACGTCTTCCAGGCTTACGTTCAGTAGATCATGGTCTGCGATGTGGCCACCGCCTGGCTTCTTCGAGCTCTTGTCCTAGCAGAGGGACCTTCCCGGGCAGCCAGCTGCCTGGGGAAGAAGCTCCCACTCTGGACCCAGCCCCCCCCCGTCGGAAGCTGTGACGAGATCAGCTTCGGGGAGTCAACAGCCACATTTCATCCGAGTGTGAAGTCTGTCAGGAGGGGGGATCTGGAGTGTCCCGGGGTGCTGGAAGTCAGCACTGAGCCCTCAGGGCCACTGAATGTCTGCTCCAGCGGGGCGAGGACGGGCCTCCCGGGGGGTTCCCCAAGCATCGGTGCCTGAGACATGCTTGTGTTTGGGGTGACTGTCTGTTTTGCTTTCCTGCCTGTCTCTGGTCTCGGAGGTACACGTTTTCTATAATGGAACCCTGTGAGAAAAGTAGTCAGTTTGGGGGAGGCTGTGGAAAGTCCTAATCACTCTTAAGTGAGAAAACACTGTCAGTTCTGTAGATAGGGTGTCTGTGCTGTCTTTGTTTGCAAGCTGGAGAGTTGCCTGCATATGGACGGGGTAGACAGTGGCAGTCCTCTGGCTCTGCCCTTCTCGATCGTCTGAGCACGGCTGTAGTCTCAGCCCTATCTCCTGGCCTTGTGAAGACACACGCGTCCTCTCTTGGTCTTTGGCCCTCTCAGATTTCAGGGTACACGCTCACCATCCAGGCTTCGGACAATGGCAGCCCACCCAGAGTCAACACAACCACTGTCAACGTTGATGTGTCTGATGTCAATGACAACGCCCCCGTCTTCTCCAAGGACAACTACAGCCTTGTCATCCAGGTAACCGGGGAGAGCAGAGGGGCACCCGGGCCCACGCCATCTAAAGGGCACGTTTTCTCTGGCTCTGGAATTTTGGTGTAAAATACCTTCTTCTTTAAAGACTACTTTCTAGAAAAAAATAAATGGAAATAAAAACGTTCCACAGCTCTCTGCTGATACAGGAGCCCTGGTGGTGCAGTGGTCAGTCCATCTTTTGGCCAGCAGGCTGGCAGTTTGCTTCCACCCCGACCGGCCACTCCTTGGAGAGTCCTTAGAGAGTGACTGCTGCTCCGCCCCCTCGTCCCTCCTCCGCGTGTGCCTCCCCGGCTCTCCCCCACACCGCGCTCCCGCTCCCCCGTGTGTCCCCTTCCTCACCGCTTCTTCTCCCCCCACTTCCCACTTCTGTCTCCTCCTGTCAGGTGGGGTCTCATGACAAAGCTTTGATTTCTGTCTCTGTCTCATTGCAGAAAGCTAACATGTGTCTCCTACCAGACACAGGCGTTTTTGTAAGAAGTTGTGCACACGTGTGTTTCCTTTTCTCTATGCAGGAGAACAAGCCCGTGGGCTGCAGTGTGCTGCAGCTGGCAGTGACCGACAGGGACTCATCCCACAATGGCCCTCCGTTCTTCTTCTCCATTATCAGCGGCAACGACCGTGGAACCTTTCACGTGAACCAGCAGGGTGTCCTCGTGACGGCGGCTGCCGTCACGAGGAAAGTGAAAGACCATTACCTACTGCACGTGAAGGTAGCCAAGGGGTGTCTTTGGGATTTTGTTCTGGGCTCCCAGATGGGGAAGTGGGGTTTCTAACACCTCCCTCATTGTCCGTTCTGTCCCCTGCCTCTCTTAGGGTTATATATCTGCATTTGACCAGTGTGTGTCTCAGGAGAAAATAATATATGTTTGTTTTTTATTGTGATTAAGTGAAAGTGTACAATCCAAATTAATTTTGCATGCCCACCTATCTGCAGCCCCTCCTGCTCTCCTTGCCCAGTCACAGCACGCTCCCTTTGATTCTATACTTGTCATATCGGCTTAACGGTCTCCTTTCCCCTCCTCTCCACCCTCTTACCTTCCATCTAGAAAGAGACCAGTAGGAGAGCGTCCTGTAAATGCATAGAGCCATGCAGTGCGCACACCATGTGGTCACACTGTGTCCGTGAGTCCACTCCAAAAGAGTTGACCTCAGTAGAGAGGGGCAGCAGCAGGTCTAGGGGCCATGCTCCCAGGGGATCTTCCAGGCCATTGGAGCATCAGTTGTGATCCATTAGTAGAGTTCTTGAGCTGCACCCCTCTTTTGGGGAGGAAATCTTTTATAGAAGCGTCATCTCTGTCTTTTGCCATCTCTTCGTCTTTGCCCTCCCTTACTTGGAGGGGACTCGTTGCTTCATTCGTTGCCTTTTGTGTAGACCCTGAGGGGTCCCCGTCAAGCAGGGATCTAGCAGAAGTTTCTCATCTCCTCAGGTACACTTCTTAGGTTGACAGTTGTTATCTGACAGTGGATTGTTCTTTAGAACTTGAGCAACGTTAAGTGTGCCTTTTATTCAGACACTGTGGATGGTGACACAGGCAGTGACTGTCCCCACAGGTGGCCGACAACGGGAAGCCTCCGCTGTCGTCCGTGACGTACGTTGACATCCGCATCATCGAGGAGAGTGTCTATCCCCCTGCGATTTTGCCACTGGAGATTTTTATCACCGCTTCAGAGGAGGAGTACTCAGGTGGCGTCATTGGAAAGATCCACGCCACTGACCAGGATGTGTATGACACCCTGACCTACAGCCTCGACCCCCGGATGGACAGCCTGTTCTCTGTCTCCAGCACGGGGGGGAAGCTGATAGCACACGGCAGGCTGGACCCTGGGCAATACGTGCTAAACGTCAGTGTCACAGACGGCAAGTTCACCGCCACGGCCGACGTCACTGTGCACATTCGGCAGGTGACACAGGAGATGCTGAACGCCACCATCACCGTCCGCTTCGCCAACCTCACCCCAGAGGAGTTCGTGGGCGACTACTGGCGGAACTTCCAGCGAGCGCTGCGGAACATCCTGGGTGTGAGGAGGAGCGACATCCAGGTGGTGGGCCTGCAGCCCGCGGAGTCTCAGGGTCACCTGGACGTCCTGCTCTTCGTGGAGACGTCGGGGGCTGCCCCGGGGTCCCCCAAGGCCCTCCTGCACAAGGTGAACGCCTCAGTGGCGGACATCGAGGACATCGTGGGGGTCCGGATCCTGGATGTCTTCCAGAAGCTCTGTGCAGGGCTGGACTGCCCCTGGAAGTTCTGCGACGAAAAGCTGTCTGTGGATGAAAACGTTATGTCCACACACAGCACAGCCAGGCTGAGCTTCGTGACCCCTCGTCACCAGAGGACGGCGGTGTGTCTCTGTGAAGGTAAGGAGTGCGTGCGAGCACGTCGCATCCACTGCCCCGTCAGCCTTCTGAGGCTGGAGATGAAAGGGCAGTCCCTCGGTGTGCTGGCTGTCAGATCTCTGTTCTCTTATCTTTAAACCCAGAGGGAATGTGCCCGGCCGTGCACCTTGGATGTGAAGATAGCCCGTGTCCTGAGGGTTATGAGTGTGTGTCTGAACCCAGAGCGGAGCGGTACAGCTGTGTGTGTCCTGGTGGCCGGTCAGCGCCTTGCTCAGGTACTTGTGGCAGGCAGACGTGTGAGGTGACCGACCGTGGCTCATCTACTCCTCGGCCTCTTGCTCTCCGTCTCACACCCCTTCCTGTCCGTGCCCTAGCCGTCAAGTTAGGACACCCAGATCTTTATACAAACTGCTCAGCGTTGGCTCCTGAGACAGTCCTCACTGACAGAGGGTTTTCCTTCTGGACAGAGACTGAAGTTGTTTCTTTTTTCCTATAAACTGCTGATCATGTGTGTACAGTGAATTAGAAAATTAGCATTTGCTGTGTCAAAAAATAAGTACCTGGTAAGTTTTAAAGCAAACTGTCAGGTTCCCAAAAAGCTGTGCCAGTTCATGATTCTTCGTTCAGGTATAAAGGTGCCTGCTTCCAATGCACTCTTGACAATACTGATTCAATTAAAAAAAAAAAAGAGTTTCCCCAGCAGGTGGCGTGAAGTGATGCCTGACAATTATTTTAGCGTGTGTTTTTTTGGCTACTTGCAGAAGTTTCTTTCCATGTGCCGTGCTGCCTGTTAGCGTGTCCTCATCTGTGCCTGGCCTCTCAGTCTCCTCTGCCTGTTGGGGTTAGTGGTCTTGCCACCCTTGTGGGGTGCTCTGTGGGTGTCGTGCAGGTTGACATCTGCGTCGCAGATTCTGCTGCCTGGAGTGTACTGATCTTTTGATTCAGTAGCATCTTTGGTTATTTCAAAATCTAATTTTTATTTTGTCAATTCTGCATAGTAGGAGGTAACAATTCCCGTCTTTGGAGAGTTGTACTCTTTTCCTTTATTCAGGAGGGCGCTGTTCGCTGGTTCTGCTGAAGAAGGTTTCCCCGATACTGTCCTGTGCGAGTACTTCTCCAAGTTGTGTCCCAGTGATTTCGTATTGCACAGCTTTACGTCTCAATTTCGTGTGGTCTTTGAACTCTTCTCTCTTTCATTCACTTGTCTTGCTTTATGCTCTTCCAGATGCAGAGCTGGTTGTAATACAGAGAGAAAAACAGATTTCTTTTCGTATTGAATTGAATTTTGTAATGTTTTAATCTTCCGTAAAAATGTGAGTCAGTTTCTGGGTGAGAATCAGACTTGGAGAATGTGCTTGGCCTAGCTCCGATGTGGCTTTTCTGGCTTGTACACAGGGGCTTCCTCCGTCACGTTCAGTGGGAACAGCTTTCTGAAGTACCGCCTCCTCGAGAAGGAGAACAAGCTGGAGATGAAACTGTCACTGCGGCTCAGGACGCACTCCAGCCACGCGGTGGTCATGTACGCTCGCGGGACCGACTACAGTGTCCTGGAGGTACGTGTGCCTCCGCCTGGGTGCTCAGGTCACGGGGAACATTAAAAAGATAGATCTCACTGTATGCTGAGGGAAGCCAAGCGGGCCAATTCCATGTTCCAGCAGTCTTTTGATGCCCCCGTGAGCTTTGGCGCCATGGTCGCATGGTACACAAGCTCTGGTTGGTCACCACAAGGTTGGCAGTTCAGACCCACCAGGCCCCCATGAGGACCCTTTGGGCAGTTCTGCTCCATCCTACTGGATGTGGCCATGCACAGGAATCGACTTGGCGGTGACAGGTGTGGTGTGTTACACACGTTGTGGGTGCTGTGGCGAGGAAAGGGTCTGTTCCTGTGCCGTTGCTCAGGTTCACTTGGAGTTTTCACAGACCTCTTTAGGTTCGTGGGACAGCTCGCTGGCCGGCTCCTGGCAACACGACATTTCACCAGTGGTGTACACAGCTCCTGAGGTGCCGCAAGTGGCAGTTGCTTCCCCCACTTTTTTTAGAAGACATGCCCAGTCTTGGCTTTTGAGATGACGTGCAGCTCTTTTTTCTGTGTAGCAGCTAACGGGAATTACCCTTCCTGTGACGCTTTCCGGATGTGAGATTGTCCTCAGACTCGATACCCCTAGAAGAGTCGCCTTGATGAGAATGGACAGATGAGCGTGCATTGTGTCCTACTGGCTGCAGCACCTGTCCTTTTTCCTCGGGTCACCAACCCTCCCTCTTCCCTTGGTGACACTGGCTGCCGTCCCCACGACATGTCCTCACTGTCCCTCCTCACCTGCAGGCTCCCCATTACCAGCTTTCCAGTCCCCTCCTGACTTCCTGTCCCCCCTGGGCTGGTGGGCCTGGCCAGTCCTGTTTTCTCTCGGCTGAGGGGTTCTGCAGGTTTCTGAATGGAGGCTGTGACTGGAGGGTCAGTCCTCTGAGGGGGACGTGAGCATGGGCTCTGTCTCGCAGATACACAACGGAAGGCTGCAGTTCAAATTCGACTGCGGAAGTGGCCCCGGAATTGTCTCCGTCCAGAGCATCCAGGTCAACGATGGGCAGTGGCACGCAGTGTCACTCGAGGTGAATGGCAACTACGCCCGGCTGATTCTAGACCGGGTCCACACCGCGTCTGGCACGGCCCCAGGGACCCTGAAGACCCTCAACCTGGATAACCACGTGTTCTTTGGTGGCCACATCCCTCAGCAGAGCCCCCGGCACGGGAGGAGCCCGCCGGTGGGCAGCGGGTTCCGGGGCTGCATGGACTCCATCTCCCTGAACGGCCAGGAACTGCCTCTGACCAGCCAGCCACGTGGCTATGCACACATCGAGGAGTCGGTGGACGTTTCCCCCGGCTGCGTGCTGGCTGCTGCCGAGGACTGCTCCAGCAGTCCCTGCCAGAACGGGGGCGTCTGCAGCCCCTCAGCTGCTGGAGGTAGGCTTCGGGATGGGCCCTGTCGGGTGCCAGGCATGCGTGCACTTAAGGGGGCTTCGCCAAGTCTGTTGTTTTTCCTGTACTTCTGAAGAAAACACTGTTTGACATCGTAGTTGGTGTGAAACAAGTTGTTTTGTTATGGAACAGAGAACAGTTCAGAAGGACCATGAGGCTGGAGGGCAGGACGCGTCTCTGGCTGCTGTTTGTCTGTAGTCACGCTTGGGCGCTCAAACTGAGGTCTGTGGCCACCCTCAGGCGGACCCTCAAGCTGAGGTCTGCGGCCACCCACAGGCGGACCCTCGAGCTCAGGTCTGCGGCCACCCTCGGGCGGACCCTCGAGCTCAGGTCTGCGGCCACCCTGGGGCGGACCCTCAAGCTCAGGTCTGCAGGTCTTTTCCCATGGAGGAGGTGGTGAGTCCCATACCAGCCTCTTGGTCCGCAGCCAAGCACATGAGCACTGTGCCACCATGAGTGCTATGGGCACAGGCCTGCCCAAATTTATAATTGGTGCCACTCAGTTCTTAGCCGGTCCCTGCTTGTTGGTGACTGAGGACAGATGGGTTGCTGGAGTCCTGCGGGCAGTGTGTGGCATGTGATTTTCCAGAAGGCCCTGCGTCCCTCCTGATGCGTTGGCCTGCCTGTCTCCGTGTCCTGGTGCAGTAGGATGGACCTCGTCACTTTGTGTTGTAGACCCTGTTGGGGCACTTGTCAGTAACGGAATACACCTGTGAAAGTGGCAGTTGGCTTGCCCTGATAAGCACCAGAAATGAAAATGCCTTCTTAATTAAGTGGCGTTTCCAAAATACTTGGCGAAACTATTGTTTTGGGGGACAGTGCCTGCACCTTCCGTACATGCAAAGCCTGGGCGGCAGCAGGACACCCCCAGAACTTAGTTATGCCGTGTTACGTGGGACCTCAGGCAGGTCACCAAGGAGGTCGCAGGGACAGGGCTGAGAAAGGCCCTGCTGGGGCACTCGCTGCAGCGGGGCACGTGCTGGTGCCTCAGACCCCTGGTCCATAAGACACGTCACCGTGTCACTTGTGGTCACCGGTCTGAAAGGGGCAGGAAGTGGGTCCTGCCATGCTCCCCAGAGGCAAGCAGTTGGGAACCTGTGGATGAGTGCTGGTCCCCACACTGCCTGTCCCAGCTTCAGCACAGCAAGGTCCGACGTGCTGTGCCCATGCCCGGCTAGATGTGTGATTGCATCAGCAGTTTGGCTGACTTTCATACATGTTGGAGAATGAAACCCCTGTGTAGACTTCAGAGTAAGGGCAAGTGAGTGAGACAGGTGCTGGAGCTCCCAGTGATGAGGCTCTGTCCCTTCTGCTGCAGGCTATCACTGTCAGTGCAGCGCCCTCTACACGGGGACGTACTGCGAGCTGAGTGTCAGTCCCTGCTCCTCCAATCCTTGCCTCTATGGGGGAACGTGCCTGGTGGACAACGGAGACTTCGTCTGCCAGTGCCGAGGACTCTACACTGGCCAGAGGTGCGTGTGCTTTGCTGGATGTGCACGATCAACTCTGTCATCAGAGTTCCCGGCGTGCAACTGCACGTCACGACTCTCCGTCCACCTCGTGTTTCTGTCTCACGTGTTCATCTGCCCTGGGGTCACTCGGTTCCCGCCTGTCTCCTCCTCACTCTCCAGGTGCCAGCTGAGTCCGTATTGCAGAGACGAGCCGTGTAAGAACGGGGGCACCTGCTTCGACAGCCTCGATGGGGCCGTTTGTCAGTGTGAGTCCGGCTTCAGAGGAGAGAGGTGAGGCACTCCCCGCAGGCTCTGTCTCTGTGTCTGTCTCGAGTGCTGGTCACAAACGCCACAACTTCATTCCTTTACACTACACTGCTTTGTAACGGGATGTTCTGCATTGACTCTTCCTGCAGTTCATCTTACGTCTCTTAAAATTTAAAGGAAAGGATTGAGATGGTGGGTATCCCACTGCCACTGAGTCGGGTCCGACTCACAGTGAGCCTAGAGGCCGGAGTAGAACTGCTGCGATGGTGGGTACAGCATTAAGTGAACGCTCCAAGTCACTGATTTCTTACCTTGGGAAAGCTTGACGAACAGGGAAGACCTGGGTTTCTGCAGGCAGTAAGTTGTTTGTGGGGTGAAAGAGCTTATCACCCCCTTAGAGCCGGTGCCCCGGAGCTGTACCCTCTGTCCTTGAGGTGACCATGCTGGCATTCGTCCCAGCCTGTGGTAACCACATCCCCACGGCCTCTGGGGCCTCTCCATCCCCTCATTGTCAGTCGGAATTCTCACCTTCGTCCCGAGCAGCCATGTTTTCCAGGAAGGAGAGAAGGCATGGGCTGCCCGTTCAGGACCTTAGAGGGTGGAGGAGTCTGGTCCAAGATCCCGTCTCGTCATGGGCTTTCCACCAGTTCCAGCAAAAACCAAGTCACTGGCTGCTGTTGTGGGTGCCTCAGGCGCTGCCTTTAGGGCACCCCTCACAGCTGCAGCCGCTGCTCACCTGTCCACCTGGTTAGGTTCTGAAGACCAGGTTTTTAGGGGACAGACTGGAGGTTCCCTGGCTCAGCATCCCCAGTCATAGAATACTTACGTGCCAGGTGTGCACAGGGACACATTTCATCACAGGCCCAGGCAGCTAGGTCTGCTCAGGCACAAGTGTGTCCTAGTTGGCAAGGGCAGGAGGGGCACGTGCGGGGGCTGTTCCCAGGGATGGGGGCTGGGGGGGTCCAACAGGGAGCTGCCGGTTAAGAGGAAAGCACTCAGCGTCCTCTCTGTTTGCAGGAGTTCTGTGGAACCTGCCATGTTCCCAGACTTGAATTTTTTTTAGAAATTTTGTCTATTAGAAGTCGGCAGCGTGCCACTTTTCAGAAGGCACACTGCAAAGCGGACCACTGACTTGCTACTAAGACCAGAAAGAGAAAATGTTTCAGCCTAGTGGTTCGACACCGTGGTCTCGAGGACAGTGATGCGCTCATCAGGCTAGAAACATGACGGTAGTTGGACACAGCACGGATTTCGTGGCCTCGTGGACGGCGACTTGGTCTCCCAACTAGAAGCCTAGTGACGTTTAGCCTGACACGCTGATGACGTGGTCTCGTGACTCCTGGAAGACAGCCGCGTGACCGCCTGCTGGTCTCGCAGACCTCCGGAGCCTACAGCCCGGTGATCGGCACGCCACAGAAGGGTTTTGTGTGGTAGTTAATGCGGCCACTGGGTTCGGGCGCTGTTTCATTTGATTTGGGGGGCATTAGTCTTTAGTCTCTAGGGATCGTAGGCCTGGTGGATGCTGACTTCTGTTGCAGGCTAAGTGAACCCTTTGTTAGAAAGGATCAGCACCGAACCTATTCCTGTGAGGTGGACACTAAAGGTGCTCCCAGACACCCCCCTTTTCCCAGCTGCCATGTGACCCCGTTATCTGCATCATCATCTCCCCATGCTCAGTACCCCCCCTTCCACCTTTGGGGTCCCTGAGCCACCGCAGTATCTCTCGGGACTCGTGAACTTCGTCAGGGAAACGACCCAGGCGGGTTGGGGGCTGGCGAGGCCCGCGGTTGTGGGTCAGCGTCGGCTTGGCCGGGGCCCGGGCTCCACCGGAGGCGCTCAGCTCCCCCGCACCGTCTCCTGGGGGTCTCCCGACCGTCTCTCCTCCCTTGGTGGTTGAGGCTCTTCTCTCTGCCCCGTGATTGGCCCTTTCGGGAGGCTGCAGTGACTCCCCTGTGCGGCCCCGCCCGGTCACCGGCGGGCTGGGCGTGGCCGGAATCCCCTCGGCAGCGGTGGGTCTGGTCCTGGTCTGGCCTGCCCTCCTGGGTGGGCGTTAGGAGACCCCGAGTGCCGCCCTGAGCCCTGGCCCTCTCCCCGGCAGGTGTCAGAGTGACGTCGACGAGTGCGCCGGCAGCCCGTGCCGCAACGGGGCGCCGTGTGAGAACACGCATGGCTCTTACCGCTGCGACTGTGGCCACGAGTACAGGGGGCGGCACTGCGAGGAGGCCGCCCCCAACGTCTACGTGTCCTCGCCCTGGAACATCGGCCTGGCCGAGGGCATCGGCGTCGTCGTCTTCGTGGCGGTGATATTTTCCCTGGTGGTGGCGTTTGTCCTCTGCCGCAAGGTGGCAAGTCGGAGGAGGAAGCGGCAGCCCGCGCCGGAGGAGAAGCCCCCGGGGCCCAGCACAGCTTTCCTGCAGAGGCCCTATTTTGACTCCAAGCTGAACAAGAGCATTTACTCAGACACCCCCCCGCAGGTGCCTGTCCGCCCCATCTCCTACACTCCAAGCATTCCAAGTGACTCGAGGAACAATCTGGACCGAAACTCTTTTGAGGGGTCGGCCATTCCAGAGCACCCCGAATTCAGCACTTTTAACCCCGAGGCCGTGCACGGACACCGAAAGGCCGTGGCCGTCTGCAGCGTCGCCCCAAACCTGCCGCCTCCACCCCCGTCCAACTCTCCTTCTGACAGCGACTCCATACAGAAGCCCAGCTGGGACTTCGACTGTGACGGTAAGTGTGGCCTCCCTCCCCCGAGGACGAGTGTCCCAGGCATAAACGGGGCGGGGGAGTCACGGGTTCTCAGTCAGCTGTTGGCTCCGGTCAAAACACAGCGTCTCTGGGGGGATCCGTGGCCGTGAGAACAGCGTCAGGGCTGCCAGCTGGACGTGCACGTCCGTCCGGAGCCCCTCGGACGAAAGGCCTGGAGCCTCCTTGCGGAGCCCCAGCCATGGGAGACCTCACAGGCACCGTTCTTGTCGGGCCCAGACAGGGTCGCCCTGACCTGGAGCGAGTCAGTAGTTCCATCGCTGGAGAGAAGGAAGCAGCCTGAGGACCAGAAGGTGTCGGGTCCTTCCAGAACTCTCTCGGTGCGGCTCGGCCTGTCAGCACTGATGTCGTTTCATTCCAGGGGTTGGAGTTGGTCCTGTTCCTGTTCCTGCGCTACACTGATCCTTTTGGTTAACTGGCGCGGGCTCTGAACTGAACCTACCTGAACTTCTTAGGACAGGTTATGAAAAACTCAGAGGGATGTTTGCCTGTCACGATTTTTTTTTAACATGGCCAGAGGGAGAGGTGGTATTTATATCGTGGCCTGGAGTGTACTAATGCTTTAGAATAAGCGGTATGTGCCATTTTAAAACAAAATGTTAGTATCAGAATATCACCTCACAGCGTCTGTAAGCATCATTTATGATCTCTGAATTCTCCAAGAGTGTTTTCTGGGTTTTTTCGTTTGTTTCTGGGTCTCGCTTTCATCGTATGTGAATGTCCTGGGTTTCAGGCAGCGTTTCATTAGGGCTCACCACTTGTCCGTGCTCTCCCCTGGTAGCCAAGGTGGTCGATCTTGACCCCTGCCTCTCCAAGAAGCCCCTGGAGGAGAAGCCCTCTCTGCCCTACAGCGCCCGGGAAAGCCTTTCGGAGGTGCAGTCCCTCAGCTCCTTCCAGTCCGAGTCCTGCGATGACAATGGTGAGTGTGGTGGGCTGGGCTGGGCCCGCTGGCTGTGGGGACGGGATCGCCGCAGGTCTTAGAGGGACACACGTGTGCCAGGCGCTCTGCCCACAGCTCCGACAGCCCAGAGCTCCACATGGGCCTCCATCCTGGTGCACCGCTGCGTGGCACTGGCTGGGGAGTGGGTTTCAGCAGTCCTGTGAAGAGCGAGGCTGGCACTGGGGCCGCTGGTCAGTAACGGGAGAGGACACGCAGTTCGTCAGCGGGGGGTTCCCGTCCGACTGACTTTGCGTGGACTGTGTTTTCACAGCGTCAGTGTTGCGGAGGTTTGTGGGTGTTCGAAGCCCTTCTCCCTCCTGGGCATCCCTGCATGTACGCGCAGCTGCACCCAGTGCCCAGGAGCCGGTGGTCTGCGGTGCCCACCTGAACTGCTCCCCAGTGTGACCAGGTCTCGGTTTCCTTCCTCACCCGCCCAGCCCACGGCCTTAGCACCTGTTTGGATGTGGGGATACTGACGGGGTTCAGTCTGGGACATGGCTAGGAAGCTGCAGTCTCTTTCTCCTGCAGACAGTTGGACAGGGGGTCTTGGGTGCCAGAGGCCAGGCTGTGTTTACCAGGTTTCCCTCAGGCACGTGGCCCTGGTAACCACCTTCGCCACAAGAGGGCGATGCTGAGGCACCCGCACTCGGGACTTAGGGTGCCGGGAGGGGCGTGACCTTGCCAACAAGCCAGCACCAAGAAAGCAGTGACCTACCGGTCCTGCAGTAGCGCACATGTGACCTCGGACGCTCTTCTGCGATAGGTTTTAGAATCTTCTTGCTCTGACCACATTCTTCACTTCTTTTGGACACATACTTCTCGGTATCTGTCAACACATTTGACAAGTGATAATCAAGTTACGGAACGTCAGTGCCAGATACGACACGGCAAGTTAAATCAGAAACCATCTACCAAAGAGTGGTTTGTGTTTTAATCACTTTTAGGACTTTAACCATTGTCATGCCATTACAGTCAGAATGGTGAGCCTGTTCATACATGGGAGTCATTTTTGAAGGCCGTGGTGACAAGTGACTACAGGCTGTGTGTCTTCAAGCAGCATCAGCTTACTGCCTGCCGGTCCTGTGGGCCGGGACTCCACAGTGGCCCCACTGGCTAGGCTGCAGTGTCTGTGGTCAGGAGGGCTGTGTTCTCCTGGAGACGTAAACAAGGAATCTGTTTCCTCACCTTCTCCGGTGGCTAGAGGCCTCCCACAGGCGTTGGCTCGTGGCCTCTCTGCCGTGTCTTCCAGACAGCACTGTTTCTCTAGTACCTTCCCTCAGATGCGTCATCTTTTAAGGGCCCGGCTGAATAATTCAGGATAACTTCTCCATCTCACTCACATCAGCAGGCCCACCCCACCTTTGTCCTGTAGGGTGACGGTCACAAGGGCTGAGGGTGTGAGCATCACTGGGGCTCTCCTTGTGTCTTCCACGTGCAGACACGTCTGTCTCGGTCCATACGTGCTTAGAAGCCGTGGGGCAGGCAGGCAAACAGGGAACCTCTGTGGGACACAGCCAGGCAGCGACCTGTGACTCTGGCTGGTGCACTGTCACGGCAGCTGCTAGTCCTGCAGAGAGGCCAGGGCCACAGCTGGGGGGGCAGGAGGGACAGGCAGAGCTGACTTCCTGTGTCTGTTACATAGCTATGAAATTGTATGTCCTCAGAGGGTGAGGTCTAGAGCCGTTAAGCAGACTCAGCATGGTGGCTTCCCAAGAACTTGACTCCTTGAATGGACAGTCTTTTGTACGAATCGTTTTCTGGGGACTCCGACCAGAACTGTAATTCTGAAAACTGTAGGAATATTTTTTAAGTCCCAGTAAGATACAGTTACGTTCTTCCGTGGATTAATCATGGCAAGGAAGCAGCTTGGTTAGAAAAACCGGAGCACGTAGGCAGGAGTGCAGGGTCTTGCGTGGTTGTGTCTGGTGGCTGTGTCCGGGTGCTCCTACACGTTCTGAGATCACGAGGCAGGACTCGTGGGCAGGGAAGCCACCCTGTGGAATGTGCTGCTCTCTGACTAACGAAGATGTCCTAATTTGCTCCTTTTGTCCCTTTCCACAAGCTTCCGTAGTGACTGTCATGTGCCTTGTCAACGCTGTGGTTGGCACGGTGAATAACGAAGGTACAGTCGTAAGTGCTTGTGTGCGGTGCCTGTTTGTTGTGCGTGTGTCCCTGGGGCAGCGTGGTCTTGCCTCTCGTCACGTTGGTGCCGTGGTTTTGTGACATTTGTGTCCCCTTGTGTTGTGCTGTCGTGCCTGTGGGTAATAACAGCCAACTCTGCAGAAACGTTTCTGTCAGTGTTGCTTCTTGTATCTCCTGTGAGTTTGCACAGACATTTGAAGGACTTCTCAGGATGGGAAGAGTTGTCTTTTCATGCTGCGATGTGAAGGAGTTTAGAAGTAGTTCTAACTACAAAAAAGAAAGTAATAATGTAACTCTTTATACAGGTAGAAGTAAGACGAAAGAACCCAAAACCAATAAAACTAAACCCACTGCTGTCGAGTCCATTCTGACTCATGGTGACCCTATAGGACCGAGTAGAATTGCCCCACAGGGTTTCCAGGGAGCGTCTGCTGGATTTGAACTGCCGCCCTTTTGTTCAGTGGCTATAGTTATCAACCGTTGTGCCCCCCTCGGTTTCCAGCTAACACAGAGCCGTCCTGGTTAACTGTCAGTGACTTTCCATTTCTGGGGTCTCTTGGGTGTGGTCAAGGAAAGTGTCAGAGCGTGTCAAGAGGCACGTGTTGAGGCGGGGCCCGGTGAAAATCGTTGAATGTGAAGCTGTGTCTGTCTGTGGCTGATGGGAGGGACAGGCCCCCCTTCCTCAGATTGTGTTCAGCGGAATGACGTCTTTGTTAGCGGGCCGAAACCAGAGCAGTTACGCGAGAGATGCTACAGGCTGGCGGTTTCCAGTCCCAGCCACAGGTCCTGTGGGGCTGGGAGGGGCCTCGCTTGGGCCTGACGATTTGCATTTCAGGCGTGTTCCCAGTCAACACTGATGTTACTGGTCCAGGGACAACACTTTGAGAAAGCTTTCCATGTCACCAGTGGCTGACAGCCTGCCATGTATTTCCCTGAGAAGTGGGACCCTGTCTTCCCTTGGTGATTCAGAAAGGAATCGGTGTTTTGTGTAGTGAATTTCAGTTTTAACGTGATGACATGCCCACATTTTACATCTTGGTGGGCTTACAGAAACAGAAGTTAAACAGCCACTTCATCACCAGTGTCTCCATAGGAACAGCATCAGTGTGCGGAACAAGTACAGGCTGAACTTAAAGCTGAGAGCCTCCTGAGATTGGAACACTTAACATGGCCGCTTCAGTAGCAAAGGTCGTCGGCCCGCTTTTTTCGAAGGAATCAAAAGTTGGGTGTCTTTTTTTGTTTTTTAATTTTTTTAAAAGTCCTTGAGCTACGTGTTGGTTCCATGCTTGGTTAGTTGATTCATTTTCCAGAGAAGCTGGAGTCTTTGTCAGTCTTTCAGCTCCTAGAAAAAAACCGGCAATTAAGTCTTGTTTTAAATGACTGTACGTGTGTGGGTTTCTAAGAACACTGATTTATAGAGAGAGTCCATGGAAGGCAGTAGCTGACCTAACAGAGGGGTGACCATCCTCCTAGGATTAAGAGAATTGCTGTTGTAGCCTGAGTTGTGTTGCCTGCTCCCTCTGAGGGGGGTGTCTCCCCACCTTTGGAGACCAGAAGCTGACGCTCACCCGCTAGCAGACGGTCAGTGTCCCGGGAGCCCTCCTGACCTCCCTGCCAGCCATCGGTAGGTAACAGAGAGCCTGAGCGAGCACCAGGACTTACAGGTTAGGGGAGAACCAGTGTGTGGAGCCCCGGTTCCCTCCCCAGAATGATGAGGGGTATCACCGGAGGGGACTGACGGCAAGGCTCAGGCCATGCACCATCACTTACCTCAGGTGCCTTCAGATTCCCTCCTGAGTGGCTCTGAGTCTGACAACACTCTTAAAGGGGAGGATGTGTCATGTTGCAAGCGTGTTGTGTGGCTTTAGATGTACCCTGATTTTCACCTAAGTCACCGGACGCTGCAGGACTTGGGAAAAATAGTATCATGATATTTCTCAGTCAAACCCATGTGTCATTCACATTGCATTCAAGCCAGCAGATTGTATTTGAATCCTTCCTAACAAAATGCTATGTTTGGGAGCGCAGACTGCCAGAAACAAGATCTCTTGGTCCCTCACTGCTCCCCTCTCCCCGCCCCCCCATGTGACCCTGCTGTGTCCCTCCCCTCAGCCTGCGCCAGGTCTGTGGGTTGGGGCATGGAGGCCTGGCCCAGGACTGACTGGACCTTTGTAGACAGTTTGTGTGGTTTTCTGCAGTTCGCTCTCTCCTCTTTTTTTGGTCTTTTTTTATTTTAGCCATTCATCTGTTTTAATTCTGAATATTTTCTTTCCTTTCTGCTCTGGCACCCAAGAGCCCTTGGCCGCTCCTGACCTCAGCAGATCCCGAGGTGACAAATGCATGCCGTTGTGTGTTGTTTCACTAAAAACTGGGGAAGACTTGACCTTGCTGCTGACTGCGTCCTGTCGCTCGGTGTGCGCGGCCGTAACTAACCACCCACGGCGGCAGCCCGCGTACGGTGCTCTGCACGCACCACAGCCGACCTGTCCGAATGCGAGAATTCATAAGGAGAAAAACACATCCATCCCCAAATTGGGAGGGTTGTTCCTAGATGCTTATATGCTGTTTAAAGTAATGTTTATTGATATTTTCAAAAACAAAAAAAATTGGACTGTATGTTTGCCAAAAACAGCTTTCATGTTTCCCATTGCTTGTTGGATTGTATTTTGCCTGCTTTGGAGACATACTTTGATGATGTTGTTGAGAGGGACCCTCGAGTGGGCTCCGACTCACAGTTCCCCTGTGAGCAGCAGAACGAGACCCTGCCCGGTCCTGCACTGTCCTCATCCCTGCTGTGTCTGAGCCTGATGCTGCGGCTGCCGTGTCACCGTGGTGCACTGAGGGCCGTCCTCTGTGTGCTGACCCCCCGTCTCACTGAGCATGATGTCCCTCTCCAGAGCCTGGTAACCCGTGATAACATGTCCCAGCTATTGGAGTAGGTGTTCCACCTTCCTTGCTTCTGAGAAGCGTGCTGCCTGTGCTTCCTGAAGACAGAGCTGTGTGTCCTCCTGGTGGGCCATGGCATGTTCAGTACTCATTGTTCAGCACCACAGTTCAAAGACATCCCTAGTCCTTGGTCTTCCTTACGCAGTATCCGGCCTTTGGGTACACACGAGGCCATTGAAAATGCCATGGCTCAGGTCAGGTGCGCCTTAGTCCTCAAAGGGTCGTCTTTGCTTTTTAACACTCTAAAAATTGTTGGATTAGACTTTGCTTCATTTGGAGGCATGCTTTGATACGTACTTAATCCATTGATTTACTTAGGGCTAGTAAAAACAGTGTACTGTTTCATATCCAACTTACTACATTGTCAAAAAGGATATTTTCTAAATTATGGCATAGTAAAGATTACTTAAGATTTTTTTAAAGCGGCATTGATCAGACTTTCTGTAGTGCACATAAAGTAGCACTGGCTGGTTTACTTAAATAGCGACTTCTTCTTTGGGGAAGAGTCAGTTTGTTTATGATATTCTAAGACTCTTCGTAGAGAGGAAGTCCTAGATGGGAAGTTGAAAGGGTGATTGGGAATCATTTGTAGAAAAGTCGATACAAATTAGATGCCAGGGGCATTGCCTTGGCTGAAATCATGATTTCTGTGAATGTTAGGTACCTAGGAAAAACTGCAGGCCTGTGTTTCAGAGAGAGCGCCTGGTTCCCTGGGGCCCTCCGGACAGGCTGGCGCAGGTCCACTTAGAGGGGTGTCTCCGAGGGAAGCTGGTCGGCTCCCAAAGCGGCTGACCCGGAACGCGCGGCTGCTGCTGCCCGCTGGCTGTGCTGAGGCGCTGGACTCGGGCTTCTCCTCCTCCCTTACACGCGGGGAAACTCACTGCCTCTGTCGTCTTTTCTCCCCCAAGGGTATCACTGGGACACATCGGACTGGATGCCCACTGTCCCCCTGCCGGACATTCAGGAGTTTCCCAATTATGAGGTCATTGACGAACAAACACCCCTGTACTCAGCGGACCCCAGTGCCATCGATACAGACTACTACCCAGGAGGTTATGACATCGAGAGTGACTTTCCGCCGCCACCTGACGACTTCCCTGCGCCCGAGGAACTGCCGCCGTTGCCGCCCGAGTTCGGCGGTCCGTTCGAATCCATCCACTTGCCCAGAGACGTGCCGGCCGCAGGCGGCTCAGGTTCCTCGGCGAGGAACTGGCAAGGCTTCAGCCTGAACCAGTACCTGCCCAGTTTCTATCCCGTCGACATGTCTGAACCTCAGAAACCTGGCACTGGGGAGAGCAGTGCTTGTAGGGAACCCTATGGCCCGTACACTCCAGGGTATCAAAGGAACTTGGACGCTCCCGCCGGAGAAAACGTGCCCTTGTCTGTGTATGCCTCCACAGCCTCCTGCTCTGACGTGTCTGCGTGCTGCGAGGCGGAGTCGGAAGTCATGATGAGTGACTATGACAGTGGCGACGAGGTGACCGTCCCGTCCCTGGACCCACAGCAGCACACTCAAGTCTGACGCTCACACTTCCCCCAAAGTGCCTGGATCGGGATGGACCTAGGGATTCTGGAGCTAGCCTTCCGTTGTTCTCGGACGCAGCACTTGAGCACCTTCCTCGGTGAGCTACAGAGGGCACGGCTGCAGCGAGTCCCCCGGCCCTTGGCACGTCAGCGTTCCCTGTGTCCTGACCTGCTGTCCGTGGAGGAGATTGGCGCGGCCGGGCCCTTCTGGATGTCTGTCTCATACTTCCATTTGTCTGTTCTGACCGTGATGTGGAACTCACCCCACCGTCTCCTTAGCATGACTCGTGTATTTATGTAGATTTGATGATTTTAATTGCCCTTCTTTGTAAATTTTCTGTACAGGTTTGATTTCCCATAGTTAAAACTAGGTTTTCAAGGTACTTTGTGTGTTTATTTTGGGCTGGATTTGGTGACGTTGGTGACATTACCGAGCCTCTGATCTGTCAGCACAACCAGGGTTCCATTTATGTGGTTTTTCACCGAGGTGTGACATTTCACGGATGCGTTTCAGTGTCGTCTTCCGTTTCCAGATGCCCAGAGGATGGGAAGAGCTGGTCCATCGGCATGTCTTACGTGGGTTACTGTATTTTAGAATTATGCACATTTTTCATTCTTGGAAAGTGTAACGGGGACCTTCTGCATACCTGCTTAGAACCCAGACCACCAGGACCCAGTTTTTATGGTGTCTGTATATTTGTGCTGCAGTGGTCTTGTAAAGGTTTTTACTGAAAACTACCATTAGCTAGACTTTCTTACTGACAATAAATTATTAATAAAAGACTCCACTTTCCTCCCTCTTTTTCTGTGTCTGCTGGATGATGGCGAGACAGCTGTGCAGACGGTAGACTTGCCGTGGATTACGGGGAGTCTCTCTCCGTTCACCAGAGCCAGGCTGGACTTGGAGACGTGGCCACTAGGTGGCAGCACGTGCTCCCCGACAGCCGAGAACTCTGGGTAGAAACGTCAACTGTTGGGCAGTCTCGAAGAGAAGACGTGTTTAATAACTAAAACGTCAAAAAAGTTTTACCTTATACATTGTTTAATTTATTCGTACTTACCAGCCATCATTGAGATGCTTCTCTGTTTTCCCTGTTGTCAATAATCCATGTAAAAACCTTGCGTTTAGGAAGCATTTTTCAGTGGTTGAAGGACACGTCGTGTTTCTCTGTGAGTGTGACATTGCGTGGTTCTCCTCACTGCCGGCAGGCTGCAGCCGTCCAGCGTGCTGTCTCCTGAGCACCTGCGTGTGCCTGTCACCATGGTGGGCACTGCACAGAATCAGGCTTTGGAAAGACCTTCTTTTCCCTTTGAGTAAATGCCTTTGTTTTCATCAAATGGTTTCTGTAGAGGCCCTGTCAACCGAAAGGTCAGAAGTGTGCGTCCACCAGCCACTCCTTGGGAACCCTGCCAGGCAGCTGTGCTGTGTCCTAGGGAGTCATCTGCTCTTACTGTAGGCAGCTTAAGACATAGAATTTCAGGAAGTCTGACAAAGAGCACTGACCCCCTGTCCTTGGTCTGTAACTTCTTAAAACTCTTCAAGCTGCTGCTTTCACCTTTTGTATTTTAAATGCTGTGATGTCATTTCCTATGGAAGCCTCCAGGCTGCCTGTAGACTGGGTGATGTTAGAGGAGGCCACGTGGCTAAGGAGCACCTGGTCTTTGCAGCCTCAGTGCTGGGTTCCTCTGTGGAGCTCTTGTGACTTCGATTACACAAGTGCGCACTGAGGAGCTAAGTGGTGGACATGCGTGTTTTTATTTAGTTTGCAGCTTCTTCCAAAACGATCGCCTAACTTTGCATTTGCTTTCTTTTTAAAAACATCTATGGCTGTTTCATATGCTCATTTAAAGAATGTTTTTCTGTCGCCTGCGGTGTGTCGTATTACACAAACAGAGAGCCAGAACCCCTGGTGCTGGGAGCATCGTCTGCAGGGATGCGGGGTGGATGGAGACAGACAAGTGTGTACACAGTGAGTGCTGAGTCCTGCGGAGAAGGCGGGCCTGGAACAGAGGGCATGCGAGGGGATGGGAAGGCCGGAGACCCCAGGGGACCGGTCCTGTTGGAGTACAAGCTGAAGCCAAGGAGGGAGGCAGCAGCCCTGCGGACTTGGGGAGGGAGAACTTCGAGCTGAGAGAGCAGAGAAGGAAGGAAGGCCATGGGCTTGGAGGGAGGCTTGGAGGGAGTGTCAGGTAGAGAGGTGCCCTCCCGTAGGTTTGTCAAGTGCCTGTTAGCCCTCCATCAAGACTTAGAAAATCCGCCTGGTTTCCTAGTGTTGCTGTGACAAAGTGCCTTGATGCCAGTGGCTCTAAAGAGTAGAGATTTGTGTGCACTGTTTGGGAAGCAAGAAGTCCACGTGGAGGCATTGACTGTAGGGCAGGCCCTTGTCTCAGCTTCTAGCTGTTAGGGGCCATCAGGTCGGTCCCAGCTCCGAGCAACCCTGCTTAGAGCAACGTGACACCGCCCCGTCCCGCGCCGTGTCCTCCGTCCACGCTGTGTCTGAGCCCGTCGCTGCAGCCCCATGTCCGTCTGTCTCACGGAGGGTCTTCCTCCTACTCAGTGACCCACTACCTTACCGAGCACGGCGTCCTTCTCCAGGGCCTGGTCCCCCCCGATGACACGTCCAGAGAACATGACATCCAGTCTCGCCATCCTCCCTTCTGAGGAGCGTCCTGGCCCTGCCGCTTCCTTGACAGATGTGTCATTCCTGCCGGCAGTCCGTGGTGTGTTCCGCCTTTGCTAACACCACGGTTCAGGGGCGTCGGTTCTTCAGCCTTCCTCGTTCATTGTCCA
The DNA here is from genome assembly GCA_028571685.1 of Heterohyrax brucei. Classification (NCBI taxonomy): domain Eukaryota; kingdom Metazoa; phylum Chordata; class Mammalia; order Hyracoidea; family Procaviidae; genus Heterohyrax; species Heterohyrax brucei. The sequence goes on from CM053160.1 coordinate 83,443,227, forward strand.
GCCTTCACGTGGGTGTGATGTGACGAACACGAGGTGGCCACGGTCAGGCGCCCCTTGATCCTCAAGGCCGCGTCTTGGCTCGTTAGCACCTCACAGAGGTCTTCTGCAGCACGTGTGCCCCAAGCGATGCATCCCTTGATTTCTGGGCTGCACTTCCAGGGTGTTGGTGCTGGGCCCGGTCAATCCGGTAACTCCCCACAGCCCTTGGAGTTCTGGACTGAGGAGACTTCGGCCTCCGCCTTCGGGCGGTGTCTGTCCTGTGTGTGTCTGTCTCGCTGTCTCAGTGGGGCGCCACTCAGAGGTGGTTAGTTAAGGGCCCGCCTGCTTCAGCATGACCCTGTCAACGCAAGAAAAGCTCCATTTGCAAACAGTGGCGGGTTTGCAGTCACCGGGGTGAGGGCCTCCACGTCTCCCACGGGGCGGCGTAGTTGGGTCCCTAGTGCTGCCGCTGGATGGTCCCCCCCTCGGGTGTTCTGCTGACACCGCTGTCCCTCGCGGTCCGGCCTGATGGCTGTGCTCTGGAGCAGCCCCCAGGCTGTCACCGCGGGGTCAGGGCCTCCGTCACCCCTTCTGACCTAGCGGTGTGTTGCTACAGCTCACGCTCCAGTCACTTTCTGAGACTGTGCGCAGGACGTCCTTCTGCTGTGACTGAAAATGCCTGTGGTCTGCCCTGGTGCTGGGCTGCTAGGCGCCCGGGTAGAGATGTCTGCTCTGGAAGTCAATTTCGTTTGTAATTTTGAAGTCACCGAACTGGCCTCTTGCTTCTCGCGTTTCCATTTAGAAGTCAGACATGATCAGCCAGCGGCAGGTCTAGGAGCCGTGTTCCCAGGGGACCCCCAGGCTCTTGGACCATCAGGTGTAGTCTTAGTAGAGTTGTTGAGCAGCACCCCTCTTTTTCTTACCTTGCCTTGAGGACTCTACATTGTGTCCCCCATCAGCCACTGCCTTTTGTGGTGGCCAGGCACCATGGGGTTCTCCTGGTCTCATGCTGATAGTGTCCTATTCACATGGATCCTTCTGTCTCCTGAGTTCTTTTTCCCTGGTGTCTTTGTTGTTCTCGGCTATGTTCTGAATGACTTGGGACCATTTGGTGTACCCCAGATGCCCCAGTATGGGGTACAGAAGACCCTCTTAGCAACAGGCTAGTTAAGCCAAGTGACCTTGATGTCCCCTCGGAGCATGGCCCCCAGGCCCCACCCCTGCTACTCTACCGTGCAATATTGGGTTCAGATTAGAGGAGTTTGTGGTGAAATCCAGTTCAGTTGATGGACTTTCTGCTGCGTGCACTCTCTGCTCTTACCAACCGAATTTCCGTCACCTCTCTGATCTGTGACCAGCCCTCTCCCTCCGTCCCCACCCTTGCGGTCATCAAAGAGTCTTCTCTCCGGTACATAAGTCTTATTTGTAAGTCACTGTAGCAGGGGTCTCACATGGTGTTTGTCCTCTCGTTTCCAGTTCTGTTGTCTGGGCTGTCCAGCTTGCCTAGCTGCTCCTCGAGTTTCCGACTGAGTCCTGTATTCCGTCCTGGTGTTTTGGGTCCACTGCCTAGATGGATTCCACTTTCCTCTTTCCGTCCATCTATTAAAATTTTGATTTCTGCTGTCGCGTTCTTGTTGCGGGTAGTGCGAACAGTTAATCCGCTTCTCTGCTAACTGAAAGGTTTGGGGTTCAAGTTCACCCAGAGAGACACCCCAAAGAAAGACCTGGTGACTTGCTGCAAAATCACTGGGAGAGATGCACAGAGCATGAGTCTGTTCTGACACACGTGGAGTCGCTGTGTGCACATGTGGAGTCACCACAGACGCACATGGAGTCACTGTGGATCAGAGTCTACGGCAACTGGGGAGTTTGTTTTTATTATCGTGTTTGTAACTTTGAAGAGTTGGGTCTTGTTCTGATTGTTTCTTTTATATCCTAGATGGGCCTTTCTGTCCAGGCCTTAACTGGATAGAATCTTATTTCTCCACTTGTGTTTTAAAAGTATTTCCCTGTGTGTTTCACCAGCTTGTTCTCAGAGCTCTTTTTAAATATTCCTTCTGGTTAGTCTTGATCTCACTTGATTTCCTACTAAATGAGGCAGTCAAGATAACTGAAGGCTAGGGGTGCCGCTTGTGACCCTGGGGCCTTCCCTGCAGCACGCCGTGTGGGTCTGTCCCTTGAAGAGTCCCAGTTTCCCAGAGCAGGGGCCCTCCACTTACCATGTGAAAAATACCATTGTTCTTACTGTGACCCTGCCCGGATGACAGGACGGGTTCACCTCACTTCCACTCTCTGCCCTCAGCCACGCCAACATATTCCTCTTTGTTCTCTGGCGTCACTGAGCCAGCTCAAGACTGAGCTGAGGACCTGGAACTGACAGCTTCATGGACATCTGGGAGCAGCCAACCATACCTGTTCCATCCACTGGAGGGAGGACGCTGAACACCTGGCTCCCAGCTCACCCCTGCTGCCCCCTCGCCCCCCGCTGCCCGCTGGCCCCCGCTGCCCGATGGCCCCCGCTGCCGGCTGGCCCCCGCTGCCGGCTGGCCCCCCGCTGCCCCCTCGCCCCCCGCTGCCCGCTGGCCCCCGCTGCCGGCTGGCCCCCGCTGCCCGCTGGCCCCCGCTGCCGGCTGGCCCCCGCTGCCCGCCCCTGCTGCCCGCTCGCCCCTGCTCCCCCCCGCCCCTGCTCCCCCTTCACCCCTGCTGCTCCCCGCACGCCCCTGCTCCCCGCTCAGAGGTGTCCCCTCCTCCGCGGAGGCGTGCGCTGTCCCAGCCCACCCACTCCCCCTCATCACTCGATCTCGGTACACTGAAAGAGGCGCTCCTTTTTAACTTTCCCTCTTTTTCCTCTTTTGGATTCATTTTCAAGAAAAGGGATTGGAAAGTGATACTGCTCCATCTTCAGGCAAAGTCTGTGATAAGCTCCTAACCAGCGATTTCCAGTCTTTGGAGTGATGGTGTCGTGTTCATTTCTGTTGCTGTGTAGTGAATTCCCACACGCTTAGCAGCTTAGCCTAACACCCACGCAGCAGCCCAGGTCCTCAGGTCAGGAGCCTGGGCACGACTTGGCCAGGTTCTCTGCTCAGTAGCACGAGGCTGACGCTGAGTGGTCACCTAGGCTGCCTTCTCATCAGAGGCTCAGGGGACACTTGCCAGCTCAGTGGTTGCTGGCAGAATTCAGTTCCTTGTGGTTACAAAACTAAGGTCCCTGCAGCATGGTGGCATGTGTCTTCAAAGCCACCAGGAGGATCTCTCTCGTTCTTGGAATCTGAAAGGCCGCGTCCTTGTAAGGGCTTGTCTGATTAGGTCAGGCCCACCCAAGACAGTTCCCGCTTTTCATTAACTACAAGTCAGCTGCTTAGTTACCGGGACACGGGAGTTCCCATCACCTTCCCGAGAGCCACCCACCCTCTGTGCAGGGGGATCATACCATGTCCTGTGTCTTAGTGCCGTCTTAGCACCCTGCCTACCCAGCTGGCACTATTTGTGTGTATGTCTGTTACACGGCTCTGATGTTCTAAAACATACAGAATGTGGAACTGAAGAATATTTGTGTTTTAGTTTTTAGAGCTGCACCGTGATCATTGGAGCTCACTGGACACGGGGGACAAGTGCTTGTGAAGCCTCAAAGTCAGCCTCGCATTGTCACCTGTCACAGCATGAGCGATATTAATTAGCATTGAATACAGTTAACCAGTGGCACTGAAGGAGGGGGTCAGAGCTGTGTGGAAGGTGCTGGTGAGAAACAAGGCTCGAGGAGCTGATGGGATTCCGATGGAGCTGTTGCAACAGCAGATGCAGTGCTGGGCATGCTCGCTTGTCTATGCCACGAAGTTTAGGGGACAGCTACCTGGGCAACCAAGTGGGAGATCCATATTCATGCCAATCCCAAAGAAAAGTGGTCCAACTGAATGCAGAAATTACTGGACAGTATCGTTAACATCACACCCAAGTAAATTTTTGCTCAAGATCATTCAGAAGGGACAGCAACAGTGTATCGACAGGGAGCTGCCAGAAATTCAAGCCCAATACCGAGCAGGGACCAGGGACAACGTTGCTGATGTCAGATGGATGTTGACTGAAAGCAGGGGACACCGGCAGGATGTTTCCCTGTGTGTCGTTGACTCTGCAGAGGCGTTCAGCTGTGTGTAGATCATAACAAAGGATGGATAACATTGCTGACAACGGGATTCCAAAACACTTCATTGTGATCCTGAGGACTCTGCATATGGACCAAGGGGCAGTCATGGAAGCTGAACAAGGGACACTGCACAGTTTCAAGTCAGGAAAGGTGTGTGTCAGGGTTGTAGCCTCTCACCACACCTTTTCAGTCTGTATGCCACGCGGATAACCCAAGAAGCTGGACCCTGTGAAGAATGGGAGCATCAGGACTGGAGGAAGACCCACTGATAACCTGCGTTATGCAGGTGGTAGAACCCTGCATGCTGGAGTGAAGAAGACGTGAAACACTTACTGATGAGACTCAAAGACCACAGCCTTCAGTATGATTGCACCTCAGCCATCGAGAAACAAAAATCTTTGCAACAGCACCAGTAGGCAACATTGCCCTAAATGGAGAAGAGATTGAGGTTGTTAAGGGTTTCCTTTTCCTGGGGTCCACAAACAACGCCCATGGAAGCAGCAGTCAAGAAACCAGAAACTCACTGCACTGGGAACATCTGCCCCAAAGGGCTTCCGAAGCGTTAAAAACTAAAGGTGTCACCTTGAAGACTAAGGTGCGCCTGACCAGCCACGGTATTTTCAATCACATCATATGCATGTGGAAGCTGGACAATAAACAGGGAGACAGAAGAAGAACTGATCCCTTTAAATTGTGGTGCTGGAGAAGAATGTGCAGTGTACCATGGACCGTCAAAAGAACCAACAGATCTGCTCTGGAAGAAGTCCAACCAGAGTGCTCCTTGGAAGCCAAGATGGCAAGACTGCGTTTTACATACTTTGGACATGTTGTCAGGGAGGATCAGTCCCTGGAGAAGGACATCAGGCTTGGTAGAGTGGAGGGTCTGCGAAAAAGAGGAAGACCCTCGATGAGACGGGTGGACCCAGTGGCCGCAACAACAGGCTTAAGCGTGACTGGTTGTGGACGTGGTGCGGGGCTGGGCAGGGTCTCCTTCTGCTGTGCACAGAGTCGCTGTGAGTCGGAACCAACTCGATAGCATCCAACAACAGAGGCAAAGCTACTGAAGGTGTCCTCACGGTGTGAGCTGTGTCCAGCCCCGGGTCATCCGTGTTCAACAGGACAACACATGTTGGGAGTCGTCAGAGTCAGAGGAAGGGCATGATACTTGCCTCTTGGAAGAAGGCAGTCCAGCTGCTGTAGAGTAGATCCCAACTCCCAGTAGCCGTGTGTGTCAGACCAGTGCTGTGCTTTGTGGGGTTTGCCATGGTTGATTGTTTGGGGGACAGATCACCAGGCCTTTCTTCCTAGGTGCCTCTGTGTGCACTGAGCTGCTAACCTGTTGGTCAGCAGCGCAGCGCATCAGCCCTTCAGCTCTCTGCCACACTCCATTTCCAAAGGCACCCTGAGTCTTCACACCCACCTTGAGGTGCATGAATTGGCTACCATTTTATTCCCATTCTACAGATGAGGAAACCAAAGCATGTGGTGCCTAACTGCACTGACTCAACCCAAGTTAGGATGTGAGTGCACGCAGCCTGGCCGGGAAGGGTGAACTGTCTGAGAGACTGAAGACAAGGACACACTAGCTCCCCACAGAGAAAGGCTTCTCAGCTTCCCGTTCAGGAGTCCCCCACCTAGCAGTTAGGTGCCCTGGTGGTGCAGTGCTTGAACTGCTCAGCTCAGTGGCTAACCGAGATGTTGGCAGCTCCAGCCCACTGGCCACACCACGGGGGACAGCTGTGGCCATCCACTTCCGTGACGTTACAACCCTGGGGACTCAGCAGGGAGTTCTACTCTGCCCTACAGAATCCACTCAAGGACTCTTGGTTTTGTTTTTAATGTTGAGATCAGATGTATTTGATTCTGTAGCTCCATGTGAAAGGAGAAAGAGGTGTAGAGAGAGGAGACTCAGAATGTGGCCCCCAGGGCCTCTCCCATGACTGCATCTGTGGTCTCAGTACGACACCGTCCATCCTCTGGTCTGCTTTCCCCATCCGTGAAATGAGCGGGTTGGACCAGAACCCTGAGTTTCTCTCCCTTTGACTTTTATGATTATGAGACTCAGTCTAGGAGCGCTGGTGATGTAGTGGTGAGGTGTTATGGCTGTCCACTGGAATGTCGGCAGTTCAGATCCACCCGGCACTCCTTGGAAACTGGTGCAGTTCTACTCTGTCCTATAGGTTCTCTATCAGTCGGAACTGACTCGACGGCCGTGGGTTTGGGTTTGGTCTCCAAGAGCCCCGGAGCCCAGTGCTGCCCTGGTTGAGACCCTGCCTGCTAACTGGGAGTCAGTGGGTATTGGAACCCCGCAGCGCTCCCCGGAAACCTGGTGGGCAGTTTTCTGTTTTGTCCTAAAGGGTTGCTGTGAGTCAGAACCCACTTGCTGGCAAGGAGGCGGTTTTCTGTCTAGTGGATGGCGCCCTGGTGGCAGAGTGGGTGAGAGCTGGGCTGCTAACCGAAAGGCCAGCCGATGGCATCCGCCGGCAGCTTCCGTGGGACAGCTCCGAGCTCCCGGCAGCGGGTTTTCCGTCTGCTCTGGTTTTCTGCCTGGCGGAGAGGCGGCTCCGCCAGGCGGCGCCATTGGCACGTGCGCCGAGTCCGGGCGCGAACCGGGCTGCGGGGCCGCGGACCGCGGGGTCACCGAGCTGCCGCCGGCCACGCGCAGGGGGTGGGGGGGCGCTGGGGACACGCGCTGGCGACGGGCGCTGCGTGAGGCCACAAAAGCGCACAGCGCAGCGCACCGCGCTGGGAACCGCCGTAGCCGGGCAGCCGGGAGCCTGGGCCGGGACCAGCGAACCGGGACCCCCTCGGGCCGGGACCATGCGGGGCAACGGCAGCGCGCTGCCCAACGCCTCGCAGGCGACCCCGGGCGCAGAGGGCGCACGGCCGCGCCCCTCGTGGCTGGCCTCCACGCTGGCCCTCGTGCTCAGCTTCACCATCGTGGTGGACGTCGTCGGCAACCTCCTGGTCGTCCTGTCCGTGTACCGCAACAAGAAGCTGAGGAATGCAGGTAAGGGCGCAGGGGCCTGGCTGGAAGGGGCGCCCCGGGACCCCCGAGGTCAGGGCTCGTCCCGCGGGCTCCTTCGGGGGGCGCAGCGGCCTCACTGTTCATGGACCTTTAATAATTCAGCTCTTGTCCTTGTGAAGACAGGCGAGTGTGGCCAGCGCAGAGTGAGGGCTGTCCGTGCTGTGTTTTCACAAAACAGTGAGGGATCTTGAATCCCTAAGAGCTGGAAAAGTTTACCCTCCTTATGTCGGGAAACGCCACGTGGCTCTCCGTTTCTGAGGTTTCTTAGATGAGGAGGCACTGGGTACAGGCTGCACAAAGTTACTCAATAAACCTTGCAAATCAGATCAAGGATTGTGTCTGTCTCTTGGTTTTGCATGTTGCTAACTTCTCCAAGCTTATTAAAGCAATGGATGGAATGTCCCTTTCCTTTGGTGGTCACTGTGTTTACAGCCCTTGTGGTAACAAGTATGCTTACACGCTACATGCCCCTAAAAAATTTCCATTTGAGTTAAACTCCAGTCAGTGCAGAGAAAGGGGTTTATCTTGGGTAGGAGCCCCTAGGCGGTCTGTCTGCTGGATGGTCTGTGCAGACCTCAGGGGTGGCAGGGGCCCGGTTCTCTGCAGAGTCCAGCTCGGTCTTCAGGGAAGAAAAGGAACCTTGCACTCAGGTGCCTGCCAGAAGCTGTCTTGGTGTTCTCACACTCACATTTTGTTCAGGTGTCAGGTACGTGGGGTCGGTTCCCCTCACAGCCTGTAGGACAGGGTACAGCTGCCCTGTAGGGTTTCTGCTGCTGTGGATTTGGAGGCTGACTCCAAATCCAAGCAGCTCAGCTCTTGACCCTTCTGCCCCCTGGGCCTCCGCAGGGGAGGGCTTTGTGGTTTTCTGTCTCTCTTTTCACACCTCTTGGGAAGTGCTGGAGGTCCCAGGGTTGTAAATTTACAGAGCACTCGCCCTCCAGTGTTATGTAAATTTGCCCTTATTTGAAAAGACTCAGCCAGCTGCTAAGAGAACCACCTGCAGCTGCTGATTGCATGTAGGCTTCTCTGGCCTTGTGGGAAGGCTGGATGAGAACAGAGTCACCTGTCCTGACTCACCTATAAATTCCACAGACACCGGAAGCCACCTCCCTCCTAACCCAACCCCAGGACTGCCTGTGCACATCTGAAGACCTGGTAAGCATCCCAGAGCGTGCACTGAGTTTGAATGACCTGACCTCACAGCGAACTGGCTTACACTGGAGGAATTCTGCCTTTCCAAGAAGAGGCTCTTTGCTTCCAACCAGTAGAAACAGCTCTCTATGGGACAGACGGGTTCTGAGTGACTCCCCTGGCCATTGGATGAGGGCAGTCACTGTCCCTGCCTTGGGAGGAGGAGCAGAGGGCACATCCTGCCGGCTGCGGGTGGGCGTGGTGGGCGGGTCGGCTTCACAGATCTGCTCCAAAGCTCACTTGCTTCCTTGCTTCAGACAGGTGGACAGCAGCCCCGTGGGTGGGAGTTCTGCAGGGCCTCTCCTTAGAAACGCTTTCCTATGGCTGGAAACTGCGCTGCTTGTATGATGCACGGAGAGCAGTCTTTTCTTACTAATTCATATTCTGTTTTTTGCTGAACACCTGTTGCTGGGCCCTGGTGAGACTCGGCTCCCACCACTGAGCACTCTGACACCCGAGGGTCCTGGACAGAGCTGCGGAACAAAACTCGAACTCCAAGAGAAAAGACCAGACTTGCTGGCCTGGCAGAGACTGGGGAAGCCCTGAGAGTGTGGCCCCCGGACACCCTGTCAACTCAGTCATGAAATCACTCTGGAGATTCAGCCTTCAACCACAGATTGCATAGGCCGCTAAAAGAACAGGAGACTAAAGGGGCACACAGCCCTGGCGCAAGGACTGAGAGGCAGGAGAGGGCAAGAAAGCGGGTAATAGGGAACCCAAGGTCGAGAAAGGAGAGTGCTGACTTGTCCTGGGTTGTTAGCTGATGTCATAAAGCAGTATGTGTACGGACTGTTTAAGGTTGGTTCTGTAGGGCTTCATCTCGAGTACCATAAAAACAAAAAAAATAGAAACTCATTGTATACACACCTCGCTGTGAGACTCTCGTTCCTGTCCCTGTAGCTGACACCACACTCCTCTCCCCCCGGGTGTCCCGTGTCCAGCCCGCCAGCTCCTGCCCCCTCTGCCTTCTCAATGGGACGTGGGCTCTTTCTTTTTGGACTTGTTTTTAGAAACTGTAGCCTCAGTGATATTATCCCACCTAAAAACTTAGCTATTACCATCAAATACTTTAATTTGATGATACAAATTTCATTGATTTTCTCATAAATTTTCTTTAAACATTGTTGGAATAAGATCAAAATATGGTCCATTAAAAGAAGAAAAAGACAGGGACAAAACATTTTAGAAAGATATATGTTTAAAATGACTTAGTATTTTTTTTAAAATTGTTTGGCATTGTTAATTAAAAAAAAAATGAAGTTGCTCCCCAGAGTGACTCTGGCAGCTCTGGATGGCCGCCAGTGCGTTGTGCCCCCTTTGTGCTGTGTTTCTGTCCGTATCATCTGTCGCTCCTGACGGGGGCTGTGCAGGCTAGGGCGAGGGAGAACGTGGGCCTCGTGCCCTGGAGATCTGGGTTACGACCGTGCACCGAAAGCCAGAAAACCAACCCGCTGCTGACAGATGGATTCTGACTCACAGCAACCCTCTGGGACGAAGCAGAACCGTCCCAGGGTTTCCTTCATTACAGAGGGTGTCTGACATCCAGGCCTCTGGGTTTGCCGTGGAAAACGAAGGAATAGTGTTCCCAAGAGCAACTGAAGTGCTGTTTCTTTTTTCCTGTTTAAAATGGTCTTTACCACTTTGATGCTAGCATTCAGGCACAGTTTTGTTTTTGTTAAATCTTTGTGTACAGTGGAAACCCTGGTAGCATAGTGGTTAAGTGCTGCAGCTGCTAATCAAGAGACTGGCAGTTCGAATCCACCAGCTGCTCCTTGGAAACTGTTGGGCAGTTCTCCTCTGTCCCATAGGTCACCATGAGTTGGAATTGACTCAGCGACAGTGGGTTTGGTTCTCCTCTTTTGGTTTTTGTGTATGCTAGTTCGGTGGGTCTCTAATCTTGTGTCCCACACAGTTCAAGTCCCATTTGAAATGAAAGGTGTGGACACTGGCCCTCCTGGCAGACGGGAGCATGACAGCAGCCGGTTCCCCCCTTTGTGTAGCTTTTCTTTGGCGCCTGCTGTGTGCTGGACACGGTGCCATCAGAGAACCCATAACCCAGGTCCACGGCCCTGGGCCTCGAGCAGCTCACCGTCGTTCAGGAGACAGACTTGTCCGCCAACGGTGCCGTCGTGTGTTGCTTTGCTGTTTCAAGTGTAGCCACATCTAAGGCAGGTGACAGACAAGAGAACAAGGCAGGAAGCGTGAAGGCGCAGTCACCTGCCCAGTCAGGTGGGCTTCTCCATCTGTGTTCAACAGGACAATAGCGACTCTCTTTTTCTCAAGAAACCAGTGGCCTTTTGTAGAAACCGTGCCACCGCGTCTCAGAGCTGAAGGCCTGACTTACATCTCCCAGACTCACTGCGCGAGCAGGGACCTGGGGACTGATGCGTCACGGCGGGCGCATTCTCAGAGGACCTGGAGGCCAGTGAGGGGAGCAGGACCGGGAGGAGAGAGCATCAGCTGAGGAGGGCACCTCAGTAAATCTGATCCATGGGAAGGAGCCTCTGGCCGTGAATAAAACTCAGAATTGGGCCCTGGCGCTTGAGGCAGGGGAGGTGGCCCGTCGTACTCCATCTCAGTCACTGGCCAGACGCTCAGCTGAGAGCAGGCCTCTGGAGGAGGATACGGCTGGGATCCCGATGGAGGCCCCCAGATAAATGCATCAGCTGGGTGGAGGGGTCTGGGACAGGCATGAGCAGCACCCACCACAGGGCCTGGGAGACAGGGAAACCCAAGGACAGCCTGGAGACCAGGTTGGCTGAGCCCCAGTGTGCTACAGAGAGCATGGGAGAGGAGGTACGGCACCCCAGGCATCATCACTGCACAGATGGACTGTCACCAAGTTAGGAACAGGACAGTTAGCACCACAGAATAACATTCACGGGAGCCTGCAACTCCACACAAACACCACACAGTGGCTGACGGGGTGACAGGACAGTCTGCGTTTCCTGTGAAAGCAGAGCAGTGCAGAGGCCTGGATGCGCGTGGCAGTCGGAGGCCTAGAGGGTGGGACTTCAATCAGGAGCTAGAATTGATGGACGTGGAAAGGGGACCTGGCCCAGGACCACGGTTCTGGTAGTTTCACCTCACTGGTGACCACGACGCCTTGTCACCTGGACCTCTGTGTGGGCCTTCTGAGCTTCAAGAGGGAAATCAAGAAAGAAAAAGCTGCTGCTTCACTCTCACCTTGCAAACCCTCTGGAAAATTCTCGGCTGGGTCCCGCTAACCCACAGCTATGCAGGGAAGGATGTATTTTGGGCATGTTAGCAGAAGGCACTGGTCCCTGGAGAAGGATGCCATACTTGGTAGAGGAACAACAAGAGAGAAGACCTCAGTGGCATGGACTGACTGTCGCTGCCGTGACGAGCTCCAGCATGGCCGTGATGGAGAGGCTGGTGCAGGACCGGGGAGGGCCGGTTTGGGGGTACTGACACTCATGGTAGCCGGAACCAACCCCCCGACACCTGCTAACGGCAGCCCAGCAACACGCCGTTATCGAATTGGATTCGCTATCTTTCAATCTAAGTCAAAAGTGATTGGTAGTAAGTGATTCAGGACCACTGAAAAGGGAAAGTTCTTCCATCTAGCCGGGTACCTAAGCACAGCCTATGTTTCTATTTATGACAGAACTGAGAAAGTCGGTGGTGTTTTTCGACGTGGAGGCAGGAGACAAAGAATAGGCAGAAACAAGCAAAAGAGCTTCAGCAGGAAGGAGCATTATTCTCAGAACATCTCAAACTTCGGCTGGTGTTGTTCTCTGTGCTTTCATATACACCAAGTTAGCACGCCGCCGTAGGAAACTGTCAACCGCTCGTAGTGGTTAGGCTTTCCCTTTTGCACTTTACGTTCTTGATGAAATCTAAGAGAACTCCTGCCTTCTCCTTCGGTGTGAGGTGAGGGTTTTGCAGAAGGAGAGCAAAGTTCACAGAGCCCGTGTGGAGCACGGATGCCGCCCAGTGCGTCACATAGATTTCCTTATTGACGCCGTCTTCCACGATCCTATGAGAAGATAGTGTCACTGTGCCCATCTCATAGAGGAGGAAGGGAAGCTCAGTGAGGTGAAGTAACTGGCCCCACAAGCTGGCGAAGCCGATGTTCTGACCTGGACAGCAACGAGAGATCCCATTTTCTCTTAATTTTTGTGCTGTGAACAGGATCTGTGGCTCTCCAAGGATGGAAGCTAGAGGCCCCTGTGCAAAAATGTGGAGTAGCTGGAGAGGAAGAAGACACCTAGAAGACAGGGCAGGCTTTACTGGCTTGAGGAATAATGTGACGTGGGTTTCTCCAGGTAATGGAACATTCTAGAAAAATGGTTTAAGTATACTGAAGAGTCCTTGGGCAGTGCCAACCTGTGATGACCCTGGCCACTAACTGAAGTGTTGGAGGGCCAAGTCCACCGAGAGGTGTCTCGCAGGAAAGGGCTGGTGACGTCCGCCTGAAAATTCAGCTGTTCTGAGAACCCTCTGGAACCACCTGAGGTCACCGTGAGATGGACTCAACTTGAAGGCAGCTCGTACTGGTCCTGGTAAGTGTACTGAACTCAAGACATCTGAGAAAGGGAGATGAGTAGTGGGGAAGATAACAGTGTTGATCGTGGACTGTGCTTTGCTGTGGGGACGTGGGGATCTGTGTACGGTGGCCATGGCTGTTAGACCAAAGCGGCAGTGGGCTCGCTTCCTCCTTCCTGCCTCAGGTGCTGGTCGCTGCTGAGCCAGGCCTTCCAAGCTGTGGCCACGGCTTCTCTGTAGCAGCTGTCCGAGGAAACCACACGCTCTGTGCGAGGCTGGCGTTAACCTGTATTTTGTAACCCTTTCCCTTGTAGGAAATGTGTTTGTGGTGAGCCTGGCGGTGGCCGACCTGGTGGTGGCCGTTTACCCGTACCCTTTGGTGCTGACGTCTGTCCTCCACAACGGGTGGGCCGTGGGCCGTGCACACTGTCAAGCCAGCGGCTTCCTAATGGGCATGAGCGTCGTGGGCTCGGTGTTCAGCATCACGGGGATCGCCATCAACCGCTACTGCCACATCTGCCACAGCCTCCGGTACGACAGGCTGTACAGCAGCAGGAACTCCCTGGGCTGCGTGCTCCTGATCTGGGGGCTGACGCTGGCTGCTGTCGCGCCCAACCTGCGGGCCGGCACCCTGCAGTATGACCCGCGGGTCTACTCCTGCACCTTCGCGCAGTCCGTCAGCTCGGCCTACACCATCGCCGTGGTCGTCTTCCACTTTCTCGTCCCGATGGTCATCGTCGTCTTCTGCTACCTGAGAATATGGCTTCTGGTGCTGCGGGTCCGGCAGAGGGCGAAACCCGACAAGGACCCCCGACTGAAACCGCAGGACTTTAGGAATTTCCTCACCATGTTTGTGGTTTTCGTACTTTTTGCCATTTGCTGGGCGCCTCTGAACTTGATCGGTCTCGTGGTGGCCTCGGACCCCGCCACCATGGTACCCAGAATCCCTGAGTGGCTCTTTGTGGCCAGTTACTACTTGGCGTATTTCAACAGCTGCCTCAACGCGGTCGTCTACGGGCTGCTGAACCAGCACTTCCGCGGCGAGTACCGCAGGATCCTCGGCTCGCTGTGCGCTGCCAGATGCTGTCCGCGCAGAGCTCCAGCCAGGCGGCTGACAGGCACCAGGGCAGGCCGTCTCCACTGGCGACCAACAGTGACCCGGTGAAGGTGGACTCCGTCTGAAAGGCTCCGTGTCACCAACAGTATGCCAGCTGCACTCAAGGTCTGGCTGTTGCCGTGTCTGCTGAGCTCTAGCCAGGTGTCTGGGAAGACGGGGCGGTAGGAAGCTTCCAGCTCTTGAGAAGCTGCCTCTCTAGTTTCTGAACTCCCGTGCCATCTGTGTGGTGAACGCGACTCAGATTCTACGTTCCCAAAGAAAGTCACAACAGGCATAGACTTACATGTTAAATGAGAACAGGTGTTTCCGGGACAGTAGGTAGGGGATTTTAAAGTGAAAAACTGAATGTTTCCAGGCAGAAAAAAAGGGGACAAACCGTTATTGCAAGTGTCATCACAGTAGTGGGGTCGCTTTTCACTTTTTGGACTTGGGAGATTGTTTTCTTTTTCTTTTTGAACTTTCTGAGTACTTCTAGTAGGAAGGCTAAGTGTGATAAAGGAGTCTTCTTGCAGAGAGACTGTGAGTTATTCTATGAATGACATCTTCAGCCACATCCACAAAAATGCCACACGACCTCATCCTCAGCCACACAACCATGTCATCAGCCACACAGCCACGTCATCAGCCACACAGCCACGTCATCAGCCACACAGCCACGTCATCAGCCACACAACCTCATCCTCAGCCACACAGCCTCATCCTCAGCTGCACAACCACCTCATCAACCACACAACCACGTCATCAGCCACACAACTGCCACAGGCCCTTGGCCTGGCCGTATTTGGGTGTCTAGCTATAATCATAAATGTGTGCTGCTTGATTTTAAAAGCTACATGTTCAATCACATAAAGTGCTATGTTTTTAAAAGTCAATTTGTTATGATATTTTAAAGCACTAGCTAATGAATATTAAATTTTATTAGACTTTATTAGATATTTAGCTTATTATTATCTGGTTTCTTATCATTGACCAGCTATTTGCCAAAATTTATCTCTTTTAATTCATAAAATTGTCTCATCTGGCCAGTTAAAAACGACAAAGGATCAAAGAACTGTGGCCTGTTAGTGCTGATTGTGTCCTCTATTAATAACCCAGGTGAGCAGGTATCCAAACTAGTTTTTTTTCCATTTTTTAGTAACTGTCACATACAAACCTTCTTCAGCAGTTCATGCCTCATTCTGGTGGAGCACTGTGGCCGAGCAATTAAGGCTTGGCATCTGACCAACATGCCGACGGGGTAAATTCACAAATCCCTCCCTGGAAGCCCTATAGGGCAGTTCTCTTCAGTCCAGTAGGGCAGCTACAGTTTGGTGGGTTTCGTTTTTTTGTTGTTGTTGTTAATTATACTGAATGTCTGAGAGAGGAAAGTGCAAGGGAAACGGCAGTCTCATACACTGCACCTCTTACTTAGCTCCGGTTGCTTTTTTGGAACAACACAAGGTTTGTTACATTAAAGTGCTCTGCAGAAAACTGTTTCTCTGTGCCACTGAGTGAATTCCTACTCACAGCGACCTTGTAGGACAGAGCAGAAGTGCCCCGCAGAGTTTCCATGGGGTGACTGGTGCACTAGAACAGCAGAGCTTCTAGTTAGCAGCTGGAGCTCTAACCACTGCACCACCAAGTCTTCTCTGCTTCACCTCTAGGACAGAAACAGTGTGCTTGTCTGTCTTCTGCAGGTCTGTAGGAGACCTATCACAGGTTGGGGACTTGCGACGATGCGCATAGAACCAGAAGTTGTCTGGATAGATTTGCTAATTTATCCTTACTAAAAAATTGGAATCTCCTTATACAGCTCTGGCATCAGTTATTTTAAAAGACTCTTCTCATGATTCTTCAGATGTATTTGGGATACACCAGATCAGGGTTTGGGATGTGTTGTTTTGTGTGTAATTTATCTCTGAAACCTTACTCATCAAGTTATGTGTAAAAGCTCCAGCTCAAAGCAGAACTAATTTAAAATAAAAATAATTTTAAGATATGGTTCCAATTTGTCATTGTCAAAATGAGGATTTTTCATTTAAGTAAAAGTTTCAGATACTCGAACACTGAAAAAAGTCCCTGTGTTCAACTGAATACTTTTTGAAATATGTTCTTGATATTCGGGATAAAATAATGTGTTGCTATGTGTTCCTATAGTGTTTATAGAATTTTATTTCTTTATTTATATAACATTTCATATTTGAATTGTATGTCAGCCAAAATACTGACTAGAAACTGTGTCCTTCTAAAAGTTTGTCAAATAAATTTCCCATACCTGAGAAGGAGGTGTGTGACTGTAAAGCCTGGTATGATTTTTCACTGTCATCAGAAGGCTAGCGAGTCAGAATGCTGCCAACCGAAAAGCCACTCGTAAAGACTGAAGTGACAGACCCAGACTTCTCTTGGTAGAATCCCACCGGAGAAGACTTCGAAGTGTTCAAAGTTATCAGCAGTTTCTTCCCTGATATTAATAAGTACGAAGTTCTTGGCTGTGTAGCTTTTTTCCTCCTGAAAACCTCAGACATGTCATTGGTTGTGATGGATATTTCTAGGGTACAGACAATTTAGTAGTGTACTAGGAAGATTGACTCCAGATTACTGTATTACTCTTCTGCAAATGATTGTTGCGTACTACAAGTTGGTACCTGGGTGGTAGAAACACTGACTTCTTGAAAGAAGTAA
This sequence comes from Heterohyrax brucei, assembly GCA_028571685.1. Classification (NCBI taxonomy): domain Eukaryota; kingdom Metazoa; phylum Chordata; class Mammalia; order Hyracoidea; family Procaviidae; genus Heterohyrax; species Heterohyrax brucei. The sequence continues at coordinate 83,459,853 of CM053160.1, forward strand.
GCTGTCTCATGAAATCCACTCGGTTGTGTTAATCAGTCATCAATCTCTCTTAAAGTCGCTGTTGCTCTTAGGTATTACTGAGTCAGTCTCAGCTCCTAGTGACCCTGTGTCCAACCCAATGGGCCCCCGCCCAGTACTGTGCCGCCTGCGGTCACTAACGCCTGCAACCCCATTGACGCGGCCACCGCGTCAGTCCCTCTCGTTAAAGGTCTTCCTCGTTCCCATCAATGCTCTACTTCACCGGGTATCCCGACCTTCTCCGGGAACTGGTTACTCCTAGTTACACGCCCCAAGTAGGAGGTCTTGGCAGCCTCACCTGGCAGGAGCCTTCGGGCCGTGCTGTCTCCGAGACCGATGGCTCCTTCCTCTTCAGTTCATGCTGTGTTCAGCATTGGTCACCAGCACTGGGACCCAGAGGCCATCAGCTCATGTTTATTCTTCCTGATTCATTGTCCAAGTGCCACGTACATAGGAGGCAAATGACTTATCATGTCTTGGGTAGACACACCTTACGTCTCAAAGTCACATCTTTGCTTTTGTCACTTTAAAGAGGTCTGACAGCAGATTTGTCCAGTGTAAGCGTCATTTTAATTCTGGACTGCAGCTTCCCTGGGTGTTGGTTGTGGGTCAAAGTGAAATGAAGTGCTTGACAACTTGAGTCTTTGCTCTGTTTGTCCTGATGTTGTTTGTTGGTCCAGCTGTGAGGACTTTTGTTTTCTTGACGTTGAGATGTGACCCCTGCCGAAGGCTGTGGTCTTTGATCTTCATCAGTATATACTTAAGTCCTCATCACTTTCAGTAAGCAAGCTTGTGTCATCTGCATAATGCAAGTGGTTAACGAGTCTTCATCCAAACCTGATGCCCCCCACACCCCTTTTTTAATATAGTCCAGCTTCTTGGATTATTTGGTCAGCGAATAGATAAATAAGTGGGGTGAAAAGATAGAACCCAGATGCACATCTTTCCTGACTGGAAACTATGCAGTGTCCCTCGTTCTGTTTGAACAACTGCCTCTCGGTCTAGGTGCCACGTCCACGTGAGCACAATTAGGTGTTCTAGAATTCCCTTTTTCTCATCATGTTATCCATAACTCACTATGATCTGCAGTTGAATGTCTTCCCATAGCACAATACAAGGGTCTTAATTGTAGGGCTGCTGTCACAGAAATACCACAAGTGAATGGCTTTAACAAAGAAAATCTAATCTGTCACCATTTCAGAGGCTGGCAGTCCAAATTGCGGTTGCTGGCCCCAGGGGTGGGCTGGCATTATCTGTCAGCTCTGCCGGCAGGTCCTTGTCGCCAGCCTTGCCCTGGTGTAGGAGCTCCTCAGCTCAGGGACCCTGCTCCAGAGGCCACCCCTCTCTCCTAGCGCTGGAACCTCTCTTTTGGTGTCCTAAGTTCCCTTCCCTCTCTGCTCGTTATCTTTTAGGTCTAGAAGGAGGCTGACTCAAGGCACAGCCTCCGCTGGTCAGTTGAATTCTTCTTCAGAAATGTAACTGCCTCTAATCCCACCACATTAGCATAATAAAGGGCAGGACTTACAACATGTAGGATAATTATATGAGATCCCAGAATGCTGGCCAGCCCCCCAATACTGGAATTCATGACCTAGCCAAGTGGACATGTATTTTTAGGAGACACAGCTCAGTCTGTGACAACAGATAAGCCCCTTTCTGGTAGTGTCTGCTTTCAGCCAAGATCCACCTGACTTCAGCAGTGAGACTCTTTGTTCCTCATCCTCTTCCAAATTCTCCTTCAATTCCTGACAGTTCTCTGTTGATGTGCTGTGCAACTGCTGTTAAATGATCGTAATCTTACTTGTGAGTGACACTAATGATATTGTTCAACAATCCTTGCATTCCTTTGGATGGCCGCACTTGGCAGTGGGCACAACTATGGATCTTTTCCAGTCATTTGGATTGGGAGCTGTCTTGCAACTTCTTGGCATAGATGAGTGAGCACGTGGAGTGCTGGCGGCTGTTTGTTGGAGGGAAGGTGAAGGTCTGGGGGCGGTAACCATCTCTCATCCACTGGAATTATTTATTTATCAATTTGAGTAACTTTTGCCAGCTTTCTTACTATCAGAGTTCTAGTGGGGTTGACCAGTAAAAGACATAATATTACTTCAAGGGGCACATTTACCAATTTTATGAATGTTTGCACTTTTCCATAGCTTGGATTTTACTTCCTAGGCTCTGTAAGGCTGAAGAGAGTATTTAATACTATAACCGGAAAAAGCAAAATGACTATTTTCAAAAGCATAGTATGAAATCTAAGACCTCGGACAGGCTAAGTCAACTGAAGGCCATTTGATATGGAATAAGGGTGCTCAGACTTCTATTATCATGCTTTCTAAAAGTCCATTGCTGGACTCACGTGCAGCTGCTAGCTTCACCTAATTTAAATACACGCACCATTACCCCGGGTGGCGCAGCGGGGTAAGAACCCAGTTTCTAACCCCAAAGTCAGCAGTTCGGATCTAATCTACCAGCTGCCCCTTGGAAACGGCGTGGGGCAGCCGACCCGACCTGACGGCGCCGGTGGCGGTGAGGACAGGGGTCCCCCCACCCCCTCCCGGTTCCTCCAGCCTGGCAGCCCTGTCGGGGACGGGGCCTGGGCGGCCTCTCGCCCCCAACTCTCAGGGCCCCGCCCCCGGGCTCTCAGGGCCCCGCCCCCGGCTGTCAGGGCCCCGCCCCCGGCTGTCAGGGCCCCGCCCCCGCCGCCCACTTCCGGTCTGCCCGCTGGCCCGCCGCTTACTTCCTCTCGGGGCCTCGGGCTCCCGGCCGTGAACCCGCGGCTGCCGGCTTCATCCGTCCTCACAGCCTGCGCTTGAGAGGCCGGCTCCCTGCGCTGCCCGTCTGGGCTTCGCCAGCCTCTGAGCTCCGGGAGCCGGCAGAGACCGCGCGGTGTCCGCGCCCGCTTGGGGCCCGCCGCCCTGCGCGGCCGGTGACCCGGCCCCCTGGCCTCTGACCCGCTGACCTCGGGGTCGCCGGCCGCCCTGGCCGCGGGGGGCGTGCCGGGACGCGGGACGTTCGGCCCCTACAGGAACGGGAGCTCTTTCCTTTGTAGGGGCGTCTTCCCCGGAGAACCCGGGCTCGGGCAGCACCTAAATACAAAAGCAGTTCCTCGGTCTGAGTGGGTGGACACAGAAGGGATTTAGTTTCTCGAAACCACTGGAGTGTCACCACTGGGGCGCTTGCCTCCGTTGCTTTCCCTTCTGGAGAATTTAAATCCTGCAGGAGCGTCTTCTCTGCTCCCCGTGCGTGTCGCTATTCAAGTCTCGCTGCCTTTATTACGCTAAGTGACCGATTCAGGTGGGTTTCCAACCCCACATTGTGTGTCAGCCTCCGATTCCCACCGAAGCGCGATTGTTCTCGAAAGCTAAAGCGTAATGGGGATTTCGGAGACGGAGTCGTCTCCACTCTGTGCACGGCACACTTAATCCCTGAGTATTTATTTACATGCATCCTGGTGACAGTTTCCTGGACGAAGCAGCACAGTTATGTTTGCTTTCAAGTATTTTGTGAGAAAACATGGCAGTCGGTCTTGGATGTGAAGTCCATCACTGCTCGCTGAGTCAACACATCCACCTGGTTGGTATCCAGTGGGTCATAATTGCCGTTGTTTTTTTGGACTGCGTCCGCTGATCACCAGATCCGTCACGGTGAGTGAGCAAACGTATTTGAAATATAATAGATGAGTTTTAAGTCAGCTTAAATTATTAAATGATTATATTTGGAAAGTAATTGAATATTATCCTCTTCAAGTAGATTTTTCTTTTTAAAAAATAATGTCCACAGTTTCTCATTCCGCACTTCCTTTTACTCTACTTTTATCCTTGACAATAGAGCATGTCTATTAAAAAAAAAAAAAAAAAGACAATATAAAAAGTGCTATGTTCTCTGCAGTGGTTGCAGCAGCCTTGCCATATTCATTATGAATTTTGAAATCTGCGATTACGTGTTGGGGAAAATTTAGAGACTAAATGACAGTGAAGACGTTAGTGTTCAATGTTTATGCTGCTGACACATGGGAGCTGGGTACTAGTTTTATCAAAAGTCTTCCAGAACGCCAAAGACGTGATGTAACATTTGTAAAATATTAGAAAAATCCATCAGGGAAATGTATTTAATCGCAGTCTTGATGTACATACAAGGGTGCGAGGAAGGTGCGCGCCTCGGCAGTGTCCCTTCCTACACAGGATCACTGTGAGTGGGAACCAGCTCAATGACCCCAGACAGAAACAACGGAGTTAGAAAAACGGGTACTGGAGATTGTCCGGTATCTATGATGTTTAGAAAGGTTCAGAAATGTGGGGACGTGTCCCATCTGGGTCCGCTTAATGCTGCTCTACCCCACAAGGACAAGGGATTCAAGCGTGCTGTCACCTTGCTTCGGAAAGCCTGGCATCACGGTGGTTAGCGCTGTGACTGCTCACTGAAAGGTCGGCAGTTCGCTTCGGCCAGGGGCTCTTCGGAAACCACGGGGCAGGTCTGCTCTTTCTGTAGGGTTGCTGCGAGTCAGACCCGACTCGATGGCAGTGGGTTACCGCCCTGCTTCAAAGTAATGAAGGGAAATTTAAATTTAGTTATGTGACAACCATTTCAGTATCAGGAGCCTTAATTGTGTTTTATAGCATTTCCACCTCTTGAAAGGAAACGTGCTGACAGAAATGACTCTTCTAAAAGTATTTAGCTGTTAAGATGTTTAATAGGAGAGAAAGTATGCCTGTAGGGGGGGAGATACATACACCGACATGTGTGTTTTAGCAAGTTAGCTGGTTTTTTGTTTCATTTTCTGTTTTGGTGACCTCAGGGCATATAAAGAGCTTCTACCATTTTGAAGAATTAAAAAAGAGACGATTTGGATGCTGTGCTTTGTTGTAAGTGCTGATGCCCCGTGCTGTGACATTGCCTATGCCCTCAGTGTGGGAGGCCTGTGACTCTAAACCAGTTGATTTTGTTGCTGTTGGAATCAGACGCTGACCCAGTCCTGTCTGGTGGTCATCGGTGCTCGGTCTGTAGAACTGGGACGTTACAGTGCACAGTGCAGGCGTACCTAGTTTATTTGGGTAAAGTAAAGGAAGTCTGTCTGGTTAGAATAAAAAGAAAAAAAATTAATGATATTTTCTAGTCTTGTGATGGTTGTTAAAACAGATTCCATAAGAGTTCTTGAGTACGTGGTGCACAGTCCAGAGTGACACTGTCTCCTCCCCCATTCTGACCAACGCTCACTGGTGTTTGTAAGTAAGGCATACTATCCAACTCAGCACTTGTTGTACATACAGAAAAGTAGCCAATTGCTGGGCTTTCTGTCTGTAAAGATAGAATATCTTAGTTTGTGAGCACTGACCTAGGGAATGAATCTTTTTGTAGACTATATGTGTTTGATAATTCAAAGTAGTTAAATAGCAGATTTTAACCTGAGTTCTGACATTGATTTAGACTTGTAGTTATTGTCCTACATCGTACAAATTTGAGTAAAATCTTCAGGACTTTGTTTTCACATGAGGGTTTTAATTTTATTTTTTGAGAGTGTAGCTTGTGATGTCATGTGCTTGCATTTTTTTTTACTTTTTTTTATCCGTGTCTGTACCTGTTATTTCCAAGTACAGACTTCAGTGGAATCGCTGTATATTTTTAATAAAAGTTAAACACACATGTATGTATCTATGTATTTGTATCTCTATGTATCTGTATCCCTATATCTATCTATATCTATATAAAGAAGAATGTGGTTTCTTATCATTACTTCCAAGGTGGTCACTTTGTTCTTCCTGTAAGAGTTTCAAAATTAAATAAGCTGGTTAAGGATGGAAGGTGCTTTGATAACACTTGACATGTGTACCCGTTTGTGGGCAATAGGTTTCTCTTTCTCTCTTGGGAATTTTTCCTAGCAGAATTTAAATTACTCCATTATTCCTGTACATTCAAATATCATATATATATCAATATATATATGTTTGTGTATTCTTGCCCACAATGGATGTGCAATGGATTTTTTTTGCTTCAGTCCCTGAACATGTATCTATGTGTGTGTGTGTGTGTGTATATATATATATATATATATATATATGTATACATATATGGGGGGAGAGAGAAAGAGAGAGTGATGTTATAGAAAAAAGAAGAAGCGAATGACACCCAGGAGGAGGCAAGGGGCTATTTATTGTGTCGATGGGCCAAATGAGACCTCTGCAGGTTCCAACAAAATGGCCCCGAGTCAAGTTTCGAGCTGCTAGTTATAGTGCAGTCGTGGTTGAGACAAATGGGGTGAGTGGGTGGGGTTCTGAGGAGGGGGGCATCCTGCTAGGTGGGTGGGAGGCTTTGATGGGGAGCAGCTGCATCTTATCAGGCAGGTGTAAGACCTTGAAAGGAAGCAAGCAGGCACCGGGCATATCAAAGGAGAGTGTCCTTGTCTGGCGAGAGCTGCTGTGAAATGAAGGGGGTGGTTCGGCGGGTGCAGGAACAGCAAGGGGGGAGGAGGAAAATTTTTCAGTCTCTATATTATTCCCCTCTTTGATACCCCGCTTTGGTAAGGGTAGGTATCACAATTCTTTAATGTCGGCTTGGGAAAGTTGTTGATAAGTTCAGAGGGTCAGGACCCTGGAGATGGTTTTGTTGAGTAAGTTCTGTTCTAGTTGGTCTTGCAGGTGACACAGGAGGCAGCGTCCGAAGGTCAGGACTATGAGTCCAAAGGTGAGTGGCCCCCACAGAGGGGCAGCCAGGTGGCCCAGTTTGACCTGAGTCCCCATCCAGACTGGGTACATTCGTGTCGTCTCTGTTCGACTTGGCCTTAGAGCTGTGTAACCTTAGATGTGACAATGTTAGAAGCATTTATAAAATATCAACATTCTTTGCCCAGAGCCATACGGGTCCTGCCTTTCTCTGCCAGTAATAAGTCTAACGCTTGTCTGTTTTGTAAAGTAACTGCTGTCAAGGAGTTAATTTGATTCTGAAGTATAAGAAGTGTGTCAGCAACTTGGTCCATGTCTGCATTGAGTGTCTCTGATAGCTTTTTATTTATTTTTTCCCTGAGCAGAGAGTAAGTGTCTGCCATCTCCTAATCTAGCCCTTTGTATAGCTTTAATGGCTGTGTGGAGAATTCCTTGGAAAGTCTGTGAAAAGTTATTCTGTAAACTTGTGTTTGTGGAGAAAAGGGAGGGGGGATGCAATTAGGGGGAAGCCAGTGAAGCTGGGCAGGCCTCAGTGCTATTAGGCATGCTGCATTGAACTCCATTCCTCTGATCTCTATTCCTCAGAAGTTCCTGGTCAAATTGTCTCAATATAATCTCATAAATTGAGGGGTCGTGAAGCCCCTCTTAGAAGGCACCTCCTTGATCCTCATGTTGGGAGAGGGGGGGCCCGCTCCCGACATCTCCCCCTTTTTTTGCTATACAAATCAGCTGGCTCCCAGCTACCCCACCTGCATGTCTGTCTTAGGTCGTACTTCTTTATCTCTGTGTCTTTCCCGTCACTGGAACCCTATCCTCTAGCGATAGGGTCCTGTCTTAGGCGAACACAGATCAAGAAGCATCTCACCCGTCCTTGACTACCGCAGTGGGTTACATAGTAAACATGGGGGGGGGTCCACGCTGTGTTTGCAGCTTCAGGTGATGAACATCTATTAGTGGCCATTTATCAGTAGCTGTTGCAGACTTCTGCAAACTAGTTTAAGCAGACAAGGTGTGTAGAGTATTATCAAGAGGACAGCTTTCCTGATTATGATCATGGGGATTAGTAAGTGCCAGATTTGTTAAGAGGCCCAGAAAACATGTTTTTAAGGTTATCCAGAAAATTTTCAGCTGTCACAGCAGTATTATAGGGTAAATGGGCATAATCTAGTGCCAGAATTTCTGAATGTAACTGTGTTAAGTGCAGAGTTTCATTAGTATGTTTTTACATATCTTCTGGATGTTGTTTAACTCTTTCCCATGTATCTGTGCTTATATTGTGAGTTTTGTTAGTTATACAAATCTAGATAAATTTAGCATGACAAGTCAGCCTGGCTTGGTGGTGCAAAGTTTGGACTAGATTTCCTATTACTTCTACAGCTTTAAACAGTAGCTCTAATTTTGTTCTATTTTTAGATCAATCATTTCCTGAGTACTCATAAGTTGTGACATATTATGAACCACATTATCTGTAAATTGAGCAGTCTGTACATTTTGAGTAATGACCATGGTAATTATAGCAGATACAAGTGAAGTTATTCCCATAATAACTAATTCTACAGCTCGCTTAGGCCTAATTAACTCTTGCAATCTTTCTATCACCTGTAGCCCTCTGTCCTGACAAGTTTATAGGCAGTACCACAAAGGGAGGCTGATGTAGAACAATCATAAGTTTCCCTTCCCCAAGGGGGCCCACACAATTAGCAAGATTACAGTTAAAACATATTATGTTAAAAGAGGCTACATTGGCAGGTTTCATTGCCCTGTGTGACAGTCACCTTTTTTCAAGTCATGTTCATATTTTCCTCACTGGAATTTCCTTTAAGGATTATGTTGGTTCCTGTTATACAAGTGGTGACTGTTTTATTCAGGAGAGATTGGGTTAGTTTATGTCCGAGTCCAGAGTTCTCTCCATCTTGGCCGTTGGCAGCATAGCCCCCTGTGTCATTGTAAGTTGGTGGGGGAGCTTGTCGGTGGTCGCACCGTGATGAGCTGGCTATAGGAGAGAAATCTTGGGAGAGAGCAGCTGTAGTATCTGAAAAGGGTTAATGAGGAGGAAGGGACGGAGGAGTTGGCGGGCACCAATCACACGACATCTCGGCGGCAACTTCACTGTTGCTGGGGAGATCTCCCAGAGGGAATGGTGTCAGGTTGCACCTGCAACTTGAATTAACCTCTCAAGAATTTAGATAGGAAAGTCAGCATCCTGTGAAAACACAATTTCTATCTCTATGGTCTGGCTAATAGCAAGTGATTGATAACAAAAGGGTATATTTTATTAAATGATACGGTAAACTGTGTTTATAATTTTAAAGGTGTTATAAAATTTCTGAAAGCTCTTAGAAGCATAAGCCAGAGCAGTCTGTTTTGAGATGTGAGGGAATCTGGCAACTTTTAAAACAGTGAAAGAGGTGTTGAATTACATCCTTGCAAGCTTCTCCCATGTGGGCTGAGGCCGTAATTAAATGAGAATAAGTGTTAAATCCTGCAAAGACTGTAAGAGAACTATGACAATATTCTTTGTGGGATATAATGTGGCAGTATTGATGTGAGGAAAGAGCTTAACAATGTATTGGGAGTCAGTATACAGGTTGAATTTTTGTCATGTAGCATTGAAAAAACCGCTCATGTTGTAAGGAGCTTAGTCCTTTGTGCAGATGTCTCTGAAGTTAGAATTCTGTAATAGTAGTTCTGTTAGAGGAATCATCAGTAAAAGCTAATTCTGCATCATCTAGAGGGGTGAGATTAGTTAGTTGAAGAGAAATAAAGGGCATGTTTGATCAAACTGTAGAGGAGGTAAATGATTTTTCATAGATTTGCAGACTGCTATTTCCAGCATTCCAAGGGCCCTTTTGCTAAAGACACTGATAGCCAGGTTGTTTGCATTAGGCAAAGTTTAAAACCTAAGAGAAAATTTTTCAGTTAATGAAATTAGTCTGTTAAACTTACATTTTTGCAGAGATAAGAAGCAAGAAAGCATGTTGTGAATATATTAAATGTAGTTTTTCTTTTCTAGTCCGAAGGCCATGTCCTTGGAGATTAAAGGAGAAGGAACAAAAGAATCTGTAACTGGTTGTGATTAATTAGTTGTAAGCCCCATGCTGCACTCGGACCAGCCTTGCAGAAGTTAATTTTAGTTTTAAGGGTTGCAGTTAGTTGATCTCACCAAGCAGTTTTTAAAAGTCATTTAAAGTTTTTAGGTGGGAAGTTTTCAAGACAAAGGGAACACAAGCCGCTGTGATGTTATTTAAAACATGGCCCAAGTAAGAAATTGGAGGCTGAGTTTGGATTTTATCTGGGGCAATTACCAAGCCTCTAGCTTTCAGGGCAGAGGTGAGTGTTATTAAGCATTCCTGTAAAAAAGAATGATTGGAGTGAGCTAACAAATTGTCATCTGTATAATGAATGAGATAAACAGAATGAAATTATTTTCTGACATTCTCTATCGCAGCATCTACAAATTTCTGACGAAGAGTAGGGCTGTTCTCAAAACAAAAGGCAGCATCAATAAATTTTTGACAAAGGGTGAGAGTGTTTTTCATTCCTTGAGGGGGGGGCTTTCCCCTGATAACACTGGAAAGGCCGTTTGAAATTCTTTGATGGCAGATTAAAGACAAAACTAAAAGTGAAGAGGGAGGGAGCTCAGGTTGTGAAACTCTTACGAATTCCATTGTTGTATTGATTGCTCTTAGGTAATGAATGTGCCAGGCACAGGAGCTTTAGGTGGTAGGAGCTGAGCGTGGAGAGAAAATGAGTAGCCTGTCCTTGTAAATTCTCTGCTGGCTGAAGCTGCAAAGTGGCTGAGGCGGGCACGAGCAAGAGAAAAAAAATGAGTAACCTGTCCTTTTCAATTTTCTGCTGGCTGAAGCTGTAAAGGTGGTTTGAGCTTGAAAGGCACAGCCAGTTTTAAAGAAGCCTTAGGTGCTGAGGGAAAAGATTTGGGAGGAGACTCTCGCATACCAGTCAGAGAGTGATAGATTAATTTCCAATAAGAAAAAGCACTTATAGGGATGTTATCAGACCCCTGATCATGGTAAAATTTCTGTATATTGTGACCAATACGTCCCCAAAATTCTTTGTCTAGCGTGCCTTCTGTGTGGAAGTAGGGGCAAAATTCTTGAACAAAACCTATAAAGGCTGTTAAATCTTTAGTAGAAACCTTAACCCTTTGTTAACATAAAAGGTTTTTAATCAGTTTTACAAAGCGTTTTCTTTGCTTTAACTCTTTATAGCCCATAATCTTTTGTTTGTTAAAAATCTATAAATCCTGTTTTTAGAACTCTTTACGACACACTACTTGCTAAGAGATTTAAAAAGAAGGGGTTCCCAAATGGTTTCAGGTATTAATTCTGGTTTTAGAATTGTCCCTTAATACCGACCAGCACAAAGAAGAGGTGCCCTCCTAGATAAACGCCTAGCGGGGGGCACCGCATGAACCCTAAGAGCAGAAAGAGAATAGATAGCCAGTTCCTTCAAATCCTCCCGCGCAGCTGCTGTTGGCGCGGATGAAACTTCAGAGGCACCCAAGAGCAGGAAAAAAAAATGAGCAGCCTGTTCTTTTAAGTTCTCTGGCAGTGGCGGCAGCAGCCACCGCTGCACAGCTACTGCTGATGCAAGAGCCTTTAGAGGCGCCTGTGAGCAGAGAAAAAAAAAAACCGAGCAGCTTGTTCTTTTAAGTTCCCCGTGGCTGCGGCAGCACGACTACTGCTGACTGCCAGCTTAACAGGTTTTTCAGGTATCGACCCTGTGTCTTCCCTGATTCTTAAAGGAGCTGCAGCTATTTAGGAAGAAGAGAAAAAGGACTCGGGAAGAGAATCTCCCATATCAGTCAGAATAACAGATTAGATTCCAGTAAGAAAAGATATTTACAGAGAGGTTTTCTGTAAGGAGTCTTCTCTTTCTTTAGACTCCCCATGGCACAATCTTCACACTTCAATAACTATAAAGAGTTCTCCCTTATTTTTAGAACTCTTTATGGCTCATAAACTTTTTAAAAGTAGGTTTGCTGTGTGTCCCACCCATGTTGACGGTGCCGCAGGTGAGATGAAAGACTTGCCCTGAGCACCATTCAGATGCCCCTCAGGCCGTTCCCCTTGCGGGGACTTAGGTGGGCTCTGCTCACACTGTTCTGCCTTATGAGTCCACACGGAACCACAGAAAAAGGCCCAAACAGCCTCCTCGCGACCTTGGAGGCACAAATACATTCACACAACACAGAATTCACTCACACAGACTAAGACTTTCACCCAGAGGGGGAATCCTGAACTGGGGCACAAAGGCCGGGAGGTGATCAGACCCCCCTTCGCCCTTCTTGAGGGCGGTCTTGACTGAGCTGGGGGTGGCCCTTATCTGAACTGAAGTTTTCTGGTGCCTGGTGCCTGATGCCTGTTACCTGATCCTTTGAGGGTCCTGCATCTTCGGAAGCCTCTCGGGGGGGGTACAGGGCGGAGAGGTGGAGGAACCTCATTAACCGGAAAACGAGTGGTGCCTGTCCCTCCTGGCCTGTCCGCCCCGGCTGACGGCCGAGGTCCCGAGAGGCCGGTGACTCAAGGGGTCACTTCATTCGCTTCCCAGTCAGGGAACCAATTGTTATAGAAAAATGAAGAAGCAAACAACACCCAGGAGGAGGCAAGGGGCTGTTTATTACGTCAACGGGCCAAATGGGACCTCTTCAGGTTCCAACAAAATGGCCCCGAGTCAAGTTTCGAGCTGCTAGTTATAGTGCAGTCGTGGTTGAGACAAATGGGGTGAGTGGGCAGGGTTCTGAGGAGGGGGGCATCCTGCTAGGTGGGTGGGAGGCTTTGATGGGGAGCAGCTGCATCTTATCAGGCAGGTGTAAGACTTTGAAAGGGAGCAAGCAGGCGCCGGTCTTATCAACGGGAGGGTGTCCTTGTCTGGCGAGATCTGCTGTGGAATGAAGGGGGTGGTTTGGCGGGTGCAGGAACAGCAAGAAGAGGGGGAGGAAAATTTTTCAGTCTCGATATTAGTGAGAGTCAACAGCTGTGCTCTGTTCTATTCTAAAAACAAGTGTGTTTCTGTTAAAAAAGAAGAAGAAAACAACTCCAGGGACCATTGCATCTTGGATAGCATATGTTCATGGGATGGATGCGTTTATTTCTTTTTCTGCCCTTGGGATGGGAAAGAGAACTGACCTCCTGACCTGTGCAGGGACACTTAGCAGAGTCACCGACGGGCCCCAGAGACAGTCAGTGAAAAGGAGGTATTTGGTCAGTGAGGTACACTGAGTTAGTGGAACAGCTGACACTGAGTCGCAAACTCCTGAATTTGCTAGAAATCCAGGGACTATTAGATACCTGGTGTTTGCCGGGAACTGTCACAGATCAGGGGGAAAGCGTTGAAAACAGCATTTGCTCTCCAGAGCTCTTGCAGTTTAAAAAGGATGTGTAAACACAGGATTAAAATGCAGTGTGGCTGCTGACATCATAAAGAAAGAAAGACTTGTTATCTGTATTTTATCTTTAATTTTTAAGTATACACTACCACTTATGAAACAGTCTCTCTCAAAAACTCAAACCTAAATTGCATCAGAACTCTGGATCACACTAGAAATTATGTATCAGGAAATACAGGGCACCGAGAACGGCTTGTCAGGAGGCAGTCAGCAAAATCCCCGCTCTCCTGAACCAACAGGATGACAAGGCCATTCATCTCACTGAAAAAAAATTTAAAAGGAATAAAAAAACACGTAGATGGAACCTAACTATCAAAAGAGATTTCAGAGACCTGCCTCTTCTGGTCAATGGGCATTTTTAGATTTCAATTCAAATAAACAAATTATAATTGAAAACATATATCACATGAAATGAAAATATAAAAACAGTTTAAAGTATTGATGCTATTAAGAGATTCTTGTTAGTACTTTTAGGGTGTGATAATACTGCTGGGGATAAGTTAAAAAGAGTACTTTGTCTTCCAGATATGTAGAAGAGTAGTATCACTTGAAATGATAAGCTATCTGAGATTTGTTCCCACCTCGTTTAGGACAGAGATTAAGGAGGTGGAGGAACACCAGAGGAGACAGGATGTGCCCAGAGAGGCTTAGTTTATGACGGGTCCTGAGGCCTGGAGTCTGTCCCATGATCTCCTTGCTTAATGACTTGCAAATTGTTTCTGAAAAACCTTGTCACCACTTGTCATGGTTTGAATTGTGTCCCCCCAAAAATATGTGTAGCCATGTGGCTGGGTATGATTCCCAGTATCTTGGGACTCTCCTCCACTGTGTGGTTGCTCTAAACTGTATGTTAAAGGATTAGGGTGGGGATGTAGATTCCCGCATAGAATTACTTCCCTGCCCTGCTGTAAGGGGAGTTTCACCAGAGTATGGCTTGCCCCACCCTTGATGCTTTCAGCTTGCAAGAGATAAAAGGGAAAGAGAAACAAAGGACAATTGAGAACCTCGCTACCATCAAGCAAGCAGCACCAGGAGAAGAGCGTGTCCTTCAGACCAGAGGTTCTTGTGCCAAGATGCTCCCTGGACAAAGACTGTATAATTACCCTGAATATGGACTTGCAACCTACCGGACTGTGTAAGAATAAATCATCCTTTATTAAAGCCATCCACTCTGTGGTATTTCTGTTAGAGCAGCCCTAGCTGACTAAAATACCACTTGAGGAAATACCATGTGTATTTCATCTCGTTTCAGAAGAATCAAACTCAGACACTGTGTCTGCTTGCACGGCTAAGCAAAGTCACAGAACTGAGCACCACATCGTGGAGGACACACACTTCTCTGGGAGATGCCGAGATTCACACCACGATGGGCAAATACACAGAAGCCTGGTACATGGAGGGAAGAGTGAATCCTGGACGGAGATCATGTATTCCAGCACCCAGACCAGACGCAATGTAATGTGAATTTCTCCTTGAAGAAATTTCTCCTTAAGGAGATGGAGAGGCATATTAAATAGAAGTAGCAGATGTTAGGAATGTTAAAGAATCAACAGCAGGCACTAGGATGAAACATATAATAATTGAGATAGAAAACAAAATCGGTTAAACTTGTTGCCATCGAGTCAATTATGACCCACAGTGACCCTCCAGGACAGGGTAGAGCTGCTCCAGAGGTCCCTACAGAGATCCAGGCGAGGACGAGAAGGGGGAGGAGAGCTGCGCCAGTGCCCTCACAGTGGCCGTAAGGGCAGTGGGAGGAAATACGTGAAGACCTGAGGAGTGGTTAAGAATTTCCCCACAACTGAAATTCATTGACAGCTCCCACACTGAGGGTCTCACAAAAATGAAAAACCTGGTGTTTTTGTGTCCTTTAGAGCAGGAGATACAGCTGTCACTCAGAGTGTCCCAGAGCTCCGTCACCAGTACTTCTGAACAGAAAGAGGAAGAGAGCTCGCCTCAAAAGACACTGTTAGAGGTGCCATCTGCCCTTAAAACTGTGGTTTCTGGTAGCTGCGTTATAAAAACAATAGGTGAGCTCAACTAGTGAAAAGACGGCCACCTCTCAAACCTCTGTTCTTTTAAGAATTATGTATGGGATCCAAGTGCCACACAATTCAAAAGGTTAGACAGGACCCGTGGGGGCCAGTGACTCTGTGTTAATGGGGGGAGCCACTCAGAACAGGAGAGTGGCAGTGGTGAAGAGTGTCGCCAGTGTCACTGAATCATACGTGCAGAAACTGTGGACTCAGTGGCTGTTTGCTGTGCATATTCTCAACAACAAAATTAGTTATTAAAAACCGAAGAAACAAACAAAGGCACCGAACAGGCTGCACAGACATAGGAGCTGCCCGCCGCTGCTGGTGGGGCTGTGCAAGGAGCAGCCTTGGTGGAAGGCAGGGCTGCAGGTCCTGCAAGGTGGCATGTCAGCCACCCCACGACCAAGAACAAGAACGGGAACAAAGGTGCGACAAGCCCACTGCTGTCCACAGATGAGTGAGTGAATAAACGGTGGGGTGTGCACACAGTGGAGGGGCCCCGGTGGTGCGGCGGTTAACTGCTCAACCGTCAGAACCACCGGCCACGCTGCAAAAGGCGCAGGAGTCGGCTCCCTGATGCTGGCAGCCTTGGGAATCCTGCGGGGCAGTGTTGGTCCTGTAGGGTCGTGCGAAGTGGAAATGCACTCTAGGCCAGTGTGCTTGGTTTTGATTTGGAAATATGTTTTTAATGCTTTTAAAGCCTTTGGTGAGCTGTCTTGTTCTGCCATGGAAATGTGGATATACGTATAACAGAAATTTTTGATTATACCTGATTACAAATATGAACAGTACATAGTCAATCAAACTGTGTAAATACATGACAAATTTTGATAACCATAAAAAAATTTTTTATTGGAAATCTATTTCACTGAGAACAAGGCTTTTAAAAATGGGTACAGTCTCTTAGGAGTGAATGTTTCTTATTTTTACAATTGACAGGATTTGACATCTATTTCTATTTTTTATGGTTATGGATATATTTGCTGAGAAATCTTATTCACACAATAAATGCATAAAGAGTGGAAGGGGTTATTCTGAGTTTGGAAAGCCTTTTGATGTGTACTACCAGTCACAGTAATGATATAACAAAAACTAATGATATTCGAGTTGAGAATTCAATTAGAACCTTGTTCAGTCTTGTTGATAAAAGGTCAGTAATTCAGCTGGCCGTTCTAGCAATGTCCTTTCCCACTTCTGGGAAAGATACTAGTGGTTTTCCCCAAATTTGTTAAATGACCAGCAGTTTCACCTTTCTTTTTTAAATTTTTCCTTTGGAAACGCCTTGCTTAGCCTCATGTACTCAGAGTGGTTGGGAAAGTTAGAATAAATTAAATTCTAACAACTGTTTCCAGTACAAATTTTCTGGCTAAGTCAGTTACATTAGATTTTTAAATACATTATGGTGCAAATTCTGTCATTCTTTTGTCTTGTTTAGTACTTTTTGTATTGAATTTTAATTAGCCTGATACAATAGTGCTTCCATGCTTTTCTTCTTAATTTTTAATTTTACTTTTTCGTATTTTTTGCTCAACTGATTGATTCACTTCTTTTTGTTGTTTGCTCTTTCAAATGCTGTTTCCTTTTGTTTGAGGAGTGTTATTTCTGGCTGGACTGCTAATAGTGAATAGTACCTGAAATCTGTCGGTGCCTGCTGCTCGCTGGGCAGCAGGGATTGGAGAGGACTCTTAGCAGCAGGTTTTGGCAAAATAAATTCCATATTCGTCCATTAGCAAGGTGAAGCTCCGTTACTCAATGAGACTAGCCCTCGGGATGCTCTAAAGGTATTATTAACCGTTTATAAATCAGTGTGGTGGCTAGTCAGCATGACATAGCCAAGGGGAGCATGAGGGACCTAAGATAACTTTTCTTGTCTATTTGCTTAATCTCAGCTTTATCTGGCAGACGATGAGATCCCTAAAGACCTGATTCTTTGCTACCAGGAGCTGGGCGCGCCCCTTCCCTTATATCCGTTAGCTACAGTGTAGTCACCATCAAGGCAGCAAAGCCCAGAGGGCTGTCTTAGTGCTAGTTGGCCAGGTGCCCAGGTGGAAACCTCTGACGCTGGTAGATGGAATGCAGTGCCCGTTGGGCGTTGTTGTGTACGCTGCTGCCTGTGCCCACATTGTGTTGAAGGAGGAGGTGAAAACATGGGCTGGTTCCTGGCTGTGTCAGCCCAGTGAGCGGGCAGAAAGGACCCTGTTGCAGGGCAACCCCAGCTGGCTGGTGCTGAGAGATGACGAGGAGGGAGGACTGTTTCCAGTGGTCATTGCCCTTGCGGAGGGAGAAGGGCGGCCTGACATAAAGATGCACTCGGAGCCACGTCGAATGGCTTAGCTGCTGTTCCAGGGCCTGGGAGAGGTATGGCTGGAAGGCAGGAGCCAGGAAACCCGGGACGAGCCGTGCAGGTGTGCTTGTGGGATTAGTACTGCCAGGCCGGGTCTTGGTTTCTCTTTTTTTTATTGTACTTTAGAGGAAAGTTGACAGAACAAACTAGTTCGTCATTAAACGGTGCACATGTTATTTAATGGCATTGGTTAACAACCCCACAACATGTCAGCACTCTCCCTCCTCAACCTTGGGTTCCCTGTTACCAGCTTTCTGTCTCCTGCTGCCTTCCCGTCCTTGCCCCGGGGCTAACATGCCCCTATAGTCTCATATTGCGTGTAGGGTAAACCTCAAGAGTGACTTCTTTCCTGAACCACGCGATGTCCAGGAGCCATGCTCTCAGGGTTTCTTCAATCTCTGTCAGGCCAGCCAGTCTGGTTTTTCTCTTTGAGTTAGAATTTTGTTCTACCTTCTTCTCCAGCTGTGCCCAGCACCCTGTGTTGTGATACCCGTCGGAGCAGTCGGTGGTGGCAGCCAGGCGCCATCTAGTTGTGCTGGACTCAGGCGGGTGGAGGCCACTGCAGGTCTTTGTTTTTTGTAGTGCTGTCCAAAAGACAGCATCACCTGCAAAGTAGGCAGTGAACACACCAACAATTCGATGGCCTGTCACTCTTCTTGACCACCCTAATGCTTGCTCAGTGGGCTTATGAGTGACGTATCTGCAGTGACAGGGATAAAGTCTCTGTGTGGGCACAGTGCCATAGTCTTCCTCTCCCTAGGGTCGACACAGCTGCTGCTAGTGTTGAATGTCTGACCCATCAGTAATAGAGACCCAGACAGAGTTCTCGTGTGGTGCCATCCCACAAAGCGATCAGCCAGCCGCAGAGTGTCCACTTGATTACTCTGGACCCTGTTTCACTTGGTGGGGCGGTAATACATTCTCTGCTAAAGGTGCAGCTAAAGCACGTGCTTGGGATGATACGTAGCAGGACTTGAGATACAGTGTGCACTCAGAACTGACAGCCGTGATGCAGTGCTGGGGGCCCAAGAGACAGCGTGTGTGGGCATGGCAACCGGAGAGGTGGCAGCAGCAGTGTGTCCCTCACCATGACCCCAGAAACCCAGCGGGGAATCTGTGCTTCTCATCTTGATACTGTGGGCTCTGCAGGACTACAGGGCGTGGTTCCCACGTGACGGGTACTTTTCCCAGGAGCACCTGTAAAGATTCTACTGGACTCAGAGTTCTAGGTGGGTCGTGCTCAGCTCCTCGTGCCTGTGGACCGTCAGGTACTGAGCTCAGTGATTACACGTCCAGGGTCTAATTGGTTGTCATGAGAAGATGAGAATAAGGCCGGGAAGAGTAAGTCTTCTCCCATAGTTTGTACACAGTCTTGAAGAATTATTTTTCACATCACTGATTTGATTTTTTTGAAGCATCAGTACTTTGTTTCATTGCTTACATTTTTGTGTTTTAGGTTTTCTTACAATGCTTTTGCCTCATGTTGCTGAGTTTTCATTTACATTGACTCTCTCCATATGAGTTTTGTGTTCTTAATTATAGCTTAGAGAATCTAGGATGGCACCTCATTTTCCCAGAGTTCTGGTATTCACGCCCTTGTATAATCCCTCTCCTGTGAGTGTGGGTAGGTCCTCTTACTTGACTAGCCCACAGACTGTGGGAGATGTGATGGCATCATCACTTCCATCGAAGCATTGTCCTTGGCGGCCTGGTCAAGTGAAGTAACTATGATTGGAAAAAGCAAGGAACTGCAGACACTGAGCAGGAGCTGTGGGCACTTTAAAGGAGCTGAGATTGGCCTCCAGCCATCAGCCAGGAACAGTCTGGAGTCCTTTGTTCTACAGCTAGAGGGAAATGAATTCTTCAGTCATTCTTCACTGACAGTACAGATCTCAGAAACAGATTCTTCCCCAACTGAGCCTGAGATGAGAACACAGCCTGGATAATATTCTAATCACAGTCTTGTGAGATTTTGAGCTGAAGCGGCCGCTAAACCACGCTTGGATTCTTGACCCACAGAAGCTGTGAGATAATTGGTGCACACTGTTTTAAGTGGCTAAGTTCATGGTAGTTTGTTATGCAACAATCAATAACTAATATATTAGTAGAGGATAAACTGTTTTTAGAATGCCAAGTAACTTTGATATATTCTTCTGAATATTTACAGAGACAACTTCTGGAGATCTGTGATTGTTCCGAGACTCCTGCGTGGTCTGCCGTTTCCTCCTTTCTGAAACACTCGTCTTGGCCTAGGTGCCGTGTTGCTTAATCTTCTCTGCCTTCCTACCCAGGAGCTGCCGCTGCTGTCTGGGTCCTTAGGTCCAGAAGAGATGGCGCTGGCTAATGAGAGAAAGAAATTACACTGTGTTTTCACAGAATAAAGCCACAGGGTTAGAAAACTCTGTGGTACAAAAATTTTGTGTCTAGGGAAGAGAGAAGGGGATTAGACTTTATGTGAGAAAAGACAATGATAAAGGCGTACACTGAGAAAGGGATACGTGCATAGAGTTGATTTAGACATCAGCTGATCTGCACATGGTTGCACAGGTTGCTCATGAGGGAAATCATTTTGTTGTATGAGATAGATCAACACCAAGGGAAGGTGACTAGGAGGTTAAAATCTACTGCAGAGTCTTTTCACTGCAGTTTGACATAAGGTCAAACACATCGAGGAAGAACCATGGGCTGAACGAAAGTGACCCAGCAGGTCTGCACGGGTCTATGTCTTCTCTACAGGAAAGTGGGTGTTTGACCTAGTGACACAGTCAGGTCACAAGAGGATTGTGTCAGCCACGTGGTGATGGTGCTCTGGTGTGGGCAAAGGAGCCTGCAGGTTCAGGGGGGAAGGCAGAGATCTGGGAGCCTTCGAGAGCAGAAGAAAGCAGAGCAGGGCTTGAGCCCTCTGCTGACATGCCCGGAGCCCTGGTGGCAGAGTGGTTCACAGTTGGCTGCACACCGAAGGGTCAGCAGTTCAAATCCACCAGCCACTCCTTGGAAACCCTCTGGGACAGTTCTGCTGTGTTCCACAGGGTCACTGTGAGTTGGAATCACCGTGATAGGCAATGAGTCTTTCACTGGCATGCCCGTCTGGCCAGCCCTTCCTCCTCTGTTTTCTGGATGAGGCACTAGATACTGATATTTTCAGTGTAGAGTTCTTAAGGAAACCTCAAGTGGCTTATTTCTTTCTAATTGTTCTGTGTCCCAGAAACTTGGGCCAGATGTTAAATGTACCCTCATTTCAAGAAATGTGACACCCTTTCTAGCTCTTCAAAGTCGTCTGATTTTTATGGAGCAAATGTGGGTGTGAAGCGCTGCATTCTGGCTTGGATTTTTCTCAGCCTAGATTTGTATTCCTTGGAATCATTGTTAACGTCTTGCAGAGTCTGACGTTAGCTTGTCTGCTTTGTGTTGTGAATTTTAATCTTCTTTCCGTGCCGTGCATTGGCACGTTAGTTAGAAGTTAAAGGAAAATATTCAGTATGGCTTGCTGGATGCCAAGTTGAACCCAGATCTTCAGTTACATTAAGAAAGTAGCTGATTCTCACTGTGGATTTTAATCTGTGATGAGTTACTTGGAATTATTTGGAAGGAGGAGAAGATATGTAGATAAAATATAAAAGTCATAATTTTTGTCATACGTGAGTTCTAAATCTTTAGAGGCACGTAGATAGTATCATATCCTAATAAGAATTGCCAGGGTGGGAATGCCCAAGGCAGTGGATAAGAATGGTGAAGAATTACTGAAGGATTAAGTTACTACTTAGACGAGAAAATGCTTGAGAAGGAAAGTAATGAGCGTTCTTTTGAAATCACTGAAGTGTAGGTAGACGAGGCTGCACTGGATGGCACCGTGATGCTATTGAAGGAGACATTCTGAGGAGTGTGATTGCACTCAAAAATATACTGCGGACAGCTTTGATTCCTGACACTGAGCATAAGAGTTAGAATTGTATGTGCCCCTCCCCATAAGGAGACCCAACGTGGTAGCAGCTTGCCCCAGAGCAAGGACCTCGAGAGAAATAGAGGGTGCCCGGTAGGGAAGCCACAGGCATTCTGTAACCGAGTCGTGGATGACCTCCTGCTACCTTTGCCGTATCTGTTGGAAATGTGTCATCAGGTCTGGCCCTCACTCAAGGAACGGGGATCATGTACAAGTGGGACCACTAAGAGACTGGGATCAGTGGGAGCCTTTGGGGGAGCCGCCGACTGTACTGGTCGTCATTTTCAATGTCTAATAAGCCGTAGATTCACGAGGGCTTCTGCTGCTCACCCCTTCCTCACCTTTTAACTGCCATCACTGTGGTCCCTATCTTTATGACCTCCTAAGCAGGTCAGCAACTTTCGTAACTGTAAGTGAGCGTCCTCATACCCTGTTTTCATCTTTGCTGATGACTGTTCTGCAGACACCAAGGTGTTGCTTTACTTGTTTACTCAGAATCCTTCAGTGGCTCATCGTTACCTTCTAATCGTGCTTGTTCGTTCTTTCTGTCTGTATCACCTGCCCAGGCCGGCGATGTCACTGCCCTCTGAGCTCCCCATGCCCCTGGAGTCCCACCTGTCTTTGCCTTAGCATGTCGTCTCCAAATTCTACACGCTGGCCCTCTCAGTAAAGCCTGCTCCGGTCACGGCTTCCTTCAGCGGTGAACTTAATCTCGGCGTCCTGTAGTGACGGTGTCGTGTAGTTTACCGTTTACGTGTGCCGTGACTTGCTCTGCTAATTCTAATTGCTCTGTTGATGCTTTTCTCCAGCTGGGCTGAAATTGGGGTAACCTGTTATGCTTCTGTATCTCCCCAGCATCTAACAGTGTTGAGCATAATTTCTCAAATACTCATGGCTCGAAGTGAAAGGTGCAGAGCTTTATTCTAAGCCAAAGAAGAGCTTTGAAGAAAGCTAGGAATGGAAGAAAAAGAAAAAATAACATGAATGGATATATCTGGATGTTTCCTTCTAGGTCTGTCTCAGAGGGAAGGAGATGGTGGGTTAGTTTTAATAGTCTCGTGTGTTTCTGTTGTCATTGTGTCGATCACTGTTTCACTGATTTTTAACAGAATATGTTTTGCCCAGTTGCCCACAACACACACACACAGGACATCTGGAAATGTCTGGAAACATTTTTCATTGTCACAACCAGAGAGACAGGTATGGCACACATCCAGGCAGAGGCCAAGGAGACTGCAGTGGACTCGACAGCCCGTATGATGAGGAACTGGCTGGCCCCAAGTGTCAGAAGCTCGGATGTTGAGGAACCTGCTCTGTCCAGATCACAGGGACAGAACGACAAAGTCGTTAAGAAGTTGGATCCTGAAGCTACACTGCCTGGGTTCATTGTCTAGGTTTACTCAGGCTTCAGTGACCATAATAATGGAGCTGCTGTGGCTGGTCGCACAGCAGAGTCTCCTGGTGACCCCGGAGGACAGAGCAGAGCTGCCTCCCCGGGTTCCCTAGGGAACAGTCTTGATGAGTGCAGAGTGCCACGTGTTTCTCCCGCAGAGCTGCTGGGTGAGTCTGAGCTGGTGATCTCTTGGCTGACAGTTGACTGCTTAACCTGGCACCACCAGGGCTCTCTAGGAATGGTTAAGGGAGTTACTGACCGTAAAGTACTGAAAACAACACCCACAACATAGTAAGCTCTGTAGTAAGTGTTTGCTGAGCGCTCTATCCATTCTTGGGTGCAGCCGTCTTGCTGCTGGAAAGACAGCCCGGCCCTGATCGGCTGTGTCAGCCCCTTGTGGCCGAATGACAGATCACTGTTTTTGTGTCTGGTACCTGCAACCCTCTGAAAGATAAAAACTGTGGCTAATTAAATCGAACGTAATGTGCCAGCCGGCTGACTCTGTGTCTCTGACAGGATCGGCATTTCCTCGATGAAGCCCAGCAGTGGAGCAGCTCCTTCCGTTAAGAGCAGGTGCACTGGTGGCTTTCAGGCACTCGCTGGCTCTGTACAGGACAGCTGCCCGCCGTCCGCTTACAGGCAGCCAGACCTGGCGTGGGACAGTGACCCAAGATGCCTCGTAGCGTTACAGCCAGAGCCGTGCAGAACACACACGCTCCTTTCTCAGGGGACCATGTTCTGTGGCCTTTTCTCATTATTTTCATGTACAGAAGAAACTGGTGTAGGTATGTGTCATGGTTTGAATTGTGTCCCCCCAAAAATGTGTGCAGCCATGTGGCTGGGATATGGTTCCCAGTATCTTGGAAATGTCCTCCATTGTGTGGTTTTGCTAACCTGTATGTTAGAGAATTAGGGTGGGGCTGTGAATTCCTGCTATGGGGGAAGTTTCCCTGGAGTATGGCTTGCCCCACCCTTAATGCTTTTAGCTTGCAAGGAATAAAAGGAAAAAGAACCAAGGACAATTTGAGAACCTCGCTACCATCAAGCAAGCAGCACTGGGAGCAGAGCGCGTCGTTCAGACCAGAGGTTCTTGCGTTAGGATGCTCCCTGGACAATGACTGATGCAATACCGGACTTTCCTCCAGAGCCGTCAAGGGGAAAGTCTTTCCCTGGAGCGGACACCCTGAATATGGACTTGAAACCTACCGGACTGTGTAAGAATAAATCTTTCTTTGTTAAAGCCATCCACTCTGTGGGATTTCTGTTAGAGCAGCCCTAGCTGACTAAAACAGTATGTGTTTAAATTACTCATCATATTAACGTGGTATCTGATGGCGAAAGCAGTGGTTCCTCACAGGTGGGCAAATATCCTATTTGTCATGCTGGAAGCTTCTTAGATGCAGGCTCTGAACTGTTACTCTTCTTGGGGGTTAGTGTTAGGGAAGTGTTAGGGAGACCGAATCTGAAGACAGTCGCAGGTAACTTGCATCCCTGGAAAATGAGCACATCTGGGCCTGTCTTATTTTAGCAGCGGCAGAAGCACAAGGACCTCGTGCCCCGTGGCCATACACCATCCCCGTGATTGGCTTTGTATCACACAGTGTCCCGTTGTTGCCCACAGAGCGTCCATTGGCTGGTTGTCAGAAGGAGATCACGAGGCTTTCCTTCCTAGACCGCCCTGGTCTGGGAGCTTCCCTGGAGCCTGTTCAGCAGCAAAGCGACACGCGCACCTTCACTGATGGTGGGTGGTGAGTGCCCAGGAGGCACCTTGGCCTAGAATCAAACCCAGGCCCTCCGCATGGGAGGTGAGGATTTCACCAGGGCACCGCCGGTGGCCTTAGTCTGTCCTCATTTACCTTCAGCATAAACTAAGAGCAGCTGACGACCGTCTGCCTTTGCTCTGCGTGGAAGTCCCCACTCTGAAGCAAGACCATAGGTAAGTGGTTTTGGGGTCCCCAGTGTCTGCCTTTTCCCACAGTTCTGTAGACGGTCCAGAGCCTCTGGAAGCAGCTCATATCTTATTTGCAGGGTCTCAGTGTTCCATCATCACATTGACAAGAGTCACATTGGACTGAGAACAACCATTAATTCGGATCTCAGATAACAAAACGTAATTTAACGAAAATACATAGTTTTCAGTAAAAGCCTGTGGTGTTGCTTTCTTGATGACATTTCCACTGCTGGCAAGTCAATTCTGACTCATAGTGATACTGTGGGGTGGAATAGAATTGTCCCACAGGGTTTTCAAGGAGCTGCTGGTCAATTTGAACTGCCAACCTTTTAATTACTAGTCAAGCTCTTACCCACTGTGCTGCCAGGGCTCCTGAGGGTGATGTTGGTTGGTCGTAAAAGGTCAGATGGAAAACTAGGCAGTTCGCTACATTAGGTAAAAGCCTAGGTGTCCTTAGACGCCTGTCTAGGAGACCCACCTCTGTAAGGTCCGTACCAGGTTCTAGGAGAAGACAATACTGTTAGCAGTAGTCTAGCAAAATGAATGTCACATGTGTACTTTAATAATACTCATTACAGACGGCACTTGGCTTTGGCTACAGATTTGCATTATAGTTATTACGTATATTATCAAGCTTCTTTAAATGCACAAAAATAAAACTATTCCAACTATTCCAGGGACGGCAGAGGACTGGGTGGCCTTGTGGCATCTCTCAGCTGTCAACCACAACAACAGTGTCCTCCCACATGTCACTCTCTCCTTGAATCGCACATGTCGTGAAGCTTCCCTTCTGCTCCCTTAGATATTTAATACCTTTATCTCTGTTTGGCCCTCCTCTTTTCCCGTGATGCTGTGGGTGTCCTCCCTGTAGTTTCCTTTTCATTTCCTTCTGACCTGTTTGTCCTTTGTCAGCCTCTGTTCGAAGGCTCACTCTTGATGAGCTGTGTTGGGGTTGGGGAGGTGACAAACCTCAGTCAGGCTTCCGAGGCTCATAATTGACATCTTTAGTTTCTGTTCATTTGCATGTGTTTTCAAGTTCTGACCCAGCATTCTTTCACATAGTTATGGGCATAGACATATGTACAGAGACATTCCTGCTGGTTTCAGAGGCCTTGGAACTCGGGATGTGGTGCTGGATTCTTTATTTCCAACAGGTAATCACTGTAGGTGTTCATTTCCTCCACCTTTCCCTGGCCCTCGACTGTTCTTTAAAGAGCCCAGGATTGGGGTTTTGGCTGGGGTGCCGTGAAGAGAACTAGTGGAGGAGGATTTCATCTTGGGGGGGGGTCACTGATTTTTTTCCTTTGGGGATATCCATTCGTGTGGTTGTTCTTAATTTCTTGTCTCTGCCTGATTAAACCCTGCAGGTGATCACGAGAGCAGTGAACAGGAGCTCTGTCTTTCCTCACTGCTGGGAGAAACCAAATGGTGAATTCCAGCGGGGCTTTTCTTCTCTGGCAAGGCAAATGTGGGCAGGCTGGGAGTTCCACTCGGAGAGATAGTTAACGTAACTTTCCCTGATTAACTACGTGCTTCTTCCTAGGCCATCTTAGCTCCATATTGGAGGGGTCTCATTCTTTCTGCATCCTGGACGCTCTTCTTTCCTTCTGGGTGTTTTGGAGGTAGACGTAAAGGTGAGATGAGGACCTAAATTTCTTTTCCTAGTTGCTCTAGTTAGAGTTTCAAAAACTGAGATGAGTTTGATAGGAGCTTTGGTATGCTTTTTGGTATTTCTTTAATCTAATATATGAAATAAAATGTAGTTAGTCCTTGATGAATGTAGTCTTAAATTTAAGCCTCTCTTCTGCAAAGAAAGAGAAGTGATATTATTTAATATGGGAGGGGGGCATTTAAGATACAGATAAGTTTTATTCCAACATGAATGATTTTGTTTATCGTGGCTTTTGTCCTTTTCCTTAACATGGCTGAATTTGAAGGTGTGCGTAACTGATGTTTCTTTTCTAATAAAAGCTGCAATTTCTACTT
This sequence comes from Heterohyrax brucei, assembly GCA_028571685.1. Lineage (NCBI taxonomy): Eukaryota > Metazoa > Chordata > Mammalia > Hyracoidea > Procaviidae > Heterohyrax > Heterohyrax brucei. The sequence goes on from CM053160.1 coordinate 83,486,589, forward strand.
TTGGGGACCTAAAACCAGAGAATTAGAGTTTTGTATTGAATTGATAATAAAGGAGATTGGATTAAAATGCATGTGTGTTAGTGCATTGATTTTGTGATGTCTGATTTGGTTATCCAGAGACTTTTTCCTTCTCTATTTTCAGTTATGGTGCAAACAGTTGCGGATTTTAGGTAGTTCAGTCTCTTTACTGCACAGAGCATCACAGTGAGAAGCTTTATTCAAGGGATTGACATGTGTTTGTAGAAGGGGGAGCAATTGCCGTGAGCAGAGATGTTTGCGATGCTCAGGAATCCAGGTGATGAGTGATGCTGTGACTGCTGATAATAAACTTAAGGGTCACTTCAGCACGGCTTTTATCACAGTTATTTCTGGGAGTTTGGGATAATTTTCTGTGAGTCAGAATCAACTTGATGGCAGCAGGTTTGGTTTGGGTTTTAAACTTTGTAAATTATGTACAGCTCTAAGCATAATAACGGTACTAAAACCTTTCCAAGTAATAGAACTGAGGCATCCCAAGACTCCTCTGACCAGGCCTTTAGGGCCTAATGCAACTTAGGAAGTATTGCTTCTTGGTGAAATGCTAAGGGTTTAGCAGGTTTTCGTGGTGGTATACGTTGTCACCTACATCTGAAATAAAATTGTCAGTAGGCTCTTTAAAAACCGTGAGTCTTCCTACATTTGCCAGAAGAACGAACGAATCTGGGTCGGAAGAAGCACAGCCAGAATGTCTGGTAGAATGGTAAGGCTTCGTCTTCTGTACTGTGCACCTTTTTTCAGGAAGGGTCCGTCCCTGGAGAAGGCCATCAGACTTGGTAAAGCAGAAGGCCAGTATGGAAGGGGAAGACCCCCGATGAGACGGCTGCGACGAAGGCCACAGACTTAGCAACAGTTGAGAAGATGGGGTGGGACTGGGCAGAGTCTCACTGCACTGGGTACAGGGTCACCACCACCTGGAACCAAGTTGATGGCACCTAAAACCACAACAGCATCAGTTTTCTGGCTTCTCTGATATTATTTATTTCACTGAAAAAAGGGCAGGGGTGCTAAATTAGTATAGCCCTGTACCCTTCACAACTCTGTGGGGCAGTTCTGCTTTCATCTCTAGGGTCACTGTGAGTCGGACAGGACTCGATGGCAGTGGGTTGGGTTGGGTTTTTTGGTACCCTTCACAGAAACCCTGGTGGTGTAATGGTTACGTACTATGTCAGCTAACCCAGAGGGGGGCAGTTCAAATCCTCCAGACGCTTCTTGGAAACTCTATGGGGCAGTTCCATTCTGTCCTAAAGGGTCACTGTGAGTTGGAATCAACTCGATGGCAGTGGGGGTTTTTTTTTGGTACCCTTTAAAGGGCCACTGTGAGTCAGAATTGACCTAGTGGCAAAAGGTTTTACTGAGCAGTGTTCACAAGGGAACGTCGAGAGGTCTTTCTAATATCTTCCCTAAAGAGCCTTTTGTTTTCCCAAACCTTTCTGCTCAAGAAAGCTGCCATCAATTCTGTCTCTTTTAATCTCCAATGAGAATGAAAACACTTCCTACCAGAGCCTATGGGATACAGCCAAAGCAGTGCTCAGAGGTCAGTTTATCTCCATAATGCACACATCTGGAAGGAAGAAAGAAACCAAAGAACTAACCCTACAGCTTGAACAAGTGGGAGAGAATGACAGAGGAACCCCTCAGGTGCCGGAAGAAAACAGATCATAAAGATTGGAGCAGAACTAAAGAAAACAGCAAGATGAGAAAGTAAGTATAACTCTAATATTTGGCCCAGCACTTGATGATTACCAGACTTTTCTAATGAAATACTCAGTAACAATTCTCAGCATGTCCTGGAGACGGAACTGTACCTTGTATTCTTGGGGCCACAGGAAAAGGCAGTGAAGGAGAAGGAACCAGAAGCCAGTCTGTCTTCCTGTAGAGGAACTGGCACAAAAGACAGCCTTAGGGCAGCCCTGCTCTCACAAATGGGAGTCAGAGGCTGCCATAGGGTGCAGGAGGCAAAACCATACGTGTGCGTGCAAAAGTGACAGAGGGCAGATGTATCTCCGTGTGTGTGTGTGTGTGTGTGTGTGTAATTTTTTCATTTTTAAATTCTGCTTTAGGCGGAAGTTTATTGAGCAAATTAGTTTCTCATTAACAATTCATACACAAGTTATTTTGTGGCGCTGGTCACGATTCCGGCAGTGCATGGGCACTCTCTCTGCCCCTCCGACCGTGGGTTCTGACTGCCCACTCATCCAGCTCTCCTGCCCCTCCCTGCTGTCTCGTGTTTCCTTTGGGGCAGCTGCTGGCCGTTTGGTCTCATCTCCATGACTGAACTAAGGTGTCTATTTTTCATGCGTGCTATTGTTTGTTCTGCAAGGCTGTGTCATCTTTGGCTGATGGGTGAACTTTGGGAGTGGCTCCAGTTCTGAGTTAAAAGGGTATGCAGAGTCCGTAGACCCGCTGGTTCCCCCGGTCTGTGCCACCATCTGTGAATGCTTGTCTCTTAAACGCCGTGATTGAAAGACTTTCAGGGTGTTTTTTGGTCTTGGTTAACTAAGCCTTCCCCTTTGCCCAGTTTTCTCAGGCAGACATCTGTGAATGTAGCCTCCTCACTTCTGGTAAGTATGGATTGGTTCATAGCTGTCCTTCTCAGTCTACACTCCAGACCTTGCGTGTTCCTCCACGCTTTAAGTAGTATCTTACTGTTAGGACCATTGCCTAATAAACCAACCCCCATTAGGACTCAAAATACCAGAATCCCATCAGGTGAAAAGTAGTCATTATTCAGTTCGTGGGACGTGAAGCGTCTGCTATTAGCAAAGACTCCTGGGCTCTTGGTTTGAAGCTGCTCTCTAGGCTTGGCCCTGGCTCCCATTAAGTAATTAGGTTAATTGCTCCTGAAGTGAACAAAGGCCATTTTGCTTTGCTCTTGCTGTCGTCTAAGTGGGGCTCTGTTCATATTAGTATTCAGTGGCCATCTTAGCTTTAAGAAAATCATTGAAGGTCATTTCTTTTTTAATTTTGAAAAACTTAAAATACATTTTAAAATACATACATTAGATTTCTCACTCCACGTGGATATATGAGCATATTAGACTTACTGACTTGGGCACTGATTTACAGCTCATTTAGATGTCTGACATTTTCTACCCATTGAAATGAAAAACATAATAATTATTGTATCAATGATTTAATTGAGTTTTTGAAAGACCCAAGGAGAAATCTCTTTTTGTCTATCAATTTGACTTTTCTTAACATATATATTTAGTTTATGCAGTATATTGATTTACTAAATTGACATTAGTTTTAGATAAAAACCCGTCTGAAAACTGATGGGATGTGTTTCAAATTGTCATCTTTCCAAGGAAAAACAATGGATACTTTCTGTTTATTTTATTTTATTTTTTCAGTTCTTGGTTGTACCTATTTCTGTTTATCGTGCGTCTTTCCTTGGAGGTGTGCAGAGTTTTTCAGGCAGTGCTTTAGGGGCGTTTTAGCAAACGCTCGTTTTCCCAGCGCTAGTTTTTCAGCACTCTATTGCACCACTGCCACCCCCCGGTCACGAGGGAGAAGGGCAGCTGGGCGCTGTGCCACATCTGGCCTGAAATGTAGCCACAGTGGTGGAGTGGAGATGACGAGGTGGAAGGGCAGGCTGCCAGCTTTTACTTGGGGATTCGGTCTGTATTTTGTTTTAGGACCAGATATTTTACCATTCTTAGACAATTACCTTTACCACCCTTAATGAGGTGAGTTTTTTTATGTTTAGTATTGCTAAATTTTCCATGAGAACATTTTAAAATAGTCTTACAAAGCTTAGAAAGGATCCTTGGTAGGACAGTGGTTAAAGTGCTCAGCTGCTTGCCAACAGAAAGGTTGGTGGGAGCCAGAAAGTCTCCAAGTCTCTGAAATTTTTCTGCCAGTAAAGCGGTGACCAACACCAGAGCTCACACACAGAGCCTTCACTGCGGATGGCGATGAGGGCTTGGTAGGCCAAAGGGCTTCACTGTATCCGCGGGCTGAGGTAGCCGTTACATGACTAAGGAAAATTCTTCAGAGTGGTTTTTCAGGAAACCTAGTTGTAGGGTACGCGTAGGAAGCCCACATTTGTCCAGGGACCGGGGAGTCAAAGGCCAACTACCTGTCCCAGCAGGTCCTCACTGCAGGAGCCGCCTGTATCTGTCTCGGGGCGCACTTCCCTTCCCCTCTTATCTGTGTACCTAGATCAGTGATCCCTTACCACTTCAAAACCCTTGAATCTTTGGGGTCAGCCTTGGAGACCCTGGTGGTGTAGTGGTGAAGTGCTAACAGCTGCTAACAGGTCAGCAGTTCGAATCCACGCGGTGCTCCTTGGAAGCCCTATGAGGCAGTTTGACTCTGTCCTGTAGAGTCACTAGGAGTTGGAATCCACTCCCCGGAAGTGGGTTTGGTTTGGGGTTTGTTCAGTGACTTGGAGGCCGGACCCCTTCCACTCCATCTCCATGTAGACCTCTCCCTGATAAACCTTACTTGTGGAGAAAAGATTTCCTGCAGCATTCTCCTTTATTCATGAAGATGCGACCATGGACCTGGAGGCCTGGCTCTGGCCAACCAGTACCAAACCCACTAGCCACTCTGAAGGAGAGGGATGTGGTCCTCGGCTCCCATAAAGCCTTGGGAACACCATAGGGCAGCTCTAAGCCATCATTAAAAAATAAAAAATGCCCCTGTTGTTGTAAGTCAGTTCTGACTCATAGCAACCTGCTGAGTCAAAGAGTAGAACTCCCCACAGTCTCAGTTCTTCCAGATATCCCCCCTCCGTCCTGCACTAACGTCACTACTGGCTGATTCCTAAAAGCCTGGACAGGTAATCCCCGACTAACTGGTGCTTCTATCCCAACAACTCCCTCATAAGTTATTTCTCACGTTAAGTCAATTACCTCATTTTATTTAGTTAGTTAGCTCTCATTGTCTTTTATTATTGTTATCTGTATGAATCCAATTGTTCCTTGTCTTTGGGGGTTGGCCCGAGAATGACAACATTACCAAAATACAATATGCAGCATTGTGTGTGGTGCATATTACTATGACACCTCCTCTTCAGGCAGCACTGCCTGCACTGTCACAGAGAGTCATGCCTTGAAGTAAAAGGATGGCGGGATATAAAGGAGTGACTTAAGCTTGATGGCTTGAGATAGACTGACAGCCACTCCTGACTCCTGGCTTCCCCTGCTGATTGCTCCAGGGAGTTGGGGGTAAGTGATAGACGCGTGTTTGTGTATCTGTCCTGTCACGACTGTCTACCTATGTGTTACTGCTACTTGACTGAAAGGAAACCCTGGAAATCAGGGATTCTGGTTGCCTGGGGAAAAGGGATTATTCCCTCATGTGGTATACGGGTGAGATTAAGAGCACTATGTGAGGGCCACGTGGAGTGCTGCTCCTGCTTGGCTTAGCTGGCTGAACTCGGGTCAGGGAGTCAGTCCTGAAGATCAAGGAATGATTTGAGAAAACAAGCTCAAATCTTACGAGTACAACTAAGGCTGGTCTAAATTACACTTCTCTGTAACAAATTCCTTTATCCCCCTCCCCACATGCTCCTCATCTCTGTGGAGACAGACGTTATCCCTTCTGTATTTCCCACTAAAGCCTCTTTAGGAGAAAGAATGATGACAGCACTGCGGTGTATAGAAAAATGTCATCAGGGTCGTGTGAACTGCCGAGACTTACAGGAACACATTGAATTTATCTTTGTCTTTTCTCATTGGCAGAGAAGCTGTGTTTCCATTTTGATAATATTTTTTCCAGGCATGCGGGCCTCGAGGAGACCAAACAAACTTACAAAATGGATGAGTATTTGTTTAAATGCAGAAACCACTGAGGATTATTTGAAAATTTGTGTAATTATTTGAGTATTTGAAAATCCTTTGCATTTTCAGGGCTCAAAGACTAAATCCGTAAAACAAAGCTTTTGATAAAGAAGAAAGAAAGATAATGCCTTTTCTTCCAGGGCTACAAGATAGAACCTCAACCAAGTTTATGGGATGTAACTTATTAAATCAAGTGAATACTGATGTGTTGGGAGGTAGACCCTGGGATGCCTGACTTATCTGCTCTGTTCTTTGTGGAATATCCAGTGACACCATCAAGAGGTTAGACTGAAAATGTTGTTTGTTTTCTCACTGACCTGGATTGCCCCTGAAATTTTAAAGGAATGTAAAATTTTAATGACTTGAGACAATGTCCTGAGGAAATGGCATGTTAGCAAAAATGAACTTTACAGGATCAAACCTTTTACTGCTCCTCTTACATCAAACAGCAGTCAGAGCCCGGAGAGAAGGAAAGGTGGTAACCACCTTTTGTGAGGCGTGTGTAGGCACGTCATGCGGAGGAGACTGTGGGTGCCTGCACTGTCCTTGAAATCCCCAAATTGCTCAGCAAACACAAGACAGCATCATCCCCCTGTAAGTTCAACACAGGTTTGTTGGGTGAGCTGCAGAGGTTGCAGTTTTCTGATAGTTGAGGGGTCATGTGTTTTAAACCCTAAATAGTGAAATCGTACTAGGCTCACCCTAATGAGGGCACAGGGACAGAAGCCAGATGAGGAAATGAGAGCTCCATAACCCTCATCTCAAGTGCCACCTGGAACACTACCAACTGGTTAAAATGGGGACCGAATTTAGATTGTGTGCCTCTCACTTGCTGTGCCGGAGGCGTGTGTTTAAATCCAGGTAGGGGAGATGCAGACATTAAGTGGTCCTGCTCTTAACTGTATCGTAAGCTGGCAAGTCTGGCTGTAATTTCTGTTGTTGGCATTCTGAGTTACACAAACTGCAGCCAGTGAATCTGAAAGGCTGAGTTTTCTGACTCTGGGGAAGACGGGAGTAATGTGATTGTGTTCACAAGTCCTTACTGAAGCACCTTGTGGAGCAGAGCACAGCCCAGACATTTGTCGTGGAGTCATCAGCCAGCCTTCGTCACCCACAGAATGCACACGTCATCTTCAGCCAGGCTGCCGTCCCCAGGGTCACAGCTCATTCGGCTCGTACCCAAGCGCTGCCCGCCTCGCGCAGTGGGAGAGCACCGAATGCCTCTGTCCTGAGACGGGAGACTGACCTGGCAGCCTGCTCTGCAGGCCGGACAGAGTGTGGAGAGAGCAGGGAATGCAAGGGGTGCTGAAAGTAGTTCAGGGTTTCTTCAGAGGGCGTCATCTGCACCCAGAACCAAACAGAAACCCCAACCCGCTGCTCTTGAGCGGGTTCTGACTCATAACAACTGTATAGGACAGCGGGGAACTGCCCCCTAGAGTTTCCAAGGAGTTCCTGACAGATTTGAACTGCAGACCTTTTGGTTAGCAGCTGTAGACCTTAACGACTATGCCACCAGGGTTTCCTCTGCACCCGGCACTCATACTTGGTGTCCATTAGTAGTTATTGTGTCCCTTAGCAGCGGGAGGTGGCGAGGGGCAGTCACAGCACCCCTATGCATCCAGCAGGCGCTCGTTGCTTGCTGAAAGCATTTTAACCATAGTGTCCTTGTGAGAAGTACGTGAAACATGCTAGGTAGGGCCTTTAACACAGTGTCTGGGACAATGAAGCCATTAGTAGCACTGGTGATAGTTAGTTTTACTGTCTTCCTCAAGGATACCCTCCATGCTGCAGAATAATTCGAAATCAGAATATTGCAAGGACAAGCATCGGTGTAAAAAGGCCAAGTTTTCCGTGCACTGTCATTGGGGATTTGTCACTCTTTGGAGGTGTTGGACCACAGGCTGTTTGACTTTATGGTTTGCTAATGGACCATTTGTTTCTTCAGATAAATAAACAACATGATGAAAAACAGATATGTTCGTGTTTCCATGATGTAATTACAAAAGTCATTGTTCTCTAGAACAGGTCGGAGCTCTTTTCTTCTCCCAATTGCTGAATGGGATGAACTGCATTTTAATATATTGGAATATACTGGATAAGACAGGTAAAAAACTGTTGCAGTTGAGGATAGAATCTGTCTTTGGCCTTTGCAACACATATCTGTGCTGCTACCAATTTGGCCAATTATGGAGTCACTGAAGATTGAGGGACTTTAAACTGTGGACCAACCTTCTCTCTAAATCTGATTTTCATAGAGCAAGCAGCTGGAACTGTGTTTGCCTTCCAGGACAGTGCACGGTTAGGATGCAGTGTGTGCGTTGTTTGCTTTGCTGTTGGCGTGTGCTTGCGAACAAGTTGTCCTGGGAAGTCTTGAGCATCCGTTTCTGGTGCTCCCTTCCATTTGGCATTTCTTCACATCAGAAGAATTCAAAGGGAAGTCCATCTTCACCATGAGCCTAAGTGATCATCATTACAAAATAATGGTTTTCAAAATTATTAAACAGTAAATGGAATCATAGTGACCTGAACATGTGTCATAACCTGGGGCCAATCTGGATTTATCTTTCTGAAATCTATACCAGAGCGTACTGACTTCTTGTGATTTTAGCTGCAGATGTCGAGTGAATGTCTTCAGTTTTCTTTTTGAGCAAGTGGACTTTTGTTTTGCTTATTACCTTAATTCCTTTAGTGTTTCACGATATTGTTGAATTATTTGTGCTACTCACGTGACTGTAAAAGTTCCCCTCAGTACCAAGAATCTCATTGAGTTTGTTGTCATGGCCTTAGATGTAACTAAACTTAGTTGGAACTACATAAATACGTACAAAAAGAATCAGTGAAAATTATGTAACAATCATCGTATTGGATTCAAGGCCATTTTTTGTCTAGCAGATTGCCTGGAATTGAAGCAAGAGATGATAACAATGTTTTGGATTACTTTTTTTGTTTTTAAACTTCTTTGGTAAAGCAGTGAAAAAGACCCAGGAAGAACCATCATCTTCTGAAGTGGAGAAGAAGGAGATAAATGAGTATGGCACATAAATTAGATTCCTTAGCTGATTTCACGTTTCTGACAATAATGTATAATGCAGCCGTTTTCAAACTTTAGTAAGCGTAAAAATCAGTGAGGGAGCTCATGCGATGCAGGTGGTTTGGTCCTATCTAGAGATTTTGGAAACCCTGACAGCATGGTGGTTAAGTGCTAACCAGATGGTTGGTGGTCCACGTCCAGCAGGTGCTTCCTGGGGACGCTCTGGTGGCAGTTCTAGTCCGTCCTGTGTGGTCGGCTGTCAGTTGGAGTCAACTCGACAGTCACAGGTTTGGGTCTTTTGTTTCCTGAAGAGGTTTTGATGAGAGGCACCAGTCGTTGACCTCCAGCCCACTGGCGCTCCTGGCCACCTCGTGTGTGACAGAAGGAAACCTGCCCAGTCCTGCGCCGTGTGCCCACCATCGTCAAACTGGAGCCCGGTGTGGCAGCCGCGGGGTCCAGCCGTCCGGGCTGCTCACCAGCTCTCCAGTCCTGCAGGCTGTTGTCGGGCTGCTGTTTAAGAAATGCTGCCTATTGCTCATAAAGGATTGCCGTACTTACTTTTTCAGAAATTATTACTATAGAAAGTTGCTGTTTGGTTATATTAAAACATAACTGAAATAATGCTGTGAAAAAAGGTTGGGAAAAGTTTAAATTCTTGTATGCAGATTTTCAGTGAGTAATTCCACTAAGTTATCCTGATGGCTGCCTTATCCTATTTGTATGCAATAGAGAGGGATCTGTGAATGTTTTTTATTTTTATAATTGCCTGTCTGGTTTCTTAGCGAGATTCTTATACGCACACATGAATATAATATTAATCATTAACGTTGCAGCCCTGGTGTCACAGTGGTGAAGAGCTAGGGTTGCTAAGCGAAAGGTTGGCAGTCTGACTCCATCTCCTCCTTGGAAACTCTGTGGGTGGCTCTGCTCTGCTGCGTGGAGTCACTGTGGGTTGAAAATTGACTCAGAGGCCACTAACAACTACAACAACAAAGCTATATGGGGAAGTTTTTTTTAAACACTAGAGGTTTCTAAAGGAAACAGATTTGAAATTGAAAAATAAATAGGGGTGTACAGTTTAACTCAAATAGGGTATGTTGTGATAGGACTTAGAAGTGAGCATGAGAAGATGCCCAGGGGTACAGTCCGGCAACGAATCTGCCCCTGAGAAAATGGGGAGTGGAAGCAAAGCAGGTAGACACGTAGTGGGGGGTTCCCTAAGTGATACTGACTCTTCAGATGAGTGGACAATAGTCTTTGACACTAACAGGCTGCCTCAAGCCATCTCTATATGTTGTCTTATAAGCAGAGATGACTTGGAGAAGTGAGAAATAACTTTGGGGGGGAGGGACAAAAGAAGAAAGAGGGAGAGAGGGAAGCAGAGAAGGAAAGAGAGATATGAAGACGTGGATGGACGGAAGGGTGACGGATGGGCGGACGAGTGCGTGGGTGGGCCAGCGCTGCTGTTCAGTGCTGCTGAGCGGGTTCTGACTCACAGCAACCCCACGTGCAGTGGAACGAAGCACCGTCCCATCCTTCACCGTCCTCGCAGTCATTGCGCATGCCCTCGTTGTTGCTGCTGCTGTGTCAGCCCGTTTGTTGAGGGTCTTCTACTTTCTCACTGACCCTGTGCTTTACTGAGCATACTGTCCTTCTCCAAGGGTTGATCCCTCCTGAAAACACCTCCAGAGTATGGGAGACACAGTCTCACCATCTTTGCTTCTAAGGAGCATTCTTGTTTTACTTCTTCCAGGAGGGATGTGTTCATTCTTTTGGCCATCCACGGCACAGTCAATATTCTTCTCTAACACAGCAGTTCAAAGCGTCAGTTCTTCTTAGGCCTTCCTTATTCATTGTCCAGCTTGCTTAGGCATGTGAGGCTATACTTCTTCCAGAACAGATTTGTTTTTCTTCTGTGATTAAATGTAATAGGTAGATCTCTAATAGGATATTAAAATTTTAAATGTACCATGATTCTAAATTCAATTCCAGGAGAGACAGTACAGCTTGTTATCAGGAAATTTGTTAATAAATGCTATCATTTATCATTATTATTTACCTATTTAAGAAATTAGGTAAATGAAGTAAAATCATGTAGTTCTTTCAATGGATTGTTATTCGGTAAGACTTAACATCGTTTCCTGAATAATTCTTTAAACATTAGAAAGCCAAGCCAAGCCAAGTGCTCTCAAGTTGGATCTGACTCATGGCGACCCTAGGGGTCAGGGTAGAAAAAGAAAATTATTTCTGTGCTAGTATCCTTTGCATGATAAAGAATAACCATTGTCAGCTACAAAGACTGTAGAGCACTTACTCTTTTCAAGGACTTGTCTGTAGGTCATTGCTCATACATAGCTGCTATGTGACTTACCATGTGTGGGGCCCAGTTTTCCTTGTAGCTGGTCGAGAGCATGGAAAATAATGTCATGGATTATGGAGATAGTGTGCTGAGACCTGTTTGTTAGCTCCAGGTGACCTGCCTTCTGAAAGGCAGTTTTCTAGCCATGTGAGTGTTAGATTTTAGGGCACAGCTCCTGTCTAAGTTTACATTTCTATTATTGTGTAGTAGCCCTGAGAGCATGCTGGGTGAGGACTCAGTTTCCAAGCAGAGGTCAGTGGTTAGAAACTCCTTGGGAGGAAGCAATGGCCATGGGTCATAAAGACGGCAGCCCTGCGGCCACTGTGGAGCAGACTGTTGTGTAATGTTGCAGCTGTTGGCTCCTACTGGGCAGCACTGGGTTTGAGTGATTGTTCTTTTCATCAAACATACAATAAATTGTCTACCTGATTACTGGAAGAGGCAAAGAGTGGATTTTATTTCACTAAATCTAAAAACAGTCACTCAGTAGCTGTTGTTTTGAGAGAAGAAAGCCTGAAGAATTATAAACTTTCCTAAAATATCAGGAGCCTGAGGGCTTCAAACCTGAAGAATTACAGCCTTTTGAAAAGTACCAGGAGCCTGGAAGCCTAGAGACTCCTGACACAAGGCAACTCCCCCCCCCACGTGTTTCCTGTGATCAGTTTGGCTCCCAGAGAAAAAGCCCCTTCCCTGCAACTTTGCTTATCTTTATCTTTGTAACCATGTTATCACCAGTTAGAAGGCAGAGTGATAATTTGTAAAACTACTAATACCATTAAGAACGCTGTATGAAAATTTGTTTGTTTGAACCCTCTGTGAAACATTTATAAGCCCTGGAACTTAGTGAGATGGGGGCACAGCCATTTGTGGACTCAGTCCACTGAGCCCCGCCAGCTGAATAAAGCCCCTTCCTCTTTTAGAAGAACTTTGGTGTTCGGAGTGATCCTTGCTTCGCTGAGCCTTGTTTAAAGTTTACTTGCAAACTCCCGTTTTTCCTGCAACATTTCAAAAAGGTAATTTGCTAGGCAGGGTCAGACATTTCTGAATGGTGAGCAGGTGACACTTCAGAGAGACCGTGGTATCTCACTTGGGCCCTGAAGTCTGTGCTGGGCTTCCTTGGGAAGTCATTGATAAAATCTAGGGGGCAAGGAGTCACTGATACAAGAGAAGGAGAAGGAAGACACTGATAAAATAGAGGGAGAAAGAAGTCGTTGATAAGATAGAGAGGGACAGACACAGTAAGAGAGAAATGGCATTCGTGGTGGTAGAAGATTAGGAAGGAAAAGCATCAAGGTGTGAAGGAGCACTAGGCACCCAAGACATAAAAGGGAGGAAGAACTGATGAAGGACGCTCATGGGTAGTGTGGTGAAGAGCAGAGAGAAAGGGCTCAGGTTTGGGGGGAAGGTTAGGGTCACTATAAGTCAGAGCCGACTGGGTGGCAGTGGGTTTGGTTTTCGGTTTTTTTTTTCCTTTAAGATTGTGTCACGGATGGAGCTATTGTAACTGTTGGGTGCCGTCAGGTCAGATCCAGCTCACAGCGACCCCGGAGGGCAGAGTAGAGCTGCCCCGCAGGGTTTCCCAGGAGCACCTGGTGGATCTGTGCTGCTGACCTCTTGGTCAGACAGAGATTTATGTGGAACTCCCAACTTGTAGACCATGTGAACTTGTTTGGAGTAGGGTCTGGGAGATGTTATCAGTTAATGTGAGGTCAGACCCCAGTAAGGTCCGTCCAGTGATACTGGTGGTTTCATAAAGTAGGAAACGGGACCCAGAGAGAAGATGATGGAAGGCCACGTGACAGTGGAGAGATGCTGCAGCTGCAAGCCAAGTGGTGCTTGTGGCTGCCAGAAGGGTGACAGGCGAGACAGACCTTCCCCTGGAGCCTTGGGAGACCGCCTGGCCCCCCCACACCCCAGATTTGGATCCCAGCCCCAGAACTGTGAGGTGCTGAATGTCTGTTATGGCAGCCACAGGAAATTAATTAAGACACCTCATGCTTTCCAGGGTGAAGTTCCTCGTGTGACAAGAAGTAGGTCCCAGTCAGCACTGTGATCTATTTGATTTCATGATTTTGATTTAACAAGTCTCCCTCTTAATAATATGGATAACTGAGGCTGAAAAATTTTCCTCCCCCTCCTTGCTGCTCCTGCCGGCACCTGACAGGATACTCTCCTTCTCAGCCCAAACTCCCCGCCTGACAGGATATGATACTCCCCTTTCCCTTCTCAGCCCGGCCCCCCTGCCTGACAGGATATTCCCCTTAGATAAGCCTCACTCCCGCCTAGCAGGATGCACCCCCCCAGAACCCCGCCCGCTCACCCCATTTGTCTCAACCATGACATCCTCAAACTGCACTATATCTACCCTCCCTAAACCCCACTCGGGGCCAATTGTTGGAACCTGAGAAGGTCCCCTTGGCCCGCCGGCGTAATAAACAGCTTCTTGCCTCCTCCTGGGTGTCTTTCGCTTCCTCATTTTCCATAAGTTTTTGGTTCCCTGACCAGGAAGCGAATAGACTGACCCCTTGCTGTCACCTGCCTCTCGGGACCTCGGCCGTCGGCCAGGGCAGACAGGCTAGGAAGGACAGGCACCACTCGTTTTCCGGTTAATGCCGGAGAGGTTTCCGAAGATGCAGGACCCTTAAAGGATCAGGTAACAGGCATCAGAAGACTTCAGTCCAGGTAAGGCCCTGGGGCTACCCCAACCCAGTCAGGACCACCCTCTCTAGGGCGAAGGGGAGCTTGATCACCTCCCGGCCTTTGAGCCCCAGTTCAAGATGCCCCCTCTAGGTAGAAGTCTGAGTCTGTGTGAGTGAATATATTTTGTGTTGTGTGATTGTATCTGTGCCTCCAAGTTCGCGCAGAGGCTGAGTGGGCCCGCTCCTGCAGTTCCGTGTGGACTCATAAGGCATAACGGTGTGAGCCAAGCCTCCTCCACCCCGGGGTTTACACGGGGACACCTGAGCCAAGAGCCCACCTAAGACCCCGTGAGGGGAATGGCCAGAAGAGCATCTGAGTGGTCCTCGGGACAAGTCGTTTGTCTCACTTGCGACACCGTCAGCATGGGTGGGACACACAGCAAACCTACAGTCTTAGACTGCATGTTGAAACATTTTGATAAGGGCTTCAAGGGAGACTATGGAGTTAAACTTAGCCCCAGGAAATTAAAAACCCTGTGCCAAGTCAAATGGCCCTCCTTTGACACCAATTGGCCACCTAAAGAGCCTGTTAATTAACCAGGAACGACTCTGGCTCGTAGTCAAAACCTGAAAAGCCTGTTGAGACAGTCTCCGCCACACAGAGAATTTAAAAGAACAGGCTACTCATTTTTTTTTCTGCTCATGGCTGCCTGCAGCAGCCGCTGCCACCGCCACTGCCACCGCCACAGCCGCAGAGAATTTAAAAGAACAGGCTACCTATTCTCTTTCTGCTCTCCGTCTCGTGGGTTCTTGTGGTGCCCTCCACCAGGTGTTTCTCCAGGAGGATACCTCTTTTCTGTGCTGTTCAGTATTAAGGGACGATTCTAACTCAGAGTCAAAACCTGAAGCCGTTTGAGAACCTTTTCAAGTTTCTTAAAGAAATCAGACAACTGACCATTTCCCCTTATACCCTATCAAAAAGAAGTCAGGCAAATAGCATTTTTGTTACAGAACCTAAGGGCAATCAATGCAACAATGGAAGTGCGGGAGCCTTATAACCTGAGCTCCCTCCTCTAAAGTGTTACTCCAATGAACTATGCTGTTACTGAATTGGTTTACAAAAGTGCTTCTTTACACTTCGCTTTTAGTTTCGCTTTTAGCCTGTTATCAGAGAATTTCAAACGGCCTTTCTAGCGATATTAGTGGAAATTCCTCCCCCAGGGAATGAAAATCAGTCCCACTCTTTGTCAGAAATTTATAGATGCTGCGATAGAGAATGTTAGAAAACAATTTCACTCTGCTTATTCATTATATGGATGACATTCTGTTAGCTCACCCTGATTGTTCTTTTTTACAGGAGTACTTAATGACACTCACCTCTGTCCTGAGAGCTAGAGGCTTGGTAATTACTCCAAATAAAATTCAAACTCAGCCTCAATATCCTACTTAAGCCGCAAATTAAATGACACCACAGTGGCTCCTGTACCCTTTGTCATAAGAACTACCCACCTAAAAACTTTAAATGACTTTCAAAAACTGCTTGGTGAGATCAACTGGCTGCAGCCCTTAGAACTGAAATTAGCCACCACAAGGCTGGTCCGAGTGCAGCGTGGGGCTTACAGCTAATTGATCACAACCAGTTACAGATTCCTTTGTTCTTTCTCCTTTAATCTCCAAGAAAATAGCCTTCAGACTAGAGACCAGAAACTACATTTTATATATTCACAACGTACTTTCTTGCTACTTGTCTCTGTGAGAGTGTAAGCTTGACAGACTAGTTTCATTAACTGAGAAATTTTCTCTTAGGTTTTAAATTTTGCCTGGGACAAACAACCTGACTAGAGTTTCCTGTGACTGTTTTATGATATAAGTGATACAGAGATAAAAACTGAAAAAGACAAAGGCAAAGATTGGCAACAAAAAGACAGAAAATAAGACTGTGGAGAGTTCTGAAAAATGAGGGTGTAAGAGAAGAGATTACCTTAAAAAAAAAATTAGAGGACCAAGCAAAACTAGAAAACAAAATCAGAACTTATGAGTCTTTGTTCTCCTGATCTGCGTGATTGACCACCCCCTGAGCAGCCAGGACTTTAAACAGTCCAGCCCCCACTCACAGTTTAAGATTTGACTTTGAGACAAGAACTCAAGAGGGGAATGTTGAAATGAGACATAAATTACAAATGTAACCATGATTTTAAACTGTACTTTCTAAAGAATGGTATACATGCCACAGGGAAGAGTGAGATGGGTGGTCAACACCCGGGCCTGATAAAGACAGCCTGACCCAGACAGCTAAGTAAGAAAGTCCTTAAACTGGTTTTAGAAAATGCAGTTTTCAGAGGTCCTGATCTTACAGTCCACCGAGACTAAATTTGGCTCAAAGACTCTTGCCTGGCTAAGATGACTATATGTATCATAAGAGACAAATGATTCCTAAGGCTCAGTGTCTTTGACAAAGCGGACCCCTGGAGTGCTTACATCTGCCTTCATTGTCTTGTAATCTGGCCTCGATAGCCACTCTCAGTAAAAGGAAAGCCAAGAGCCCCGAAAGCGACTCTGTCTTACAATGGATTCTAAAAGGCCATGCCCTGCACCATCAAAATACCACAGTCCTCGCCTCCAATTTCAGTTAACTAGGGAACAAGCTCGTTCTATTATAAGAAATTACAGTATTTGCCTCACTCAACAGTCCTTCTTACCAATGGGAATCAACCCACGGGGTTTAAAGGCTGGACAACTATGACAAACAGATGTTACTCACATACCTTCCTTTGGAAAACTCTGTTATGTCCATGCACGCATTGACACTTATTCTCACTTAATTATGGCCTCAGCCCGCGTGGGAAAAGCTTGTAAGGATGTAATTCGACACCTCTTTTATTGTTTTACAAATTGCCAGATTCCCTCACATCTTAAAACAGACAGTGCTCTGGTTTATACTTCTAAGAGGTTTCAGGAATTTTACAACACCTTTGAAATTATAAACACAGTTCACCATATCATTTAATAAAATATACCCTCTTGTTATCAATCACTTGCTATTATTAACCAAGCCATGGAGGCAGAAATTGTGTTTTCACAGGATGCTGACTCCCCTATCTGAATTCTTGAGGGGTTAATCCGACCCAGAGACGCAGCTCGACACCGCACCCCCTGAGAAATCTCCCCAACAACAATGAAGTCACCACTGAAACGTCATGTGATTGGTGCCCACCAGCTCCTCCATCTCTTCCTCCTTATTAACCCTTTTCAGATACTACAGCTCTCCCAAGATTTCTTTCCTCCAGTTAACTCCTCACGATATGATCGCCGACAAGCTCGCCATACGCGATCCCCACAGTGTACAGCGGGTACTACAACATCACCAACTTAAATGACACGGGGCTATGTTGCCAATGGCCGAGATGGAGAGAACTCTGGGCTCGGACATAAACTAACCCAATCTCTCCTGAATAAAACAGTCACCACTTATATGACAGGGACGAACATAATACTTAAGGAGAATTCCAGTGATAAAAATATGAACATCACTTGAAAAAAGGTGACTGTCACATAGGGCAATGAAACCTGCCACAATGTAACCTGTTTTAACATATGTGTCTTAGGCTGGGTTTTCTAGGAAAGCAAAACCAGTAACACGTGTAGGTACAAGGAAAGATTTATAATGTATATATATACAGATAGATAGATACAAATATAGGAAACAGCTCACGTAATCACAGAAGCTGAATGTGCCAAGCTCTGGCACAAGCCTCACGTGTCCATGGAAACTGAGGAATCCAAGGTCAGCAAGTCAGAGACCAGAGTTGTAGATCACCAGTTGTGTAGATCAGTGGATCCCAAGCTGGTGGTGAGACGAAGCAACAGTGGCTGGCGAACGCAGGATCTGCAGGTCAGGGAGCAGGACTCTCAAGTGCCGACTGTAAGGACTGATGAGCCCAACAGCTGCTAGCTGAAGTCCTGGAACCAGACACTGGAAGAACAGAGCAGGAGCTCCTGGCCACGTGAGTGATCAGCAGCCGTAGTCCAAGGTTGCAAGATGAGAGCCGAGGGACAGGGAGCCACCAAAAACCCCGCCCTGCCACTTAATACAGCAGCCAAATAGGTAGTAGCCAAGTTGACATAATCCTGACCACCACAATATGCTTTAACTGTAATCTTACTAATTGTGTGGGCCCCCTTGGGGGAAGGGAAACTTATTATCTAAATCAGCCTGCCTTTGTGGTACTGCCTGTAAACTTGTCAGGACCCTGGTATCAGGACAGAGGGCTACAAGTCATGGAAAGACTGCAAGAGTTGATTAGGCCTAAGTGGGCTGTAGAATTAATTATTATGGGAATAACTGCACTTGTATCTGCTAAAATCGCAACCACTATGGCTGCTGTGGCCATTACTCAGAATGTACAGACTGCTCAATTTACAGATAATGGGGTTCGTAATATGTCACAGCTTATGAGTACTCAGGAAATGATTGATCTAAAAGTAGAACAAAAGTTAGAGTTACTGTTTGAAACTGTAGAAGTAATAGGAAGTCTGGTCCAAACTTTGCAACACCAAGCCAGGCTGACTTGTCATGCTGAATTTACCTGGATTTGTGTAACTAACAAAAGTTACAATATAAACACAGATCCATGGGAAAAAAATTTAAACAACATCTAAAAGGTATGTGGAAACATACTAATGAAACTCTGAACCTAGCACAATTACATTCAGAAATTCTGGCACTAAGTCATGCCCATTTACCCTTTAATGCTGCTGCAACGGCTAAAAATCTGAGTAACCTTAAAAACATGTTTTCTGGGCCTCTTGACCAAATCTGGCACTTATTGATCCCCATGATCACAATCGGGGGAATTGTCCTCTTGATAATACTCTGCACACCTTGTCTGCTTAAACTAGTTTACAAAAGTCTACAACGGTTATTAATAGATGTACACCATCTTAAACTGAAGACTTGGCAAAAGCCCTCCACCTTCACCTTCTAACCCTCTGTGGTAGTCAATGACGGGTAAGACATTTAGCTGAACTATCTCAACCTAAGACAGGACCCAATCATAAAGAGATTGGACTCTGATGACGGCTAAGAGATAGAGTCAGTAAGTGCGACCTAAGCCAGGCATGCAGATGGGACAGCTACAAGCCAGCTGACTTTATAATAAAAAATGAGAGATGTAGACAGCCGACCCTGGGGCTTTACAATTTCCTCAGTTTATGAAATTATACTGGGAAAATCTGGCCAGGAATTTCTAGGGAAAAGAGCTTGGAGGAATGGATTTCAATACAACATGCCTGAAAACACTGAGGCCTGCCCAGCCTCACTGAATTCCCCCTAATTGCGTCCCCCCCCTTTTGTCCACATACACAGGTTTACAAAGTAACTCTTGACAGGCTTTCCAAGGAGTTCTCCACACGGCCGTTAAAGCTGTACAAACATCTCACTCCCTACAGCAGAAAGATAGATAAACTTCCAAGTCCATTCTAATTGGTATGGTAAATAAATTATCACTAAAGAAACATCTTTCTTAGAGCAGCTAGACTAGATTAGGCGGTGGCAGACACTCTCTGCTCAGGAAGAGATAAATAAAAATTTAAAGAAACAAATGGAGACAGCCAAATGGTGAGACTTTGAGGAGTCTACCCTTCTGTGCCTTCCACTTTGAGGTACGAATAAAACCATTAATTGTGTTCACTGACATTTACCACCATAAATACCTCTCTCAGACCATTATCCAGACAGCCTTGACAATTGACTAGAAAAAAAAGACCATGAGGGGTCAGTTTCTTGTTAGCCAATAATGATGGGTCAGTTTCTTGTTAACCAATATTTTATATGATGAAGAAAATAGGGTGAATCAACTTTACCAACCACTTCTCATATAAACCTATCTCCCCCAAGCTGACTTTGAAGAGTTGTGATACCCACCCTTATCAAAGGGAGGTATCAAAGGGGGGGAATAATATGGATAACTGAGGCTGAAAAATTTTCCTCCCCCTCCTTGCTGCCCCCGCCGGTGCCTGACAGGATACTCTCCTTTCCCTTCTCAGGGAACTTCTTGCCTGACAGGATATGATACTCCCTTTTCCCTTCTCAGCCTTCCCCCCCTGCCTCACAGATTATTACCCTTAGATAAGCCTCACTCCCACCTAGCAGGATGCACCTCCCCAGAACCCCACCTGCTCACCCCATTTGTCTCAACTATGACATCCTCAAACTGCACTATATCTACCCTCCCGAAACCCCACTTGGGGCCAACTGTTGGAACCTGAGAAGGTCCCGTTGGCCTGCCGGCATAATAAACAGCTTCTTGCCTCCTCCTGGGTGTCTTTCGCTTCCTCATTTTCCATAACATTAATGCTCTCATCTCAGCATCAGCTTCAAAGACACATTTTCAAAGTGTTCCTGGACTTCACAGTTATTTAAAAGACTCTTCAGTAAAGTTACAAGGGAAAGACGAGTCCAAAGGACTCATGAGCCTCCGCTGATGCAGATTCCACCAGGCTGAGTTCCGTACAGCTGGGTGGTGCCCGCCTGCCACCACTGACTGCGCAGGCAGGGATCACAACAGCTGCAGTCCTGGGCAGAGGTGGGGGAAAGACATGGAACAGAATTTTGACTCACAACAAATGACCCAGACTTACTGGTCGGACAGAAACTGGAGAAACTTCAAGAGTACTGCCCCCAGACACCCTTTTAGCTCGGTAATGAATTCCCACCTGAGGTTAACTCTTCAATCAAGATTGGACAGGCCCATAAAACAGAACGGGACATGTCAGCCCAGGGGGCAAGGACTAGGAGGTGGGAGGGGACAGGAAAGCTGTGACGGGGGACCCAAGGTTGAGAAGGGAGAGTGGTGAAATGTCCTGGGGTTGTTAACCAATGTTACAAAACAATGTGAACTGTTGAATGAAAAGCTAGTTTGTTCTGTAAACCTTCATCTAAAGTGGAAAAAAAATTCTTTTGAAAGTCATTTTAAAAAAGTTTCTTTGGAAATAACAAAACAGGCAGTTTAATAACAGATCCTGCCTGTTACATTGCATTTTAGTCTAAAATCTTTCAAACCAAGTAAAAGAGATGTCTGACACTGTGTCAACAGAATTTTTTTCTCATGTATGAAGATGTGTTTAACTAAAATGGTAGCCCTTTTAATAGCATATCACTCAGCAAAAATCAGGGAACTTGAATAATTGGTTACTAATAAGAGCAGGGGGAGATCAATATTATTTTATCTATTCATGTAAGTAAAGGCACTATTCCTTTAAAATAAAATAGAAACATTTCAGATATTTGATAAATGGAGTGGAAAAGGTAATGACATTGTATAAAGAAAAACTGAATATGATAACATTTAAAAGCATCAGAGTAGATACAGCATGCTTGTTAAATTGTATAAGTTTTTTGTTTGAGGCAAAACATTTTTCAAGATAGACATTTATAGAATTAGTGTGTTTGAATTTATATTTAATCCATGCACATTTCTACTTAGGATTGTAAACATCAGCCAAACTTTCCGAGCTCATAATGCGATCATGTCCCTGGAATAACGGGTCGTTCTGGAGTTGTCACCATAGACGCTGCCTCCCTCTGCCGTCTTCCGGTGCTGCTGGCAGCTCCCTCTGTGCTCTTCGGTTGGGTGTCTTCTTCCCAGCTACCGACTGAAATGAGGATATGTAACTATGTATTCATACATATACATTAATGTATATGTGTGTGTGTATATATAGATGAAAGTAGAATGTATAGTAGACTTTTGTCATCCACATAAGTTAGAATTGGCTAAACTATTAAAACACAAAATGGCTGTACTTCAGCTAAGTAAGACGGTGAGAAAATATGAGGTTGTGGTGAAGAAATGGAAGTGATAAAAACGACTGCCAGATGGACACAGCTGCAGGTGGTCAGAGAGATGATGAAGACTGTAACCAATCACAAAGAAGTCAGCAACTTGAGCTACCAGAAGATAAGACTTGTGGACTGGCTGATAACAATCAGAACCAAGCAAACAACTTGTATTAAAAACCCAGCATTCTGGACTTGGAGTGCAGCAGTCCCCTCCAGGGGTCTGTGACCACGATCTGCTCCCCTGACATCTTTGCCTCGTCTCTGAAGGCCTTGGGGGCCACCGTCTCCCTCTGGGAGTCTGTGTCTGTGCTCTGTTCCTGTGCCTCGTCTTCAAAGGCCTCGAGCTGAACCTGCTCCTGACAGTCTGTGTCTGTAGGTTTGCTGTGCTGTGACCTGATCAGGACCTCATCCGCTTGCCATCAAAGGTTGGTTCCAGTCACTGGGACCGCTTTCCCGGTGCTGCCTAAGCCTCCTGTGCTGTCCCTCCTGGTGGATCTACCACCAAGATGCCTTATGGTTCTCCCGATGTCTAAACAGCCTGCTTCCAGGGACTGTGACAAGTCTTCTGTTAGTGTCAGAGTCTGAGCCTGGTGTGCCTGCTTTGCCTCAGAGACATTCTGTTGTCATAAAAGTCTACTTTAAATTCTCCTGATGTCAGAACAGTGAGAGCACAGCCAATCTTTAAATTCCTCAGGGTGAACCCTGCTTTTAGGGAGTGAGTGTGTCGACACACTAAGGTTGTGACTTGACCGCTGCAGCACTGTGGGACCCAGGGGCACCTGTGGGGGTCTTAACTCCTGGAAGGGAGAGTTCCTAACTAACGTGCATGTGGAGAGGAGTTCTTCGGTCATGTAAATCGGAGTGCTTTGTGTTCTGCTGCTGGTGCCTCCCTTCCAGCCCTCTTAACTGTAAATGTGTAGTTTGATCAAATAAAGCTTGTTACTGATCCCAGACTTTCTTATTTTCCTCTTGACTCACTAGTTCAGTTCTGTTTACATGTAATGAATGGGAGATCTCTGTACTTACAGCCTTATACCATAGAAACTTAATGATTTATTAATGTGTATCTGTAAATCTAGCCACTCTCCTGAATAGATGTGTGTACTTGGGCAGCCTTTCCAATTGATTATCTCTCAGTCACTAGTGACCCTAGTAGAGCTGTATGAGTCTTCTGTTGTTGCTGTAACAGATTACCTCAGACTTGTTATTAGCGGCAGTCAAGTTGCTGACCCTGTGGATGACAGAGTAGAACAGTGTCCTGTAGGGTTTTCCTGGCCCTAATCATTTCAGCAGCCGATTGCTAGGCCTTTCTCCACAGAGCCACAGGGTGGGGTGGACTGCCACCATTCCCTTAACAGCCAGACACAAACTGCTTGTGTCACTTGGGTGCATTTTGTCACAAATTTAGATGACAGCTTATTCTCTGAGTTCTGTAGATCAGAAATTCAGCATGGCTCAAAGTCAGCTAACGTCAAAGTGCCAAGGTGTCATTAGGGCAGTGTTCCCTTCCTGAGGCTCTCTGAAAACCACACCTGTTGCCCTTGAGCTGATTCTGGCTCATGTGGCCCTGTAGGGCAGAGGAGAACGGCCCTACAGAGTTTTCAAGGAGCATCTGGTGGGTTTGAACTGCCCACCTTTGGGTCAGCAGCCATGCTGTTAACCACGGTGCCACCACGGCTCCTCCTGATTCTGTAAGAGTCAGAAATCAATCTCCCTGCCTTTGCCAGCTCCCAGAGACCGGCCACCGTCCGTGGCTGGTGGTTCCTGCGTGCTTGTCTTCTGCGTCTTTCCACATTGCCTTCTGACGTCTCTAGCTCGGCCTCTCCTTTTTTTTTTTTTAATTTTTATTTAACATGAGTGAGTGAAAATGTACATTCACATATAAATTTACATGCCCACCTATGTTCAGCTTCCACTGCTCTCCCTGTCCAGTGACTGCACACTATTCCTGTCTGCTCCATACATGTCTCATCCTCCCAACAGCCTCCTTTCCCCTCCTCTCCATCCACTCCCCTTCCTCCAGCCAGAGGTCAGCAAGATGATATCCTATAGATGTATAGAACCATAAAGTGCTTTCAATATATGGTCACTATGCATTGCCAAGTCCAATCCATTCCTGTCCAAAGAGTGGACCTTTGTTATAATTTATGGGAAAGGGCAGCATCAGGGCCGGGGGCCCTGCTCTCAGAGGAACCCCAAAACCGCTGGACCATCAATTGAGGTCTTTTAGTGGAGATCTCATGATGCACCCCTTTTTATTCTTGTGTTGCCAGTGAGACTCCTCTCTATGAGCTCCATCCTGGCTATCGCTGGTGGTGGCCGGGCACCATCCGGTTCTTCTGGTCCCAAGTCGATGTAGGCACCCACTCTTGTGGGTCTCTCTGTCTTCTCGGTTGTCTTTACCGCATGTCATTTTGGTCCTCGGTGAGCATCCGTTCCTGCTGAGTTGGGACCATTTGCTGTGTCCTCAAATGGCAGCTTGGCAGCTTTGAAGACCCCAGATGCCACATACCAATGTGGGGTGCAGAGAGCTCTCTTAGCAAAACACTAGTTGTGCCAATTGTCAGCCTCTCCTTTTCTGCCTCTCCGTTCTACTTGATACCAAGACAGACTCTGTTGGGAGAGCAGCTTTGGGTTTGCAGAACTGTATGCCAAGTCGGGTGCCTACGTGCTTCCCTGCCCTGCACACCATGTCTCCAGGCTGCTTTTGGTTAGCAGCCATGCCCCTAGCCCCTGTGCCACCAGGGCCTTGACTGTTACTGCAGCAATGCGGGTCCCACACCAGGAGCCCGGGAGGGGACGCAGCGCTGGGCTCTGGCTTGCTATTGCTTTTCTCATTCCCTTCACCTGTTTTGTGTCCTCCTATTATTTTATGTAGTTTTTTTTCTTCATCTCGACCTATAAAATAACTGCTGTTAAACCTTTCTAGAGCCCCAATTTGTTTTTATTCTGCAAGCTGTTTCCCACAATTTGAATCAGGATCTTTGCTGCTTTCTTGGCTTGTCGTTTGGTTGGTTGGTCCTTCCCTTTCCCTCCTGCCTTGACAAGGGCCCGGTGGCACCGTGGGTAAGGTGCTGGGCTGCCAGCGGAGGTAGGGGGCTCAGCCCCCCGTGGCTCCTCAGACAAACGTGTGGTAGTCTGCTTCTGCAGAGACTTAGAACCTTGGAAAAACTGTGGAGTCAGAGTAGACTGACAGCACTGGGGACGCCAAGACAGACAGCCACCTGCACACGCTTGGAAGGAGCTCCAGAAGTACCCACCGGGAAGGTGGCTATGGAGCGGGGAGGCTGAAACTATTTACTAGTGTTGTGTTGAATGGACTGGATCCAGCCACCTGCGTTACCGGGTCTGCTTTATTTCCTCTCTGCACAAAGGGCACAGTGTGACATTTTTGAATATCCTTTTCATGACCATGTCAAAGCAGAGAGGTCTAAAATAAAATAGACGATAGTTACACACACTCCAGCACTTCCTATTTGTCATAGAAAATGTGTCAAGTTTGTGCCTGGCATTATAAAAAATAATAGTTATGGTTTCAGGGCCCCCTTTAGCTTGAAATATCCAGTCTCCATAAGTAGGCCACAGTATTCCTTTCTAGACTGTTTCATTTCACTTTTCACTGCACTCAAGTTTGTAGGGTCATTTCTACAGAGAAAGTGTGCTCTGGTTTTACTCTCTCAGCTCCCAAAGAATATCTTCCATATCTCTCCTGTTTATTTGAATCATACATGTTCTATAAGACCACTCCTCCCAAGAAAAATCTATTAAATAAACTAGCCTATTGCTTGTTTATTCTGAAGCCTGGTGGTGTGATGGTTAAGTGCTATGGCTGCTAACCGAAAGGTCAGCAGCTCAAATCCATCAGGCGCTCCTTGAAAACTCTGTGGGGCAGCTCTACTCTGGACGGAACTATAGGGACACTAGGAGTCAGAATCAACTCAACAGCACTGGGTGTGAGTCTTAACTCATTCTCTTTCCTGGACTTCAGATACGCTGAGGACAGAGATCAATAGGCACCTGAATAAGGGAATGAGTTGTTATCTACATAATAGAAACTGATCATCTCTTTTACATTGTTAGCAAAAGCTGGAAGCAAGAAGGAACAAGTAGCTCAAAAATACGGCCTTGGTGGTAGAAACAGTGCTGGAGATCACATGATGCAGTTTCCTAAGGCCAACACCTTCTTCACTGCAAATATCTTTTTCACCAACACAAACAATGACTTCACCAGATGGAATACAGGGGAATAAAGTTGACTCTACCTGTGGAAAGAGATGATGGAAAAGCTTACTATCATCAGTTGAAATAGGGCCACATGCCAGTTGTAGCACAGACCATCAACTGCTCATACGCAAGTTCAAATTGAAACAAACTAGGATAACTGTAAGAACCAAAGTGCAAACTAGAGCATGTCCCACCTAAGTTTAGAAACCGTATCAAGAATAGATTCGATGCACTGAACACTAATGACCAAAGACCAGTCAAGTTGTAGAATGACATCAAAGACATCATATGCAAAGAAAGCAAGAGGTCACTAAAAAGACAGGAAAGAAAGAAAAGAGCAAACTGGACGTCAGAAGATACTGAAGCTTGCTCTTGAACATTGATTAGCTAAAGCAAAAAGATGAAATGATGAAGTAAAAGAAATGATGAGACGATTTCAAAGGGCAGCTCGAGAAGGCAAAGTAGTATTATCAGGACATGTGCGAAGAGCTGGAGTTAGAAAACCTAAAGGGAAGAACACACTCTGCTTTACTCAGGCAGGAAGAACTGAACAAAAATTAACGATTCTACAGGGAAAATGTTAAATTATACAGGAAATATCAAAAGAAGATGGAAAGAATATATACAAAAAGGAACTGGCTGACATTAAACCATTTCAGGAGGTAGCACATAATCAGGACCTGACAGGACTGCAGAAAGAAGTCGAGCTGCACTGAAGGCCCTGGTGAGAAAGCAGGCCCCAGGAATTGACAGGACATCCCCTGAGATGGTTCAGCAGGTGGATGCGGCACTGGGAGTGCTCGCTCATCCATGCCAAGAGACTTGGAGGACAGCTACCTGGCCAAATGACTGGAAGATACCATATTTATACCCATTCTCAAGAAAGCTGATCTCATCAGATGCAGAAATTATTAAGCAATATCATACACAAGTAAAATTCTGTTGAAGATCATTCAAAAGTAGGTGCTGCAGTATACTGACAGAGAATTGCCAGAAAGCCTGATTCAGAAGAGGACATGGGACTAGGAATATCACTGCTGGTGTCAGATGGATCTTGACTGAAAGCACAGAACAGCAGGAAGAGGTTTACCTGTGTTTCACTGGCTGTGCAAAGGCATTCAACTATATAGATCATAACAAACTGTAGATAACACTGGGGAGAATGGGAATTCCAGAACATTTCAGTGTGCTCACAAGGAATTTGTACATGAATCAAGAAGCAGTCATGAGAACAGAACAAGGGGACAGACACTGCATGGTTTCAGTCAGGAAAGACATGAACTATGTGAACAAGAACAGGACATCAGGACTGGAAGAAGACTCATTAACAACCTACATTGTGCCGATGACACAACCCTGCTTGCTGAAAGTGAAGAGGACTTGAGACATTGGCTGATGAAGATCAAAGACCAAAGATTTGAGTATGGATTGTGCCTCAACATCAAGAAACCAAAGTCCTCACAATAGGGGCAGTGAAAAGAGAAAATATTGAGGTGGTCAAGGGTTTCATTTTACTTGGATCCACGATCAACACTCATGGAAGTAGCAGTTAAGAAATCAAAAAATCCAAAAAAAAAAAAAAAAAAGAAAGAAAGAAAAAGAAAAAATGCATTGGATTTGGTGAATGGGCTGCAAAAGACCTTTTTAAAATGTTTAAAAGTAAAGATGTTACCTTAAAGACCAGGGTGCAACTGACCCAAACACATGCTATTTTCAGTTGCATCAAAAGCTGGACACTGACTAAGAAAGACAGAAGAAGAACTGATAGCTTTGAATTGTGGTGTTGGAGAAGAACATTTAACACATCATGGATGGCCAGAAGAGTGAACAGATCCATTCTGGAAGAACCAGGATGACCCTTCAAAGCAAGCATGGCTGCTAAGGAAGGATCAGTCTCTGGAGAAGGACATCGTGCTTGGCAGAGGGTCATTGAGAAAGCGAATGACTCGCAACAAGATGGATTGTCACCGTGCCTGCAACAGTGGGTGTCATGGTTGGAATTGTGTCCCCCCAAAAATGTGTGCAGCCACGTGGCTGGGATATGGTTCCCAGTATCTTGGGACTGTCCTCCATTGTGTGGTTTTGCTAACCTGTAAAAGGATTAGGGTGGGGCTGTGAATTCCTGCTGTGGGGGGAGTTTCCCTGGAGTATGGCTTGCCCCACCCTTAATGCTTTTAGCTTGCAAGGAATAAAAGGAAAAAGAAACAAAGGACAATTTGAGAACCTCGCCACCATCAAGTAAGCAGCACCGGGAGCAGAGCACGTCCTTCAGACCACAGGTTCTTGCGTGAGGACGCTCCGTCGACAAAGACTGATGCAACACCAGACTTTCCTCCAGAGCCGACAAGGGGAAAGTCTTTCCCTGGAGTGGACACCCTGAATATGGACTTGCAACCTACCGTACTGTGTAAGAATAAATCTTTCTTTGTTAAGGCCATCCACTCTGTGGTATTTCTGTTAGAGCAGCCTAGCTGACTAAAACAGTGGGTTTAAGCGTAACAACAGTTGTGGGCATGGTGCAGGACTGGAGAGTATTTTGTTTGGTTATATACAGGATTGCTGTGAGTCGAAACCAACTCAATGACAACTACCAACAACAAAACATTTCAGAGTTTTCAGATCAATTTGCTTTTATGGAAATATTCAACTTAAATAATATTCAGATGTGTGTATTAGATAAATGATATGAATTTACTAATTAGGAAGTCTTACAAGCTATTAAAGAAGAAAGGGAGTATCAAACCAAACAAAACCCACTGCCATCAAGTTGATTCCAACTCATAGCAACTCTGTAGGCAGAGTCGAACTGCCACATAGAGTTTCCAAAGAGTGTCTGGCAGATTTGAACTGCCAACCTTCTGGTTAGCAGCTGTAGTGCTTAACCACTATGCCACCAGGGTTTCTAAAGGGAGTACAGAAAGATATAAAATAGAAGCCAGGAAATTTGGAATCCATTATATTCCCAGTTACTCCAAAGGATAAGTGGAGAACAACTTTAGTCGGCATCAAATATCCTGTATTTTTTTTTCATATTTTACTATTTTCTAATAACTCAGAATTTTCTTGGGAGCATCAAAGTGTTCGCTCAGTATCAAAAAGGCAAACTGAGAAAGCAAACCTATTTTCAAAGCAAATCAGAATAGACTCACTGATTACTGAACACTACATGGAGGCTTGGTGGTTTCTGGAGAAATATGTAGATTGAGATGGCCCTGATGGCTCTATTGTGCAAGTACCCAGCTGCCACTGCGTCCCCACAGTCACCTTAGAAGAAAGGCTTGGCAATCTACTTTTGAAAAATCAGGCACGGCGGAGCACAGTTCTAGTCTGACTCTCATAAGGTAGCTGTGTGTTGGAATCAACTGAAGGCAATTTTTTTTTAACGTATATAGAAGGCTGATGTTTGAGAGAAAATACTTGTCTTTAAGAAACTGCCACAGAATTATGAGACGTGTAATAATTTATCTCTTTTTAATTAATGAAAATAATGACTATGTTGCCAGCCAGCCAAGTGCAGTCGACATTACCGATCTTTAATTTTGAGGTCTTTTACTCCTAAAACATCTACACTTTCACTTTAAAGTAACTGCCAATAAAATACAGTAAGGCCAAGGTTTAACAACAAGTGATGCATTGTTTCATTTTATTAATATCTCTGCTTCAGATAATCATGAAACTATCAGATAGGTAAGATAGTACTTGGCTTTTAGATATCATTACCCTTAAATCAGCCAGCACAAATCTTGTCTGAGACTTTTCATTAGCAGAAATCAGACTAGTGACGTCAGTGATCTCACTTATCACGTACGTACGCCTTCGTGACCTTACTGTAAACCCTCCTAGAGTTTAGCTGTAACTTAATACCATTCCTTCCTGTGGTATCACCAAGAAAATTAGGACATCAGTCCTCCCAGGGATTTCAGTCTCTCTTTGTGGTGGCACAGAAACCCTGGCGGCAAAGTGGTTAAGTGCTGTGTCTCCTAACCATGAAGTCAGCAGTTCTAATCCACCAGGTGCCCCTTGAAAACACTGTGGAGCAGTTCTACTCTGACCTATAGGGTTGCTATGAGTCAGAATTGACTTGATGACAGTGGGTTGGTTTTTGGTTTTCACGATCGCATATAGACTTTACAGGGAAACTCCTATCCATTGTCTTTGCTGTTAGGTGGACGTGAGTACACTGTTCGTATCCTGTTGAGTTACAGCTGATGGGAGCAGAGGTGTTTGGGTTACCTATAGGTGCAGAACAAAAACAAACAAAAAAACTCGTTGCTGTTGAGTCAATTCTGATTCATGGCTACCTTGCAGACAGAGTAGAACTGCCCCAGAGAGTTTCCAAGGAGCGCCTGGCAGATTTGAACAGCCAATCTTCTGATTAGCAGCCACAGCACTTAGCTACTGTACTGCCAGGGTTTCCTCTGCATAGCAAGCTACCCCCAAATTTAATGATATTGAAAACCCACCATTTTGTTATATCTCAAAACTCTGTGAGTCAGGAGCTTGGCAGTGCTGGCTGGTCTTCTGTCCCTTGAGGCTCGCACCAGGACAGCCTGTGGTATACTTCCATGGCTGGCCTGGAGGGTCCAGGGTGGTTTCACTCACATACCTGTCACCTTGGTGGGGACTTCAGCTCAGCTAGGCCCCGCTTTCTTTGGGTGTAGTTTCTGGGGCTCTTCACAGGGTCATCTGGCAAGGCAGCTGGGGTCTGGGGAGCATGTCCAGAGGCCCAGGCAGAGGCTACAAGGCTTTGTCTGCTCTGTCTTGGGCAGTCTCTCGGTGACTTTTGTTACATTCCATACATCAAGCAAACTAGCGAGGTGAGGCCCATCTCAGGAAGAGGGAGACTGAGCTTCCCCTTTCAGTGAGAATTGAAAGAGAGTTGCCGTCACCTTGTATTACCATAGCCACAAATCCCTAAATCTGCTAGGGCTTCAAAGCCAGGATGAAAAGTAAACTGGGAAAAACCCATCCCTCTCCCAGGAATCTGAAATTGAGGCCTTGGTGAGATGGGCCAGTCAGCTAGGCTAAGGTGGCAGGCAGATGGCAAATAGGGACGAGTGCACGCACCCGTGGTGAGGAAATCAGCTGCCCAAGGAAGGAGAGAGCAGCTCTGGGCAGGGAAGCTGCCCCCGAGCGGAGCTCCTGGCTCCTGAGACAGGGAGATGGGCGGAACAGTGGTCGGATTCATCCTGCCGCCGTCTGTCTTTATGATAAACCTCTGCATTCATAAGGCTACTTGGGCGAGCCCGTTTCTTGAGAGCCAAGATTTGTTTGTTCCTCTTGTTGTACTTTGTACCGTGAAGGGTATGTTTCAGGTCTATCACCGTGAAACACACAGCAGCAGATCAGGCACAGAGGACAGATGTTCTGACGGGCAGGACAGACGGCTCAGCACAGGAGGGTCACCGGGGAACAGAGGGACAAGCGGAAAAGAGGCCAAGCCACCTTCCTTCTCAGGCGCAGCCTGGTAGCAGTCCTTCTCAGTCTGGTGTGAGCCGGAACCGACTGGACGGCGCGGGCCCAGGCTGGGCTCAGTCCCGTGGTCCACAGGGTCAGTATGAGATGGAACCGACTGGACAGCACTTAACAACAGCATAAACATCTCTGCTCATTTTATGTACCTCTGTTGTCAAAGTGTCCCCTCGTGCTATAAGTATGTGCTCGCTTGTCCATGTCCCTTTGGATCTGAGGGCAGGGACTGTGTCTGATTTAACCCCAGAGCACAGCGATGCCCACGTAGAGCTCTACGGGACTTAGCTGACTGTCTAGGTGCCCGGGCCGCCTGCGGCAGGTTCAGACTCAATGACTGTGGAGTGAATCCCAGACACCTGGGTGTTGGCACACTCTATGGCCTGGAAGAGTGTTGAGACCCACAGAGTAAACAGTGAGGAATGGCAGCTAACAGGGCGCTCTGAGCTCATCAGCCGCCCCGTGGGAGACAGCTGTGGTGGACAGACGTGCAGTCTGCTTCGTGACGGATTCACAGCGTCGGAAACCCGACGGGGGCAGTTCTACTCTGCTCTGGAGGGCTGCTCGGAGTTTGAATCAACACGAAGGCTGAGGGCGGAATGCGTGAGTTAAACAAGGCATGTTTAGGTGACTTTAATACTATTGTTAATTAGGTTATTTGGTCTCCCAAACTGCTAAATTCTAAATCAAGAATTTCCATTCCCCAAAAGAGCCCAATAAAACTTCTGTGGGGGGAGAAGTTTTCACTTATTCCTCAGTCTTTTAGTTTCCATGGGGACGGGTTTTCCCTGAACACTGCTCCCCCTGCATGAGGGGAAGTAACTTCCCTGAGGCATGGTTGTGCTTCTTTCCTGCAGACAGCACTTCCCGTTGTGTGTTGTTCTCGCTGCTTTTCCCCCTCAGGTTGTGGACCTCTGGGTGACCAGCAGCATGGCCTGGGGATAGGAGGTCACTCCTGTCTGACCTGGGGCTCCCAGGCCAGGAGGCCCTTGTGGCCTCACAGCCAAGCCAACCCTCTCTACCAGCCTGTCTCCATTGGCTGGATGCCTTCCCCGGCCCCCGATGGGTTCAGAACTTCGGGAGGGCGAAGCTTGTCCTTTCCCTCTTCATCTCATCTCTTCCCCTCTCCTCCTCCGTTCTTGTCTTTTCCCCTCCTCTTTCCCCCTCTTTCATCTCTTCCTGTATACCACTCTTCTTATTCTCATTAAAACACACACAGAAAACCAAACCCAGTACTGTCAAGTTATAAACTCATAGCACACCTGGTGAATTTGAACTGCCAGCCTCTTGGTTAGCAGCACCAGCCCGGCCCCTGGCTCCGTCAGAAGCAGCAGCTTCTCAGAGATGCTGGCGTCTCCTCGAGCGTCCTCCACGGCCTTCCACCGTGTCCTGCTGGACGGCTCGACGCGGTCCGCCCTCACACCTCTTCGTAGACTCTCCAGTTCAGAGGCTGTGTAGTCAGGGGCAGAGAACCACAAATCAAGGGAAGGATGGAAAATAAACACGTTTAAGTAAATAGGTTGGTGTAAATGTATTTTCTATGGGTTTTTTAAAAATATACTTTATGTAAGTCTGCCTGTTTGAAAGTGCTAAGAGATTATTTCCCCAACACCCAGGTATTATTAAAATAATTTTGGTCTGAAATAATCAGTTTTCTGAATTCCTGTATTAAAGTTTGTAACATTAGTAAGTAGAATACATTCCAGTGCAAAGCCTCCACTGGAAGGTCCACTGGATGAAAGAATATGTGATTTTGGAACTGGCATACTTAGACAGCATGAGTCGGGATGTAATCAAATTGCAGCTCATTATTTCCTGATATCTCTGCTCTGTTAAGCTTGACTCAGAAAGGCACGATTTCCCTGACAGTGAGCATGGACTCACAGCAGCCTCGGAGTTCTCTTTCCTAACACAACATTGCTGCTGATGTTGAGATCTGCCATGTATTGACCTGTGACTCATGGCCAGCCTTTGCACAGCTGGACAAAACACTGCCCGGTCCTGGACTGTCTGCGTGATGTGCCACACATCGGACCACTGGGATCTGTCAGGTTTCCGCTGATGAAGGTTTCTGGAAGCGGACCCCCAGGCCTCTTCACTGGTCCGTCTCGGTCCAGAGGCCCTGCCGATGTCTGCTGAGCGGTGCACCCACACGCATTTCCTGTGACAGACAAGTAGTGGCTGCAAACAGGGCGCACGGGCCGGGAGGCCAACCCCGGGTCCTGCGCGTCCCTGCCGCTGCCAGGCGCCGTAGGCAGGGCACGCCTCGTGGCGGTCCCGCATGCAATGGCAGGAAACGCTGCCCGGTCCTGCGCTGCCCTCGCCGCCGTTGCTGTGCAGCAGAAATCTACCACCGAAACACTAGTGTCTCCTTTCTCATTCAATAACCAAACAGAGAATCCCGGCTGTTGCTAATGAGTCCTTTTGGACCCACAGTGACCCTGTAGAACAGAGAAGAACTGCTCCACTGAGCTTCTAAGGAGTGGCTGGATGTGAACTGGCAGCCTTTCGGTTAGCAGGCATAGCTGTCAGCACCCCCAGACTCCTTCAACGCGGTGGCACCCTCACCTGAATAGTGGGGCGGGGCGGGGTTCTGGTTCCTGTGCTGGTTCCCCGGGCAGGCAGGCGCCCTGGCCGTGTGGCGCTCAGGAACTCAGCCACTAGCCAGGCGAGCAGCAGCTCCGACTCACCAGAGGCTCCTTGGAAACTCTATAAGGCAGCTCTACTGTGTCCCGTGGGGTCCTCTTGTGGCCCTGTTCTCCATCTGTTACCAGTGATGCCTGGGCGTCACAAACACCCCCTCATCCCTCTGTTGTGCTCATTCTCTCCTGGGTGACTGTGTATGTGACGCCCCGTTTGTCTTCACTGTGCGGGTGGCTCACTTGCGCATTACGTTCTAGGTGCCTTTGGGAGAAGCAGGTTTGTTCATAGGTCTCCTTAGGAAGGAAGACTAAGCAAAATCAAACTGCCAGTGGGACTAAAATTACTTTTACTTGCTTCATAGTGGAAAACATGACCCCATGTAGATGTGCATCACTTCTGACAGATGGAAATTTAATGGCCTCTCCAACAGAAGACAGCCTAGCCTTCATAAGGTGCTAGTGAATGTAGGTCTCGTAACCAGGGAAATAATTTAAACAAGCTTAATTTTAAGAATGTATTCCAGTTCACGGCTCCGTCTAACCGAGGGGAAGAGCTGAATCCAGCAATTACCACCGGCGCCTGTTGTGTTGCACTGGTGGCGGCAAGTGAAAGGAATGAGAAAAATTCCTCCAGGAAAACGCCAGCGTTGAGATGAGTTTAACAGAATCACAGGGCTTTGTTCATCTTGCCTCAGGGGCCGTGGGGGACAGTGGCATTCCAGGCTGAGAGAACAACACACGGGAAGGTAGAGAGGCGTGGAAATGTGCCAGGCAGTGCAGGACTTTGCTGGAGTGGGGATGATGGCGTTGACGTGACGGGGGTCACGCGACAGAGCAGAGGAGTCGGGCCCGTGGGCACTCGGTGAGGGAGTCTGGCCGCCAAGCTGGGGACTTGGGGTGATTTTAAGCAGGATTCTAAAGAGCAACACGTTTGGAGTTCAAGAAATACAATAGTGTGTTGTATACACAGGGGAAAATGGGTAAGAACAGTTTATTAATTTTGCAATTTATAACTAAATATTTTAAAGCTATATTTCCAATAACTGGTACATACTGAGAAGAGAGCACTTCTTTGAATGAGACTCGTGAAGTGTTTTCTTCCTCACTTTGAATCTCTTGGGCACTTGAAATAAGACACTTGAACTATACAATTTTTCCACTGGAGTTACAGAGAAAGGGAAACAGAAAGCAAAGAAAATGCAATAGAAGATTGAAAAATGCCTTTGCAATTCAATTTTGCTCGCAAGAACTTGTTTCCCGTTATTGGGAGAAGCCATCTGTCTGGGATTACCACTCCATTT
Organism: Heterohyrax brucei; assembly: GCA_028571685.1. Taxonomy (NCBI): domain Eukaryota; kingdom Metazoa; phylum Chordata; class Mammalia; order Hyracoidea; family Procaviidae; genus Heterohyrax; species Heterohyrax brucei. The sequence goes on from CM053160.1 coordinate 83,521,922, forward strand.
ACGTAAGTGAAAGCACAGTCTTGAGAGATACAGATCAAACCAAGTCCAGGAACAGCGCTCAGAGGGACTGCGTCTCTTAGTGATGTGGGCTGTTTGTATGTGGGCAGTGGTGCTCATTACATAATGGTTATGCAGATAAACTTTTTGTAACAATAATTAAACCTTAGCAGAGCTTAATGGAAGGAAACAAAAAACTGGAAAAGATGGGAGGACAACAAAGTGAAAGATCCCAGACGGTCTTGCAGAACAGATACCGGGTAATGGGTGGGGCCCTAGCAGCGCGGACAGTTCACCCAGCCTGCTGCTGCCCCGAGGATGGAAGGCCAGGCCCGCCGGGGGCGCCCCTGCGAGGACTCTGGACGTACAGGAGATCTGTGTTGTCCCTTGCGTGGTTACTGTTATCCAACAAGCGCCAGGCACTTTCCTGGGTGCTGGGGGGTTACAGAGATCAATACTCAGTTCTTCAAAAGTTTGGTACGATGGGGAAGATGGAACCAAATGCAGCCACTGTTATGGATTGAATCTGTCTCTTAAATTTTATGTCCGAGTTCTGACCTCCGTGTATGGGAACTTTCCCGGAAGTGGGGTCATTAGAAGTGTTGTCGGTTAACTTGGGGTCTCACCAGAGCAGAGCAGAGCCTAACCTGTTCTAATCCAGGGTGTTCTGTAAGGAAAGGAAGAGACACAGGAGACAAGCAGAGGGAGATGGTCATCTGACGATGGCGTTGTGCTGTAACCGCAAGCCAAGGGAACACCTGGGCTGCAGGAGCTCTGGGCGACAGCGTGGCCGACACACTGTGCTAAGACCACTACCCTCCACGATGGGGAGCTGATCCGTTTCTGTGGTTTAAAGCTGCCCACCCCATGGTACTTTGCTGTGGCAGCCTGGGTAACTAGCTGTACCTAATATCATAGGGTCAGTTCCAACTCATAGTGACCCAGTCCAACTGCCCCACAGGGTTTCCAAGCCTATAATTTAAAAAGAAATTTTTAAAATAGTACTTCATATGAAGGTTTACAGAGCAAGCTGGTTTCTCATTAAACAATACACATACTGTTTTATGACATTGGTTACCAACCCCACAACCCATGAACACTCCCTGTCTTGACCTTGGGTTCCCTGCTACCAACCTTCCCGTCTCCTCCTTCCTTCTAGTCCTTGCCTCTGGGCTGTGTGCCCCTTTGGTCTTGTTTCATTTTATAGGCCTGTCTAATCTTTGTCTGAAGATGCCTCAGGAGTGACTTCATTTCTGAGCTCGGGGTGTTTGATGGCCATACTATTGGGGTTTCTCCAGTTTGTCAAATTAGTAAGACTGGTCTTGTTTTCTCCAGCTCCATCCAGTATCCTGTATTGTGGTCCCTGTCAAAGCAGAGGACGGTGGTAGCTGGGCACCATCCAGTTGTGCTGGACTCCATCTGGTGGAGGCCCTGGGAATTGTGATCAGTCATTCTGTGCCCTAGTTTTCCCCTGTGTTTTTGGCTTTCTTTGTTCTTTCTTGATCCAGGTGAGTCAAGACCACTGTATCTCTGATGGCTGCTCACAGCCTTTTGAGACTCCAGATGTGACTCAATGGAGTAGAACCCAGAGTGTTTGCGTTATCAGCTGTGTTGTGCTGATGGACCTAGATGCTCCCCGAGACCGTGGTCCCCACAGCCCTCAGCCCAGCACTTGGGTCCCTCTGGGAGTTGGGATGTGTCTGTGGAGCCTCCCTGACTCAAGGCTGCCCCCATCTTTCTCCTGCAGAGAAGCCAGCAGGTTTGTGGCACGGAAAACCCTCAAGAGCCCAGTTCTCTGATGGGCACTGGTCACCTGGAATCTGAGTGACTCGGTGCCAGCCAGCGCTCCTCAGCTGTCTGCCTTTCCTCTCTCACAGGAAGTAACTGGAGGCGGATCATAAACCTAACAGTGAAAAGTAATGTGCTACAACTTGCAGGAAAAAAAAATGATATAAAAGTATTTTCATGACATTAACATATTGCACTGAGGAAATCATCTCCAAAAGACCTCTCTGAAGAGTTAAAAATTAAAGAAGTCACTTTGAGGACTAAGCTGTGCCCCACTGAAGCCTTTAGTATTTTTGATCATCTCCTCTGCACATGAAAGCTAGGCAATGAATAAGCAATACAGAAGAACTGATGCCTTTGAACTGTGGTGTTGGTGAAGAATATTAATGTACCATGGACTGTCAAAACAAGAAACAGATCTGTCTTGGAAGAAGTACAACCAGAGCGCCCTTGCAAAACAAGAATGACAAGACTTCATCACACATATTATGGACATGTTGTCAGGGGGGATAAGTCCCTGGAAAGGACATCATGTCTGGTCAAGTAGAGTCATCCCAGAGGGGAAACTGTCAGTGGGATGGATGGGCCCAGTGGCTGCGACAGTGGGCTCAGATTCAGCAGTGACTGACAGTGGCACAGGACTGGGCCGCGGTTGGCTCTGTGGTGCACAGGGTCACTGTGAGTCAAAGCCAAGTCGATGACATACAACAGCAACAACAAAGTGTGGGTAAAAGCTTGCTTAAAATACGACAACATACCTTAAAGATGTTTTAAACAAGTGTAAAGATAGCTATAGGTTTGCACTGCTGAAAGAAGTTCAAATTGGAATATTGATCTCAGTTCAGATTTGACAGTGTTTCCCAAAGCAGTTCTACTTCTTAGATGTATATGCAACAGAAACTGTAACACATGAGAAAAAGCAGAGCATTATTCATAATAGCCGAAAACTGAAACCATTGAAGTGTCCATCAAGAGAAGAGACGAATGGTGACGTCCTCATATAATGGATATTAAACAGCTGTGAAATAGCGAGCGACTTCTGTCTGCAAATATGTGGGTGATTCTCATAGGTGCCTCTGACAAGAAATCAGAAGCAGAGTATGTGGCATGCGATTCCATTTATGTGAAGTGAAAAGATAGACAATACCAGCCTATGGCGGTAAGAGACACACAGCTGGAACCGGCCGGCGGAGAAGGGCCTGCAGTGGTCCCATCAGGTTCCAAGAGAAGGCAGGACTCGTGCTTTAGCCACGCCAAGAGCGACTGTTTACTGAGTGGCACTAATGGAAAAAGAAACATGTGAAAGAATTGAGGAATGGAACCCCTAATTCTCATGAAATCCAGATTTTTTGGTTCATTGAGGTTGAAATGACCTACCAGAAAATACTGTCTTGCGTAGTCTTTGAACTTTACAGAAACTGCTCTGAAGATCATCTGTAGGTCAAACATTAGTCTAGTTTAATTAATAAAGAATGTGTAGGATCTGACTCGACGGCACTTGGCTTGGCTTTGGCTTGCCTTGAGCGTTATGCTCTTTTCAGAATTATCTGCTTGTCGTCACTTTCTGTAGTAGCAGTTCCCAAGGTCGACTAGAAGCTATGTTCTAAGATCAGTCAGTGATTATTTGAGTTGTCCTTCAGTAAACCCTGTGTGGAATCCTGCCTGTTTGCACTTTATTTTGTGAACTATTCTGGCCCCTTCCCAGGACAGTGTGTGAGTCCCAGTGATAATCTGCAGTGTGAAAATTGGTAAATGGTCTTTCTCTGTAGAACATTTTGAGCTATTAAGCCAGGCAACTGGTTGAAGGGAACATGGAATCATGATGCCATTAAGTTAACTTTTATGTAAGTTTGAAACTATTATTATAATATTTCATTACTGAATATTGAAAATACCCATTTTTATAATAAAAAGTTTGAAAGTCTGCAACAACAGCAGGAACTTGAATTTCTCAGGCTTTACTACTGATAGGATAATTGACTTCCCCTCTGTGCTGTCTGTAGCGGTTGCTGTGAGTCAGAATCGATTCGATGGCAATGTGTATTTTGGGGTTTTTCTCTTCCCTGCACTATGCTCTGGGGAAACAAAGCCAAATAGATGTGAATCGGGACCCAAAGTAGGACTGCAGGTACTAAGAGGAGACCTCTGGAAGACACGGAGAAGACATTTAGAAGATGCAATTTTAAGATCCCATGGCAGAGCTGTCCTTTATTAAGGATCTTAGGAGGAAAGCAGATTCCCACCACATGGGGTGGTCGCAGAGAAGGGGTACAGAAAAAGTCAGCATGAGAGGGGGAATCCGGGGCCCTCCGCCCGGAGACCTGTGGGTGCACCTCTCCACGCTGGAGAACAAGGAGGCTGCAACTTCATGACAATAAAGTTCTTTTCCATTTACTTAATTTTTTCAAAAATTAAGTGAGTTACATTTCTACCCACCAGTGATGAAAACTCTTAAGATGAAATTAAGAAGACGATTCTGTTAACAATAAAGTCAGAAAGAGTAAAATTTGGTGATGAGTGCAGAATATGATTAATGTCTCTATCCTTGAATGGTACACGTCAAAAATGTTGGATTGACAGATGTGTTATGCACATTTTTAACACAATAAGAAAATGAAAAATAAAAATTGGTAATACGTTTCATCAAGGAAGTACAAGATCTGCAAACTAAAATTACAAAACAGTGTTGAATAAATTAAGTAAATGGAGAAGAACTTTATTGCCATGAATGGGAAGCTGACGGAGCACCATCAGAACAACTGTTGGAGCTATGCGATGTTAGGTGTGGCGGTTTTTCTGGGCTGTTTGTTCAACTTTTTTGTATCCCTAGAACGTATTACAAGAAAAAGTTAGAAATGTCTTAAATGAGACTCAGCTTCCCCGTAGTGGTTTCCTCCACAGTCAGACCAGGGCTGGTGTCTTGGAGGTAGTCTCCAGCCCACACCGTTGCAGCCTCCTTGTTCTCCAGTATGGAGAGGAGCACCCACAGGTCTCTGGGCGGAGGGCCCCAGATCCCCCCTCTCATGCTGACTTTTTCCGTATCTCTTCTCTGCAACCACCCTACGCTGTGGGAATCTGCTCTCCTCCTAAGATCCTTAATGAAGAAGGACAGTTCTTCCATGGGGTCTCAAAATCATATTTTCCAGATGTCTTCTCTGTGTCTTCTTTCCCTTTTGTACCTTCTATTCTTCGCTTGGCCAAACTCATTTGTTAGCTGTAATTTTTCTAGATTCTTTATTTTTATGAATACAAGATGATGTCATCTGAAAAGAAAGATATTTTTGTTTCTTCCTTTCAAATATGGATGCCTTTTATTTCTTTCCTTGCCTAGCTTTCCTCATTAGTCTCCAGGAAAATCCAGACCAGGAGTGGCTAGAGTGGACGGACTTGTTTGGTTCCTGATCTGAACCTGAGAGCTTCCGCTCTTGCTGTGAAGCGTGACGTCATCAGTGGGTTTTTTCATAGATGCCTCTTCTCAGTTTGAAAAAGTTCTCTGTTGATGGCTCTTAACATGAAAGAGTGTTCACTTTTTGTCAAATGCTTTTTTGTGTGCCTACCAAGATGATCTTCTATTAATACACTGACTGATGTTGGTATGGCAAACTAACCTGACATTACCGGTATAAATCCCACTTGGTCTAAGTAATCCTATTTATAAGCAACTGGATTCCATTTTCCAATATTTTGTTGAGAGCTTTTGCCTCTGTATTCATAATGGATTGTAGGTTTGTAGTTTTGTGGGGTTTTGTTTGTTGTTGTTGGCTCTTTTCCTGGTAATGTCTTGGCATCAGGGTAATTCTGGTTTCAGAGAATGAAATAGGAAGTGTTGCCTTCTTTTCTGTTTTTTGGAAGGGTTTAAATAGGGCTAGTGTCAGTTTTTCCTTAAAAGTTTTGTAGAAGTCACCAGTGAACCCATCCACTGAATATAAATCAGAGATATGTTGTCTTGCTCTGTAAATATTAGCTGCTCTCGTTTCAGAATTAGCACTCAGGGTTGTTCTTGTTCTTTTCCAGATACCCAGGAGCACTGTAAATGTGTGATTGTTGCTGTTGTCAGGTGTCTGCGTTGGTTGTGGCTCGTGACTGCGGTGTGTACAACAGAACGCAGCACTGCCCACCCCACTCCCCCATCACAGTCATTGTCGTGATTGTCCCCGTGGTTGCAGCCGCTGTGTCAGTCCGTCTCTTTGAGGGGCTCCCTCTTTTGTCGCTGACCTTCTGCCTCACACATAATGTCCTTCTCCAGCGACTGGACCCTCCTGATAACATGTCCGAAGCGTGAGCTGAAGTCTCAGCACCCTTGCATCCAGGGAGCACCCTGGCTGTACTTGTTCCCGGACAGACTTGTTCCTCTGGCAGTCCACGGTATAGAAACATGGGAGAGGTTCAATTAAACAGGCTTGCTGGTGGTTTAAGTAAAATAGTATTTAGTATTGGCAGCTTCATATCAATTAACTTTGCAGATCTAGGACTCATTTTTACTTCAGCAAAGTTTTTTTAATTATTTTGATACTGGTTAGGTTCTGTTATTTTGTTTTTTACCTTCGGGATTGTAGTCTGCCTTCTTTAGATAGTCTTTTCTCTCATACTTTTTGATTCAATTTCATTTTCTTACCTTTCTTAGTGAATTTTAGTATCTGTCGTATCTTGAGCACCTTTTAGTCAGTCTCCACTCGTATCAGAGTTGACTGCGTTGTTATTCCCTGGTTTGGTCATCCGCTGGCATTCTCCTGTTGGCTGGCTGTTTCTCGGTCCCACGTGTACACGTGGAGACGAATGAGAGGATCTGCCACTTGTCCCCGGACGGACCAAGAAGCCAGCTGTGTCTGTGTGCCACCGTGAATGGAACATCTTGGAAGAGTGGGAAGATTCAAAAAGAAAAACAAGAGCTCACTGCCCTGAGGTTTTGTCTGTGCACCCAGCTGACACTTGAGTGGACCGTCTTAGACCTGCTTCACACGCGCAATCTCAGTGTGCGTCGGCGACCGTTTACAGAGAAGAGCAGCTCCGCCCCATGGCCAGACCAACAGCTGGGCGACTGCAGACGCTGACACGCAGGACCTGAGCCCGCTCTCCTGTCTGTGGTCCAGTGACCAGCGAGGGGCCCTTCCGTCCTCACAGGGACTCCCAATCCACTTGCAGACAGAAAATGACAATGCATGAAGCTGTTAGAGAATAATACATGGAAGTATATGATTTCAGACACAACACCAAAGTCTGTGAATACTTCCGTAAATATCTATCCACATGATTAGTTTGTAGATGTTCCTGATAATTGTACAAACAGAACTGACTTGTTTTTCTGCTTTTTAACCGTATCTATAATTTAGAGCAACTAACTACTGGAAAGAGATCATTTTTCAGAAAATTACATGGAGATACATGTATGACATTTACTTCTGTAGATTGCTTAACACTGCAGGAAATTCTCCCCTAATTGTCATCAGGTTCTGCTCTTCTCTGGGTCTGTTATAAATGTCTTCCAGAAGTGTAGGACTCCACAAAATGTTTTGACTTTTTTTTTTTAATTATGATTGAATGAAAATCTACATTCCCCTATAAATTTGCATGCCCATCATATGCAGCTCCCACTGCTCTCCCTGCCCAGTGACAGCACACTCTTCCTCTCGGCTCCATACATGTGTTACCCTCCCAGCAGTCTCCTATCCTCTCCTCTCCACCTACTTCCCTTCCTCCAGTAAGAGGCCAGCAGGACGACATCCTAAAGATGCACAGAACCATAAAGTGCACACATGATATGGTCACTGTGTCGCCAAGTCCAGTCCACTCCTGTCCGAGAGTTGACCTCCACTATGGACAGGGGCAGCATCAGGGCCAGGCGCTATGCTCCCAGTTGACTTATTTTTTTTAGAAAGTTTAGGAACAGGCATTTCTGTTACATTAATTTTTTTTTATTCCATGTTTTCTAGCAAAATCTGGAGAGACTGAGAAGCCAGAAATAGGGAGTGTTATTTGTCAAAATTATTTCCAGATTTTCTGGCTTCTTTGCCCCTCTAGATTTTGCTTAAAAACATGGAATAAAAAAAGAAAAGGGTTACTGTTACAGAAGTGCCAATTCCTAAACTTGGCCAGCATTTCTCTTAGTACACGTCTGAAGAATCCTACTGTACACTCAGGCTACAAGCGTGGGACTGAGTTAAGAGCTACAGCTGCTAATCAAAAGGTAGGCGGTTCAAATCTACCTGTTCTCCTCGGAAACCCCATGGGGCAGTTCTACTCTGCCCTATGGGGTCGCTATGAGTTAGAATTGACTCAATGGCCATGTTTTTTTTCATTCTTCAAAGAGTCTCAGTTACCATTAAATCTGTCTTTTTGTGCTAATTATACCCCAACTGCTAGGATTTCGTAACACTACTTTTGAGAATAATTAAATTAGATAATCTATAAATAGTGGTGACCTTATTTTACTTTACAGTTGTATTTATAGGGTTGTTATAAGTCTGAACTGACTCAACAGCAGTGGGTTGGGTAGGGTTTGGTATGAGACATTTATATATACGCAACTTTATACTTGGTATAAATGGTATAAACATCATTAAGGAATAAATTTTATTGTAAAAGCCACTCAAACTTAATATATATGAGTGCAAGACTCAGTGTCTAGGCAGGAAATTTGAGAAAAAAAGAGACTGCAGCCCAAACTGGTAAAAAGGCTGCTATATACTTCAGGGTCTGTCTGAACCTGACCCTCTGGAGTCTGTGTCACCCATCAGTGTAACTCAAAAGCAAGTGCCTGGGACCATGGCAAAGAGATGGATTATCAAGAGCAGAATCTGAGCAGGGTCAGAAACTAAGAGGCAAATGAAAGGCATGGGGTGGATAAAAGTGCTAGTTAGTACACAAGAAAAGACAAAGGGAGGTAAGAGACCAGAAAGAGGTAGAGCAGACAGCAAACCGAAGGAAGCAAAGGGTCACATCAAGTGACATTAGAGACCGATCAACAAAGGGAGCTCTGGGCGGGTGCAGAGCCAGGCCAGGGAGTGTCGCCCAGTCGGTGAGCTCTGTCCGTGGCTTTCGCCTGGGCAGCCCGCAGTGGGGGCGGAGTGGTAGCTTCCTGGTGGGGCCGTGAGCAAATACATCACAGGGTGGGACTTAAGGAGGCCCGTTCTTCTCCCCCCCCCCCGAGACAGCAGACTGTGAGGCAGAAGCGTGCCAAGTTCATTTAGAATATAGCTCAATCTGAGGATATGTTGGAGCCTTATTGTCCCACAAACCAGCGGGATCCCTGCTCATGCATTTGTAGAAATAAATGCAGTTTGGAGGCTCAGTGGTGGCTCCTATTTTCCTGACATGGATTAGATACCCAGTATCCTGCCTGCTGAGGGAGAAGATAGCTCGGACAATTACTGATGGAGATCCAAACTGCAGCCTTCTGTGTGGGTGACACCTCAACATCAAGGAAACAAAAGTCCTCCCAGCTGGACCCCAGGGAGCAGCATCTCAACCAAACAGAGTTGTCAATGACTTTGTCTTGCTTGGATCCGTAATCAACACCCGTTGAAGCAGCTGTCAAGAAATCAAACAATGCACTTCAGTGGGCGAACCTACTGCGAAAGACCTCTTTAAGGTGTTACAACGAAAAGAGGTTATCTTGAGGCCTCTGGTGGCCTAACCCAAGGTGTAGTATTTTGAGTCGCCTCACAAGTATGCAAAAGCTAGACAATGAATAAAAAAGACTGAAGATGAATTGATGCATTTGAATTACAGTGTTTTCAAAGAACATTGAGTACACCATGGGCTGCCAATAATGAACAAATCTGTCTTAGAAGTACAGTCAGAATGCTCCTTAGAAGAGTGACGAGACTTTGTCTCAGGTACTGTGGACACGTTGTCAGCAGAGATCAGTCCTTGGAGAAGAACGTTGCACTTGGTGTAGCCGTGGGTCAGTGACAAAGAGGTAGACTTCAGCGAGATGGACTGTTGCCGTGGCGGCGTCAGCGGCCTCAAGCATAGCAACAATCGTAAGGACAGGGCAGGACCTGTCGCTGTTTCGTTCTGCTATCATGAGTCAGAACCCAGAAGATGGCACCTCATAACCTGACAACCACAGTATCTGAGAACCTTAAGTTTAAAGTATTGTGCTTTGGACATCACTAAAGAATCTGTCTATATGTAAATGTATTTCCATCTATCAGAACTTTGATGAAGCAATTTAATTTTCTCGTAATTTTATAGGATTTTTTTTTCAACCTGTGTCTCTGAAGTTTTAGGAATTTTATTTTTTTTTAACAAACATACGAATCTTTTTTTATTAACATGGCCATACCAAAATAGTGTCAGATGGTGCAGGAGCGGTGTCCTGAACCACAGGAGCGAAAACAAAACAAAACAAAAGCTGAAAGCCAAAAGCTGCCTGCCATGAAATGGAGTGCTTTTATAGGAAGAAGAATGAGTCCCCCGCTGTCACCCTGGATTTGTGAATGGCTTCATCCACCTCCTGGCAACAACATCAAATAGGAAGAGTCTGGTGAGGCCTTGGCAGAAGGCAGCCCAGGCTGGAGCCAGGGACCCATCTGGGCCAGGGATGAGCATCTAGAAGCCAGCTGAATGAGGGGTCATCGACTTGCAGGTTATCAGGCAGGATACTGAATAGAAGTGGGACAACTGAAAGCAGAGTGACCCCAATAAATGAGGACACCGAGAGTGAGTGTCCAGGAGGGGGCCTTTGCAGTCGAAGGCCATGGTCCAGAGGCACTGCGGCCCAGAGAGGTGCTGACTGGGAAGACTGTCCCTGCTGAAGGAAAGCCTCTTTACTTTGGACGCCTCCCTGCCTCCCATGAGAACTGCTGCTGCAGACCTGCTGGGTGTGTCCCCACTCTGCGTGCCCTGGCAATGCCACAGAGAGCAAAATCAACAGGGCCTATGACTTTGTGAAGCTTCACGTTTGCCAGATGAGACGGATGTTAACCACGCAGGTGCACAGATGCAGTAGTGCGGTACAGGGGCCATGGTGGTTTAGTGGCGGGACCACCACCTCTCACGAGGACGCGGTCAGCTCCCAGCCCACACACCTCGTGCCCAGCCACCACCCCTCTGTCAGTGGAGGGTTGCAGGTTCCTGTGATGGTTTCAGCAGAACTTCCAGGCTGAGACAGACTAGGAAGAAAAGCCTGGCAATCTGCTTCCAAAAATCAGCCCCTGAATCCTTACGGTTCATGATGATCTGATCAGCAGTTGATGGTGGAGACAGTAGGGGACTAGGCAGCATCTGCTCCTTGTTCATACCGTCACCCGATTTGGGTCCACACCCTGGATCAGTCGAGCCAGCGAAACACACCCCGAGTTAGAAAGAGGGAGACAGTTTATTAGGGGGGGTGGTACCACAGGGGGCTCGACAGCAATGCAGGCTGTTCTCCATGGAATCTGGAAGGGCAGTTTTTACGTCAGAGTTTATATGTAATTTGGCAAGGAATACGTCATGTTTTTATGCACATAAAAGCTACAACCAAACCCACTGCCTTGTGTCAGGTTTGAGTCACAGCGACCCTAGAGGGCAGAGTAAAACTGCCCCATGAAAGTTTTTAAGGAGCGCCTGGTGGATTTGAACTGCTGACCTTTTGGTTTGCAGATGTAGCACTTAACCTGAGAGAGGAAAGCCTGAAAAGTTAGTTTAAATTGGAATTCCACAGGCTTCTCGCAGTCCTCAAGGACATCCTCCCCAGAACTCCCTGGGGCAGCCCAACCTGTAGGAATTTACAAAAGAAGAACTTCTCTTCCTGTAACTTGAGGCTTATCTTTACCTCTGTAAGTTTGCTGGTGCCAATAGGAAAGCAATATGAAAATCTGAGTACCTGCAAGTGCCAACTAGAAAACTGTATGGAAATTCCTATATCTGAACTTTTGGTAGACTCTATATAACCCCTGGACAGTGGCAGAATGGGGAGCTTGGCTGTTTTTGAGACACAGTCTGCTGCAGCTCCACCGGCAAGAATAAATGCCCTTCCTCAGATAACTGTCACTGTCCGAGAGAGTTCTGCTCTCCGGAGTCTTACTTGTCTTTCCTGCAGCAAACTGACTATACCACCAGGCTTTCTTGCATGCATGTAGCCCACAGATGATTGTATACAACGTGAAAACCACAAAAAACTCTTTATTAAGCCGCATATGTGTGTGAGACACCTGGACTCCGATCTGCATGTTTGTAACAGGCAAAGACAAAACTTAGATAAGCATTCCTCCGTTAGTGGGACGAGCCTGCCAAGTCCACTCTGACTCAGATAAGGAGCAAGAAAGAGAGTTGTGGATACAAAAAAATGCCAGGCAGCCCTCCTACCTGCTGTCTGCCAGGCTGAAGGCCATTTTTCAAGAGAGCAAAGAGGAGGGGGGAGGCCCAGGTCACAGGAGCTGAGAGGGCTCTGCAGCTCCTTGGGAAGAGGCCAGTGTAGCTGGTGCAATTAAAAAAACAATTGCAGATTATTTATAGTGTTGTTATGATATTATTATGTCAGGCTCTCTCAGTTACCCATTTCGAAAAGGTGAAAACATGTTGCAAGGTATTAGGGTTATAATATGGTGACTCCACAATACAATGACCGTTGTCAAGGTCATGCAGCTGATTAGAGCCCGAGTGACCTAATTCGGGTTCCGGAGATTGAACTAGCAAGTTCAGTCTCCTGACGAGTTGCAAACTGGGACTCCCCCTTTCCCCAAAGCACAGGAGGACGCATCCTTTTTGGTAGCAAATGACTGAAACATTTATTAAGGAAAAGTACGTCCCAAAGAGGGAATGGGTCAGTCTCCATGAGTGGAAAAAGACCCCACATAGATTTTGGGGGTGCTTTTTATGACAAAAGCAGGGGGTGGTCGTAGATGGGAGGGGGAGGTAGTAACTTAGCTTCTGACTGGGCCTGAGACCACTTAGCCACCTTACAGTTACCGGAGGAGCTGCTCTATTTCCATCACAACTACCAGGAAGAACCCACATCTGCATCACAAACGGCCAGGGAGAGCTGTTGGTGTGTGGCAGGTCAGGTCCCCTGGCAACCTTGTCCATATCGTGTGTGTTCTGTAACATAAAGCATGACCTCTGTTATCCCTGTGATATGTTAAATTCTGGAGTAAAACATGTTAGTATGTTGCAGCAGAGACCAAGTTCCCTGGCTAGCCTTGGCAACCATGAGTAGGAGGGTGACTCCCGGAAAGCTGAGAGCCCTCTGCCTTGTCTGCCAGGCCAGCAGGGACTGGAAAAACACAAAGCCAGATCCAGATTTTGAAACAGGCAATCGCCTGGTTACAAATGAGATCAGTTCCTATGTGTGTTTCTAAGAATTTGTAGGTAAGCAGAACAGGTACACAGTTGCTCTTATTTAACTTTAGTGCACTAAGGAACCCTCGTGGCACCCTGCTTAAAGCACTCAGCTGCTAACGGGAGGGTTGGAAGTTCACCCCCACCTGGAAAGAGCCATGTGGCTGTCTGCTCCCTAAAGATCTACAGCCGTGGAAACCCCGAGGGGTATTTCTCCTGTGTCCTAGTAGGGCTGCCGTGAGTCAGAATCCACCTGATGGCTGTGGGTTTAGTCTCGGTTTAGCACAAGAGAAAGCTCAGGTCTTCTCAGTGGTTTACAGCTGCGTGGGCCCCAATGCAGGTGACTGCCAGGAGGTCCGGTTGGTTGATTTTTCTTCTTTTTCTGGGTTGGTTTCGTGGTTGTTGAGACTCCTGTATTACATTTCTTAATATGGTATATTGCATCTTCGTTGTGCTTTACCACTTCCCCTGTAATCCCACTTAACAAACTGTGTATAAACCCAATTTTAATTGCTACCTGTCTTGTCAACTTCCTCTCAATCTGGAAGGAATATAACAACTGTAGTACATCCCTCTTTTCAATATGATAACATCATAGTTTTCTTGATATGATCATGGATTATTTCTTTCACTATTATAGCTGTGATACATTTTTTAGCCTTCCCTGAGTAGGATTCTGGGTAATGTGTTCTCCTAAAATATAAAGTTAGTGGTTTTGTTCTTCTAAGCCAGAACTAAGAGATTCTTTCAGTGTTTCCAGTAGCGGCTGGCTCTGCGGTTCCCAACTGCACACACATCTATACAACATGAAGGGGAAAGCACACGTCGTCCCACGTAGGACTTTCCCAACCACAGTCTTACCGTAATGATTTCGTGTCTCCAGTCCAGTAGGGACCAACATTTGGGAAGCATCCTGCCCCAGAGCTCGTCCCGCCGGGTGCCGTTTACTGAGACAGAAGCTGAGCTGAAATACCCCAGCTGACTAGGACACTAATTACCCATATTGTGTAAATAAGCTCTTGTTACAAAGAACAAAACGTGCCACTAGCTGATGGAGTGTGCTTGATGTGCCCACCCTGGGCAATCACTGCATGTCTGAGTCACGGTGCGCAGGCTTTTCTTTCTGGTCACGCATCCACAAAGCCTTTCTGGTGGCTTCTGTAACAATAACTGCTTCAGAAAGTTCTGTTCTCTGTCAGCAGACAAAATGATGACTGCTCAGCGGAGGGTAATTCCATCTGCAACTAGGACTTTTGCAAGTGTTAGCGGTTTTATGTCCCGTGGGACGTCTGTCAAGCAGGAGCCACTGATACCTGGTAGATTTACACCAAAAAGCACTGCCAAGCTCAGCCCCATTCCACCTTTATTTCTAGGGTCTTCAATTTTAGTTGAATAGAGGCTGTTTGGCAGGCTGAATTGGGCCTGTTAACTTGGTAGGCTGTGATTCCAGTGTTGTGTGGTTGTGCTCTGTTCTGTGATCTGATGTAGTTATTCCCTGTTTTGTGGGGTGTTGTAAATCCTGGCCTCTTTGCCTGTGGTGATGGCCCCATCTCAGAGAGAGCTGTGTGTATGTTGACGAGGCAAGATTAGGCCTTATTAATCAGGATTACAACGGGGTGCAGTACTGAAAGGGACCCCCAAGAGGGGAGACCCCTCCTCAAGTCACAGGCAACGGCGTAACCCCAATCAGTCACGAAGTCCGCAGCTTGATGCAAACAGCAAGAGGCTTTATTGAAAGGACCAGCGCGCTGGGGCTCAGCTTCCAACTCACGCAGGAGTAAAAAGGCTGGGCCCCGAGCAGGGGAAAGGGTATGGTATTTAAGGGTTGGGGCTACAATGGAAAATTATTTCAGAAAACGGGACTTTCCAGCAGCTGGGTTGTGTAACTATTTCAGCAGTCAAGAATGCAGGGAGTTGGGCAGTATAGATAAGGGCAGGGTACTCAGGAGGGAGGATGTTTTCTGAAACAAAGGAACAGTTAGGCTTGTTAAAGAAATTTTCCATTACAGTACTCCTATGGAAATCACAGTCCTGACCCCTTGTAGCAGGGATTTTCCCTGTGGTGTGACCTGTGTTACTGTTTGTCTTATAAACAATAAAAAGGAGAGAGAAATGAGCAGTGTGAGGGGATCCTCATACCAAGAAGAAGAAAACTCCAGAAGTGAACCGTGGCCTTTGGACCGAGAGTACCTGGGTTGAGAAGCCCCTGGACCGGGAGAGAATGACACAGCCCTCATCAGAACCAACAGACAGAAAGGCTTCCCCTGGAGCTGGTGCCCTGAGTTTGGACTGCTCACCTGCTTGGACTGAATTGTATTGCCCCCAAAATGTGTGTTGTGCTCCCCCCCAAAATGTGTGTAGCCATCTGGCTGGGCCGTGATTCCTGGTACGGTGTGGTGTTCCTGTGTATTGTAAACCCCGCCTCTCTGGTGTTAATGAGGGAGGGTGGACAGCAGTGGTGTTGCTGGGGCGGCACTCAGAGTGTGAGGTTGTTTTGTGCCTTGAGCGGTCCCTTGGGATACAAAGGAAAAGGAAGCTAGCAGAGAGTTGGGGACCGTTAGACCACCTGCAAGAAAGCAGTGCCGGGAGGAGAGCACATCCTTGTGACCTGGGATCTCTGTGTCTCAGAAGCTCTCAGTCTAGGGGAAGCTTGATGAGAAAGGCCTCCCTGCAGAGCCGAGGGGAGACCTCTCCTGGGGCTGATGCCCTCCGTTTGGATCTGCAGCCTGCTTCACTGTGTGGAAATACCTTTCTCTGTGAAAGCCGTCCACGGGAGCCATTTCTGCGACAGCAATCCTCGATGGCTGAGACTGTGCCTCCTAAACTGCCACAGAATTGGTTTCTGTTTGTCAAAGCTGCTCTCTTCTGGTGTCTCGGTTTTAGCAACACTAGGTCCCTCAGACAGGCTGTGACCATGTGCTGGTCTGTTCTGTCTTCTGTCCTCCACAGCCACCTGTATTGATTGACACACCCCAAAGACAGTGTTTTTGGACTAAGCATTGCGGCGGAGAGCACTTAGTCAGCTGTTCATGTCTCTGTGAACCAGGACTCCGTACTAATGGGTACACAGACCGAGAACCGCTAAGGAAATTGATACATGCATATCAAAAGCTTACATTACGGTTTTAATTTAATTGTCAGAATATAGCAGTGGCAGCACCGTGTTTGCCAAACCCACTCAGTGTCCCTCCTGGGCACCCTGAGCAATGACATTCTCCAGTCTTTCTTTCAGGTATTTTGGGGCTGTGGTCCCTGTTCCTGGTCAGTGGAAGGTGGGTAGAAGTTGAGTACAGTAATTGCAGCCTAGGCCATCTGTGATCTTTCATGTGGTTTTTCCATTCACGCACTGAAATTGAGGCACACGGTGAGTGGATTCTGCTGCAGAGCAATCCTGCAGGTCAGAGTAGAACCACCCCACAGAGTTTCCAAGGAGTGCCTGGTGCGTTTGAACTGCTGATCTCTTGGTGAGCAGCCACAGCACTTAACCACTGAGCCACCAGAATTTCCCAAGCTACATACTTTGTGTAATTATGATTATTATGAGTAAGGACCAGAACATGGAGAAGGTGTTGGTATAAGAGGTCATGTCTGTCTTGTTTCCACACAATGAATGATATTTAAAAGATACCCCAGCTGTGCTTTTGTACCTTCCACTAAAATGATCTCGAATGACTCCAAGGCAATAAACACTTTTCACCGTGATCAGAACAGGACCTGTGGAAACAGATGTATGATGGATCTGGCTGTGGAGGAAAGATTGTGGTTTCTGGTTAGAAACACTTTCGGTCCCAGTCCAGTGTCTGGAACTTCCTGTTAAAATAACATCCAGTGTTGTTAGGCATATTTAATATGACGGTCGTACTAAAGTATGCTTGCTGTATTTCACTCGTTGATTAATGAAAACGGATAATGCTGTTGAAACAAACTTCCAGCTCCTATTTAATCGCATTTCTGTGTTCACACCACTAAACCAACGTAAAGCAGAGGAACCTTGTAGGCGTCACTGAGTGGGGTGCCACACTGGTGTTTCTTAAATAGAGTTCTACCGAGACGTAAATCAGTGGTGAAACAGCAACAGGCTTTATGTGGATGGCCCAAGTCTTTTAGGAAGGAAAGAGGAGACTGTGATGAGGAGTGGATTGCAGCTCCTTTGAAGAAATGACTGAGTTTTACTTCTCTGCATGTCCTTATGTGTAAAATGATTCACATGAGTCACACCAGTACTGAAGCCAACTGGGGAGACAGCAGCTCGGGAGGGAACTTGAGAACCAGAGTGTTACAGAAGCGTGCCCTCAGCTCCGACGGCCAAGTGGCTCACTGTACAGGAGGCACGCCTGGCCGTCGTTAAGGCTGTTTCTGAGATCCAGGAGCGGAGAACAGTTGTGTGAAGCGGAGACGTAGAATGTCATCTTGTCATCCCGTGCCGAGAGACTGGGCGTCAGCTTCACGTCAGTGATGCCCTCCAGGGCGGCACCGCAGCCGGTGGGCCCGGGGCTGGGGAGGGGCGCCAGTAGGGTATTGGTGGGAGGGGTGTCGGCAGGGTCCTGCCTCTGAGAGTGAAGGCTGGCATAGTGTCGTGCAGATCGTCAGAGATTCGGGCAAGGTTCAAAGTCTGACTGGCAGAAGAGGTACAAAAATAGTAAGCAGGGAAAACTGAGGCATGATGTCCTTTAAATGAACTCTTGAAATCAGTGCTCTCATCGTTAACAATAAAGGTAAAAATAATAACAACTGCCCTCTACTGGGGAGACCCTGGTGGCGTAGTGGTTAGGTGCTGTGGCTGCTCACTGAACAGTCAGCAGTCCAAATCGTGTCATCACTGTGTCCCTGTGTGACAGGGAGAGAGAGGGGCGATTTCACTCTCACAGGATCCTTCCAGTATTCAGATAAGTTAGTCACTAGTGTCTCCATTTGAACTGGAAGGCAGTTTGCTGGCTCCTGTGCCCGTGTCCTCGGCTGCCACCCTGTACGGCTGGGGGGAGTCCTCTAACAGACCCTGGTCTGGTTAGAGCTTGAAGAAGAGCTAGGGGTCTGAATGGACCTCTGGGAGCCGTCAGAAACTGTCCTGAGCTGTGAAGCTTTCCCTTCTTCCAAACTGCAACATTTAGTAGCTGATACACAGCAGGTGAGTGGCTCCCCAGTGGTGCAGTGGTTACACATCCAGCTGCTAGCCCAGATGTCAGCAGCTGGAAGCCACCAGGCGCCCCGGAAGGCTTAAGGGCTGGTTCTTTTCTGTCCTGTAGGGTCACTGTGAGTCAGAATCAGCTGGACAGTGACGGATTATACAGTAGGTGCATACTCATTGCACATCGCCAGGTGGTTGGGAAGATTAAAGAGAAAAACAGCAATCTGTTCCATGCTACCCAAGAATGGAGATTTGTGAGACAGGAAATATCTTTCCTGCCAGATGAGATGTGGCAGTTGTCTTCTCAGGAACCCTGACCCTTCCAAGGCCACCTGTTCTCACCATCGGTGCAGTTTTGAACAGCTGGACAATCACGTCAATTGATCCACTTTAATCCATTTGTGGCAGCTCAGTTCCTTAGTGTGACACCTCAGCTGAGCCCGCCCTCCCTGCAGGGTAGATCATCTCTCTCTCCAAGGCACCATTTAAACCTGTTAGGTAACTAGCGAGGTCGTTACGGTTGGCACGAGGGCCAGCCTGAGGAGATGTCTTTGCCCATAAATGTAAAGTATTTGTTTCAGGGCAACTTGTTACATGCCTAACAGAATCAAAGTCAAGAACCAATGAGGGGAGAAACAGCTCCAGGACTTCGGGGTCCATACAATATCGCAAGCCAGACGTAGTGTTCAATTTTCTTAGTCAGATGCACGTTCAAGCCAATTCGAGGTCATATTTTTCTGTGGCTATTAAATTATATAAGCAGAAAGGCCTTAGATGTCAATCCGATTCGCCTGAACTGCAGTCCGTTGTTCTGTGTGACCCCATGATGGCCATGGCTAACTGCACGGACACAGACTGCAATTACGTCCAGGAGACCTGCTGGTGAGGTCCTTGCGATCGACACCCTGCTACCCTGGCTGCTCCGTGGGAACCCTGTGGGACAGTTCTCACCTGTCCTATGGGCTTCATAGTTGTAGGAATCCACTGGGGGGCAACAGGTGTGGTTTGGTTTGTTGTACGTCCACACCTCTGTGAGCTCGTCAAGTCCTTTTGTTTGTTTTTAAAAGGAAAGCAGCTTTCATTTTGTTTATTATTTCCCCCTAGTGGTTTTGAAAGGAGGCCTGGTAGCATAGTGGTTAAAGCACTCAACTGCTAACCAACAGATGAGCAGTTCAGAACCCACCAAACACGTGGGAAGATACGGCAGTCTGCATCCATGAGCAGCACAGCCTTGGGAAACCCCACAAGGCGGGCAGTTTTACTTTGTCCCGAGGGGCCGCTGTGAGTCAGAATGGACCGGACAGCCGTGGGGACGGTTCTGCTGTTGCTGTGAGTACGTTCGGACTCACGGTGACCTTCCTCATAAGACAAGGGAATGAGGCACGGCCCCGCCTCGCACCAGGCTCGTCGTCGGTATCAGGCGTCTGCAGCCCATGTGTCCGTCTGTCTCACTGAGGGCTTTCCTCTCTGTTGCTGACCCTCTCCTTCACCAAGCATGATGTCCTTCTCCGGGGACTGGTCCCTGATGACAAGACGTCCAAAGTAGGGGAGACATAGTCTCATCAACTGCTTCTAAGGAGTGTTCTGGCCGGACTTCTTTCACGACAGATTTGTGTCTCCTTCTAGCCGTTTATGACCTCGTCAGCCTAGTCTGTCAAGGCCATAGTCAGAGGCCTCAGCGCCTCTTCAGTCTTGCTCACTCACTGTCCAGCATCTGGAAAGCTTGGGGCTGGTGATTCCTGTTCCACACCTGTCACACACCAGCCTGACCGGAATCCAGTAACCAAAAAACAACTAATTCTTTCAGCAAAGGTAAGAAAATAAATCATATAACAAACTGGAAATAAATGGCCTTTTACTTAGTGCCTACATGAGGGAGGCATACGAACAGCAGGAGACCGGGCAATGCCTTACTCTGTTATGGCTCGGAACCCCAACTGCGGGAACAACTGTGTGGCAACTGGTGACATGTGGTGAGGATTCCCGAAAGCATCGCTGTTGAAGTAGCTCAGCTCACAAAGGGAGTGTGGTCACGGACAGGGAGACTGCATCATAAAGCTCCGAACAACGGCAGCTAACAAGGGGGGCCAGGCAAGCGTTTCTTCTGGGGGTGAGATTGACGGGCTGTGTGCAGCCACAAGCAATGAAAGAGGAAGTTTGGGGTGAAGAAGGTGTGCCCCGCAGATTCCAGCTGTCTTCAGGAGAAGAATTCACAGGTGTTCACTTCATTATTCTGATTTGTAATAGGTAATGAGAACTTATCTATATTCTTTGTTGACGTCAAATAGTATACAATTATTTTCAAGAGTCAGTATTAAGACACTTTTTCACCTAAACAAATGACCTTGAAGAAAGTTTATTCATTAAGCATTTATAGTAATATCTTGTTTGCCAATAACAACTACAAGTAGAGAAAAACTAGATTAGAAGTCAGAAGACTTGTGTCAAATCCCAGAGCAGCTCTGCCCATCCTAGAAATGTAGACACTGTTAGGGTCAACTTGCTTGGCGCCCAACTCACTGGCGAGGAGGGGAGGGGAGTGTTGACATGTGCTGGAGTTGACAACAATGCCACGGAACAGTATGTGTGCTAGTTGTTTAATGGGCAACTAGACTGCTCTGTAAACCATCATCCAAAGCACAGTTCCAAACAATGTCCTCTGTCTGTCCCACCCTCAGCGGTGTAACGTGACGGTTACTGGCCTCAGAATCAGTTGCAGTGATTTTCTGATTATTCTTGGAAGAGCTGGATCAGGAAGTGCTGCGGCTAGTTTGTGGCTGAGAGTTTTGAATATTTTTGACATTTGTGTCTGTGACTGCTGTGCTTGTAGCACTGACCAGTCGTTAGCAGTCATTAGCCTCTGGAGGAAGTTCATTCTGAAATAACACTCTTGTGAAGATGTTTGCTCTGCATTTCATGGTGGACACTATACTTCCTTCCCTAAAACGCCTGCCTATGGTGTACATCGGAGCAAAGTATGAATTCCTAAGGACATATTTTTTCCTGAAACAGTGGGGTCCTCAAATGAGTATCGGCCCAACAGGCACCGCTTAACAGAGAAGCACCACGTGGAGTGTGGACTCTGATGGTATCTGTTCTCATCCATGGGGGACAATTTCAGCTTAATGGTGCCACGAGTCGGGAGGTGATTTTAGCAGTGACCACACCAGGGGACACTCTGAGTCCAGTCCTGTCCTACCAAGGCGTGGCCTGTGGGCAGAGGTCTCAAACTGGTCTTCCTGGGGGCCAGACCGAATGGATCGTTTCTGCGATGAGTTGGGCGCCAAGCACCTTGGCCCTGACAGTGTCTGGATTTCTCAGATGGGTAGAGTCACTCTCGTCGTGGGGCGGGACTTCAGGTTTCAGTCAGAGTCCTGCAGCTCAGTTCTCCAGCCAAGGCTGGACTCCAGTAGCCTCCGAGAAGCTGAGTGCTCCTAGCTGAAGACGGGAGAAGGGGGTGGAGGGGGCGCTGAGGACAGCTTCCCAGGGTTTCTCAGCTTCTCTAGGCTTCCGTGCGCAGAAGGACTGTGCCCCTGGAGGTCACATGTGAGCAACGTTTCAGGACTTCCACCTGCTTGTCACCCGCATCCCAATTTTGTTTTTCTCCAATTCTCTGACCAAGTGGCCAACTTACATAGACACAGACTGTGTGTCAGGGGACATTTACACCTCAGCCCTGCTCTCCGTGCATTTGAGGTGAACACTGAATACTCAGTGAAGTTCTGTCCTATGTAGGTTTTCAATATATTGACCAAGGAGTAAAAGCTGGTTAGCCCTTTGGGTACAGAGATTGGGATATGCTTATGGTGGATCCCTACAAGCCAGGGACCAATGGAGCACCTGGCCAACAGGGACGCCACTCTGGAAGGACGGGACTCCAGAGTGTTGGCCTGATGGTAGCCAGTGCATGTGTGGGGGTGTGTGTGGGTAGCTGTATCTCTCTCTTGGTCTACATGTGTTATCTTATGTTGTTATCATGACTTCAGTACAAGTTTTTTGTTTTCGTCTTTAAATGTTAGAGTGATGCTAACCATGCATTAAATAACCCAGAGAGAGACCCCAGCCAGGGAAGCATGGGGGGGCAGGGCGTTGAGCTGACAGGCGGCTCGGTTGGGGATGGGATCGAGCGGGTGACTAAAGCCACCACTTAGAGGAAGCCACAAAGACATGGCCGGGAAAGAGGAAAACACAGTCGACTCACGCGATTGAGCGATGGTGGGTGGGGCAGGGGTGGCTGGTGGACACTGGGAACACGCCATCTGCAGCCCTGAGATGTTTGGGATGTTTGGGAGTGAACTGTGCTGGGCACCAACCCTCTGTGGACCCCCGGGGGAGCGCAGACTAGCAAGGCATTGAAAGGAAAGGATGGTCCCCAAAGCAGGGAACAGTGGTGAGCATGGTTCAAAAGAGAAATTACTGTCTAGGCAGTAGATATTTACAACAATTGTAGTTCAAAACTCTGGAATTTTGTAATTGGAGCAGTTGATTTAATATTTTCCGTTATTATATGTACATAGAATTTGTTTCCATCATAGAGCCTGTGCACTGTAACAAAAGAGGAATAGAAACGCCACCTAGTGGGGAAATGGAGAACGGAGTTGAAAATATCTTCAAGCAGATTCGTCTTTTTCCCTGGCAAAGTCAGTGACATTATAGTGGGAACCACAGAGACATCTTCTTTTACGTGGTGGTAGCCGGGACGAAATTAAGCGGGTTGTGCAGCACACAGCGCGGTCACTTCATGAGTGAGGTTTTCAGGGCCGCGGAGTCAGTGCCAACTCGTGGCAGGCCCACGGGCGGCGGGCAGGGCTTCCCCATGGGGTGTCCTCAGCTGTGATGGGTGTGGGCGCACAGGTCTTTCTCCCGGGCAGCTACAGAGTGAGTGCAAACTGCCGACTTTTTGGTTAGCAGCAGAGTGCTCAGTAATACTCTTACTTTTATTCTTATTAATAAAAAATATTATTACTAACAGTACTAAGCACTGAGTGTTGAGCCTTCTGAGGTTTTATGCCTGTGATGCCTACTGAACAAGTTATTCACTGAGAATGTCCACCTCATTCTTTGTGGAGGGGCCGGCCGATAGATTTACGTGGTAAGAGTAGACATGATATCCGTAGGATCTGTCTCTCCTCCAGGAGACTTGTAAGGAGTGTGCCAGCTCGGGAAGCTCCTGGTCTGTCACTTACACTCTTCCCGGAACCCAAAAGCTGCCAGAGTAGAGGGTGAATCTGGAGCGTGACACACAGACCCGGACTCCGCGTGCAGCCGGCTCTGGATATCCGTCGGCCCTTCAGTGCCCAGTGAGCAGCAGCTGAATGTCATTGAACGTCATTGAACACCTTCAGTAATGACGGCAGCATCTCTAAATGTTGTTTCCTTCTAACACGTACGTAACAGCAGAGACATGTGTCCTGAAGAAAGTGCTGCCTTCCCACGGACTGTATTACCCTATTCACATTTAGATTGGTCCCCCAACACGTGGGGCCTAACGGTTAGAAAATGGGGTTTTCCAGACTCAGCTCTGGCCTCAACGAATGACACGAGCTAGAAGAGGTCACCTCGCCAGTCGGGGCCTTACTGCTTTGGATCTGGTCCTAAACCCTCCTCAGCTCTAGTGGTTCATGGGTATTGTTTCCATTGGTCTCGTCACTTCTTCACGGACAGCATTTCAGTCATGGCAAGAACCAAAAGGAGCCGATCTGATGAGCAACTTTGAATTCACGAGTCTGATTCTCGGGGGATGGTAAAGATAGCAGTCTTTGCATACGTTTTAATACCTGAGAGGCAGGAAGAAAAGGAAATAAATAAACTAGGACAGTAAATATAAACAACGAAGACAGAAGTCAAATTAGAGCATTAAAGTTGTGAAGTTGCCTACACTGCGGAAGTTTGGAAAATCGCAGTGCCAGTCCTATCTGGAACGCTTGGTATGGGGTCAGGGGGTGGCTCCTTGGCAGCTGGTTCCATTTTCACCCTAGAAGCAGCCACCTCCGTGCTGTTTCTAGGGAGGGATGTCTGCTGAAGATGACCTAAGCACTCTTTGACCCTTCTGTCACGTGTCCCTATAATTACCACCCTGATAACAAACCTAGGAGAGAGATGTGTATCCTTGTAGTCCAATCCCCTTAGGAGCTTCTACTGCAGAAAGTCTTGCCTTGTAACTATCCACTACAAATCAAGTAACATCTTTCAGTGATCTACGCCTCTAATTATCGATCAAGTATGTTGTTGTTCACTGCTGTTGAGTTCAACTCATAGCAACCCTCTGCACAACAGAATGAGACCCTGCCATCCTGCACCATGCTCACAATCGTTTTTGTGTTTAAGCCCGTTGTTCAGACCACTTTGTCAGTCCCTCTTGATGAGCGTCTTCCTCTGCTTCCTCCATGCTGCAGTGCATGATGTCCTTCTCCAGGGACGCATCCTCTCTGACAACACGTCCAAAGTGTGTGAGACGCAGTCTCGCCTTCTTTGCTTCCAGGGAACACTCTGGTTGGACTTCTTCCAGGATAGATCCGATTGTTCTTTTGGCGGTCCGTGGTACATACCTTCAGCATTCTTCTCCAGCACCACAACTCAAAGGCATTCATCCTTCTGTCTCCCTTGTTCGTTGTCCAGCTTTCATTGTCCAGTTGCGTGTTGATGCACCTGAAAATACCAGGGCTTGGGTCAGGTGCGCCTTGGTCTTCAAGGAGACATCTGTACTTCTCAGTATGTGTAAGGGCTCATTTGCAGCACATTTTCTCAGTGCAATGCATCTTTTGATTTCTTGACTGCTGCTCCCATGGGTGCTGATTGTGGAACCAAGTTAAATGAAACCCTTGAGAACCTCAATTCTTTCTCCGTTTGTCATGGTGTTACTTACTGGTCCAGTTGTGAGGATTTTTGTTTTCTTGATGTTGTTATGGAATCCATCCTGAAGGATGTGGTCCTTGATCTTCATCAGTAAGTGTTTCAAATCCTCCTTGCTTCCAGCAAGTAAGGTGGTAGAATCTGCATGATGCTAGTTGTTAATGAGTCTTCCTCTGATCCTGATGCCTCAAAACCATACAGTGTCCCCTTGTTCTGTTCACATGACTGCCTCTTGATCTATATTCAGATTCCTTAAAAGCACAATTCTACATTCTGGAATTCCCATTCTCCACAATGTTATCCATAATTTATTATGATACACACAGTTGAATGACTTTGCAGGAAGTTGTTTACCAATGAAACACAGGTAAACAACTTCTGGTCTTCTCTGCTTTCAGCCAATATCCGTCTGACGTCAGCAGTGATATCCCTGGTTCCAGGATCTCTTCTGAACCTGACTTGAATTTCTGGTAGTTCCCTGTCGATACAATGTTGCAGTCACTTTGAATGATCTTTAACAAAATTTTATGTGCATGTGATATTAATGATGTTATTTGGTAATGTCTGCATTCAGTTGGAACACCTTTCTTTGGAATAGGCAAAGTATGGATCTCTTCCAGTCAGTTGGCCAGGGAGCTGACCTCCGAGTTTCTTGACATAGACGAGTGAGCACTTCCAGTGCGGCATCTGTTAGCTGAAATATCTCCGCCGATACCCCGTCAATTCCTGGAGCCTTGGCTTTGCCGATGCCTTCGGTGCAGCCTTGGCTTCTTCCTTCGGTGCCGCTGGTTCCTGATCACATGAAATGGGAGAACGTTGACCAGTTCTTTCTGGTACAGCTCTGTGTATTCCTTCCATCTTCTTTTTGAGGCTTCTTGAGTTATTTAATGTTTGTCCTGTAGAATCCTTCACTATCACAACTCGAGGCTTGAATTTCTCTTTTTTTATTATGATTGAATGCAAACGTACATTGCCATAGAAATTCGGATGCTCACCTATATGCGGCTCCCACAGCTCTCCCTGCCCAGTGACAGCACGCCCGTCTTTTCTGCTCCTTACCTGTCCTATCCTCCCAGCAGTCTCCTATTCCCTCCTCTCCACCTACTCCCCTTCCTCCAGCAAGAGGTCAGCAGGATGACATCCTATAGATGTATAGAACCGTAAAATCTCCACAAGATACAGTCACTCTGCATCACCAAGTCCAATCCATTGCTGTCTGAAAAGTTGACCTTCATTATGATTTATGGACAGTGGCAGCATTAGGGCCAGGGGTCATACTTCCAGGGGAACCCTGAAGCCCCCAGACCATCAATTGAGGTCTTTTATTGGAGGTCTCAGGGTGCACCTCTATTTATTCTCTCATTGCCAGTGAGACTCAACTTTGTGAGCTCCATCATGGCTATCACTGGTGGTGGCCGGGCACTATCCGGTTCTTCTGGTCATGAGTCAATGTAGAGACCAACTCACGTGGGTCTCTGTCTTCTGGGTTCTCTTTTCCCCATGTTGTTCTTGTCCTCGGTGATCATCCATTCCTGCTGAGTTGGGACCATTTGCTGTACCCTCAGATGGCAGTTAGGCAGCTTTTAAGACCCCAGCCACCACTCACCTATGAAGGGTGCAGGGAGTCCTCATTAGCAAAATGCTAGCTGTGCCAATTGGCCTCGATTTCACCTGAGAGCATGGTCCCCTGCCCCCCGCCCCAGCTACGCTGTCCTTGCAGTATTGGGTCAAGATGGGAGGAGTACTCAAATTGTGTTGAAGTCCAGTTATTATTGATCTTCTTTCTAGTGTCTGCTGTCACCGATTTCACCCAACCAAATTTCTGTTAACTAATCTAAACCCTTTGCCCCTCACCCTCCCTCCTCCCCTCCCCACCCATGTGGCCATCAGTGTTTTCTTCTATGCATGAGTCTGTTTTTAAGTTCTTATGGTAGCTGTCTGATACAATATTTGTCCTTTTGTTGCTGACTACTTTCACTCACCATAATGTCCCCCAGTTGAAACCAGGTTCTGTTTCCTGAAGTCATCATTGTTCTTTATTGAGGCCTGAATTTTTAATTGTAGTATCGTAGCCGGTTTTCACGTTCCTATCTCAGTTTTTCCTTGTTGCTGTTTCAGTTCCCTGTGGTCACCTTAGTCCCCAAACATTAATGAGCAGTGTGATAGAGTCTCTGTGCCTGCTCTGTCCCCTCAGGGACCACCTTCGCATTCCTTTGTTTGTAGTACAGTTCTATTTTGTTACAACTTATTGTTGTTAGTCTCTTACTGTACCTGATTTATAGATTAGCTTTGTCATAAACATCCACATATCTGCGTGTATAAGACAAAGCCTAGTGCGTGCAGGATTTGGTACTCCACAGTTTCAGACCTCCACAAGAGGTCTTGGAAAATATCCCATGCAGATAACGGGGGAGGACCATTGTAAAGTCTTTCAGTGATTATGTTTGTAAATACCTATCAAGTAATGTGTTTCATATTCCTTTGTTCCCCTGCCCTCTCTTTATGAAATGTCACTGGTGAGTCACTGTATTGCATTATTAGATTTCTCTGCATGGAATTTGGTGTATCCACTGCTTCAGCTAATTCTGTATTTTCAATAAATACCTCAGTTTCACGTTAATGAGAGTACAGGTAACTATTCTATGACATTGAATGGCATGGTCAGCAGGATTTCTGAAGGAGTTTTATTTTCTTTATTCCTAAAAAGTTGTGGAACTGGTTCACTCTGGTACCACCAAGGGCCTCGTGTTCACAAACCATCTCTCGAACTTCTCCAGGTTTGCTAGAGGTAAAATCTCAGATCAAAGCCTCCCCTTATAGCAAAGATGGCTCTTAGAGAGAGTTATTGGCCAGCTTTTTTCTATACCTCCATTTTCTGCTCTTTTCCTGACGTTTCACTGGGTTCATTATACAATTAAATTCGGTGGGACTTTCACTGTGGCCAGTCTGTTTTACTGAGCTCCCTTTCCTTTGGGTGTACCATCCAGTTGTCCTTTGTTTTTAGGTCTTTCACATTTGCAGAGTTCTCTGCTAGATGGGGATGTCATGTCCAAGACTGAAGCAGAACCCCTCAGTGAGCTCCTGCCAATTATGTGATGAAGTGTCGTGGCCCTGGTTCTGTCCTGTGTGTAGGCTGAGGACATGCACTTAGGGAAGGGAGTGTGACGAGCCAGTGGCCGCTGTGGGGGCCGCAGGACTTAGCCAAGTTGAACTTCCTGAGCAGCAAATTACAGCCTAAAGTCTTATAAAAAAGTAAAGCAGCGGGAGGCATTTTGTAATTGGTAATTGGAAGCTTCCAAAAGAAATCACAATGCTAAATTCTCGTTGAAGGAGATTGTTTTAAAGAAGCTAAACAAATTAAAGAATTACAGTGTCAGAGCTTTGTAACCTTGTTGACTACCTACCCGGCAACAACCCTATACCCTCCCTGTCACAAAGTGACTTCCTTTGCCCAGGTAGCTCCCTCATCCTAAATGGCTCCCTTTTCCTAAATGGCTCTGTCTCCTACAGTGACTTCCTTTCCCCCAAATGCTGAAGTCCCTCATGTCTGTAGTCCAACCCCAAGCTCTGACACTGGGCTCCCCTCCTTTCCTTCTGCCCACCTGTTCTTACTCCCTTTCACACCCCTTTACCCACCTACTTCATTCAAAGTCTCCTTCCTGAACCCTATTATTACCTGAAGAATTAGGGGATACTACATGGTTTCCAGTCAGGAAAGATGTGTCAAGTTGTCTTTTCTGTACACTTAATCAGTGTGCTGAGCAAGTCATTTGAGAAGCTGGAGTGTATGAAGAAGAATAGGGCATCAGGATCGCAGGAGAGCTCATTGACAACCTGTGTTATGCAGATGACACTTGTTGGAAGTGAAGAGGACGTGAAGCACCTACGGATGAAGATCAAAGACCACAGCTGTCAGAATGGATTGCATCTCAACATAAAGAAAACCAAAATCCTCACAAACAGACCAAGAAGCGACATCATGATAAATGGAGAAAAGACTGAAGTTGTCAAGCGTTTCTTTTTATTTGGCTCCACAATCAACACCCATGGAAGCAGCAGTCGAGAAATCAAATGATGTGTTGCATTGAACAAATCTGTTGCAAAAGACCTCTTTACAGTGTTTGAAAATAAAGACATCACCTTGAAAACAGAGGTGCACCTGACCCAAGCCATAGTGTTTTCAGCTAACTCGTAGGCGTGTGAAAGCTTGACCATGGAAAAGGAAGACACAAGAAGAATCTATGCCTTCTTCGAATTAGGGTGTTGACAAGGATTTTGAGTGTGGGCTACCAAAAGAATGAACAAATCTGTCTTGGAAGAAGTCTAGTGAGAATGTTCCTTAGAAGCAAAGAGTGCAAGACTTGCCTTAGGAGTCTGGGCATGTCATCAGGCGGGA
This sequence comes from Heterohyrax brucei, assembly GCA_028571685.1. Taxonomy (NCBI): domain Eukaryota; kingdom Metazoa; phylum Chordata; class Mammalia; order Hyracoidea; family Procaviidae; genus Heterohyrax; species Heterohyrax brucei. Next base: position 83,551,345 of record CM053160.1, read on the forward strand.
TCGCACCCAGGGAAGGGCGTCATGCCGAGTGCCTCAGTCGACTTGTACCGCTCTGCTAGAAACAGTACAAGTGGATGGCTTCAGAAAGAGAAGCTTTGTTGTCACAGCCGGCAAGCTACAAATCCATTTGTAAGTTACAGGTCTGTTCGTTGTGAGGAACTATCACAGTCCAGTAGGCTGAGTCCAGTCACTAGGAGAGCACCCTGGTGCAGGGGCCTCAGGTCCGAAGGACACGCTCTGCGCTCAGTGCTGCTCTCTTGCTGGTGTGAGGTTCCCGACACTCTGCTCACGTCCCTTTCCCTTCCCTAACCCTTTCTCATCTCTGAGAGACGAGATAGGACCTCCCCACAATCCAAGCTTGTAGACTGACTCCCACTCCAGTAACATGGCCAATCCCCATTCTCTCTTTAACATCATAGAAGCAGCATTCACGACACATGAGAAAAATCACACCACACTGGGGCTCGTGGCTAAGCCAGATTTACACACACACTTTTTTGGAGGGCACTGTTCAGTCCATGGCAGTCAGTGAAACAGAGGATCAGGGAAGAGGAGGGGGACCTGCGATGGGTGGAGGGCACAGCAGCTGCGACAGCAGGCTCAGGCCTGGCAGCGACTGTGGGGATGGCACAGGACCAACAGCGCTCCATCTGGTTGTGTACACGGTCACTCAGTCATCTCTCTCTCCCACACGCACACGCACACGCATGTATACAAGTCACCATCAGGTGGATTCTGGCTCATTGAGAGCTAGCTGGATTCCTGCTCACATCACAGGGACGTGCTGGGTACAGGGAGAAATCTGCTTCAGTCTGTAAAAGACAGCTTGTTCGTATCATTCTTGGGGTCCGCAGATAAAACAAACACAGTTCTGATATTTGGGAACCCATCATGTACCATTACACATGTAATAAAATTGCCTGATACCCGGGGGCAAAAGGAAGGCAAGTAACTTATTGAATATCTGCTCTGCGTCCGTTGCTGTAAGAGATGTGCTAGATATAGTCTGTGCTTGGAAGCCTTGAATTCAATGGACAGTGGCAGTTAATTACGCTTGTCGTGTTTTTTATTTCCCAAAGTGCTGTTTTATAAATTGTCTTATTTGATCTTTCTTTACTCCGCTACTGGGAATGTAAACCACTTGCACCCAAGGCGCCCAGAGGCCCCGCGAGACAGCCAAGGTGGACCGTCACATGTCACGGAAACTCTGGTATTTGTTTCTCGCCTGCTCTTCCTCACTGTCTCTCTTACAGGCACACACACAAGCATCCCTTCCCAAGGAGTTGCTCCCAAGAGTTAGTTCTGGTTTGTGGGATGGTCTTGGAAGAGCAGAAATATTCTCTTTAAGAGGACAAGAGATGCCCGCACTGCTCAGAGGAGCGAGCGCTGCCACTAGCAGGAGGGAGAGGGGTCCAGGCGGCCGGGGGCAGCTCATAGACTGTCGTGCGAAAGAGCGGCCACGGGGCCGCCGGCACTGCCTGTCATGGAGGGGAGCCCTCCCTGGGGAGCAGGGGGCTCCACGGACACGTTGTAGAGCCACTGTGACACCAGTGGACGGCGTCAGCTGGAGCTGGGCTGGAGCGCCAGGGCATTGGGCAGATGCTGTAAACGTGGATTGGGGGACACCACCAGTCAGAACGCGAACACTCTGTCACATTGGAAAGGGAAAGTCACGTTGTCGTCTGCATTGGTGTCGGGTGTGCATGACCAGGGGCCACGTGAACAGCAGTGGACAGTGCAGAACCCAGGGGACAAACGGAGAAGCAGGCTGGGATGGAGCCGGTTGGCGACAAGCTCCTTCCCAAGAACAGGGAACAGTTCTTCGATGGCTGAGTGCAGCGGGATGGTAGCTAAGACCTAAGTAGTTCATATTCAGTGGAAAATGAGTTCCTTGTAACGTATCTCTTTTTTTCTGTATTTGACATTTACTAAAATGGTAAACAAGTGTCTTCCCAGGGTTTCTGCTTTACAAAGTAAGATTCCTTAAGAAGAACAAAGCCCAGGGCTCTCCTTGTAACTTGGAGTTTCCAAAGCTATTTCTAAAGGCTTTCCATGTGGCGGTCATTGCACAGCTAGGTATGAAGATTTGGAGGATGAGGTTACTTAACTACGTGTCATTTCAGATAAAAGTATTTGGGGATTTTCCATTCATTTTCTTAAAAAAAATAATAATTAAAGTGTAATTTCATCAGTTGAGGATTTGTTGACTACATCTCCAAACTATATTTTTGTAAAATAAGCATGTTTTGTAGCATGTGGGGGAAAAAAAAAAAACAACCCACTGCACTCTGGTTGACTCTGACTCATAGTCAGCCTACAGGACAGGGCAGAACTGCCCTCAAGCTTTCCCACGGAGCGGCTGGTGGGTCTGAACTGCCAGCCTTTCGGTCAGCGGCTGAGCTCTAACTGTAACCTGTGAAGGATTCCTTAAATACATGATCTAGTCATAGATGGTGCTAGTCCAAACCTGGGGGTCACTTCTTAGGGTCTGTGGTGACAGCCGCCTGCCTGATTCTGGGGTGGCCTTGCATGAGAACCACAGAATGCGTCACTGGGAGGGAGCTCCCACTGTCACCGAGGAGCCTGGCTTGGGCCAGAGAAAGAGGCAGCTCTGTAGAAGGTCGTGACCACCGTGTCTCTGGACATTGAAAATTAGACTCATTTTTAAAAGCTTTTTTCTTTTGATATAAGATTACAATTGTTACATTTTATATTGTTGTAAATATCTCTGTAACACCTGTGTCAGTTCCAAACTTCTCAGGTGTACACTTGCGTGACATCACGTACATTAATTGCGTTACCCACCCACCACCCTCCCGGGGGACCTGCTGGCTGGCCCTTCGTGGAGCCCAGTGGTATTCTGGAATGTTTTCACACTGCTTGTGTTTTCTGTAAGATCCAGTCCACGTGCTCAACCACATTGGTGTAAACGCCTGGGCGCCCCTTTTGTGCACAGCCTTCACCCCAATTTGTGATACCCACCAAATGCCAGACCTCCTTGTGTTTACATGACAGGGGGCCCCCGGAATCGTCCTAGGAGAAAAGAAGAGGCTCACAGATCAGTTGAGATGATTCTTGTCCTAAGTGCATTTTGAGCAGAGCGATTTAGCCTGAAATTCTGCTTTGCCCTTTGAATAAGCTTCCAAGAAGGTGACCGATTGCTTTTTCATCCAGTCTGTTCACTTCAGGGAGTTGCTGGGGGACTGAAAATGGCTAACGTGCTCAACTGCTGACCCAAACCTCAGAGATATAAGTCCACGCCGACACAGCTGGGAGGACAGGCCTACTGAGTTTCCTCCAAAACTCAAAGTTCTGCTCTGACACACGCGGAGTCGCGGATTTCTGCTCTGACACACACGGGGTCGCGGAGTTCCGCTGTGACACACGCCGGGTCGCGGAGTTCTGCTCTGACACACGCAGGGTCGCGGAGTTCCGCTCTGACACGGGGTCGCAGAGTTCTGCTGTAACACACACGGGGTCACAGAGTTCTGCTCTGACACACGCCGGGTCGCGGAGTTCCTCTCTGACACACGCGGGGTCGCAGAGTTCCGCTCTGACACACGCGGGGTCGCAGAGTTCTGCTCTGACACACGCGGGGTCGCCCAGTCAGAGCCGATTCAGCAGGAGCTGGAATCACTTTAGAACTTTGTGTAAGTGAAACAACCAACAAGCAGTCTATCTAGGACAGCAGAGCTGTGTCCCCTGCTCGTTGGCAGAAGACTGTTTTTCAAAGGCGTTAAACATTCCGGTTTGGATGTTGCAGCCTCTTACCTTACAAGCATCCCTCCCTCCTCCTTGGTAGCCGGCACAGGTCATCTCACTGGTTACCTTGTGTCCTCTGTATCTCATCTGACACTCTTCACTGGCCACCAAGGGAACTTGGGCTTTCTGGAGAGTGTTCTCTATTTGGTCTGAAAAGTGTGTGTGTGCGCGTGTGTGTAATTTGTATGTAATTTTTGTTTGTAACAGAACAACCTCTTTCCACATGCATGTGTATGCACATGTGTTCATACATGTAATCAGAATTATATCTCCACGTAAGCATAGAGGGAACAGCGTTAGGGTTACCTGTCAGAAGTGTGGTCTGATAACTAAGGGGGTAAAAGAGGGCCTTCCCCCTGCTGTCAGGCGTGCCATCTTGGTAATGGTAATAAATGCAAAAGTGAAGTTTCAATCTAACTGGAAAGAATTCCCACAGAAATCAACCGAATGGTAAGCTAGGACACTTACCAAAAAGTGCTAAGTTTCACATTAAACTTCAGTGAAAATAATTAGCCTTTCAGAGATGGAGAGTCATTTTGAAGATTTCCAATTAGGCTGGCATGCTGTCGCCCTCACCTGGGTGATTTCTGTCCTTCCTCATTAACACACTCAGCGACTGAACAATGTTCTTTCACTGACAGCTGTTGGGTCTAGATGTGGCAGAAAATGTGAACGGACTACGTTCTTCACCTTCAGGACAGTTTATATAGAATCACGCCAGTTTTACCTCTTAATTTCCTGTATCCCCATCCGGTCACCCAGCAATCAGCATATACGGAGACTCTGTCAGCTTTCAAAGGGAGACATATGGGTCGTTGAGAATCTAAATTTAAAAAATTGTAGTTTAGTTGTCAGAAGTGGGATGTATCTCCTTTTCCAGGAGAGACTCCTGCCTTCCACCTCACACTAATGTCTTCTCTATTTATTGCATTATTTTTGTTTCATCATCATGCATTTCTGTCCCTCATGTACAGGATCACGTTTTATGCATCACAGGCTGAGGGGACAGGACAGCGCTAAGTCATGCCCTCTTACCATCTCCGTCACCCTAAGTAGCCTGGGATGCTGTAGGAGTGGTCAGAGTCACTCTGACCTTCGATTCTCTCATGCCTAAACGGGAGGCATTCGACTTACTCATCTTTAAATTCTCCAGTATTTACATAATTACAAATTATGTCTTTCTGTGAATCTGAGCAAGCTTGAATGACATATCCCACATGCTAATAGTAAGATTCAATAATCCAGGAAGAAGGTCAGTTTGAAAATACTGGGAAACTAGCCCTGGAGACCATCTCCTTCCGTAGCCACAGCACAGAGAGGTGGGTGAAGCTGGACTCGGACTCTGACAGCATCACACAGCCCGTGGAGGCTACCGTTCTGCGTACGCTTCCCAGTAAAATTCTACGTACCAGTGTAATTCATTGTTGTTTCAACAGAGCAATATCAAACCCACTTGTAGCCATTTTGTATTGATCATGAATTATTATTTCCTGAACCCCGAAGAAAGCTGTGTCCTCCTTTATTTCTGATTGATTTAAAATACCGCCATAGACACGCAAAATTTTTGGTGAATCAACCCTAAGAAGCAAAAGAATAGTTGAAAATAAATTTTCTTTACCAAAGTAATTCCCCCAAAGCTATATGAGCTCTGTAAAGACTTAACTGGCTATGACTACATAGCTAATATTTTCTGCCAGTGCTTTTAGTGGAAAGAAGCAATTTCATGGAGATTTTCAGCCACGTGTTCCTCTGTGTGGAAGATGCTGGGCTCACCTTCTCCTTACATTAAATGCATAAAATAAATGAAAGTCTCTTACACCCTCTGAAACATACAGACACATATGTGTGTGTGCTCACATGCTCACCCCGGCCCCACAGGAAGAGCCCTGGATTCTAATTCTGCTCTGCCACTGACTAGTGTGACCCTGAGAAACTCACCTGGACCTTCCTACTCCTCGACTGGGGACCACTGACCTGAGTTCGTCTTTGAGCTTGGTGACTCTGAGCCGTGACGGGGGCACAGTGAGTCCCGGCAGGGCACAGAGACACAGGCAGCTGTGTCTAGGCATAGTTCAGAGGGAAGCAAAGTAGAGAGAGGAAATATTAGACTTACTAAGATTCCCTGGACACATAAATGGTCCTGCTGGGGTTTTTTGTTTGACTAGGAGCTTGTACTGAAATTGACCAAGTAGAAAATCCAGTCTGAGGATACTCATGAGTTGTTTCAGCGCCTAGGGATGCATGCGTGGTGCCGTCTGTATTTTCTACACGTTGGAAGGGCCTCAGCAGCAGTGAGTGGTTGGCTGGAATTGTGTCTGGACCCTTGTGGTGCAGTGGTTAAGTGTTGGCCTGCTGATTTAAAGGTGGACAGTTTGAATTCACCAGCTCCTCCTTGGAAAACCTATGGGGTAGCTCTGCTCTGTTCTTTAGTGTTGCTGAGTCAGACAGAATCAACAGCAGTAGGTTTGGTGTCTTGCCTGGAATTCTTCATTTGTTATCAAGGGAAGTTGAGCTTTCTGGAGGGTATTCTGTATTTTGCCTGAAATATATTTAAAAAAAAAAAAAAAAGAAAGAAAACGTTCCTAGAGGGAAGGAGAGAGGAAGGGAAGGAGGGAGGGAAAAGGAGAGGAGGACGGCAGTTAGAGGCAGAGCAGGAGAATTCTCCCCAGCTTAGCTCTGAGCCCCGTGCCTAGAAGGTGGCGGTGGTGGGTTGGAAAGCCCTCGCGCTCCGTCCGTTTAAACGGGAGGTGGAACAGGATGCCATCCAACAGCCCAGTTCCGTATCAGCTGTGGGGCTGGTGGACCACGAGTGACTCTTCTTTTCCTTCTCCTCTTCACTAGATAGAAAACTAATTCACCAAATGCACAGAGTAACTTACACCTGCCGAGTCTTCATTCGCTATTACGCTAGCAGTGGATTGCACACGTGTGCGACAAGGGCGAGCTGATACAAGGGGGGGCGGGTACTGACTTGTCAAAACAATGAGCCGCCGTCAATATCCCTGGCTTCCGATGATGCTGCCCCCACAGAGGTGTCTCTGGGTGGGTGATGTGGTGTGCAGGGTCACCTGCCATGGCCATTCACCGTAAGCAGAGGCTGTTCCCCCAACAATCCTGGAGTGTAATTTGGTTGTACATGCTACAACAGAAGGTTTGCAATGAGCAGCTCCCTAAATCCTCATTTTCATCAGCACTTACATTCCTTAGGCACAAAGGGTAGGAAATCTTCCCATAGTTCAATAGTCTACTGTGACTTTGATGTGAAGAAATTTTGTAATCAAGTCAACAAAGTCAAAACATGCCATTGAAGTTGTACGTGCGCTTCTCTCTTGATGTATTGTGTGCAGTATCCATGTCCATGGCTCTGCTAGACTGTGACGGACCAAGTCTAGTCATCAGGTCAGCAACATTACTGAGAAACTTGTTGAAAACACAGATTCTTGGGCCTTGCCCAGACCCAGAGAATCAGAAACTGTGGGGGGAAACCCCAGCAATCTCTGTTTCAGCAGACTCTGCTGAAGCTTAAAAATTGCTGTTACAGAGGAAGGAAACCCTTCTTGCCTAGTGGCTAAGAGCAGCGCCTGCTTACCAGAAGACTGACAGTTTGAGTCTGCCAGGAGCTCCCTGGAAACTCAGTGGGGCAGTTCTCTGTCCTGTGGGGTTGCCATGAATTGGAATTGACTTGATGGCACCGGGTTCCGTGGGTCATGGGGACAAGCCAAGCCCCTTCCCGTGCCCAGTGCTCTCTTGCTTGTCTCCTTTCAGGCTGACCTTTGGTCCCACTCAGCTCTCCCCAGCACCCCAACTTCTGTTTATGCATGGCTTCTGCCCTTGGCCCTTGTGGACTTTTTGGGGTTCCCTTGGCTCTGCTCTGGCTAGTCTCATCGGCTGTGACTCAGACTCATCCCTGTGTTTCTTTGCTCTCTTGACTACGCAGGGCTGGGTGGTTCAGCTCATTCCTACCTCCTGGGGTCCGTGCTAGCCAGGAGGGCTTGGGCTAAATCAGCCTCAGCAACACAGATGGCATGGCAGTGGGGTGTTGAGAGGCCACTGTACACTAGAATAGCCCTCCTCAAGCTTTAATGCCCATGGGGATCTCTGGGGGTCTGTTTAAGTGTGGGTTCTGGGTCAGGGAGTCCGAGACGTTCCCTGACATTCCTTTGAAAACCTTCCAGATGCTGATACAGCTGATGCAGCTGGTGTGCTGTGCCCAGAGCACACCTCAAAGAGCAAGAGGCAGAGAGGCTCTGAGAGGCTTCCTGTCCTCAGCCAAAGAGCAGAGGAGCGTCAGCAGGGCAGTCACTGTTGGGGGGCCCAGTCTGAGACGGCTTAGTCACTGATTCTGTGAGCGTGAAACCACTGCTCTGGGTCTTTCTTTCCACAGCCAGCAGGAAGGCAAGTGTGTAACTCAGGGCAAGATTCAAAGGGAAGAATTTTGGAGGAACACCCACTGGTAGCTAGCTGGGGCAAGAAGGGGTGTGACGTGTTCCCAGCAGGCTGAGCCCCGGTGCCCATGTGCGAGTGGGCAGGGTGGCCACTGATGGTCGGAGGGCTAACTAGATGAGTTTTACTGTCTTGTAAGTTTACAAGTTGGGAAGTAGCATACAAAGCAACGTTTAGGAAAATTAGTAAGTATGCATGAACTAAAATGTGTTGTAAATAACGACTTTACTAGTTATGACCCATAGGCCTTGATGGTCACTCAGTTTGGCTGTCCAGTTTAAAGAAAATGCTGAAAATAGTCATTTAGCAATACATTTTGTATTAACAAGTTTTTCTTTTGATGGCTTTTGCTATGTATCAGTTCTGTTGTAGACCAAAGACAATGCAGGACACAGTAAACCTCTAGATGGTCTATAAGTTCTGTACAAATACGGTAAGCAACATAAAGAATGAAGGAGGGCCGGAAATGTAGTCTGCCATTTATCAACTGTAAGTGCTGTAACACTTACTCAGCATCACTAACAGCAAGATTCCCTGTGTCTCCTCTAATGTTTAGAAGTAGAAGTCACCAGTTAATTTGGAATGTTTCTAGTTGTCCTAGGTAATATGTTGAGAGGACCACAAGGAATGTATGAGACACAACTTAATTGACCGCCCTGGACCATCTGAATATTCCTATGAGAGTTTCTCTAAATTCCGAGGAGGAATGGCCTCCCAGCTAAGTTGTTAGCAATGAGCACACTTCAGTTTCTGTAGGTCTTACAAAGGAAGTTGTTAGTTGAGACTTGACTCATCTCCTTAGTGCAGCGAGCGATTCTGAGGCAAGTGATTTTTACACTTAGGAAACTTGCGAAGTGTGGTTATCAGGTCCGCTTTAGTCCGTGCACCTTAGTTCTATCTTCGTTTATAGTGTATGACGACATTCGACATTAAGCCATTAAACCACAACCAAAAACATGCAGCTTTTTGTAAATTGCTAAGTGCTAGAGCCATAATAGGTTATTGCAAAAATTAAGGGAGGTATGTTTCTGGAGTGTCTCTTCCTGTTGAAGTCTCTGTCCCTTAGAACAAGTCTATTTGTCCATTAACCATCCTTGCTACTGCCCTCAGGGAGTGGACTCTGGGCTGGAAACTCTGCTGACCTGGATTTGCTGGTGTTTCTGTTATTCTGAGGCTTAGTTGGCACAGTCAGCCTTCTCATGCCCGTTGTCCCACCCTCACTGTTACAGATTAGTAAGGGTTGACTGCAATTGGGGCTGATATTCATAACTAGGAAGAACTTCTGTAGGAAACACAAAGAATTATGGCCTAGAAATGAACCACCCCAGTATTTCTTGAACAGATGCGTATTTTGTAAACATATCTGGCTTGGCATTATGGTTATTTACTCTTCAGTTAAAGATCAAGTATCAGCCAATGGGAAGAAAATGCATAATTTGATTACCAAGGTGTTGGTCAATATTTTAATTATAAAGGGTCATATGAAAACTCTTTCATCTTGATAACAAGAATCAGAAGAACCCAAGTCCTACGTGACAAGCCAGTTGTATAAACATGTAAAAATTCAGGTACATGGCCAGTTGATACTAGGCAATTCAAAGTTTACTCAAGAGCCAATATTTTGCTTTTTAAAGCAAAACGAGCCTGCATGATAGGAATGAAAATAACAAAATAACAGAAAAGTTGTATATAAATTTATTTTCCTAATTGTCCTCCCAACTGTGGCTATTACTGACTTCTCCAGTAATAATATGCTCATATCAAATGACTCCCCATAGATATTTTTGCAAGTGACATGATACTCACCGCTCTCCATTTTACATAACGTTAACGTGGATCCAGAGATGCCTCCTCTTCCGTGAAGTACTTTTGTTGGGATCCATTCGAAGAGAGTTTTAAGTAACATCTGCCCCTGTGGGGGGAAAAAATGTGATAAACATGATGTCCCTTCCTAAGGAGATGGGACAGAGGCATCCACGCAACGTGTAAATGTCTTACTTCCCTTTGCTGCAAGGTGGCTGAGCTGGGGCGTAGGTGAAGAACTGGCAGAGTAAGGTGGCGGCGTAAGGTGGCAGCGTAAGGTGGCAGTGTAAGGTGGCGGTGCGCCTTTGCTGGCAGGCTTCGTGGCCTTCCATGTCAACGATGTCCAGTTCTTCTCCCAGGAAGTCCGTGTCGTGGTAATAGGAAGAATGACAGAACACTAGACGACAAATCACACATCAGATGTGAGACAGACACCGTAGCCCCCAGCCGCCTGCCCCTCTGCCGGAGTCTGTCAGCCTCAAGCAGAAGCTGGTGCCCCCACGGTCACCTGGGGTGCCGTGCTGGCAGCTCTGCAGACTGCAGCCGGAACAAGTGTGGTGCTTCCTGTGGCATGTGCTTGGTAAGGCACTCGGAGATGATTGCAGGAGACAAAGATTTCTAAAAGAAAAATAAGGGGGGAATGCTATAAAGCAAGTTACTGAGAGAGAAAGATGGGTCAGCCTCTGCAATCCACAGGCTGTAGACACATTTTCGAAAGGAAAGCGCCTGGCTTGCCCAGGTTGCAGGAGCCTGCTTTGCCTCTAGAGCCCCTGGCACCCTTCGGTTGTGTCTCCTTCTTTTCAGCACTCACAGTCCAGCTCTAGAATTCACGAGTTTTCGTGTTTCCTAACACAGTACCCAGGGTTGCTGCAGGCTACAGCTAGGTGAGTGAAGCCCTTCGCAGCCTGCACACACAGGTGGCATTTGCTTAGAGAGGAGTCATAGTTCCCAGTTAGCACCGGGGCATGGTCTGGAACAGGGCTGTCTGATCGACCTTTCCACAGTGACGGACATGGTCTGGGTCTGGCCATCCAGTACGGCAGCCTGTGACCACATTTGGCTCCTGAGCACTGGAAATGTGGCCACTGCAACTGAGCAACAGAATGTTCATTTTATTTAATTTTAATTATTTTAAATTTAAATAGTGGAGTCTGGACTTAAACCAACCATGTTCCTATCACAATCCGTATTGAGCATCACATGTTTCTCCTCTTATAGTTACTGATAATTTTGTTTAAAAAAAAAAATGGACTAAAACAAAGAGAAAGAGCAGTGACTGAGACAAAGTAGATTACAGAAGCTGCCTTTCGGTTCCCGAGCTTCGTAACTGCCTGGGGCTCAGTCTGCCACCGCCTTCCATCTCTTTGTGTGTTTGGAGTATTGACAGCCTCACCAGCCCTCCGGCTTCAATTACGTCTGTAAGCTGGGACCCTGGGACGTGGATCTGAAGTGTCAACTTCTATTCTGAGTTCCAGACTTTCATTTCTGATTGCCAGTTCAGTGTCTCTGCCTGGACGTTCAATAAAAAGCCAAACCCATTACGAGTTGGTTCTGACTTGTAGTGACCTTATAGGACAGAGTGAAACTGCCCCATAGGGTTTTAAAGGCTGTAACTTTTGGGGTAGCAGATTGCCACATCTTTCCCCCTTGTAGTGCTTGGTGGGCTTGAGCAATTGACCTTTTGGTTGGCAGCCCAGTGCTGTGACAGCTGTCTCAGCAGGGTCCTTGCCCAGCTCACCCATTGCCTTCAAGTTGGTTCTGACTGAGCGACCCTGCAGGGCAGAGGACAGCTTCCCCGCAGGGCTTCCAGGTAGCATTTAGAGGGTGTGACCTACTGACCCTTCGGTTGGCAGTCCAGCTCTTCAGCCACTCACTGACTCCCCAGGGCTTCACCTGGCACCTGACAGGCTGGCACCCAACAGGCACTCGCCAAGCCAAGCCAAGTGCCATCGAGTCGGATCCGCACTAGATAAAGAAAATTAAATGTCTCGAGTAGAGAGATGTAACAGAGATGTTTTTGCAGGCAAACGTGGGACTTCTGAAGTGACAGCCTCGCTCAAGAGACTGGGGGGGAACTCAAGGTTCTCAGCTGCGACCGGATGGCCCGGGGCCACCTCCCGCCAACAGCAGGTTACCTGGTCAGGAGGGAGCCTGGGGCGCTGAGTGCCGCAGGCCAGGCAGTAGCTAGAAGTCCAGCTCTAGAAGCTCACTTACTCTTTAGTTTTTGTTTTTGTGGGGTTTGTTTTATTTTGTTTTTTGTTGAATCTTATTAATGAAAAGCAGTAGTTCCAACAAGTACCTGATTTGGATCAAAGAACTTTTCCTGCCTTGTTATGGTTTTCCGCGTGAGTGCCGTCAGTCGTTGTTATGTGGTGTCGCTGAGCCCTCTCTGGCCCATAGTGACCCTACATGCGACAGGACAAACCGCTGCCCGGTCCTGAGCCCTGCCCCCCATCGCCGCTGTAGGTGCCATGGCTGCAGCTGCTGTGTGTTCTGCGTGTCTTCCGACCCGAGGGCACCTCTCCCGTCGCTGTGTCAGACAGCGTTCCGCTGTCAGACAAAAGGTTTTCAGAAGTAGATGGCCAAGTCCTTTACCCCACTCTTGGTTTGGACGCACTGCTGAAACCTACTGGCATTTGAAAGACATAGCTTCCAGTGTCATAGTAATGCACAAGCCACCTCAGTATGACACACTGACATGAGACGAGGGGTTGACACATCTCAAACTCCGCCCAGCCCCCTTGATGTCTTTATTTCCACCTCCCTCCACTGACGATTTGATTTTGGGATTAGCTGCTCTTTCTGCTCCTGGCTTAATAACCTTAAATAGGGCCCGTGACTAAGCTGTCTTCTGACAGATAACCTTGTTTGCTTCATTCCACTCAGAACTAGCCAACTCTGCTTGCCAAAGGCAGGTATCTCCTACTCTAACAGGAGTCCCGGGAAACACTGGATTTGTGGTCAGTAGGTAAGAAATACAGAGAGAGACGGGGTAGGGATTTTTTGTATTGTTTATCCTATACAAACATTTAGATTAAAATTTTTAAGTACTCAGAATTCTTAATGACTCAGATTTCAATCAACTCTTTTTAAAAGATGATGAATTCATTCTTTTAAAAAATATATGTTGTTGGGCTTTAAGTGAAAGTTTATAATCCAAGTCAATTTGTCATACAAAACCTTGTCCACAATACTGCTATGTAGCCCTGTGACAGCCCGCTCCTCCTTTCCACCCTGTATTTCCTGTGCCCGTTTCCAGCAGCTCCTGTCCCCCTCTGCCCTCTCATCTCACGTCTGGGCAGGAGCTGCCCAGTTAGCCTCACGTATCTACTGAAGCCAAGAAGTACATTCTTCCCTGCTATCATTGTATGCCTTATAGTCCAGTCCAGTCTTCATCTGAAGAGTTGACGTTGGGAATGGTTTCGGCTCTGGGCTAACAGAGAGTCTGGGGCCATGTCTTCTGGGAAACTTCCAGTCTATCAGTCTGTCGGGTTTGATCTTTTAAATGGAGTTTGAGTTCTGCGCATCCATTTTTCTCCAGCTTCATCAGAGTCTGTGTGTTGTGTTCTCTGTCACGGCAGTCACTGGTGGTGGCCAGACACCATATAATTCTTGTATCCTCATGATGATGTAGTTGCTGGGTTATGTGGCCCCCTTGGGCTCATATTTTCCTTATGTCTTTGATGTCCTTCATCCCCTCTGCTGTAGGTAGATTGGGACCGGTTGATGCTACTTAGATTGCCACTTGCTGTCTTTGAAGACCCCAGATCCCACTTGCCAAAGTGGGATGCAGAACATTTTCTTTAAAAAATTTTTTATGCCAGTTGACTTAGATGTCCCCTGAAACCATGGTCCCAACACCCCTTCTCCTGCTACTCTGTCCTTCAGAGTGTTGGATTACATTTAGGAACCTTCCTAGCTTTTTGTTGCGTCCAGCTATGCTGACCACTGTTCTATGGCACACTGTCCATCCCTTCACCTAATCCAATTCCTGCCTGCTATCTAATCAATGAATACCCCTCTGCATTGCTTTCTACCCTTGTAACCATCAAAGACTATTTTCTTCTGTGTCTCAACCTTTTCTTGAGGCTTTATAACAGTGGTCTCACACAATATTTGTCCATTTGCATCTCATGTCACTCAGCATAACATCTTCCAGTCTCCTCCATGTTATAAGATGGTTTCCAGGATCATCATTGTTCATGATCATTGTGTAGGATTCCGTTGTGTGAATATACCACAGCTGGTTGATGGATTCATCTGTTGACAGGCACGTAGCCTGCTTCCGTCATTTTGCTATTGTGGACAGTGCTGCACTAAACATTGGTGTGCATGTATAAAAGAAATAAATTATTCACAATCTTAACCTCTGACCTTTTGGATTCTTTTGGCCATTTTTGGGAAAAGAAAGTAAAAAATAAACAATTGGGGTGATGAGTACAAAGGCGCCAACAGACAAAAACATCTGGAGCGAGGACACTGTCGATGTTCCTTTCTGTGAACGCCGTAGCGGGGAACACGTCCCTGATGCAAGCTGTGTGGGGAAGAAAGAATGTGAGGCAGCAATTCTCCAGCAGAACCTGTAAAATCTCAGTTACGGCATTTGGGGAAAATTCTATACCAAAAATTGTGTTTATTCAAGATTAAATTTTTTTTTCACTTTAAAAAAACTGAGGTGATTATTTTCAATGTGAAACATAATACAAGCATTAATTTATCACATGAAAGAGGTGAAAGAATGCTGGGTCTGTTTAATCAGTGAGCATGGCTTGGCATCATCAGTTAGGTCTCTTGGACACAGCATCAGCACCCACCATTTGATTGATAAACCACCTCATCAAGAAGGCCATAGTTGCCTGGATTAGAATGCCCACAGGATTTCGGTAAAAATCCAGACACCACTTTATTGATCTTTCTCATTCCTGTCGGTGTCCCCATTGGGGTGTGCTTCAGTAGACAAATGTTACTGAATTTAAAAAAAAGAAAGAAAGAGAAACAATTTTTATTTTTCCAGTAAGTAGAAAAGACATGAACAGTAAGAAATTCCTGTTTAGAGAGATCACTTGGACGTTACAATCCATGGCATGGGGTGGATTCTGACTAAAAGTGACCCCCAAACCCAAAAATCATTGCCATGCCATGAGTCACTTCTGATTCACAGTAACCCTGTACCCCAAATCCACTGCCGTTCAGTTGATGCTGATTCATAGTGACTCTAGGAGTAACCCTAAAGGACAGAATAAATCATCAGGTTTACAAGGAGCATTTGGTGGATCTGAACTGCCAACTTCTTGGTTAGTAGCCTAATGCTTAACCACTGCCCCACCAAAGCTCCAAAGCAACGCTAGGTACAACCACCCTAATAACACAGAGTAGAACTGCCCCATAACGTCTCCAAGTCTCAGATGCTGGACTTGAACTGCCAGCCTTTTGGTTAGCAGCTGTAGCTCTTAACCAGTGTTCCAGAAAAGCCTTTTAGGGTTTAAAAATGTAAACTTGAACAACGAGTGGACAAAACCTTTTTGCAGCAGACCCCCTCGCGTGGTGTTTGGAGGGTGACCTCAGCCCGCGCACTCACCGGTGCTGCTCGCTGGGAAAACTCACGGTGGCGTAGGTGAAAAAGTGGCAGTGGACGTCGTTTGTGCACCTGGCTTGACATTCCTGATCAGACGTGGCAGCAGAGCCGTTGTAGTTCTGGCCCTTCATGTCTAGGTCCGGATAAAGATCTTGGTTGCAAGCTGGAAACGGGATTAAGAAGCACAGTTCCTCTCCTGCGCAGCGCCAGCCGCCCTTCCTGACGGTCTCCGGCGCCTTCGCTCCCTTGGCCCCAGAAGACTGTGTTTCACTTTGTTTTAATCTGCTTAACGCCTATTCTCCTGGGAAAGCAGTGACGAACCGCCAGCGGCTTCCTATTTTGCACCAGCATTGGCTCATGAAGTCCAGGTTTGGTTTTGTGACCTGGCTCTGCCTTCTCCTCGGTTCCCTGATTCACCAGTTAATCTATTAAAATACCTGTCTCACCATAAAGTCATGTGTCAGTACATCGTTTGGACTTGCTCCTTTTGGTCCAGAATGATATGTTTAATAAAGTTTTTCATGTGAAATTTTAGGTCAGAAAGAATAAAGGAAATAAACAAGAATGTAATAGTGAGACATGTCTTTCCATGAGGCAAAGAAATTCTAGTGATCTGTAGTGCGTGCGTGTGTGCATGTGTGTGTGTTGGGGGAGAGGGTGTATGAGTGCTGTTTTTATTCCACCGTGAAAGAACTTCGTCAGAGGGGTTTATTGCCACAAAGAAGAGCTTTGTTTTCTGTCTTACGTGAGTCTTGCCTGTGGCGCAGTAACAGCGGGGCTGTTCTCAGGGGCCGCCGAGTCGGTATTAGCTCATGAGGACCCTACACACAACAGAGTCAAATGCTGCCTGCTCCTGTACCAGCCTGACAGTCATCGTTGTGCTGGATCCCCTCGTTGCAGCCTCTTGTCAAGGGCCACACTAGCTGCTATTTATTAATATAAACAAATGATCTTACCGCTTATCTGGTGTGAGCACTATTTGAAAGAATATCCAGAAATGGCTCCTGACACATTCACCTTGGTCAGTGTTTCGGTAACACTGTCTTTCAGGACGCAACTAAACCTATTTTTTAAAGAAATAGTAATAACAGCATCACAGAGACGGACTGTATGTTTTAAAAGAATGGGGCATAAAGGTCAGCACACAGAAGGTCAAAAAAGAAGAAACCAAACAACTGTATCTCATGCCAACACAAATATTTTCCCCAGAATTGTTTCTCATATTTTTTAAAAAATGTTTTTAACACTTGTTCTTAAAATTAGCAAACAAACTTCTAGATCAATGGGTTACAAACTGTGACCTGAGGGCCAAATGCAGCCCACTGCTGATTGATGTAGCCGGAAGCTGCATTTTGAAGGGTCGCGTAAGTGTGAGATCGTGTCTCGGTTTCCTGTGGATCTGCAAAGCCTGCTGTCAGACTCTTTGAAACAAGCTTGCCAACGCCTCCTCCAGATTCTAGAATTTTATAAACTGGGATTCTGGGTAAAGTTCTGTGGATACAGCAATAGTACAGAGAGATCCTGATAACTTCTTTTTTTCTTGTTAATTGTGCATTAGGTGAAAGTCTATAGTTCAAGTTAGTTTTTCATACAAAAATGTATACACATATTGTTACATGACTCTAGTCATCATCCGTACAATGTGACAGCACACTCCTCTTTCCGCACTAGCTTTCCAGTGTCCATCCAACCACCTCCTGGCCCCTTCTGCCTTCCCGTCTCACCTCCAGAGAGGAGTGCCCAGTAGTCCTATCATGTATTGCCTTGGACTTAGAAGAACAGTCTTCACAAGTAACCTTTTCTGTCTTAAAGTCCAGTCTAATCTTTGAAGAGTTGGCTTCAGGAATGGTTTCAGTTTTGGTAACTTGATTCTTTAGCAAGTTTTTATTGAGTTTTCAAGTTCAAAATTGTTCCTTGAAAGTTCCCCATACAGTAGGACATCTAAACAGTGCCAAAGTGTCACCTCTGACATTACTACCTAATTGAAAAGTGAACTTCTACCTTTGTCATGGAGATAGCTTGCTGTCAACCTGTACGACAAAGAGAAGCGACACAGCAAAGTTAAGAAGGTGACAATCTCGAATTTGTCGCTTCTGATACAGAAGCATTTGACGTGCAAGTATTCTCCTGTGAAGTATTTGTTCCAGAGATGTTTAGTCCAACTCTAATCCAGCCTTTACAAGTGAACTCCAGTTTACAGAAAATATAGTCCATGGAGAAGGATAAGTTCAAAGATACTTTAAACAACAATCATATAGACTCCAGGTGTGGGATGTTCTGTAGCTCAACTGGCCTGATTCCTTCCAAAGCCAAGAGCGTGGAAACAAAAGCAGTGGCTGGAATGTTCTAAAAATTTTAACATGTGACTATAGAGACGAAACAGTCAAATGTAGTCTGTGAAACTTTCCTAAAAACTGGGCTAATAGAAATAATAGAGTCAGCGGCAAAATTACATTTTGGTGCAACTGAGATTAGATAAGGAATTCCTATTGGTTATGACTTTTCTGTAGGAAAATCCATGCAGAAGAATTTGAGTGACATGTGATGGCATTCATTTCAAACCAAAAATGCAAACCCAGTGGGGTCCCTGGGCGGCACAAATGGTTAAATTCTGGATGACCCCAGACGGACGGCTGTCGGTCTAAACCACCCATAGAGGGGGCCCGGGGGAGGAAGGCCTGACAGTTAGCTTCTGAAAGGTCCCAGCGGTGAAACACCAGGGAGCAGTTGGTCCGGTGTCAGAATCCCTAGGTGCTGACCAGCAACGACACATCAAACGTGACCAGCACTCTTAGAGGTGGGGGGGAGCCCTTGGGCTGGTTTCTCAAATTATCTTTATGTTTAAATTTTTTTATAAGAAAATCGTTGATGGGAAAGTTCCAGGTTAACTCCTATCAAAAGGCATGAGATTAAAAATCGTAAAAAGTACGAGAAATAATAGAGCAAGTTGACCGTCAATATTGAGACCAAAGGAGGGGCTGGCAAGTGCCCCCAGAGACAAGGGCGCCTGTTCTTTCCTAATCAACTTGAGCACTGTCTTTTCTTTTTCCTGAAACATAAAGCCTTTAATTCTCAATTGAATTGGCGTGTTTAATGTTAAATTTTATAAATTGGTAGGTAGAAATTTGTCAGCAGGTAACTGCTGTGTAAAATCTCTTCAATCTCCTTGGAGACGTTAAAAACTCACCATTTAGAGGGATCTGCAGCTGAGGAGTCAGCGGCAAATGTGAGGAGCAGACACTGCGGGTGGAGGGTGCAGACCTGCCGGCAGTGCTGGGCGCTTGGGGTGAAAACAGTGGTTATGTCCCCTCCTTGAAAGGAAGTATTTTTGAAGAGCTTGATCACACACTCTGGAGGTGACACATGACACATGTTATTGTGCATCATAGTGGACATGTATCCAATCAGGGAATGATGTCACAAAGGCAAGGTGAGTTGAACTATTTAACGGAAGTACTCCTGAACCCAGAAACTAGGGAAGTGGACACTTACAAAGGAGCTTACAGGATGAGGAGTGTTCAGACGGGGAAGGACGTTAAAATGGCACCACGTGTCTCCAGGGAGCCATGGCTGTGAGAGAACCTTCTGGAGACAGGGAGAGCTCTGTGTGCAACTGAACTTCTCTCATCTGTACCAGCCAAGGATACTTTTCAGCATCCCATCCAGGTAAAACACGGCTATCTGGCCTCTCCCTTCCCTCACCGTCTGTCTCAGCTCTGTGCTGACGTGAAGCCAAGACTCCAGAGAAATCATTTTCTGGCAACCTCGGGCAGGCCTGAATGTGACAAATGGTGGTACTACATCCCCTCACCGTTTACAAACAGACCAGTGCACTAACAGGAACTTTGTGTTGTCAGTGGCTGTTGAGTTGGTTCTGACTCACAGAGACCTTGTGTGTGACAGGCTGAAACACCGCCTGCACCTGTGCCATCCTCACAGTCATCGCTAGGAGTGAGCCCGTCGTTGCAGCTACTGTGTCAGTCCATCTAACTGACCATCTTTCTTGCAGACCCTCTACTGAGCACGATGTCCTTCTTCAAGGGCGAGTGTCTGTAGATGACATGTTCGACGTACTTGAGACAAAGTCTCACCGGGGAGCCTTCTGGCCGTGCTGCTTCCGGAACATACCTGTTCGTTCTGCAGCAGTCCGTTCAATATTCCTCACCAGCACCATCGTTCAGGCATCACTTCTTCTGTCTTCCTTATTCATTATCCAGCGTGCCCACGCATAGGAGGTGACTGAAAACAGCCTGGCTTGGGTCAGGTGCACCTTTGTCCTCAAAGTGATGTCTTTGCTTTCAAGCACTTTAAAGAGGTCTTTTGAAGCTCAGTGCTCTGTTGTCTTTCAATTTTGTGGCTGCTGCTTTGATGAGAGGTGATTGTGGGCTCAAGTGAAGTGAAATCCTTGGTAATTTCAGTCTTCTCTCCATTTATCATGATGTTGCGTATTGTTCCAGTTGTGCGGATTTTTGTTTTCTTTGTCTTGAGATATAATCCATACCAAAGGGTGTGGTCTTTGATCTCCATCAGTGTTTCAAGTCCTCTTCACTTTAGCAAGCAATGTCAGTATCATCTGCACAGCACAGAGTTTTAATGAGTCTTCCTCCAAGCCTGATACTGCTTTCTTCATATTCCCCAGCTTCTTGGGATATTTGTTCAGCATACAGATTGAATAAATATAGTGAAAGGCAATAATCTCCACAAGAACTTTAGACTCTTGGAAAAACTGTTGAATCATCTTTAGCTGAAACTGTAAATTTTTGAAATATAAATGACATAAAGCTTAATATTTTTTTCTTTTTTCTCGGCAGAGATGTTTTGTTTCTGTTGTTGCCTCTAGGTTGTCTGCTCCTTGCTTGCTGAATAAAGGTTGTTGTCTAATCTTGGCATGTGTGTCCCTGCTGAGGGGTACTGTCACATGCCACTTGGTCTCATTAATATTTTAGAAATGTATTTCTATAGAACAAAAAGGGACTCCTTTGGCCAGAATATAATGTAACTTAAACAGTTGTTGTAACAACCAAAGTGCCAGCGCGTGTCTACAAAATAGTCCCACTGTCACTAACCTCTGACTGGCCGGCAGCACAGCCTGTTACCGAGGTAGGAATAAGCCGTGTTAGTGGTGTCTGGGACTGCAACGTAGCAGGAGCGACAGACGACTTCAGATCACTCTGAACTTGTGTCCGAGGTCTCAAAATGTCATCGTCAGTCATCACTGCTGCTGTGACTGCTCCTGCTACAAGTGTCGTTAGCACTGTTGTTACTATGACTACGGGACTGCTGCTGTGGTGTCATTGCTGACGCTGTGACCCCTGCCGTCACTGCTACTGCTGCCGTGACGCAGCCATTACAGCTGCCATCGCTGTCCCTACGGCCACCGTCCCTCCTCCCACAGCTCTCGAGACTGCCACTCTTCCTGCTGCCCCACGGCTGTCGTCACCGTCACTGGTGCACGGCTCCCACGACTGTCATTGCGGCCACGACCGCAGCTCTGGCAGTTTGAGATGGACAGCTAGGTCTTGTTATTTAATGTGCTAGTGAGAACCACTTCCATTTCTAGATCACACTTCTTCAACATTTTAATTAGCCATATTTCGGTATAACTGATTTCTTTTGTCATCTATATACTTTTATACATTTAAAAACATTGTTTTGATGACAGGGTCCGGAGTGTTCACTAGGGAGCTTAGCAGATCCACGCGAGGGAAGAAGGCTGAAAAACCCTTCAGAGCCACTTCTCAAAAGTTCACCACATGCGCTTTCTAAGTTATCCCGCTGTAACTGCCGTGTGCGCTGTGACTGTCTCCACAGACGGACAGCCAGCCCAAGAACGACCTGGTTTTCGTAGAAACCCGTCTCGTGTCTCTCGGCTCTCCGCAGCCCTGATTTACCTGTCTGGTTTGTCGCTGTAAGCTGCTAGCCGGTTGATTCTGACACGCGGTGACCGTGTGTGTGCAGAGCAGAGCCACCCACAGGGTTTGCAGGACCAAGGACTCGCGTCAGCTGGTGGCCAGGCCTGCCTTCGGGGCCCCTCCAGGGGGTCCCGGCCCCCCCACCCTCCAGTTAGTAGCCCACCAGGAAGCTGCTGGCGAAGCCCAAGGACTCGCCCTGGGTGGTAGGCTGCCGTTGGAGGGATTCCGTTTTCACCTTGAATTGGCCCTTTAACTGTGGAAAGTGTTAATTATTTGGTAAATTGAGTAGATTTATACACATTTAATGTAGGTACTGATTTTCTTAAATTGTATTCCATACCAATGGTATTCTTCAATTTTACAGGACAGATTGATTTCCAAAATCCAAATATGAGGCTCAGGGCCAGTGAGAAAAAGGATCAGTGAGGTTGTTTTGTCCATCAACAGTGTTTTTGTGTGTTGACTTTTTGTCCAGAATTCTTGCTGGTTTGATTTATTAGTGTGAATAACCTGCCTGTTAATTATTTTTAATTTTACTAGGAACACAGTCATGTAATCTGTGAACAATAAGTATTGAATTTATTTTTTTCTAACTCTTCCTTTTGTTTGCTGACTCCACAGAATAAGATTTCAGAAATAGGAGTGATTGTGGGTGTTTGTGTACTATTTCTTGTTCCTATGAGAAAAATTTGATATCCTCCTATTAAGTAGCAGATTTCTTGAAGGTTTTTGTGGGCTTTGTTGGTTTTTAAGACACCCTTCAGCAGATGATGGAATTCTTTTATTTCCAACTTGTTAAGAGTTTTTATCATAAATGGAATTTTATCAAAAAATTTTTTTCAACATCTACTGAGTTTTAAATATTAAGCCAGTTTTTCACACCTGGAGTAAACCTAACTTTGAAGCAATCTTGTTTTCTTTAATATACTGCTACACTAAGTTTAGTAATCTTGGTTGATGATAAAGGCTTGCAGTTTTTCTTTTTTTTTTTTCCTTTGTTGTAATGCGCCTGTCGGGTCTCAGTGTTTAGGCTGCGCCGACCTTATAAAGTGGGCTGGAGCCCCTGGCTGGTACAGATGGCTGGCTCCCGCAGCGCGTAGCCAGAAGGCAGGCTCAAGTCCATCCAGAGATGGAGACTCTCCTCTGAAAAGCCAGCCGCTGAAAACTCCGTGGAGCACAGTTCTGTCTGGAGGAAGCCGGGGTCGCCGTGAGCTGGGACGGACTCAGCAGTAGCTGACAACGACAAGTGTGTATTGAACTGACTGCTGTACACAAAACTGACTAATCAGAGAAGCAAATCAAGCCTCCTCCTTTTTTAACATGGCTCTTAAATATCATTTAAGTGTGATTTATAAATAGGTATGGGTATAACTACTATTATGGACAGTTACTTCGCCTCAGCTTCTTTCCCGTTTTGAAAACCCACAGACCCTTCAGTAGAAAATACATACAACAATTTTATTTCCCTCTGTGGAGGGGACAGTCTACGGTCCCCACGTGTATGGGTGCCACAGCAGGGCACCCACCTCTGGGCTAACATCCCTTGTTTTCTAGTCCGTAGGTCAGGAACAACGTCATTTCTGGTTATACTTATGACACAACTCTACTTACCACCAGAAACCAAAGCAAACAAAATGAAATACACCATCCGACTTAATAAAATCATCCTAATAAAAGAAAATGTAGCATGTTTTTAGAATATAAAATGTGAGTTTGTAATTAATTTACGGGCATCAGGAATTAAATAACTTGGTAGCCAGCCAAGCAAAGAGATAGCTTGGTAGGGAAGTCGCTCATAGGAACCCAGGTTCCTATCATAATGCTCCTGTTGCTGGGCTCCTGTCCTAACCCTTCCAGACTCCAGGAAGTCTCCTCAGTGTGACTGTGCAGTTTGTAACAGTTTCATTGTCCAAAGATCCTGGTCCCGGGATCTTTTAGGAAGTCAGCTGTTCACACAGCAGCCATTTCAACACTCCCCTGGAGGGGACCAGGACAGTTCTCTCTCTGCTCCCGTCATTCTCTCCACCCCCAGCTCAGTATTAATCAGCTACTTGTCGCTGACATCACCTGACCCTTCTCTCCACCCAAGTAGTCCACCTGGGTCCACTCTTCCAGTCTAGTTTCTTCCTTTACATCTTTGAAGTCTGTCTATCCAAGTATTCTGAATAATGGTTTCATTTATGAAGTCTTTTATTTTTTTTAAAAAAAGAATCTGCAGGTAGATGAATTGGTTGTCTCAGTCACCATAAATGCTCTTCACTAAGTGTTGAAATAGCTGCTTTGTGAAAAGCTGACTTTACCTAAAACTCATCAGTGTATCAGTAAAGACTAATCAAATGTTCTCCTATTTAATATTGTTCTTCAATATTTTTTAAATTTGGAAACTACTTGTTATTATATAAAAGCTACATTCTTCTTTCATTCTTTATCTTTCCTCTGATTGCTGATAGATACTAACTAGAAACATCTAAAACACTAAATCTGACAAATAAAATTTATTGCAGTAATATTAACAAGTATGATTTGAAAAAACAATAACAACAAAACCCATCATAGATAAAGACACCCCAAGGAATAATTTCTTGAAATTTTACATAATAATTTTGAAACCATACCTGAGAATACCTTGTTTGATTCTTTGTCTCTAGAAATTCTTGATCAGGGGGATTTTCTTCTTTCAAAATGGTCTTTATACCACTGTAAATGAGCTGTGTAGGTGATTTACCCTAACTAAAATATTTACTTTTGTTGGTTCCCAAGGTTGTGTGACAGTGTGTTCCTTTCGACAGAGTGTGTGTGAAAGTTCTTAAAATCTCTGCATAGCAAAAGCATACCTTCAGAGTGGTGCTTGCTTTTTCAGTGTATTAAACTCGCATTTATTTTCTTTTATTTTATGGGGTAGTCAAGCAAGTGACACAAACAGAGACAGCCAGAGAGCTTGGTCGTGCCTAGTGCCTGAGCCATCTGGCGAACTTGCATTCAGCATGCCCGCTGGCCAAAGTTGCACTTGATGACACTTAGCGAGTGTCAACTGTTAACCATTAATCCTGGCCTGAATGGAAACTTGGAGCCCGAATGTCATACAAGAGGAGTTGGGTGGATTGACTGCTGCACCCCGCGCCAGCCCTCGGCTGCTGGCGGTTGAAGGGCCAGAGCGGGGACAGACACAGGGGTCTTGTTTTCCTCACTCACTGTCTCCCTTTACTTGATGCCAGCCCCACTTTTGCAAACTGAAAGCCTACATTAACTTTTTATTGGACAAACAGGGAGACTGTCATTGTTTGCTTTAGATCCTGACGTTGTGTGAAAACAAAAATGAAAAACTAAACCCATTGCTGTCAAATCTAATCCAACTCCCACAGAACTTACAGGGCAGAGTGAAACTGTCCCATAGAGTTTCCAAGGGACGTCTGATGGATTGGAACTGCTGACCTTTTGGTTAGCAGAGCACGTAACCATTACTTCACCAGGGCCTGTGCTAGTGTTCCAGACACCCAACAAACCAATCCCAGCCCACTGCCACTGAGTCTGTTCCAACTCATGTCGACCCTACAGCACGAGTAGAACTGCCCCAGAGGTCGCCAAAGAGCGGCTGCTGGATTTGAGCTGTTGGCCTTTGGGTTAGGGGCAGGGCTCTTAACAACTGGGCTACCAGGGCTCCAGGTCTTGGGACACTGAGACCAAAAATGGAGAGCTAGGAGGTGATCTAGCTGGCTAGCTATTGCCTAACATGCAGTGAAAAAAAATGGCAGGTTGATTCCCAGAGAGAGAGAGACCCTCGTCCAGAAGGGAGAGGACTTGCTGAAGAATGCTGAGAGGAAAACTAGATAACGATTTTTTTCTGAGTTTCATCCACTACTTATGTGAAAAGTCTGCCCACTGACCTTGCAGGGCTTGTGCTCAATGGGCTATGAGATACTAATGTGTCCCCTGGGACCAGGTCTGCTCATCTACCTTGACTAGTGATGCAGCTGAGCAGGGAAGTCCTTGGCTGGTCAAACAGTTAGTGAATTTGGCTGCCCATCAAAGGTACCTAAGTTTGAGGCCACCCGGGTTCACCTCTGAAGAAAGGCCCAGTGATCTACTTCCTGAAAGTGAGCCGCTGGAAACCCGTGTAGAGCCACTGTCCTCTGGCTCATGGGAGCTTGACGTGAGCCAGAATTAACGTACTGGCAACTAGTTTAATTCAGCAGAAACATATTTGCTGTGAAACCAGTTGCCCCCTGAGTCTCTGACCAGACACTCACCAGCTAGTCCTAAGGATTTTTATGTAATCTCCTGTAAACATAAAATTAATTCATCAATTAACCATTTAGTTAATTTGAAAAACATTTTTATATGTCTTTAAACATGTGTTTAAAAGCATTTTAGACAAAGATAATTTTATGATTCAGAGAAGATTTAGTTTTCTATAGCAAATGAAAATATGATCTTAGGTTTGTGAATGGAATCATAATTCAGAATGCGTGTATGTTCTGAAAATCAGGAGTGAACTTGCAAGTCTGACCCAGTTAGAGAGGTTGCTGAAGTTCTGTGTACCAGAGGAAGTACTGCCCTTTATTCAGGGAAAACTTGCTAACGTGAGTGCCCTCATCTGAACCTAGAAAAGGGCACTCATCTTCTTTTGGTATTTTCAATCTTTGAGGGCATAGAAAGCCAGCGTTATTTTTACTTGTTATGTCTGCTAACCAAAAAGTTGGCGGTTTAAACCCGCCAGGTGCTCCTTGGAAACTCTGTGGGTAGTTCCTTCTGTCTCTGTCGGTCACTGCGGTCAGAACTGGCTCCGCAGCCGTGGGCTTGGGTTCAGGTTACTGAAGGTGCACTGCTGCTGACTTCTGTCTAAGTGTTACTGAAGGTCGGGGGTAGGCATGGCCTCAGCTGAAAGACAACCCGAGATTAGAAACCCCGGGTTGCACTTTCAAAAATTCCCCCAGGAAGAGAAACATGGGGAGAAAAGAAAGGAACCACAAAAGGACACGAGAGAATGCCAAGCCAAAGCCAAACAGTTAGCAAATAAAGGTAAATATGAAGTTCAGCTCCATAAAAATTTGGGGGGGAAAAAAAAGAGAGCGGCCAGTGTTTTGACCCTTCAGCAGATTGTTAAGGGAGTTTGGACTTGTAAGAGGTCACTGTGTGAAGTTCTAAGGAACTGTTGTAACACTGTATCTGGAAGGCAGTTATTCAGGCTTTTTTATTTGATTTATTGCCAGTGTATTTTGACACTGGCGTGAAAGGTCTTCTCTGAGTTCTTGAGATTCCATTTAAAGTTAAGTACATTCCAGCCATACAAAGAGCACGTATGTTTGAAATCCAAATATAGAATAGCCCATTTATGTGCCCCAAGGAAGGCTTTCATGGAAATTGGTGGGCGGGATTACATTGGTTCCCGTATTATTTGTTTCGTGACGCCCCATCTTCATCCTAAAGAAGATAAAGACAACTCTGCAAGCTTACTGAGAGAAGCAGAAAGACTCAAAGGGAGAAAAATGCACTGTTGGCAAACCAATAATATCTTCCTAACTTTAGTAAAGCCAATCAGTGAGATCTCTAAAATCTTTAAACAGTATAAAGACTCCAAACACACATGTTATCTTAGGCTGGATTCTCTGTAGAAGCAAAGCTAGTAAAGCCTATAAATATATAGCCAGAGAGGAATTTATGTCAAGGAGATAGGTCTCAAGGTTTGTAGAGGCTGTAATGTACCAAGTTTATGGGTCAGAATAGAGGCTTATCCTGAATCAAGTAGCTAGCCTCGCGGCTGGCAAACCCAAGGTTGGCAAGTCTGCGAGCAGGGCTCTTGCTCATAGACCGTGAAGCTCATTGCATCCCAAGATCAGCAGGCAAGGGCACAGGGACGCTGCTGACTCAGCTTCCACAAACTGGAGGTCAGATGAGCAGGCGCCAGCCACAGGAGCCAGCGTGAGCAAAAAGCTCCCGGACCTTGCCAGAATGTCCACGTATATTTGATTCAGGCCACATGCCTGAGGAAACTCTCTTCCACCTGGTTGGCTGCTCACAGCAGATGCCATCATGGGGTGATGACACATCAAATTGCAGCATGGAAGCGATCACAGCACATGGCCACCAAAAAAGTCCATGAGAGCCAGAGTATTACCTTGTGTATATCCCGCCTGAAATTTTTTCTTATGACTGAGTGAAAATGTACATTCCTATATAAATTTACATGCCCACCTCTGTGCAGCTTCCACTGCTCTCTCTGTCCAGTGACAGCACACTGTTCCTCTCTGCTCTATACATGTCTCATCCTCCCAACAGCCTACTTTCTGCTCCTCTCCACCCACTCCCCTTCCTCCAGCCAAAGGTCAGCAGGATGATGTGCTATAGATGCATAGAACCATAAAGTACATCCAATATATGGTCACTCTGCATCGGCAAGTCCAGTCCATTTGAGTCCAAAGAGTGGACCTTCATTATGATTTATGGGCAAGGGCAGCGTCAGGGACAGGGGCCATGCTCCCAGGGGAACCCCGAAGCCGCTGGACCATCAATTACGGTCTTTTAGTGGTGATCTCAGGGTGCACACCTTTTTATTCTTATGTTGCAGTGAAATTCAGCTTAGTGAACTCCATCACAGCTATCACTGGTGGTGGCCGGGCACCATCTGGTTCTTCTGGTCCCAAGTCTACGTAGGCACCCACTCGTGTGGGTCTCTATCTTCTGGGCTGTCTTTACCCCATGTGATTTTGGTCCTCAGTGAACATCCATTCCTGCTGAGTTGGGACCATTTTCTGTGCCCTCGGATGGCAGCTTGGCAGCTTTTAAGACCCCAGACACCACTCACCAATGTGGGGGGCAGAGAGCCCTCTTAGCAAAATGCTAGTTGTGCCAATTGGCCTCGATTTCACCAAAGAGCATGGCCCCCTGCCCCCTGCCCCAGCTACTCTGTCCATGCAATATGGGGTTAAGATGGAAGGAGTATTCAAGTTATGCTGAACTCCACTTAATATGGTTCTTATTTCTAATGTGTGCTATCACCAATTTCACCCAACCAAATTTCTACCAACTATCTAGTCTAAACTCTCCCTCCCTCACCCTTTCCCCTCCCCTCCCTTGCAGCCATCAAAGGTCTTTTCTTCTATACATAAGTCTGTTTTTGAGATCTTATCGTAGAGGTCTCATACAATATTTGTCCTTTTGTCGCTGACTACTTTCACTCAGCATAATTTCTTCCAGTTGAAACCAAGTTATGAGATGTTTCCTGGAATCATCGTTATTCTTTATCATTGCATAGTACTCCATTGAGTATATGTACCATAGTTTACCTATCCATTCTTCTGTTGTTGGGCCAACTTGGTCATGATGGATTATTTTTTTGATATGTTGTTGTATTCTATTGGCAAAAATTTTGTTGAAGATTTTTGCATCTAGATTCATGAGTGATATCACTCTGTAGTTCTCCTTTTTTGTTGGATCTTTCCCTGGCTTTGGTATCAGGGTTATACTGGCTTCATAGAATGAGTTTGGGAGTACATCCCTTTCTATACTGTGAAATAGTCTCAGTAGTATTGGAGATAACTCTTCTCTAAAAGCTTGGTAGAATTGTGCCATGTGAAGCCAGCCTGGGCTTTTTTTGATTGGCAGTGTTTTGATGACATTTTCAATCTCTTCCTTTGTGATGGGTTTATTAAGTTGTTCTGTTTGATGCTGTGATAATTTGGGTAGGTGGTATGAATCAAGGAATTTGTCCATTTCCTCTAGGTTTTCAAATTTGTTAGAGTACAGTCTTTCATAGTATTCTGTTATGATATTTTTGATTTCTGTTGGACCTGTGGTGACCACTCCCCTCTCATTTCTAATTTGGGTTACTTGTTTCCTTTCCTGTTTTTCTTTAGTAAGTTTAGCCAGTGGTTTGTCAATTTTGTTAATCTTTTCAAAAAACCAGCTTTTGGTCTTTTCAATTTTTTTCATTTAGCTCTGCTGTAATCTTTATGGTCTGGTTTCTTCTGGTGCCTGAGGGGTTCCTCTGTTGTTCTCTCTCTACTTGTTCAAGCTGTAGGGTTAGTTGTTTGGTTTCTTTCTTCCTTCCAGATGTGTGCATTTATGGAGATAAACAGACCTCTGAGCACTGCATTGGCTGTATCCCATAGGTTCATTCTCATTGGAATCCATGAATTTCTTTATTTCATCCTTGATTTCTTCTATAACCCATGTTTTTTTGAGCAAGATGTTGTTTCCAAGAGTTCCACTTTCTATGTTTTTTCTGCTATTGATTTTGACTTTTATGGCTTTATGATCTGAGAAGATGCTTTGCAGTAACTCAATGGTATGGATTTTGTTGAGAATTGCATTATGTCCTAACACATAGTTAATTCTGGAGCAGGTTCTGTGTGCACTGGAGAAGAAGGTATAATTGTCTGCTGATGGGTGGAAAGTTCTGTATATATCGATGAGGTTTAATTGGTTAATTGTGGCAGTAAGGTCTTCTGTATCTTTACTGAGCTTTTTTCTAGATGATCTGTCCAGTATTGAGAGTGGGGTGTTGAAGTCTCCCACTATTATTGTGGAGTGATCTAACTGTCTTTTGAGTATAGTCAGTGTTTCTTCGATGTATTTAGGTGCTTTGATATTAGGTGCATAAATATTTAATGTAGTTAAGTCTTGCTTGTGTACTGAACCTTTCAGCAATAAATAGTGTCCATCTTTGTCCACAATGGTGGATTTGACATTAAAATTGATTTTGTCTGAAATTAGAATTGCCACACCTTCTTTTCTTTGTTCATTGTTAGCTTGATATATATTCTTCCATCCTTTAATTTTCGGTTTGTTCCTGTCTTGAGGTCTCAAGTGAGTTTCTTGTAGAAAGCATATGGGTGGGTCATGTCTTTTGATCCAAGATGTCACTCGATGTCTCTTTACTGGAGCATTCAGTCTGTTCACATTCAATGTAACTATTGATAGGTATGTGTTCAGTGCTGCCATTGTGATATGTTTATTTCTGTGTTGATGTTTTCTCTGTTGTTCTTACTAGTCTGTTCTGGGACATTCTTTTTTGTGAGTTGATTTTTCACCTTTTTCAGAGCTAGTTTTGTAGTTGTTGAGACTGCTGTGTTACATTTCTTGATATGATATGATACATCTTTGTTGTGCTTTACAGCTGCCCCTATGATTCCACTTATATAAACCCAATATATATAAACCCAATTTTAATTACTACCAGTCTTGTCGACTTCATCTCCATCTGGAAGGATATAACAACTGTAGCACATCCCTGTTTTTAAGATGATGGCACCATAGTTTTCATGATAATCACTGGATTGTTTCAGTATTAAAGCTGTGATTGAGTTTGGAGCCTTCCCTAACTGAGTGGAATTCTGGATGATGTGTCATTCTAAAATATAAAGTTAGTGGTTTTGTTCTTCTAAGCCAAAGCCAAGAACTTCTTTCAGTATTTCTTGTAGTTGTGGTTTGGTTTTCACAAAGTCTCTGACTTTCTGTTTATCTGGGAATGTCTTAATTTCATTTTCATATTTGAAAGATAGTTTTGCAGGATATCTAATTCTTGGTTGGAAGTTCTTCTCCTTCAAGTCTTTGAAAGTGTCATGCCACTGTCTCTGTGCCAGCATGGTTTCTGCTGAGAAATCTGCCAAAAGCCTACAGGATTTCCCTCTGAATGTTAGCTTTGCTTTGAGTCTTGTTGCCTGTAAGAGTTGCTGCTTATGTTTCATTTTGTTAAGCTTGATTACTGTATATCTTGGAGTCTTTCTTTTGAGATCTATTTTGGGTGGCGTATGATATGTGTCTGGGATATCTATATTCTCTTCCTTCATGATTCCTGTCAGCAGTTCAGCAACAACATTCTCTGTGTTCTCAGGTATCCCATCCTGTTCAGGGATTCCAATTAATCAAAGGTTGTTCCTTTTAATAGAGTCACACATGCTTCTTAATGCTTCTTCATTTTTCTTGTTTCTTTTTTCGGATTTCTGCTCATAGATGCTAGCATCAGTAGCTCTGTCTTTCAAGTCAGAAATTCTTTTTTCCATTTCTTGCATTCTGTTTTTGTGGTGTTGAATGAAAGTTTCTATGTCTTTGATTTTGTTCTTGATCTGTTGGATTTCAGAGTACTGGTGTTCCATCAGATCGAACAGCTTGCTTAATTTTTCCTTTTGTTCTGCTGCATTTTGTATAAGGTCTAGAAGAGCTCTGTATATAATCCTTTTGTATTCACCTTCTGATGATTTCAGAAAAGTTTCTTCATTTGGGAAACTCCATGGTTGTTTCTTTGGGGGGCCTTCTGAAGCCATGGGTGATTTCTTGTATGTCACAAGTGTCTGTTGCTTTTTGGGTCCCTTGTGACTAAGTAGAGACTGGGAGAGATACTGTGAGGATGGACCACAGATGTTTCTCTAGGCTGTCTTAAATTGTAAAGCAAAAGGTTTCTGACCACTTCCCAAGTCAGTCAGGTTTTTAGGTGTATAGGTCCCTCTTCCCAACTGGCAAAGCAAGCACCTCCATATCCAACCCCAGATGATACAAACTAGTTCAAAATACAGCAATGCTACTACCCTGTTGGCCTTTGCTGACAGGACCCAGCCTTTGGCAACACTGTGTAAACTATTGCTTTTCTGGTAGAAAAACGCTCTCCTGTGGGCAGGCTCTGGCTCCCAAGCTAAGAAATAGGTCCAGCTGCATCCACCATATCTAAGATGGCACCCTCCACACGGTCAGCAGATAGAGGGGCTAAAGGTGCCAAGAGGTAATGAGTCCTCCGTCTCTGTTGCCGGGCCCCCACTGTAGGCGACACTGTGTAAACTACTGCTTTTCTGTCGGAGAAGCTCTGCCCTGTTTTCAGGCACTGGCTCCCAGGCTAAGAATTAGGTCCTGCTAAAATCTCGGTATCGAACATGGTGTCCCGCACACAGGCACTGCCGTTCCATACCAACCACGCTGTGGCAGTGATAAAAAGACAGGCCCAAAGTGGCTAGATGAACAGAGTCCTAAACCTGATTCTCAAAATATGGCAATTTTGCCTGCTTATCTCACCAGCAGTGCATTTGAGTCTAGCTGCTAGGTAAGACCCGGCTCCTCCCTCCGGCCAAGACAGAGGAAAAAAAAAGTCAAAATGGTGCATTTATCTTCAGTCCATGAGAGCCAGGGCTAGCCAAGAGTGTGAGTCAGCGAAAGAGAGATTTTTCGCTCAGTAGTGTAAAGTCCAAATTAACAGCCCTGGGCCATGTCCTGGGGGCTCACTAGGTGACCAGAAGGCTCTGTTTGATTATCAATTCAGGTCTTGGTTTCCAGAGGGACATAAGGAGACGTGAGCTTAGTCTGCCATCTTGACTCCACCTCCCACCTGAATTTATAGAGCATCTTAAGAAAATATTTGATGCAGTGAACACTGATACCAAAGCCCACATGAGTTGTTGGATGACATCAAGGAAGTCATACATGATGAAAGTAAAAGATCACTGAAAACACAGGACAGGAAGAAAAGACAAAAGTGGATGTCAGAAGAGACTCTGAAACTTGCTCTTGCATGTAGAGTAGCTAAAGTAAATGAAAGAAATAAAGAAGATTTTGAATAAAGAAACAGAAGATTTCAAAGGGAGGCTGGAAAGAAAAAGGAAAGTGTTATAATGAAATGTGCAAGGTGAAATAACTGAGAAAAAATTTAGGCCTCAAGTTGAAATTGAAGGATTCTGTATGCAAAATACTGAACAATGCAGGAAGCATCAAAAGAAGATGGAAGAAATACACAGTCACTGTACCAAAAAGAGTTAATCGACTTTCAACTGTTTCGGGAAGCAGTATATGATCTAGAGCCAGTGGTACTAAAAGAAGTCTGAGCTGCACTGAGGTACTGATGGAATACCAACTGAGATGCCTCAACCGATGGATTTAACACTGGAATTGCTCACTCATCGATGTCAAGAAATATGACTACCTGGGCAAGTGACTGGAAGAGATCCATGTTTGTGCCCATTCTAAAGAACAGTGAGCCAGCAGAATGCATAAATTATCGAATGATATCATTAATACCACACACAAGTAAACTTTTCGTTCAAAATAGTTGCAGCAGTAGACTGACAGCAAACTTCCAGATGTCCAGGCTGGACTCAGAAGAGAGTGTGGAAAAAGGGATCTCATTGCTGAATTCAGATGGCTCTCAGCTGAAAGCAGAGAACAGCAGAAAGATGTTTACTTATATTTTATTGACTATGCAGAGGCCTTTGACTATGTGAATGGTAACAAATTATGAATAAAATTGTGAAGAATAGGAATTCTGATGTACTTAATTGTGCTCATGAGGAATCTGTACATTGACCAAGAAAGAGGCAGTCATTCAAGAAGAATAAGGGGGCACTGTGGGGTATAGCATCTGAAAGATGTGCATCAGGCTTGTATCCTTTCACCATATGTATTCCATCAGTATTCTGAGAAAATCATCTGAGAAGCTGGGCTTCTCAGGACCGGAGGAAGACTTGTGGACAACCTCCATTGTACTGATGACATGACCCTGCTTGCTGACAGTGAATGGGTACAAATGTGAATTTTCTCCAGTTGGTTGGCCAGCAAGCAGTCTTCCAAATTTCTTGGCATAGATGAATAAGCACTTCCAGTGCTGCATATGCTTGTTGAAATACCACAGTTGGTCTCTGTCAGTTACTAGATCCCTGTTTTTCACCAGGGCCTTCAGTGCAGCTTGACCTTCTTCCTTCGGTACCCTCAGTTCTTGATCGTTGGTTGAACCAGTCCTTGGTTCAATGTTGATCAATTCTTTTTTAGTACAGTAACTCTGTGTTTTCTCCATCTCCTTTATCACTTCCTGTGTCTTTCAATATTTTCCTTGCAGAGTTCTTCAGGGTTGCAACTCTAGGCTTGAATTTCATCTACAGTTCTTTCACACTGAGTAACGCTGAGTATGTTCTTACCTTCTGGCTTTCTAGTTCCAGATCTTTGGCTGTATCATTGCTAGACTTTGTTTTCTCCAGCCACCTACTAGAAACTTCCACTCAACTCTTTCACTTCATCATTCCTCCTGTACTCTTAGGTATTCTTATACTCCAGAGCAAGTTTCAGAGTTTCTTCTGACATCTTTTTATTTTCTTTCCTGCCTTTTTTTCCCCACAGTTCTACTCTTTTTTTTTTTTTGACTGAAGAGTCTTTTTTTACTAAATAAAAAATGAAAGTGTACATACTCTGTGCTTACAATATTGGGTTAAGGTAGGAGGAGTACACAAGTTGTGTCAAAGACCCATTAATATTGATCTTCTTACTAATGTGTATTGTCACCAATTTCATCCAACAAAATTTCTAACAATTATCTAATCTAAACCCTTGCCCCACACCCTCCCACTCTCCCAACCTCCCCACCCTTGTAGCCGTCAAAGAGCCTTTTCTGTTATGTATGAGTATGCTTTTAAGTTTTTATCATAGAGGTCTCATATAATAATTGTCCTTCTGTCACTGACTAGTTTCACTCAACATAATGTCCTCTGGTTGAGACTAAGTTGAGAGATGTTTCCTGCTATCATCATTGTTCTTTATCAGTGTATAGTACTCCATGGAGTACATATACCAAAGTTTACCCGTCCATTCTTCCGTTGTTGGGCATCTGGGCTGATTCCAACTTTCTGCTATCATGGACTGTGCTGCAATGAACATTCGTGTTCATGTATCAGTTGGTGTGAATGGCCTTGATTCTGTAGGATATATTCCGAGCAGAGGAATTACTGGGTCAAATGGTATATCTATGTCCATTATTTTAAGGTAACGCCAAATTGCTTTCCAAAGAGGTTGCACCATTCTGCTATCCCACCAACGGTGTAGAAGAGTTCCAATCTCTTTACAACCTCTCCAGCATTTATTGTTTTGTGTTTTTGGATCATGGTCAATCTTGTTGGGGTGAGATAGTATCTCATTGTCGTTTTGATTTGAATTTCTTTAATAATTAATGATCGTGAGAGTGTCTGCATGTGTTTTTTGGCTGCCTGGATCTCCTCTTTAGAGCAGTGTCTGTCCATCTCCTTTGCCCATCGCTTAATTGGATGATTTGTCTTTTTCTTATGGGTATTTTATAGAACCTTATGGATTATGGAGATCTGGCATTGGTCTGACATAGAGTTGCCAAGTATTTTTTCCCATTCTGTAGGTGGTCTTTTAATTTTTTTGATGAAGTCTTTGGATGAGCAGAAATGTTTGATTCTTATTAATTCCCATTTATCTATTTTCTTTTTTGAGGAATGTGTTTTATTTGTCAGATTTTGAAGTCTGTCTGTATTGCGTATTAAAACGTCCACTGTTGACCCTATTTTATCTTGGATGAGCTTTTTTCTTTCCTGCCTTTTTAATGACCTTTTGCTTTCTCTCCATGTGTGACATCCTTGATGTCATTCCACAGTTTTTCTGATCTTTGGTCATTAGTTTTCAGTACATTGAATCAGTTCTTGACATGGTCCCTATACTCAAGTAAGATATACTCAAGGTCCTGTTTTGACTCTTGTGAGCTTGGTCTAATTTTCTTCAGTTTCAACTTGAATTTTCATACAAGGAATTGATGTTAAGTCTGCTTATTTCATGTCTTATTATCACCAATGTCTTTGATTAGTGATCATAAGTCACCCTAGTTGTATGCGGTCAGCAAATAAAGGACCCCTGCTCATTGTACACTTCCCATTTGACTATTGAGGTCTCTATACTAGAACCAATCAGTTATCAATTATACTGTGAACATTTTTTCAGTTTATAAATCTACTTTTTAGAACCCTTCTGGATCATGGCAGAAATTAAATGAAAATCCTCCACCACCAACTTCTCACTGAAAGCCATTGTGAGGGCAGAGGAAACCAGCAGCAGAGACAGCAGGGAGCGGGAGGTGGGAGAGATGTCCATCACAGACAGTGAAGGGGGAAGGAGCTGGGGAAATGAACTCACAGAAATGCAGACAGCAAGGACTCCGAGCTAAATGACCTGAGCTGAAAAACAACTCGAAAGAGTGGCTTATGTCTTAAACGGAACAAAAGTGAACTGCCTTCACTGTCACAGTTGAGATCAAAGCAAAGCTTCTGGCAGATGAAAGAGGAGTCTCAGATTTTAAGGTGAGTTTCTGAATTCATGGAATTCTAAATTTTACCTGGATTTCTAAATTCATGAGAAACAATGGCCTTTCTGTGAGAATGAGAGCCACCGTAGGCTGATGACTCCAGGGTGACTGGGAGCAGAAGATGGTCACCTTCTCCAAAGTCACCGCCAGAAGAGTCTCTGAACTTGGTATCTCTGCAGTGGTCATAATTAATATGGGTGAAGTGTCGCTGTCTTTCAGCATTCTGGCCACCAAGACCACAGCTGCTTCAGGTATGAGAACTGTAGTGATTCCCACTACTGGGCACCAGAAGGCTGCCTCCTCCGTGGTCCCTGTTGTACCGTGAGTTGGGTGGAATTAAAGCCAGTGGTGCTTTTTAAAGAGTTACCCTGCCCCTTGAAAAGTGGCCCACTGGCATGGTTGTTTGTTGTAACAGAAAGGGAGAGAAGGACTGTGAAGTTATGAAAGTCTAGGTGGATAAATGTCACAGGGCCTGGCAGGGAGGATTCTTTTCAAAGAGACTATGGCTGCTCAGAAAGAAAAAAATTATTCAAAATTGCATTGACTCAACTGATGTCCCTATAGCCATCATGGCTGTGCCCCACATGCGAGCTGTGGTCACTAGACACAGCGGTCAACCACCCACTCAACACTCTGGTGAGAAGAGAGCGGGACGGATGGATGCTGCCTGGAATTGATGAGTTCACACTGCCGGGGACACTGAAGAGTGGGATGTCTGCAGGAATCTGCAAGTGGGTGGCTTCTTCTTGGGGGAAAAGAACCCCCGAAACCAGCTGAGACAGCTTCAGAGAGCCTGGGATTGTGTGCCAGCAGAATGCTGCTGATGAAAATGATGTGGAAGGCAGCAATGGTGATAACATGAGTTCAGATGTCACAGAAGAACAGCTGAGCCATCGCAGGGATGCCTGTGCTGAGCGGTAGGACTTGAGAGGTTCTGGAAGTCAGTGACAGCCATCATCAGCCTCACAGTTGTTGCTGTGTTCGAGGGCACTGTTGCAGCCATGGCACCGAGGACATCTGTGTTAAGGCTGTTGATCTTCGTGTATTCCGTTTCGTATGATTTCATGTTCCAATTGTTAGCAGATGTTTGCAGCTGCTTCTTATTTTGAGTCATGCCACGCCAGCGAGCGTGTGTCCCGAAGGCTTTCCTTCGTCTGTGTCGTTAGGGTGGACTCTTCTTTGAAGAGGCAGCCCTCCCCCGGTTGCATTCTGAGTGTCCTCCCACTTGACAGGCTTGTCTTCCTGCACTATGTCACTCAGCATTCTGCTGATACACGTAAGATTTTCACTGGGCAGTTTTCTCTTTTTAGAAGTAGAGCACGAGGTCTTTTTGCCTAGTCTGTCTTAGTATGGAAGCTCCATGGAAACCTGTCAACCACGGGTGATCCTTCTGGCACTGGGAATATTAGTGACAGCTTCCAGGATGACAGTAGCACCCAAGCCACCTCAGTACAGCGCACAGACAGGTGAGTGGCGGACGGTGATGCTAGTGAAGGAGTTAACTGAGATGGCCCGTTTTAAGGGGAAAACACGCTTTCTCCTGGTGACTGTTGGTTTCAAGGCACTGAGAATCAGAACTTGTGTTTTAGTTTCGGGTTGGTGAAAGTAGTAAAATACGAAACAAAAACTTGTTCTTATGGCTGTGGCCTTGGGATCATCTCTGAGTGGCTCGTTTCTGGTTCTCTGTGCGCCCGCTCTGCGGCTTTGACGTGCTGTCCTGTCTCCGTCGGGAACTCAGGCCTCACCGTTGTTCTCACCTGGGGCGGGAGAGCACCTGCCTTCAATCAAGTTTCCCCGAGATCAGTCTCAGCTTGGTAACATTAATTCCACTGGACAGAAGACAGTGACAGTAATGTCAATAACATTTAAATGAAAAAAATGGTATAATGACATTATTGAAATAATGCATGAAGGAATTACACAGTTTGCAAAAAATATGTAAAGCACATGTGGTTTGCAAATGCAGACAGACCACTAGTGCTGACCAGAATGACAACGTATATCTCGGGAGAGTTCACATTTCAGAACTCTCCTCCTTCTTTTGCCCAAACGAGGTCATTTCCCAGCAAAGAAAAGCCCAGGTGTTTACCCTGCAAGCCAACCAAAGTCCTGTTCAGTTACCCTTTGGACTTCACAATACTAAAACACTGAGATAAAGTTTCATTACAAGCCACTTTTTCCTTTAAAAAAAAACTACACAGCACAGAGATCAATATCTTCAATATGTTTATTGAAAGTAAAGGTGAAAGTTGAAGGTTTTGTTTGGAATCAGTAGAAAAGCGATTTCCTTATAGAAAATTTTGTAGTGAATTACTCCAGCCTCACAGGTTTTCTTCCACTCTTTCACCTAAAGCCCTTTCTATCTTTCAGTGTGTCTGAACACAGAAGAAAAAAACTCAATCTCTTTTTTTAAAAAATTGAACTTTTCTATTTTTGTATACGACTTAAGCAATGTTTCGTAAATGTCAAATCTGTGTACCCCTTAGCTGGGGTCAGTGGACAGACCCAAACTCCCACGTGCTGTTGGTGGTAACCGCCAGCAGATCTGGCATTTGTGTTGCATGAAGATTTCTGTCATCCAGTCCACAGCTACCTCCTACTGCCATGAGTTTACAGGACGATTTGATGGAATACTTTATGCTTAACAATGCTTCTTGTATTACTCACTTTTGTAGAACCTGATACCCACTGAGACCTCAGCGTTACCGCCCTTTGCAAAGCAGACTACTTGCCCTTCACAAAGGCTGTGACATGAGCCTGGTGCAAATAGCTGTGACCAGACAGTTGCGGTCCCCAGGTGTCCCCTCTGCAGCCCACCTGGAGCCTTGTGTGACTGCTGCGGTAACAGAGGGGACCGCGATGAAAAGGTGCACTGTTTCTGCAGAATGGGGTGACCCTTACTGTCCTTGGACTAGTGCATGTCACACAGAGCTGTTACCCCGAGGGCCACAGGCGGCAGGAGGGAAGTAAGGCAGAGATGAACAATTATTATCTTTGAAATTCACTCACTTCCCGAGGCAGCAGCAAGATCAGAACACTCCCCGAAACCGTGCTGGGCTTCCCAGTCCCACATTCTCGGTTCTTCTTCACAGTCAGAGGCAAACGTTCTGCTAATCACGCTGGATTACCGTTTTATTTCACAACAAGTAATTGTGGAGAGACGCTCAGTTGCCCGGTGCCACCGTTTGCTCTGGTCGGGGAAGGCCGGTGGCGCGCCGGCACAGGCACGGAGCCCGGCGGCTGGCCAGCCTCGCCTCCCCGGAGCCTGGCGACAGGGCTGCGGCCGCTCTCCGCGTTGTGTGCGCCCGGCCCGCCGGGCTCCGAGCCTGAGCCGGGCCCGGGGCTGCAGAGCCGGGTCGTCCTCGCGCGGTGGCCTCATCAAGGCGCGTCCGCCCCGGCCCGGGTCTCCTCTGAGATCCAGTCCGCGTACGCAGCCACCTGGGTGTAGACCCCTGGCTGGTCCTGGCGGGCGCAGCCCTCACCCCAGCTGGTGACACCCACCAGGTGCCAGATGCCGTCGTGCTTGCAGACGAGGGGCCCGCCCGAGTCCCCCTGTAGCCAGAGAGACAAAGCGGTGGCGAGTCAGGACAGGCGTGACTGAAATCAAGGCTTCTCGAGGGATTGCCATTCTGCTGTCCCCTCCCCGCGCCCACACCTGCGCTGTGGTCAAGCCCCTCAACTGTCTCCCGGGCTGCCTTGTCTAATGTTCTGGTATGATGGCTCAAATGGTCTTGTGTTAGAGTTCTTATAGTACAGTTAGAGTGTGCAGAATTGTCTCCCCCCATGTAGCATGCCCTGCTAGAGATGATGGCACATACATATGCAACTTGTGAAAGTTTGTTTATGAAACTGTCAGATCATTTTGCTCTGGATTTTATTCTTTAAAACTATAATGGAATATGAGCTCTGCGGATTAAGTCTGCTAACTTAATTGTTCTAAGTGCTCCATGCCTCATTGCTGAATATCGCTATGGTCACCTTCCAAGTCCTCCCCTCGGGAAGCTATGCACCAATGCCAGCACTCACTGCACCCTTCTAAGCAATTTTGGAACTCTTTCTGCAGTGGTCACTGTGCACAGTGGCACAGTGGGGAACATAACTGTATAGTCGTCCATGAGAGAGTTTTCAGCCAGCAAGCAAGTAACCATGTTGGAACTCCCTCCCTACTTACTTGATCTGGCCCCCAGTGACTTTTATCTTTACCCAAATATAAAGGGAATATTGAAAGGAAGACATTTGGATGACATTCAGGACATCAAGGGTAATACGATGACAGCTCTGATGGCCATTCCAGAAAGAGTTTCAAAATTGCTTTGAAGGGTGAACCAGGTGCTGGCGCCGGTGCATGGCTTCCCCAGGGGAGGACTCTGAAGGCGACCACAGCGATAGGCAGCAGTGAGGTGTGGAGCACTTTCTGTAGGACGAGTTCACAGGTTTAACTGTCAGACCTGGCATACTTCTAGAAAACGTATTTTGAGGTGAATGTCCTCCAGCAGCCTCCTGTGTGCTGCTCCATCACTGAGTGATTACCTTGCAAGCATCGATTCCCCCTTCCGAATAGCCAGCACAGATCATCTCTTTGGTTATCTTATAATCTTGGTATCTTGTCTGGCATTCTTCATTCATTATCAAAGGAATATGGGCCTTTTGCAGAGTATTTTGGATTTCACCTGTGAAATAAACATGAAACTTTAGAAGGAGGAAATACAATAAAAGTGGAAATAAGAATGAAGTCTTACAGCAAGTAATGGTGATATTTTCATTAAGGTCATATCTTTGGATAAAAAGAGAGCACTGAAAGGGCAGAGTTACACACACGCGCACGCACACACACGCACGCACACAGAGCCGTGCATTGCCCTCTGCTGCCATGTTATAGTCAAGCAGTTTCCGCTTCCTCATCTCTGCTGTCCTCTAGTTTCCAGGGGATCTCCTGGACAGTCCCTTTGCTATTTATTGCCTACAATTATAAAGTCCGAAAATTCTCACCTTTCAGCTTTGTGTCTCATATATCCAAAATAATCATTTAAAAACATGTTACTTCTAATAACTCAAAATTTCTGTCCAAGAGGAGTGTTTTGGTCTTCAGTTGATGTGACTCAGTGTTTTCCATGAAGAACACCTTATGCACAAAGCACAGAATCATCTCGGTGTTCGCTAGCAGTTATCTGTTGGGAGCTTTCCCTGCTTTGTAAACTTACTCTTAATTTCCTCCTGTCTCAAAGTATTAGTCAAAGAAATTGAATTAGTTGAATAGGGACTAAATCAGGAAAGACAGAGAGAGCTGAGCAAGCTGTCTCTGTGTCTACAAAACATTGTGCCTATGCGGAGCTGATTTTGGAAAGAAAGAATGGCTTTTTCGGGGGAAGCTGAAGGGTAGTTAAAATACCCAGATCCCCATCGGCAGAGGTTCCTAACCTAGAGCCCGTACAAAGAATTCACAGCCTCTGCTAACGTAGACAGGAAGTATATATGTATATTTTCACCAGCCGCCTTCAACTATGGGTACAGGCAACAAACCACAGCCGCGTTAGCAGTCCTATGTCTTTCTCACCAACAGAGGTCACCGGTTGGCTCACATCGCGTGTGGCTGTGACGTCCCCGATGGGTACTGCTACCCAACATGTGGCAGCTGTTAGAACAGCCACCAGATCTTGCTCTCCATCACGGACTTGAAGTGCTCTTGGAAACATGTTTAGTATAATTGGTTTCCCTTGTAATCCTATTTGCTTTATTTTATGCGTTTAAATAATTACTTGAGAAGTGGTTATAGGCTTCTTCAGATGCCAAAAGAATTCATGGGGGAAAAAAACAAGAAGACTAAGAATCTGTTATAAAGACAACACAGCTGCCTGTACTGTGGTGACTGGAGGGTGAGGATATTATCAATACTGAGAATAAGACCGACTTGAGTGTACTGTATAAACCCAAAACGAAAAAGCCAAAGCTGCTACTGCTGAGTTGGTTGTAAGTCCCAGCCCTGTATGAGCCCAGTTCTCAGGAATCCAAGCAAATGAGTTAAGATGCATCAAAGGTTATCTTATAAAATTTTCCAGGCCTGGACAAAAACACATCTTCTCAAGCATCACTGGATAAACACTGGGGAACGAATATTTCCAAATACTAGAAAGATGAGGAGTTTGGGTATTGTTTCAGGCAGAGGCTGATTCTGACAATCCACTCCGTGTACTTTTGTATCTGAACATGTAAGACCTGCCCAAGGGCCAGCATGTCGAGGGCCACACGGTACCTTTTTCCTTGGTGAAGCCCCAGCCAGTGATCCAGCAGTTAGTATAAACTGTATGTACATCGTCTTTGGAAGGGAGGCATATTGGCTTTTGGAATTCTGTGGGGTAATTTTAAGTTAGAGTTTCATTAGACAGAGTTCTGTATCTTAACTTCAAAAACACATTATGTTCTTGCCCATATACCTCCTCTGTACAGTAGCACCAAGAATAACCCTTTTCTGCACAACTTAGAAGATTAATGACTCCAGAAAATATTTTTACCAATAGAGCTCACTTGTACCTGATGTTTTGGA
Source organism: Heterohyrax brucei (assembly GCA_028571685.1). NCBI lineage: Eukaryota > Metazoa > Chordata > Mammalia > Hyracoidea > Procaviidae > Heterohyrax > Heterohyrax brucei. The sequence goes on from CM053160.1 coordinate 83,594,442, forward strand.
GTTCATTTTTTCTGGATTAAATAAAAATCTCAGGACCCAAACCTACTGTCAAAATCATTTCCAGTTTTTGCTTCTTAAGGCTTGTTTGGGCTACAATATACTCAGCGATAATACAGTCTCCCTTGTTCCAGGCACTACTTCAAGTGATTTAGTAGCTGATTTAGCCCCTGTAACAAACCCAGGGGTGTAACATTATCCCCATTTTACAGATGAAGACATTAGAGGTGCAGAGGGCAAAAGCCACCTGCCCAAGGTCACACAGTAATTCATAGACACAAGAGGGAGTCAGCGTCTGTGGTGCTGTGTGCCTTTCCAGTGCTTCCCGCTGCACCAGGCTCTCCTACTTAACCGAAGTGAAAACCCAACGACAGCAACAACACACCCGTGACCTACTCCCAGTTGTCCCCAACTGTGTCTGATAGTCCTACATCCAAAGCCATGGTCACTCTGCTGCTCTTGTCAAAGGAAGCCCCGTGCCTCCTGGAGGACAAAGATACTGCCTGTGTCCATACTGTAACCATATATACATATGTCTGTGTGTGTATGTGTGTGTGTATGTAAACAAAACTTGTGACTCTAGAGTCAATTCCGACTTGTAGCAACTTCATGAGATAGAGTAGAACTGCCCCATGAAGTTTCCAAGGAGCACCTGGTGCATTTGAACTGCTAACCTTTTGGTTAACAGCCAAAGCACTTAATCCCTGCAGCTCTAGGCAGCTGTATATACAGTATATATATATATATATATATATATATATATCTGAGGGAAATAATGAAAATTCCTTGCCCATTAATTAATCCTTGAGTTACTAAAATTTTTTTTAATTTGATGCTATGGGTTTTCAATAATTATGCCATGCTGATTCAGTGATCATTTTGAAATTTGTAATATGAGTTACGGATTTTGAAATATGTGATCTGGTATTACAAGCCACCAAGAAGGCAAGTGGCACTGAAATGTCACCAGAGTGTGTTATGACATTGTACCAGTAAGAAATAAACAGTTTATTGCAAACACCTTCCCAATAGGTTACATGGGGAAATGACACAAAAAACAAAACGGACCTTTTGGCGCTCCCTAAATGTCATATAGGAAAGCCATAATCACACTTGCAAGACATGTCTCACAAAAGTAAAGGGAAAAAAGACCAAAAAAAAAACTGTTTACAGAACTAACGCAGCCAAGAACCATCACCTAACTGATGTTCAACCTGTACATCCGTGAAATTCTAGCCGTGATCTACTCAACTTCCCCTGGTTCCAAAGGGATCACCTTAGTGTGAAACACCTGAGAATCGGGATGGCCCCCTACCTACGAGGACCAGCATCATAGAAGGTGGCTACAGTGATGAAAGAGTTGAGAAGGAGTTTTGTGTCAAGTCACAGGCTACCTTCCCCCAGCCCTCACTCGTCACCCAGCGTCACCCATCATGAGGACACGCGCTCCAGATCCCACCTTCACTGTAAATTGACGCTCTAGTCATCACATTGCCACTGTCAACATTCCACCTACCTGTGTAATTCAGAGGTGCCTCAAGTTTTACCAAGGCGATGTCGTGATCGATTTCCGAGATTTTGTATTGTTGGTGAATAATAATCTCTTTTACTTGTGAGAAAGGTGTTTCTTTTGTTATTTCCGAAAGACTTAAAATGCCACCGTAAATACGCCACACATCCGGCCAGGAGAGCCTAAGAGGGAAAGAGCGAGATCTGGCTGAAACCAAAAGAGTGGCCTTCAATAGGGCTCTGTGTTCTCCTCGTGCTTTCTCTTCCAAAGAAGAACTGGGAAGGAACTGTCGCCTAGAATGGATTTTTCCTGTGCGACTTCTTCTCCTGCCGGTGTGTCATCTGTCCACCCGTCACGCTGCTGCATCTCTGAAGATTGGATTTAAAACATTGAAGTGTACGGTGGTGCAATTATTGTATGTCTACTGTAAAGAAACAGAAATGTCGCCATCTGAGGAGGGACAGCAGCACCTGGTCAGGGAAACATCCCGCTTGGCTCAAGTTGGGCGGCTTCTTAATTGTTTAAATCATATCCATCCAACTCTTGAAAAGCACGGGGACTTAACTCTCTAAAATACGAATGCCCACAAAGCAAACTGAAAGGTCTGGTCTAAAGCAGTCTTTTGTTTAAAGATCTGGAAGTTTCTATCATCATTAAATGAGTGGTATGAGACGTGATCGCACAGAGCATCGCTGCACAAAACCGTGGAGCTGTCCTGTGTGAAGTGACCTTCTTCCCACAAGATGATGACATGTCTGTGCACGTCATTTGGGTCACAGCAGACATCGTCTAACTTGCTCGCCTTGCACACATCATCAGGAAAGGTCAGCCACTGGAGAAGGACATCACGTGGGTCACGTGGAGGGTCAGCAGGGCATAGGGGACCCTCGTGAGATGGACTGGCACAGTGGCCCCAACGGCAGGCTCAAGCAAGCTGGCATCACAGGGATAACCCAGGGCCAGGCCAAATTCTGTTTTGTGGTATCTGGGGTCACCATCAGTCAGAGTCAGCTTGATGGCAGCTGTCTCTCTGTCTTCTGTCACCTGTCTGTCTGCTTGCTGTCATCTATTTTCTGTCTGTGCATCTATCTGCTATCTGTGTGTCTGTCTGCTGTCATCTACCTTCTGTCTCTGCATCTATCTGCTATCTGTCTGTCTGCTGTCATCTATCTTCTGTCTCTGCATCTATCTGCTATCTGTCTGTCTGTCTGCTGTCATCTATCTTCTGTTTGTGCATCTATCTACTATCTGTCTGTCTGTCTGCTGTCATCTATCTTCTGTCTCTGCATCTATCTGCTATCTGTCTATCTGTCTGCGGTCATCTATCTTCTGTCTGTGCATCTGTCTGCTGTCTGTCTGCCTGCTGTCATCTATCTTCTGTCTGTGCATCTATCTACTATCTGTCTGTCTGTCTGTCTGCTGTAATCTATCTTCTGTCTGGGCATCTGTCTGCTATCTGTCTGCCTGACCTTACAGTCACGTGGACAATAGTGACCAGTGGTGGAAAGCTCCCCTGCGAGGCCCAGACCTTCCCACACCACCAGCTGTGGCAGTTGCTTACTGTGTGGCAATTATATTCACTCGGGAAAGTCGACCCATTGCTGTGAAGAGTAACTAACCAGCAGAAGGTGGGCGCCTGCTTTCAGGCATGTGGCAGGCAGTTCCCCAAGTCAACGGAAAGTGGCCCCCCAGTAGCTGTGAGGCACGAGGCATCTCTGGGAGCGACCCTGCCATTTTGCTGTCACAGAGGAAACTGGGGAATGGAGGGGACTCAGTCCGGCTGCAGAAGACGTCTTTTTCCCAGAAAGCACACACAGGCCTGCTGATGACCTAGCAGCTCCCAACGCCACGTGACAGCTGTCCTACCACCCCCCCCCCACCACTCATTACACCAAACACGTGTGGGCCGGTGTATAAAGACTAACAACACTGGGAATAGAATGTCAAAAAGAATGAAAGTTTTAGTTCCCAGTACCATTTGGCGCCTCAGGACTTTTCCTCTGGGTCACCCACCGTCCAGTTAGCCACTCCTGTCACGGCAGGGGTGCTGTCCACCCACAAGGCCATGCGGCGATGGGGAAGAGGCTGCTGGGGCCGCTCTGTGTGTGCTGTGTTGTGTTTGGGTGGCAGCGTCTCAAGTCCTGGGTGGTGCCTGGCAGTTAAGAGCCCATCTGCTAGCTGCGAGACTGGAGGTGCGAATCCCCCAGCCGTGTCCCAGCCATGGGCCTGATGGCACCCTTCAGAAAACCAGCTGCTGGCCACCCTACAGAGCGCAGTTCTGCTCTGACGCACGGGGGTCACCGTGACGGAGACTACGGCGGCAGATGTGGTTCCCTAAATCCTGGTGCACAGCAGCCCAGGTCCCGCTCTTTTCAGGTGAAAACAAAAATATTTGTGTGTCTTCCAAGAGTCGTATTTTGGGGCTGCGGGTGTGCTTGGTCGTGTGTCCTTGTCCTTTGCCCGTCTCTTACTGAGTGTGGTAGCAGCAGTGATGACCCGTGGCCGTCACGCTGACTCTGACTCGCGGCGACCCCGCAGGGCAGAGCCATGCCGTACAGCTTCCAAGGAGCGCCCTGACCTTTTACACAGCAGCTGTGGCTCTTAACCACTGCGCCACCAGCATCTCCAATAATAATAATAGCTTATATTGTTGAGGAATGTTTAGGTTCCATGGACAGCACCAAGCATTTTAAGTATGTCACTTAATCTCCCAATAACCCTATGAGTTACCTGCTGCTATTACTCACTGTTTACATATAAAAACCCCAAAGCAAACCCACAGCAGATGAGTCAATCCCAAGTCATAGCAGCCCTATAGGCAGAGTAGAACTGCTTCATAGAGTTTCCCAGGGGCATTGGGAGGATTTGAAATGCCGAGTTGTTTGGCTAGCAGACACAGCATTTAACCATGATGCCACCAGGGTTTCATACAGGGGAATTCAGGGAGATTTTTCACTTGCCCAAGATAATACCTCCAACAACTAACAGAGCTGTGATTCGGGCTCCATGATGTCAAATTACAAAGCCTAAGAATTTTAACTTTCAAACCATGCCATTTGAGGCACCATTTTGCCAATAAAATAGAGATGATATATTGCACACATTGAAAGATAAAGGCTGCCAAAGTATCTCACCCCGCTTCGCTATGGTGAGTAGCACTGCACAGGACATCTGTGGATCACAGAGCAGGAAGGAAAATTTCCGTGGGCCTGAAAAGCAGCTCTTTGGTGTCTTTAATGGATATGTTTGGTGGGGGTGGTGGGGGTGGTGGAGCAGGTGGCATTGCGGCGTCCGTGGGTCATTCGTCAGAGCGGGAGTGACAGCCGGCAGCGAGATCCCGCCCTGCACACCAGCCCGGCTGCTCTGGCGGACGGCTGGTCAGCGCTCACACCCCTGTGCTGTTAAATATGTTGAAGACCACCCTACTTTGAAATTCCTCTTAATAAAAAAGATAACGCTCTGTTGATAAACTCAAGTGATGTTCAAGAAACTGATTGTGGATACTTCAAATAAAAAGTCAAGATGAGACTCTGGATAAGACTCATCTAAAACTTACCCATCAAAGCAATGGGCGGCAGTTAGGACCCACTGGTGGCCAATGATTGACCCTCCACACAAGTGGCTGCGGGTTGTCAGTGTCGCCTGCAGGCTGACCTGCCAGGGCCACTCCCCCCGGGAAGAGTTGGTTCCCCCAACAATGCGTGTGTTTGATTTTGTCGTGCAGACTAGAAAGAGAGTATTGATGCTCATGGTTAGCACTGGGCATGAATCAGAGTCCTTGTCCATCAAGGGAAACGAGATACAAAATTCCACAACATGAGGTTAAACAAGCTACCAAAGAAACGCAGAGACAATGCTTTTACTTACCAGGGTCCTCCCCGGTTTTACACAGCCTGAGGGAATAGCCAGAGCTGCGCTGTGTCTCGTGGGTAATTGTAGTTGGGGAACCATCCGGAGATAGTTTTAAAGAACACCTACACCTAGAGAAGATAAGCAGTGTGAAGACTAACCTTTATAGAGGTGAAAAAGGACATGCAGTCATCCTGACGACTGTCTTTAAAATGTAGCTTTTCACTTACTTCTCTCCGTGACAGTCTTCCGGGAGCGAAGAGTAAGTGAAAAACTGACATCGCGCCGTCTTTGTGCAGGTCTCTTGGCAAGCACTTGCTCCTTTGACAAAGGTCGCGTGCAACTCTTCCCCTCCAAAAGCAACCCCAGGGTAAACTTTGGAGTGGCAGGGTTCTGTGCCGGTTATAAATACAGAAAGATACACAATGAAGAAAGTAATAAATCAAGTTTATGCAAGTCTCTGGTGCAAGGATTGTTTCATAACTATTACTTATTAAAACAAAAAACCAAACTCATTGCCACTGAGTCAATTCTGATTCCTAGGTGACCCTACACGACACAGAACTGTTCCATTGGGTGTCCAAGGAGCATCTGGTGGACTTGAACTGCTGACCTTTTGGTTAGCAGACGTAGCACTTAACCACTACACCACCAGGGTTTCCATGACTTGTTAGAAAATCATAAAAGTTGTCACCCTTTGTGATATATTACTAGTGGATCACATTACCAGGCAAAGCTCTTTTGCAGGTTAAAAGGCTGTATCCCGATATGGCATTTTCTTGTGGAGTGGAGGGGCTCGGCGTTCCACTTTCAGAAGTCTTAAGGAAACAAACACTCCTATTAAAATGAGAAAGAGAGAGGAGACATTAGGCAAACACAAGAGCACATAATAAAATTTTATTCTTCTGAGAAACTCTTTTCACAGTAACTCAGGCTACAAGGCACCAATAAACTGCAGAGATTAAATGTAAATCAAGCCGAAATCTCCCTCTAGAGAAAACAGACAGGCACAGACAGCCTGAAAGGAAGAGAATGATAACGTTCCACCTTCTAACTGGAAAAAACAACAAGAAAAAGCCGCGGGGCTTGGTGCAGCTGATGGGATGGTGTCAGCACACGTCCTTCTCTCGGTCCTACACTGTGTGGGAAGAGAGGGAGCTGGCGCTCTGGGTGCCAGTCGGCCAACACCTGGACCGGGACAAACAGGGTGCCAGTCCCCGACAGCTCAGAGGTTAAGACTGCCAGCTGCTGACCCAAACGCTGGCTTTGGAAATCCCCCAGAACCCTGTGGGACAGTTCTGCGTGGTCCTACAGGGTCGCCGTGAGTTGGCAATTACAGCAACAAGTTTGGCTTTCTGGTTAGAGGAGCGACAGCCCCCAAGTTAATGGTCGGCTGCCGGGGAGAGGTTTGCATGCCAGGTTACTGCAGAGCATTGAGGTTGTTGACGCGGCCGTCGGGTCCTCGCCTTCCCCTGATGGCTAACCCAGTGGTATGTTTGTTTTAACAGAAAGTAGGTAATAAAAAAATAGTCCTCTCCGAAATAATCTACATCTAGTAAGTCCATACTTGAACTCTGAGTTCAAGTGCTCGGAGGGAAATGGACAGACTTTAAAAACTCAAACTATAAAGTCAAAGCGATACGAGGACCGCAGCACATGGCACACGCTCCCACACGCCTCTGTAATCCCATCTCCCACCTGTTCGTATAGAAGGTGAAGAAGAGGCAGCTGGGACGGTAGGTGCAGATGGTTCGACATACAAAAGCATCTGGGACGGTAACATGGGCGACATCCACGTCTGAAAAGGCACGATGCTGGAAGATGTCCATGTGGCAGCCTGTGAGCATGCGGAGGGAAGATGGGCTCAGGACAGGGCGTGAGGTGTAACTGGTGTGCATGCTGTCGTCATGCTGAGGAAGTCCTTGTGTTTGTTAGTCACAGCACTGAGCATCCTAAATGGACAGCCGTCTGCTAAGACACCCCGAAACTTGTTGAAAATATCTAGGCCACTTCATCTGAGCATGCATTCATATTTTCCATATGTTACCCTGCCCTGAATCCTAGGCCTGAAGAACACAAGATTTTGAGCTACGTTTTCCTGAACATAATGACAAAGAATTAATAAAGAGAGACTAGCAACACTACCAAAGAGCTAACCAAAATGTCATGTGTGCTGGAGATTAGAACAGGGAAATCCACTTTCGTTACACACGTTTTTAACTTCTTTCTCAATTCTGTTTTTATTTGCTGGCTATTAGTCCATTTACTCAGTTCAGTAAAACCTGTATTTTATTAAAATTTTGGAAGCTTAAAAAATAATGGTAGCAGTTATGGAAAGGAGAGACCAAGACAGATCAAGAGAGAGAGAACCTCATAATGCCTTCGTTGACCTTCTAGAAAGTTGGCTATCAACTAATTAGATGTGTTTTTAAAAAATCTAGAATCTTGAAGCCGGGGTCATGTATGTCAACCCACAACTACAGTCTCTCAAGGACATTTCTGAAAATGCCTTCACTTGGACTGTCATCAGAATAATGTGGTTCCACTCTCTTCCGGGCTCTTTAAGTGTTTTAGGTGTTAGGGATTTTATTTCTCCATATTTTCTTAGTCTAATTCTATTTACCTACTCTGACCTCTATGGTTGCTATGAGTCGGATCTGACTTGACAGCAGGGGTTTGGGTTTATTAATCCTTTTTATGGTGGTGTCAGTTTTCCAAAACAAGAAAAATTAAGGCAGCTATCCAGATTCTTCTGCAGGTTAAGTATCTTCGACGTCTTCCTTTGGTCGTTTTTCATTTTCCATGACTTCGACATCCGTGTTGGCTGTCATCCTGTGGGATGTTCTATAATTTTTTCATTGCTAGGTCGGCTGTGGGGACTCGCCAATTGCTCCCCAGGGGAGAGAAGTGGCAGTCTACTTCTATGAAGATTTTCAGCCTTGGGAACTTTATGGGGCAGTTCTACTCTGTCCTATAGTGTCACTGTGCATCAGAATCGACTAAACAGCACTGGGTTTGGTTCGGTGCACACCAAAGGTCTGACCAGTGTGGAGAACAAAAGGGCAGGTGCCGCTTTGTTCTGAAGACACTGTCTAATTTGAAGCTAGCTGAAAGAGAGAGAGAAAGAAAGAGAGAGAAAAGGAAAGAGAAAGAAAGAACTTCCAATGATTCTCTCCTTCATAAAAGCAACGAAAACACTGGCAAAAAAAAAAAAAGGCATTGAAACCAATGTTGTTCAAAATTCTGACGTGCGGTCAAAGGCTTGCAACAATCTGGGAAGCATTTATTCAAGAAAAATTCTTGGTCTTAATGAGAACAACAGGATTTGTGGTCTCCTTCTCTTCCCAGCTCATTAGTGTCCTTGGAAAATGATAACGTTCCACCTTCTAACTGGAAAAAACAACAAGAAAAAGCCGCGGGGCTTGGTGCAGCTGATGGGATGGTGTCAGCACACGTCCTTCTCTCGGTCCTACACTGTGTGGGAAGAGAGGGAGCTGGCGCTCTGGGTGCCAGTTGGCCAACACCTGGACCGGGACAAACAGGGTGCCAGTCCCCGACGGCTCAGAGGTCAAGACTGCCAGCTGCTGACCGAAATGCTGGCTTTGGAAATCCCCCAGAACCCTGTGGGACAGTTCTGCGTGGTCCTACAGGGTCGCCGTGGGAATCAACAGTCCCAAAATCATGGCACAAGCCAGCCATTTAGCAGACACTGGTGGCATAGTGGTTAATAGCTACTAACTGAAAGATCAGGAGTTCGAATCCACCAGGTGCTTGTTGGAAATTCTATGGAGCAGTCCTCCTCTGAACTATAGAGTCACTATGAGTCAGAATCAACCCAACAGCAGTGGGGTTGGAGGAGAATGAGTATGGATCTATTCCAAAATCCCACTGCAAAGTACCTGTCATGACTTGCCCTGTCCGGCTGCATTCGGGGACTCTGGCCCCTGTATCTCGGGAGGACCTTGTGAAGACTTTGGGTGTGCCCAGACAATCTAGGGTTACCCTCCTCCCTCTTCTCAAGATCTGTGACTTGTGAAACCCCTTTTGCCACATACGGTAACGCACCCACGGATTCGGGGGATTCGGTCCCAGATATCTTTGGCAGGAGAGGGTGGTGGGAAGGGAAGCAGGCTTGTGGCGACCATTACTCAGCTGCGAGGAACCACAGAGTGAGGCGGGATCTTTACACAGTTACCTATTTCTGAGAGAGCACAGGGCTTCAGCGAGAATCCCGTCAGCACGGCCTCCAGCACCTTTATGCTGGTTGGTGTCCCTCTGGGGCTACTCTTCAACAAGCAGCTGTTCCTGCATGTGGAGAAAGATGTCACTTTGCGTCCCAAGCTTCAAGCTGCATGCTGCAGGACCAACATTGAGCTTCCAACTAGGAACAGGTGGTGGACAATACACAGTCCGTGGCTCTCAGTGCCACTGCTGGTGGGTGAGCTCTGGCTCTGCGTTAGGGCACAGGTGGGCACCCTTCTCCTCTGAAGACGGGGGGTCAGGCTGAAGGCGGAGGTGTTGACCTGCTACACAAAATGCTGCTGACTCAAAGCCCCTAATTTCACATGCGTAACTTACCTCTGCAGACAGGGTGGAACTTACTCTCTGTAGGAAAAACGGTGTGAAAGCAGAGTACGTAAACAAGGACAGTCGGTGGGTATGAAATCCTTGTTTCCAACTTCAATTGAAAAAATTAATAAAGGGGTTTATGATGACTATGATTACATCCTAAAAGCACACACAGTGCGTTTCACTCACCGGAACTCTGCCACGGGGAAGTCTCGTGTGGCGTACGTGAAGAACTGGCAGTGGACGTGGTTGGTACACCTTTTCTGACACTCCTCAGCACTTCCCGCTTCAGACATGTTAAGATTGTTTCCTCTCATGTCAATTCCTTTGTAAATGTCTCGGTGGCAGGCTGCACAGATAAAACACGACGGGGCCATTTAGCCAGCATCCCTGCTAGACGCAGGTCACCAGCCGTCCACCCACTGGGCCAGGACAGCTTTCAGTGAACTTCCTTTCTGATGACTATCCTTTTATGTAAGGGCCCTAGGATTTGCATGGCTTCGCTGAATTATTGAACTCTACTTGAAACAGACGTGTCTTGACTCTCCCCCCACCCCCGTGGAGCGCTAGCACTGACCTCTGTAAGTACAATAATTTGTCTCCTTCCCCTAGTTTTTCATCCCCTCCTGTCTGATTGTACCCTTGCGTTGGTTGGTAAGCCCTGTCACTGGCATCCTGTGTCAAGTCATTGTCACCAGGAGTGGAGAATTCTTGTCTATGCAGGATAAAGCCTTTTCTTTTCCTACTTTACAGTTTTGTTAAATTTTACTTAAGCACTCTTTTAATTGAAATGTACCTCATAGACAAAATAATGTAGACAATCCTTTTAACAGACAGCAAACCAAGTGAGTGAGTTACACATTTTTTTTTTTAATTTCCCTTGATTCAAGACTCAACTTTGTTAGACTCTTGGTTAAGGAAACTCACTAGACAGCACAAACAATGTAGTATGCAGTTTCTCACTTCTAACAGCGTTGAAGAATTGATAAAGCTAAACCTTAAACCCTTAAGATGAGAAACCAGAAAACCAAACTCACTGCTGTCAAGTTGATCATGAGTCATAGTGACCATGGGCCACTGAGTCAGTTCCGACTCATAGCGACCCTGTGCACAACAGAACCAAACCCTGCCCTGTCCTGCGCCGTGCCCACAGTGGTTTTCATGCTTAAACCCGTTGTTGCAGCCACTGTGTCAACCCGTCTCCTTGGTTGTCCCCTTCTCTCCCTGACCCTCTCCTTCACTGAGCCTCACAACAACACTGCGAATTACAGACAGAGCAGAACTGCCCCACAGAGTTCCTAAGGAATGCCCGGCAGATTCGAACTGCTAGCCTTTCGGTTAGCTGCTGTGGGACTTAACCACTAGACCACCAGGGGTTCCTTAAAGGTGAGAAGGACACAAAAAGCTGACAGGAAAACAACGTATTGAAGAGGGCAGGCGGGTGGGTAATTCACAGGGATTCACGCACACGTCCATTAGCAAATGATGGAAACGGAATACTTTTCCAGTATTGCTGCACATGGGAAATGAAGTAGGTTACTAATTGACCTGAAGTATTTATAAATTGAAACTTTTGTCAATGAAACCCTGGTTGTGTAGTGTTAAGTGCTACTTAGCAAAAGGTCAACAGCTTAAACCCACTGCACACACTCCTTGGAGCAGTTCTACTCTGTCCTGGAGGGTCATCACGAGTCAGAACCAACTCAGTGGTAGTGGGCTTGGCTTTTAAAAAAAACACTATAAGCCAACTGATTCTGAGAGTGTGTTGCTTATTAACCAAGTCAAACCCATTGTCATCCAGTCAACTCTGATTCCTACTGACCGTATGGGACAGAGTAGAACTGTTCTACAGGTTTTCAAGGAGTCGCCAGTGGATTCTAAGTGCCGACTTTCTGGCTAGCACGGCACCGCCAGGGCCATGTGTCAGTCCTGGAGGCTTGTGATGCATGGCTTGAGGCTGGTCAAGACAAGTGGGTGGTTAAGATGAGTGTAGTTTCTTCTCTGGGGCCCAGAATACTGCCCTGGGTCTGTCGTTTTTCTGAAGGCACACTTCTAAGTGCAAAGACTATTCTAAGACACACCCATTATTAATGCAAATTTAGCTAAGAATTTCCACAACTCACCACTGATGCGACGTCCACAGTGCTGGAGGGAATGTCCGGAAACTGCCCCTGCTTTGGGCACCCTTGGAAGGGTCCCTGTGGTACTTTCTTTCAAGAAGCAGCCAAACCTGTTTTTAAAATTGGCTTCACTCAGAATGTAGAAGAATAAACAGGCATCAAGTTAATAGCTGGCATTCTCTACACACTGATGTGTCAGGGGCGGTATCTGTTTCCCTGGCACTTGCTGGGAAGTACATTCTTGGTGGCAGTTGTGTAGTATCTAATGGTCCCTGTAATGCCTAACTTGGATGTTTTTCTTCTTCGCACACACATTTGTAAGTTCAGAAAACCAACCAGATAAATGAAATCCCAAGGATTCCATAGAGAATCCCGGACAGAGCTGAAGAAAAACGTAGAACAAAATTCCAACTGAAAAAAAAAACCAGACTTGCTGGCCTAACAGGGACTACAGAAGCCCTGAGAGGGTGGTCCCTCGACATGTCCCAGCTGGGTCCTAAAGTCAGTTCTGAGGCTCACACTTCAGCCATAAAACAAAACGGGACTAAATGAGCGCTCCACCCCAGTGGCAAGGACAGGAAAGCAGGAGGGGACAGGAGAGACAGTCCCAGGGAGCCCAAGGCGAGAAGGGAGAGTGCTGACGTGGCACAGGGTTGACAACAAATGTCATGGAACAATAGATGTAGCAACTGTTTAGTGAGAAGCTAACTTGTTCTGTAAACCTTTATCTAAAGCACAATTTAAAAGAATAATAATGACATACTGACTTTTACCTTTTGTGTGCATCACTAGTTGAACTTGCAGGAAGGAAACTGAAAAGCAAGCACCTGGGGTGGAAGGTGCACACCACCTGACAGTGCTGGGCACTCGGGCTGTACGCGGAGGCCACATCCCCGCCGCGGAAGAAGCTGTTAGCGTACAGCTGTGTCTGGCACCCTGTGAGGCAATCATAAAGCGACAACCCCGGATGTGAACTTGTAAAGGATGCAAACACCAATTTGATTAGAACTGCATCTGTGTTCTGAACCCTCTTCCACTAACTGTCCAGCGGGACTTTAGCAACAGAGGTGGAATGAAACAGATATGAAGGCAATACTTCAAATAACATATAATGTTCTCTAGTGTTATTCTCTGGGTGCCTCTGGCTCAAAAACTTGGCTGATTTTTACTAAATCATACCATAATTTGCCTGTAAATTGTCTCCAAGTAAACACAACCTTAGCTTGGTTTCTCCCTGTGAGCTAACACGCTTTGAGGATGTCATCTTACGCACAACATATGAACTGTTTCTCACAACTCTTTCAAAACAAACATCCCCAGTAGATTCCTAAAACCACTCCACAAGGGAAGCTAAAACCAAACACCACACCCATTGCCAGTGAGTGGATTCAGACTCACAGCAACCCTATAACAAAACACAAAACACAAAACAAACAAACAAAACAAACACTGCCATTGAGTAAATTCCAGAACTCACAGCAACCCTATAGGACAGAGCAGACCTACCCCATAGAGTTTCCATGGAGCACCTGACGGATTTGAACTGCTGACCTTTTGATGAGCAGACATAGCTCCTAACCACTCTGCGACCAAGCTTTCCCCAGCAGGCTTTATCATCTGCTCTGATTTTTTTTAGAAAGTAACTGAGTTTCCAGCTGGTGGTGACCTGCCGAGATCACACAGCTAATGAACTCCCAAGGGCACGCATCCAGCTCAGCCGACTCCCAGCTGCCTGCTCTTTCTGTTGGGTGCTGTGCCCTGCCGCTCTCGTCTGTCCTCAGGGTAGTTCTAGCACAGAGACGGTTCTGGGTGCTCACTGCTTTAGGGGTGAGTCTCGAGGAGCTAGTGTGTGTCTGGTTTTTACAAGCTCACTTTTAAGATAGTTTAAGCTTAATGCCAGCTAACGTCAAATTAAAAATAATTTTTAAATCATTGCTCATTGGAAGTATTCACAGTTCTAAAGTGTGATCCATGCACTGTCAGAGGATTAAGTGTTATCTGAGGAGCCTGGTGGTGCAGTGGTTAAAAATTTGACTGCCAAGCGAAAGACCAGCAGTTGGAATCTGCCCATCATTCTTACAAACCCTGTGGGGTCGTTCTACTTTCTCTTATGGGGTCATTCTTAGTCAGAATCTATTTCACTCAACAGACTTGGTTCCAGTTGTTCCTGTATTTAATAGATGAATTGGGGTTCCCTTGAAACCTGCACCTCTAAAAGGGCTGGAGGTGGCACGTTGATGCGGGGAGTCCTCTTCCAGCAGTTAACTGTCTGTTAACCTCCCCCCACCCTAACGACAACCCTGTCTATGCCCTATGGCAGTGGTCACTTCAACTCTAGTAACATCTGTTTTTATGTTGCCTTCCAGGCAAGGGGCAGCGCGTCGTTAGCACCACAGATGAGAATGCTCTCTGCACAGCTCCGCCCCTCGGGGGCTTCTGGCTGTGAGCCCGTGGTGACGAGGAACTCAGCAGGTTGGCTCCCCTTCTTCTCAGAGGCATGGCTCAGATGACTACCCTTGGAGGGACGTTTCTGTCTGAGAAGAGCAGAGGTCTTCAGGAAGGATCTTCTAGAAGGACAACTGCTCACGTGAGTTATGGAGACTTTGCAGACACACAAAACACCAAGCGGTTGACCCAAAGGCAGCGCTCGTTGCACAGAAGTCTGTTCTGTAGACGGGAGGGGCTCTGGCTGACTCCCGATCTTCAAGTCTCCATTCCCACACTCACCCCAGTGCACGCTCAAGCTCGCAGACAATCGCCAGGGCCCCCCTGGGAGCAGCTGTGAGCTGCTGTGGGACTCAGCACACAAAGGCAGGACCAGAGACGCCCCGGCGTGGGCGCTGACCGGGAAGTCAGTTCTAACGGGTGTCCTTGTCCCTCCTCTCAAGTGGCCGGTGGTGATGGTAGTGACGACAGCCTGTCTGGGCCGTATTTAGAGCATGCGTACAGCCCGGTTCAGTGAATTCTCTCTGAATGCCCACAGCTTCCACCCAGCCCCGGTGTCCGTGGACTTTGGGCAGAGCATTCGAAAAGTGTTCTAAAGAAACGAATTACATAACCAGTAAGGAGAAGAAAAGGACTCTGATTTTTTTTTAGTAGCCAAAGTATGATTTACAAAAGATGATTTATGTGATGATTTACAAAAGAAATATGAATAATTAGCAAGTCCATAAGGATCCCTGGTGGCGCAGTGGTAAAGCACTCAGCTGCTAACTCAAAGGCTGACGGGCTCACGCCTGCCAGGGACTTCGAGGGAGAAAGGTCTGGTGTCCTGCTTCTGCGAGGATGGCAGCCAGGAAACCCCATGGGACAGTCATCCTCTGTCTTGTGGGCTGGCTCTGCATCCCGAATCGACTTGACAGTGCATAACAACAGTAATTAGATGAAAAGTGGTTAAAAACCCCACAAACATAGGCACGTTAAAACAATTAAATGCCGTCTTACCTACCAGATCAGCAAAACTTAAAGATTACGTAAAGAACCAGTGCTGAGAGATTGATACAGGGGCAAATGGTAGGAAAGCTGGCTGGGAGCGTCTTAAGAACAAATAAAGACGCTGCTGGGACCGGCCTCGCAGGGAACTGGGCTGCTTGTGTCCACTGCCACCAAGTTCATTCTGACTCAGAGCGACCCGTCGGAATGCCGTTTGCCTCCTTGCTTTTGCTGTCTGCGTGGTGTCACTGAGGAGCCCTGGTGGTGTGGTGCTTAAGTGCTCAGCTGCCAGCCAAGAGGTCGCTGTTAGAAACTAACCAGCCACTGGGCTGGGAAAAGATGTGGTCAGCGGCTGCTAAAGTACCTGCAGCCCCGGGAGCCGTACGGGACAGCTCTGCTCTGTCCTGCGCTGTCTCTGGATTTGACAGCGGTGGGCACAGTGTCGCCATCGCTCTCAAACTCAGCCCAGTGGCAACTTGGTACCGGTATCTCAGGCCTCTGTATTCTCTCAGATTTTAAGTCCAGGTGTCGGGGGGACAGAGCGCAAGGTGGCAGAGTTTTATTTCTGGAAGTCTGAGCAAAACTCCTATTGAAAAGCTTTGACTGATGGGTCCTCACAGCCTGAGGGATGTGTGCTCCCCGTTGGGGCTGGTGGGCTGCTTCCTAGCCCCGGAGTCAGCAGCGGGGCAGGGTCACCAGAAACACCAGGACCAGAAGTCAGCCAGGACACTATCTGCAGAAAGGTAGGTGTGTGCGGGCGCACAGAGCACCAGACGCTGTGCAAGTGGGCATGAGCGTGGGTAAGCGAGTTCCCTTTGTGCAGCTGCGAAAAGTCGGTTGTGCAATAGAATTCCTGGAAGATAATTTCATGATAAGGATAGTAAAACTTCTCAAAATATTCACACCTCTGTATGTAGCTATTTTCCCAAATGTTTGTTGAGCAGAAATCAGGGAGCACAGGTGTAAAGGGCGTGCACCTGGAACAGCACACGGAAGAGGCGTGATGGTTTCCTGAGAGGGCTGCAGCGAAACTTCTCTGTCAGTGCCTCAGGGAACGGAGTGTCCTTCTTTCACGCTTTCTGAGGCTAGAAATCTGAACCCACGGTGCCAGCAGGGCCACGCTGCCTTCTGAGGCTCTAAGGGAAAATCCTCCTTATTTCTTCCAGCTTCTGGTGTCCCGGTGTCCCTTGGTTGGGGTGGCATAAAGCCAGTCTGTGCCTCCTCCCTGATGTGCTTGTCTTCCTGTGTGTCTTCCACCAACTTAGGACATCAGTCACGCCAGGCGAGGGCCCATATGCTCCAGGAGGACTTCATGTCACCTAACTGATTCCATTTACAAAGACCGCATCCCAAATAAGGTCATGTTCCCAGGCAGGGGGACTCATACTGAAACATATCTTTGGGGTAAGGGGCGTGTCAGCTCAACCTGTAACAGGGAAGGACATTAAATATTCAATTCCAACTCATAGCAACCCCACGGGACAAAAGAGAGCTGTCTCAGAGGATTTCCAAGAAACAGATGGTAGATTCAAACTGCTGACCTCTTGGTTAGTAACAGAGTTCTCAGCCGCTGTGTGCCCAGGGTTTCCTTAAAAGGCAGTCATCAGCATGACTGCGAGTGACCGTGGAGGACAGAGGAGAACCACCTCGCACGCAGGGCTTCCGGGGAGCGCCTGGTGGACTTGAGCTGCTCCACTTGGGGTCAGCGCTGTAGCCCTCCACCGCTACGCCACCAGAGCTTCCCTGGAATTAACATCTTTGTAAAGACTGTAAATGAGTGTAGAAAAATGCTGGAAGACTAAAGAAAGGACTTTCAGCAGTGGCTATTTCAGCATTATGGGACTACAGGTGACGTGCCGTTTTTCTGTTTCTGTTTGTTTGCACTTTCTAACCCTCCCAGCCGGGTTATGGTTTGTTTTTTCCCCAAGAAGCAGAATTGAAGTGTCCCTCATCCACAGTACCTCGGCTTCATCTTCTCGCCGTTCATGGATCTGCGCTATGTAGATAATGGTTCCTGAGAGCAACGGGGAGTGAGGGGCAAGTGGACTGGAGTTGTAACGGGGGGAGACAAAAACCTTCTTTCTGGGGAAATTAAATCTCTTACAGATGCGAACCTTACCGAGAAATGTTTATTTTAGGCGTATGTCTGAGAGGTAGGTAAATGGTGGTTTTATGCCACACAGACTTGGAACCCACGCAGAGCACAGGCACAGAGAAAACTCCGGTCTGCATGATTAATGAAAACCAGTGTCTTGGGGAATGTATGGGGCAGATAAAAATAGAATAAGATCAAAACCCAGTGCTGGAAAAATAGTCAGTCAGAAATATTCAAGTGGATAGCTTTAGTAAATTAAATTTAAACCAGACACTTCAGTTCTTGAAACAGTTCCCCAGTGGCCTAAAAGCATAAGGCTGCGTTTCCGTCCAGAAACCGTGGTGGTGTAGTGGTTAGGTGCTACAGCTGCTAACCAAAAGTCAGCAGTTCAGATCCACCAGGCGCTCCTTGGAAACTCTACGGGGCAGCTCTGCTCTGTCCTGTAGAGTTGCTATGAGTTAGAATCAACTCCACAGCTATGGGATGCTTCTGTCGTGACACTTGGCTTGGACCCAGGCACTGTAGAACCCTGCACTCTTCAGAACAGCCAAAGTCAAATATTTAAAAAATATTGATGATAAAAATGGTAGGCTGATTTTTTTGTTTCTTTTGAGGTCTGCTTTGCACAGAAACCCTTCCAGACAGTGATTTCTGTCAACACAGCCCACGACATTCTGTGCTCCTAGGCCCTCCGCTAGATCTCGAAGGTCACCTAGAAAAATCCATCTGGGAAGTGGCACTGCCCCCAAACATAAAAAGGACATGTGTCCCGATTTGTCCAGGGCTGCCTGCTGTCCTGAAGCTGAGGGTTCAGGCTTCTCCAGAGATGCAGTGTCTTAGCTAACCCTCTCTCACACTCCCTTAACCTAGTGTCTCACGGATAATCCACTTACCGCAGGAAACAGTAGCAAATAAGGAAATGAAATGAGCCATTTGCCAGAAGGAAATCATCCTGAAAAGGAAAACAACACATTCATGATTCTGGGGGGTGTTGACCATATTCAAGATAAAATATAAGGTAATAGAATTTTTCTAGCACATAGATATGTAAATGTATGTATGTGATATATGTCTTTGGTGCAAATCTAAATGCACAGTTGCCCATACAGAGAACAATAGTTTTCTACACATTTTGTGCCTAGAGACTTAAAATATTTGGACTGCTTCCCAAGACGCAAAGCCAGGCCTCTAGAGCACTGTGTATTTGTTGGTGACTTACGTGCTGTTGTTAGCAGCTTCGGAAAGGGAATTAACTGGATGGAGAGGGAGAAAGCAATCATGAACCCACTGGATTTTAGCAAAAGTAAAATAAGTAATAGCAGCAACATAGTCCTGAGCCCCTAAGTAAAGGAAAGCCCTGAAAATATTTAAACCAATTTCTAATTTTTAAATTGGTCAAATATTATCTCTGGCTTTAAAATACCTTATACTTAAATATTTTCACATTGTGGGAAGATATGCTCCTTCTGTACTCTAAGCACTCAGGAAATCAGAACATTAAATGATGGCTTATTCATCAAGTAAAAAGTGAAATTCTTAAACAAAAAAACCCAAAGACCCTTTATTTGGGAGCAATCAGAACCACAGAGATTCTCTACCTGACAGCGTAGTGCGTCTGGGGCTCCGGGGATGCGTGGTCTCCGGCCGCTCACAGATGGACGGACGGCCTCTGCCTGGCCTGACGGGGCGCTGGGGTGACAGCTGCTTCACGTCAGTGTTGACTTTGGCTTTCTGCCAGCGGGTCCAGCTTTCTGCCCCATCACCGTGTTCCATGAAGGTTCCGACCCTGTGTTCAGTGTCCTCTTTTAATAGATTAACTATTCCATGTTAACCAAACCCAAACCCAATCCGTGGCTGTCAAGTCAGTTCCTACGCACAGTGACCCTATAGGACAGAGGAGAACTGCCCCACAGGACTTCCAAGGAGCAATGGGTAGATTCTAACTGCCAACCTGCTGGTTGGCAGCTGAGCTCCTAATAATTCACGAGCAGGTTTCCGCTCTTCAGAAAGTTGGTAATATTCCCATTTCTCTGGAGTGACCCAGCTCAAAGCCTATCTTGCTGGAGTTCTCCCATTAGAGTGGCCTGGAGGTACAGCTGAGGCAGAGCTAAGTCAGGAGTTCTGGCAGCATTTAATAAGAAAAAGTCTTCCCATATAGTGAAATAGACTGCTACTAAATAGACTTACCTACGAAACCCACATACAATGCAGGTTCCCCTTTCAGTGTTTCTTGAAATAGGTGAAGGCCCTAATCACTTGGCCACTAAATATCTTCTGTGTTCTGTTCTCCAACCTTTGGTACATTGTCCTGGTTGGTAAATGAGATGCTCAGGGGATTGAGTCCTAAATATTTCATGTGTGTTAATGCAACACAGAGCTGAGTTTATTAGCAATGTATAATAATGTGCCCAGTAGGATATTTTCTGGCCATAATAAAGTAGTGTATTTGAGATGCATGCTGCGTGGCCCTTGAGATTCAAGGCACCAACTGGCCCACCAGTGACCGACAAAAGGGAACCGTCTACCTTGTGGAGAACCGCAGACTGCCAAAAGAAGAAACAGGTCTGTCTCGGAGGAGGGACGAGCTGAGTGCTCCTTAGAAGCCGGGACGGTGAGAGCACATCTCATGTACTTTGGATGTGCTGTCGGGAGGGACCGGTCCCTGGAGAGAGACATCACACTTGGTAAAGTAGACGGTCAGCGACAAAGAGGAAGACCCTCCGTGAGATGGACTTACACAGGGCTGTGGCGACGGGCAGAAACATAGTGCCTGTGAGGGCGGAGCAGAATGGGGCCATGTCCCGTTCAGTTGGCAGTGGGATCACAGCTTGATGGCACCAAACAGCAATGTGTATCAAAGCACAATCCCTCCAAGTTGTTTCTGCAAAAGTGAAGTTACGGATTTTTACCTACTTCAGTGTACCTCTGTGTTTAGTCGAATTATAAATTATGCGAACAGTCTAGTAAAACATAAACATTTATTTGTGGATTAAAAAAACATCAGAATAGATCTGAAAAGAGACATTGGTGCACTGAATCTTAAGTGTGCCCCAAATTTCCCACCTCAGTCCCGGAGACTGAGTAGTAGGAGGTAGTGTGTCCGTTATGATACCCAGTCACACACTGCAGATTTAAAGCAGCCAGTCCATAGGACCACTGTCACCTCTGACACCACCTGCCAGCTCAGGAGTCTCCAAGGCCACCGTTGGGTTGGATCATTTGCCCGAAGGACTCGCAGAACTTGCTGGCAGCAGCTACACGGGTACCTGTTGCTCATTCCAGTGGAAGGACACCGGTGAGATCAGCGAGGGAAGTGAGGCAGCGACGGAGTACAGGGAAGTCCCAAACGCAGAGCTTCCAGCCATTCTGTCCCCGCGGGCTCACGGGCAGTGGTATTGTCCTGGCAGATGAGTGGGGAACGCACACAGGGTGCTGTCCACCAGGAGTGCTCATCCAGGCCCTGGTGTCCAGAGGTCTTACCGAGCCGCCCTGGCTGCCTGTCCCGGTGGCTGGCCTCGGTCTGCACCTTCTCCTCGGTCACGCCGATTGCCCATCTGTCCACGCTCACATCGTAAATCACACTGTTAGACTTCTTGCTCTAGTCTAAAGTCCCCAGATAAATACGGACATTCTTACTAGGCAGGATATTTAAAGACTTGAGAGATTACCTCGCAGGGGCCCAGGGCAAAGGCCGCACCTGCCTTTGAGCAAGGGCACCTTCTTCACTACAAACGACGAGAGACTTTCAGAAGTTACCGGGTTTACTGATCAGCTGCTTCTGAGTCAGTCAGCAGGGAGATGGCTCAGGCGGGTGGATCGGGAGCCCTCTCAGAGCCGGGTGTGCTCCAGGCTGCTACTGAGAGGGCCGAGGGCCTGCGGAGGCCTGAGGTGTGGGAGCGACTTGACCAGAGGGCAGATTCCCGCTGCCAGCTTTGACAGGTTATGTGACAGGACAGGAGAGTGGTGTCTGCGAGACGGCCTGTCACCAAGAAAGAGCAAGGAAATGAGAACCTTATTCCCGCAGCTGGACGTTCTGCCAGCAGCCGGAATGAGGCTGGAAGTAGGTTCCTCCTCAGAATCTCCGGGTCACGGTGTCAGCACAGCCCCACACCGGGAGCTGGTGAGACGCTGACCAGAGAGCCTAGCCGGGCCCACGCGAGCTCTGGGTGCAGGATGCTGAGGTGACGAAGGCGTGTGCCGGACGCGGCGGTGACGCACCGACTCGGCGAGAGAGAACTGAAACTGAGGCTGAGGTCGCCCTGTAGTGACCACGGCCAGGAGCAACAGTCCCCTGAGGGGGGATAAGGAAGGAGGGTCCCTGATGGCCCCGGGAATCCAGGGTGGCAGGCTGGTCTTTGGGGGCACTGCAGCAGGACTGTGGCTTCTCAGAGGGGAGAGGACGACGGCCACTAATGGAGTTGCAAATGAGCAGCTGGGCGACAGGCCCGCCAGGCGGGACACAGGGGGACGGAGTCCGTGCGGATCTCGGGTCCCTGGGAAAGGCCTTTGGTGTCACGCTTCTGGCCCGGTGAGGATCTCTACTGTTTGTGTCTCTAGACCATGGACTGTCTCTCAGAAGAGTCACACTGAAGGCCTTCCTCCTCCCAGTGCGTGTCACTGAGGGGTGTTGCGGTTGAGAGACACACACAGTGACAGCAAATCTCCTCTTCTGCTCGGGCGATGTGTGGAATGGGGGCAAACCAAAGGGAAGGCCGCAAGAGCTCTGAGAAAGGAGTCAGAGGCATAGAGGGATTGTTGCTCCTAGAAGTGGAGAGGACCATGGGACAGACTGTACAGCTCAGGCTCAGACCTGGGTTCCTGCAATCGGCTCCTCGGCAGTGAGTCTGGCTTTGCTTTGCAGTGACCAGCACGTTGCTCACTGATTCCATTTCCTCTTCAACATCTGAAATTCATACTGTGTTTACAGGCCCCTGTGTTTACAGGGCAAGGCCAGGCAGTTAATTCCAAATAATCTTCTAAGAAAATCCAGTGGCTGTTGTAAGAATCTGTATGATCCAGGCCACTCCCCTACACTGTCTCTCTCTCTCCCTCTGTCTCACACGCGCACACACCGTCTCTTCCCTTGTTCCCTCCCGGTCTCCCCACCATTTGCTCTGCTCCAGTCTCACTGGCAGACTTGAACTGCTGACCTTTTGGTTAGCAGACATAGCGCTTAACCACTATACTACCAGTGTTTCCATTTGAAGGTATAATATTTTAAAAATAAACTTAAAACATTCTAGAAAGAAGACACCTGATGACATGTAAATATTACGAGCTTTCTTTCTTTTCTTTTTCTTCTTAATTTCTAATTAGGTCTGTACTACCTATAAGCCCTTTTGGAAAGAAAAGTAGAAAGGTTATTGCTGGTTGTTACATAGAACCATGGGTTCCAGATTTAATGCTCTTGTGTCCCGTTGAGTCGGTGCCAATGCTTAGCAACCCCCTACGACAGGCTAGCACTGCCCTCAGGGTTTCCTAAGCTGTCAGCTGTTTGGGAGCGGTTAGCCTGGGCTTTTCTCCCAGAGGCAGCTGGTAAGTTTAAGGGCATTTTGGTTAGCAGCTTAGTGCTTAACCAGTGTGCCATGGGGGCCACTTCTGTGAAACATACTTCGGCTGGTATCGGGAAAGATGGGGATCAGTAAATGCAAACCTCAGAGAGAAATCACGAATGCAGAGAACAGACAAGGGTGTAAAAGAGAAATACGGCGCCTAACACCTACCTCCCGGGAGGAGGATGAGCAGGATAAGCAGCTAAAGGCTGGGACTTAATCCATCAACTAAGTCAAAAAAGAAATAATCCACTTGATGGATTTCTGGACAAGAAACTGAGGAAAGAATACAACCAGTTGGCAATTACCCATGAGAGATTTGCCTCTGAAATTGCAATACAGCCAGTATGAAAGCAGGCTAGGGCAAGCCTGGTTTAATTGGAGAGGGAAATCGTGACTAATTAATAAGTCTGGGATACATCAAGAAGGGTCTAGGAAACCGGACTGATTTGCTGGGCTGCACCTATCCATATTCTGAGTTGAAGCACCGTGCTTTAATTGCCTAAAAACCGTGGTGGTGTCGTGGATTAAGTACTATGGCTGCTAACCAAAGGTCAATGGTTTGAGCCCACCAGGCACTTGCTGGAAACTCTGTGGGACAGTTCTACTCTGTCCTATAGGGTTGCTAGGAGTCAGAATCGACTTGACTGCAGTGGTTGTTTTTTCGTTTTTTTTTTTTTCTTTTTCAATCTAGAAAACATAGAACTCTGCCTTGTCTCCAGCTGCATCGCATGTAAATGGTTAGCAGTCGTATGTCACATATGTGCTCATCATCGCTCCTGGGAGACAGTTACGGAAAGCACACAGATCTAAGGGTGAAATGGCTCCGCTGGTCCAGACCCTGGCTTTCCCCACTTGTCTGTGCCGTTGAGTGGCACACCAGTGGACACGTCCGTCACCCGGAGACGTCCCCTTGACTGCCAACGCTGGGACCTAGTGATGCTCGGATACTGTTATGGGGTCTCAGGCAGTCCTAGGTTTTACTTCTTGCTATGAGCTGAGCGGAATGCTCTAGAGTTTCTTCTTTGTCCAGTTTATTCCTCAGAGTCACAGAAACATTTTGTAAGAAAGCCTGAGCACCAGCAATGACATCCACTCAAAAGCAAATTTTTATTAGCCATTAAGAATCAGCCACCCCCTAATGTATCCATTATATGGGGTTCAAAATTACATCATTTCTTAAAGTGAAGTGTAGCACACCTGTCTAAAATGTGATTTATGTTTCTTGATTTACCTTTTCCAAGCAGGAAACACAGGTAAAAAGGAACACAAACAGGCATTTCACCTCCCTCTTATTTAAAAAAATGAGGCTCTGTGTCTTGATATTACAGAATATGACAAAAGTTTTTGGTTCAATTTTAACACTGCTTAAATGAATTGCCAGCTAAAAAGATGAATAAAAGTTATCCTGGGGCTAAAAATCTGACCCCTAAGTAAGGCCTTAATTTCTAATGTAAGGATTCGACTTGACAGCACCTGGCTGGCTTGGCTAACATAAGGTTACAGAAAAAAAAAAATAGATAAAGGTAATTTTAAATGCATAAAACTTAGAAATGATGCCAGTTTCCTTCCACAAAACCATGATTATCCACAATCATCTGAGAACTAGATTTTCTGCAGGTGTCCGTTTTCTGGATGACAGGGTTAACTGCCTGGCTGAAAACTTCTTCAGTTGTATCACTCTTTCTCACTTTAATCCTTATTTGGGGGGCTGGGCTGTCGGCACTGTGGCTCTTGGGGACAGTGGAGTGTTGGAAGCTGCTGACCCTTTCACAGACACCACTGCTGTCCTGGCTGCCACCCTGTAACCTCCTCCTCAGAAACCCGTGCATCGGAGAACACCTATCCCACTCTATTGCTGTCCTATTTGCTACTGCCTTGGGAAATTTTTAAAAACTCAATCTTGTTAGAATTGTTTATTAAAAGAAGTTTTTAACAACCAGTGGGTGAGGCAGTAAAGGTATTGTCTGTGGAATTAAAATTCAAAGAATGGATATCAGTTATCAGATTGATAGATATGTTCTGGATAATTGAGTTTACTAAAAGTCCAACATTAAGCTAAGAGATACATTATTAGGTTACTAAATACAGATGAGGAACCTGGTGGTGCAGTGGTTAAGTGCTCAGCTACTAACCAAAAGGCCAGGGGTTCGAGTCCACCAGTCGCTTCACAGAGAAGCACACGCAATCCTCATCTGTAAAGATGCACAGCCTCAGAAACCCCATGGGGCCATTCGACTCTGTCCTCCAAGGTTGTTACGAGGCAGCGTTGACTCAGTGGTAACAGCTTTTAGATGTGGATGAGTGGCTTCTTTTTCTCTTTAAACATGGAGATTTCGAGAAGAAATGTGGCTAAACCAGAGACAATGGCACACCTGGTCACAGGCTTGAGCTCTGTAAGGCAGTGGCACTTTGTTGCAGAGAGTACGTGAGATTTGGAGTAGACAGTCTCAGAGAGCAGACTTCTGTCTAAGTCCAGGACAGTCACCAGCCAGTGGCATTGCCTTAGGCAAAAATTTAGACTGTCTTTAACTTCACTCTCTTGATTCTAATGCAAGGAAACATGACTAGATTAGCTCCCCCTGCCAAAAAAACCCACAAAGACCAAAGCCGCTGGGATTCCAAGGAGCAGCTGGTGGGCCCACACTGCCGACCTTCCCCTAGCAGTCCCGTGCTTACGCACTGCACCACCAGTGCCCCAGATCAGTCCTGGGGTCCGTTCCTCAGCCCTAGAGGTGCCGCAGAGGGGCAGGGATTACCCAGAGGGGCACCTCCCAATAACGTGGGACCTACAGATGGTGATGTCGCGTGAAGCCCTCGGGCTGCTACCGAAAGGCCTGCGGTTTGAACTGACCAGTCCTCCTTGGAAGCCCTAAGGGGCCGTTCTACTCTGCCCCATCAGGTCTCTGTGAGTTCAGAATCGACTCAGCACCAACTGACACAGGCAGTGTCAGGAACAACGAAACAGTGCTGTGCATTCACACTAAAAAAAAGAAAAGAAGCTCTGAGTGAACCTGGGAGCCATCTACCGTGAGTGAGAAAATCTGAAAGTGCTGTCATAATTGTTTTTCTCATAACTGATGAGAAACTTAGGATTTTAAGTCAAAATACTTAATTATTCACTCTTTTCAAATTATGTGTAATACGTATAGAAACCCACCTACTGCAGCTGAGTAGAATCAGCTCAACAGGAATGGGTCAGTGCGTACATACACTTGTATACGTTCTTGAGCCTATAAGAGTACGCTAAGAAAGAACTAGAACTCCAATTAAACTGTATCCTTGGGGTCTTTCAGTTGAAGTTGAATCAGCCTATGATCCCTTTGTTGAGAAATATGTTATCTTCTTCTCCGGATACTGAAATCAGCTAAATCAACTCAGTACCGGGGGCTGAGACCAGGGGCAGCCGTCTATGGTGGTGATTACAACACAGAAATCCTTTCCTCGGTAGTCCTGACAAAGGAGGGACTTGAAACATGACGTGTAAAGACTCAGGGTACCGAATGCATGATCTGTAAATCTGAAAAGCCGAGTCTCTCCGTTGTCGCGGTCAGGGCAGAACCGAGACCACGGTCAGGACTCGGCGCCGGTCTCCTCTTCAGCTTGACCCAGATGCCGTTCTGTGGACGCAGAATCAGCTCTCCTGTGAGACCCAGCTCCTCTCTCTTCTGGTTGCACTCGACCCAAAACCGCCTCAGGATGCAGGAAAGAATGGTCTTTTCTTCAATCATTGCAAACTTCTGACCTTCAAATAAAAGAAAATACCATCATTTTCATTGTAGATATTTCTCAAATGTGCAAAATGACAGACTTTTTAGGAGCAGCAAGCCGTTGCACATTCTCAAAGAAGGACTTAGGAGAATCAGACACACTCGGGAGGCTGCTGGCAATGCAGAGTCCTGAGGGCCTCTCACATCTCTGCCAGCAGGGAAGAAGCCAGGGAATCCGTATTTGAGCAATATCCAGGATGGATCCCAGGCTCTCGCAAGCTCAAGAATCACTACCCTAGACTGCTTTGTTACTGGGCCTTTTTCCGTAATGTAAATATATTTCCTATCTAGTCATTACTGTCCTCATTTTACTAATGTCTGCATTTTTTGGTTTATACTTTATACAAATGATAAATATATGTTTATATAAATAGCAAAACACTGCAAGTACATAAGCCAAAAGCACTTCTAATGCCCAGTGACGGGCATTTGTTTTGCTGAAGTTTCTCAGTTGTTCGTTTGGTACCCAGTCTTTGTTTTGGTTTGCACAATACAGTTCTTAAAAGCAACAAACAAAAAAATTAAGTTGGACATTATTAATTATGTGAATAAGTCTTTCACCACAAAAAATCACACTTTACGATGGTCAAAAACCTGTAATAGTTTTAAACTACCTTGAAAATGCTTATGCTTTATGATTAAAAAACCAGAATCAAACCCGTTGCTATCGAGTCAATTCCAACTCACAGTGACCCCATGGGACAGAGTAGAACTGCCCCCACCGAGTTTCCAACCAGCAGCTGGTAGATTGGAACTGTCGACCTCTGGACACAGCTGTAGCCTGCTGTAGCTCTGACCCATGGCTTTATGACGGTAGTGTTTTTAAGCTACAATGAACTAGAGTGGAAGAAAAGGGAAGCTAGTTTTTAAGATTGTCGTGTAGGGACAGTGTCACACTACAAAGAAATGGCTGTGAGAAATCCACTCCTGAGGGTTTGAAAGTTCTGCTGGCCGCGGACCTATGCAGTTCCTGGGCCCCGCGGAGAAGGGCACGTAGGCGTAGGGGTGGCGGCCCTGCGTCTTCTCGGGGAGGAAGCGCTCGGGCTGGAAGTCCTCGGGGTCCGGGAAGTATCGGGGGTCTCGGTGCAGCGCGTAGGTGAGAATGACGGCTTCCGTGCCCTTCGAGACTTTGTAGCCCGCTGTCAAGGAGCAGGCAACAGGCCGTGAGATGGAGCAAGGCGGGTATTTTTAAAAAATCAATTCTCCCTACTAATGTACCCCTAAAACACTTACCGATTTCACAATCTTCATTAAGAGTCCGGGCAAATAAGGGCACAGAAGGAAAAATGCGAAGGCTCTCCTTAATAACGCATTCCAGGTATTTAAGTTTCTTCAGGTCTTCTAAGGTCGCAGGACCCTCCGACTTCCCTGAGTGAACAGTACATGAGACAATGACCATGCCAGAACTGGTTGGGGTGGGCTTGGGGTCCTCGCAGAAGAACTGCTAATCGATACCCACCACTGAAACAACACCTACAGCTGTCCAGTTGATTCCAACTCATAGCAACTCCAAGGACAGAGTAGGACTGCTCCATAGCATTCCCAAGGAGCACCTGGTGGGTTCGAACTGCCAGCCTTTTGGTCAGCAGATGTACACTTCACCACCACACCATCAGGTTTTCTTAATCAAGACAGTGAATGTGAAATACCCACAGCTATAAAGTAGAACTTCTAACACGAATAATCAAAGTGAAGCCCTCGGGGTGCGGTGTTAAGAGCTCAGCTTGTAACCAGAAGGTCGGCAGTTCAAATTCATCAGTTGCTCCTTGGAAACCCTGTGGGGGCAGTTCTACCGTGTCCTACAGGGTCGCTGTGAGTTGGAATTGGGTTTTATAATCCCAACAACATGGGACGTTATGCTGAGTGAAAGAAGTCATGTATAAAACATCTGATTGCGTGATTCTAATTATACAAAAATACCTGGAGAAGGTGAATGCACGGAGACCAAGACCTGGTTAGTGGCAGCTGCGTTGCGAGATCCTGAGCCTATATAACTGATGTCAGTATAGAAAGAATGTACAGAGAGACAGAACGACAGAGGAAGGACGCAAGGTGACAGTCAGCTAGAAGCCAAGGGTGCTTGGAGCCACCAGAAGCTGGGCAAGGTACAGAAGGTACCTCAACCTGGAAGGTATCCAGGTTTGGATTGTAGAACTACGGGCAATCGATTTCTGTTCCCAGAAGATGCCCAGTTTGTGGTATTTTGTTACTACAGCATTAAGACAAAGACCACTGATCGTTGGGTCCCTGCTCTCTACGATGTACACACTCACACAGGCACACACACACCACTCACACACACACTGGCGCACACACGGAGGTGATGCGAAGGTGGGGGCAGAGACCGCATCGGTGCAGCCATCTGAAGCGGCAGCCAGGAGCCCGTTTTCCCTGGGAGCCTGGGGAGGAAGGGGCCGCCCTGAGTCCCGGGCTCTGGCCCGGTGCAGCCGTCTCTGGCTTCTGGCCTCAGGACTGTGGGAGACCACGTCCCTTTTGTTCTCAGTCCTCTGTTTGCTAGTGACTTATTGCAGCGGCCATGGACACTGGTAGACCCTGCCCCCCGTCCTGGTCTCTGCTTGTCTGAAGGTGAACACGACACCTGAGACAGTAGTCTAAAAGACAGATGCCAGGATGCTAAAGCTGACGAGAAGAAGGAGCGAGCCTGGGGCCCTGGGCAGGGCTGCGAAGCAGCAACACAGGGCCCCTTATCTCGAGACTGTGGGCCGTGTGATGCAGATGTGTCTCCTGTCGCCTTAGCCCACTTCCTCTTTCATCTCAGCCTAAGGCAGTCCCAGGAGAGCAGCTTTTCTGACTCCTCTCACCAGCTGCAGGAGCCTGGTGGTGCAGTGGTGACAGCTTGGCTGCTACCCAAAAGGTCAGCTGTTCAAATTCACTAGGCACTCATTGGAAACTCTCTGGGGCAGTTCAGCTCTGTCCTATACGGTCACTGTGAGTCAGGACCAACTTGACAGCAGCAGCTCAGGTATGGGGTTTTCCTCGCTAGCTTCACCTGCCCTTCTGTGCTCCCCGGGAGGAATGCTTTCCTGGCACTCAAACACACACCTCGAGATGGAACACTTCCTGCACGTGCGTCTGCCATGTCTGTCAGGCACCCAGAGAGAGCCTCCAGGACCGTGACATTCCTGGTGACCCCAGCATCTGGTAGGGGCTTACATATCAGGTGACTGGTAAAGGCCTGGACAAAGGCAGTTAGGCTAGAAAACGACGTGGATGACATATTTCCTGGGAGCCTGGAACAGGAAGGGATCCCGTGTGGGTGTCGCACGGCTTCCTACAGCGTCTGCACAACCGTGCGCCTGCGGATCGCTGATGAGCAGAAGGTGCAGTCGTGTTGGTGGACTTGGGCCTCAGTGTGAGCAGAGCAGGACCCATGCTTACCGAACACTTCATCCAGCTCAGTACCCACTTTTTTCTGGGCTTCCGGATGAGACCCCAGGAGGTACAAGGACCAGTTGATGGCGGCTGCTGTTGTGTCGTGGCCCTGAAAATGTAAGGAGAAAATAGCTTCACAGGCAGAGATACACTCGTGCGTCTAGTCACTTGTCCCCTGAGTCACCTGAGGAAGTTCTCCTGCTTGTATATGCCTGGGTACGTGTATAAGTAAGCAAGCATGGGTGTGTTCACACGCCTGTGTGCGCATATGTGTGTATGCATGTGAGTGTATGTGTGTGTTTCTCTGCACACGTGCATTGAGAGGGGAGACATGAGTGGGCCCCTCCACTTCCGTGTCAGCGGACTTGCTCTGTGCCGGGCACAGTTCTCGGCACGTGTTTGCCTGGCGTCGGGTCTCATCGTCGTCGCCGTCCAGCGAGGCCCGTGCTGTCACGGTGGGATGCTGAGTCCCAGCAGCCCCGCTGCGCTGTCAGGTCTCACCTCCCGCACGCTGCGGAGCTGCCAACCACGGCGTCGCTTCAGTGTTGGGACAGTTCAGACGCTGCTTTTCTGCAGACCGTTTACCTCTAACGGAGTGCCTTGCTTTCTTAAGTTTAAACCACCTGCACGAGCTTGTCTCTGTTTTGCACACAAGAACACGGGGCTTGGTCTGATCACATCACACGGCTGGTCACTGCAGAGTCTGCACTGAGCTAGAGCCACGGGCTGCCCACTGTGCGGTCTCCGCACCAGGCCGTCGAGTCTCACCCCACCCCAGGAGGAACGCACCACCACGCAGCAGACTGCCACGGACACAGCAGGCCAGTCGGCCAGCCTGTCGTCAGCCACGGATGGTCATGGGCGTCTTTGTTCTGCTCCGAGGAGGTTGTCACACGCTGCTTCTTACAGGTACGGCTTTTATCTTAATTCGGCAACCTCCGTACACCTGGGACAGGTTAGTGGGAGGGATCAGTCCCTGGAGAAGGTCCTCATACTTGGTAAAGTAGACAGTCCACAAAGAAGAGGTGGCCCTCAGCGAGCTAGAGTGGCACAGTGGCCGCAGCAGCGGGCTGCAGCCGGACCGCACTGGCGGGGGCATGGGAGCAGGCAGGGTCGTTCTGCCACACACAGTGTCACTGTGAGTCCAAAGCCACCTGCTGGTGCCTGACAACAACACACACGGTCACTCTTTGTCATATTTGATAGAATATTTATAGATATCTTTGAAAAGCGAGCTTTCTTCTTTGAAGAACAGAAGTCTCTTCAGAGTCACAAACTGGTTCAGTTCTGTCTGAGGGCTTTTCTCACCCTCTTTGGCTGCAGAGCTCACAGCACTCACTTGCCGTAACCTCAGCCGGGGGTTGGTGAGGTTTGGGCTGGTGGGGTTAGGGGTTGAAAAGGAAGCGTGACAGAAGACGGGGAACTGAAAGCGTGGCTGGCCGCTCTTCTGCTTGGACGAAGCTGACAGACTTCAGGTTTCTTCAGGGAAAACCCGTTGAGTACTACACCCGGCACTGGTCACAGTGTTTTTCTGAAGGAGGAAGTTGCGCTGGGATGTAGTCTGCTTCTTCAATTTCACTAAACTTCCTTCACGTAATGACTCTTCCTCGGTTATATTAAGTGACATTAAAATTTGCTGTGTTTTTTAAAAAAGAGATTCTATGAACAAATGGAATTTGTTTAATGATCAGCTGAAGATGACACACGCAGGTGACATACCTCAAACATGAAGGTGTCGACCTCTTCTCGAATGTCCTCGAGACTCAGCTTGTTTCCCGCGTCATCGGCTGCATTCAGGAGCAAGTCAAGGAAAGCCCTGCGCTTATGTGGGGTGCGGCGAGAGTCCTTTGTGCAGTCACCTCTGCATTCTTCGCCACTCTTCAGCTGACTGGCCCGTTCAGTGATGACCTGTGGATTTAAACAGCAGACATATGCTTTTGCTTGGAATACAAGGTCTGACGACTTAGTTTGTGAACTCATCCTAGAAGAAGTGCTACATATCTCATTGCTGAATATCATGACAGCCACCTTCAAAGTCCTGCCCTTGGGAAGCTGTGCACGGACACCAGCACCCAGTCCACACTTCAAAGCACTTTTTCTTGGATGAGTTAATGAACCTAATTGTCTATCCTTGTACAATAGACGCCAGTAACCTATTTCCCAAGAAAGATTCGTTGGTTTCTTTAATTTTTCTAAACTTTTTCTGTTCTTCCCATCTGAATAATAACTTAGCCCCCTGGGAAAATACAATAAAGGTTCCTGTTAATATTTAGGGCATTATTTGCTAAGTTGTTTTTTTTTTTAATTGTGATGAAAATGTACGTAACACAACACACGCCATATGAACAATTACTGTGTGCACGGTTCAGGGACACCAGTCACACCCGTTAAGTTGTGGGATGATTCTGGCCATCCTCTTCTGACTCACCCCACCAAATCTGGTGGAATTATTTAAAAACAAAATTAACATCCAGTAAACTCATAATTTCCAAGCACCACGTCTGCAGCCCTTCCAGTGGGGAAACGCAGCAGTGGTCTGCTGGATGGTGAGCCGGGGGCGTGCGTGAGCTGCGGAGGAGACAGGTGCGCCGTGGAGACAGCGTGTCACTGTGTCATCAACCAACCCTAGACTGCTCCGAGATGCCAGCGGCCCCGGAGGAAGGAAACAGCAAAGCCACTCCGTCACTTTCCCATTTTGTGTTTCTACCACACAGGACGCTTGGTCCTCAGGCGCCTACAAGGCCAGCTTGCCCCTCTGTCAGGCCTCTGCCCTAGTCACCGGTGCACTCTGTCTTCCCAACCCTGCTTTATTTTTCTCCTTGACTTACTGTCACCTGACATATAATTATTACTGCACGTCTTTCTACTCCAGCTCGAGTGTACAATGTACAGCAGGGCGTTTGCCGTGTTCCTGATACATTTGCAGAATCTAGAGCATGGCCTGGCATTTAACAACACTCATTAGACTCTTTTGAGTGAATAAAAGAATTAAAGTCCAAAAACTTAATATGGTCATGCATTTCAACTTTTTCTTCCTGTCAGACAACTGATGAAGATCAAAGACCACAGCCTTCAGTGTGGACTACCCTGCATCAGAAAGAAAACAAAAATCCTCCAATTGGGCCAATAAGCTACTTCATGATAAATGGAGAAAAGACTGAGGTTGTCAGGGATTTCATTCTACTTGGATCCATAATCAACACCCATGGAAGCAGAAGTCAAGAGATCAAATGAAACATTATATCAGGCAGATCTGTTGCATGAGACCTATTTAAAGTGTTTAAGAGCAAAGACGTGACCTTGAGAACTAGATGAGCACCTGGCTCAGGCCATGGCATGTTGAGTCACCTCAGATGCAGACAGAGCCTGGATGATGAAGGGGGAAGACCAGAGGAACCAACACCTTTGAGTTGTGGGGTTGGCAAAGAGTGTGGAGTGTGCCCTGGACTGCCAAAAGACCAAGAGATTCTGCTCGGAGAACTAGAATTAGAATGCGTCTTAGAAGCAAGGACAGTGGGACGTTGTCTCACATACTTTAGACATGTTGTCAGTAAGGATCACTCCCTGGAGAAGGGCGTCTTGCTTGGTAAAGTAGGGGGTAAGCCAAAAAGAGGAAGACCCTTGCTGACCTGGACTGACACAGTGGCTGCAGCAATGGGCTCAAGCACAGCAGCAATTGTGAGCATGCCACAGAGCCAGGCAGCGCTTTATTCGGCTGTACACAGAGTCACTGTGAGCAGGAACCGACCCAACGGTCCCTGACAGCAGCAACAACAACCACCGCCAGCCAGCTGACCACACTTGCTACTGTATTACTTAGAGAAATGGTCCCTGAGCACTTTAAGGTGAAAAGACCATGTTTTGTTTTATTTTGGGTGGAATTCTCAGGGCCTAGTGCTCAGTATACAGTTATTCAATACTATTAAATGAATAATGTTGTTCATTCAGTCTGATACTAAATGCATGAAGTTTGAAGAAAAATGCTGTTATCCTTGTAGCATCAAAACTACTGGCTATTCTCCTTCCACCAGGAGATTTTGCTCCACTTTGGCCAACTCAAGCCAGCGTCTCTTTCTTCCAACATCTACTGACCTGCTAAGCACTTGATCTGCTGGCCATAAGTGTTCCTCACTATAAGGAACCAATTCCAAAGTATTTTAAACAAAAATTTACAGTAAGGATAGAATGTATGTAAACAAGCACTTTTAACAGTACATTTAAACTATAATTTGACATCCTCTCAACTAAATCTTTCTTTTTCGTAAACAGACCTTTAATACAGAGACTGACATCCTATATGCAAAACAACTATCTTCCTGTTTGTTCTTGGATGGGAAATAGTCATTTTTGTTTATTATTACATAGTAAAACATTAATCATCTCCAAGTTCAGATACTGCTATTAAAGATGCCCTTTGCCTTCAGAAAGTACTGCTTCATCCATTTTCCAGAATGCCCTTGTAACACAGACCCCTGCCTCTAAATTCTCTTCACACAGTGCACTGTTTGTTACTCACGGTTCACATCACATGTTGTACTTACTGGTTTATAGACAAACTACTCTAGGAGATGAACTTCCTTTAGGGTGGAAACATACATGTCTTACTTGTTACTATATTTCCAATCCTTGATTTGGTGTTTGGCATGTGACCTCATTGCTGTCAAGTCGATTCTGACTCACAGTGACCCTATAGGACAGAGTAGAACTAAGGAGTGCCTGGTAGGTTTGAACTGCTGACCTCTTGGTTAGCAGCCTGAACACTTAACCACTCCACCACTGGGGCTCTGTTTGGCACTTAGTGAGTGCTTAATTAATATTTGTTGAATAAATAATTTAAATATAATCCTGTCTCTCACTTTTCTCCACTATCACTCAATTAAAATTTGATTTTGTGAGACACAGACTCTACAACCCTACCCAGCTCACGTTCACAAAACCCGAATCCTGGACTTACATTGTTGGTGAAGGTGTGTAGGGTCTTGAGGCTCCGTCTGTGTTCTCTTCCTTCTTTAAACATCAGGTACCAGAAGTCAAGCCAAAGCCAGGGCATCTTCATTCTTCGAAGGATCAGGTCACTCATCCTGCACACAGGGCAAAAATGCACTCACTGTTGCATCCAAAATTTGTATTTCTGGAGCTCCTACTGTTTGGTGTCTGCCTTTGATGAAAGTACCATATTGGAATGAGGGTGATGTGTCTCAGAGGCCACTAGGAGCCCCAGGCTTCATGCTCAGCGAGAAGGGCAGGTGCTACAGCTCACCCATGAACCCTGAAAGATAAAGGGATCTTCAGAGGAACAAAGAATCCCTTTACAACACCCTCAGTAGCTCGCCATCCAGCTGCTGCTTCAGTTTCTTCAACAACAGCTTCCAGGGCCTCCCAGGGCTCCTAGACCACGGTCAAGATGAAATTCAGTTTTTTTGTTGTCATAAAATATAGATAACCCAACATTTTCCCATTCAGTGTTTTTCCTGTGCACGAGTTAATGGGACAATTACATCGATCGTCTTGAGCTGTCACCGCCCACGTCTGCAGTCAAATTCTGCGTCCCCATGAATGAGCCTCTGTGTACCTAAACCGTGATCCCTCCTTCATCCAGCCCTCCACCACCTGTAGCCATTACATGCTCATCCTGATACCTTTGCTTATTCTTTATGTTAGTGAAATCACATGTGATCTGTTGTGTTGTGACCAGTGTATTTATTTTTAATGCACACGTGTTTGCTTGGGTCTCTGTCCTGGAGTGAGAACACCTGGCTGCCCTCTTCTGATGGCCAGTGTTGGTGACAGCATGCCTCCCACGTGGCCTCAGCCCCTCCCTGATGGGCTCCACTGACGGAGCAGAAAGACCACTGTTGCACCTCCCCCTCAGCACCAGCTTAGACCCCGGCTCTTTAGAGAGGCTTCCCGCAACCCCACAATCTGTACAACCTACTCCTGGTTTTCTCTCCAGTTGCAACTTGGTCTTCTCTCTCTAAGCAAGTATCACAGTTTATAAGTTGATGTTCGCTCATAGCTTATCTCCCACGCTACTCTGTTTTACGAGCCAGTGTATCACTGGTGGAAACCTTGGTGGTGTAGTGGTTAAATGCTACACCTGCTAACCAAAAGGTTGGCAGTTCAAATCTTCAGGTGCTGCTTGGAAACCCTATGGTGCAGTTTTGCTCTGTCTATAGGGTCACTGTGAGTCAGAATTGACTCGACAGCAACGGGATCTTTGTGGCTGTCTATAAATGGTGGAAGGAGCCCTGGTGGCACAGTCCTTAAGCGCTCAGCTGCTGACTAGAAGGCAGGTGGTTTAAACCCACCAGCAGCTCTATGATCTGCTCCTGTTGAGATTTACAACCTACGGGGCAGTCTTACTCTGTCCTGCAGGGTTGCCGTGTGGCACACAACAGCAGCAGCACATAACTGGCCAAGTACGTAGTCACGGGTTGATCCTCATGGGTGCTGACGGGTGGGTACTCAACAACTAGCTGGAAGGTTGGTGGACCAAATCCCTCCAGAGGTGCCTTGGAACTGCAGCCTGGTGGTCTGCTTCCCAAAGGCTACAGCCCTCTACCCTCTGGGGTGCTCCACTCTGCACACGTGGGGTCTCCGTGAATCAGAATCAGCTCAGCAGCAACTGACAGCTATGACCAGGAAGCGCCTCCTGGGATGACTAGTGCTTTGCAGTGCTCGATAAAGATGTGTAGACCGAGTAGAGGATTCAAAGATGTGAAATTTGCTCAGCTTCTGAGTACTGGAGTGACCATAATTTTTAAAGGTGACTATTTAAATTATAAACCAGTATATACTCCACATATAAAATACGGAGAAGTAGAATAAAGAACAAACAATACACAATAAAAAAAAGTAGCACATGCCAGGAACAATGACTACAGCTAACATTTGGGCAGAGTCTCTTCCAGTCTTTTTTCTATGAATACGTTTTACACTTAGTGGTCATCATACTCTATGAAACACCTTTCTTTCACCACTTAGACTCAAGTGCCTCTTAATATATTATAAAATCATCACTTCAAATTACAGTATAATTGGGATGTGCTTTAATTTACCTAACCTTTCCCCTATTGTTAAAGCATGACTGGGCTAAATTTTAGTGTAGTGTTTCACTTAAGGAAACCCTGGTGGTGTGATGGTGAAGTGCTAGGGCTGCTAACCAAAAGGTCAGCAGTTCAAATTCATCAGGAGGGCCTGGGAAGCTCTGCGGGGCAGTTCTGCTCTGTCTATAGGATCGCTGTGAGTTGGAATCCACTCAACAGTGGTAGGTTTGGTTTCTTTCTTTCTTTTCTTTTCTTCTTTTGGTTTATTTTATTTAAAGCAATAAAAAAGACAACCTAGGCGGATCCAACTTGATGGCACTTGGCTTGGCAGACAATAATTATCAGTAATAACTTTTAAAACCTAAATCAATAACAATTTAAAAAATAATTGAAAGGACTTCATTTACCTGTAAACTGCGTGGACATAGTCAGAATCACCATTATCCTGAGCGTTGATGTTCTTCCCCATGGCAGTTTCTATGAAACATGGGGGACAGGCAGGGCCATTGCTATGAAACCCCGGGGACAGGCACAGCCATTTCTGGGAAACATGGGGGACAGGCATGGTCATTTCTGTAGAACATGGGGGACAGGCATGACCATTGCTGGGAAACATGGGGGCAAGCTCTCACTCATGCTTATGGCTAGTGTTTGTGTGTGCAGTGGCAGGCACTTTAAAAAAGACATGAATTCTGTTCTGTTTGTATAGCATTTACAGTTTTTCCCCTTTTTCCTCTCCTGCCCTGCGTGCTCTCTGCTTCTGTCTTTTGCCAGCATGTGACCCTGTCACTGCTGCTCCTCAGACTTCTGACTCAGCCCTGGGACCACCCTCAAGGACCCAGGTCTCCTCGTCTGCCTTCCCTAGAGTATCCTGACACTGTGACTTTAGAACCACGTGATGAGACGTACCACAGATGATGTCTAAGGCACAGAGGGTGACGTAAAAAAAGCAATTAAAGGCTTCCTGGTTAACATGTTTCTCAAGCTTGTTAATCAGTACGTTTGCTTGTTCATTCATGACGTCCAGGAAGTCCTCCAGAATTGTAAAGTGGAAGCTGGCCGTCAGCATCTTCCTCCTGCTTCGCCACTTGTGCCCAGTGCTGGAAACACAACACGTGGTTATTAAAAGAAAAAAACAGTAACATCCAAAGAAAGCAAAGCATAAATTAGCCAAGTCAACAGATTCTCCTGAAAGGGCTTAATCTACAGATTCTGAACTGCTTTGCTCAGAATGACAAAAGAACTCCTGTGTGCATACGTAGCTATAGAATATGAATGTTTTGGACTTTGTTCTATATCACTGATACTGAAAATAACATTCATAACAACTAAAAAAAATAAAGTACATAAATTTCTAAAAGCATGAATCATGACCCATGTGCTCCGCAGTTGTACCCATCTCCCCTGAACGGGGCTTCTCCGGACTCCTAGAGGGACCCTGGTCTTTCACCTGCTAGACTTTCCCTGGAAGATGGAGTGTTTTTTTTTCCGGAGGCCAGTCCAGTGACTGAGTTCACTGTGCCCAGTACAGTTCTCTGTTGCTGGCTACATTTTTGCTTGGGTTTTCAGGATTTCCTTGCTTCAGACTCTCCTTTGCTTTACCCCACACCAAACCAAAAAACCCAAACTGATTGCCAACGAGTTGAGTCCAAATCACAGCCACCCTGTAGAAGACAGTAGAACTGCTCCACAGAGTTTCCAAGGAGCATCTGGTGGATTTGAACTGCCAGCCTTTGGGTTAGCAGGGGTAGCACTTAACCACTGCCCACCAAGGCCTGCATTCACACACCAGGACTTCCTCATTCTGAGCGCTGGTCGTAAGCACTGTGCCTGGATTCCAGCTTGTCGAATTGCCCTGTCCAAGCCCCGCTGTCAGCCAGACCTCTCCTTCCGCCCAGAGCCTCCCCTGAACCTGGCCAGTGCAGTCACCCTACAGGAAAGCTAGTGTCAGCCTCACCTGGCTACAGGGGTGACTGCTTCAAGAGACAGCTTTACGCCCCGTGCCGCCATACCTGGTAAGAAGTCCTTGGCCAAGCCATGGTTCTAGGAACTTGTACATAGATGATTTGTCGATTTGCTTTGAACTAGTTAAAATGGCCTTAAAAACAGAAAAAAAGAATTTTTTTTAATTTGAGAGATATGCAGAAGCACAATGAGACGGTTACAAGAACACAACTACTCTTACCGTAAAATAGCATATGGATTTGATGACACTGTTTTCTCTGAGATTCATTTTTATTCCTGCATCTAAACAAAATTCAGCAAGAGTTTTTGAACACGTAACTGTCATTCAGACTTGGGGACAAAATGAAGATGCAGGAACAAAAAATGTGTAAGATGATTGGGACCAGGAGCTGACCAGGAAATGGGCTGTTAGAAGGTGGAGGTGGCTCTGAAGGACAGTCGCTTCCAGGGGGTGGGTCACACCTGGGGGTGGGTCACATCCAGGGGTGGGGCACATCCGGGGGCGGGGGTGGGAACCATGAGTTCATTTTCAGGTTTATTGACTTTGAGGAATTCCAGCTGTCATGGTCTGAAAGTAGGATGGAAGTTGAGGATGAAGGCCTGAGCTGGGGATAAACATCTGAGTGTGCCCAGTATACACGTTATCACTGGGAGCCATGGGTGTGGAGGGGACCCCTGGAGTCAGGGGGAAGTAGGCGAGGGTTGTGAGTGTAGGACTGAGCATGCAGCCGTCTACCCACGTAACTACTGAGGACAGGAACGCCTCCCTGACTTGTATGGAGTCAGCAGTAGCCGAGCTCCTATGCCTCGTCCCTCACCATCTGCTTGGGGTTGGGACTTTGGGGTACGGTACAAGGGAAATGCCAACACTTTCACTGCAATAACTGAGAAAGACTGTTCCCCAGGAAATTCTGCCTTTCAGTTCTCCCCATGAAGAGAATCTCAGTGTATTTCAGTTCTACCACCTGACCCAAACCCTTTTCTCATCACACCACAAGGTCATCTCGCGAGTGTCACCGAGAGTCAGATAAGAATTGTTTCTTCATAGGAGAAACTTGGTATAATGGAGGAGAGAACAGGAGAAATGTCTTCTTTTGCTCAGTGTTCTAATTTTCCAAATCATATTTCAAAACCTTTTTCAAGTATTGGATAAAGTATACTGCAACTTTAAAAAAAATGAAGTGTACAGTTTTCTCCAAGTTGAGAAATACATGGAAGATAGAGATGAAGATAATATTCTGTAACACTAACTTTCTGCTCTAAGGTGTACATTTTTGTGGAGTTCTTTCAGCATAGAGTAACAGTACCTGCTCTGTCAATATCAGATTAGAATTTTCCTTTAGGTAAAATTCATTTGTAGCTGTGGATTTATAGTGGGTATAATGTAAGACCCTGGGTACCTGGAGGGAAGCACTGACGTCTCAGTAGCCTTTCAGTTTGGGAGCCTTCAACAGTGCTTGTAACACAGAGTGTTCTGGCCTTGCAGAATAGTCTGTATTCATGGTTTCTTTATGGTTTGTTAAAACTATACGAGGTCCAAAAATGAAGTCCATAAACTTAGTTGTTCCCAGTGCTACCTACAGCACCGCTGGACATCACTGTGGTCACCTTCCAACTACTCCCCATGGGAAGCTGAGCACTGAGGCCACCGCCTCGTCCACCCTTCGAAGCAATTTTGGAGCTCTTTCCGGAACGGCCACTGGAGCTGCCATCATATTACCTTTGATGTCCTGAATGTCATCAAAATCTCCTCCTTTCAGTATTCCCATTTTGCTTGGGTAAAGAGAAAAGTCACTGATCAGGTGAGTTGGGAGGGTGTTCCTATTCAGTGATTTGTTTACCGGCTAAAAATTCCTCACCAACAGCTATACAATTAAGTTCGCAAACTTGCTATCTGGCCTCTGTGAACAATAGCCATTCCAGGAAGAGTTCCAAAATTGCTTTGAAAGGTGGACTAGGTTCTGGCATGGATGCATAGCTACCTGATAGAGCAGGTATTGTTACATTATTCTGAAATAACTCCACAAAAATGCATACCTTAGAGTAGAAAGTTACTATTATAGAACATGATCTTAATCTATGTCTTCCATGTATTTCTCAACTTGGAGAAAATGGTACGCTTCATTTTTTTTTAAAGTTACAGTATACTTTATTCAGTGACTTGAGTACTTGGAAGGTGACTGTTGTGATATTCAGCAATGAGGTATTTCGTACTGTTTCTAGGACAAGTTTGTGAACTTCATTGGCAGTTCTCATATCCTTCTGCAGACTTTGCAAAAGAAAAACAAGTACTGGGGGACCTGGTCACAAATAGGCCCTGATCATCTGGAGGTGTCACCCTTCCCAGGAATCAGAGGACATCTGGGAAGCACTCTACTGCACCCAGATAATTTTTAATGGACCACCCTATGTACTGAGTTCAATTAAATAAAAGGACATTTAAAAACCGTGTCTCATGACAAGAGTCTCACGGCACCAAACGTCCCGTGGAGCACCGGACCATCCGCCGTGCGCACCTCCACGTTCTCCGCACGGTACAGGACCAGCATGGGCACCGGCCCAATCCACAGCTTCAGCAGCGGCATGTGCCGGAACTCCTCGGAGTACTGGACTATCTGCTGGAAAAACTCTGGGAAGAGAAGAAGAATTCATTTTAAGTTCAGTCAAGATAATTTTGTAGTAAAGTCTTTACTGGGCTCTTTGAAAGGAAGAAAGGAAGGAGAAGAGAGGGAAGTGGGAGGGAGGAGGGAGAGGAGCGGGGACAGGGAAGGGGAGAGGCAGGGAGGCAGGAAGAGTCTTCTTTTGGTAAATCATTTAATCTCTCCCAGGTCTCTCCTGTCTTAAAGATAAACTGAATTATCCCTATCAAATGATTTAATTATGAGTACTAAATGAGACAGCACTCAGGAAACAGCCTGGTCAGCTGTGAAATGACAAACAGCGGGTGCTAGGGAGAAGGCCCGCTGTGACATCGTCAGCAGCGTTGTGGGCCTTCTGCGGGGTCCCCGGGCGAGCTCATCTCCCTGGGCCTTGCGCTCGCTGCCTTTTTGTGGAAAGCAAATGCTGGCTGTTCGCTGACTCCAGCCGGAGCCTGTGCTTCTCCTCCTCCTCTCCCTGTCCTCTGCCTCTCGAGGACTTCAGGGCCCCTGCAGAGCCTCTTCTCCTTGTGGGAACCTCCATTCTCCCTGCTTTTTGCCTAATAACGCCTGCGCATTCTTTAAGTGTCATCTTAAGTATGATTTCCCCAGGAAGCCTTCTCGGGCACTACAGACCAGATTTTTGTCTCCTTGTCCTGTGCTAGCGCCCAGGTCTTACTTCCCACAGACTGGTCTCCGATTAAATGAACCAAAATGTCCTTGAAGGGGCAGTGGATTTCAAGGCAGGGACAGGGCAAAAACTCGATAGCCAAGTGGGCTATTTGGTGCTGGTGCCTGTGGTCAAAGCCAGAACAATCTAAGCAACGAAAGAAATAATGACAAGATAATATTGGATTAAAACACACACACAAACAACCGTGTATGATTCCACAGTAGTATACATGCATGATATAAAGAAATAAAACAGTAGATCGAGACAGCTCTTCCTCATAGAAGAATTGCAATTAACAATTACAGGAAAAATGAAAGAAATACAGAATTATCACTAGGGAAACATTAGAGAAATACTGTTTGGAGAGAATTTCCCCCAGTGAATGCTAAAATGAATGAGCACTGAAAGCATGAAGAGAAACAGCATAGCCTCAGAGAATCTCTTTCAACATATATATA
The DNA here is from genome assembly GCA_028571685.1 of Heterohyrax brucei. NCBI lineage: Eukaryota > Metazoa > Chordata > Mammalia > Hyracoidea > Procaviidae > Heterohyrax > Heterohyrax brucei. Next base: position 83,637,507 of record CM053160.1, read on the forward strand.
AATAACAAAGGGGAAAATCCTAACTTTAGAGTGGAAAAACCTGGCAGATGCCACTTGAACTGAGTGATCACAGCTGTCACCAATAACAATCCGCATCGTCCTCGTGAAAACCCTGATGCACTGTGACACCCACAGTGTCACTTCTGTGGCCATTTGCAGAAAGTGTGTGACATCAGTCTGGCTCTGGGAAACCATCACCAAAACCCCCATTGCAGGCTGTTCTGCAAACTAACTGATCAGGAGGCAGCAAACCGCTCATGGAGGAAGGGGAACCAGGATGTCCGCAGACACCACGAGTCAGAAGCAACTCAACGGCAGCAACTTCGCTTTGGGTTTGACTCCCTAGGAGCCAAGAAAAGTCAATCCTAGAAAAGGACACCATGTTTGGTAAAGTTAAGGGTTGGCCAACAAACGAGGAAACCCTCCATGAGGCAGACTAGCACAACAGCCGGTGAACTCAAACACACCCGTGATCACAACGGAGCACAGTTTGTTTTGAAACAAGTCTTATTCACTAGAGATTTGAAAAGATTCTCCAAAAGAACAGACTTCTTAAGCACATCCCTGCCGGGGGTGGCGGCGAGGGGGGTCTGTAAGCCTGCACGGCTGTACCTTAATGCCATAGAGATGCAGGTTGGGAAGGAAGCTGAGCTCTGCTCTTCTTACAGTTCGCTGACCAACACGGCTGCTACCGACGTGAGTTTTCTATTGCTAAATGTGCCACGGGGTCACTTGAAACATCACTCATGTGCATCTTCGATTGCCCAAGAGTTTACTTGGCTTTTCTTCTCCCAGGAAGCACTTCCAGTATCTGTGTAAGCAATTCTCATGAGGCCTTGCTATGTTCTGCAGAGCTGGAAAGACAGCAGTATCTTTACTGGGGAGCAGATGTGAGGAAGTGTCAGATAACCGACCTTGGAGCTAATGCTTGGCTTTTTTGACAACTATTAACAGTTATTCTGAGGGGGAGCTGGGGCCCATTTTAAAATACAAATGTTGGACGAAGCTTTTCAGCTCTGTGTGTTTCAACACACACAACCATGAACATGACCCATGGTCTCATCCACCCTCCTTGATGGCAGCTGCACATACTGGCCACCTCTGAGAGCTTGCTATCTGGAAGTGATTTTTTTCCATCAGCAAAACATAGCAAAAGTCCATCTTTTTAAAAAACACAAAACAAAAAAACATAATTTTAATTTTAAAAAATTCACTCTTCAAGGAACACAGTGGGAGACCTCCCACTACCCAACCTTGGGAACTATGACACCACCATGGCAGTCGAGCCCACCTGGTACCAGTACAGAAACAGACACACAGACCAATGGAACAGAATACAGAGTCCAGAACTAGCACCGTCCTCCTACAAACATTGATGCTTAATGAGTGCCCAGAGGTTGTCAACTGGAATACAGTCCCTGTAACAAATCGTGTTGGCAAAATTGGATCTCCATCTGCAAAGAGTGAAACAACACCAATATCTCACACCTCACACGAGAATACCTCAAAATCGATCAAAGACCTAAATATAAAACCTAAAACAATAAAGATCATACAAGAAAACACAGGGTCCACAATGGAAGTTCTAATACGTGGCTTAAACAGACTACAAAATCTTACTAACAATGCACAATGAACAAGAAAAATAGATAAATGGAAACTACTAAGAATCAAACACACTCATCCAAAGACTTTATCAAGAGAGTAAAAAGACCACCTACAGAACGGGAAAAAATGTTTGGCAACTACGTGCTGGATCAACATCTAATCTCCATAATCTACAACTTACTGCAAATATATCAACAAGAAAAAGACAGATAATCCAATAAACAATGGGCAAAGGAGATGGACAAACACTTTCCAAAGAGGACATCCGAGCAGCCAAAAGACACATGAGTTGATCACGATCATAAGCCATTGGAGAAATCCATATCAAACAACAATAAGATACCATCTCACCGAAACAAGATTGGCAATAATTCAAAAGACACAAAACAACAAATGCTGAAGAGGCTGTGGAGAGACCAGGACTCTTCTACTCTGCTGGTGGGATTGCAAAATGGTACAATGACTTTGGAAAGCAATTTAGCACTTTCTTAAAAAGCTAGAAATAGAAATATTGTGTGATCTAGCCATCCCACTGCTCAGAATATATCCTACAGAAATAAAGGCTATCACACAAACAGCTACCTGCACATGAATGTTTATTGCAGCACAGTCTACAACAGCAAAAAGAGGGAATCAACTCAGATGCCCATCAGCAGATGAATGGATAAACAAACTATGGTACACATGCTCAATGGAATGCTATGCAGTGATAAAGAACAATGATGATTTTAGGGAAAAATCTCATGATCTGGATGCAACTGAAGGCAGTATGCTGAGTGAAATCACTCAGTTGCAAAAGGACAAATGCATGAGACCACTGTTATAAGGAGTTAAAAAAGGACTTAGGCGCAGAAGACTCTTTGATGGCCACAGGGGTGCGGAAGGAGGGAGACCGTTATTCCTAGACTAGACAGTCGGTAGGGATTTGGTTAGGTGAAGGGTGTGACAGCATGCAGTAGAAGACACATCAGCACAGCTGGACTACAGCACAAGCTAAAAGGTTTTCTAAATTCAACCCAGCATTTCAAAAGACAGAGTATCAGGGACAGGGGTCTGGGGACCATGTTTCCAGGAGACATCAAGGTCCACTGGCATAACTAGTCTTTTTCCAAGAGAGTCTTCCGCACCCCATGTTTGTATGGGGCACCTGGGGTCTTAATAGCTAGCAAGCTGCCATCTGAGGCACATGGATTGGTCCCAGCCCAGCTAGGACAGATGATGACTGAGAACATCAAAGATACAAGAAAAACGAGCCCAGGAGACAGAAGGACCCATATGATTTGGAGGCTACATCAGTATGAGACTGGAAGAACCAGGTGGCGCCCGGCCACCACCAAAGTCAGCCCTGACGGGAGACACAGTGTAGAGTCCCTGAGGCAACATGAGAGAAAGGGGTGAGCAGCTCAAGAACTCTACCCAAAAAAACAGACTTGATGGTGTGACAACCTTGAGGGTCCTCTGAGTACATGGCCCTGGGACTCACTGCTGGCCCAGAGCTGAAACCAGGACTGAGGCCAACACTTCAGACAAAGAACGGCCTGGACTTGGGGACACAGAGTGATGCCAGTGGTGTCTGTGCTTCATGGTTTAATACATACACGAGGCTGCCCTTCCGGTCTCTTTTTAGAAGGGAGAGGAGAGGGTGGAAAGGAGGGGACAAGTGTAGGCTGAGTGGATCCCAGAAGATTGAAAAAGGAGAGGGTGCTGTCACAGGGTGAGGACAGCAGACAGAGTTGCAAGTGGCGGGTACCCCAGGTTTTATACAGAAAACTGGCTTGGATTGTAAACTTTCATTTAGTCACATTTAAAAAGATTAAAAAACAAAAACAAACAATCGAACAACAACAACAAAAAAAAACGCTCGGAAGAAATTCACTCTTCAATAAATAAGACTTGGGACACTTGCCATTTAATTCTGCAAAAGTTCCTGGGTCACAGTTCAGTCACTGTGGGTATGTAACTTCTTTGAAAGGGCTGGAATAGGCAAGTTAAGAGGAAATGGAAGCGGTGGTCAAGTCTCATGATGGCTTGGGGGGCGGGGAAGCCCCAAAGGATCTGAGGGAGGACTTCTGGTGTCTCAGGGCAGGTTCCTCTAAAAGCCAACGGAGGAGAAAAGGCGGAGCTCTGAGACCCGGACAGCCGCGAGGCCGATACAGGAGGGAGAGAGGCAGGGGACAGGGGTCTGGAAAAGTTCCTGACGGGTGCGTGGAGTGGGAGAGCCGGGGAAGCGGCGCGGGCGATGTCGCCAAGTGACAGACCCTCCTCTCCCGGGCAGCCAAGGCCTCCAGTGACCGGGTCGGCGGCGGGAGGACAGGAGGGCCGGCGCGCAGTGCGGGTCCCAGCGGCCTGGGGGTCCCTACCTTTCCCGTCCGGCTTCAGCAGCAGCGCGTGGCCCACCAGCGGGTAGGCGCGGGCCACCGTGGGGATGGGCCGCATCTGCCGCCACTTTCGGGCATAGGTGGCCAGCATCTGCAGGACGTTCAGCAGCAGGGTCACTCCGGCCACCACCGCCGCGCTCGCTGCGCCCCAGCGCAGGCTCGGCTCTAAGGCCACCAGCCAGGGAGTCGCCATCGCGCAGCGGCCCACTGCTCGCGGGGACCGGGGACGTGGGGACCAGGGACGTGGGGGCGGGGACGGGCGTCGGGGTGCGGCCCCGGGGCTGGCCTGCGGGCCAGGGGGTGGTACCTGCTCTGGGGAATGGGGACGCGGGCCAGGGCGCGGTCCCTGCTCTGGGGCGCGGGGACACCAGCCCTCTCAGGTCTCCATCGGAACTGGGTAGATGGCGCCGGCTGGTGGGACAGCGCCGGCAGTGTCACCGAGAGGACGGTGCATGATGCCTTCAGGCCTCGGTTCAAGCCGAAAGTGAAAGACCGGAAAAGAGACTCTGAACGCAGACGGTGGCTCCGGGGTGACAGGGAGGAGGAGCGAGGTGATGCGTCTGGGGATTTGGGGGAAATGGGTGAGGACTTCTGGCCAGCAACAGTCTTGGGATCCTTAGAGACCTGGGGCGCTGGATGTGGGAACGTCGCTGGGTGAGAAATTGAAAGAGACATCCCGATTGAAACTCAGCCTTGGAATTTTGTTTCCAGCCGAGCGTCGTCTAACCTCACAGGTCCATCCGAGGACCGGCTGCCAGCCAAGGCCCCCACCTCAGAGGAGCAGGTCTCAGGGCCAGAGAGAGCGGCCCCCTGCTTTGACGGATGGTGGCTTTGGGCACAGGACCCTGAGGAACCAGGGGCTCCCATTTGGGTCCGAGGACTCCGACTGAGAACCCAGAGAGCCAAAGGAGGCAGCTGTGATCTAGTATCACCCAAATTCCCTCCGGACCAGGGAGAGACTGCACAGGCGCCGCGCGTGCACACACACACACCACACACGCCACACACGCCACACACGCACCTTGGCCGCTGAGTCAGTTATACGACTCACAGCCACCCTATGGGGCAGAGAAGAACTCCCCCACGGTTTCCAAGAAGAGCCTGGTGCGTTTGAACCGCCCACGTTTTGCTCAGCAGAGGTAGCACTCATCCACTGCATCACCAGGGTTTCCACGCAGAAGCAGGGCCTCTGAGACCAAGAAAGGGACAGCAGGACAGGAAGAGGGACCCAAGTCCCTGAAACGGAGCAGGGAGGGATGCTGTGAAACCAGGGCTTGATAAGGAAGAGCTTGTTAAGGCAGGCTCCCTTCTCCAACAAAACGACCCCTTAGAAAGGAGGGGACAGGGAGAAGGGTGCTCTGACTGCCCCACCTGGGGCTGTGTCCCTGATGGTCGGGGACCTCCTGAGGGGCAGATCCTGAGTCAGGCTCCCTTGTTCAGGTGACACTTCTTACAGAGTGGCTAGGTGAGAGGTGTCCATTTCCTAGCAGCAGGTCACTAAGCACCTGCACTCTGGGAAGGAGAGACCAGGCTCCATGCTCACCCGAGGACCATAGCTGCATCTCTGTCCCCTCCCCCTGCTGTGGCACCAGTGTCTCCCATATCCTGTGTCCCCAGCAGGACATAAGAGGCTGCTGTTTCTCCCAACTGAAACCAGGGCCCACGTCCCCCTCTAGGTCCCATTTCTCTGTTCCCCAGTCCCAGAAAATTCCTTCAAATACTTCTCTGCACTTCTGTCTTCAGTGGTTCTCCTCTCTCTCTTCCTGAAACCGTCAGCCTGTCTCTTGTCGTGTGCCCCCCACTGAAAAAGATCCTGCCTAGGTCATCAACGAGGGCTAGGTGGTGAGACCTTCAGGTCAGGGATCAGACCTTATGGAAAGATCTCGTCCAGGTTGTCAGTGAGGATTGGGTGGCCAGACCTCAGGTTAGTGATCTGACCTTAACCAAACTCATCTGTCAACAGTGTCCCACATACTAACAGGTCACAGGGACCTCCTGACACACTGCCTGTGTCCTCTGACTCGGGCAATCGCACCGCTTTGATTTCCCTCCCCCCCCACCTTGTCCCCTGCTTTCCCCCTCCCCTGCGTGTTCTTCCTCAGGCCACTCTGCTGGTTTGCCTCCACACGTCAGAGGTCTAGATGCTGGAACGCCCGGGGATTAAAACTCCTTTTCCTTCTTTCCCTCCATTCTTTTGGTGATGTCTCTGTCTGCTGACTGAATGCCATCTCCATGCTGACAATTCCCAGCTTCATGTCTCTAGTCTACACCTCTTCTCCAGAAGCTAAGCTCGGATGCCAAGGGCCTCAGCATCCCATCTGGGTACCTGAGTTGATGGTTAGCTATTGTGGAGCAGGCCCCCCACACAACACAATGTCACACTGCTGGGTTTTGATCAGCTGGTTTTTCTCAAGTGGAAGGATGTGTCTTTCTTCCTAGCTACCACGCATGCATCCGGAGGCTCAGCACAGCAGCACACGGGCCTCCGGTGGGGGACACACATCAGGTGCATTGGCTGGAAATTGAACTTCCGTCTCCCACACTGAAAAAAAAACCCATTGCCATTCAGCGGAATCTGACCCTACAGGACACAGCAGAACTTCCCTGGGGGCATCCAGGGGGTGTCCGATGGATTCAGTGCTGCCCCGTAGAAGGAGAGAATTCTATCACCGAGCCGTCACTGCTCCAGATATCTAATAGCATCTCAAACATAACGGATTCCAAACGCCCCCAAACCTGCTTCTGGTGCAGTCTTTACAACTTCAGTAAAAGCCAACTGCATCTCTCCAAGGTTTTTAGGCCCATATCCTTGGCGTCCTTCGTGACTTTGATTCCTGCTCCCATCCACTCCACTGGCCTGTCCCACTGGTTCTGATTCTCATGCACACTGAGCCCCGCGACTTCCCCTCCGGGACCGCTGCCATGTGACGTGAGACACTGTCAGCTCTCATCGGAGAGCACCACCTCCAGACTCTCCAGAGGATTCCTGGTTCAGACGACTGGCCCCTTGCCACAGGGTCATAAAGGACCCTAACCCTTGCATCCTGTTGCCTGGCTGATCTCAACCCTGTTACCCACCCTCTTGCTGACCGCATTCCCGGCCAGTAGGTTGTTTTCAAACCTTCCAGGTAGGTTTCCCGTTGTAGGCCTGTGCTCTTTCCTTCACCTGGAGCCGTTGTTCCCCAGTATCTATGAGACTTACAAGTGTCTTTGAGAGTCACTGATCAAGTTAGAAATAAGTGAATGAATAACCTGTCCACTGGACACTGTAGGGAAGAGAGATATTTGTACAAATTGTACAAAAATTGGTAATCTAAGAGTTTATGCAAATAAAATTAGCTTTTGAAAGCTCAGTATTTTTATACTTTATTAAAAATTAATACCTGAACAACCTGAACAGTGACCTGTAGTTGTGTAAAAAGAAAAAAACAAAAAACCTGACAATAAAAAAATAATACCCAAAGGATTCATTATATTACAAAATGTACGCCTCAACTGTGTAGCAGTGCCATTCCACTTCAGAATAACATTAACATGCATACTTCTTTTCATATTAAATGTACAAAAATCAGCAGTTTCCTATGGCACCTTGCATTTTCTTAGCCAGATTAATTTTAAGTTCCTTCAGTCCTATTTTGGACAAAATAACCAACATTAGTCACTAACTTGAATTCAAAATTGATTGCAGAAATAATTTGATATTTTCAATTTTTTAACAGACAAATTCTGGGATGGGACTCATTTGTAAAAGCAGCCTGTTACAAGAATACTGCCCTAAGTTTTACACAGTCAGTTTTAAAAGCTGCATTTCAGCCTAAAAAATAATCATGTGTAACAGAGGTGCCCAAACGTGTGCTGTGGGAAGTCGTGTTTGAAGTGAGTGAGTGGGCCAAGTCCGTATGTCCTCTGTGAGAGGGCATTTTACCTCCCAACCAGAATGTTCAGAAGGTGTGATTCAAGACATTTGCACTTTGGTTATGTTTTCTAAAGTATCCTTTTAACCATATATGTAACGATAGGTTTTTATTGGCCAAACTCAAGTTTAAAAAGGTGAGACTACCATACAAATATTTCAATGGCCTCCTTTAAGAAAAATATCCTGTCTGAGGGCTTGACTCCTCACCACAGGGTCAGCAGTTGGAGTCCCTGAGTCGCTCCTGAAAAGCCCTGTGGGGGCATTCTGCTCTGCCTGTAGGGTCGCTGTCAGCTGGAATCAACCTGGCGGTAACGGATTTGTGGGTTTTTCGTTCCCCAACCGCAGAGCCCCAGTAGAGCGGTGGTTAAGAGCTCAGCTGCTAACCCAAAGATGGCCAGTCTGAATTCACCAGCCACTCCACAGCTCTACCCTGTGCTACGGGGTCACTGCGCACGGGGACGGCCGCCAGCGCAGTGTTTTGTGTTTTGATTCAGCCTGCCCTTCTGCTAGCTCAGCTGCTTGCCAGATGCTTTCCTTCCACGCAGTCTAGGCTGGTGAGGAAGGATCTGGACGGGCCCTGGAGGAAACGGAGATGCCCTGAACAGTGCAGAAAGCAGAGGAGAGAGGCAGCTTTGTCAGGGATTATGGACCAGAAAGCCCCTTACCGGTGATGCTGGGAGTGGGGGTCTCGACTACCTAGACAACAAGAATCCCCTTCAAGTGTGGTAATGGCTCCGTTAAGAAGGACCTTTCCCTATAAAGGTCTCCCATGCGTTAGAATTGTCTAGGAAATTCTCAAGACACCTTGGTCTGTATTATGTGTGTAGCTAAGCACCAGAAATTTTCCTTAGCACTGTGGGGTGGTGGCTGAACAAAAGAAGTAGGGGTGCAGTGATCACGCTCATTCTGTACCCTAAAATGTCCCCTTGATGTAGGAAGTGGAGAAAGGGTGTAGAACAGAACTGGTCAATCACAGACGGGTCCCTAGACCATTTTGTTTCACTCCTCTGGGATAAAGGACAACACCAATTCTAGTTCCAACACACTTTTCAATTTACAGAGTCTGGAAGCTGGTGATGCCTTTCCTTCCCACCAGAACTAAGTCTGAAGACAGCCTGTTAACTATTTATATGGCATACATGGATTTATTTTCATTTTGGATTAACAAATTTGAATTAATAGAATACAGTAATTTATCTGATAGAAGAGAAGAAATTATCTTGACTTGGGCAGCCGAGAGTGGCACAGGGATTTAAATGGCCATGAGGAGAACAGGAGGGGACAGATGGACAGGGGGCTCAAGCCTTGCCTCTGATGGACGACTCTCTTCTGTAGTCTGTACTCTGTTTTCTACATTAAAGTCAGAAAGGATGTGTGCCAGGGACACAAATAAACAGACAAAGCTGGGCAAAGGCCAGAGCCAGCAGGGGGCTGCTAGAGGGTCTCGATGGCTTTAGGGCCGAGAAGACGTTCCCCTAAAGATCAGCTTGCCAGTAAGCCAGGAGGGAAAACTCAAAGTCTTCCCTTTATGGATGAATACTAGACCATGACAATAAACACACGACCGGCTGTGACAGACTCTGCTTCTGATGTGATATTCACCTGGATCATTTTCAATGGACCTCCAGAATTTGAAAATGAAAACTAGTAAGACAAAGTCAACTTGTGAGAATTACAAAAACCGAAACCAAACCCACTGCCGCTGAGTTGATTCTGACTCACAGTGACCCTTTAGGACAAAGCAGAACTGCCCCATAGAGTTTCCAAGGAGCACTGGGAGGATTTGAACTGCCGACCTTTTGGTGAGCAGACAGAGCACTTAACTACTGTGCCACCAGGGTTTCCTCAGGAGAATTGACCACGGTATTTCTCAAAGACTCTCAGGACAAAAGTACTGCTTTAAAAAAAACTACCTATAAATCAGCACATGGATTAGGATGATCTGAGCCTCTATTCAAACTGACATATCTATCAAAGATTAGAGCTATTTTTTTAAAGAAGGAAGGAATCTCTAGCAGGGACTAGGATTTTGATGGAGTTATTAAGAAGTACAAAGAATACTGAGACAGAAAGTTACAAAAATAAGGTATTCTTGGATAGTACATTCTTACACATTATTCAGTGTGTGAATATATACAGATTTGACTTATACGTGTGTGTATAATTGGTGAAATGATGGATAAACGTATTAGTGTCCTCTGAGCAGCCAAAAGAACCTCAGGGACTCATTCTGGAAAAAAGGCTGCTCTTCTGACTTGTGTTTACTTTGTAATGCAAAGTGATTCCACTCTGGGGTTCAGAAAGAAGTTGCTTATTTGTTTGGTAGAGTTAGTCTGCACCCCAGGCCTCCAGACACACAGACACCTGGGATGGCACGGGTCTTCCCATTTGTCTGGTGGCGAGTGCTGTGTTCCTGCTTCTCACGCACGCATCAGCGCTGTGGTTCAGACTTCTGGGGAAGGCAAATCAGGATGCCACTTGGAACCTCCTTCTTGAAGTCAAAGTTGTCCTCTGAAATGACTTAGGTAGATTCTGTGAGCCTAAAACACCAACAAACCACAGTTCTCATTAGCCAAGTGCCAAGTGCCGTCCAACTTCTCCAAAGAGTTGTTTCGTACCTCCCATAAGATGATACTTGTCAGTAGAAAAATGGACCCATTTTAATGTCACTTGTGCAGAAACCAAGAAGGTACCCTGTGCAAACATCACCATTCTGGGCCCAGAGAAGAAAGAAGGTACTCCGCCCCAAAGCCCAGGTGCCGGCTCTGTACTCCCTGAGAGCTGATGGACTTACAAGAGTCGTCTACTAAGAGGTAACATCTTTACCCTCAAGGCCCAGGACACTGAACCCTAAGGGAACCTGAGGATAGAAACACCGGCAGCTGTCCCAGAGGTCTTCCCTACAGTGTAGAATGCTCTCTCAGCGTCTTCCCTGCTTTCCTTAGCTACAAAAACGAACGTCTGTAAGGTGAGAGCTGCTGGTGCTTTTGACCTGTCAGCCAAGGTGGGAAAGAGGCCAAGGCCTGCTTGTCAGAGGGAAAGAAAAGAAACCCTTACAAATACAAGGACATGCTCCATGCTCCTGCCCCAGAACTGGCTCAGTGGCAACTGACAACAGCAACACGCCCGGGACTGAGCCAGACCGTTCAACAGACTTGTTACTCACGCACCCTGTCCTCAAAGAAGGTGTCATGGATTGAATTCTGTCCCCCCCAAAATAGGTGCAGCCACATGGCTGGGCCATGATTCCCAGTATCTTGTGACTGTCCTCCATTTGTTGGTTTCCCTAAACTGTATGTTAAAGATTAGGGTGGGGCTGTAAATCCCTTTATAAGATCACCTCCCTGCTCCACTGTAAAGGGAGTTTCCCTGGAATGTGGCTTGCCCCACCCTCCTGCCGTCCTACCAGAGATAAGAGGACAGAGAAGCTGGCTGAGAATTGGGAACCTTGCAACATCAAGAAATCTGCACCTGGAGAAGAGTGCGTCCTTCAGACCTGAGGTTCCTGTGCCAAGATGCTCCCAGGACAAAGACTGATGCAATACCGCACTTTCCTCCAGAGCCGACAAGGGGGAAAGCCTTCCCCTGGAGCAGACACCCTGAATGTGGACTTGCAGCCTACTGGACTGTGTAAGAATAAACCTTCCTTTGTTAAAGCCATACTCTCTGTGGTATTTCTGTTACAGCAGCCCTAGCTGACTCAAACAGAAGGCATGTGGCACGGAGGGTGGTCATATCCCTAGGACGGCGCAGGAGGGCCCGGTGGGCGGGACTGTGACCCAGGCTCTGGTGCGGAGCCCCACGCCTCCGCTGGCGCCGCCCTGCCTCCCTGAAGCAATGTTGCTCAGGGCTTTGAAGTGTCAAACCCGACTGCTGAGCATCACACTAGAACTGGGTTCTCCAAAGAGCACATCAGGCTGAGAACATGTGTTTCTCCGCAAACATGGATTACAAAGGCGCCCTGGTGGTGCAGCCCTGGGGTGCTGTGTCCGCTCACCCAAACGCTGGCCGTTCGAACCCACCAGGCGCTCCTTGGGAATGCTGTGGGGCAGTTCTACCTGGTCCTACAGGGCTATTATGAGTCGGAACCGGCTGGACAGCAACATACGGTACATACGTTATAAAATCCTCAGCAAATTTCTAATCATTTTCTAATGCATTTTAATAATTAAATTTTTATAGTGACTCTAAGACTGGAATTTCATTTAGCAAAATGCATGTAAACTCTGCAGCAGAAAGAGAGACTTCCCAGCAGTCTCTTCCCTTTAGGAGCGTGAGCCCCAGGTGAGCTAAGACCAGGGGGCATCCTCCCCTCTGTGCCCTGACGGCAGCGAAGTGCTTGTCAGCGCAGGGTTGCTCTCTGTAGAGCTCCGGGGCTCTGCCAGAGCCCCCCAACTAGGCCCCCAACTCCTGCCACGATGGCTTTCGCCACCAAGAAGAGGCCCATCCAAGCAGAAGCCTCCAGTGTTTCTTCTATAAACTTGTAAAGTCACAAATTACATCATGTTGTTTAAAATAAACAAATGCTGACCTGTCAGAAAACTTTGACCCATCCACGTGTGACTAGCAAATTCCACTGGCGTCAGTGAACTTTTTCGAGGCATGTCTGTCTGTTGAAAGGAAGATAAAACGATAGACTGTTTTTTAGTTTTCCAAATGTTTTCTAAGATCTAGCTGATGGCTACCAGAGGCCCGACCTGCAGTGTGTGGGTTGTGCTGGGCCTTGAGAACTGATCTGCAGTGACAGTGCTGTCTCGGAGAGGCCGGGGCTCCACGCTGCCGGGCAGGGCACTGAGCACACAGCTGTGCGGGTTCCTGCCCCGGTGCTAAACGAAGGATGCAGATTTGTGTTTGAAAGTAGCGCAGTCCTTAAAAAGACGCAGAAAATCTACATAGGCTTCGATCACTGACTCATTTGAAAACATGTGTGCAAAGCACACGGCTCTGGTGGTGTAGTGGTTAGTGCCACGTCTGCTAGCCAAAAGGTCAGCAGTTCAAGTCTACCAGGCGCTGCTTGGGCAGCTCTGCTCTGTCCTGCAGGCTCACTGTGAGTCCAAACTGACTCGGCAGCAGCAGGTCTAGTTTGTTTTTTTTTAGCATAAAGTTCACTTAGAACAAATATATAAATATACTTTACTTATGTAATTAATTATCTTACTGAACCCAACAAAAACATTAATTACTTTATTGAACCCAATAAAAAAGCAGTATGATAAATATGTAAATAGAGATTTAAAAAAAAATCTAAACCCAATGAAATTTGCAATACTGAATGGTACCAGAAATGTAATTCTCCACTTATGAAGTGTTGCACTGTTTGTGACATTGACCTTGCTTTACTGTGTCACTCCCAGCCACCGCACTCTGAAGTGAAACATGAGTGCTTCGCAACACTCGCCTCCTGGGAACAGTTCCATCGCTGTGGACAGCTCTTCCAGGAAGCCCTCCTCAGCAGCTAAGGGGAGGGAAGAGCAAACCTTGCCAAGAGGCATTTGCTCCAGGGCTTCGTGTCCCCACAACGGGGGTCTTCCTTTGTTCTGCTGGATACACTGAGGGCACCTATATCACAGTAAAGTGAGGTGTCATGCAAACATGGGGACACATGGCTGTGCCTACCACTGGCAGCACTTTCCCCAGACCTTTCTGATTGCCTGGCAGAGCCGAGCTCAGGGCAAGAAGACAGTGCCTCTGGCAAACAACCCAAACCCACTTCTGTGGAGTCGATTCTGACTCCCAGTGGCCCTACAGGCAAAGCAGGACCTCCGTGCGGGGCTCCCGAGGGGCTGCCGGTGGGGTCCAGCTGCTGACCTGGCGACCGCATCAGAGCTCTTAACCACTGCACTACTAGGGCTCTGCATTGCTGTGAATTGGCAGGTTGGCATCAAACATAAGAGCTTATGAAAATGAGATAGGTAATTTATTGAGCTCTTTTTTAAAAAATTAAAAATATTTTATTGTGCCTTAAGTGAAAGTTTATAATCGGAATCACTTTGTTATGTAAAAACTCACACACACAGCACTGCGCATCTCCCGCTGCTCTCCCCACGCTGTGACAGCCTGCTCCTGTCTCTACTCTGTCGTCTCATCTCACCTCTGGACAACAGCTTAATTTATGCCCAGAATTATTGGACGTCAACGGATGCAACAATCCTCTGAGGGAGAAATTATGATTTCCTTTTCACAGATGAGAAAACCAAGGTGCAGAGGGACTGAAGTCACTTGCTCTAAACGTGCAGTGGGCGGGCCTGGACCGAACGCGGACCTGCCCGCCACCCGCTTCCCTGACACCCAGACTTCTGGATTGCGTTCAAGCCTCCTGTCCGTCTCGCAGAGCAGTGGATTAGCTCCAGCCCTGTGAACTCACGCCAGCCGTTAGCTTACAGGAGGCAGGTGAGGGCGTTTTGAATACAGCCAGTCAGCCTGGAAGTATCCACATCGTCTCGTCTGTCTCCCAGCTGGCTGGTTCTGTGGGGCCCCTGAGGACAGAAGATGAACCCATCTTACAGAGACAGGGTGGGATCCCGGAACCGCGGCGTACTGCTCGCTGGCCTCACCCCCGATGGGAGGCAGCCTGCTCCCGGAGGCCTGAGCTGGGGAAGACACATGGTCTGTGCCCGTTTGCCTGCAAACACAACAACAGGGAACTGAGCGGCCAGGTGCAGAGAGGCCCGCTGGCCCCAGGGCTCCTGATCCTGGCTCTGAGCTGCAATCAGCTTTCTGAAAGGGACGCTGGAGCAGGAGGAGTCACATTCCAGGAAGGCCAATGCAAGGGGCCCGCCGACGCCGGTCCTGTTCTCCTTGTAGGGCAGTGACGGTCAGCCAGGACTTGCCAAGGGCTCAGCTGTGCCCACCCGGAACAGTGCAGAACACAGAGGTAACCCCAAACCTAGTTCTCACTCTGAAGGAGGCTTTGATTATTCAGAGGATTAACACATCTCAGCTAACAGGAGTGCAGTACAACACAGGTGTCGTGGATTGAATTGTAGCCCTCCAAAAATCTGTGTGATAACTTGGCTGGGCCAGGATCCCCTCTATTCTGTGACTGCCCTCCACTTTGTGATTTTCTGATGCTGTAAACCACATCTCTGCCTAGGGTTAACAGAGAGGGTCATGTTCAAGATAATTAGGGTAGGGCTCTAACACCCTTCCTAAGGTTACCTCCCTGCTCCACTGTAAAGGGAATTGCCCCGGAGTGTGGCCTGCAGCACCTTTTATCCTTTTATCCCTTGTAGGATAAAAAGAAAAGGAAGCAAACAGAGAGTTGGGAACCTCACATCATCAAAAAGGCAGCATCGGGAGTACAGCGACTCCTTTAGACCTGGAGTTCCCACACCAAGACGCTCCCTGACCACAGACTGATGCCCCATGAGGCCCTCCCTCCGGAGTCAACAGAGAGGAATGCCTTCCTCAGGAGCGGACACCCTGAGTTGGGACTCGCAGCCCACTGGACTATGTAAGAGTAAACTTTTCTCTGTTACAGCATCCGCTTGTGGTATCTCTGGTAGAGCAGTGCCAGATGCCCACCAGCAACCCCAGTACTCACGGGCGACCAGCCCCCTGCTGCATGAGCCCTGCGTCCACGGAACCACGCCGTCCAAGAGTCCGAGCTGCACCTTGACTCCAGTCTCGAACTGGACAGATGACCCAAAGAGGCGAGGTCATTGACAGGAACACCCAGGGTCACGTGGCCGTGGTTCCAGGGGTGGCAGGCGGTGGTCCATTGGTGGTGCCACACTCGTGAAGAGCCCCAGTATTCTGGCTCCACACTTGGCTGCCATCTTGCCTAGTGGCCAGATCTCAGTGTTGGTGGTGCCAGATGGCACTTTGAGTGTGACTGTCTTAAACCACCCAGTTTGTGGTAATTTATTACAACAAATCTAAGAAACCAGTAGGGAGCTTGGCTGCTGTGACTGAAAGATGAGCAGTTCAAATCCACCAAGTTCTACTCTGTCCTTTAGGGTCACTATGAATTGGAATCCACTCTGTGCAATGGGTTTGGTTTGTTTTGGTAAGAAATCAACACAGGCTCACTCACAGACCCTATATGCTAAGTATACTACTAAAACACGGCGACAGTTGGATACTCAAATTCATTAATTAGAAAAAGTGTCTACATAAAATTTGTTAGAGGCTATTTAGGCCACAATAATACACAGTCCCTAGTTGACAAGTGTCCCTGTCTTACGTAACTTTTACATCACCATGAGAGAAACAAGACTCACAGTTTTGTTCGCCTAAGAATCTCATGACTGTGTACATTCGGAGTTTTAATTCTCTGTGAATCTGAAGTAAGAGAAGGCAGTCTCCTGTGCACGGGTGTTTTCTTGGTGCAAGTCTGGGGTCCGTGAATATCTGAGGTTCTTCTGGGTCGGTGCTGAGCTGAGGGAGGGGCACTGGTCACTGCAGTCATTGCTCTGTCCTCCTGTTCACTGCTGTGAGAGGGAAATCAAGTTAGGGAACACAGGCTTGTTAGAGACCCAGGGCTAACTGGAGTCTTGAGGGCCCAGTGGTTCAGCCCTTTGGCTGCTAACTGAAAGGTCGGCTGTTCACATCTCCCAGCCCCAGAAATCCAGTGGGGCAGTCCTAGGGTCAGTCTGAGTCGCAATCAACTAAACAGCAAATGGTTTTTTTTGTGTGTGTTTTTTCTTAAAGTACTATCCAAAGACCCCTGGATTGGTTTCTGAGGGCTTGGCCACTAACCAAAAGTTGGCATTTCAAACCTACTGGCAGTCCTGTGGGACAAATGCAGCAATCTGCTTCCACAAACATTCAAAAAACAAAACCAACTGCCATAGCAACTGACTCACAGCAACACTATAGGACACAGTAGAATGTCCCATAGGGTTTCCAAGGAGCAGCTGGTGGATTTGAACTGCCAACCATTTGGTTAGCAGACTAACATTTAAGTGCTATGGCACTAGGGTCCTCCATAAAGACTACAGCCTAGAAAACGCTATGGGACGGGTCTTCTGACCCACGTGGGGCCCCCTGAATGGGAACGGACTCTACAGCACCAACGATAACAGGACCGTCTAGACCAGTGGTGGCACGTGGAAGATAATCCTCAGGATCTATTGAATGAATGGACAGATTGTCCTTTCAATTTTGGTTAAATGGTATACGTGGGGGGGGGGGGAAGTAATTTCTCATTGTTTACAGTCAACTACTAAAGCTCCCCAACGTAAGAATCCACAGGCACAGCTTCCTCTCCTCAAGTCCTCCAACCTAGTCACTGTTTAATGGGTGCCATTAAAATGTGACGTTTGAATTCATTTACATGATGTCACCCTCCCCTGGTGGCTGCCCACCAAACAGCCGGCAGTTCAAATCCACTAGCTGCTCCTTGGAAACCCTATGGGCCATGAGGAGCCAGAATCAACTTGACGGCAACAGGTTTGACTTTGACAATAGGTTGGGTTTTGGGGTGTGCTCAGGCACATCTTAGCCATGGGGTTAAATGAGACCCATGCCCGTAGCGGTCTTGGGGACCCAACCTCTCCAGCACTCACACATGTTGCGTTCTGTCTGCAAAATGGGCAGGTCTCTGCTGAAGGGGCTTAGCTTGGATTGTCATCACACCATGCAAGTCACTGTGAAAATTGTTGGAGAAGCGATGAATCTGAGAAAAGTGAAAAAATTCAAATTAAAAAGCATCCAGTGCTGTCCCAATGGCTAATGCTTATCAGTAGGGTGAATCAGTAGGGCGAGAAATGGCACACTCAGTTTAAGGCTAATTTAAGGAAAAGTTAATAAAGGCAGTATATTTAATAAAGATGGGGGAAGAAAAGCCATTAATGAGCAACTTAATTCCTCCAGGCTTCTCACAGCAGACCATCACCACACCTGAGCCT
Organism: Heterohyrax brucei; assembly: GCA_028571685.1. Taxonomy (NCBI): domain Eukaryota; kingdom Metazoa; phylum Chordata; class Mammalia; order Hyracoidea; family Procaviidae; genus Heterohyrax; species Heterohyrax brucei. Next base: position 83,655,260 of record CM053160.1, read on the forward strand.
CATACGGCAAGAATCAGGAGAGCTTCCTGGAAGGTGAAGGACGCAGCTGCACGGGGACGAGTGGCAGCAGCCCACTGTGATCTGGCAGGGAGGGGACAGGAGATTTATGGCCAGGGTTCATTCTTCTCCCACACCCTGAGCTCCTTCACCCAACCGGCAGGAGATGGGGACAGGAGGCCTTCCGGCGCTGTCACTGTGGGTCAGCCTCCAGGGTGAAGGAGACAGAGAAGGCCCTGGAGGAGCAAGACCCAGCTGTCACAGCTCCTAGCCAGTGGACCTTCCTGGGAGCTCTTCTCCTCACTTTCCTGTCACAGCTCACCCAAGTCACCCGCCCACTGGTAGGACAATACGTGGAAGACCAACCTAAGCACAAGATCTATGGGGCCTGAATCTGAATCCCAATTCTAACAGCTACCTAGTGGGTGATCTCAGAAAGATAATTTTGATCTTGGAGTTTTGATTTCCTCATCTTTTGTATTTGTGCCCATCCCAAAGAAGGGTGACCCAACAGCACGCAATAGTTGCCAAATAGTGTCAGTAATATCACACACAAGCAAAATTTTGCTGAAGATCATTCAAAAGAGGATGCAGCTGTATATTGACAGGAAACTGCTAGAAATCCCGGCAGGACTCAGAAGAGGACGTGAAGACAGGGATGCTGCTGCTGGTGTCACACAGATCTCGGCTGGAAGCAGACAATACCCGAAAGATGTTTACCTGCGTCTCGTTGCCCATACGAAGGCATTTGACTGTGTGGGTCATGACAAATTACAGAGAAATTCCGGGATGCCTGATTACACTCACGTGGAATCTATGCATAAGGCCAAGAGGCAGCTGTTCAAGCACAACTAGGGGATGATACTGCGTGATTTCCAATCGGGAAAGGTGTGCATTGGCACTGTGTCACCTTATTTATTCAATCTACGTGCTGAGCAAGTAATCTGAGAAGCTAAACTTCATGAAGAAGAAGGTGCCACCAGAAGTGGAGGAAAACTCACTAACAACCTAAAATATGCAGATGACACAACCCTGCTCGATGGAATTGAAGAGGACCGGAAGCACTTACTGATGAATATCAAGACCACAGCCTTCAGTATGGATTACACCTCACCATCAAGAAAACAGATATCCTCACAACTGGATCTGTAAGCACCACCGTGGTAACTGGAGCAAATATTAAAGTTATCAAGTTTTTTATTTTACTTGGGTCCACAATCAATGCCTACAGAATCAGCAATTAAGAAATCACATGACACATAGCACTGGGCACATCTGCTCCAAAAGACCTCTTTAAAATGCTAAAAAGCAAGGATGTCATTTTGAGGATTGAGGTGTGCCGGAGCCAAGCCAAGGTATCTTCAGTCACCTCGTACGCATGAGAAAACTGGACAATGAATACGGAAGACGGAATAAGAATTGATGTCTTTGAAATGTAATGCTGGAGATGAGTATTAACTGTACTATGGACTGCCAAAAGGATAAACAGATCTGTCTTGGAAGAAGTACAAGCAGAGTGCTCTTCAGAAACAAGGATGGTGAGACTTCATCCCATGTAGCTGGGATGTGTTACCAGGGTGGACCAGTTCCTGGAGAGGACAGCACACTTGGTAAGCAGAGAATCAGCGAAAAGAGGCGGCCCTCCGTGAGACCGGGGACGCAGTGGCTGCCACTGTGGGCTCGAGCTGCATGAGCACTGGGGGAAGGGCACTGTGGGAAGGGCACTGTGGGGGGCACTGTGGGGCGGCACCGTGGGAGGGGCACCGTGGGGGGGCACTGTGGGAGGGACACCGTGGGAGGGGCACCGTGGGGGGGCACTGTGGGAAGGGCACCGTGGGGGGCACCGTGGGAGGGGCACCGTGGGAGGGGCACCGTGGGAGGGCACCGTGGGGGGCACTGGGGGAGGGGCACCGGGGGAGGGGCACCGTGAGAGGGGCACCGTGGGAGGGGCACCGTGGGGGGGCACTGTGAGAAGGGCACCGTGGGGGGGCACCGTGAGAGGGGCACCGTAGGAGGGGCACCAGGGGAGGTGCACGGTGGGGGGGCACCATGGGGGGGCACCGTGGGAGGGGCCAGGCAGTGTTGGGTCCTGCTGTCGGAGGGGTCACTACGAGCAGCACAGAGTGGAAGGCACTCAGCAACAACAGAACTACCATCCGCAGGTTTGGAGTATTTCAAAATACATCTATTGCTTTTGTCTTTGCTGTTTATTCGTTTTCTTACAACATTTATTTTGGTGTTCATAGGGTTGCTGTGAGTTGGAACTGACTCGATGGCACTTAACAATGTACATTTATCCAAATGAAGTAGTTGAAAAGCAATACAAAAACCATAGAAACCTCTTCAGTTTTTAAAATATCTTGATTTCTCACTCTTGCTTATTTTTCCCTGGTATTTAAAGGTTCTTTTCTGTATTACTGGAAATGCTGGTGGCATAACTGTTAAGTGCTATGACTCCTAACCAAAAGGTTCGCAGTTCAAATTCACCAGGCGCTCCAGGAAAACTGTATGGGGCAGTTCTACCATGTCCTGTAGGGTTGCTATGAATTGGAATCACTTGATGGCAATAGTTTTGGGTTTTTTTGAGGGATTTCTATGTTATTATCAATTGTTCATTTTTAAGATTTATTCTACATGTTAAACAAAGTGGAAAATGCTACACTGAATCCATCAGAGAAACTTAATGAGACCCCAAAATACAACTGCAAAGCGTTTCTTTTGAATAGAAAAATGTAAGTTTACTTACTGTAAAGTTCTTGCCCTAGAGGGTAAAACAAGTTATTCAATATTCAGCTAGACAAATCTTAGCAATCACTTAGGGTTAAGTTCATGTCTTATCCTACCTGGTGAAGGGTATGCTGCTTTTCCTCTGAACTCTACAGAAATGATGAACTGAAGCATATTAGATTATAACCCACCGCAAGTGTAATGTAATAATTTAAATAGCATCTGGCTACGATAATTCACTTACTGAGTGTCTATTACATGCCGCGCCCTTTGTAGAATACCTTAAACAACAACCAAACCTATTGCTGTTGAGTCAACTCCAGTTTATAGCAGACCTGAGGGGCAGAGGAGGACTGCCCCATAAGGTCCCGCGGAGCTCCTGGTGGATTGGAATCACAGCCCAGTGCCTAATCACTAGGCCACCCGAGTTTCCATTAAACACTTCATCTCCTTTAATTCTCATGGCATGAGGGCTCACAGAGCCCAAAGGTGGTGACACTGATGTCTGGGCAGAGAAGGGGATTGGTCCAAGACCATGAATTAGTAGATACTACGTCCAGCTCCAAAACCCACCACCTGTGTCTGCATCCCAGCCTCTCGTCCACTCTGTGAGGTGCCTCTCTAGGGTGTGTGTCATGTGTGGTAACTTACACTGTTCACACAGCTTATCCTTCTAGTCATATCCTGGCTGTATGCACCTCACAGCCAGGAGTCCTGTCTAACCTCTTCTCTGTTCTGCACACAAATGGGTTTTGCAAAAGAAAAAATCCAACTCCTGAGCCCCCAACCCCCACCCCCAGAGCCTCCGCTGTGCAAGCCCATGTTGCCTGGTCCTTGCTGTCAAAAGATCTTGGAATGTGGATGAGACTTGAGAAAAATGTACTGTCTTCTAAATGCCAGATTCTCTGTAAGGAGTTTTCATGAATTCATGTGACTTTATCCTCATGCCTGGACTATTGCTATCCTCATTTTACAGGTAAGGCAATAAAAATGTAGAAAACCTAGACAATATGCCAAAATAATAATCTTCTCGGGCCTCCGGGTTTCAAATTCTTTGTTCTTGCAACGAGGCCTCCACTGTTCCTGGGATCCTGTCACCTGAGGCCGTGGCCAGCGCTGTTCCTGGACACGCCCCGTCTTCCCATCTCCGCACCTTTGCTGGGCCTGAAATGACCCGCACAGACTCCTCCCACTCGGGAAAGCTCTCCTCATTTCTTTAGGTTTCTGCTCAAATTACCCGTCCTCTCTGAAAGATGAAACTCAGGGTCTAGTTAGGACTGACCATCTTAACTCTCCTAGTTAGAGCTTACCACTCCTGTCTCAGTTCTCCTAGTTAGGTTCTAGTTAGGACTCATCATCTTAATTCTCCTACTTAGGCTTTAGTTAGGACTAACTAACCATCTTTATTCTCCTAGTTAGGACTCACCATCTTAATTCTCCTAGTTAGTCTCTAGTTAGGACTAACTAACCATCTTAATTCTCCTAGTTAGACTAACTAACCATCTTAATTCTCCTAGCTCGGCCCTAGTTAGGGCTCACCGCTCCTGTCTCAGTTCTCCTACAATGCTCTCCTGCACATCTCTCACAGACCCTCTTACCCCTGACCTTGTTTCATCCCTTTTGTTTTACTAGGTCAGGGAGTATGTTTTATTCATCTGTATACTTCCATAAAACACCTAATTCAGTGCACTTAATAGAAACTTAATCCATTTTGAATGAACCTCATATATACTCCTTGACTGATTTTTTCATCATTGTGGCAGAAGAAAAGGAGAACATTAACAATCTTCAAGTTGGCTGGAAATGTTAGGGCAAAGAATTGTTTTTTTCTCTCCCGAAATGGTGAAACAGCCTACACAAATGGAGAATCTCCAGTGTGAGGGTTTCTGGTCCATTAGAGAATATGGAGATTCTATGAAACTTCATGAAATAATCATGATAAACTTGGTCTCCCTGGCAGAGACCCAAATATTTTCATGAAGGAATTCAATAGAATCACTCTCTTGACAGGATGAGGCAAGAGGCTCCTAGATTGAGGCATGGAGAGGCGAGAGGAGAAACATCTACCTGAAGTGGAATAAGATGAGAAAGGATGCGAACTTCAGAGCTTCTGGATGGGGGAATGCTCGGCCTGTCCATGTGAAGACGAGAAACAAGCATGTGTTGAGATTTAGTCTCAGCTGCTTTCAATTTTTCTTTCTGTTTTTTTCCTTCTGTGTCAACATAAAAAACAGATAATTAAACATTTAATAAGCACACATCAGATAAACATCAGATAATCTAATACATATAGTACTCAGACTTCACCATTCAAAGACAGAGTCTTTGTTCTTGAGCTACCAGGAGTCTATGCCATGGCTCAGGCAGCAACTGGCAGAAGTGATGCTTTGCTCTCGTGAGTGGGGTCACGGGATTGCTCTGGGTCAGAACCGAGTCCATAGCATCTCACAGCGACAGTAACACCGTTTGACTCGACGGCACTTGGCTTGGCGACCCTGCACACAGTGGAATGCTTATCTTTTTTTGAAGGATATTTTATTTTGTTTTTGGTGAAAGTTTACACAGCAAATTATGTTACCATTTGACAATTTCTATACAAGTGGCTCGTGATGTTACATTTTTCACATTGTGTCAGTGTCCTTATGAGCTTGGGTCTGGTTTTCCTTTCCCTGTTCCCCTGGTGTTCTCATCTTCACTATAGAGCAGCACCATGTTTTTACACAAATAATGTTTGCCTTCTACATCTGCCTGCCAACTGCACCCGCCCCCCAAAAGTATTTTTATTAGCACTGCTATGCCAATTTGTTTTTATATGTTGCTATTAAAACATAAATAAATAGCCTAGTCTTCCTAGAGAGGGTGGCATGGTAGGCAAACAACTGTGGATGCATGCACCATTTGCATAAAAATACAGTAAGGGTTGACCTTTTGGTCTCTAAAGATATTTTTCTAATAGGTCCTATAATGCCAAGTGCCGTCGACAAACAAAAAAACAAAATACCGGTTGCCATAGAGTCACATTTTTTTCCATGCCCATCTGTTATTTTGCTAAAAGGTGACCTCAGAGAAGGGAATGCCTACCTTTTCTTGTTGTATGTAGAGAAACAGGGATTACACCCCAGGACAATGATGATCCCTGGTATTTTATGAAAGCCCAAGTGACCTTGGGGGTCAGAGAAGCAACAGTTTTTACATGAACATGATTATCACCTCATGTATAAATTAATTACATAAAACTAGGGGCTAACATCCACCACTGATATTTCTGTGACCTATTTCTGTTCAAGGAACCCTGATGATACAGGGGTCACATGCTCAGCTGTTAATCAGAAAGTTCAGAGGTTCAAGCCCACCACACACTTGGTGGGAGGAAAATGTGGCTGTCTGCTTCCTTAAAGCTCACAGCCTGGACCCCAGTGGGGAAGCCCCACTCCATCCTGCATCAGGGTGGGCTAGATGGCAGCAAGTTCAGGGCTTGGTTTCTGCTCAATTTTTAGTAGATTAAAGAAAATTTAATAACTTGAAATGAAATGATTATTAAATTATTTATGCTTGTATTTTACCTTGCAAATAATTTCCTTATATTACCTATAGCAATATTATCACAAACAATGAAAAAAAATTCCCATTATTAAAGATAAATTATAATAAATTCCTATGATGTAATACTATCTAGCCATTTAAGAAAATCCTGTTTAAGGTCATTCACTAAATATTAGATTTTTAAAAATGAGAGTAGGCTACACAACCATGTGTACAATTTGAGGGAATTGTGTTAAAATAGATATTATCAAAGAGTTCAGACAGTGTAATGTTCACGTGAGTACATCTGGAAGTGATTTTTGTTTTTTGTTGTATGTTTCTATGCCTTACAAATTTTCCAGAGTGAATATATACTATTTTGTTTATAATTCAAAGAAATAATAATATCTGTTTGAGGGAATTAAAGACTACTTGGTGACTCCAATCAGAAAACCTGCTTCCTTTCTCATACCTGGCATGTGCAGGGCAAGGCCAAAGAAAACCAAACCAAACCCACTGCTATGGAGTCGATTCTGACTCATAGCAACTCTATTGGACAGAGTAGAACTGCCCCAGAGAGTTTCCAAGGAGTGCCTGGTAGACTCACAGTGCCAACCTTTGGGTTAGTAGCCATAGCTCTTAACTACTGTGCCACCGACTTTCCAAATGACACCAAGCTGAGGAAGAGGGTTTGTTCTTTCTTTTCCCGATGCCAGACCTCACACATCAGTACCTGTGAGTGTGTTTTCCCAGTGACGTCTGACCAGCTCTTCCAGTAACTCGACCACGTTTCTCCAGATGTGATCAAACACCTCTGCATCCACTGCATCTCTGATACAGTCGTGAGGAGAGATGGGAGGGAGTCCATGTCTGCCCCGCTTTCTTCCATGGTGGACTTCGTTCTGCCCAAGACATTCGTCATCACTAAGGTAAAGACCCATTCTAATTACTGCAGGTATCAGTGGTTAAGGTTAAAATAACGCTGTCACTTAATCAAGCTATCTAACACCCTCACGTGTACGTCCACTTATAGAGGTGAGCAAGCATGCGAGGAGTAATGGTGGCCCAGTGGTGAAGAGCTCCACTATTGGAAAGGACAGCAGTTCAAGTCCACCAGCCACCACCAGAAAACCCTGTGGGTCAGCTCTACTCTGCTCTGTGGGGTCACTATGAGTTAGAGTGGAGTCATGGACAATGGGTAAATCAAATATGACATTCTTTTTCAACTTGAAAATTGTTACTTCTTCAAGACACCAATTTTTAATTAAGTGGCCCTATTTTATTTAAAAATATTCAGAGATTCTGACTAAGAAGCAATATTCACTTAGTGCAGAAGCTGGAATCTCCCTTCGAGCCAGGCAGTATGCCTGAGTTCCTGGCATTGGGTCTGCTCTGGTGGCACTACCCACTGTCACCAAGTTGGTGACACACACTCTCATTTTCTCTCTGTGCCATGTTGTGAAAAAGGTGGAGAAGTACTGCTCTGGAGTGTACACTTCCTGCTGGTGACCTACAAACTTCTGGGAGCACACACACTCCAAAGAGTGTAATGGCTTTTTTGTAAGAGATACATAATACATTCAGCAAGCCTATAATGAAAGTAAATGTCAAGTAAATTAATGTCACTTTTATATTAGTATATCAACATCAAATAAAACTCAACTTACTCTTCTTTTCCATCAAAAGCGAAATACTCTTCAATCCTTCCATCCGCATCATAAATCTCTTCTCCCAGGAGTGAACACGTCCCCGGGTCAGTGGTCCCCAAGTTCTCAGCCCCGAGCAGGGCAGGAGCTGAGGGTGCTGTGGGCAGGATTTGCGAGCCAGAGACACGCAGCCTGTGGGGAGAAGCAGATTCCACGTGGGAGGCTGCAGAGCATTTCTGAGAGCGGTGTGATCGCCACCTCTGGGCTGATCAGTCTCCCAGGGATGCAGAATTACAGCATCCCCAGTTAAAGGTCATTCACTGTCACATCTGGCCAAACTCACATCCTTCAAACCACATTTTAACATGGATGTCATTGGAATTCTCAAAAGCTTAAGTTATTCCATGAGTGTGTATCCTCTTTCTAGTGATGAAAACCAGAAAATGAGTCTATGTGCAGGTACAGAGAGGTTCACCCAAATCGGTCAGGGAGCGAAAGCAGGCAGGACCTAGCAGCATCTCTTCTGCCCCTGCAGCCTTGGCGTGAAGGAGTCACTGCTTGCGTAGGGCCATACTGAGCACACAGAAGCTCTCTAAACGAGGACAAGAACATTACTATGTACACTGGGTGGAAACCCTGGGACTATAGTAGTTAAGTGCTATAGCTATTAACCAAAAGCTCTTCAGTTTCCATCCACCAGGCACTCCTTGGAAACTCTATGGGGCTGTTCTACTACTCTGTCCTATGGGGTCATGGAGTTGGGATCAACTGGACACACTGGGTTTGGTTTTTGGTTTTATATATAGACCAGCGTGCCTTTCACAGCACCTTTGGAATGGAAGGTAGAATCGACTCCTTTGCTAATAAGTATATGCATATGGATCCCTAGTGGCATACTCGCTAAGTGCTCAGCTGGTGACTAAAAGTGGCACCTGTGATAAATCACAAGTCAGAAACAGCTGGTTGTGACAGTGCTGTCTGCCTGCCCTTCGTTCTTGTCTAAGTCCCCACACAGACAGCGGTGAGGCTCCTTGGTGAGATCAGCATGGAAAAGCCTACCTAAACCACAGCTACGAACACCTGTCGCCAGTAACTTATCCAGACATACTCTCTGATGCTGCTCTGGCCTTCTCGTGCAGCGGGTGCGGGTCTGTGGGCTCCGGGAGCAGGCGCCCTGCCCTGGAGGTGCTGGACGCCTTCCTCGGCCGGCACCAGGAGCTGTCTTCCCAGTACTCTGCAAAGTTCAAAACAAGCCAACAAAAAGCTGCTAATGATTTTGATAAGAGAAGGTAAAGACGTCTTGAGATTTTAAAAGCGGGATAACCACATTCTGATGTCGTCTGTGCAGCAGTGAGGCACATCCTGTCTCGTGAGAAGCAGATTGTGTCCCAGAGTAAGCAGGGCTTTGTGGGAGGGACAGGCCTGCTGTCAATAGTTTTGATGCTGACTGTGGGTCTAACCACTGCTTCCACTTGTTTGTTTGGTTTTTGTATGCAAAATGGAATAATGATCGTAACCTGGTAGGAGGTACTTAGAGATAAGGTACGTCACGTGTCTGGGGCCATGCTGGGCACACAGGAGCACTCTACAAACGTTATCTGCTGTTACACACAATGCAGAAAGGGGTATTAATACATACAGTGGGCTTATGTGCCTTGTGATCTTTCTTCTTTCATCCTCACCCCCTCATTTTTATCTCACTGTGGCAGTTCAAATCTACCAGGCACTCCTCGGAAACTCTATGGGGCAGTTCCACTCTGATCTACAGAACGTCACTATGCACTGGAATCAACCCAGTGACAGTGGGCTTGTTGTTTGTTGTTGTTGTTTGTTTGTGAGACAAGCCTGACACAGCGGAGCTGACTCGTGGCCTTTGGTGAGTGCATTCCTCCCAGAAGGGCTAGTACTCACAGTATCTAATGAACAATCCCTGAGCATGCTAGATTCTCTAGGACAGCACTAAAAAGAAGAAAAAGTACTTAGTCAAGATTTAAAAAACCCAAAAAACAGTTAACTAGTTTGGGTAACCAACTAGAGCATCTGCCAAATTTGTATGACTATTCTAAATTTTTCACCCAAATGTAAGACAGAGAGAAGTCACATAGCTGAGATGGGTTGTCCCCTAAGTAGGCTGGCTAAGGGACTAAAGGAAGAAAAGCTTCCCTTCATCCTAAATCTACACTGTCCATCTCTGCTATGACAAACTGTGCTCCCTGTATGAGGAAAAGAAGACTCATCTGTCCATTGTTCTGCCCCAAACTGTCCTCAGTGCTGAGGACGGCACCTGCTGCTCAGGGCCAGTAAACGTGGAAAAAGGGGCACTTCTGCTGATCTTGCATTTGCTACCCGTGCTGTGCCATTTGGAGGGGGACCTGGATTTGCTTCTTACAAATTCCAACGTTCTGAGGACTAGACTATTTGACTACTTCCTCAGACATGTAAGGAAGGGTGTGGGCTCTCAGGCGGTGTGTGGATCTTAACTGAGCTGGGTGCTTTCAGTCACAAGGCCCCGATTAGAAACCTGGGTGGACTGGGTGGTCGGAAGCCCCTTGCAGAGAGTCCCCGCCGGCCCGCGACGCACCTCAGGTGGAGGGACCGCGCAGCCCACTCGCCGCACTCGGCCTCCAGGCTCCGGGTCTGGGCACCAACTCGCCCTTCGAACAGCATCTCCTCCACCTCCCGGAGCTGCTGCTGCACTCTCTGCGCGCTGGCCTGGTCCAGCTCCTGAAACGGAGACGCGGCTGAGCCACCAGGTGGGAAGGCACAGGAGCCGGCCCTCACGGTCCGCGACTGTCATATGTGAAGGTGGCCGTCAGGCAGGAGGCAGTGTGACAAGACGAAAAGAGCGTGGGTTTTGCAATCAGACGTACCAGAGAGATCAGGTCTTGACTCTTTCGATAAACTGCATTTCACTCTGAGCCTCTGTTTCTTTAACTGTTAAAAAGAGGTCATTTCTACCACAGGAGTTGTCTCAGACACACACACACACACATACACACACACACACACACACACACACAGGTCCTTCCTAGACTTGTGCCTGGCATACCCAAGCATGCCTGCAAAATACAAGGTGTTTTTTCCTTCTGATCATAGCAACTAAAAGGAAATTGCTTTTGTAGAAAAGGTCATTTACATTCTTTTAATCAAAGTAGAAGGTAATCCCCAGTTATCTTAATAATTTAGGATTCCTCAATACTTCTCATAGTCATGAATTAATTTATAAATAGAAATAATATGTAAATTAAAATATAATTAGTAAGTGACAGTTTAATGATGGGGTGAAGACACAGTGCGGTTTTCCCTGTCAGGACTCAAGAGGGTCTTGCCCTGATTGAACAGTGACAGTCCCATGACCCATGCAGGACGGTCACAGCCAAGGAAGAGCGCACACAGGTCACCACAGCTGGGAGAGCCGGCGTCACACAGACAGAAGTCCCAGCAAGGCTTTCTTCCAGAGGTGTGGGGACCAGAAACTTACTCCACAACTCCAAACAACTCAGTAGGTCTTCAGTCTGGTCCAGAATGGGCTGTTCAGGCCAGTTTTCACAGAAACACTTTTTCAGTACTCCCCATGCTATGTGTCTTCCCTCAGCTGGCTGATAAACTTTATCTCCAGATTACAAGGAGGTAAATTATCCCTTTTCAAATAATCTGATAACTTGGTGGGTGCCCCACAGGGCAGTGGGTGGCTAGGGTATGAGATACGGAGTTCTTCCATTTCTCCACCATTAGCATTGTGGTTTTACAAATATTGCCTACCAAAAAGTAAATAAAAAATATAAATAAAAATCAATTGTGATATCTGGAATATTTTCAATGCTATGAATACAGTACAGATCTCCCTGAGTGATGACAACAAATCTGGGATGAAAGAATCCTAGAATTTGCACATGTCCATAACGGCCAGAGGAGCAGCCCTGAGAAGTAGGGGTGAGCAGGGCCACCGGAGTAGGGCCGGGGGCGAGGCCAGAGGGTGGTGTGTCCTAAATAAGGGCGTCACACACGGAGAACCGCCCCTGAGGGACGATGAGCTGACACCCTTCCAGACCGCCCTTCAGGGATGACAGGTGGGGGGTGGAGGCAAGAAAAACCACGTAGGCTACAACACGGGGTTAGGGGACCGTGAGTTACTTCGATTTCTTTTATGTTTTCTTTACATAAAGAATTTAACAGAAACGTATATTCCTTTCCTAACTGGTAACATACATACATCATCCCTCCAGGAGTAGATGGAGCTCCTCTCTGTGGATAAGCCAGTGGTAGAACTCTGGGTCTCAGACCAGGAGTTGTGTGCCCCTGTGGGTGTGGTGGCTTCACTTGAGGAAAGTGACGACACGGATTCACTGCGGGGACAAGAGAAAGTGGGGTAATGCTGGCGACCGGGAAGAGGTTATGTGGGTCTGGCCGGCTTCTCTGAGGCTAGTTCCTTTCCTTCAACAAGGGTTAGCATCGCAGTACACTAATTTTAAGATAGTTCTGAGTACCTTTTTTACTGGGCTAAGAATGAAATCACTTTCAAATTTTAGAAATTCATGGCCAGTCACTGACTGTGCTTCCCAAGCCTTTGGTGCTGTAGAGTCGATTCTGGCTCACAGGGAACCCACAGAACAGAGTACTTCTGACCCCTAGGTTTCCAGGGATGAAACCTTCCCACAGACTGACCGTGGTTTCTCTCGTGGACTGGCCGCCAGCTTTGGGCCGACGGCCACTCAGCCAGAGGGCACTTCAACCGCAGTGCCTCAGGGGCTCTTCTGTATTAGATATGGGCTTCTTTCTTCTTAAGTTTGTAATCAGAAGCATTTAACTGATTCTTACCACGTGTATTTATTAATGGCTTTCTGCACATTTCTTGTAAAATGTATAGGTAAAGGATCCTTGCTGTTCTTGGCAAAACTGTGCCTTCCAGACCCTTCTGATAGTCCTCTTCTGAAAAACAGAATCACACAGGAAGAGGCTCTGTAAGTTAACGAGATAACTTGATTTATTAGTGCTTTCTAAAATTTCTCTTTATGTAAAGTTCTCTGTCTCCTCCTGCCACATTACCCTAAGTGTGCCCCCACACACCACACAATACCAAACGCTACACGAAACACAACACACAACACACCACACACACCAACACCACACACAGATACACACACACACACACACAGCAGAAGCAACTCAAACAAAGCACAAAAATCTCCTGGTGAAATTGTACACAGCTTTGCCCGAGAAGGAACAGTTGTCCACAACTCCAGGTGTGCAGACCTCCCTCCAACTCCATGGTCTTGGCCAGCGCCCACCTCCCTGTGACTGGGTACTCTGTGCTGTGTGTTTGCCAAACCAGCCAGCCAGCCCACAAAAACTAGTTAGCTTCGTATGAATTCTGAGGTGTATCAAATTCCTTTGAACCACTAAATACACATAATGAAAGAAATGACTGAAGACACCCCAAATCCACCTCATTCCAGTTTGCGTGATTTGGGGGTGTATCCTGGGCTGTAGAAAGCTTCAAAATATGAACATTAATGGAAGACTAAAAAGACATCTCAAAATCAAAATGAACCATTAACCTTGCTGGTGAGCCAGTGGGTGTTAATCATTAAAGTGACCTTTCAATGCACCTTGTAAGAAATTTACTTCCTCTAGCCAAAATACTTTACTAATAATGTTAAACAGTAAACAATTTCTATTCTATGAACAGGCACTTCACCAAAGAAGACATTCAGGATGCTAACAGACACACAAAGAAATGCTCACAATTAATAGCCAGTAGAGAAATCCAAATCCAAACTACAATGAGATACCATCTTACCCCAACAAGGCTGGCATCAATCCAAAAAAAAAAAAAAAAAACCCAAAATAATAAACGTTGGAGAGGTTGTAGAGAGACTGGAATTCTTCTACACTGCTGATGGGAATGTAAAATGGGACAACCACTTTGGAAATTGATTTGGTGCTTTCTTAAAAAGCTAGAAATACAAATACTGTATCATCCAGCAATCCCACTGATTGGAATGTATCCTAGAGAAATAAGGGCTGTCACCATGAACAGACACACACACACTAAAGTTTATTCTAGCACTGTCCACAATAGCAAAGAGCTGGAATCAACCTAGGTTACCATCAACAGACAGATAAACAAACTGTGGTATGTTTACACAATGGAACACTACTTAACGATAACATTGATCATTTGAGGAAGCGTCTCATAACCTGAGTTCAACTAGAAGACACTAGGCTGAGTGAAATCAGTCAGCTGCAGAAGAACAGATGTTGTTTGAGACACCTGCTATAAGGACTTAAGGTTTACACACAGAAGAAAATAATCTTTAATAGTTACACGGGTGGAGAGGGAGGGAGACGAGTATTCACGGATGAGACAGTGGATGGGACTCGGGTGACATGAAGGGGACGACAGCATGCAGGAGGAGGAGGGTAGCAGAACTTGATGGCACCCAAAGGGAAAAGATTTTCTACACACAACCCAGCATTTTGAAGGACAGAGTAGCAGGGACAGGATTCTTGGGACCACGGTTTCAGGGTATTTAGGCTAATTGGTATAACTAAGGTGGTTTTTTTTTTTTTTTTAATGCTCTGCATACCACTGTGGTGAGCAGCAACTGGGGTCTAAAAACCAGCAGGCAGCCATCTAAGTAGCAGCAATCCATCCCAGTGCATCTACAGTAGAGGAGACTGAAGGACATCAAAGACATCGGGAAAATATGAGCCCAGGAGACAGAAGGAGCTTTATGATTAGAGACTGTATCAGCACGGGATCAGAAGAACTAGATGAAGCCATCATCAATGACGGCCCTGATACGGCACACAAGATAAAGTCCCTGACAGCGTGGGAGAAAAATGGGTGTGCAGCTCTAGGCCTCTTTTAAAAGACACACTTGATGGTTCGTCAGACTGGAGGATCCCCTGCAGACATGGCCCCAGACTGCCAACTTTTCAGACAAAGATTGGACTGGACCCTAAGACCCAGAGCAATGCTGGCGAAGAATGTGATTCCTGGCTCAACTACAGACATGAGGCTGCTGGGCAGCTCTCGTCCAGAGGGGAGAAGAGAGGGCAGAGGGGACAGGATGGGGTTGGATGGACGGCGGAAGTACAGGGTGGAGAGGAGCCGTGTGCTGTCACGGGGTGGTGGCAGCAGCAGTGACGGTCACGTAGCATGCTGTGTGCATGCGGGGTTTTATGTGGCAGATTGATCTGGACTGTAAACTTTCACTTAAAGCACAGTAAATCTTTGTTTTCTTTTTAAGTAATTCCAAAGAAACTGAGTGAAGAAGAAATGGAGCCCAAAAGCCCAATCACCACTGAAAGTCACCAGGAAGTTAGGGGTGGACAAGGTCCTGGCACAGAGGCCACCAGGCCTGCAAGTCTCTTCAGGAACCACAGGTCACCAACACCATGAATTTAAAACGGAACCTACGAAATGATCATTTTTTAAATTTTAACATCTTGATCCTTTGGCTTTTCCGTCTTGTGACCATACGTGGCACTGGTACGTCATGTGTAACACTGACTGCCTTTAATTCCCTGTAAACTACAGCTCCTGGAACAGCTGTCACACAGGGTAGATCCCATATACGCTGGATCCACTTCAATGTGGCATCGTGTTTGTGGAGCCTCACCCCTCCTCCCACACAAAACATAGACTTCAAACAGCCTTGGACAAGTTCCTGTCCTTGTGGCTTAAATTTTGGATCCGGTTAGAAGCTGCACGTGGGCACATTTGCAACTACTCCCTTGGGGATGGAGCCTAGGTTGCCTTGCTTGAAGCCTGAAGATGTGACCTCTGACCTACAGCTCCCCACCCCATCACACATCAAAGCAGAGTCCAAGTCACAGGCCAGTCCTTACTCTGCGACCAGAAGACGACAGTTCTCATCCACCTGGACTCTCTAGTGTCCCTTGGTAACTGAGGCTCTTCTCCACTTTGCCCTACACCAGTTCAAATCAGAAACCAACCCACTGCGGTGGAGTCAATTCCGGAGCAACCCTACAGGACAGGGTAGAACCGCCCCACAGGGTTTCCAAGGAGCGCCTGGTGAATTTGAACTGCTGACCTTTTGGTTAGCAGCGTAGCACTTAACCACGGAGCCACCAGGGTTTCTAAATGGACCCCATTTTCAAAATTGTGTAATTTCTGCTGGACAGAAGCCCTGACTCTGACACGCAGCTGCAATCGGGGGCCTGGGCCGAGAGGAGGCTCAGAGGAAGGAGGCCCCCTGCACTGGTCTGCACGCGGCCCGACGCTCGACCCGGGACACTCCGTGAGACCTGACTCAAAACAAACGCGTCCCATGTCGACTGAGGCTCTCGGGACTGTGGGCAAGGTCACCCCAGACACCAGAAGGCCTCGCAGAGAAGGGAGTGACTTCAGGGGGGAGGTCGGCACGCAGGATTTCAGGAGTGCAGCTGCAGAAAGGCCCAGGCGCCCGGCCGCAGCCCATCCCGCCAGTACCCGAGGCGGCAGGAAGGCCGGCGCCGCTGTTCCCGGTCCCGGACCCGCACTTACCCAATGACGATCAGCGCGGGGCCGTGGCTGCAGTCCCCGGGGAGCCACTCTGCTCCGCGCGGCCCGGACACCACCGGGCCGGGACGCCCTGCGCGGGCCCCTGGCAGGCAGCCGGTGGCCCCCGGAGGCTCGGCCCCCCGCCGGCCCGGTCCCGCGCCCCCGGCCCGGCCAGCTCGGCGGGGGCAGCCCGGCCGGGCCCGGGAGCCGCGAGCCTCCAGCGGCGCGGCCGGGGGCGCGGGGCCGGGTCTGCGCGGCCCCTGGGCGCGGCTGCTGGCCTGGCGCCCTGCGCGCCGTCCCCGCCCGAGGCCTGTCGCCCGCGCCGCCGCTGCGCCCCCGGCCCTCGGCGCCCGCGCTCCCTGCCCCTCCGCTGCCGGGGCACCCTCCCCGGCGCCCGGCCGCCCGCGCCCCCTCCTCCGGATCGCGGGCCGCCGCCCTCCTTTCTCCCCCGGCGAGGCCTCCGGGCGCCCGGCCTCGGAGAAGCCCCGTCCCCGCCGTCCCGGCCCGAGGCCCGATTTCCTAATCCACTGACCAGAGGTTGCGCGCGCCCGGCCCGCCTGGGCCTCCGGTGCGCGCGGCCCGCGTCCTCCCGCCGCCTGGCCCGGCGCCGTCCCGCCGGGTGTCCGCCGCCCTGGGGTCTTCTAGACAGCATTGTGATTCACACGCGCGCGCACACACACACTCTCACACAGGCACAAAGGCGAAGAACTGCGGGCGACGTACCTAGCTGTCCATCCCCCCCGTCACACTCAGGAAGACTCCGCAGGCTGAGGCCAAGGTACCGAGGTGAGATGAGGACAATCAGTGAGGCCCAGCGGTGGCCGCTGTGCAGAGCAGACTGACGGTGACCCTGGGCTTAATTCTGACAATTAGTCACAGAGTTTTAAGTGGCTGATTTTTTTCAGAAGTCGACTGCGGGGGTCCTTCTGCCTAGTTGCAGCGGAGGGCTGGGTATGGCGCAGGGCCCAGGGGGTCCTTCCCTGAGTCGGAGCTGATTCCACCGCAGGTAGCAGCTACAACAACAACTGGGCTTAGCTGGCACCCCAGCTCACGTCCAGTTGTGTCCCACCTCTCCAGCCAGATGCCTTGTCTCAGACAGCCCACTGACTGTTCAGCAAGCAGGAGAGCAGACTTAGCTCAAATATTTTGGTTTATTAATAGCTGCCTGCTTAGAGTCACAAGACACCCAAACCAGAGTCACCACTCTTCCTTACGGAACAGTAGAGTCATCATGCCAACACTCATAAAGTTAAGAACGGTGATGTGAGGTTGTGGAGGTTGTTTGCAGTTCCCTGGTGTGCGTTTTCAATGACGGCACCTTAGGGTCATCACTACAAGTGATACGCTCTTCCTCAGAGAAGGCATGGGTGACCACAGTTGGTAAGAACGCTGCTCCTCCCTGCCATAAACATTCCCCCCTGAGACCCAAAGCCACCTAAGTCTGAATGGGTGCAAGGAAGCCCACCTACTTTTCCCATTCGGTGTCCCACATTTACAGACATGAACCATGCTCGTCTGATTCACTACTGAAAAATCCAGTTAATTTATTTTGCATATGACTCTTACGGGCCAACTGGCATAGCAGCTAGGATGAGGTTAGGATGAGGTTAGGGTGTTAGGATAATACGAGGCAAGCCCTATCAACAACAAAAACAGTTTTTCATTTCTTGAACTAAAGATATGGAGTTCTTCATCACTTTTATAATCAGTTTTACACTTTATTTTTACATATCAGTAGTTGTGCATTCTGAAGCTAATGAGATTAAATGTATGAATATTTAATCTCATTGATTTATTATTACTTATAAGCCCTGGCGACGTGGCGGTTAGGTGCTACGTCTGCTAACCAGGAGGTGGGTAGTTCGAATCTACCAGTGCTCCTTGGAAACTCTATGAAGCAGCTGTTCTCCGACCTGTAGGCTCACTACGTGCCGGAATTGACAGCAGCAGGTTTGGTTGGGGGGTTTTGTTATTAATCCACATGTATAAAACTGATGACATCTGAAATAAACCTTCTAGCACTATATTGCAAAGCTTGGGCAGGTTATGAAAACATGAAAACGAGAAAGAACACTGAGAGTCAAACACAGGGCCAGCTGTTTCACACACAGTTTTGCTTAGCGTGTAACACCTATGCTACATAGATGAAGATGAAGGTCCATGGCCTTCAGCAGCAAGTTCAAGGTCACATAGCCAGGATGTGGTAACTCACAGGTATCTATTTCTGCAAAATAAACTGCCCCAGACTCAGTGGACTGAAGCAACTGTCCATTTGTCACCATCACAGTCCACGGAACCCAGGAGCTTGGGCAAAGCTTGGATGAGTGATTCTTCTCCTCCACGTGGTGTGGTCTGAAGTCACTGGGTGGCCTTCAGTTGGCAGGTGGCCTGGGCTGGAGGGCCCAAGAAGGCTCCACCTCGGTGTCTGGCCTCCTAGTAGGGACAGCTGGAAGGTGGCACTCCCCACGCAGGCCGCCTCGGCAGTGGTCTCCCCAGCCCCACAGCCAGGACTGCTGCGCAGCTGCTCTGGACTCCACGGGGCGAAGCAGAGGCTGTGGGCTGGTGCCTGCCGCGCTTACCACACCACTGCCGGCGAGGCTGTCACAGCCCACCGCGGGGTCCGAGGGCAGGGAAACAGACCCCCCTCAGCCGGAGATTTCCTGGGGCCGTAAACCGCGGGGCTGCGGGACAAAGGCTGGCCCTTCAGGTCCACCCAGAGCTGCCCTGGGAAAAAAGCCTGGATGCTGTTTGGAAGGATCGGCCCCCGGCAGTGCTGCGGACAGGGCCCGGGGGCCGCTCGGACACACGCGGGGGTCCCTGAGTCCGAGCCGACCGATGGGGATGAGCTGGAGTTTGTTGCCGTTTCTCAGGGGGAAGGGTGTCCAGCAGCACGCAGCCATCTCCAGCGCGTCCTAACTGCCCCCCAGTTACCCTCCCGTCTCCCCCGTGCACCACGCGCTCCATCCTCTCGAGAACAGATCGTTTCCACCTCCAGATCACGCCCACATGGGCATCCTCAGGGCGGTGACTCTGGGCCTGAAGTCCTGTGACCTGGAGGGCCATCCAGCTACCCCCCACCCACCCACCCAACTGCAGGGAACAAAGACTGCGGGACAGCTGCCGCTGACACGCTGCCGGAATCGGGAGCTGTGGAGACCCACGGGTGTGCGGCTGTCTGAAAGCCAAGCAGGCTCCCAGCATGTTCCTAGATTGGGGCCCACCGCTACCCGGCCCCTTCCCAGTTGTTAGCACTGGGCTCCAGGCTCTCAGGCCCACCCTCTGAGCTGCTCTCCTTCTTGAGAAATGGCCAATGTTTCCAGGTGGGTGGCCTCTGCAGTGTGATTCCTTCCCGAGAAGGCTGGGGACAAAGGATCCCGAAGTCCGTGTTCTGTTTAGTCCAAGCTGGTAGCGCTTCCACTGTGTGAATCTCGAACGAGCTTTGTGGCTTTCTCTGAATGTGGATGGAGCTCCGTTTGTCACAAGCCACCTTCTTTCTGAGACAGGCCCTTTCCCCCTGAGGGGACCTCTGGGGCTACTAGGGAGACAGCACTCTGTGTTCAGCTGAAAGTGTCTGTAAGAGGTACCCCTAGATCTTCTTGAAGTCTTTCTTAACAAGCCAGAGAACTATTTCCACAGTCTTGCTTGAGTGTTTTACATTCCGATGGAGGCATCTAGGGGTCAGTCATCGCAGTCCTTTTGGGGAAGACTTCAATCTCAGTCCTGAAACAGGGAACAGTCTCTGCCTTAGCCCATAGCCCACCACTTGAGTGTGGGCTGCATTTCCTGCCTGGTTTCCAACAGAAGAACATTTTAGGGGAAAGGTACTTTGCAGCAAAGGAACCTGAAAAACACTACTTCAAGCCAGGTGATCAGGGTCAACTCAGCAGTGACAAGTCGGATTAACAGGAGCCCTGGTGGTACAGTGATTAGACACTCTGCTGGGAGGGCAGGTCACAACCAGCAGCTGCTCTGAGGGAGGAAAGGCTGCACCTTTGGGAACCCCAGAGGGTAGTTCTGCTAAGGGTCGCTGTGAGTCAGAACTGACTCAACGGAAACAAGTTTGGGTTTTGGCACCCTTGATGAAAAGGTGCTTTATTTACCTCTGTTCCCTTCACCTCAAAAACCCACACCCTCAGCTAACCAGGAGAAAGATTCAGGCAAACCTCGGTCAAGCGACAAGCCAAAAAAAACCCACTGCCATCAAGTAGATGCCGACTCATAGTGACCCTACAGGACAGAGTAGGACTGCCCATAGTTTCTGAGGAGTTCCTGGTGGGTTGGAGCTGCTGACCCTTTGGTGAGCAGATGTAGCACTCAGCCACTGTGCCACCAGGGTTTCCCAGTGAGGGGACGATCTACAGGATACTGACCAGTCCTTCTCAACACCTCAGTGAAGGACTGTCTTCCATATACGTGACCAGTACTCCTCAAAAGGGTCGCGGCTGTCAAAACCCAGGGAAGCCTGAGACGTTGTCTCAGACCAGAGTGAATGAGAGAGCTGTGAGGACAGAGCAGGATGGAGCCCTGGAGGGGATCCCAGGGTGGACGGACAGCCTGGGCAATGGTGACAGTGGCCTGAAGCGTGGGGTTTAGTTAACCGTCATGTGTGAATTGTGCTTCACAGTGATGCAGAATGTCAGCAACAGGCGAGCCAAGTGTGGGCGTGTGGGAATCCTCTGGACTCTCCGCAACTTTCCTAAAAATATAAAACTATTGTCGGACAGTTTAAGAATGCTTGCTGTAAACTCCTCAGTGCGGCACTTACAAGCTCAGTTGCTAGCCAGGAGGTGGGCAGTTCTACTCTGTCTTGCAGGGTCACAAGGAATGGAATCACAAACCCGGGTGTTGTCATGGTTAAGTGCTATGGCCGCTAACCGAAAGCTCAGAGGTGCAAATCTGCCAGGTGCTCCCTGGAAACTCCATAGGGCAGTTCTGCTCTGTCTATAGGATCACTATGGGTGAAATAAGAAACCTTGGTGGCAAAGTGGATCATCTCCGCAGCTGCTAACCAAAAGGTAGGTAGTCTGAATCCACCATATGCTGCTTGGAAAGCCTGTGGAGCAGTTCTACTCTGTCCATAGGGTCGCTGTGAGTTAGGAATGGCTCGGTGCCAGTGATATGAGCAGAATCAATTCAGCTACAATTTTTAAAAAATGCATTTAAATATATTTTACAAATGAGTTACTTTCATAAAATCATAACATGCTTTATTATTTTAATATAAATATATTTCAAACACAAAGTACTAGGTAAATTGTGAAGTTCACAGCTTGTATGAAATAATGCAAAATTCAGAATTATTATTTTAGCATCGACAACCCCACTGCTGCTGAATGGATTACGACTCATAGCGACCCTAAAAGGACACAAAACTGAACAGATTAGGGGCTAAAATCTATCGGGGAACAACGTTTGAAGAATTCCAATAAATTATAGTAATTAATACGTGACATTAAATAAGAACCTAAGTCGACTTGCATGAAAATTTCACAGGCACAACCTCTGTGAAACAAGACACACATTGGGGTCCCCAGCAGCAGTGTAATTGGTCCCGCGCAGAACCACGTCCCCCAGATTTCAGGGCTGTAACCTTCTGGAAGCAGACAGCCTTTCGGGGTGTCCCGGGCGGGCTCCCGTCGCCGTTCCCGGGAGTCCAGCGCTTTGCCTTTGGGCCACCGTGGGGTCCAGGATGGGGACGTCGGCGTGTCACACCGGCCTCGGACACTAGATGGAACTCCTTACCTAGCTCTGCCGCCTTAGGAAACTCCAGCCATTTCATGAAGTCAAACTGTTTTCTTTCCCTCCCTCCCTCCTTCCCTGCCTTCCTTTTTCCTTCCCTCTCTCATTGTTTTTCTTTCACGCTCTCTTTATTTTCTTTGCAAGATCTAGCATTCAGCGTCTTCCACCGCCTGGGTCTCCCACTCTGAGGACAAGAAGGCCGTTAGCAAAGCATTAGTGCTGGCGCTGACTGCTGCTTAAAAAAAAAATACACCGCCGTCCAGTTGATGCTGATTTACAGCGACCCTACAGGGCGAGGAGAACTGCCCCACAGAGTTTCCAAGGAGCACCCGGTGGATGCTAGCTGCCGCCCTCCTGATCAGCAGCACCGGCACTTAACGACTACGCCCCCAGGGTTTGCAGACTGGCACCCAGGGTCTGTCATGAAGACATGAGGTCCACCACCTCCTCCAAACCAAGGCACCCCCGTCTACAGAAACCTGCGCCACCGTTTCCCAGGGTGGTGGTTCTGAAGCAGACCACTAAAAAGAAGGGGAGGGGGAACCAAACACCCAGCACCGATGATGCCTTATTTCTTAGTGGCTTCTTATGAAACATGCCCCCTCACCCAAGCTTTGCAGGCACAGAAAATGGTCCTCTGTGGAGCGTCCCAGTCCCCAGCAACACTGAGCAGAAGGGGATTCCGAAGTGTGAGGCTCGGAATGCTTTAGGAATTTTCTTTCCATACAGGCACTTAAAAATCCTATTTAATCTAAAAAAAAAAAAAACTCCACAAAGAAGGAAATTTTGCATGATAACAAAATACTGGAGAATAGATTAAGCAGCAATATTTTCTTTCCAAATGGAAAATAATGACGTCTTATGATCAATAGCATCTGAGATTAAACTGAATTCTGTGACTCCTTATTTTGAAATAAAGTTGTTTTTGATAGTGATGGCTTAATATTCCAAGGTGGAAAATAGGCCTTTAAAGATTTGCGTCTGTTAAGAAGCAGCACACAAAGCGCTATTGTTCCCAAGAAAAGCAATGAATAATTAATATTGCTTGGTCTCTGCTGAGGAAACTCTCTCTGTTTTAAGCCTTAACCAGAAGCTATTTAAGGTTTTGTCTTCTAACCTTTTGCAGCGACAGTGAATCAAGCCAGAACTGAAGGAAAATTCAAAGCAAAAGCAACCTCCAAAGGACCTCTTTCCAATAATTAATTTCAATTACAAGGCCAGCTGGCCCCATGAAACCTGCTTTGCGTAATTAAAAATCTTCCAGTGAACAGTTCCTTTCAATTAACAGAAGTTTGTAATCTTCCTTCCGCACAGGGCATCAGTCTTTGGTCTTTCTGGCTAGCCCATTCTGGTCCTGCTGAAGCGTCTCCGCCCACACTAAGAGCGAAGGAAATCTCCATTGTTTTCTAACAGCTTCTTTGTTTCACCTTTCCCTTAAAATTGATTCGCAATCTACAACCCACTTGAAATAGATTTTTGTGTACAATGTGACATATGTGGCCAAGTTTCTTTTATTTTTAATGGATATAAAATTGATTCTTCACAACTTATCTCAAAGACCATCTTTTCACCAATGTCATCAATGCCAACTTTGTACCTGTCAACCGTCCACGCACAGAGGTACGTTTCTGAATTCTCTTATGGACCACTGAATTATTTATCTATCTTTGCACAAGTTACAGAATGCATTAGTTACTGTAACTTTGTCATAAAATTTGATATCTGTTAATTATTATGTGGTTCAAATTTGTCTGGCTGCCTTCTATCATTTACTGAAGATACATTAAAACTTTCACTTTAATTTTGAATTTATTTATTCATTGAGTTTCACCAGTGGTTGCTTCAAGTTTCTGAAACTGTTTTTGCTGCCTACAAATTCAGAATTTTTTAATCTCCTAGTAGATGTACTCTTTTATCTTTATAAAAGGTCCCCACTACCTCCACAAAGGCACTTGTCTCAGTCTACTGATTCTAAAAAATAACAACACCAGCTTTCTTTTAATTAGTGTTTACATGTCTGAACACTTTTATTTTCAATGTTTCTTTAATAGTTAAATTGTAGGTGTTGTGGTTTGGTTTTTGGTTTTGTTTCCTACAAGAAAAGTCATCGTCCTTTACTAACTTTCTCCTACTAAAAATACAAAAACATTAACCACACGGAAAGCCCACCGAACGAGCAAAGCAACTCCAGCCCCGGAGTCTGGCAGCCCAGGCACCAAGCAGCTGGCAAGAACTGGGGCTGGTCACTATCCGAAGCTGGTACAAAGGCCAAGTGGGAGTCCCAGGCCATTATGGACTGAACTGTGTCCTCCAAAATTACGTGTTGGACCCTAACCTCCATCACTGTGGGTGCGGTCGTTTGGAAATCGGATTTTCCTTGTTGTACTGATGAGGCCTTCGAGGGGCAGGTGTGTTGTGGACCCAACCGAGTGATAAGGAGCAGCACAGACAGCCACACAAGCAGATGTCACGTGAAGGCTGTGGAGAAGAGGAGGACTCCGGCGCTACAGAACCCCAAAAGACATGGGCCTTATCTTCCCCCTGAGAGCCTTCCCCTAGAGCTAGTGCCCCGAATTCAGACGCCCAACCTTCCCACCTGTCAGAAAATAAACTTGTGTTCCTTACAACCCGAAACAAAGCAACACCTGTGTATTTTCTGAACAATGTACTGCTGTTGCTCCCGGCTTCAACTCAGAGGGGTTAAATTTGCTTCCCCCAGCCAGCTGGGCCAGGGGCTGCCACACACCGGGTCACCGCAATCCGGTCAGGAGTTCGCGGGGTTGAAGTTGGCCTTCAGCCTCTGTAAGGGTGGCAGACTTCCAGCTCAGCCTAACCCCTGTCTTAACTATTGCTATTATTTCCTTTTCCATTTATGCACTTATTTAGTTTGGGGCCCAGTTTTCCTAGCTGCGCTGAGCAGAGTTGGTCTGAAACACGGCAGTGCGCCCGGGCCGCGAGTAAAACCATTAGACGTTGTCGGAAATGTCCCGAAGCGTGTAACACGGCAGACCCCGCCTGTCTCCTAAGGCAGTCCTCAGTAACACAGCCGTGCTCTCCTCATGCGTTAGTGCAAGAACAATTCGTTAGCCCTCTGTGGTAAAGCCAGGTTTCATCCTGCAGTGTGGTCAGTGCAGTGCAGACACAGAGACTTCCATCAGGGACAGCAGACAGAGGGCTGAGAAGTGTATTCAAGTTCACACTTGCACACACACACACACACACACACACACACACACACACACACACACGCACACACACACACATGCCACAGTCCTTAGGAGCTTAACTCAAAATATCAGTATTAACTAGATGAGCTAATAAACATTCCAGTTCTATCCTGAATTAAATATTCAATCGTGAATCCACAAAAATCATGAGAAACTTAAGAGACACATTTCCATTATGGCCCTGGGCAAAGAAGAGGAAGACCCTCCATGAGACAGATGGACACAGTGGCTGCAACAAGAGGATCAGACATAGGAACAGTTCTGAGGACAGCAGTGGACTGGGCAGGGACGGGGTCACTAGGAGCAAAGTTGACTCAAAGGCACCCAACAACAGCAGGGGGTCAACAATCCCACCAGGGTGGATTTCAAGTCACTAGTGTGACACCACCTCCCTACAGAGTCGTGCCTGTGAGCTGATGAGACTGGATTGTGTTAGACAGAAGTCACCATTTAATATGTGGATATTATGGGAATGCGTAGCCTCTAAATGAAACGAGAATACGTGTCGCTCTTCAGTTTTCTGAGTGGGCTGAGGCATGATGCCAGCAAAGAGGCCAGTGTTTTGGTATGGCCACGGGGGCCAGTTCTAGGTTGGTCTACCGGAAAGAGAGAACCCAGGAGGAGAAGCCATGAGCAGTGGGGCCAGTGCTGCCTACATCAGGCTTTGAGGGTTAGATTGAAAGTCAAATTTACTCATCAAGCTGAAGATTAAACTCCATTACAAACCCCTTGCCGTAGAGTCCATTCGACTTACAATAACCCCGTAGAGTTCAGAGCAAAGACAAAAGGATCAGAAGGACATCTTCAAGGGGGCTGGAGTGAAGCGAGGACAGGCAGGACGTGGCGCTTCCCAGACAAGTGCTGGATACAGGGGACACTTGAGGCTCCTTTCTGTAACTGCTGGGCACAGGGGGAGGCCAGCCAAGCCAAGTGCTGTTGACTCAGATCTGACTAATGGCAGCCCTATGGGCCAGGGAAGAACTGACCCCCAGAGTATTCAAGGAACGCCTGGTGATTTGAACTGCCAACCTTGTGGTTAGCAGTGGTAGCACTTAACCCACTACACCACCAGGGTTTCCCAAATGAGCCTCATTTCTGTAACTGGAGACCTCTCACGTGGGCATGAGACAGCCCTGCTAAAGGGCCACACGGCAGGCCTGCTATGCTGGAATTCTGTGGGTGTCAGTAGCCTTTCTTCTGCTTCTTAGGTGGGGTCCCGGGATACTTTTCAATTTAGTTTTGATACAAACCCACTGCCATCAAGTCGATTCCAACTCAGAGACCCTATAGGACAGAGCATAACCGCTGCACAAGGTTTCCAAGGAGCATCTGGGGGCTTTGATTGCTGACTTTCTGTTTGGCAGATGTAGCACTTAACCACTACGCCACCATGGTTTACAAATTTTGATATACGGTGTTAAAATAAATTTCTTGTAAGGAATTATGGTTAACACTTAATTTAAAAATCATCACTTTAATGAAATATTCAAATCACAAATATATCCCAGCTAGATGTCCAAAATGGTAAACATTATATAAACATGAATCTCAGAGCCTGGCAAAGATTATCATTGTCAGTATTTAACCGTAAGGTTTCTGCTAAACCCTTAAGTGGAAGCCTCTAATTAACAAAAGGCTAAAGAGTAAGGGCAGCCTTTGCTCCCACCAAGGCTGGAGCCGAATGCTTCTCTTTGTTTTCTATTAAGATGGTGCTGCCTTGTTATCTGCCTCACTAGTGTGAATAAACGATTCAATTTGCTGTTAAACCTACCCAAAATAACTCACAAGTAACAGAACTATATACAATAACAGTAGAAGAGAGTTGATGAAACCAACATTGTATTTTTTTCAAAGCCATGATTTTGTATTGCATTTGCTGTCTCTACCTCAGAATGAACAAATCTGAACTCTAAGTATAGCCTAAGTCAGTTCTAATGAAAGCATTATTCTGAGGAAGATACTTTTATTTAGATTACCTATTAAAAACCAAACCAAACTCATTTCTTACCAAGTAGGGACCCTATGGGATGTAGTAGAACTGCCCAGTCTTGTTTCTAAGGTGCAGCTGGTGGATTTGAACTGCCAACCTTTGGGTTCACAGATAAACACTTAATGGCTGAACCACCAGCTCTCCTAGATTGCATATTAGCATGGCAGTTATTTTTCAAATATATTTTTACCATTAGGAATATAATTTCTTAAGCTCTGCTTGTTCTAGGAAGAAATACTACTAATTACCTCAGAAGCCAATTTGAATCCTCACAACATTCTTAGCCAATGTGTTAAACACTTGATTGCACATATATAGACAATACACTGCATTTTTACACAAGTAACGCACATCTGTTTGCCAACCACACCCTTCCCTCACTAGATATTTTTGTAAGCACCACTCTGGTGATTTTTTTACATATTGTTGCAGGAGAAAAATAAAAGCCAGCCAAGTGCCGTCGAGTCTAGCATTTTGCAATTATGAAAATGCCTTGTAGGAGAACAGTGGGCAAAGAAACAGAAGGGATGCCTTATCTGTGTAAGAACGCGGCAGAGCAAGTGTTCTGGGTCTGAACCTCCCACTTTCCACATATCTGACATGTGGATTTAGACCACCTATAAATTCACTTCTAAATCTCAGGCTCCAAACTGGTAAAACAGAAATAAAACTCCTATCTTACATGGCAGTTGGGGGATTTCTGCTAATGCCTGTGAAACACTGAAGCAGCACCTGGCCAGCAGGAAGTGGTGAACAAATGCCAGCAGTGATTTTACACACCCACACAGTTGTCTTTGTAGAATAACACGTATCTGAACAAAGTTCACACCACCAGTGACATGTGCTGACAAAAGGGTCTGAACTGGTAAGTAATGCGAAGATCTGACTCAGGTCAACTTCTACTTGATAAGATATCCCTATTTCCTCAACCATTATTTCACATACTAAAATTAAAGTTCCCTGATTGACGGTTCGACAGCCTGGAGGGTCCCCTGGGAATATGGCTCCTAGACCTGCTGCTGGCCCTGACCAGAAACTAATACTGAGGCCAACTGTTCAGACGAGAATGGAGTGGACTCAGGGACACAGAGTGATCACATGGCATGTGTACTTTATGGTTCTATACATTTGTAGGAGGCTGTCCCAGTAGTTTCTTTCTAGAGGGCCGAAAAGAGGGTGGAAAAGAGGGGACAGGTGTTCATTAAGAGGATACTAGAAATACAGAGTGAAAAGGAGGAGTGTGATGTCACAGGGTGAGGAGACACGTGGAGTTGCAGATAGGCGGGCATGCAAAATTGATTTGGATTGTACACTTTCACTTAATCATAAAAAAAAATGAAAGTTCCCTGGAGCTTACTTGTTAAACATTAATTAGTAATGAAACTGATCTTTTGTGGGAGGGGTGGTTCATTTTTGTTGCTGTAGATTCTTGTTCTAACTGGATTTTGAAGAGTCTTGCCGATGTATGGATGATTTTTTAAATAAATCACTATACAATGTTAGGAATTTGAATAAAACTTGGCATTTTACAGAAATGCCTATTTTAACCTTCTGTGAACCTGGTGATACTCTCTGAGGTAGAATTATTGGCAGTACTGATGTAGTGAGTAACAACGGGTGAAAATCACCCGTGGAAACTGTGAGCTTCCCAGAAAGGCTTTGTCCGCTTCATTGTTACAGGCACTATAAGGAACTCCCACATTCAGAAATAATTTTAAAAGCTATGATTATACAGTTAAGAAAGTAATGATTCTAGGAAGACAAAAAATACATAAACATAAGTAGATAAGGAGAGTATTTTATTTAAATTCAACTTAGCCTTAATAACTTGCTCATTAAACAGTTTGGAAATTCTTAGCCCAGATATTCATCAACTTCTTTTCCCAGTTCACTGATGAGTGGATTATATCTGGATTCTTGATGACCACAAATGCTTTATTTGTTTGTTGGTTGGTTCCTTTAAATGTACTATCTTGATTATTACTGCTTCTCAAGCAAAGTGGGGCAAATATTGTGTATTTGGTCTCATAGTTTCCTGAATCGTGTTCGGAAAACCTGGTGGCACAGTGGTTAAGAGCCACGTCTGCTAACCAAAAGGTTGGCAGTTCAAATCCTCCAGGCACTCCTTGGAAACTCTGTGGGGAAGTTTTATTCTGTCCTACAAGGTCTCTATGAGTCAGAATCAACCCAACGACAGTGGATTTGGGGTTTTGTTAAACACATGTCTATGATGCCTAATATGGCCAGAGTCACAGAGTTTCTGGGTACCTTTGGGAACTGTTCCTGTAGGTTGTAAACTTAGGTAACGCCAGAGAGGTAGGCAATCTGGAATGCAGCAAGCATCTGCCCTGGGCTCCTTTAGGAGGCAGAAGACCACTGTGTGTGGGAGGATACACATCAGGGTGTTTCTAATTGTTAGCCGTTTTATTTTCCCTGTCGTTGGAATTTTCCCTTCTTCTTTCTTTCTGCTTTGTTTGTGAAGTGCTGCTTTGTTTGCTTACTGCTTCAGAAAATAGAGAAAGCAGGATTGTTGTGTTTCCTCCTAACTTTTATGTTTTCAAAAAAGCTAAACTTACATGATCCACACAATTTTTTTTTTTTTTTGCATAGGCCAGAGAGTCCAGAAGGGACAGAGGCATGAGGGAGGGATGTTCTCCCCTACCCTCAAAAGAGACCAAGTTCCCAGGAGTGGGGAGTTTCTCTGGAGGCAGAATTTTCCAGTTACCCAGGAAGGAGAATCCCAGGTCTGCAGGCTGAGCTGAGTTTCGGGAGGTTGGGGAACAGGAAGCCAACTGTGGGGCCATGGAGGCCACCGTGTCCCACCCACGGGGGCCCTTCTCTTCACACGCAGCACAGCACAGTGAAGAACCTCTTCTCTAATCCTGCAGAGGGGCCCTGCCAGCAGGGTCCCTGATCGGGTGTCTGAGCCAGAGTGTTTTTAGAGGGCCTCCTGCAGGAACAGCAGGGTGCTAAGTGGAGGCTGACCTGAACAGGCTTGTGCACAACGGGTCAGGGAACTTGTGCAGTGGTCTTTCTGCAGAGCTAGGATGATGTGGTGGGATCTCAGGGAAAGGAAAGGCTGCGTGGCATGTAGAGGCAGACAGAGCCCTGGGGTCCTCCTGGAAGTCCCACATCCTTGCATGTGGACACTGGAGGAGCTGGCTGGTCCCAGGGGCTCCCACCAGCTCTGCAGAAGGGGAGACTCTTAGCCTGAAGGACCCTTATGAATAGGCACAAGAGACCAAGGACGGGATGGGTTCCCAGGTGATTCCATGATGCCAGCAGGGACAGTGACAAGGATCAGGTGGGCTCCTTCCTCGCCACTGAGGGTCCCGCCCTGGGTGAGCCCACCAGGACAAGACTCAAGTCCCACATAACGAAAAAAAAAAAAAAAAAATTTGTGGCTGTAGAGTCAGGTCTGACTCATAGAAACCCTATAGGACAGAGTAAAACCGCCCTAAGGAGAGACTGGTGGATATGAACTGCTGACCTTTTGGAGAGCAGCCAAGCTCCTGACCACCGTGCCACCAGGGTTCTAGGTCTGACAGAAAGATGGGGTCACCTCCAGATAACCGAGTTTTATTCTCAGCCACCTTTAGAGAATTGGGGCTTCCCGTGGAAACCAAATTCAAAGCAGGAAGATCCCCTCGCAGAGGGTGAGACCACTGATCTCGTCCATGGTATGCAGGAAGCATTTGTAAATTAGGATCCTCATAGAAACCGCGGTGGCGCAGAGGTTAGGGGCTGCAGCTGCTGCCCGAAAGGTGCTCCTTGGAAACCATGTGGGGCAGTTCTACGCCGTCCTACAGGCCCTCTGTGAGCAAGAAAGCCACTTGGCACCAGGTTTTTGTTTTGCTTTGTTTGGGTTTTTTTCGGATACACATATTGGCTGTTAGAAAAAACCAGTTGAGGTGTGTAATTTAAACACACTGCAAAAGAAAATGCGATTACAGTCAAGATAAAATTTTTGAGATTTTGAAATGATATCAAAATTAAACAGGCTAATTTAAAGCTAAAAAAAATGTGGAATACAGATGTAACAACAAAATGGTTTCCATGGCTGCTTAAAGAATACTCGACATGGACACAAAATTCCAATTTACTACTATCATGGCCAGGCGACCGGAGCCGACGGCGACAGCCTTGTGACGCCGCCACTGAGCTCACCATCCCACCCGGCGGAAGGGAAGCCCCAGCGGAAAGAAAGTACTGCTGTCTCCGGGAAAACCCAACAATGAAATGAGAAGGGCCCGGACAACAGTCACTCTCAGAGGGGCGTGGAATCGACTCTGGGTTTGCATGAGATCAGGGAGCCAGGGCAGTAGAGCTGGCTTACGTGAAGACAGTATTTTCACTTTTGAATAAATGCCTGCCAAATGCCTTTTGTGACATAAGGCTGTAAGATAGGAACCTAAAGTCACAAGCTTGCAGGGTAGGGAAGGGCTGAAGCTTCATTACCTACAGTGGGAGACACACTAACCGTCCTGCACTGCTTCTGTATTAAAGGTTATGGGTTACTGTGGTTGGCATGTTTTCTTCCATTTGTTAATGCAGCACGCATTGGTGATACTAACTGCACGAACCTTCACCTCAGATCCATCATGCAGTGACATTACCGCTGAAACCCCAAATCATTCTCTGAGTCTCCTAAATAACGGAACTAAAACACACCACTTATTACAGACACATTACAAAGACAAATGAATCACTTTCTCTTATTCTTCCCCAGGAATGTATCTTTTCTTGAGATCTGCTCTGAGTCTTCATTTCTGTGCCAACAAGCAGAGCCCATGTGGACTCTTAGGGCCCCCATGGGACCGAGGAGAACCTCTCCCTCCTTAGGGTGTCTGACGAGCCGCTGGAAAACCTGCACTGCTGACAGTGGATCCCAGCTGCAGCTCTTGATCACAGCCCCCCCAGGGCCTCAGAGTTAGCACAGCTGGTGGTGTGAAGCCTTAGACACTTCATCTATTATTTCAGTAGTTTCTGAAACATCCCTATGAGGAATGTATTGCTATCTCCATTTTATTGCAAAGGCATGTCCAAAGTTGGCAAAATTCAATGCTTTGCCCTGAATTAAGCAGCTGGCCAATCATTGGAGATTAGAATCCAGCTAGTTTGACTCCAGGCCCACGGGTTAACTGCTATCCCGGGCTGCCTGAGGGTCAGAGATTGCGGGGTGAGGCTTCCGGCTCCTTCCCTCGCTGGGAGACAAGCTCTGCAGTCTGCCCCCAGGTTCTGCCACACTTCTGTGACTCAGGACTGGAGTACCGGTGGAGCAGCAGAGAGGGTCTCAGCCACTAACCACAGGCTAGCTAGCTCCTTGGAGACCCATGGGGCAGTTCTACTCTGTCCTAGAGAGTCACTCTGGGTGGGAATCGACGGGGTGACAGTGGGTTTCTTGTTGCTGTAGTTTGCCTGGTTTGGTTTGGTTTTGGGGCTCACTGCCGCAGCTATCTGCTAACTGAAGATGAGGCGCCAGAAGTAACTCTACAGCCACGGTCTCAGGGCATTTGTTTTCTCCGGGTTGTAAACAGCCGCTGCAGATGTTTGAGAGGGAGTCCAATGCGATTCCAGGTGCAAACCATCTATAGCGCTGGAGGAAAAAGCATCTGAAGTTTTACTTTCCTCCTCCCTGCCCTTTTATAAATTTTAGCGATTAAGCAAACTGTCTATAAGGAGAGGGAGGGAATGAATATCCCTCCATCTAAAAAAAACCTACGTTTTGCTGGAGGGCTGATTCGCTGCAGTAGCTGAGCCCAGCCTTTTAACCGCTGGAGGTGGCGATGAGACCCCACGAGCAGCAGGATTCTGGAGGTCCCTCACATCAATTATCTAAAATTCCATGTCTTCATTCTCAATAAGAATGGATGTGATTTTGAAATGCAGAATAGTCTCTTGCATAAAGAATGCTAAATACTGTGTTATTCGAAATATAGCTACAAAAAATTTACAATGGGCTGAGATGGTCCAGAATTGGGACCAGCTCCGGTTGGCTCTTCCGCAGGCCGCGCTGTGTGTCGTGGGGCCTTGTCAACAGCGCTGAGAGTGGAATTTAAGGTCAGCGGTAGATCCGTTTGCTCATAAAACATTAACTGCACAAACATGAAGGAGCAGCAGCCACCAACAGAGGTCTAATTCCTTACGCAGACGAATGCTGCCTACGTGACTTTCCTTTAGGGGAAAAAAACTCAGTTGCTAAATACACTTCCTAACACAGTGTTTTAAATGAAAAGAAATAGGTTACTATTATTTAACTGCTTAGTTCAGCATGAAGATGAATCCAAGCAGTTCTGAGAAAATGTCACTATGTAAACTGTGAATGGACAGTGTCAGGGCCCTGCAGACCTTCTCCCGTGAGGCTCTCAGGGCGTCCTGACTGTGTTACTAGAGTGGGCTCTTCTCTCCTCACTGCATCACAGTGCAGACATTTCAGCGCGGAGTGGGCCTGCTGGTCTGGCTTCGCCGCTTTTTCCATTTCTCTGTGGATTCAGAAGGGTGAAAATTGCCCTCTGTACTTATCAGCCTGTGCTCTGCTCCTTGAAAAGTAACATTCGCCTTAGTTCTAAAAGACACATTTTACAGCTGTGATGTTCTCATCCCTGCTTTGGGAGACAAGGCAGTGTGTGTATGTGTTTACATGTGTGTATGCGAGCACGTGAGTGTATTTATACGTGTGTGCCTGTGTGTATGTGGGGTTGGTGTGTGCCTGTGTGCAGTGTGTATATGTGTGTGTTCGCACATGCATGTGTTCTTGTGTTCACCCCCTAGGGTCGCTGTGAGTCAGATCCGACTCGGTGGCACTTGGCTGGCTTCCTGTGTTCACATGTGTGTGTGTGTGCAGGTGGCAGGGTGGGTGGGTGCGTGCATGTGTGTTGAGGAAAGCACCCTCCAACCCCAGTGGGACAGTTCCAAAGTCACTGGCGATTCCCAGACCTGAGGGCCCTCCAGTGGGAACGGAAGAACCGCAGGTGCACCAGCACCCATCCTGAAGAGCCAAGCCCACCTCCTCAGCGCGGGTCCTGACCCCCAGCCTCCTAAGCGTTGTTTCTCTCAGATGATATTTTGTTGACAGGAGTGGGCTAGCCCTGCCTCACACAATCAAGGGAAGAAGTGAGGCCGGTTCTTGGGTAAGGGGGAGACGCACTGGCTCCTGAAATCATCGCTGCTCAGTCACCCTGCGCAGCTGTCTGCCCAGACGGAGGGCCTGGGGTTCCTTTAAAAGTCCTTGAGACAATCCAGCTAACAACAACTCGGCGTCCAGGGTCATCTGAAGGAGAAACAAAATTCCCTCTTCTTCCCCTCATGGCCCCTTCTCCTTGCCGTCTGGCGGGTACACAGCAGCCGACACTCAGAAAGGCAAGCGAAGCCTGTCACCGCCTGTGTTTGAAATGCCCTAAGCCCAGGAATACCGGCCCTGGACACCGCCAGGGGATGGCCGGCTGGTCAGGGTAAGGTGCTGGAACCAGCGGGCAGACCGACGGGAGGGTCGGGAGAGAGGCGGACACCCGGCCCCGCGCCTACTCACGCTTCCCCGCCGTCCTCCGAGTCGCTGTCCGCGGCCCGCTCCTCGCCGATGCCCGGCAGGGTGAAGAACACGGCCCTGGGTGCAGGGCCAGCGGGCAGCCAGGAGCCGGGGTCTCGCCGGGAGCCTGGGTCTCGCTCTCCGCAGCCGGGCTGGCCGAGGCTCCGGGGGCTTGCGGGTAAACCGCTGCTGCTGCTGGTGGTGGTCGCGGTGTCCGCCGAGGAGGGCGGCGCCGCCCAGACGCCGCCGGGGCCCGGGGGAGACCCCGCCAGGGCGTCCAGGGGGGCCGGGGAGCCCGCGCGGCCGCAGCCGTCGGCGGCTGTCGGCAGGGGCAGCGGCAGGGGACGGAGCTGGGCTGTGGCCGCCCTCGGACTGCTGGGCAGCGACCAGGCAGCCCCCAGGGCTTCCGCGGCGCGCCTGGCGACCGAGGCCCTGAGGCCGGAGGCGGTGACCGGCGGACGGAGCGCGGCTGGCGGTTCCCGCGAGGCCGCGGGGGACCCGGGCACCGGCGCGGGAGACAGGGCGAGGGCCGGCGCTGCGCTCAGGGAGGGACCGGGGCCGGAGCCCCGAGGCCCAGCGGAGGCGACCGGCGAGGGGACCTCCGGGGGCGCCGTCGAGGTCTTGAAGATTTTGGCGAAAAGAGACCCAAGATCCAGCACAGCGACCTTCATGCCTCGGCCTTGGAAATGTCCCCGCTGATGTCCGAAACTCAGGACCACGGGCAGCCCAGCAATGGGGCCCCACGCAGCGAAACGCAGGCGCAGAGGTCCCGGGAGGGGCGGTGGCTGCGGCAGGACCCCCACGCGCGGGGAGCCTGGAGCCCCGGCACCTGCCAGGACTGACCTTCCCGACGTCCGTGCGCCCGGACCCCAGTGGGGGAACAGGCAGTCCTGGGCCCCGAGGGACAGGGGTCCGGCTGCCCAGGGAGGCGACGTGCCGTGGCGGCCAGCGCACCTGGCCGATGCGAAGTCTGCGCCGCAGTAGGAGCCGCCGACTCCCAGGGACGCGCAGCGGTTGCTAAGCTGAACAGAAGCCCTGCTCATCTGGCCGCTAATTGGGCCCCAGGGGCCGCTCAGGGCCGCGCCCCTAACAGACCGGGTACCCACGGATTCAAGCATTAAAGAGACAGTCTCCAATCCCCAAGCTCCCTTCGGGACAAATCTTTACATTGGAGCAAAGAGGTCAGCTTAGGAAGAATATTACCATCCTACCCTAATCCTCTGTACCATAAGCCAACCTATTAACCACAGGCAGAGATTAGGATTTACAGCAGAGGGAAATCACACAATGGAAGACAATCCCAAAGTGCTGGGAATCATGGCCCAGCCAAATTGTTACATATTTTGGGGGGGAGGGGGTACGTATTTAGTCTGTGACAGGAGGTTTCTGTTTTGATCTCAGGAGATGTATTTTCTGATTTGGGCAAGGGAATGCAGATGTATGAGTCAGGTATTGAAGAAATAAATAGTCAGGATTGTGTATCTCAGTCTTTCCTGGGTTGTCAGACTGGGTTCTAAGCCCTGGTGAGTCTCCATGGTAACACCATGCTCTGGGCATTCTTGGAGACAGCTAACCAGTCTCTTGCTTGTGACACCCATGTCTGGTCATGGCCTCTTTTCTTCATCCAGTGACCGCCGACAAACATTCACTGAACCTCTTCTGCTTCAAGAGCATGCAGAGAAAGAGACGTTCTCACCCTTCAACTTTATGTCATAACAGTCTCAAATCTACAAATGAATGACAGCCAGATCTGAAAGGAGGAAGCCATTTCATCGTGGGTAAAAACTCAATGCTGTTGAATTGGGTCCAATTCATAGTGACCCTAGAGGTCAGAGTAGACCTACCCTAAAGGGTTTCCAAGGATCGCCTGGTAGATTTGAGCTGCCGACCATTCAGTTAGTGGACGTAGCACTAAACCACTCTCCCAGTGGAGGATGTAACGTTCTCACCAGCCTCCAGCAGAAGGGACAGTGTATCAGCGACTGATTCTTTTGTTGGGAGGTCTTTTGAAAGTGTCCTGTAATTGCAGACACGATAAACCATGTCTTACCAAGACACTAGGCTTTTCGTGCCCTGTGTTCGTCTGTCATCAGTCTTTCAGAGAGCTATTAGATGCCACTGAGCTCCCTGTTAATTATCAGGAGCCTGCCGTTCTCCCAACACTAGTCTCAGGTGATAGCCGTATCGTCTGGCTCAAGCAGGTTAATAAAATGAAATCAAATACAGTAAGTCATAGTTTTAGTCGGCACTGTTTATTTTAGATAGAGTTTACTACATATGTTAAAGCATTTTTTTATGTGATTAAATTCTCCTGCTTATATTGGTTAATAAACAGCTTGATTGATTGTCTGTCTGATGTTTACAAAAATGTTTGACTACGTTATAGAGGAAATGTTTAGGGAATCGTGGCCACATTGCCGTGAAGATGGCATGTTATGGAAACATGAACAAATAACCTGTGTCAGCAGCTCAGTTGCCTCACTTAGCATGATACCAAGGCCTGAACTGACAAACAAAAAAGAGGCTATCAAGTTAGATTATAAAATATTTAAACCTTCTGAATAGTGAAAGGCGTTTATTGAGTCAACACCTACTTCCTCTTTACGCCCTGGAGGCTCTGCAGTGCGGGGACCCTGGAGCCGGATGGTCCAGGCTCCTGTTCCATCTCTACTGCTTACACACCAAGGCTCTTCCTGTCCTCTAGTTCCTTCATCAGTAATTCAGACACAGTGATGCCACCTCCCTCAAATAATGGTACCTAGTGTCAGTTACGATAATCAGTATGTGTAAGATGAATTGGTCAGAACGTGGCACATGAAGCCCTGAGTGATGATCGCTTTTGTGTGACACTGGATTACATCGATGAATGTCTGGAGAAAGAGCTAGGAAACAAAACACTAGCTGCATTTACTTCCAACTCTATTTGTTTGGCACTACTTGAATATTGGCAAATAAATCTGCTTTTTGTTTCTAATGGTAAGACATAAGAAAAGAGAATAAAACAAATCAAAATCTCCATAAAATCTTGGCAAATTTTCTTCATGTCTGATTAAGAGTGTTGCATTCTACTGAGGGAAGAGTATTAAAGCAGCAGTGGGAAGAACAATTTTAAACTGATGAAAAACAGCTTTAGTTTGACAGAGGTGGTGAATACAGGCTATGAGTCTGTCTCCTGTTTACAGGAACAGATAGAGTGCAGTGGAAGGAGTGGGGAGCCACACCGGGGGGACAGAGAAACCTTTACCAACAGTGGTTTAGGCTCAAAAGATGCGGTAGTATCTCCCCGCATGGCAGGCAGCCGCATCTTTCTCTCGCAGAGCAGCGGGTGAGTCTGTATCTCCAGCCCTTCAGTTGGCAGATGAGCCCTTAATCGCTGCACTACCAGGGCTCCTGGCACCCAGGACACCGACGCGACTATGACCAGATTTCCTGTGCTTGCTCCCAGGGGGCTCTGGATGGCTTGTAGAAAAAGTCAGCACTGACCTAGCTCTTAGCAGGGTACAGATGTCGCCAAGGAAAGCAGAGGGGACAGCAGCCGAAACAGAGCCACATTTTATGTGTGAAGCTCGCCTCTGGAGCTCGGGATGAGTCAGATTAAAACGGTGTCCGCGGCGCTATGGGCTGTGGGACCAGAGGGCAGCACGGGATGACGAGTGGGGACAGAGGCCACGCACCTTCTGCAGAGCGAGCAGGACGGCTGCACAGAGCAAGAACTCCCGCCACAGCTGGCTCTTTCAGGCTGCAGAGGAGGGGACACCACGTGCGGAAGGAGGGGCCCACGGAGCAGTGAGTGTGACGATGGCGACAGGTGGCTCAGGGAGGCTGGCGGAGAGCACGGGAGGAGCGGCAGGAAGCCACGATGGGGAGCACCTCGACCTGGGTGTGACGGGTGCTGAAGGTCATATAAGTCGTATGAACTTGGACTCAAGTAAACACGAACAGCACTAGAACCACAGTCCTTCCCTGAATAGTTCCTCTATTTCACCGAGCTCTAAACTATAACCCTTCTAGTGTGAAAAACATCTTCATTGGTTTTTCATGTTCTGCTGGTGAATTTCCTTGGTCTTGGATTTGGGTCTCCCAGCCTTAGGATTTGGCCCACCCAACGTCAAGGATTTCTGCATCTTGTGCTGGCGGAGGGAGAGTCGGTACAAATGCCGCTGTGTCAGTGCCGGCTGATGGGAGCCTCGCGGGTATCGGAGCAGGACTGTGGGCTGCAGGGTTTTCCGCGGCTGTTTATGGGAGCAGATCCCTGGGCCTCCCCCCACGATGACTCCGGGTGGCTCTGGATTCTGAGCTTCAGTTTGCAGCTGAGCGTGCTAACCATCTGTGCCACCCAGGGACCCTGAAAGAGAAAAAACAAAGTAAAACAGCCAAACCCACTGCTGTGGAGTTGATTTCAACTCACGGTGACCCTATAGGATGGAGCAGAACTGCCCCATGGGGTTTCCAAGGATCAGCTCCAAGGAGAGACCTAGGGTGGATTAGGAATGCCGACCTTTTGGTTAGCAGCCAAGCTCTTAACCACCAGGCCAACAAGGTTTCTGATGGACATAAAGGGTTACTGAAATGCTGGCAGAAAGAAAGCTGCTAGCAAGGATGGAGCCCTCAGGAACCCGAACCCCAGACCTTCTGCAGCTAGTCGATTCTCACTCATGGTGACCCCACAGCCAGGGTGAAACCACCCCACAGAGTTTCTTAGGAGACCCTGCAGGCTGCAAGCTGCCGACCTCCCGGTTAGCAGCTGTAGCACTTAACCTCTGCCCGATCAGGGCTTTTAGCTTTAACATGTGGATGCAAAACTCGAGGGAAAGATAATGAAGAACGGGGTAAGGAGTCCAAGGGGAGCAAAGGCGGGAGGAAGAGACTTCCTAGAGAGTGCAAGGAGAACAAGAAGAATACAGTTACCTAGAATCCAGTGAATGAATAAATAACCAAATCCACTGCCATGGAATCAATTCCAACTCATAGCAGCCCTATAGACAGTAGAACGGCCCCAGAGAGTTTCCAAGGAGTGCCTGGAGGGTTCCAACTGCAGATCTGCTGGTTAGCAGACAGAGCACTCACCACCACAGCTCCCCAGCCTGCTTCCCAAAGCCTGTCTGCAGAGCAGACATTCAGCAGGATGCTAGCAAGGACCCAGCATAAGGAATGGTCCATATTCAAATTAGTTTGGGAAATAGCTCAGTAATAAAAGTTGAATCCGCTGTAGCAGCACAGCACAGACTGTTTCATATGCTGATAAGCACCATGTGCCCCTCAAATTTATTGGCCAGGGGACCTTTTTAGGGAGATAATCTTGAGAGATTAGTGTTTTCTAAAGCACAATTTGGGCAACACTATCCAATGTGTTAGACATATCAAGCAACAACAGGAGATGAGTTTGGAAAATCAGGTTGAGAGACGTGGTGGAAAGCCCTGGGTTTGTTTCATTAGGTCCCAGGGAGCTGGTGAGGAATCTGTCTAGTGAGTGGCTGACCAGAGACGAGCTCAGCCTCTGAGGTGGGATGTAAGGGAATCTACCGGATCTCTGAAGAGCCTACAAAAGCGCCTGTGAAAGAAGGTCCCACAAACGAGGCACTGCACTGCCCAAGGTCCCCAAGTCAGATTGTCCCTGACAGTGCAGACAGCCACCTCTGTCCTTCACCTCTGTTTGCTCTTCCATAATGTGAGCCCTTAAGGCTCTAGAGGTGCCCAGAGCGTTAGCTAGTGAGTGGAAGAGAGTAGACTGAGGAGAGAGAAAACAAGCCAGCAGCTGTGAGGGTGGCCTCAGCTCGGGGTGGCCAGCGGGCTGCAGTTGGCACCCTGACCCTCTGCTGCGAGGGCGGCCAGAGGGCTGAAGCAAGCCATGGCTGAGGAAGTGAAGAACTCTCTACTTGGACAAGAGTTTGGACTCTTGTTCTCACTGGACTGCAGCTTTGCGACTACGAGGTAAAAACTATGCTTTTTACTATCTGTGAGTGTCCTAAAAGCTCCGTGTTAGATCTGAGGTTTCACGTGAGTGCTGGGGAAAAATGAGCTGTGATAGAAGGAGAAAGATGAGTCTAGGTTTCTGTTACTCTCGGAAGTCCAGCTCACTGTCCACGCCAGTTACACAACCAATCTGATGGACGTGAACCGTTCCTGTTTGTCTGGCCTCCCTCTGTCTTCAGGAACCAGCCGTCAGCTCCGTCGGCAGAGAGCGTCTGGTAGGTGCAGTGGTTCACCGGTTCAGCTGCTAACTGAAAGGTTGGAAATCGGAGACCCTTCAGAGATGCCTCCAGAGAAAAATCTGGAGATCTGCTTCTGAAAAACCGACCCCTGAAAACCCTCCACGGTGCCCCTCCCTCTGACACACGTGGGGCACCTTGATTCAGGACCAGCTCGGTGACCACTGGTGCCAGTGTTTGTTACCTTAGGGAGAGTCACTCCTCCTACCATCCCGTCCACCTGGATCTCACTGGGGCTGCCGGTCCTGGGACCCCTGCTCCGTGACCAGTGGACCAGCATGTGTCCCAAGCTAGGCTGGCCAGAGGGTTCTTAAAGACTGGGACTAGAAAAGAAGGACAGTTCTCTGTTTCCCTGTGAGACAGGAGCCTGGGAAAGTCTGGGCAGCCGTGTTTCCATCAGAATGAATTGCACCAGGAGGGAAGTAGAGGCAGGGCCGGTGGTGTCTGTGTTCCTGGTTCCCGCTTTCCTTAAGGCCTGGCTAAACCCTTACCCTTTTCCTAGTGGCTATAAAGCAGAAACATTGTCTCTCTCTCCATGTCTTTCTCTCTCTCTTCCTCTGTAACTTGGAGCTTGTCATTTGCAAACAAACACCTCACTCAGAGGAAAGGAGACATTACCCAGTGCTGTCGAGGTGGATCCACAGCAACAGGTAGAGGAGAGACAGAAGTGAAGGATGTGGAGAAGGGAAATCAGAGCAGCCCCTGGCACCCAGAAGTTGGCCCAGCCCTCACGGCTGAGCCATGGACCAGATCACCCACAGGACACCTTCAGACAGGGTCACTCTGACACCATAAAGCAAGACGAAGCGGGGCATGTCACAACTTGCCTCAGCACAGACGACAATCGGGTCACCGTGCTGCCCACAGACACCCTCCGTCCTTCACTGAAATAAGTAATCTCTACTTCTCTACCAGCTAAAAATCTACCTCCATTCTAGCTTCTCCTCCCTGCAGGTTAGATTTATTGAGCTATGTGATTATAGAATTGCCCGTCTATTCCTTGGACCTTCTGCCTATGGTCCAACCAAAGCCGAATCCTGTATATCCGGGTTCTTCAGATCCCTTCCTGAGACCCCCCGTGGCTCCCCACCGTGTGTGCCCCTTCTTGCTCCAGTGAGGAGGAAGTCTGGCCTGCTTGGTCGCAAGAGTATTGCCGGTGGGCTGGGACTGGAGGACACTGTCACTGTCAAAGCATCCTTGCTTTAAAAAAAAAAAAAAAAGGCTTCTATGGTGTTACATGTTTCGTAGAGTTTATGGAAGGGAACTTTTCTGTTTTGTTTTTTATTAAAAAAAAAAAAAAGAAAGATTTCGAATCTTGCAGAAGTGCCCAAAGAAAGCAGCTGAGCGGCGAGACTCTCAGGTCCTAAAAGCTGCTGGGGTGTGGCAGGCGCTGTCGTCAGCTACCAGACTTCAGGATCCAGGCACTCAAAGGACCGCTGCGTTGCCAGCGGCTGGTGACTCACAGCCGGACCCCTCCTGTGGCACTGCTGTCAGCGAGCTGTTCCTCCAGGTCACACTTCCCTCTGGGCTGTCTGCAGTCAGCGGCTGGCATGTTAGAGAGGCTGACGGTTCCGCCCGTTCACCTGACTGCTGGTGCCTCTGAAGCCCTGTTTCCAGATGCTTCCATGGGGCTGGCTGGGGCTTTATCTGCGGTTCCCCTCACGTCACCAGTCTG
Source organism: Heterohyrax brucei (assembly GCA_028571685.1). Taxonomy (NCBI): domain Eukaryota; kingdom Metazoa; phylum Chordata; class Mammalia; order Hyracoidea; family Procaviidae; genus Heterohyrax; species Heterohyrax brucei. The sequence continues at coordinate 83,698,029 of CM053160.1, forward strand.
GTTGGTCTCAGGCTCCCAGGGGTGCTGTAACTCAGAGGTGCTGCTGAGCCTGGTCCAGCTTGCACAGGTCCTGTGCGGAGCAGAGGGAGACACCGCGGTCCTGCGCCAGCCTCCTAATTGCTGCCGTGGTGGATTGTGGCAGCTACCTTGTCATTCCGTCTTGTCGAGGGTCTTTCCCTTTGTCCCTGACCCTCTATCTTAGCAAGACTGATGGCCTTCTCCAGAGACCAGTCCCTCCTGATAACAGGTCTGAAGTATGTGAGACGTAGTCTCGTCATACTTGCCACTCAGGAGCATTCTGGCTGTACTTCTTCCAAGACAGACTTGTTCCTGCTTCTGTCGAGCCAGGGTATGTTCAGTATTCTTTGCCAAAACTGTAGTTCACAGGTGTTCTGTCTTCCTTCTTCACTGTAAAGCTCTTGCATGCATGTGAGGCAACTGGAAAATAGTGTGGGTTGGTCAGACATATCACAGTCATCCGGGTCGCTAAGAAAATTTCTAGGCGGAAATTTTTAATATTTTAGCCCACTTTTATCCTAGGTCAGTTCCCCCTGAAATAGGCTCTAGTGTAGGAGACTGTGGAAGAGTCCTCTCCAAAATCAGAGTACTCTCCCACAATCCCCTATACACAAAATTAGTCCACTAATTCAGAGTACTCTCCTACAATTCCCTATATGGAAAATAACTGTCATAATTCAGAGAGCTCACTAAGAAACCCCTGATAAATAAATCTCCACCCCGGAGCCTACTACCTGAGGAACTGACCTAGCAGAACAACCACATCCATTGCCCAAGTCTATTTCAACTCTTGGTGACCCAGTAGGTTAAAGGGAAGCTAGAAATATTATAACTACTATAACTATATTATAACTATCTTCCCAGAAATTCTCTCAGAGAACTGGAAAGTTTCAGTCATGAGAAACTCAGTGGCGCCTGTCCAGTATGCACAAAGGATGGTTTGCTAAACTGTGGCGGAAAAAGTCGCACAACAGAATCAGTTTCTCCCTTGAGCAGGAGGCTAGACAGAAGCTAGAGGGTTGTGAGAGCTGGAAAAGGCTAACCATTGCTTAGGGAGTCCCTGGGTGGTGCAGACGGTTAGGGTGCTGGCTACCAACCTAAAGGCGGGAGGTTCGAGTGCCTCCACAGGCACCTGGTGAGAAATGCTTGGCACACACTGCTGAAGAAGCTCCGCCATTGAAAACGCTGTTGAGGATGGTCATGGATTGAGTTGTGTCCCCCCCAAAATGTATGTGTTGATTTGACTTGGCTAGGAGTCCCAAAACGGTGCCATTCCTCCCCTGTGTTGTGAATCCTGCCTCTGTGATAATTGATGATGGAGAACGTGCAGCAGTTGTGTTAGTGAGGCCGGACTCAAGCTGTGAGCTTGTGGGGTGGGAGCGAAGTGAGCAGAGGAAGTTGGGAACCTCAGACCACCAAGGAAGCAACAAAAGCAGAGCGCGTCCTTTGGACCTGGGGTTCCTGTGCTGAGATGTTCTCACTGGATTTGGACTCAGCCTACTGGACTGTGGTGAATTCTCTTGTTGAATGGACTTGCAAGTTATAAGTGGATCTGTGGCTTTCTGGACTTTGACAATAAAAATTTCTCTTCATGAGGCATTCCACTGGTGGCATTTTCTGTTAGAGTAGTACCAGGTGACTGAGACAAGGACAGTTCTCACAACTGGTGGTTAAGTTTCACCTCATGTAATAAGCAGCTAATGATCAATTGATTGCCATGCTTTGTTATTTTAATACAGATCTGTATGTGTACGGGAAAAATTATGTGCCTCAAAACTCTTTTCCTTACTTAGGATTCAACTGAAAAGTCTGGCCGCTTGGACTATGAGGTCATAAATTATTCTCTGTTTAACTAGGGGTCATACACCTAATGTAAGTCAGAGAGCCAGGGAGGGAATTTTATTTTCATTTCTGGTTTTACTAATTCAAACCCATAAAGCAACAGCTTCAAAACCACTAGTTCCTTAACCAACCTCCTCAGCCAGGCTCTTTGCGTGATGATACCATCCTTCCAAGACTCCCTGCTCTATCTCAGCACCCAATTCACCTTCCTCTCCCTGTCTTTCATCTTAGCAGGCGCTCTGCCAGCTTCCTGTCCACTGACTAAGCTCCCGCCCCACTTGGAAGGCCTGGTCCTCCCGACGGGGCCCTCCCTGTCTGGGAACACCTTTGACAGTGCCTTCCTCTCCTAACTCTTGTTGCCCCCTCTCCTGTAACCTCCTCTCACATCCTTTTGTGTCTTGAATGTTTAGCACATGCACATAGTCAGAGAATACTATTTTTTAACAGTTTTACTTATGTGTAGTATAAAAACCCAAACCAAATCCGTTGTCCTTGAGTCAGTTCTCACTGACAGCGACCCTACAGGACTGGGTAGAACTGCCTTATAGGGTTTCCAAGGAGCAGTGGGTGGTTTTGAACCACCAGCCTTTTGATGAACAGCCTGAGTGCTTAGTTGCTGCACAACCAGGGCTACATAAAATCCACTCAATTTAAGTATATAATTCAAGAATTTTTAGTAAATTAGTTGCACAGTCATCAAGTGATTTTAGAACATTCCCATCACCCTAAAAAAAAAAATCCCAGTGTCCATTGACACTCACTTCCTGTCCCTCCCCAGTCCCAGACAACCATCAACGTACTTTCTGTCTATGGATTTCAAGAAACACTTTCTTCACCCTGAGAACTCTACTAAAAGACTGCAATTGATGGTCCAAAGGCCTGGGGTTCCCCATGGGAGAGTGGCCCCTGGACCTGCTGCAGCCCCTGATCATAAATTATTACTGAGGTCAACTCTTTGGACAGGAATGGATTGGACTCGGAGACACAGAGTGGCCACATCGTGTGCACTCTATGGTTCTATGCATCTACAGGATGTTGTCCTACTGGCCTCTTACTAGAGAGGAGGGGATAGGAGATTGTTAAGAGGATTCAACATACAGAATGGAAAGGAAGAATGTGCTGTCACTTGCCAAGGAGAGCAGAGGGAGCTGCAGATAGGCAGAGACGCAAATTTAGGCTGGATTGTACATTTTTACTCAATCGCAATAAAAAAAATTCAAAAGACAAAACAAAAAGATTGTCTTAGAAAATGTCATAGAGCAGTTCAGCTTGACACACAGAGGGTGGCCAGGATTCAGAACTGACTCAAAAGCAACTAACAACAATTACAAGGTAATGACCCTGTACCAGTACATCTAATTCAGAGTTATTTAAATAAATTGAGTGCTACTGAAAAAAAAAGAAAGAAAGAAACACCTTCTTACGGTACAGTAATACCTGCAGTATGAATTTATTACCCCATGATCATCGTCACAGAATATGAAGAGACAGTACGTCATCATACCTTTAAACATCAGGATGGAAAGAGTCTCAGGGGACAAAGCCATCTGGCCGAGCTTATCTCCTGAGCCTCTGACAAGGAGGCAGAATTCTTTGTTACCATAAAGTCAATCTGTTGGATTCGCCTTTGGGAAGCATGTTTTTCTGCAATGTTTTTAAATAAAAGAATTGTTTCTTCTAACAGTTTCTATAGCAGAAACCCAAATACCAAGAAAATATAAGTTTTATTAAAATGTTTGCTCAGTTAAGTAAAGAAAAATAATTACAAACGTTTTCTGTTTTTGGATGTGTGTTAAAACAATATTTAGCATGTAACAAAATCCAGTCTGGAAGAAGCACCACAAGACAAAAAGTGTCTCAACTGAAAAAGAACACTGTAATTAAAAATTTCAAGTACGTGTTTATATTTTACTCTTTTCTAATTGAAATAACATTATACTTATTAAAACAATTTGGTCCCATTTTATTACGAGTGCATCTCCAAATTAAAGACAATTGCATAAATCCTCACCTAGCTCTTACTTGTCCATAAATGAGAAACATTTTAAAACTTCCCTTGTTGTAGACCGAGGTAGACAATTGGGTATTCTTGACATCGCAAGTGTTCTTATATGATTACATGTTTGTTGTTGTTGCTGTTGCTGCTGTTAGGTGCTGTCGAGTCCATTCTGACTCCACACACAACAGAACGAAACGTCGCCCTGTCCTGCGCTGTGCCCACAATCGTTTTTACCCGTCAGCCCGTCTTTGCCGCCACCGCGCCAGCCCATCCTGTTGAGGGTCTTCCTCTCTTTCGCTGACCCTCCGCTCCACCCATGTTTATTTTGATTAAATTAAGTCAATTAGCAACAAAGGGCCTAAAACAGGAAGACACATCTCAGTAGAAGACCCCGCACTACCGCTGATAAGTCTGAGTGAGTTACATGATTTGCAAGTAAAACTCTAGATTACCGTGCGGCTTCTTAAATTCGGAAAGTGACTCCTTAGTAATCTTATTGTGATTCTGCATGCCCACATATCTGCACCTCCATCTGCTGTCCTCACCCTCCGACAGCATATTCCTCCTTTTCAGTCTGTATTTCTGGGATCCTCTTAATAAGTACCTGTCCCCTCCTCTCCATCCTCTCTGTCCCATCTAGAAAAAGACCAGTAGGACAGCCTCCTAGAAATGTGTAGAACCATGAAGTATGTGCACCATATGGTCACTCTGTGTTCCCGAGTCCAGTCCATTCTTGTCTGAAAAGTTGACCTGAGTACTGGTTTCTGGTCAGGGCCAGGAGCAGGTCCAGGAGCCATGTTCCCAGGGGACCCTCCAGGCTGTTGGGCCACAAATTATAGTCTTTTAGCAGAGTTCTTGAGCAGTACCCCTCTTCTGCTTGTGTTGCCGCAGGGACTCTACCTTGTGTCCCCCATCAGGGCTACCTTTTGCTGGGGCCAGGCACCATCTGGTTCTTCTGGTCTCATGTTGGTGCAGTCTCCCCTTTATAGGTCCTTCTATCTCCTGGGCTGTTTTTTAACTCGTGTCCTTGTTGTTCTCAGTCATCGTCTGTTTCACGTGAGTTGGGACCATTTGGTGTACCTCAGATGGCAGCTTGCTAGCTTTGAAGACCCCAGATGCCAGTCCAATAGGGGGTGCAGAAGGTTCTCTTAGCAAAAGACTAGTTATGCCATTTGGCCTCAGTGTCTCCTGAAAACAGGCTCCCCAGACTCCCACCCCTGCTAATCTATCCTTTGAAATATTGGGTCCAGTTTAGAAACCCTTTCCGTGTCCGGTGCAGTCCAGTCATGTTGCGCTGCTCCCCACGTGTGCTGTCATGCTCTCACCTCGTCACATTCCTGTCTACGGTCTAACCTGCAACCAGCCGTCTCCCTCCCTCCCCACCCTTGTAGCCATCAGAGTCTTTTTTCGGTCCTCACAGCAGTGGTCTCATACAATGCTTGTCCTTTTGCTGCTGATTGATTTCACTCAGCATAATGTCTTCTAGTTGAAATCAGGCTATGAGACGCTTCCTAAAATCATTATTGTTCTTATCATTGCCTAGTGTTCCACTGACTGTGCATAGCATAGTTGGTTTACCCATTTGTCTGTTGATGGGCATCTAGGTTGATTCCATCTTTTTAGTATTGTGGACAGTGCTGCAATAAACATTCATGTGCATGTATCTGTTTGTGTGGTAGCCTTTATTTCTGTAGTTATATTCTGAGCAGTGGGATTGCTGGATTATATGGCTTTTCCATTTCTAGCTTTTTAAGGAAGTACCAAAATTATTTCCAAAATACCATTTTGTATTCCCACCAGCAATGCAAGAGAGTTCTCCTTTCTCTGCAACCTCTCCAGTATTTGCTGTTTTGTGTTTTTTGGATTATTGCCAACCTTGTTGGAGTGAGATGGTATCTCATTGTAGTTTTGATTTGAACTTTTATAATGGCTAATGATTTCCCCACATGTCTTTTGGCTGCCTGGATGTCTTCTTTGGTGAAGTGTCTGTCCATCTCCTTTGCCCATTGCTTAATTGGGTTATTTACTTTTTTATTTTTATATTTTGCAGATTATGTAGATTATGGAAATCAGGTGTCAATCCGACATGTAATTGCCAAATATTTTTTGCCATTCTATAGGTAGCCTTTTAAGTCTCTTGATAAAGTCTTTGGATGAGCAAAAGCATTTCATTCTTAGCAGTTTCCATTCGTCTATTTTCTTTTCTGTTGTTTGTACATTGTGTGTCCGATTTTGTAGTCTAAGTGGTGTATTAGAACTTCCATTGTTGATCACGTTTTTTCTTGCATGATCTTTATCATTTTAGATTTGATATTTAGGTCTTTGATCTATTTTGAGTTGGTTTTTGGGTCAGGTGTGAGATATGAGTCTTGTTTCAGTTTTTTGCAGATAGATATCCAATTCTACTAATACCACTTGTTAAAGAGGCTGTTTTTACCCCAGTTTACCTTTGGGTCTTTGTCAAATTTCAACTGTTTATAAGAGGATGGTGATATTTCTGGGGTCTTGATTCTACTCTATCAGTCTGTATGTCTCCTTTTGCACTAGTACCAGGTGGTTTTGACTACTGTGGCCGTGTAACAGGTTCTAAGATTGGATAGTGTGAGACCTCCAACTGTTCCTCTTCAGTAGTGCTTTATTTATCTAGGGTTTCTTCCCTTTCCAAACAAAGTTGGTGACTTGTTCTCCATGTCATTAAAAAATGACACTGGAATTTGTATTGTTTATGTAGATCACTTTGGGTAAGGTGTTTTCACAATGTTAAGTCTTTCTGTCCATGAGCTGGGTAGATTTCTCCACTCATGTAAGTCTCTTTTGGTTTCTTGCAACAAGGTCTTGTAATTTTCTCTGTATAGGTCTCGTATTTCTCTGGTTAGATTTATTCCTAGGTATTTTATCTTCTTGGGGGCTACAGTAAATAGTACTGATTTGATGATTTCCCCTTTGATGATCTCTTTGTTGGTGTAAAGGAATCCCACAGATTTACTTATGTTCATCTTGTATCCTGATACTTTGTTGAACTCTTATATTAGTGCCAGTAGTTTATTTATGGATTCTTTAGGGTTCTCTGTGTATATGGTCATATCATCTGCAAATAGGGAGATTTTTACTTTGTCTTTGCCAGTGTGGATGCTCTTTGTTTATCTTGTATAACTGCTCTGGCTAGAAACTCCAGCACAATGTAACTTAGCCCTTAAACAAATTTAATGTGCTGAATTTCTGGATCCAAGTGCTACCTGCAATTTATGATGAAATGCACTGATGCGTTCTTTCTGAACTGGCCATTTCAAGATGCAGCGAGATTTAAACATTCCTCTTCGCAGACAAAGTGCATGGTTCAGTTTATAATCTGGAATCTCCTCCAGAAAGATCAAGATAATGGAATCTAGGTTTTGTTCAATAGCTTGCTGAACTGCTTGGTGTACTTTGAATCTAAGAGAGAGAAAAAAAGAAAACATTGAATTGAGTTAAATAATCATTACACAGTCTTAACAGTCCAAACTCTACAGTTCTCTTTAGAATTTACTTTAATCTCTTTAATATTTTTCTTAATTTTATTTTTAGAATACTTCTGTGATAACAACTTTTGTAATAATCTAATGTTATACTAGTATTAGTATGATATAATAATAGTAATAATTTAAAGTTTAACCGAAAAAATGCATATAAAATTTCACAATGTTCACCCACCTTTTGCACAATGAATCTTTCAATAGGTGCTGTGTTATCACAAAAATAATTTTTCTGCTCCTTTTGATGCTGTTGACAATTGCTTCCAGTTCCAAGGTGCCTGCCTCAAAGTCCCTTTCTTCGAGACAAAACCTGAGCGACTGATCTTCTTCTTCCATCGGGGAGAAGTGCTGCCACACCCAGTCCCTGTCTTTGTGGGCATGAATCACATAAGCCGCGTACTCAAACTGCTCCTCCTGTCTGTCTACCTCCTTGAAACCGAGGATCCGATGTACTGAAACATTCCAGTAAAAAGATAGCCTCCAGCCTTCGAAATGGGTGAGCAGTACCAGGAAGATAAAAAGCAGTAGGGTGCTGGTGTTTATTATGAACAAGAGTTCAAAAGGGGCGCTGTCTTTGCAGGCCGATGTGTCAAACAGAGTCACTGGCAAACCATGATAGTGTGGTGGAGTGTTGCAGAGGTAATCATCCGGTAGGCCGGAGATGTTGGCATGGGTACCATTCGTCCAATTAACAAACCAGCCAATACTTTCACACGTACAGTCAAAAGGATTAAAGCGCATATCTAAACTGATCAGGTTCTTGAAAGGTAGTCCAAAGACATTCTTCTCAACTGAGGTGATGAGATTTTTCTGAAGATTCAACGATTTAAGAGAGGTCTGACTATCAAACAGTGACGGTGGAAGTACATTCAGATTATTCAGCCCTAAATTCATGCTCTTTAATTCAGACAAGTCCTGGAAGACCTCCTCTGGGATCTCATCAAAGCCATTAGACTCTAAGTTAAGGATACGGAGCTGAGAGAGACCCTTTAAGAAACGTACAGGACCGCCGGGGTTGGCATGCTTCCAGAGCCTCGCTAAATTGTTGTGCTGCAAATCCAGAATTTCTAGTTTGTCAAGCCCCTCCAACAGGTCCTCATTGATGTTGGCTATGTTGTTGTTACCGAGGTCCAGAATGGTTAGGTTACGAAGGGGACAGAAGGGGGAGGGGGAGACATCCACGTTCCTACAGGCCACCCTTCGGAGCATCAGCCGCTGAAGGCTTGGAACCAAGACAAAGGAATTGCTCGTCAGTTGCAGGTATTTGTTATAAGAAAGGTAAATTTCAATAATATTCCCTAGACCTCTCCATTCCTGGCCTGTGAGTTCTTGACCAATTTCATTCAGGCCAAGGTCCAGTATTTCTAGGTGACCCAACCAAGAAAAGGCGTCACTCTCTATTTTTGAGATTTTATTTCTGGTTAGGTTTAGTACGAGCAAAGGAGAATTTGCCAGCGATAAAAAGGTTTCATTTGTTAAAGTTTGCAAACTTGTAAAGGCCCTGGATAGACTTAAGTACTTCAGATGTATCAACCCTGTGAACATATTGCTTTTAATTCCTGGAAAATCATTATCTTCCATGTTAAGGAACTCCAAAGCTTTCAACCACTGAAAGGAAGAGTCATCAATCTTGGGAAGGGAAATGAGGGCAGAACTCTGTCTAGTGAAAGATCGTTTCAGATTGAGGAATCTCACGTTGAAGAGCCCATAAAAGGAGCGAGAAAACAAATGCCCTATGCTGTTATACTCCAGGGTGAAATATTCCAGACGCGGAAGCCAGGCAAACGAATCATTGGCGATCACATTTAAACTGTTGTGAGAAAGATCCAGTGTGGTGAGGTTTGTCTGCTTCAGTCCAAAAAAAGTCATGTTGCTGGTTCTGTAGAGTCGGGTGTTGCTCAGAGACAGGCTTCTGATGCTGGTGTTCGACAATTCCAGACACAGCTTCTCGGTGAGACCAGGGTCCAGCTGGACATTGTTCAGAAAGAGGCCAAATAATCTTCCAATGGCATGAAAACACCCTGGAGAGAACTAAGAGTGAAAAAAAGAGAGATAAATAAGCAAAACCTAAAAGCCTACCTATAAACCTTGCACACCTTGGATATGATTCTTGACCGCATTCCCGGGTCTCCGCGCTTCACCTGCGTGCACAGCCAGCTCCTGACTCCGCAGCCCTGGCCCTAGTAGGTACCTCCTCCAGCACAGGCTGATTTAGCATTTGTCCTTCAGGTTAGATGTCACTTCTTCACGGGCCTTCCTGTGAGCTGCCAGTGCTTTTTACTCCATCACAACGAATACAATTACAATTAATCAGCTCTTTGGAAAACCACCACGAGGACAGACACCGTGTCTGGCTTGGTCACCACTGTTCTCTGAGAGCATGGTGGAAGGAGCAGGGGAGGGGTTCACTATAACACACACTTCCCCTTCTGTAACTCTTTGAGGCCCCAGCTGTCTTTCTGTTTGTCTGTGAGGTTCCCTCCTGACTTGATTTCATTAGGGTGTTTGGACAGAATGTGCCTTTCTGCCCCCAGTCTCTTACCCAAAGCACTGCACAGAGCAGAGACACTGAAACGGGGAAGGGGCCCGGAGCAGAGGGCAGAGTAGCCAACATCTGGCAGCAGAGCCCACTAGGGGCGACTAGAGGCTCCGGTTCCTAATAGGTGGCCTTGCAGATATTAGGGCTAACGGAAGAAAAGAGAAGGATGGAGAGGCATGCTTAATGGTAAATAGAGTCACAGGGTAAGGCAGCAAATTATTAATTATTATAAATCTACATGGTAGAGATTTCACAGCTGCTAAAATTAAGTTTCTGAATAACTCTTAATGACAGGAGACGTTCGTAACACATTATTAATTCTGAGAAGCAGGGTACCCCACCCTCCTCAGAAAGGCTCTGCTCTGACACCATCCAAATGCCACCTCAGTCACCACCTGGCCACCTTCAAGACTCTGGATAAATCGCCCCATCCTTCTTCATGAGAAAAGGAGCACATTGCATAAAACAATTATATAAGTAAAATATTAAAAACAACCTGGCATAGTGCCTGGCACTCAAATAAGTCCTCTGTGAATGTCAGCTGTGGTAGGTGCTGTTGTTTGCCTTGTCCAGAGAGAAGCCTGAGGGAAGCACACGCAGATGCTCACAGAGCTTATCTCTGGATCGTTGGCTTTGGGCTGAACTTGATTCGCCTCCTTATGGTCTGTGCATTTATAAGATTTCTATGATAAGTGTTCTACAAGAACAAATATGCTGCCTAAGAAGTAAAGTAAATAGCCACGCCAAGCCAAGCCAAATGCAGTAAGTAGTGTCTACAAAATAAACTCCTCTGTCCTCATCTACCCCCTACAAAAAGTCAAACCCATTGCAGAAGTTATTCTGACTCACAGCAACCTCATAGTACAGTGTAGAACTGTCCCATAGGGTTTGTAAGGTGTGTATTTTAGATCTGAACTGCTGTCCTCTTGGTTATTAGCGGAGTGCTAAACTGGTGCATCCCCAGGGATCGTCCATGGAATGGTTAGTTATTATCTCAGGGTGATTCTGCACACAGCCCACTTTTACATCCAAATGAGTAACGCAACTTTTAAAAAACTGACTTAGTTAAGAATTTCCAGCATCCTTATAGCCTGTAAAAGAGTCAAATGTTATAAAATACAGATTGTAAGAATATAAAAATAGTTCATAAATGTAAGAGCAGGGATCCAAGAGGAAAAGATTGAGGGAATTCAGTGCCTTCCACTAAAGGAAGGAATTTACAATAATAGAATGCTAGTTAACATTTTTTGAGAGCGGATTATATGCCAGACGTGGCTAAACTGTTCACCTCGCAGTTCTAACGAGGCAGTGGTATTATTATACCACTTTTAGAACTGGGGGCAAAGTGGTTAAGAGCCTGGCTGCTGACTGAAAGGCCAGCGGTTTCAGTCTACCAGCTGCCCCTGGAAACTCTCTGGGACAGTCTGATGGGGTGCCATGAGTCAGAATCAACCCAACCACAACCCTTTTCAGATTTGTTTCTTCAAACTGGGGAGACAGGGTGGAGAGGACCTGAGCAACTTCCCTGTTTTTTTTTCTTTTTTTTCACTCAAGGGACCTAGCTTACCTGACTCAAGCCTGTGCTCTACCACGCGATACTAGTTCTCTCAGCAGCTCTGTGAATGACTTAGTGTTCTTCCCATTTTACAGGTAAGAGAACAGAGACTGAGCGAGGTTAGTTAAGCTTCCCAAAGTCAAAGAAGTGGCCTGTGACACAAGGGGAGTCTTAATCCCCTCTGTGTGAGAGCAGGGAGCCAGCTCAGAGGCACTTCCCATACTCTCCTTCCTGGAGGATTGTCCCTCTGACCCCAAGCAGTAGAGGTGAAGGGCGTCTGGTAGACAAGACCACCTTGTGGCTCTTTCCTCTTAGGTCTTCAGATTCCTGTCTTTGTGGCAGAGTTGTGGACTCCTCACACTTTCCTCATACGTAGAGGCAGAATATACACCACCAAGTATTATCTCACTTCTTACCTCTTTAATTTGATTTGATGATAACTCCAATTTTTTCAAAGAAGAATTGCCAAGGAAATCAAGTTCTTCATATCTTAATGCATGAATTTTATTATTTGACAATAAAAGCTCTTGGAGGTTTTCCAACTGGAGTTCAGTTCCTAATTTTGTAGATGATAAACCATTATGAGATAGATCTAATTTGATTAAGTTCTGAGGGGAAAAGAACAGAATGTAAGTTAGAAGCTTACCATAAAAAATATTTTCACTAAACATATACATGAGGTACGTCAATTAAGTTCTCAAACTCATCCTAGAAAGAGTTCTTCTACATACTCAATTGCTGAATATCATTGCGATCACCTTCGAGGTCCTCCCCTTGGGAAGCTATGCACTAACGCCAGCACCTAGTCCACGTTTCAAAGCAATTTGGGGACTCTTTTTCTGGAATGGCCATCAGAACTGTTACTGTATCACCCTTGATGTCCTGAATGTCATCCAGATACCTTCCTTTCAATATTTCCTTGTCTTCACGTAAAGAAATGAGTCACTGGGGGCCAGATGAGAAGAGCAGAGAGGCTGTTCGAACACAGTTATTTTCTGACTGGCTAAAAACTCCCTCACAGACAGCTATACAATTAATGTCACAAACTTGCCCCTTTGTCAGCACACGCCATGGCCATTTGAGAAAGAGTTCCAAAATGGCTTTGAAGGGTGGACTAGGTGCTGGTATCAGTGCATAGTTTCCCAAAGGGAATACTTCGAAGGTGACTGTAGTGATATTCAGAAGTGAAGTATGTAGCATTTAAGTTTGCTGACTTAATTGTTGGACCTCTTATATGTCAGAGATATCTCCACGGCAGAATACTACCACTCTATTACAATGCGGAAGCCCTGCTGGAACAGTGGGAAAGTGCTAGTGGTGCGACCAGAGGCCTGAGTACACCAGGCACCCCTTGGCAACTCCTTGGGGAAGCACCACTCTGCCCTACGGGGTCACTACGAGGCGCAATCGACCTGATGGCGGCAGGGTTTTTTCATCATGTAGGAAACTAACAGTAAGTAAAACAATCTTTGTCGTGAGATAAATGTCTTCTGGTCATGTAGTTAGCGTTTACTTGAAAAATGCATGCACTTAACCACAGCCAGCTTTTGTTTATGACGTAAGGAATACCCACGTGACTTATTACATATAGTTCATGCATTGGCCTTGAAACAATGAAAAATAAAGAACAGGAAAAGCGTGAGCAGAAACTTGCTGCCCGTGTACCCCTAAAAAGGCTGATATGGGGCAAGGGTCACAGCTACGTATCACTCAGGTCATAGTCAGGTTTGCTTGTTACATCAACATTGAAGGATGACAGCACTGTGTCACTTACCAACATGTAAACTACAGTCAGGGAAAAGGTAAGGAAAAGCTGGCAACTGCTACAGAAACATACAATCTGTATGACAAAGAAGAGTTTGTTAAAAAGGAAAATTACATTTCACTCAGAGAGCCATGAGAACCTGAGGTCTTCATGTCCCAAGACATCACATCCACAGGAGGATCTCGGAAGGCACAGCACGTGGTCAACAGCACCGGAGAGCACAGCTTTTCCATAAATGTTCTGAAGCACTTTTCAGTGGGCACACTAACCCTGGTCAAGTTACCCTGGGTATTTTACCGGCCATACAACGATGAGAACACAGAAACTTGAAAATGGCCTTGTTTTAAGCAAAATACTTCAAACTTCTCATGTTTACAGATGCTAACATGCGTTTTTCACTAATGTGAAACTCAACAAAGAGGCTGAAAAGGCACAGACGGAAGCCCCTGGAAAGCAGGACCGCAGGTGGGCTTTCTAGATCCGAGGCGACCTGGCGGGGCAGGGGTCCGCACCCGGCCCGCTCACCCCAGGTCGGCGGCGGGGTCCCGCCGACCGCTCCGCATGAGGCAGCTCAGGGCGGGTCTCGGCTCCGCAGGGGTCTCGGCTCCGCGGGGGTCTCGGCTCCGGGGGGGTCTCGGCTCCGGGGGGGGGTCTCGGCTCCGGGGGGGTCTCGGCTCCGGGGGGGGTCTCGGCTCCGGGGGGGGTCTCGGCTCCGCAGGGGTCTCGGCTCCGGGGGGGGTCTCGGCTCCGGGGGGGTCTTGGCTCCGGGGGGGGTCTCGGCTCCGGGGGGGTCACGGCTCCGGGGGGGGTCTCGGCTCCGGGGGGGTCTCGGCTCCGGGGGGGGTCTCGGCTCCGGGGGGGGTCTCGGCTCCGCAGGGGTCTCGGCTCCGGGGGGGGTCTCGGCTCCGGGGGGGTCTCGGCTCCGGGGGGGTCTCGGTTCCGGGGGGGGTCTCGGCTCCGCGGGGGTCTCGGCTCAGGAGGGTCTCGGCTCCGGGGGGGGTCTCGGCTCCGGGGGGGGTCTCGGCTCCGCGGGGGTCTCGGCTCCGGGGGGGGATCTCGGCTTCGGGGGGGTCTCGGTTCCGGGGGGGGTCTCGGCTCCGCGGGGGTCTCGGCTCAGGAGGGTCTCGGCTCCGGGGGGGGTCTCGGCTCCGGGGGGGGTCTCGGCTCCGCAGGGGTCTCGGCTCCGCAGGGGTCTCGGCTCCGGGGGGGGATCTCGGCTCCGGGGGGGTCTCGGTTCCGGGGGGGGGGTCTCGGCTCCGCGGGGGTCTCGGCTCAGGAGGGTCTCGGCTCCGGGGGGGGTCTCGGCTCCGGGGGGGTCTCGGCTCCGCGGGGGTCTCGGCTCCGGGGGGGGATCTCGGCTCCGGGGGGGTCTCGGCTCAGGAGGGTCTCGGCCTTGGAAGCCCCGTGCGGCAGGTCCGCTCTTTGCTGGGAACCCGCACTGACTCCCTGACAACAGGTTTTTAAATCAGTGGAAAGTGATCTTTAGTCAGATGATTTATTTTGTCATGGTGTCAGTTTGCGAACTTCATTTGAGGTGACTATTTGAACTGCTGAGATGCTCGGCATTTTTTTCACGACTTCACGCACTGAATCAGCCGACTGAGAACTGCTTGGCCGCGTTCCTCACGGGATGTTCCTGCTGATTTATGATGATGACCTCGTTCTCTCTTGTCGCAGCTCCACTTCCAATGACAGGAAGCTAGGGGGATGGATTCCTTTGAAATTTAGGTTAGAACTGATTTACCTAGCAGCCAGAGCCGTTTACCATCAGGGCTCCTGATTTATGGTATATTCTCTGTTTGGAAACCATGCTTTCAGTCTTTTGAAAACATACATGTGTGTACGTGTGTGTGTATGCCTGCTTCATTGGGGCACATTAGATTTCCTGTTCTTCAACTTCATATTCAGGTATTAAGTCTAAGCATAGGTAAATGACTTGAAAACTAGCATTGAGAACACAGTTTTCTCTTCTACGTAGTGCAGATTTCTTATTCTTTGGTTTTATGTATAAAGTCTAAGGATAGGTGAGTGACTTTCAAACTTAAGAGTTGAAGACATTTACATTTTGTATATTGAAATGTGCATTTTTACCTTACCTTTAGACTTTTAAAGGGATTGTTTTGAACTGTCTGGATTGAGTTGGACATTAAATGCAGTTCCATCAAGTTCGTGCAGTAGACGAAGGTCTTGTCGGAAAGACGGGATAGCTCGTTGTGTTGGAGGTTTAGTACCCTCAACAAGGGGAGCTTCTGGCACAGCTCTGACTCCAGCTTTGAGATGGAGTTAAATCCGCCATCCAAGGCAAGAAGTTGGTTGTATCGTGTAAGATTGGCAGCTGGTAGTCTTCTGAGTTGATTGTGGGTGAGGTTCAACACTGTGATGTTTGTGGGGAGGTCATCCGGTATTTGCGTCAATTTTAGATGACTGCAGTCAGCCACCTCGTGTCTAACCGTGCATTTGTTAGCAGAGGATGTACACAGCATCCAAAGAAGTAATAGTCTGCAAAAGGAGGAGATGTGGCAAGGCAAACCCTGTCTCATGATTTCACCTGCAAAAGAAACGTGAAAGAGTATCTTAGTGGTCTAGTGTGGCCGTAACAGAAATAGCACAAGTAGATAGCCTTAACAAAGGAAATTTTTATGCTGTCATGGTCCAGTAGGCTACAAGCTCAAATTCAGTCGATTAGCTACATGGAAAGGCTCTCTCTGCTGGCTCTGGAGGAATGTTCTTGTCACCAGTCTTCCCAGGGATGAGGTACAGGGACCCTGGGTCCTTTCCGAGGAATGCACTCTGCTCCCAACACTGCTTCTCAGTGGTATGAGGTTCCCAGAGCTCTCAGTTAGCATCTTTCTTTTATATCTGAAGGCACAGTACAGTCTTAGACGGTGAGTCCTGCTCAACCAACACACATCCTCCCTCATTAACAGCACAGAGGCAGGGTTTACGGCATGGAGAGATATCACACAATATCAGGATTCACTGCCCAGTCAAAGGGCTACACACGTGTTTGGGAGGACACAGTTCAATCCACGACAAAGAGTAAATGGACCGCACATGCCTTCATCATGTGTTGTTGTATCCCTTGTTAAATACATGAAAAACATGACTTGTATTTTCCTCATAATTTTATATTATAAAACTACTTCATGAAACAGAAATCACTGAAACAGTACAGAGGAGTAAAAATGAAATATACAAACTCCTTCCTCAGTCTTCATTTCCACCTCAGGTGCAATGTTCTGAAGTAGCCTGCCTTAACATTTTCTTTCCATTCTTGTTGAAAGAACTACACATGGCTTCATGTCTGTGACTCCTAGAGAGGTCCTCCTGTGTCTTCGTCATACACCCTGTTGAATGACTAGTTTGGACAGATGCTGCCAACACTCGCTAATCAGCTATTACCGTCATAGAATCCACTTCACTTTACTTCTGGGTTAATGTCTGTCATGGATTGAATTGTGTTCCTCAAAAAATCTATGCAGCAATTTAGCTAGGCCATGATTCCTGGTAGGGTGTGATGTTCCTCCATGGTGTAAACCCCACCTTTTGTGATGTTAATGAGGGTGGATGGGGACCAGTTGTGTTGGTGCAGCAAGACTCCACGTGTAAGATTGTTTTGCGCCTTGAGGCAGTCTCCTGAGATATAAAGGAAAGAAGCCAGCAAAGAGACGGGGGGACCTCATCACTAAGAAAGAGGTGCCAGAAGCTGAGTGCATCCTTTGGAAAGGACTCAAGTCCCTGGGCCTCAGAAGCTTCCAGTCCAGGGAAAGACTGACAGCAATGACCTTCCTCCAGAGCTAGCAGAGAAAGTCTTCTCCTAGAGCTGACACACTGAATTTGGACTTCTAGCCTAATAGACTGTGAGAAAATAAAGTTTCTCTTTTTAAAAACTTTTACTTGTATTTTTGTTAGATGAGTACCAGCTGGCTAAGATAATATTTGTCATGGGATTGAACCATGTCTGCCAAAACTTTGTGCATCAACTTGGCTAAGCCGTGATTCCCAGTATTGTATGATTGCCCACTATTTTGTCACCTGACACGATTTTCCTAAGTATTGTAAATCCTATCTCTATTATGTTAAATGAAATAAAATCAGCAGTAGTGATGTTAATAAGGCAGGAGTCAATCTACAAGTTTAGACTGTGTCTTAAATTAATCTCTTTTGAGATAGTAAAAGGAAACCCTGGTGGTATAGTGGGTTAAGTGCTGTGTCTGGGGTTGCTATGAGTTGGATCCAACTCAGTGGCAGTGGGTTTGGTTTTTTTGGTTTTGAGATGTTAAAAATAGAAAAGTGAGCAGAGAGACAGGGAACCTCATACCACCCAGAAATCAAAGCCAGCAGAATAGTGCATCCTTTGGACATGGGGTCTCTGTGCTGAGAAACAGTCAGAGAAGACTGATGACAGGGACCTTTTCTGAGAGCTGACACGTTCAGAAAGTCTTCACCTGGAACTGACGCCCTGAATTCAGACTTCTAGCCTTCTAGACTGATAAAATAAATTTCTCTCTATTAAAGCTGTCCACTATGGTATTTTTGTTGTAGCAGCACTAGAAAACTCATGATGATGTCAATGTTTCATGGATTTCAATATCTTTTTTCTTTAAATCTTTTTATTTTTCCTGCAGTAGTTCTTTGAGTAATTTTAATTAAAAAAATTATGTGAGGTTATCTTTCTAAGTCCCTGTATATCTTTCTTCTTCTTCTTCTTTTTTTCTATTATCATATCATTTTGGTGTACAGGTAATTGGAGATTCAAAATCATTTTTACAGAGAACTCTTGAAAACATTATTCCATTGTCTTCTAGCAGCCAGTGCTGCTGAAGAGAAATCTTCTGTGCATCTATCCCCTTTTCTTTATAGACAACTCTCTTTTTCTCTTTAAAAACTTTCAGTATGTTGTACTTACCCTTAGTAATGTGACATTTCATAAGGATATGTCAATATTTTCTTTTCCTTTGAAATATTTAAAGCTTTATATTCTATAGTGTTTTCAATTTGAAGGTTTATGTTTTCCGTACATTTTTAGAATTTCTTTTTCTGTTACTTGGAGGCTTGGTTGCACAGTAATTAGGAAATTGACTGTTCACCAAAGGGTCAACAGTTTGAATCTACTAACCCCTCTTTGGAAATTCTATGGGGCAGTTTTACTCTGTTCTGTTTGGCTGCTATTAGTGGGAATTGACACAGTGGCAATGGGTATTATTATTTGGATCATTTCTGTCCTTCTTTTCCAATGTTATCTCCTTCAGAACCACCTCTAGGTAGACATTGGCCTTCCTGTGTGATGTTCTCAATATACAAAGTTTCCTTGCTTGTTTTCTGTCATCTTATCCTATTTTCTTTTTATTTTGTGTTCCTAGATAAAACTTGGAATCTGTGGGTGGAGAAAATGGCAAACACACTCTGCTACTATCTGAGAAATCAGAAGCTGAGGTTCACCTAAAGGCCTAGCGATCCACTCCTGAAAAAGTCAGCCACTGAAAGCCCTGTGGAGCCCAGTTCTATTGTGACACAAACATGGCCTGTGAGTCACGGTTGACTTGATGGCAGTTGGTTTGTTTTAGATATAACCTATTCTTTCTGTAAATACATGTTTAAGTTTGACAATTATAGCTTAGATGCATACTGAACATTGCACAAATCATGAAGGTGTGGCTTATAGAATTTTTACACACTGAATATACCCATGAAGTCACACCCAGATCAAGAAAGAAACACCATGAGCATCCAGATAATTCCCTTATACCCACTCATCCACTTTCAGTCATGACCTCCTCTTTCTCAAAGATGAGCACTTCTTGGTCTCTTATATGAATGGTTAATTTTATCTGTTTTTATAAATTAATGAATTAGTACACTATGCATAATTTTGGGAAACCCTGGTGGAGTACCCTGTTAAGTGCTACATCTGCTAACCAAAAGGTCAGTAGTTCAAATCCACCAGGCATTCCTTGGAAACTCTATGGAGCAGTTTTACTCTGTCCTGTATGGTTGCTCTGAGTTGGAATTGACTTGATGGCGACAGGTTTGGTTTTTGGTTTGGGTTATAATTTCATGTCTACCTTTTTGAGTTCACAGTAGGTTGTATTCACACCTTAAACCGCAGCATCTGTTCATTCTCAGTGCTCTAGAATAGCCCAGTGCATAAATACCCTATGGGTATGCTGTGGATACCACACTGCTCATGGCCTGTGAGAGTCTAAATTGTTTTTACATTCAGCCACCATCTAAATATAATAGAAAAACACCATGTTATGCTTTGATTTGTGGTCCCAAAATATATGTTGGAATCCCTGCCCTAGAAGTGTGGATAGATTTTCCTGTTATTTTAACTAGGGTTTGTACTAAACCTCCTGGATTCAAAGCCATAAGGAGCGGCATAGGCACAGAGTACACAGGGTAAGACAGATGTCTCAGGACCTGAGGACAGAGGTTCAAAGAGACAAGGATGTGTCCCCAGAGTCAACAGAGCGAGCCTCCCCTGCACCAGTGCCCTGAACTGGGACTTCCAGCCACTGAACTGTGAGAAAATAAATATTTGTTTTTTAAAGCCATCCACCTGGAGTATTTGTGTTATAGCAGTACCGGGTAGCTGAGACATCCGACAGGGAACTGAGCTTTCAGATGCCTGGAACCTTCATGGTTATTTCTATTTCAGGTTCTTCCCCAAGCTATCAACAAGATAAGTTCAACAGAAAATCAAGTTATGTCTATCTAATTTAGATTTTAACAGGTAGAGAGATCAGACATGTATAAAAGCTGAAATTTTCTTTATATTCTGCTGGTAGAACACCATGATGGGTTGGGAGCAGGCCAGATAGATGTCCTGCTCAAACGTTTTCCATTCACTGTTGTGGCATTATCCAGGTACTCAGGTGCTTGCAAAGTGTAGGTCTGGAAGCGATACCACCTAAAAACCCAGGACTGGTTCCCTGACCCCAGCTGAGTTTCCTCAAACCTCTCTAGCAGCTTCCTTCTTAGACTGCGATCCCTTGAGAACACCGAAGGCAGGAGAGCCCATGCTGCCAATAGTCCTACTCTTGCCTTGTCCTCTCTTCTTCCTGCCACAGGGCTGCCTGCTTCCACATCCCTATGCACAGGTGCCGTCTCTGCTGTGTGTTCTCATCTCACGGTGGCATTTACACTTCCTTCTTGTTGGCCACACTTAGAGATGGAAACTCACTGAGAGGGACTAATCCACTCACAGAGATATCCTTGATAAGCTGAGAGACATCTTCCAGATCTAAAGATGGCCACCATTCATCAGATGGACAAGGGCCACCACTCCTGGGAAAGATGAGTGAAAAAGGGAAGCACAAAGCTGGAATCGTGTGAAATTCCAGAAGTGTGAGCATTTACAGAACATTCAAAAGCATCTAAAGAGAACAAGAAACAATTACTTCAAAGGGAAGAGGTCTTGATGGGTACACCATCAACATGAACCACTAGAGAACAGCGGAGAGCGGCTGTCAGACCACTGAGGAGAAATTATTGTGAACATCGAATGTCGTACACAGCCTCGCAATTAAAGGCAGAAAAAGAAGAGTGGTCAGATGTGCAGTGAGTCACTCTACCACCCGTCAGCATGTTGTACTGTGGAGGGTGACATGTGGCCGTGATGCTGGAGGCTGTGTTACCAACATCTCCACTACCAACAGGATCTCCTGCAATCTGAACAGGTTTCAGCAGAATTTCATGAAGACAGACTGGGAGGAAAGGCCTTGTCATTGACTTTCAAAAATCAGCCAATTTAAACCTTCTGTGTCACAACAGAATGCTGTCTGACAGAGTGCCGAGAGGAGGAGCAGGCATAGACGTTCTGTTTTTGCACACAAGAGGCTGCCGAGAGTCAGAATGGAGAGGACGACTAATAACCACAGCGTCAAGATCCACGAAATTCACTAACTGTGCAACCGACAGGAAAACAATTGTTCTTCTAGGTAGGGTCTTCAGGAAAACGAGCAAAAATACAAGGAAGCAGATGAAATGAAAGGGAAGGAAGAGCGGCTGCTGAATGAGACCTAATGGGGACGAAGAAAGAGAAAAGAAATTAAAAAGAGCCTCACTGAGCCTAGCAACTTTGCAAAACCTCTCAGGGCACACAGGATGACTGCTCTCTGTCCAAGTGAGAGACAAGATTGCATTCTAGTTGGAGCATGGAGTCTACAGCCAGACAACAACTTGGCTGCTAAACTTCTCAATATTATTTTCTAACTTTATACAGACACACCTGCATGAAAGCCCTGAGGTACAATGGTTCAGACTTTGAATGCTAACAGAACCCCAGGGGCTATGACAGGAAAGAGAGCTGGGATCTGCCCTGGAAAGGCTACAGCCTTGAAAACCACTCAGGGGAATTCCACTCTGTTACCTGGGATGGCTATGAGTCGGAATTGACTCAATGGCACACAATACACTTCTATGCAGACACACACAAACTCATATGTTGGGGAGAGAGGGGCCAGAAACAGAGGCAGAGACACACCAGTCTGAGAGTTTATTCAGTTCTGACCCGACAGCACTTGGCTTGGCTATTCTGAAGTTTATTAGAAGAGAAAGAGAGTTGGGGTGTCTCAGTCTCAGTTGAGGGTGGCTCAGCCCACCTCTCCCCAGTAGGGCAAGTTTTTTTTTTTTTTTTTTTTTTTTTTATAGCTAGCTTTAAAGTTCCAGTGAGGTAGTGTAGGGTGAGGGGATTTATGGTCAGATAAGGAAAGAATGTTAAAAAGACAAGAAGGGTAGCAAGAAATCCTGGTAAAGGGATTTATGTTCTGATCAGGAAGAAGTGTTGACTGGAGCTTGGAGGGAATGAGGCTTACTTACAGCCAAGGAAGGGCTTTGATTAGGAGGGTGGCAGTCACAGGCCCAAAGTTTTTCTGGTTTTCTGGTTATACCAGGCGGTGCATACAAGGCTGTTTTCAGCTAATGGTGAAGTCTGATCACTGCATAAGACAACCGCCCTGAATTTCAGGGCCAGTGTTCCCTCAATGACCTCCCTGAATTGCATGGACAGAGTCCCCTCACTATAACCCAACTGTAAAGTTGGAAATCAATTTCCTGGAACTTTAGTGCAAGTCCAGACCAATTTCCTCTTTACCACCGCGACCCATGGAAATCTTGGCGGTGCAGTGGCTAAGTGACATGTCTGCTCACCAGAAGGTCAGCAGCTGGAATCCACTAGGCACTCCTTGGGACCCCCATGGGGCAGGTCCACTTTCTCCTGCAGCGTCACTATGAGTTGGAATAGACTAGATGACAATGAATTTTTTGTTTTTGTTTTTAGTGACCTACACTTGCCGATGGTGATTTCTGATTTTCCTATACTTCTAAACATTCTATTTTGCCTCCATTCTCCTTCACTAAGCCCAGGAGAGCTGTTTACTTGCTCCAAGGAGGATCTCAAGTGTTCTCTCTTCTCTAAGCACCTTCTAACAAGCTGAGCCTTGGCTGAGATAAGGAGAAGGGCAACTTTTAAGCTCATGAGACATCATCATTCACAGGCATAGATGTCTACTTTTTTTAAAAAAAGGGTGATTGCAAAATTATATTCATAACTTCCTTATTGTACTTTTCCAGATACAGAATGCTAAAGGAAATTAAAAAAGAAAAAAAGGCCACACAAAATGCTTTATAATATTAATGATGTTTTGCGATCACCTGAGCTCCGAGTACATTTGTTCCTTTCTTTTCCACTGTCCTTGTCCAAGGATCCTGACCAGATTCCAAGCACCAGACTAAAGTAAGACTGAAGAATACACAGAGCAGGTTCATAGGGCATTACTCAGTGGGGAGTCCCACCCCAGTGGGAATTTAAAATGCGTACCTTTCACTTAGCTGACGAAGCGGCTGCTTCCTTTTTCCTTAGTCTGGATCCACAAATGTCATCAGGGAAGTTCTCACAAGGCGCAATTTCAAAAGCGAAACTAAAAAGTTTGTAATCAATGCTTTGCGAGGAGGGCAAAAGTAGACACAGTCTCAGCAAGAGGCGTCCCAACTTGCCCCTTTAGATGTCTTGCCTTGTCCTCAGGCAGGTGGGTCACCAAGGAAGCAGGAGAGGAAGCTGACCGGGTCGGGAGGACTTCACCTACTGCTGGAGGCTGGAGGTGGGGCTACGGTGTTAGAGGCTAAGAAATGCAGGAGAACCAATTCCTCTATTTTTTTTTTTTTTGTCAAAGACGGATCCAAAACTGTAAGAACTGAGCAATGTGTGGTCTCAGAGATAGAAGAAAAAAAAATTCCTTAGTTAAAATAAAAATACTTTGCTGTATTTTATCTTGCTTTATATTCTTTGCAACCCTGTAATGATCAGCTCAGCAGAAACAAAGCTTTGATGAAACAAGAGACTGAGTTTGGTCTGAGAGGAAGTGTGGCGGTGGTGTGGCCAACACTGTGACCCGTCCTAACTCGTGTCTGTGTGCCGACCGGTCGGGATCCGTCAGGGAACAAGCAGGTGTGTGGACACAAAGTGCAGAGTCACCACTTAGCTCTCAGGCAGCGTTGCTGACCCCAGAGGGAGAGGGCTCATTGGGAAGTGAGCTCACTTGTTTTTGTTTTGGGGACAGTACACATAACGCTGTGACTAGGTTGTTTACAGTGAAGTATAGCAGCTGGAAGGAGCCGTGGAGGTCTAACCCAGCGCACCTTCGACAGCCACTGTCCTCTCTGTAGGTTTCATTTTTCGGGTGTCAGCTCTCACAAACGAGGAAAATGAAACTTAGAGTTGTGACAGAGATTGTCTTGAGAGAGGAAAGCCTAAAGAATTGTAGCCTTTCCTAAAATGCCAGAAGCCTGAGGGCTTCAAACTTGAAGGGTTATAGCCTTATTAAAAAACACCAGGAGCCTGGAAGCCTGGCACGAGAAAAACTCCCATGCAAGTGTTTCCTGTGAGCAGTTCGACCCCTAGAGAAGGGAGAGCCCCTCCTCACCGCCTAACGACCGGCTTATCTTTGTCTTTGTAACCACGTGGACACCAGTTAGAGGTAGAATGATAATTCGTAAAACTACTAATACCAGTGGGAATGCTGCATGAAAATTTCATTGTTTGAACTTTCTGTAAGGCATATATAAACTGTGGAATTCAGCAGGACGGGGAGCGCAGCCGTTTCGGACTTGGTTCCCCCAGCTGGAATTAAAGGCCCTTCCTCTGGACAGCACTTGGCTTGGCTGGCAGTTAACGGTGTTCCGAGCGACCCTTGCTCCCTGGAGCTTTGGTTATTTGTAAACTCCTGTTTTTCCTGCAGCAGTCTAATGCATAGACAGAAATAAAACCGCCCGAGACAGGTGACTTGTGTCACTACTGTGACTTGACTGCAGAATTGAGGATAAGAAACCAGTTTGTGCCATGGTGTGACAGCATATCCCCTGCTGTGGGTCCTGGTTTGTGGTGACGCTTTTCTCCTCAGTTTTCACATCTGTGATATAACAAGATTATGAGCAAACACAAAACATAAGTCCTGCACAAACAGCTGTCCCCCGAATCCGCCCAGTGGGATGTGCAGTCACGCACTGAACCAGTCACCACCGAGCCCGTCCTAACTCCTGGCAGCCCCATGTGTGGGAGCAGGCGTGGGCCCGTGGGCTCTCGGTGGCTGACTTCTTGGAAGCCGGCTGCCAGGCTGCCAGCGCTTGGGTCAGCCACTGAACACGTTAGCCCCCTGCGCCACCGAGGGCCTCCAGGAAGACATGACTATGCTTCCCTTCTGCGGGCTCCTCGAGGGCGGGACACAGAGTGTCCTTTGTGGTCCAGCCTCCCTGCCGCCCTTCTGCGGTGGACTTCATTTGGCCTCCAGAAGGGCAGGCTTCTCCTCGGTCCTCTCCAGCAGACGCTGCCTGCAGCCCCGTGACTGCTTTGGGCCATCGGTGTGTTGCAGCACAGGCTTGATACTCGCTTGGTGAAACTCGCTCTGCGGGAACACCAGCTCCTGGGAGGTCTCCTGTCAGAGCCAGTGGCCAGGCCGTCCAAAGCCCAGCTCAGCTGTGAGGAGAGGCCGTATGAAGAACTCAGGCTCCGACCCACGGCCCAAGGGAGTGTCCAGAACAGACAGGAGCACGAGACCAGCCAGGGCACAGGCACACGGACAACGGGCCTTCCACAGCCAGCCCCGCTGCCCTAGCTGGCATCGCGTAGAGCAGACGAGCTGTGCCTCTCAAGCCTAAACTCCAGGAAACGAAACCCAAACCGAATCCACTGTTGTTGAGTTGATTCTCACTCTTAGTGACCCTATAGCACAG
Source organism: Heterohyrax brucei (assembly GCA_028571685.1). NCBI lineage: Eukaryota > Metazoa > Chordata > Mammalia > Hyracoidea > Procaviidae > Heterohyrax > Heterohyrax brucei. The sequence goes on from CM053160.1 coordinate 83,723,490, forward strand.
AGTAGAACTGTGCCATAGAGTGTCCCGGGAGCACCCGGTGGATTCAAACTGCTAACTTGTTGGTTAACAGCCATAGCTCTTAACCACGGAGAAACAATGACGGTTGACCTAGGCTGGGGAACTGTGGAGTGTGGTGTTGCCCTTGCTGGGTCACTGCCACACGTTGCTTGCACACTCCTTCACCTCGCTCATGCCTGAGCACTGTCAGTCTGTACGAGACTGTCTGCAACGTCAGCCGAACTAGCGGACAGCCTCCAGTAAATATATTTACCAATGGCCTCATAATGTATGTAATATCAGTTTAGGCTTAATTCCAATTAATATCCAGATTCCTTTATATAGTTAGTCCTCAGTTCCCAGTAGTTTTAAAATACAACCCTATATATGTCTTAATTATGCATTATCTTATTTAGCTATGATGGTAGTAGTTATGCAGAAAAAACGGTCATTTTTCTCCTTTCAAGGGGATTCAGCCAAAGCTTTCCCTGATGTATGCCCATGAATGTGAAAAAACAAAACTAATATTCACTGGGATTTTCTAATATGGTAGATCAGCCATTCTCAAATCAGACATGCAACTATACCGTCCTCAGGAGTGTCAAATTCTGCAGATTTCTAGAAGCAGAGTGCTTTTAGGAGACCTGGTGGTGCAGTGGTTCAGGGCTATAGCTACTGACCAAAAGGTCATCAGTTCAAATCTAGCAGGTGCTCCTTGGAAACTATGGGGCAGCCCTACTCTGTTGTATAGGGTTACTGTGAGTCAGAATTGACTTAGTAGAAAGTTTTTTAACCGCTGAGGAGTACTTCGTTTATGCTAGCACTTGACATCTGGTTGTTGGTGAGCTATCAGGTATTGAGGAGTGCATGTCACCCTTAAGTGCAATTTGAAGCAGGTCTCGAGAGTTTCAGAAGTACCTGTTATTAACAGACACACAGATAACAAGGTCACCGGTCCTCTCCGTGTAGCAGGCGCCAACGCAGGGCTGTACCTCTGAATCAGCAAAGCTCTCCAGGGGTGTCCAGTGTGATGGGTAAAACGTGGACCGGGGCAAGAGGCCCTCACAGCCCTGGACAGACAGACAGCTGGACGTGTGCTCATGGCTAGCTTCACGGTCACCACTCAGGAAGGACTTGGTTATCCGAGTTTTCTGAAATTCTGGACAGCACTTGTCTCGCTCTTGGGGCTCACCCTGTAAAGTGGGTGCAGTTCCCCTAACTGCTGTCACTTCCCAGTCGGCCTACGGAGCCTCAGCCAGTGTGCACGAAGTCCAGGCAGACACAGAACTCAGCCAGAGTGCAAAGAGGAAACGACACCAAAGCCCTGAGACTGCTCCCGGTCACATCCACTCCGTGGAGGGAACTCCAACTTCCCTCTGAGGAGGGAGCCAGTGCTCACCACACAGAGCTTTGGGCTTTTTATTTTTCTAATTTTACAAAGTAGTTGAAAAGTTGGTGGTATTTTGCTGTGTCTTATGATCTGCAAAGGGGGTTGGTGTGAACTCAGTCCCGCTCTCCATTGGCAGCCTCAGGACCAGCCACGGGCTTCTCAAACCCCGTGTCTTGAGCTTGATGTCCATCTATTAAAATCAGAAACAAAACTCTAGACCCAAGCTTCACCGTCATCCTACATTTTAAACATCCTGATGAAATATTAATAAACCAGAACTCATCACCCATTTATAGTAGCAAGCTAAAAGAACCAAACAGTGAATGATACAGTCAGATTGAACCGGTCACCAGTGACAGTTCACCATCTTGCAAACTAGTCTCTTTATAATGTGAATTTCAAATCAGTATGAAACTCAAAGCAACCGAAATTTGGAAGGGAGGGGCAGTCTCTTCGAACACCCCCTCCTGTTCACCTAAGAGGAAGCTTTCTCTGTGTCATGGGGCGATCCTCTAACAGAAACTCAACCAAACAAAACAGACACATTGTCTCTGAGTCAGTCCCGACTCCCAGCCACCCTGCAGGACAGACTGGACCGCCCCCTGGGCTCCCGAGGCGGTTAGCCTTGACAGGAGCGGACTGCCTCACCCTCCTCCTGTGCAGCAGCAGGTGGGTTCCCATGGCCGGGCTTTCCATTAGCAGCTGAGCACCAGGAATCCCAAATATATGAGAACTGGTCTTGAAAAAGTGACTATAGTCTCAAGCAAGTGGGAAGAAGGACGGTTACTATCCTAAACACTGAGAGGTAAATTAGGCTTGGCAATGTAAGACAGGAAGGCCTGGCAGCCTAGTGGGTAGGAGCCACAGCTGCTCACCAAGAGGCTGGCAGTTCAGATCTGCCAGGTGTGCCCTGGGAACTCTGTGGGGTGGTTCTGCTCTGTCCTACAGGGTCGCTAGGAGGTGGCATTGACTCGACAGCAGTGGACCGGTTGGTTAACCAAAGAAAAGTCCAACACAGTCTTTACAGCCTGGTTACAATAAGAGTCTTATTCTTTACTGTAGCTAAGAACAGGCCTGTGTAAGAGTTAACATCAAAAGAAATGAGATTTCTTTTTGTTTTGGTGACCTGTTTGTGTTTTGTCCATTTTTTCCACTGGGTTTTCATATTTTTATTTTGGTCTGAAAGAGGGTTTTATTCATTTCTTTTTGGCAAAGTGCGGAAACGATCTCTTAGCTGCTTACATGCCCTGATGGGAACCTTTGGTGGCACAGAGATAAAGCATGACGTCTGCCAACCAAAACTAGTCAGCAGCTCAGGTCTACCATGCTCTCCTTGGAGATTTTACGGGACAGTTCTGCTCGTCCTGGGGGATCTCTGAGTTAGAATCAAGCCAGCAGTAACGGGTTAGTTTGGGTTTCATGATTTACGTGGTATGCTGTTTCCTTTTTTTTTAAATGATTGTTTAAACTATAGACATATTCATCAAATAACAGTGCTGTGATCTGGGAGCAGTGGTGGCCACATAGCACTGATCCTAAAAGAACTGAGGCCACACTGTCAGAAGTGCTAGCTGTGACCTTGGCATAGCGCTGTTACATGACTGACCTTGGACATCTACTCCCCCACGCCGGGCCTCACTCTGTGGTAAATAGGGTTCCAGGTCCAGGCGGGGACAGTGGCTGCAGCCATCAGCACACGCTCAGGAACGCGGCGAGGAAGGGAGCAGCTGGCCACTTGCCTTCGGTGACACAGAGAGCAGCCACAAGCAGGAACAGACTGGACCACACCTCACACCGTAATATGCACTACAACAAAATTATAGTGCTCAGATGATAAAAACAGACCTGTTTCCTAGTGGCAGTCCTAACCTGTAACTTCTAACTATTGAGAAAATTAGATGAGGCAGCAGATATACCATGAACCTTGGAACTAAACAAACCCAGATTCAGATCATGGCTCAGCTGAGCGCCAGCGTCACAGCCTTCAGCAAATGATTGCCTCTCCCTGGGCACAAATTCCACCTCTGCCAACCGGAGAGAAGATCCCACCCTTGCAGAACTGCTGTGAGGATTAAGGTGCCGACGAAACGTCTGGCTCCCAGGGGTACTCAGCGATCGCGCCTGTTGTCAGGTGCCGCCCAGCCAGCGCTGACTCACAGCGACCCGAGCACCGAGGGACAGGACACCGGCCAGCCCCGCGCCGGGTCCGCAGTTGTTTTTATGCTTAAGTTCCCCGGTGCACACGGGCAGAGAAGCCATGCCACAGTTAAGGAAAAGACAGACAGATAAAAGTGGCATCAGAGGGCTAACAGCCACTGTGCCAAGAGCCCAGAATCAGGCTTTATTGAAGTATTTACACACCCACCGAGAACAGTCAGTATCCTGGAAACCAAGGAGTTGGAAACATCCAGTTACCTAGCTAGTCGTTAAGGTGGAAACGGTTTTCTGCTGCCACGGTCCTGCATGCCTGGGCCACGGTTCTCCTCGTCCCTGCCTGGCTTATCTCATTACCTGGATGTGTTCCCACATTACTCCTTGGCTACTGGACACCAGACAAAGTCAAGAATTGACTATCATGCTCTCAGTACGAGAGGTTATATCAAGTAGAAGGAAGCAACTGTACGGCAGCCCCAGTAGCTGCGGTCGTGTCGGGAGAGTTAACATGCTTTCCCACCCTTAAGCCCATTGTTCTAGCCACGGTGTCAGCCCACCTCTTCGAGGGTCTTCCCCTGTTTCGCTGACCCTCCCCTCCACCAAGCATGATGTCCTTCTCCAGGAACGGATCCCTCCTGACAACATGTCCCAAGTATGTGAGACGCAGTCTTGTCTTCTTGGCTTCCAAAGAGTACTCTGGTTGGACTTCTTCCAGATCTGTTCTTCTGGCGGTCTGTGCGCGGCGCACTCAGCATTCTTCTCCAACACCACAATTCAAAGGGTCAGTTCTTCTTCTGTCTTCCTTGTTCCTTGTCCAGCTTTCACATGCATATGATGCAACTGAAAATACTATGGCTTGGGGGAGCTGTGCCCTAAGTTTTCTAGATGACATCTTTACTTTTTAGCACTTTAAAGAGGTCCCTCACGGCAGATTTTCCCAGTGCAAGGTGTCTTTTGATTTCTTGACTGCTGCTTCCGTGGGTGTTGATTATAGAATGAAGTAAAACGAAACCCTTGACAAACTACACCTCTTCTCCATTTACCGTCAGTTATAGATATTCTTATCACTTCAGAGATAATCAGCTAAGTCCTGGAAGAACTCGAGGTAACCCATGCCTCTGGTAAGCACCCCCAGGCCTGCCCCGCAGCGTGTTTAAGTGCTTGTTAGCGTTTAAGGGGGAAAAAAGCGCTAGATTAATGATGTAGCATTTCTGGAGCAGTAAGCAAAGATGCAGCTAGGAAAACAGAACCTGATTCTGTCTGTAAAGTCACCATCAGGAAGCGCTCAGGTGTTGTTCCAGCCAGGGGCCCCCATGGCTCAGGGCGCGTTGCCGGGACTGGGGAGAACCGGCACTTGGTTAAGTGGTACTGTGGGTATAGGCTCTCCTGGAAGATTTTCAGAAATGTAACCACCACCGCTTTCAGCACAGGTCGATTGGAAATACACGTTCTGAGTCTCAAGCAACTGCTCTTAGAACAACTTTTGTAAAGCCAAACCCCAAAGAAAATACCAACCGCCATCACCTCGATTCCATGTTGGCACTGTAGGCCAGAGCAGAAGCGCCCCATAGTTTCCCAGGAGCTTGTGGTGGATTTGAACTGTTGACTCTGACGAGCAGACATAACCCTTAGCCTCCATGCCGCCAGACTAGCGCCCCGAGAACCCGGGATTGCAGCTTGCAAGTTGGGGGACTCTGGTTGTTGTGCCACATTCCACCACCAGAGAGCCCCGTGGAATAGCCAGCAGGTGAGCGCCGCAGGAGCGGGTGAGCATCACGGTGTCTCCAAAAAGGAGCTTCTGCTGCAGGTGGAGGAGCCAGCCTTCGCCCCCTCAGTACACCCCAAACAGCGGTCTTTTATCAGACACACGTGTCTGTGACTACTCACACCGGTCTGAGGATCTCCTGTTTCTTTTCTTAGCGGTGACTTTTCACGAGCTGACGTTTCTGAGGTTGATGAAATCTAATTCAATAAGTTTTCCCTTCGTGGTTCTTGTTTTCTTCTACCCATGGAACAAGACTTCGCCCACGCCGGGTTGAGAAGGTATTCTCCTGCTTTCTTCTAGAAGCTTTGCATTTGTAACTTTTATGTTTATTTTTATGTTAATTTTATAATCTATCTAAAACTAAAAAATGGTGGGCAGAAGGAGATAAACTTTTTTTTTTGCCCCCATGGGGACCTTGAGTTGTCCTGACACTACTGTCTGAAAAGACCTTCTTTGCCCATGTATTTGTTGGGTGCCTTTGTCAATAACCAAGTGGTTGTATAAGTTTGAAGCCATTTTTGGTTTATGTCCACAGAGCCCTTCCACAGACAGTGGCTTTGTAGGAAGCACGGGCATCTACACTGCCTATTCCTTGAAAAGCCCTTTACAGCCTCCTGTTCGCTTACCCTACGCACTAAGTGTTAGAAGCCAGGCCTGTATTCTCCGGAAATACTGGGTTTTGTGTCTACTGCCAATAAGAGGGTGTTTGATGACAGCTGATCTAGCCAGTGTGAATTGGTAATTGCCGTCCATGCTTTTGAAACCTATTGTCTATTACACACAGATTAGGGAATTGAACTGAGATCACCAGAGGTGTCTTAGTCATGCAGTGCTGCTGTAACAGAAACGCCATCAGTGGGTGGTGTTAACGAAGAAAAGTTTATTCTCTCGCTGCCCAGTAGGCTGGAAGCCTGGATACAGGGTGTCCCTTCCAGGGACACTCACTCTCTTGGACGCTGGCTCTGGAGGCAGGTCCACATGTCACAGCAGTCCTTGTTGGTCAGGGAGCACTGCGGCACAGGAACCTCAGGTCTAAAGATACTCTCTGCTCTCGGTGCTTTCCTGATGGTATGAGGTCCCCAACTCTCATTTCAAAACAGAACACTAGATGGCACAAAAGAATAAATATTTTTCCCTGAAGTCCTCTATTTGCTTCCCTTTCTTTTTCTCCCTTACAGGCTAAAAGGAGGCACAAGCCCCACTCCAGGGAAATCCCCTCTACACTGCAGCCGGGAGGAGCCCTTAGGAGGGGTGTTACTGCCCCTCCCTGACCCCCTTTAACGCAGGCCGACCTGTTAACTGCAGCAGAGATTAGGATTGACAGCACCGGGAAATCACGATACTGGGAATCACGGCCCTGCTGAACTGTTACCCACATTTTGGGGGAACACAGTGCAGTCTATGACAAGAGGTACACCCTTCAATGTGTCCTAGCAGAATCTTTTTCACACTGCACCATTCGCATTACCCAGGAACTTTCTAAGTGATCTTCACCACCAGGTATGAATATTTCCTGAATTTCATGCTTTACACTTTTCATTTTTACATTTGACCCAGTTTTTTTTAGTAAAAGACTAATTTCTGATCAAAGTCAGGGAGATATTCAACTTCCATAAACCAAAGAACCAAGCTCGTTGCCTCTGAGTCAATTCCAACTGATAGTGACCCTATAGGACAGAGTAGAACTGCCCCATAGTGTTTCCCAGGAGCAGCTGGCGAATTCATACTGCCGACCTCATGGTTCACAGCCGAGCCCTTAACCACCAGGGCTTGGCGCCATACTGAACTTCTGTGGGGACCGTTCTCCTTTCTCCTGTGCCAGCAGCCGCGGGAGGCACTTCAGGAAGCCACCTGGCCTCCAACTGGCCCTGTGTTCACCCCACACACACCAGTGCCCCTTACAAACCTCCTGGGACAGGGGTCTGTCCACTACGTCTCTTGTTGCGCTTTCTGTTTTCCGTTGTTAAGCTCTTCCTCATATCTCCGTAGAGCACTGAAGAAACAAGGCTTTCATCTTTTTCGGGCTGACTTGAATTGACTTGTGATTTTTATCCTTAAAGAGTGAGAAAAATCAGCCACAAAATTTGAGAAGCAGATGAGAAATGTCACTTTCTTGTATAATAGTTTTAGCATCAAGCTTCACCACTTTAGCAATATGGTTGTTAGGCGCTGTCAATTTTGGCTCTTTGTGACCGCATGACACCACAGAACCACCCCACAGTTTCTTAGGCTGTGGTCTTTATGAGAGTGAGTCATCAGGTCTTTCCTCCCTGAGAGCTGCGGGGTGGGTTCCAGCTGCCAAACTTTCGGTTAGCAGCTGAGTACTTCACTGGTGCACCACCAGGCCACCTTACTTGAGCAAGAGAATACTCCATATGTCATGATTAAACTATTCTTTGGAGACCAGAAAGTGCTCCTTTGGCCCAGTGCTCTTCTATCTCTGTTCATAAAGAGTGTGGTTACGTGGGTATAGTGGACTCAACTCTTTTCCACCCCCTCCCCACTTCCACTCTCCTCCTTTCTCCTAGAAGGGCACACAGACCCCTAAAGTCAATGATCTGATTGTCGGATGAGCCAAAGTTCAAGTTAACCAGTGGGACTTTAGTTCTCAGCTAGGTTTTTTCTCTTTGTTCTGAGAGCTAGAGTCCTTCCAATCTAGTCACTGGATCAGAATTGCTGCTTTGCCCTAGACTTACAGATTTCCTTGAAGACTGTTCACATAAATTCATCTGGTGCTAGGAGTGCTTAATCTGCTTTGCATCGTTTTCAGGTTATGCACCCAGGGCGACTGCCGGCACCCCACTCCTGGTCCTGTTTCTGGTGGCAAGAAAGGGGTGGTTTCAAAATAGAACACTAGATGGCGCAAATGGATAAATATTTTTCCCTGAAGTCGGTAAGTCAATCTAAACGCAATACCAGAAAGACACAAGTTTCATTCCAGAACAAAATGTCATTCTAAAAGTTAACCTGGGTGGTTAACTCTTAGTTCTAGTAAAAGTGAGCTGTTTTGATTTCTAGTTCCATAAAGTGCTCCATGATGGTTTTCTTTTAGAAAGTGAGTAAAACACGCTAAGGGGAGATCAGAACCTTTTTAGCTGTGTGAGGGAGCCCCTGCTTCCTTTCCGGTCTTTGTGTTTTCTCTCTCTGGACCTGCATCACGCCTTTTGAGACCTGGGCTTTCTCACAGGGTCAGGGAGAGGACTGTTTTCTTGCCGGTCCTGTAGGTGTTGCCAAAAGACACAGGGCACCCAGTTTCTGTGTCCATGGGGACAGGCTGCCCATGACCCAGGACTCCAGTTTCCATGTCAATGGGGACAGGCTGCCCATGTCCCAGGGCCCAAGTTTGTGTGTCCATGGGGACAGTCTGCCCATGTCCCAAAACTCCAGTTTCCACATCTGTGTGGACAGACTGCGCCCATCCCAGCTCTCTAGTGTGTGTCCCTAGGGACAGGTGCCCATGTGTTAGCTATTGAGCTCTGTCCATGGCTGGCTTTGGGGGGATGATGGCTATCAGGCTTTTCCTTCCAGGTACCTCTGAGAGCCTGGCACCTCCCACCTCTCAGTTAGCAGGTCACCATGTTGACTGTTAGGAGACTGGGTCGCTGAGAGTTGGAATCCTGTTGTCTCAACAGCAAGTGTGTTGTTGCGGGAACAGACAGGTAAGCGGCTTCTGCATCATGCCTGTGTGTCGGGCTTCTTGTCTCCTGGGTGCTGGGGCTGGCACAGTGGGCCTCAGGAGTCTAGGATTCTGACTCATACCTTTAGGGACCCCCACCCTGAGCCCCCCCATAGCTAATCTAGCAGGTAGGGAACCTGTTGTGTGCTGCTCAGTGGACCCCGACTCACAGTGACTGTAAAGGACAAAGCAGAGCTGCCCCGCAGGGCTTTCTAGGTGAGAATCCTTACAAGCTGAGGCCACCAGGTAATTTTTCCCTGCAAAGCAGCTGGTGTGGTGGAACTGTAGACATTTCAGTTAGCGGCGGAGCACCCAACCAGCGCACCACCAGGAGCTTGATGTGATGCCTGTGTCTGCTTACGGGCATTGCTTGGAAACCTTATTTCCCGGCCTTTCTGGGTTGCATGGTCCCTTTTTCTGCTAACTTCATTTCTGCGTCAAAACCACCGTTTTTCATCCACTCTCTCGTGTCTGCAGTAAACAAGCGGAGCTCAGTGACCTCTAACGTCACTTCTCTCTCCGATCCCTCTGCCCTCCTCCCCCCTTGGCCCCCCGCACCCCGTGCCCCCAGCCCGCACTGCTTGTACCCTGAACAGGCTCCTGTCGGATGAGTGGGTAAGGAGCGGCCCGGCTGACCCGGCCCCTGTCTTCCGCGCTTCCTGCCCTGTCCTCTTTCCACCTGCTCTAGTGACCTGTTGTTATCGTTTTATTGTCCTTTGCTAGTCGTTGAATTAGGGCTTTTGTTCCAACCCCTCCCTCACAGGTGAACTCGTTCATGGAGTCTTCCCCGAGCCTCTCCAGCTGCTTTCCCGCTGTGTTGTGTCGTTTTAATAGCATTGTGTTGTACTCTATGTGCCCAGTTTATCTCTGGTCTAAAGGCATTGTGTTTCTGCTTCACTGAAATAGACTGGCTGAGCTGTTTATTCAAGTGCTGGATTCAGATTCACCTCGACTTGCAAGTGAAATTGGAGTCTCAGAAGCACAAGAGTAAAACCAAGTGGCAGCACTGAGGTTTCAGGAGCATCAGGAAACAGAAGAGGCAAGGCAGCTGCAGCCCTTGGAGGGCAAGGTGCTTCCTGTGTGGCATTTGAATTGCAGGAACTCACGCCAACCTTACACGCACAGAGAAACCGAGTCGAGACCACCGGTCAATCCCACCCGGCACACTCCCTGCCTTTGGCCATCCCTAAGTAATTTTCTGCAGTGCACAGGACATTTTCTCTACCTTTCCAGTGGCAGAGTTTCTTCCAACAGGTGCCAGAGAGCCCTGGGGGTACAGTGGTTAAGCATTTTGATGGCTAATGAAAAGGCTGGCTGTTTGAATCCACACTTCACTCCCTGGAAACCCTCTGGGGCTGTTCTAATCTGTCCAATATAGCGTTGCTGTGAGTCAGAATTGGCTGAATGGGAAGGTTTGGTTTTCCAGATTTTAACATGTGTTAGACCCATTAAAAAGAAATTACTATACCTGAAAATAGTGTTAAAATAAAAATTATATTAAGCCAGTAGTAGAAATTCATTCACGTTTATTTAATAGACCTACAACCTGTACACAGATCCAGAGACAGTGACAGGAACAGAGTGAGGGGACACTGCATAGTTTAAAATCTGGCAAGGGGCGTGTCGGGGCTGAACTTCTTACCACGCTTGCTCAGTCTGCGTGCTGAGATGGCACCCCAAGAGGCCGGACTGTATGAAGAAGAACAAGGCATCGAGACGGGAGGAAGAGTCATCAACAACGTGTGATGTGCAGGTGAAAAGGATCCGAAACGCCGATGAAGATCAGAGACCACAGCCTTCAGTATGGATTGTACCTCAGTATCAAGAAAACAAACGTCCTCACAGTTGGACCAATAAGCAGCATCTGGACAACAGAAAGAACACTGAAGTTGTTGAGGGTTTCCTTTTACTAGGCTCCACAGTCGATGCCCATAGAAACAGCAGCCGAGAAGTCAAACACTGCAGACTTTCTGGGGCAAATCTGCTGCCAAAGTTCTTTTTAAAAAATTGCCAAGGTGTCACTTTGAGAACTAAAGTGCACCCAGCAAGAGCCGTGGTATTTTTAATTATCTCACATAGACGTGCAAAAGCTGGCAATGAATAAGAAGGCCTGAGAAGTGATGCCTTTGAATTACGGTGTGGTGAAGAATACTGTTCATGGACTGCCAGGAAAACAAGCAAAGCTATCCTGGAAGCATTGCAACCTGTGTGCACCTCACCTGTACTTTTGTCATGTCATCAGGAGGGGCTAGCCACTGGGAGGGGCATCACGCTTGGTAAAACAGAAGGTCAGTGACAGAGAGGCAGACCCTCAGTGAGATGGACTGGTGTGTTGGCTGCCGAAAGGCTCAGTGCAGGACCTGGCAGGGTCTCGTCCTGGGGCACCGAGGATCGCTGTGAGTCAGAGCTGACTCGACAGCACCTAACAACAACAACACAGCCATGCAAACATTAAGAAGTATCAAAAAAATTCTGTAAATAAAAGTAAATTTCTTTAAGCATTCAGTTGCTGTAATATTTCAGAATAGGTAGATACTTAGGTACTAACTAGGAAAAACAGATGGAAATACTTCTTCTCCAAACTATCATCATAAATCTTCAAAAGTATTTCTATACAGGGAAGGAGAAATAAGAAGGAAAGGTACCACAAAGTTATCGCAAGGGTCTTGTGGTGGTTGTGGTCAGGTGCCGCCGAGTTGCTTCCCACTCACAGCGACCCTGTGGACAAAAGAACAAAACACAGCCTGGTCCTGCACCATGTCCAGAAGGATCACAAGAAACTGTATGTGCATCCGAGTAAGTCATGCCAGCCAAGTGCCGTTGAGTCGGATCCGACTCATGGCAACCCTAGGGGCCAGAGTAGAACTGAACCCCAGAGTATTCAAGGAGCACCTGGTGGATTTGAACTGCCGACCTTGTGGTTAGCAGTGGTAGCACTTAACCCACTACACTACCAGGGTTTCCCAGGTAAGTAATAACTTGTATAAATATTGATCATTTATGAGTATAGATGCTGTTTTGTTAAGTAGAACACAGCTTAAGACTGACAGGTGTTTTCGTCTTTCCCTGGAGAGTGGAAACCCTGGTGGCATACTGGATTTTGCTATGTCTGCTAACCAAAAGGTCAGCAGTTCAAATCCACCAGGTGCTCCTTCTAGAAACTTCTGGACAGTTCTACTCTGACCTCCGGGGTTGCTATGAGTCAGACCCCACTCGATGGCAGTGGGTTGGTTTTCTTTTGGGTTCCTGGAGCTAGAACTTCCTTTGCTCTCCTACCCTATAAAAACCAGTGTCTCGCCTTCCAGGTACTCACCTCCTTCAGAAAGCTCTGCAGCCTTCGCTCCAGGCAGTGGGCTGCATTCCCTGCCATCTGTTAATCGCCTTTTCTCAGTTCCCTGTTCTTGCTTTTTTAAGTACCTTTCAGACTTGACTGCGTTCTGAAAGTGACAGCAAAGAAGTCAGTAAGGAGCTAAATGAAGAGCTGAAGAGTAGTCTATCAGCTGGGTACGCCTGGGGCCCTCCAAGCTGGATCCTAGAAGGCAACCAACCGCCCCTAAAAAGCGCTGTCCTTTCCGATCTAAGTCAAGCCAGTGAACTGAGCTGGGCTTGGCTGAAGTTACGACAGGTCAAGAGCCCTACTCGCACAGGAGATGTGAGTTAGGGAGAAACTGATGGGCCCAAAGTGGGCGCGTGTGCGTGCACACACGCACACACACGTGCATGTACACACAACTTCCCAATACCTAGTGTTTATACTTACTGTCTAATCCACAGATGGCAACAAAAATCAAATTTGATTTTCAAATGCAGAAACTCATGCAGGGTTCATTTTTCCCTTGTAGCACTGAAATTCCTAGTTTTATGGCTGGGATGTTCCAGGCATGGTGATTTACAGGAAATGGAAATGCATTTGAAAGGAAACGCATCTGAGAATACATTACAAACAGAGCCCCTTAGGGACCTTCCCGCAGGTAAAGGGAGCCCAGCCCCGGGACCGTCCTCTGTTCTGCCCCCACCGTGCTTGTCCTTGGAGCTCACTTGTGAATGATGAGTCTAGGCAACGTGGCCAAACCACACAGCTTCCTGAGAGAAGGTCACACCGATGTATTCTCACTGGAAAAACAAACAAAAAACCTCATGAAGACAGCCAATAACTTGACAAACAGTCTAGAACAATGCCATTAATTTGCTGTATGTCTGTTCACATATTCGTCACTGCCTTAGCTTTGAAATGTCAAAGTCTGACAGACGGATCACCGGGAAGTATTACGTCTTCACACTCCGTCCGGATCCCCCAGAGCTCCAGGAGACATGCTGGTCTACGCAGGGAGCCAGCAAAGTTCAAAGCTGGGCTCTCCTCTGCTCCCCAGTGGTCATCTGAGGTGAGGGTGGGACCCAGTCCATCGCCCTAACCCCTCTGGCATGTGTCTGGGTGACTGCGTCCTGCTGACTGACGTTGAGTCCGTCGGGGTGTAGGAAGAGGAAGCAAGCAGGAGTCCCAGGTCAAGTGTTCAGCGATACCTAGATGGCTAGGTCACGAAAGGCACAGACACCGAACCCTAAATTGTTCTCATACTAAAATCTAGAAAAGGTCTCCAACTCTCGAACCATTTTTTGTTCCTTTTTTTCACGGCTGTAATTCAACTCCTCTGAGTCCTTTCGGAGGTTTCTAGCCCCTCGAAACTGCAGAAAGAGGAGGAAGACAACGTGCCCTGCAACCGTGGGTTCTTCCTTCTCTCACTACTGCCAGGGAGTCGGTTTGAGAAGTGAGATGGCACGGATCCCAGGAGTTTGTGTGAACGCCTGTCGGAGACACCCTCCCTGTCCCCGCAGGCTTCCCAGGCGCTTCCAAACAAGGCTCTAGCCCACCGCTTGCACTGTTGGGGGAGTGACCTGCCAGTGACCCAGGGTTTCAGACCTGCAAAAACCTTTTAAATAATTCCTTTCAACGTTTTTATTTTGAGGATAAAGGGAACACACACTTTTTCATAATTTCATGTTCAAAATTGCTTTTTTTTAAGGCAGCTCACCACATCCCGAGGAGCCCTGGCTGGGCAGTGGGTAAGCTCACAGTGGCTAACCCAAAGGTCAGCAGTTCAAGTCCACCGACTGCTCAGTGGGAGGAAAGACCTCATAAGGGTGCAGCCTGGGAAATCCTATAGGATGGCTCTGCTCTGTCCATTACAGTTGCTGCAGTCAACTGACTTGACAGCCACAGCTTGAGCTCACACCATCCTGACTGCAGTTCACTCTTGTCTACACGAGTGGTGTGTAAACACACGTGTCTGTACATATGTGTGAGCCTGGATAGCATAGTAGAGCTCCACTGTGGACCCAAAGGGTCAAATCTACCAGCCGATCCTCAGAAACCTGGTGGGGCAGCTCTCAGAGACCCTGGGGGAGAGTGGTGCTCTGTCCAGGAGGCCTGACTGCAAGTTGAAATGGACTTGACCACAGCGGGTTTGGTCCACGCATGTGTTTCCGTGGAAAGGGCAATCAGTGTTCTGATTGTTGCTTGTGTTTACCTGATACTCAGAGTGTCTGCTCACCCAGCAGGATTCACTGACTGTCAGCTACCTGCCAAGTACTGTAGTTCATAGAGGAGAGAGAGCAGAGAACACAGGGGACCAAGACCTTACAGGGAGGGAACTGCTGAGCACAGAGCAGCAAGGGAGACATCAGTCAGGTAAAAAGAAACAAGCTGCCACATAAATTGTGTGCTGTTGTGAGTGCTGTGACACGATGAAATAAATTAATAGCTGATGTGATGGCATCTGGCTGAGAGGTGCGGGCAGCGGACATCACAGGCTGGCTTTCTACCTCCTAGGAAGCCCTTGTGTCCTAGTGGTTAAGAGCTACAGCTGCTAAACAAAATGTCAGCAGTTCAAATCGACCAGGTGCTTCTTGGAAACTGGGGGGCAGTTCTACTTTGACCTATAGGGCTGCTATAAACCAGAATTGACTGGATGGCAGGGGCTGGCTATTCCAACATTTTTCTAGAACTCTTTTCTGACCCACAACTAGAATGCTTTCTTGAAATGCAAAAGAAAAAAAAAAATTGAGCTAACTTGCACTTCCCAGACTTTCTACAACTGGAGCTCCGATGTGACCTGGACTCTGCTTAACTTGTGCCCTGCTGTGAGGGACTCGGAGGAGGATGGTAGGCAGTTCAGGCAGTGGGCAGTTGTGAGGAGAGCTTCTGGTCAGCTTGGTGGTTGTGCCTGGGGTCTGTTCGGGTAGCTCAGCCAGCCAGCCCTCTCCTGGCCGTCGCTGCTGCAGGTGCTGAGAGGCAGACCCAGCGAGGCTTCCCCATGGACCATCCACAGCGTGTCTGTCCTCCCCCTGCTGTCGTCCCTCCTGGCTGCACGGCTTCCTGACCCAGATCCCTGGCCCTCCTCTAGGTCCTGAAGCTGCCATGTCTGCAAAACGTGTTTGCCATCCAGCCAATTCCAACCCACAGTGACCCTACTGAGCTTACCTGGTGGATTCAAACTGCTTAGCTTTCCGTTAGCAGCTGCACACCGCTACCAGGCTTTCCTGCAGGCTGCCTAGTAGCCTCTAATAAATTTCTCTCCCATTAAACCAACTACATTGCATTCAATTGCCGCTAAGAACTTAGAAAACTTCAGTGGAGTACTTTAGGTTTCAATTAGAGAAAAAAAACTTCTCTAAATCAGAGAACACTGGTGATGTAGTAGTTAAGTGTTACACCTGCTAACCAAGAGGTCAGCGGTTCAAATCCACCAGGTGCTCCTTGGAAACTCGGTGGGGCAATCTTACTGTGTCCTATAGGGTCACTATGAGTTGGACTCAGTGGTCTTGAATAAGTGAATCTGTGTGCAGTGGGGAGAAGGAAGGTAAGAACTCTGTTCTCTCTGCACTGAATTCTTTAGAACTTTTGTTTTAGGGACTGTGTTTTGAGATTTTTCAAAGGACACTTTTGGCCAAAACATGTTACGTAAGTATCAAATTTTAGTAAAGCTTAGATCTATTTTTCCAACTACCTTTATGTAAGAAAAGACTTCATACTCATGGTAGATTACAGTTAATCTGTGGCTTTGAAAATACCATGAGTTTTAAATTAGGTTTAATACACTGGGCTAAAGGGATGATTTCAATTACCTTCTCCTGTACCTTGAAAATATTTTGTTTTATAATGTACAGATTTTGTAAGCAAAAAAATTTGGAATCAAAACATTTATTTCATAAAATATTTAAATATATAAGTAAAGAGATAATGCATGTGTATTGTTTTATATACATATATATATGTATGCACCCAAAACCCACGAAACCAAACCCATTGCCATCAATTCTGAATCATAGCAACTCCGTAAGAGTGGGTAGAATTGCCCCATAGATTTCCAGGGAGTGCCTGGAGGATTTGAACAGCTGTAGCACTTAAACCACTGCGCCCCTAGGGTTTCCAATGACGTTACAAATAATAAAATAATGAACATACCTGGAATCTCACTCTCCAGATGTAACATCTGTCAATGGTTTGATATGCAACCTGCTGGAGATTTTCTTTAAATGTGTATTTGTTTTATTTTATTTTTATTGGTTTGTATTGTGCCTTATCAACACAGAATAATAGTTAAAGGAGTAAGAAAAACCTCAAGTCGAAATTTGTTTAAAGAAGTTGATGCAGAACGGGCAGCATTGACCAAAACTCCAAAATGAGGTAGAGAGTTAAACCACAGGATTGTTAGTGAGGCACCACCGGTGCTTAACGCCCTGGTCGTACCGTCTGAGCTACTGAATGAGTAGATTAGCCATTCTAAAATTGCGTGTCAACAGCCTGACACCTCCTTCTCCCTTGACCTTGAGCTTGTAGCGTCCTTGAACGTTGCTCAACCACCAAGAGCATGTTTTGCTTTCTACTCAACGTGCATTATCTCACCTGCAGTTTTCTTTTGCTTTATTCTTGGGAAATCTAGCCAGTCAACCTTCTTTAAATGGATGTCTGGGATTCTTTTCTTTATATTCTTGAAAAAAGCTTTCAAGAAGCAAAACACCTTATTTTTAAGTGAATTGAACTTGACAAAGAAAACACAAAACAAAGCTGACATTGTGTTTATTTATATTCTGTAGTATGGTGCAGCACGTTCAACATGACGTAACGTGAGCACCAGCATTTCTGAGTCCCCATACATCCCACCAATTATTGCTCTTTCATTGAACCTAAATCCAATGGAATATAAATGTGAAGTGGTTTGAAAACTGCTTCTTACAGCTCCTAACTTCATTTTGAGAATTCTGATTGATAACAAGTGACTTGAAGGTATTTGCGATCGACCTCAGTACTTGTCGAGAATACCTAAACATCAACTAAAAAAGTCCCTGCTATTTTTCAACTCCTCCTAAAGGAGAGAAAGTAACAACACAAAATAGCAGAAAAGATCTTCCTTGAAAGACTTATTTATCATCTCTTGGTATTATCATTGAAATAAGATTGCTGTGAAGGTTTCACAAAGAGCACTTTTGGTAGCAGCGGAGTGCAGACAACAGCCAAGCCACACAGTGAGTCTGTAAGGAACAAACTCCCCACTGACAGAGACCTCTGTGGTCTTTCATTGTCTGCATCTTTTGTGGAACAGGTTCAAAGCAGAATAAACATAACCTTCGGGAAGACTTTCAAAAGTATATAGTGAACCTTCTAAAGGCAGACACATTTGTTCAGTCCAGTGGAAATCTCAAGTATTCTAGGATCCTGGGATTCTTAAAGATGGTGATTCTAAAAAGGGGTGGCCGAACTTTTATAAGTGAACCAAGAGTTCCCTGTCAGCCACTGACCAAACTTTGAAGTCATTATTAAGGCAGCAGAAACTGAGTTTGTGCATTGATGGTTTCAATTTCTCTGCTAAAATTCCCCATCTGTTGATGCATGCTTTTCTTTTTTCTTTTATGCTAGAGTCTTGAGCGTATTCATCGGAATTAATTTTTTTTTTAAATCTCCATCTGATAGTTATAAAATCTGGGCCATCTCCAGGTCTGTTTCTGTTTACTATTTTATCTCATCAATAGATCACTTTCACTTGATTTGTTAGGTGTCCTGTAATTTTTCATTAAATGCTGAACATTGTGCATAGAAGAGTGATTGATAGGGATGGAAGTACAAAGTATTGATTTCCGGTGTGGATACATCTCTTCTTCTGACAGGTGGCTGGAGAGGGAGGTGTGAAGAAAGGAGTAAACCCATCCACTAAGTAGTTTAGAGGGTTTGCTTTGACCACAATTACCTGTATTTCATCACAGACTTCCAGTTCCTCTATTGATAGACTGCTGTTGCCTCTTGGTAGTGCAGACTGAAGTAGCAGAGAATTTTCTCATTTTTCTAGTTCATCTCCAAGCTATCAGCAGGTTCTTCACATACATACTGTAGATGTAGTCACTCTCCACTCTTGGGTGATTACCAGAGGTAGACTGCTGCTGCCTGCAAGTGGTGCCAGCTTCTCTGTGCTGGGCTGGAGGACAGGAGTGGTTTTCAATTCTCTTGTTCTAGTCTCAATCTTGGGCAGATCCCAGACATCTGAGCCACAGTGGTGGATCCTTCTTGGTATTCCTGTCCCTCTCTCTTGTGGCAACCAGTATCTGCCTTGTATCCATAAGGAGTCTTGGACAGGAAATTTTCCTGCCTCCATCCCAGGACTAGCAGACTCTCCCTTGTATCCGTACAGATGCTTTGCCTAAATGTTTTCCAGTTTCTTTGCTGGGAGGAAACAGCTTTTGCTCATATTCCTCCCTCCACAATCATGTACTTTTTCAGGGACTGGTGAATGGCATATTTCCTGTCCAGCTTTCACTCTTTCTCATGAGCACATAGTGGAAACTGTAGGAAAATGCTAGCAGACTCCCTTCATGTTTGAGGTGCTCGGGCATCCTAAGCTATCCGTCTGGCTTGTACTGGTCTTTGAGACTTTTCTAAAATTTTGGTTCTTTTCTTCCAGTTTGTTTTTATGATCTGTTTTCTTCTGGTTCCTGAGGGGTTCCCCTGTTGCTCTTTCTCTACTTCTTCAAGCTGTAGGGTTAGATCTTTGGTTTGGGTTCTTTCTTGCTTCCAGATGTGTGCATTTATGGAAATAAACTGACCTCTGAGCTCTGCTTTGGCTGTATCCCATAGGTTCTGGTAGGAAGTGTTTTCATTCTTGTTGGAATCCATAAATTTCTTTATTTTGTCTTTGATTTCTTCTATAACTCATGGCTTTTTGAGCAAGATATTGTTCAGTTTCTGTGAGTTCCACTTTCTATCTATGTTTTCTCTGCTATTAATTTTGACCTTAGTGGCTTTGTGGTCTGAGAAGATGCTTTGCAGTAATTCAGTGGTATGGATTTTGTTGAGATTTGCTTTATGTCCTAACACATGATCTGTTCTGGAAAATGTTCCATATGCACTAGGGAAGAAGCTGTAGTTATCTGCTGATGGATAGAGAGTTCCATATATGTCAATGCGGTCTAGTTGGTTAATTGTAACAATAAGATCTTCTGTGCCTTTACTGAGTCTTTTTCTAGATGATCTGTCCAACACTGAAAGTGCAGTGTTGAAGTCTCCCACTATTATTGTGGAGTGATCTATCTCCTTTTTGAGCATAGTCAGTGTTTCTTCAATGTATTTAAGTGCCCTAGTATTGGGTGCATAAATATTTAATACTGTTAAGTCCTGCTTATGTATTGAATCTTTCAGCAGTAGTGTCCATCCTTGTCCACAACGGTGAATTTTACATTAAAATCTATTTTCTCTGAGATTAGTATCACCACCCCTGCTCTTCTTTGAGTATTGTTAGCTTGATATATATTCTTCCATCCTTTAATTTTCAGTTTGTTCATATCTTTACTTCTAAGGCAAGTTTCTTGTAAGCACCATATAGGTGGATCATGTCTTTTGATCCAAGATGCCACTCATTGTCTCTTTATTGGAGCATTCAGTCCATTCACATTCAAAGTAGTTATTGATAGGTATGTGTTTAGTGCTGTCATTGTGATATGTTTGCTTTTGTGCTGATGTTTTTTCTGTTGTTCTTATTGTCCTGTTCTGGGACATTCTTCTTTGTGAGTTGATTTTTCACCTTTTTCAGTGTTGATTTTGTGGTTGTTGAGACGCCTGTATTACATTCCTTGATTTGGTATATGCTGCATCTTTATTGTGCTTTGCAGCTGCCCCTGTGATGCCCCTTAACAGTCTGTGCTTAAACCCAATTTTAACTACTACAAGTCTCATTAACTTCTCCATCTGTAAGGACTATAATGACTGTAGTGCATCCCTCTTTTTAATATGATGACATCATAGTTTTCATGATATGATCACTGGATCACTTCTTTAAATAGCACAGCTTTGACTGAGTTTGGATCCTTCCCTAACTGAGTAGGTTTCTGGATGACGTGTCCTATATTTCCTCCTAAAATATAAAATTAATGGTTTTGTTCTTCTAAGCCAAGAGCTTCTTTCAGTATTTCTTGTTGCTCTGGTTTGGTTTTTACAAAGTCTCCGAGTTTCTGTTGATCTGCGAATGTCTTGATTTCATTTTCATATTTGAAAGATAGTTTCACAGGATATATAATTCTGGGTTGGAAGTTCTCCTTCAAGGCTTTGGATGTGTCATCCCATTGTCTCTGTGCCAGCATCGTTTCTGCTGAGAAATCAGACAAAGGCTACAGGGTTTCCCTCTGAATGTTAGCTTTGCTTTGAGTCTTGCTGCCTGTAAGAGTTTCTGCTTGTGTTTCATTTTGTTAAGCTTGATTATAATATGTCTTGGAGTATTTCTTTTGGGATCTATATTGAGTGGCATTCAATATGCATATTGGATATCTGTATTCTCTTCTTTCGTGATTTCTGGGAAGTTTTCTGTCAGCAGCTCAGCCACAATATTCTCTGTGTTCTCAAGTGTCCTGCCCTGTTCAGGGACTCCAATTAATCATTGATTGTTGCTCTTAATAGACTCCCACATGCTTCTTAATGTGTCTTCATTTTTCTTGTTTCTTTTTTCTGATTTCTCCTTATATATGCTGGAGTCAGTAGCTCTGTCTTCTAAGTCAGAAAGTCTATTTTCCATTTGTTCAATTCTGTTTTCTTGGCTTTGAACTGAATTTTCTCTTGCTTTAATTTTGTTCTTGATCTGTTGGTTTTCAGAGTACTGGTGTTATATTGGATCAAACAGCTTGCTTAATTTTTCATTTTGCTCTGCTGCATTTTGTATAAGGTCTAGGAGGACTCTGTAAATAATCCTTTTGTACTTGCCCTCTGATAGTTTCAGAAAGGCTTCTTTGTCTGGTAAGTTCTTTGGATCTTTCTTTTGTGGGCTTTCCTAATATTCCAATTCAAAGTTTGTTACTTTTTGACCATCTGGAGGTTGTTTTTTTTCTCCAGTGTTACTTTAACGGGGTTCAAGCTTAGTCTGAAAAGGAAGTTGATCACCAGACACCTCTACTTACTGCAGTGACTGGGCTCAGTCCAATCTCTGGGGTGTAGGCTCCACCTCCTGATTCACAAAGACACAGCCCCACTTACAGAGTCACTCTGGAGTTGTCAGCTGACCCTATAATTTGAGACAGTAAAGGGTAGAAGAGAAGTCATCCAGATGCACTGCAGTTATTTCTCTATTATAAGGTAAAAGGTATTTGACAGCTTCTAAAATTAGTCACACTTTCAGGTGTGCAAGTCCCTGTTTCCAGCTGGCAAAATACACACCTCTATATCAAAGACTGCTTTACTGCTGGAAAAGCACTCATCAGGCAGGCACTGCCTCCCAGCCTGGGAATTAGGTCCAGCTGAGGACTCCGTATAGGAAACTCTGCCTCCCTGTGAATCAAGATGGCATCCCGCACAAGCTCCCTGCCTGCCTTGAGGAAGGCTATTCAATAGAGGAGATCCAGAGATTCTGAGAGATAAAGAGAGAGGTTAGAGGCACCAAGTTGCACACATTCCAAGGCTAGGCTCTCAAAATGTGGTGACTCTGCTTGCCAATCTCATCGGCAGTGTGTCTTAGCCTTGCTGTCAGTCACCTCAGCCCCTTCTTCTGGCTAAGACAGACGAAAAAAAAGTCAAAATGGCTATTTACCTTCAGTCAGCAAGAGCCGGGACTCAACAAGGGTGGAGGTTGGCAAAAGAGAAAATGTTTTCCGCTCAGTGGTATGTAGACCAAATAGATAGCCCTCTGCCCTGTCCTAGGGCTCACTAGCTGTCTAGAGGCTCCATTTAACTATCACTTCAGGCCTTCATTTCCAGAGGGATTTAAGGAGACTTGTATTTAGTCTGTCATCTTGACTCCACCCTCCCCCCCCAATTTGTTTTTAGAGTGACAGCACTATCTTTCCTTGGTGATTGTCTTTCCTACAGGGGCTATAACTTCAGGATTCAGGTCACTTGATTACCCTGAAACCTCACCTTTCTGATATTCTAAAGAAAAGTTACAATTTCATAGATTACTTGGCTATTTCTTGTTGTTAAGATTAGAGTGATGTCCTCTCAAAGCTGTCTACATCCTAAATGAAAGCAGAATTCTCTGTTTCTAATTAGAGTCCTCTTCCTAATGGATTGCTTTTACTTGCTTTGTGGTATGTCTTATAATTGAAGAAAGCATCCATACCACTAAAAGTTTCACACACGAAACATTGGCTAATTTTCCAAGCATTTATCATTCACTATTTGTACATTGATATGTAAAGAGCTGAGAACACAAATATGAGTGAGACTCTGTCCTGTCCTATAGCTGCTTGCAATGTTATCAGAGGAAACATACATAAACAAACATTATAAAGTGGTGTGATCAATGCCGTAGTAGAAGCAGATCAACATATTATGGGAGTACGGGACCAAATACTTAAGGCATGGGACAGTGAGAAGGTGATCATTTTTAAGCTATATCTGAAACTTTCCATAAGAACTTTGCAGACAGAAAGGGCAAGGAAATATCTGCAGAAAAGTGCTGCTTGTACTCCTCCCCACTAGTAAGATTCCGTTTCCTGGCAGAGTTTGTCTCATCAGAAAATTCTCTTCCAGGTTTAGTAGATCAGCTCAGTGCTACCACGGTCAGCTCTATTCCCAAGTTCTCCAGATGAACTCAGCATTCCTGCAAGACCAGCAGGTAGTAGGTCAACAATTTTAGCAACTGGGCCTCTAATTTGTTTGTTTGTTTTTAACAACACCTGTAGATTTTTTTTTCTTAAAGGAAAGAAAAAGACATTGATGCTAAAATGTAAGACATTGTGTTTCACATTTGCTTTCTTTATATTTTCATTGACCTCTAGATTTATTGTATCCCTAGTGAGTGTCCTCTGGATATTTGTTTGAGCCAATGGGAGTGTACGTCAGCATTGCTCTGAAAAGAAAAGTGATGCTATGCGATTTCCAGAGCTTTCCTATTTTGGACCCTTAGCCAGATTAGTACAATGTGTCAAAGCCAAGACAGGAATAGTAGCAACACAGACTTGCTGGTGTCAGATGCCAAAGGATCATGGGATATAGGCCAAAATTGGGTATGGGGCAGACTCAGTTTAGTGAAAGGATTAACAGAGCAGAAGATATCAAATCCCAGGTATCTGACCACAATGATCAGTGAGGGAACAAATCCAAATTGAGAAACTGATGAGACAGACAAGGACAAGAAGAGAAACCAGGACAGGAAGCCAAATGTCACAGGTGATTTCACGAAAAAACAGTGACCAGATGGGGCAGTGTCTTTAAAGGCTTCAAGTTCAATCTGATGGTTCCATCTCCAATAGCCGCATAACTATCATTTATGGAAGACAACCATGTTAGATGCACAATAAAGCAGACGCCATAACTGTAAATCAAAACAATGCTGAGTAGGACTGCAGTCAATGTGTACACGAGTCTGCAGGCTCCCATGTTGTCAGGTTTACTTTAAGACGTTAAACTCAATGACAATGCACACCAAAACTAATTTTTGAAAAACATAGAAAATATTTACATTAAAAGCATAATCCTTACTATTTTAAGGACTTCCCCAAACAAAACCCACACCCATTGACTTTGTGTTGAATCAGACTCATAGCAACCCTACGGGACAAAGCAGAACTGTCCTATAGGGTTTCCAAGGAGTGGCTAGTGGATTTAAACTGCTGACCTTTTAGCTAGCAGCTGAGCTCTTAACCTCTGAGCCACTAGGGCTCCGTTTTAAGGAACACATTAAAAATATTTCTGCGGTTGGAAAGTGTTGTAGATTAAATTGTGTCCCCTCGGAATGTGTCAACTTGACCAGGCCATGATTCCCAGTATTGTGTGACTGTCCACCGTTTTGTCATCCGATGTGATTTTCCTCTGTGTTGTAAGTTCTACCTCCATGACGTTAATGAGGTGGGATTTACAGAAGTCATATTAATGACTCAAAACTCAATCTACAAGATTAGGTTGTGTCTTAAGTCCATCTCTTCTGAGATAGAAAAGACAGAAGCGGGCAGTGACAAGGGGACCTCATACTACCAAGAAACAAGAGCCAGGAGGAAAGCGCGTTCCTTGGACCTGGGGTTCCTGTGCTGGGAACACCTTGACTGAGGGAGATGGATGACAAGGACTTCACCCCAGAGCTGAGGGAGAGAACAAGCCTTCCTCTGGGGCTGGCACCCTGAATTTGGATGTCTAGTCGCTTAGATTGTGAGAGAATAGATTTCTCTTTGTTCAAGCCATCCACTTGTGACATTTCTGTTGTAGTAGCACTAGATGTCTAAGACCAAAGGTTCCACTTTTGTTTACTTGTTGACTAATGAAAGATGTTGGTGAGAAGAGAGAGTATTAGTCAGAAAGAAGGAAAAATTGATGTCAGATAAAGTCCCAGTTTCCCATGGGACATGGTGATCCATCAGTGTCCTCACCCCTTGGCACTCAAGGACCCACTGACGCAGGGGTGGGGTGTGGAAGTTAATTCCATGTGCAAACTGAGTCTCTGATTCCTTCTTGGTCCGTTTAGTACATTGTCTACTTCCTTGGCTGTTATTTTGATTTTCCAAATGAGCACGAAGTTCCAATAGTTGTCAACATTTGCCAGAAATGACCTTAAATATCTTAACGTTCATTGAAAAAGAACTGGAGGTGGGACAAGGAATGGCTCTCAGTAAATGTTTTTCTTCTTGGAAGTTTCTTTCCTATTCCATCTTCCCAGTACAGTGGATAGGAATGTATTTCCTGAATCTTAGGCTTCACTGAAAATATTTTCATGGTGAGGAGGACAAAAGTGATGATTATAGAATTTGGATACAAGTATCACCACCCAGTTTTTATCCTAACTGGGTTGAAAATTCAATAATCTAAGCAGTTGCTTATGACCATTCCTTTCCTTGTGCTTTGAAGACCCGGACATGCTTTAAAGCCATATCAACTGGTGGTGACACCCAGCAGGAGGTGGCCCTCCCTGACTTACAGATAACTCTCCACTCTCCATTCCATCTACACAAATACATGCATGCTTGTCATGTGATCATACAAAGACAATGGTGCCATGTGAACTGTGAAACCCTCAAAAAGAATCCCTGTGGGAGAATCACAGGAAGCTAAAACTATTTTGTTTCCAAAGTTCAAAGTCACTAAAACATTCTTGTCATGATGAGAATTTTTTATTCATCATGAAAGGGAGGTCATTGCATAAAATGCAAATAATTTTCATTGCATGTGTGTATGTATGTGTATATGTATACACTCATTCTGTTGTTTTATGTCTAGGGGAAAATTAAACACAGAACTGGGTGGAAGTCGTGATTTAGATGGTAGCAGAGAACCGTGCATTTTCCTTAATAACAGCACGTTTATTCTCTGTATTTTTACACCGTTTTCTCATTCTTTTATTGGACCCTCATCATAACTCTTGGGTGAGGTGGAAAGGAGCTGTTGTTCCTCACGTAGCTGACGAAGATCACACATTTGCTACAGGTGGGCACACTGGAATTTGCCATTAGAGAAGCCTTATTATGAAGAGAATGAATGCACGATTCATCGCCCCAGTGGCTAGATCAGACCATCCAGCTGTCGTCACCCAGACCTTCCAGACAAAACTAGGGTTATTGGGGTCCGGGTTTTATGCAGCAAGCTTTATCAATCGTCGCCTTCACTGGGTGACAGTGGCTTGCTCTGGGAGTCCCTGGAAGCAGCCGTCTTGACCTCTGCTTCTGACCTCTGGCCGCTAGAGCGCGCTCGCGTTCTCCGCACATCTGCCGACAGCTTCGAGAAGGAAGCCTTGGATCCGACCCCGAAAGCATCAGGACCGGGCGCGGAACCCGCGTCTGCAGACGGCGCCCCGCGTGCCCGCAGGACGCTCCGACCGCCAGTGGCCTGTGTCCCGGCGAGTCAGCCCGGGGGCCTGGGGGGGGTCGGGACGCAGCCTCTCTTCCACGAACTGCTCTGTGCTTCGGAGCCCCACTGACTCTTCAGAACCTGGAGGCTTTTTCATAGACTACTGCTACTCCTCTACGAATACAGCTTCATAGATTCTGACCCTGATTTATTCGCTCTCTGAAGAATGCACTGGTTTGATCAATGGAATAATGGTGCACTGGTTTCACCATGCTACTAGCTGTCGAAAAAATAGAGTAGAAGAGAAAATCGTCTCTGCCCCTGTGACAAACTACTGTAAAAAGAATTCTGCACACTCGTAAGCATCCTGTGCAGCCCGGGCGATGCAGATGGTTAAGGAGCTTGGCCGCTAACCGACAGCACCAGACGCACCTTGCCAGAAAGGCCTGGTGACCTGCTTTCAAACAGCCAGCCTTCCAAGGCCCCACGGAGGGCCTTTCTGCTCTGACACCCAAGGCTGCCTTGAGTCAGAGTTGACTGGACAGTAACTGGCATCTTCTGAAGTACAGTGCACCGTGCCTGATGGTCCCTGGGAGTATACAGGTGGAAATGTGTCTCCGTTGATTGTGAGACAACTAAATGCCTCTTAGAGGATGTAAAAATAGCCTGTGAGAGTTTTCACTTTGGCAGATAATGATGGTCTCAGGTTGTCTGGCTTTGTGGCCTGTGTGTCAGAATGACAAAGGACAGTAAGGGCTGACCAGTGAAATCCCAGTGACAAGACCAACTCTGCTCAAAAGGCGAAGCCTTCAGTCACGTTTTGCTTCTTAGTGTTTCTCCCTGCTCTGAGCTGTTAGCTCTGAATATCTGGATCCCACTGGCACTTAGAATCTGCTATGCTCGGTTCTACATCGATTCCCAGGGAAACTAGATAATTCATTTCAATTACGTAAAGATTTACTCACTGACATATATGGTACAGAGCTCTGTACCAGAAGACAGTTCTGCAGGACCCTGGTTTCCACAGGTCTAAGCAGTCTGTGTGTTCCTCCAGCATCCCGTACACAGCAGTGCTCTGTTTGGCTGGCTCAGACAGCCTTAGCTGTTCCTGGGAAGCCTTAGGACGTGCCACTGAAGCTCTCCAGGGTCCTGGCCAACATACCTTCCTTTGTTCATATCTGCTATACTTAAAGCCCCACAAGGGCCCCCAAACCAAACCCACTGCCATCAAGTCAATTCCAACTCATAATGACCGTAAAGGACAGAGTAGAACTGCCCCAGACGGTTTCCACCGAGCAGCTGACAAATCTGAGTTACCAGAGAAGCGGAAGGCCAAGGAAAGAGCGTCTGGAGAGCTGGAGCTGCTGAACCTCCAGGGTCTGTCAAAAATGAGGTTTCACTGCTCACTTCCACAGCCTCTCTCTGCATGGATCTTAGGTTGGGGGACAAAGAGATCCAAGCCAGCGCGCCTTCGGGTCTCTGCGCCCGTGAACCTCTGGAAGATCCTGGCTGCTTTTCCTCGTGAAAAGCAACTCTGGTGAGGCTCCTCCCACAAGTCGTCTCAGGGCCTCCACATTCCAATGTGACCTCCTGTTGAGCCTTGCCCTAAAGGGGGACAGATGTCACATTGCATCCCCACCCACGACTCTGCCTGTTCGGATACACAGCAGAGTCAAAATCACACACAGCAGATGCTGAAGAAATGCTTTCTGGGGGTGTAGTGACGGTGAGGGTGAGGACCTGCCTTACCTGAGGAGCTCGTCAGACCATGTGTCTGATCAGGGATTCCTCCTGGAAAACACTGAGATAGATCACTTAGTATTTTGACACAGAGTTCACTTGCTTGTCCAAACCCTGCAACAGATCCATCACTAATTACGTATTCCCAGATGATTTTATGTTAATGAACTGTATTTCCCCAATAAGACCATAAGGTTGTGAATGTCAGGAATCAGATCTTGTATTTCTGTTCTTCCTCTGATTGCTGTTACGCACTGTCTCCGTAATCTCAGTTCCAAGACCCAAATTTACAAACAACTTGTATTTCCAATTCAGTCCCTCAAGGTTCCCAACTCCAGCAATGCTTGTTCGAACACCCCCTTCACGGCTTTGCTGAAACTTCACCTACACAGAGGCCGCCTTGCCTCACTACATAATTTACACGCACATTCCCTCCCCCCGATGCTTCCTTTGACCCCGTGGCACCGTCAACACCCAGCGTACCGTATCCTTCCTCTTAATTTACGGCGCCCCAACTAAAATATAAGTTCCGTAAGGGAGTTTTGCCCATTTTGTTTGCTGCTGAACCCACAATGCCTGCAAAGGTGGCTAGCACGTAATCAACACTCAATCAGTACGTGTTGAATAAATTAATAAATCAAACATTTAACACAATATGTTGCCCATATTGGTGAGTTAAGAAATACTTGTTCATTTGATTTGTCACGGCTATATTTTCATTAGTTCAGGAAAATGAGAGGTCGAAGGTCACTTACGGGTGGCGTTACTTGTGGTAGCTGACCAGCTGTTATAATCTCCAGAGATTGGTTAAATGTGATTTTCTTGGATAGCTAAATATGCAAAAACATGCTTTGAAATGAGGACCTTTGGAAACAAAATCGTGGAAAGCCCTGGAGCTAGCTGATCCATTTCAGGATTTCTAAACAATTTGACAAGGAGTAATTCATCAGGGGCATCCAATATCCAAACTAAAGAGACATTTTAACAAATACACAACTGCATACCACGGCAAACATGCCAGCAAGAAGTCTGTCAGCAACACGTGATGAGTGTGACTCTGTGCACAGCTCCTTGCTGCAAGGTGTGGAGAACACGTGAATGCGTGCTTTTCTGTACTAACTGTTCACAATACCTCCCTTTCTCTTGTGGCATTCTTCCAACTGGGAAGACTAGATATGAATGATGGTTGCTTGCTGTACATCATAGAATACAGGGAAAATGTTGGAATTTAAGAGCTTCTGTAGCTGTGGTCTTGGTGTATAGACAAAAATATAATGACGTCACCAACAAAATCCATTAGAAAGAGTCAAATTTGTGATTTGGAGAAGAGAGCAAGAGGAGTTTGACAGAGTATAACAAGGTGAGGGACTCTAAGGACAAGACCAAACTATCTTCCAATACCTCCTCACCCCCCTAGGACCCAACCTGAGGGAAAAGCGTAATAGAGTTGCCAGATAGGTTTTGAGAACCAAAAGTAAAATTGTCAATCTAAAATAACAGTATAAACCTATTAATTTCTATTTAGAGGTTAATATGCCCTGGTGGTATAGTGGCTAAGAACTCGGCCTGGTAACCAAAAGGTTGGTGGTTCAAATCCACCAACTGCTCTTTGGAAATGCTGTGGCACAGTTCTACGCTGTCTTGTAGGGTTGCTATGAGTCAGAATCGACTTGACAGAAGTGAGTTTGGTTTTGGGGGTTTTACTGCCTAGCAGAGTTGAGTGTGTTTGTGTCTGTGACGCAGGGTGACGGTAGAGTACGAGGAGGTTGGGAACTGCTGTTTTTGCATCATAAGCCTCTGGGTTATTTGATTTCTTTTTTTAGCTTTATGAAGCTGTGACTAGTCTTTCCGGATGACAAGTCCAAGATAAGTGAGTTGAAGTCTCACCATCGTCACTTTTAAGGGACACTGTGTTTGTGTTTCTCCTGAGACTGACTCGTTTGTCCTTCCGGAAGTTGTTCTTCTGGTGTGTTCAGTGTCCTCTGGCAGCACCACAATTGGAATGCGTCAGTTCTTCTGTCTTCTTTTTTCATTGTCCAGCCTTCACATGCTCGTGTGACACAATTTTCTACAAACCTTTCTTAAACTTTTCAAGCTGATCAGTAGTATGACAAGGGTATACAATTTGTAGTTACCCATCAAAATCTCTCTTGAATATTAAACTGAGTCTTCAGGTAAAAATCTGTGGTCTACTTCACCTTGCTGCCTTTTTTTGTTAATAATAACAAATAATAACAAAAAATTTCTCAAAGCAATTAAGTGACAGTGTAAAGGAGAGAAGAGAGTAGACTCAGAGACAGACAAAGGAAAAAGGAAGACTGCTTTACCTCCCCAGTTAAGGAAGATTTGAAAGTGAGGGTGAGATAACAGTAAGGGATTGTAAGACCTTTCTTCTCAGGGAGACCGTTCTGGGTTTCCCTGTTGTAACTGCAGCCCCTCCCTGACTCAGTCTCACCATCCTTCCTGCTTTGTCAACTTACCGGCTTCAGTGCTCAGGACATCGTGTTTGCTGTCTGTAGTTGGTGTTTTTGTCTCCTGTCTCTGGATCACAAGAGCCTCCTGGCAGGAATATTGGCTATGTGGCTCACTACAATAACCAGGGACTGAGACCTGTCCAGCTTACAACAGACAGCCAACAAACGTTTACTCAATGAGAATTCATGAGAAAGGAGCGCTTTTGTGCTGAGTTAACAGCGTTGTCACCAATTCATGATAAAGATACAAATGTGAGTTCTCGTCTCGGGAGAACAGAAGAACTCAGGAAGAGACAGTCACTTGGGTATGAGCTCCTTCTAGCTAACTGGTAACATCGTCAAAGATCCCCTTACCGAACAGCATCAAATTCACAGAAAGAAGAGTCAGAACTTCAACATGACGTTTTAGGTACACAATTTAATCTATTACAGTAGACTTAAGTAGTTGCCACAACGTAGAAAAATAAGAATCTTCCATAGATGGCATCAATATAGATATTCCATCATACTCGACACTAGATGCTATGTAGATGTAGATGATAAGGAGAGTATGACAAAGAAAAACTACAAAGAATCCTGACCCTATTTGAGTATTCATTAACATCTTAATCAAACTCAGCTAAAAATCCATTCTAGCTCCTGTATGTGGAGAAATTAGAATAAAAACCCCTGAGTATTAGCCTTCATCACTGTGAATAACTTACACTGAAATAAATTATATGGCAAGTTGAAAATGGTTTGCAGTCCAAAGTGTGGTTTTAGCCCTTCTCACAAGTTTTCCTGCTGACTTCATAAAGCTGTGAGTTAGAGACTTCCTCCCGAGATGTTTCATGTGATGTGCTCGGACGTACTACGGTCTTCATGATCTTCGCTGTGATTCTTCCAAACTTAGCAGGGTAATCTATGAAGTCAGCTTCTCTTTTCCAGAAAGTTCTGTGATCAGGTTTACTTTAGTCTGAGTATGGTCCTATTGTACATACGTACATGTATGTGTATGTGTGTATGTACACACAAAATGAGAACCTACCTGCTTGTAATTCACTTTATTCATACAGGGTCCAACAATTAAGTTTGTGAACTTCATTGTTCTAAATATTCCGTACCTGATTGCTGAATATCACCATGGTCACCGTCAGAGTCCTCCCCTTGCGAAGCTAAGCACTGACACCAGCACCTAGTCCACCTTTCCAAGCAGTTTTGCAGCTCTTTTTCTGGGATGGCCGTCAGAGCTGTTGTCATATGGCCCTTGATGTCCTGAATGTCATCCAAATGTCTTCCTTCTAATAGTTCCTTTATCTTTGGTTAAAGCAAAAGGTCACTGGGGACCGGATTAGGTGATTAGGGAAGGTGTTCCAATACAGTTATTTGTTCTCTGGCTAAAAACTCCCTCACAGACAACCATGCAGTAAGTTTGTGAACTTGCCATTGTGCCACCATGCGCAATGACTGTTCCAGAAAGAGTTCCCAAATTGCTTTAAAGGGGGCTCTAGGCACCGGCATCAGGGCAGAGCTTCCCAAGGGGTGTACTTCAAAGGTGACTGGAATGAAATCCAGCAGTGAGGTACGTAGCACTTAGAACAATTAACTCTGCAAACTTAATTGTCAGACCTTGTATTTAACTGGATGTATAAATACATTAACTGACCTAGGAAATGAACAAAAAGAAAACTATTTAGGCTATTTCTGTGTATGAGGAAAACTGACTAGCAGGTCCAGAAGTTTTCTACTCAGTATGAATGAAGCAGCTTTCTAAGTCTACGCACAAGGTGTCACAAGGAAACTGGCGACAGCAGAACATGCCTTCATTGCTTGATTGGGTAGGTGAGATTCTGCTGAGTATAATCCAGCTCAACACTTATTTTGACAAGAATGTGGATGACCAAGATTCTGAAACCTGCCAGTGTCCCAGTGTTAACATAATCCAACCCATATTTCAAAGGACAAAATTCAGAGCATGAAACCTTGCATTTATGGATAGCCCATTTATCTGAATCTGTATTTTATAGGCTCTAACCAATTAACTTTCAGCTGAGAGAATATGTTTCTGTAATATGAAATTGTCACAGGGTCCCACTCTTATCAAACGAGAGTGTCCCTCTACTTGGTTACGCTACCATATCCCTTCACTCTGCCTCTCCCTCTTTGCCAACTGAGTCAGGGGTTGGTGACCTGACACAAAACAGCACTAGCTGAAAATATTGCAAACTTAGTGGCCAAACTAAAATGTTTACAAATAGTAATTTTTTCCAAGATAATTTGCAAAGATTGTAAGATTTCTGACTCAGGTAAAAATTTAGCAGTTTCAGATGAGTCACTCCGGGAACGTAAGTTAAAAAGTGAGAAAGATGTACATCTACATTCCTTAAAGTTTCACAATTGTAAAAATTTGCATTGCAGGACACTAATTAGTGATGTTGTACTCAGAAATTTGTGCCCTGCTAGTGAAACGTGTATCAGATGCTGAAACTCCATCACAAGCTAGAACCAGGGTCAGGAAGGGACATAGCAGTACTGAAATTCTATGGAACATCAGCCCACTACACAGATGAGAAAACTGAGACACAGGAAGAGTAAGAATATTTTTCTAAGCTCATCTAGATATTCATGGACCTGAAATTTGACCGAAGACCCAGTTGGATTGCTAGCCTGGGTCCCTTTGCTCCACAGTGACGCACATCAAGGGACATTGTTGTTGTGTGCCTTCGAGTCCATTCCAACTCATCACACGCTTCTTCTTTGTTGTGGTTGTTCCTCAAAAGAGTGAAACTTGTTTTCTGTATGTTGGTGTGCATTAAGGAATAAGTTTACCGCAGGTAATAAGTACTACTTTACTTTTTTCATGTACTCATGAGTCCTTTAGACTTCTTTGCTACTTTGTGGTTCCTGTTTTTAACAGCAGTGAAGGATTTAGAGAAGTTGACCCTTTGGGCTTACCAATTTTGGTGCAGTTCTGTATGAGACATCACCCTGGGGAAATCCTGCTCCACTGCGGTATCGTTATCTCAGGTTCTTCCAGGATGTAAGTTACTCTGGCTTTTTAATTTAGTCAATACAGTGGTGTGATTTTTGAAGCTTATTTTATCTGCTATTGCAAATATGTTCAGGTGGAATATGATGCAAGTCTTAAGTGTTTGTGTAGTTCTGTATCACATTTAAATGTCTATTTCACGGGAAATTTGGTTTTCATTTGGCGGTTAATTTGGTTTCGAGCTCCCCCAAATCTAACCCTTCTCTGTTTGGTGCATCCCTTTTGCAGAGGGTCCAACTGGGACCATACCGACTGCTAACTGAGCCTACAATGGCACGCCAAACCGGATCACGGGACAGTCATCTTTGTTCATTCACTCGAACAGCCTCTCTGACCAATGTGCTCTCCATATTTTTCTTTCCCCTCAAGTCGTTTCCATTTGGTAGAATTTGGTTTCTGGCCTGAGCCCGTGTTGCAGAGGAATGAGGTCACTCAGATATCATTGGCCAGATCTCTCCACCAAAGGACAATGACCAAGGGCTGAGTGGAAAATCTTGCACAAAGCCAGATTAGAATGTGCACTAATGAGACCGAAGTATTGGTTACAAAGATGCTATCTCTCAAAGGCGGCACAGTTACCGAGAACGGTCCTGTCACACTCGCCCTGTCCTGAAGCTTGCTGCACAGACCCGGAGACTCCAAGGTTAAGCTTGGCCTTGTTTTCCAAGAGCTTTGTTTTCTTTACTGACAGAGTGTCCAGGGAAGGTTTTGGGAAACCAAGGCCTAACTGTAGTAAAAAGGAGGGGTCTCTGACTGTAGCTGCGTTAAGTGCCACCCACTATTTCGTGGGACTGCGTTGCATTACAACAGTAGCGGCTCCCAGAGCTGTTTCAGCAACAGAAACCATTTCTGACCCGGAGTCCACAGGGCTGAGCTTCCCCGCGCGACTGACTTCTCGACCCTTCCGGGTGAGTCCCTGCGGTTGGCTGGGCTTCACTGTCCTCGGTGGTGAAAACTGGAAAAGAAGCTGCAGTCACACTTGTCCAGCTTACCTCGGGCACACAGATGTTCTACATAAACAGCAAAGACATGTGCAACTCTAGATTATTGTTATGTTTAATGTTCAACTGGAAAAATCCTTCAACCTTCTAACAAGGATAAATAGTGCAGTAACAAAACTGATGATAAAATCAAATTGATCTTCTCTTGTGTAGAGCAGAAAGGAGTAGGAAGATTATTTTTAAATACATCTGAGCAAGCATAACTCCCATGAAATTATGTTTTTCGTGGAAACTCTGACCAATTAATCTTGGCTGAGTTGGGTAATATTTTGGGAACTCTGAAAGGACCCTTTCATTCATTTTGATGAAAGACTTTCATTTATATACTGTATTAGGGGAATGCAAAAGAAAAAAAAAGCCACATCACACTCCTGATAACAGTCACGAAATAAACAGCAAGGTCAGAAGGGGTCTCTTGTACGTCACCTTTACCGTAACTGTCACCCCTGTGTAAAAATGAGCCTTTCAGGCTGCACTGAGTATTTGTTCATTTCATAAATTCGTGTTTGTACAATATATTAACAAATTGACATTCATGGCCTGAAGAGGTTTTTCTATGCAAAATGGTTTCATCCCTGTTAGTAAGGTGGTGGGAAATCCCGGTGGTGTACAGGTAAATGCTACAGATGACTGTCTAAAGGTCGGCAGTTCGAATCCACCCAGTGCTGCACGGAGCTCTACAGAGCAGCGCTGCTCTGTGAGTTGGAATCAAGTCAAGAACAGTGAGTTTATTTGGTTTAGCACAACAGTAAGTCAGATTGCTCCGAAGATTTTCTACATCGAAAACGAACTCGTAAGCAATGACCCCCCAAGCTACTATGACGGTGCATCTGGTATAAATGCTGCACCAGCTTCCTGGGACAGGGAATTGACTTCAAGGCTAAATAACACTCCCCAGAGAAGCTACAGTTATGGAAACAGCACCTCCATGTACACAACTGCTTTGCATATGTCCTACCACTGGCATCACGACTCTGGGAGGCAGCATTTTTTTGTTCTATTGTTGATGATGGGGTTGAAGTTCACTAATTACTAAGTGCTAAGGACTGAGACCCCGCACGCCTGCGTAAAGTAGGACCATAGTCATCCTACTCCGTGAAACAGTGATTTTGCCAAATCACATCTCTCTAACAGTAGGAGAATGTTGAGTCCCCAATTAGTTAAGTCCCAAAGCCCCAAAGTTAATTATACGAGAGGGAAAGTGGTGGAAAACTCTCATTCCCAGGACAGCAAAACATCAGATGAGCCGTTAGTCTCACCGGAGGCAAGAGGGCCTCGAGTCCATTTCAAAAGAAATATTCATGCTTCTGTCCTGAAATGGGATGAAAATTACTTGATGAAGATAATAATTAGATATGTTTCAGTACTTTCTTGAAAGCAAGATAAGACAGCAAAGGGTACACAGTGAGGTTGCTGTTGTTAGGTGCCGTCAAGTTGGCTCCGACTCATAGAGACCCTGTGAACAACGGAACGAAACACTGCCCAGTCCTGTGCCACATCCACAATCGTTTTTATGCTTAAGCCCATTGCTGTGGCCACTGTGGCCACCCATCTCATCAAGGGTCTTCCTCTTTTTCACCGACCCTCCACTCTACCAAGCATGATGTCCTTCTCCAGGGACTGATCTTTCCTGACGACATGTCCAAAGTGTGTAAGATGCAGTCTTGCCATCTTTGCTTCCAAGGAGCACTCTGGTTGGACTTCTTCCGGGACAGATCTGTTTGTTCTTTTGGTGGTCCATGGTATATTCAACATTCTTCTCCAACACCACAATTCAAAGGCACCAATTCTTCTTCTGTCTTCTTTGTTCATTGTCTAGCTTTCACATGCATATAAAGTAGTTGAAAATACCATGGCTTGGGTCAGGCAGACTTTAGTCTACAAGGTGACATCTTTATTTTTGAATACTTTGAAGAGGCACTTTGCAGCAGATTTTCCCAATGCAATGCACTTTTGATTTCTGGACTGCTGCTACCATGGGGAGGTAGTCCTCTTAAAATGGTCTTTCAACTCCTCTGCACAATAAGGAAAAATATAAAATATGTTTAAGGCATTGGAGGAAAAGGGAGAATGAAGGGAGAAAACAGTTTCCCTTCAGTAGGGAAAGCCAGGAATCTCTTACCAGTGCAGTGACAGTGACTGTGGCGTTTTGTGGCACCCTGGTGGCACAGCAGTTAAGAGATCCAGCTATTAACCAACAGACCAGCAGTTTAAGTCCACTGAGGGCTCCTTGGGGAACCGATGGGGCAGCTCTACTCTCCCCTCAAGGGTCACTACGAGTTGGAGCCGACCAGGAGACAACAGGCTTTTATTGTGTTTGTTTTTATGGTTACCAGCTCAAAGAGGGACAGCAATTTGTGTAAAAAATAGAGAAACTATTGAAATACGAGGAAAGTAAGTATGAGTATGAAAAATAATGTTGAAACAAACACTGTTGGCATTAAATAAATTTGGTTACAGCCTTAAGGTATAGAGACTTCTAAGTCTAGAGTATTTAATGAGTGAACTGGAGTGAAGTCTAAACGAAAACCCAGCAACACTTGGAGTCTTGCCTTTTTTCTCCTCAGCTGCAAACAAAGGAAGGACAGCTACATAGTTCGCTGCATAGTTTTCCCTCATGATGTTGCCATATGGTATTTGAACTCAGGGCTGACTTTCCAAGAATGACATTGTCCCTCCTCACAGATACTGGGGGCCTCGTGTCTCAGTTTCCTAAGGATACAGGAAGAAAATTACTACAAGTGGGAGACTTTGAAGAGCAGACTTTATTGTCTCACTGCTTTGGAGGCTGAAAATCAAATCGCGGTCCCCTCTGTGTTGATGACTTCCATGGGCCCTGCTCCTCATTTCTGGCCTGGGCTGGTGTTCTCAGTCTTCCTGTGCTTGTAGACTCGCCCTCAGATGAGGTCGGTCCTTACCTGTGTGTCTCCGCTGCTCTTCCTAGAAGACACTGCTTAGAAGAGACTGGGCTTAGGACACACCTTACTGTGATGTGAACTGATTAACGAACCGAACAAAATCATTTCCAAACAGATCATATTTATAGGTACAGGGGTTAGGATTTCAATGCATCTTCTGGGGGAAACACAATTCAGTCTCTAACAACTGTAAGTAAGTTATAGCCGCAGAAATTTGAGTGGAAGTGATATTTATATCAGGGCCTTAAAACATTAAATCTGTACGCCTCTATAATCTCTCTTCCCCTAACTGGGTGCCCAGAGGGGCCACTGACCCAGTCTCAGTCATGAAGAGAGGATGCTCAAGGCAAGATGAAGGTGAAGGTGACGGTGGTGGTGAAGGCGAAGGCGAAGGCGGAGGTGAAGGTGAAGATGCTCAAGGCAAGACAGTGGGAACCCTGCTCATTGCCTGGGCACCCTGCTCACCTATGAATTGTTATCTGAGAAACAAGAGAATTTATAAGTTTTTGGTATTTTTTTG
This sequence comes from Heterohyrax brucei, assembly GCA_028571685.1. Classification (NCBI taxonomy): domain Eukaryota; kingdom Metazoa; phylum Chordata; class Mammalia; order Hyracoidea; family Procaviidae; genus Heterohyrax; species Heterohyrax brucei. Next base: position 83,761,392 of record CM053160.1, read on the forward strand.
TTGTCGTGAGTTGGATCCAACTCAATGGCACTTGGCTTTGCTGTCCTAACTCTATACCCTATGGGATGGTAGCCGTTTATACTGTCAGCCTGTCAGGTAACAGGATGTGCAGTGAGCACTCACTAGTTGCTGAGGTGGACTCCAGGACACCAGTCACAGGACACCAGTCACTTGCTGCTACACTGCTGCTCAGACACGAAGCTGTCCCCATGGCTTCTCCACGAGGCTGGCAGGATGCCAGCCTAACTTCTGCCACAAAATCACACAGCATGGAACTAGAAGCAGAACCTGGGGCAGTGTGACTCTGCAATTGTTTATCTTTCTATATATGTGATGCGTAATTCTATGAGTGTGTTTCAAACACTCTGGAATCACTCAGGAATGTAAAGATCATGTGTGTGCATTTAACGTAACAGACTTGTTTATTTGGTGTTTCCTATTAGATGTTAAAAGTGTTGTGCTAATATTTTGATAACTTGGTCTTTGAAATAAATTAAAAAATGTCAATTCACATGAACATGTCCAAGTTCTGAAAATTTGTCCCATGCTTCAAGTTATGAGTGAGCTTTTAGTAAAGCAATTTTTCGGGCAAGTGTATCAGTGTGTCCGGTAAAGTGGAAGTCACTGAGGTAGATTGTCCCAAGGCCCTCAACAATGGGCCACAACAATGGGCTCAGACATGTCAGAGATCAGGGGCTGGTGCAGGATTGTCCTTGATGTGATTCCGTTACAGATAATGTCACTCTGAGCGAGCTGACTCAACGGCCACAAACAACCACAAAAAATAACAGTGTATTAGATCCTGTGATTTCAATGCAGACTGGGTTGAATGAATATTTTCATATCTTAGCATATAGTAAACTTTATTAAGAAACTGGCATTAAAATTGTTAAGAGAAAATATCCTTCAGCAGGAACATTCTGTGGTCGTCTCAGTGAATCCCCGACAATTCTACTGCCAAATGTTGTTGTTTTGTTGCGGGGGGATAGCCCGAGGGGGCAGTTTTCAATAAGGAAGAAGCAAATATTGTCCACCTACTTTCTGCCTTGACTGATAGAAGCAGGGAAAACCCAACAAAAGAGGGATCTCCTAATTTTAAGGTCTGAGGGTGTGCTCTAGAGGTTATAATCACTTACTTATTTAAGACGCATCCATTGTACAACTCTTCAGTGCTAATTGCAGTGGAAGATGCCAGATCAGCATCGTTGGCCTGGTGCCTGTGTCTGTAGCACTCATCAGTCGTGATGGAGGGAGGTGCTGTGTCACCGGCTAGGAAAACAGTGGCCAACAGTCCTCACGGGGCTTCGTTGTTGTTGATTCAGACTCGTAGCAACCTTGTCTATAAGAGAACAAAACCTTTCTTGGTCCTGTGCCATTCTCATCCCCTTGGAAGCACTTTGGCTTGATTCATGGAGTTTACCTGGGTGGCACAAACAGTGAAGGGTTCCGCTACTAGCTGAAACGTTGTCAGTTCTTACCCACCCAGGGGCACCTTGGAAAAGAGCAAGGCCCTCTTCTGAAATGCCCTAGTCCTGTGAGATGCAGGTCTACTTCACACATGTGGGCTCCTGTGTGTCAGAATGAACTCCAAGGCTACTACCAACCACAACAAACACAGTCTACCAAAATCTGCAATGACGTAGTCTTTTAGGATAAACAGTTTTATCTCTTCCATAATGACTCTTCTGCGGGTCTAGTGAAAGAAGCGTGCGTTCCCCTTTGGAATTCTTCGTTCAGTGTGTTTGTAGCATCCGTTTCACCTGGTGGACCAGTAAGGGTTCTCTGCAGAAGAATTAGTAGGATCCGTGTTTCTCTCTCTCCCTTTTAGGGAACTGACTAGTGTCACTGTGGGTAGTCCAGAATCTACAGTGCCAGACAGAGGGCTAAAAACTCAGGTGGCCTGCATCACAATCTAGAAACAGAATTCCATCTTTTCCTAGAGTCTCAGTTTTTTATTTTAAGGCCTTCAATTGATTGATGAGGTCCCCCCATGTTATAGGGAGACATCTTATTAAAGTCAGCTGACTGTGTAAGCCAGTTACATCTATAGAATACCTTCACAATGACACAAGACCAACATCTGACCGGACAAACAGCTAGGCATCACAGCTTAGCCAAGGTGACACATAAAATTCCCCTTCACATTGGGTTAACTTGCAATTATTCTTAGTTCTCTCTGTTTGTTCTCAGATCTTGAGTATGACCTCCTTCAGCAAAGCTGCTCTGAGCTGTGGTCTCACTCAAGTTCCCTTTTCATGGTCTCATAAAATGATCTGTGTCTGCACCCGGTGCTCACCACACATGGAAATTCCACTTCCGTTTACATGCTGACCTGATCGCCTTCTCCCCCACCAAACTGCAAGCTCCGTGGGGATGAGGACAGTCATCTTTACTCCTCAGTTGGTCTCCCGGCACAGCCCACGGACCACAAAAGATGCTTGTCAGTGTTAGCTGTAATTCGCTGGCTGAATGTATGAAAAGTTGATGCATTGCTAGTACTCATGTTGGCAACAGTGCTGATAGGAAAATTACATCACTTTTTATAATTGGTAAATGCTGATTGTTAGTGTACCTTTTAGCATCATGAGTATCTCATAAGTAGTGCTGAATAAACTTCTCAGGAAACCAGGTTATAGCGTTCTCAGATTTCTGTTACATAGGAGACTGGAAAAGTCACTACTTTAGATTTCTTTTTTTTCCCAAACTTGAGACTTCCTTGTGTCTTGACCAGGTGCTTGTGGGCTTCAGGATTTCCTTGCCGGCTAGTTATCCAGTCCGTCCTTACGTACCATGTTCACGGGCTGGGTGGCCTAGCACGGTAACGCACTGCACAGGGTTTCTGCAGTCCAAAACTTTCCGTGGAACCAAACGTCCGTGCTCCCTTGACTACCTTCCAGCTTCTGCCTGAGGCTCTGAGTGGCAGTGAAGCATCTCTAGGCACAAGCTGAGGTGGTCCCTGGGAGATACAGGCGGCTAAGTGCTGGACTGCTGGCTGAGGTTGGGGGTTAGAAGAGAGTCCTGGCAACCTGCTTCTGAAATTCCTGACAGGAGCAGTTCTGCTCTGATGGGGGCCCACAACTTAGGATTGACTCAGAAGAAACTAACAACAACAAGGCGTTGGCTAGAGTCCCTGGGCTTCAGGGTGTGAGTCCACCCAGAGGGGCCTCGGAAGAAAGGCCTAATGACCTGTCTGAAAAATCAGCCACATATCAAGCACGTCTCTAATCTGAAACATGAGTCAAACTGACTCGATAGCAGCTGGTGGTTTGGGTGACAGTGGAGGCCCAGGCTAGGGTCACAACAACAAGGGAGCACAAAGACAGGAGAAGGGAGCAGAGTCACCAGAGAAAGAACAAGAAAATAAGACTCTAGTAGTAGACGTCCATTCAGGGAGAGGGAGGACTGTTCCTAAGTGTTTGTAGATGGTGGCACAGATATAGCCCAGGCAGAGGTTTCCAACAAGTACTAGGGACCCTGTCCCTGTCCTCTGGGATCTTAAAGCCTTCTTCTGCAATCAGACCCTATCAATAGAAGTGGAGGCAAAAATTCAGCCAGAAAAATTATTTCATTTGTGGTTCTAACACAAAGTAATGGATGGGAAAAACAGCCATTATTGCATAATGAAGAAATTGAGGAAACCACTCTTTAGTTGAAGCTTTTAAAGTGCTAACTACTCCCAGAAAGAAATTACAGATAGATGTTCTCAGCCTTCACGGAAAACAGGTTTCAAGGACTGTTTCTGAATATAATCTTAGTTTAAAAATCAGCATTGTGACCAGCAATTTAGATTGAACTCAACTCAATTCAACTTAGCTCAGCTCAGCTCAATTTAACTCAATTAAACTCAACAGACCCCCTTTGAGTATTGTGTCAGGATGGAAAGAAATGGTTCTTTCTCCTGGTGCCCTGAACATGCCCCTTCCCTCCCCAAGGCCCTACCAGGCCTTAGGTCTGACTTCATTCCACCACCTCATGAGAGCTGAGAGGATGACGTAAGTGGCAAAGCAACAGGTCTTAGTGTACTAGGAGGAGTGAATTGTAAAGTTTTGTGGGGGTTTTAAAAATAAATCAGGGGAGTGGTCTACCTTTCATTTAATTAGTGGAAAATTACAGTCTGGCCTTTCTAGGGTGCCAAAGCCAAGTGCCGCCAAGTGGGATCCGACTCATGGCAACCCTAGGGTAGAATTGCCATTTCAACTTATGGAGGATTTGAAGATTCTTTCTCCTGAAACTTGAGTTTCTAAGGGTTATTTGAATTTTGTGTGTTTTCCTATTGTTTTTAAATGCTTGTCTTAGTCGTCTAGTGCTGCTGCAATGGAAATATCACAAGTCAATGGCTGTAACAAGCAGAAGTTCATTTTGTCACAGTCTGAGAAGCTACAAGTCTGAATTCGGGGGGCCCACTCCGGGGGAAGGTTTTCCCTCTCTCTCTGTCTACTGCCAGGGAAGGTTCTTGTCATCAGTCCCCCCTGAGGGGGAGACCCTCTCGTGGAGGGACTCCAGGTCCAAATGATGCGTTCTTCTCCTGGATCTTGTTTCTTGGTAGTATGAGGTCTCTTTTCTCTCTGTTTGATTCTCTCTTTTATATTTCAAATGAAACTGACTCAAGATACAACCTAATCCTGTAGATTGAATCTGGCTTATTAACACCACTGCCTCCTCATTTACATGCCAGAGATGGGATTTACAACCCTGGAGGAGCATCTTGGCTGTCAGCATGGCAGGCGATTGCACCGTACTGGGAATCATGGAGCAGCCGAGTTGACATACATATTTTGGGGGACACAATTCAAACCATGACAGCATCTATGGTTTCTTTCATTTCCTTTCCTTCACATTAAAGGTTAGTTTTAGGGGGCCTGATGGCTTGCTTACCTTGTGCCTATTAATGGTGGATTTTCAGCGAAGAAACAACTGAAATTAATCAGTGCTGATTAAAACTTTCGTCCGTATGGAAGCATTTTCAGCCCATAAAATGTCGGTGAAACTGAAGCAGAAGAAGTTCCACCACTGGGTCCCCACCGTCATCTAGGCGCTGGCTTTGGCCCCTCGGCCAGGGTACGGCAGAGCTCCGTCCTGCCCCTCCGCCTCCCAGACAGGCACTGTTTCACTTCCTGCAGGACTGGGAACCAGGCTTGCTGACATAAAATGTGTCAAGTGAAGCCAAGCCAAGTGCTGTCGAGTCGGATCCGACTCATGGCGACCCTAGGGGCCAGGGTAGAACTGAGTGGTAATATGGGTGCTCATTTTTTAGTTTTGTTTTAGATCATCTTCTGAACTGAATAAGCTTTTCACTAATGGGAGGGTGTGGGGAGGCTGCTTAGTTAATGTGGAATTTACTGAGTGAACCTGTCAAGTTAATATTTTCATGAAGTTAATCTTCATGTATTCAACAGAAACATACTTTGCAATATTATTAGAAAACAAGAGTCTGAAAAATGAATTTACTGTTTTCCGTTGACTATGGATTTCTGAAATTTTATCCTCCAACAATCTTAGATATGTGACACAAGTCACATGGAATAGACAGAAAACCCTAACGGGAAGGGACCTTAAAAATATTTTAGCAGGTTTATTTTACAGATCAGCAATCTCCAAGAAGCTTTGAAAGGAAAACTGACCTCTCTGGTCTATTAAGCAGTATGTGTCTAGTGACTGTTTGGAGGCCCTGGTAGGGGGACCGTTCCATCAGAAAACACTAACTTCTCACAGATGTCCGAGGACATCATTGGTCTAGAACATTATGTTAAGCTCTCAGCTAGGACTCGATGGAACTTGGCCGGCTCGGCTCAGCTACGGGATTTACCAATTACACCAGAAGTGCAAATTCCTATAGTTTATTTTCACTCGTTTTTCACACTCATGTCTGAGGCTGAGAAACACAAGCATCCTTCCTTTTGTCAACAGGTGGAGTTTTTTTTTTTTTTAATCAAAGTTACAGCATTTTGAGGGTTTTAGACTAATCCAAGACTCTCACTTCCAACTCCACAGTATGGTGACCCACAACTTTATCTCTTGTCCCCATGTGAGTGTTAGGACCCAAGCCCCTAACTCCTTGGTGCCAGCAAACATTTCTGGGACCTCCCTGCTTCAGTCCTGGCTAAACCACCGAGATGCGATCCCTCAGTCAGATGCTTAACCAAGCACTGCCATGTCTATTTTATTTATTTATTTTGTATTTTAAAGTATTCCATTGGAGACGTGTTCCCTCAGCCTCCAGATTCATAGTATTTTTAGAGTTAGAACTTCAGTGTCATTGGCATTCCCTTTATCGCTGGCCACAGTACTCTGTGGCTCTGTCAGTGGCTCGGATGCAGCCACTGCTGTGTGGGTGGTGCAGAACGGGGCGGCGTCGTATTCTGCTGTGCACAGGTCGCCACGAGTTGGAATCAGTGCAGTGGCACCTAACAGCAACAACACAGTCCTCTGTCGTCTGCCTTTTCTAGACAGCCACATTAGGTGGCAGTTACCTTTAAGGACTTTGCTTCAGAGCCCCCCTCCCCACTTCCTTTGCAGGGAAATGAATGCATCTACGTGTCTTTTCGGAGTATTCTGTAGTTCTGCATCCCAACTTCATACTTTCTTAATTTCTTATCCTCCTGTCTGTTGTTGTAATCCAACCCACAGTATAGCTGATAGCTTAACGAAAACAAAAATTCCCACAACTGGACCAGTAAGGAACACGACAACGAACAGAGAAAACATGCCGTGTTTGATCTTCGTCAGTAAGTGCTTCGAGCCCTCTTCAGTGTCAGCAGGCAAGGTTGTGTCGTCTGCATCCAGCAGTTGGTGATGAGTTTCCCTCTAGTCGTCGTGTCGTGTTCTTCGTCACATAGTCTCGCGTCTTGGATTACTTTCTCAGCGTAGAGATCAAGTCAGTGTGGTGAAAGAATTTGACCCTGAGGCACACCCTTCCTGATCTGAAAACACATGATGTCCCCATTTTTGTTCTAGAGCAAGCCTCAGAGTCCCTTCTGACATCCGTTCTGGTCTTTTCTCACTTTCTTGTCCTTTTAATGACTTTTTGCTTTCTTCATGCTTAACGTCCTAACCAGGCCACTACCAAAGCACTTCTGATAATAAAAGTCTCTGTAATTCCAACCTCAAAACATAACCAAAGTTAATCCTTAGAGTTTTATTTCTGATATTTTCTATGCATCTACTAACATTACTATTTTCGGTAAAAATGAAATTATACTATCAAACTGTGAATTGCAATCTAAAATACAATTTTCTGTATCTAAAATTTTTTCAGTTCCATCCACTGAATTGCCTTCCGTTGTCTCACTGGACACAAGACGTTATCTATTGTTAATGCACTTCAGCTTAATAGAGAAGATCAATTCAGACCAATTGAAATAAATTAAAAAGTAAAACTAAATGAGTTGCCTCCCAGTATTGTGGTTTTTTGTAGATTAAGGCAGTACCAATGGCAGTATATTTACAAGGAGAAAAGAGACGGTGGTTGCACCACGGTTGTTGCTGTTAGGTGCCCTGAGGTCAGTTCTGACTCCTAGCGACCCCATTACGATGGAAGGAAACCCTGCCCGGTCCCGCACCACCCTCCTGGTTGTTGGCACACTGGAGCCCACGGTCGCAGCCACTGTGTCAGTCCATCTCAAGGAGGGTCTTCCTCTTCTTGGATGGCCCCCTGCGTTACCGAGCATGATGCCCTTCTGCGAGGATGAATCCCGCCTGCCAACATGACCAAAGTACGTGGGACACAGCCATGCCGTCTTCGATGGGTCATAAGGATCGTCCTGGAAAACTAACATTTTTCACTCAGATTCCAATGTTGCTATTATGTAAAACAAAAGCAGACAAACAAAAAGACCACAGTTGCTGTGAAGTGAATTCTGGGTCATGGAACAGTGCTTGGTAGAATGTTCTATGGCTGGTTTTTCAGAAGCAGATCACCAGGCCCTTCTCCCCAGGTCATCTGGGTAGACGCGAACCTTCAGGGTTAGGAGCCTCGTGTATTGATTGTCGGTACTGCCCACAGGCTCCACTTCTCCTTTAGAACACTGGATTTCAAACCTCTTTTCTTCAAAGGACATCTTGTGAGTAACTCTGGTTTATAAAACAGATATAACCATAGCTATTCCAGCTGAACAGATTTCCAAAAAAAGCAAAAGTTTTTCAAAACCCACTGCCCATCTCCTCCTAATTCTGCTCAGGCATTTGGGTTCATCAGAAAATGATGGCCAAGGCTCTGTCTTAGCCACCTAGTGCTGCTATAACAGAAGTGTACCAGAGAATGGCTTTAACAAACAAATGTATTTTCTCACACTTTAGAAGGCTAGAAGTCCAAACTTAGGGTGGCAGCTCCAGAGGAAGGCTTTCTCTCTCTGTCCTTCTTAATCAGTCTTCCCCTGGGCCAGGAGTGTCTCAGTTTAGGGGCCCTGGAAGCAAAGGGCTCGCTTAGGTCCTGGCTTTTCTCTCATGGTGGTAGGAGGTGTCTCTCTTCCCTGCTCACCTCTTCTGTATCTCAAAAGACCTTGCCTCAAGATAAAGCCGAATCCTATAGGTTGCATCCTGCTTCATGAATGTAACTGACTCTAATCCTGTCTTGTTGACATAATAGATGTTAGGGTTTACAATGTGTAGGATAATCACATCAGGTCACAAAAAAGGAGGATAACCACACAGTACTGGGAATTACAGCCTAGCTAGAGTGGAGCACAGTTTAGGGGATACAATTCAATCTGTAACAACTACAATTCATTTGGTATTCAAAATCGTCAAGTCAGGATCTCCACCTGGGGAAACTAGAAAAGGTGTACTTGCGGGTGAGAAGGCACCCTGGTGGCAAAGCGATTAATGGACTTGCCTGCTCACCACAAGACTGGCTGTTAGAATCCACCTATCGCTCCGTGGGAGAAAGATGGGGCCCTCCACTTCCACAACCCTGGGGGCAGGTCTACTCTGTCCTGTAGGGTCAGTGTGAGCTGGAATCCACTGGATGGCAACTGGTAATTTTCGTTTGTTCAGCGGTTAAGAAAGTGATGTTAATCCTCAAAAGGAAATTCTGGTGGTCTGTTGGTTAAGTGCCACAGCCTCTAATCAGAAGGTCAGCAGCTCAGTTCTGCCAGGTGATGCCTAGAAGCCCCACAGGGCCTTTCTACTCTGTCCTGTAGGGTCACCGTGAGTCAGAATCCACTCCACGGCCAGGGGCTCCGGGAAATCCTCAAGAACGCTTTAGCTGAGCTTTGGTCTTTACCAGCTTTCCCTAGAATATGCACACTGCTGAATCTTTATTCTTTCTCTCTGGCTCTTAGGAAAATGCTTGACTCCTTTTTCTGTAAACAACTTGCAGTAGTAACCAATCTCCACCCTCTCACGCGGAGCTGAAGTAGAAGGAAGTAGAAGGCAGACGCTTTGGATCCAGTGCTCTCAGCCCCAGCCCGCCTCCTCTGCCACCCCCGCCCACCTCCATCCACACTCCTACCCCCCCAGATGTTCCTTTACTTAACGGGGGCCAAACATCAACACTGGGAAGCTATGGTTGAAATGGGCCTGGGAGACGGTGACAACAGGGAGCTTGGTTGAAAGGTGATTTATTTTTATCAGAGATTAAAGTAGCACTTTAAAACATGTTTTGAAGTCAAACTTCTGTGTGCCCCAGAATTACTAATAGAGATAACAGTATTTCATTTCTTCTGCTACAACCTGCAAAAGCTACACTAACAGGAGTAGTTTATCAGAATAATAATTATTTTTATCTGAGTTGTAGCTTAATGGATGTCTTTCATGAGGATTGGCAACCGAAGTCTCCGTTTTCATGAAAAGTAAGTGAGCCGGTTGGGTGGTGAGCCTCGAGAAACGAGGCTGCCCATTGAGGCCGCTCTGAAACAAAGCACGTCGGCCCAGGAAGCAGCCACCAGCCTGCACTGAGCCTGAGCTCTGCGGCTGAGCGTGGCTCTGAGGTGACAGACAAAAGCGGGGACAGGCTCCAAAGAGTGGGGCCCCTGTGCACAGCAGAGCGGACGCTGAAGAAGAGGGGCTGCCTCGTCACGTCGTGGGCTAAGCGTCGCAGTCTATTTTGTGTCTTTGTCTTTGGAGCTGGAACTGGTGGTTAACATTTCTGTTTGAAAACTTCAGAACTTTCCTTACGTTACAGTAAACATGCTACTGTGAACGCACACATTCAGACCAATTATTAGACCGTCTGCCTTTTTAAACCAGCTATTTTCACTTCCACACAGTATAAGAAGTTATGTTGTTATTAAATTGCTTTCTAAAAGCAAAAGTTTGAGGGAGGAAAAGCCTGTGATGACTTATGGTAGACTCGGATGACAGCTGCTAGATTTCTGAGAAGTATCTACTGGTACAGAAACCCCGGGGGTGGAGTGGCGAAGGGCTGCATCTGCTAAGAAGGTCAGCCTTCGCATCCGCCAGGTACTCCTTGGAAACTCTATGGGACAGTGCTACTCTGTCCTACAGGGTCTCTAAGAATCGGAATTGACTTGATGGCAGTGGGCTTGGTTTTTTGGTATCTACTAATACGGATGGCACAGGCACAACCCAAAACCTGTTGCTGTTGAGTCAATTCTGAAATCACAGTGGCCCTGGAGGACAAATAGAAGTTAAACACTGTGACGTCAGACACAGGCATGAAAAGGCAACCCATCGCCCTAGATTCTGACTCATAGCAACTTATGAGAGGAAAATGTAATGTGTGGAGAGCACAGGATGGGCTATCCGGTGCGGGATCCATCCCTTCTTCCTAACACTAGTGTCCTCCAATTTCTCCCTCTCTATTTGAAGTTCACAGGTCCACAGAGATTTGGGCACCCATATGAATGGAGTATTCAGTGTCTGATGAGTCAATCAATGGATGGGTAAATTACTAATAGAAATACCAACTGTGACAAACTGTCACTCTAGCAGATGACACTCTGAAGATAAAGGCACACGCTACAAGGATGCGATTTCATTTGCCACGCAGAGGCTGACCAAAGGTATTTGCTGTAGCTTCCTGACCCTTGAAACTGTCTAGAATTGGACTAAACACCTGGCCCATAAAAACCCTCAGTGTCAAATGAGTACTTTAAAACCTCTGCTTAACTTTGCCCTCATTTGCTTGAAATTCATTGGAAAGTAAGATTTACAAATGTTTCGTAATTTCAGAGTTTACAGGCCTTGGCCGTCCCTACAACTCACAAAGGGTTACAGTTGAGAACTTCCCACGTGATTTTTCTGGGTGTCTGGAGCTTCTGCTCTCTGTTTCCAAGATTCTTTACCCATGTGGTCTTTTTACTCTTTCCTTAACCATGACCACAGGAAGTCTAATGTTTTCATCCCTCCACGAAAATTCTATTCCCAGCAAACATGACATAAATCTAGGGATCATATTGACAGCCTGGAGGCGGGTGCTGGGTTACATGTCTCTCTGGCATCTCCGAGTTCCCAGTCCCTCTTCCACCCCATCAGTCAGTCGCACAGCACCCTGCTCAGGGAGCTCTGCCATTAACTGAGCACCAAAAAAAAAAGGCTTCCCAAGAAATTTCTTACCCAGCTGTAGTGATTCCAAGGCAAAGACTTGTCATGGTCAGTTCACACATGAGGCCTCATCATTCTAAGTGCTCCATAACTCATTGCTGAAGATCAATATGGTCACCTTCAAAGTACCCCCCTCAGTAAGCTACCTACCAGCGCCAGTGCCTAGTCCACCCTTCAAAGTAATTTTGGAACTCCTTTTCTGGAATGGCCACTGAGCACAATGACAAGAGGCAAGTTCACAGACTTAATCATGCAGTTGCCTGTGAGGGAATTTTTAATCAATCAGTAAATAACTGTGTCGGAACACCCTCCCTGCTCACCTTATCCGGCCCCCAGTGACTTTTTTCTTTACCTGAAGATAAAGGAAACACTGAAAGGTAGACATTTTGATGACGTTCAGGACATCAAGGGCAATACAACGACAGCTCTGAAGGCCATTCCAGACAAGCCAAGCCAAAAGCCAAGTGCCGTCGAGTCGGATCCGACAATTGGCTTGAAGGGTGACCTCGGCCCTGGTGTCAGTACACAGCTTCCCAAGGGGAGTGCTTTGAAGGTAACTGTAGCGGTAGTCAGCAATGAGGTCTGTAGCACTTGTTCCAGGGTGAGTTTGCAAACTCAGTTGTCAGTCCTAGTATATTATCAAAATACACTGTGTTTGTGGCATTACCCATGTAGCATTATATGTGCTTATTTAGACTGGTGTATTACTCAAATTTTCACTACTTTCAAAGTCTTAATTTTTTTAAACTAAAAATAAATTTACTACGAAGAAGAAATTAGCGAAAATTGTATAAAAGCACAGGAACTTGGATGGTGTCATGGATTGAACTGTGTCCCCCCGCCAAAATATGTGCAGCCGTGTGGCTGGGACATGATTCTCAGTATCTTGGGACTGTCCTCCATTCTGTGGTTTCACTAAACTGTCTGCTAAAGGGGCTGTAAATTCCTGCATAGGATTACTTCCTTGCTCTGCTATGGGGGGAGTTTCCCTGGAGTATGGCTTGCCCCACCCTTAAGCTTTTCAGCCTGCAAGAGATGAAAGGAAACAGAAACAAAGAGAATGAGGAGCCTCACACCATCAAGAAATGTGCACCGAGAGAAGAGCGCATCCTTGAGACCTGAGGTTCCTGTGCCAGGACACTCCCTGGACAAAAACTGATGCAATACCGAACTTTCCTCCAGAGCCGACAAGGGGAAATCCTTTCCCTGGAGCGGACACCCTGAACAACCTACCGGACTGTGTAGGAATAAATCTTCCTTTGTTAAAGCCATCTACTCTGTGGTATTTCTGTTAGAGCAGCCCTAGCTGACTAAAACAGATGGCAAATATGCCTTTTTTTTTTCTCTTGCACTAGAATTTTTATCATTTTAAAATGTTATTAAAAATTGTCATGGCAATTAACAAGTTAGAAAACTATGTAGTAAAAAATCAGTCTCGGTCACCCACCACAGATCTTTCAGTCCTGCTCCACAGGGAGGCACACTCACAGGTTATTTTCCTGTACACTTTCCTAGAATGTACACACTTCTTTTTGTTTCACACAAATGAGCCTCATCTTTTCATGTTGCTATAAACATTGCATTTTTCCATTTACCATCCACAAGAAATATTTGTAAGTCTGTTTCTAACATTTTCCTATAATTATATTGTCATTAAATTTAAACATATAGTTTCTAGAGTCAGACTTAGTGACAGTGAAAACAGTAATCCCTGCCATTTTCTCTTTCCCAAATGCAGTCACTTTAAAATCTAAGTTAATTCTTCTATTTATGTCCTTATCTCTAAATAATGTGTTTATATTTCTAATTGTTAATATTTCAGTTTGCGTACTACACTTCTAAGACTTCATTTGAAAGACCAGATTTCTTTCTCTTTCACAGGCACACCGTGCGCCCTCTCCGCACCCACAAGTCTAGTTGGCTGTTCTTCAAAAGCCGTAATTTTGTTTACATCAGTGTTCGCTGTTGGAATAACTCCACCTACATGAACACTACTCAAGCATGACTAAGGAGTGTGTACTGTGATTACTTTTCTTTGCCTATACAGTGAAATTGTCTGTTTTTGCTACTCGGTTTTTATGTTCTTAAAATTAATCCAGCCCCAAACACTCCTGAGTTGTATAAATCTTCTCTCAAAACACAAAACACATAATACAGTCAATCAGTTTTATCTTTCTGAAGCTTTCTCTCCAGGAGACTTTCTGCTTGCCACGTGAGGGTTGTAGCGGCCTAAGTCACCATGCAGCCTTAATAGAAATTTCCTCCAGCGTCACCCTTCCCAGCTCTGTTGTGTTGCGCCCCCAGATTTCCGGACCCTGTATCTTCCTCTTGTTTTACTCTCTTATTTTGGCGGAATGTACCCTCTAATAGACTGCTGAGTAAAAGCTCTCGAGATGAAAATTTTAAGTATCTTTCATATTCAAAGTCTTTATTCTACCTTTACTCTTAGAGAGACTGTGGCTAGGCATAGAATCCTAAGTTGGAAATCCCTTGTCTCAGAATTTGTAAGGCATTTTATCATTGTCTTGCAGCTTCTTGTGTTACTATTGACAAAGGAAGACAATTATACTTCTTGGTCTTTGGTACGAAATTCATGGTTTTCTCTCAGAAAGATCTTAATTTTCCCAAATATTCTGAAATCACTTAATGACACTTGCAGTGTAGAAACTGGTGGGAATTAATCTTTTGAATTAGTCTTCAACCCAACTACAAATGGATGGTACAGTTTAACCTAAATTATGGTGAACAGTCTTCACCTTATCTGTCTAGTATTCATTGGACTTTTGCAATATGCTTTGCCCAGAACCTTCCTGACAGTCCAGACTCCTTCCTGTTTCTGTTACGGTATCAGCATTTTCCAGTCTCCTGATGACACCCAATTTCGTACCCAGCGTGCTCACTTTTTATTTGTTTGCTATACTTTCAGCTTCATGGATCAGTTCCCTCTTTTGATTGTTCTTTCTCATAAAATGTCATGTAGGTTATTGTTGCAGACAAGAAGGCAACACAACTACACGCTTTGCCGTCTGTGCATGAGCTGAATAGCTGAGTGTAGGACCAACTACTGGCAGATTTTGTAAGAAATGATGAGAATGGTCACTGCTTGTAAAAATGTGTGTCTATTATTACATAGTGGCTCATAGGCTAAAGACCTAGCAGCAAAATTCTTACTGTATGCAATTATTCACAATTAATGTACTGGTTAACTTAAACTTTGAAGCCTGTTTTGGGGGCTAGTGTTACTCATCTAAGCAGTGTAATCTACATCACACGTACTGGAACCATGCAAAGTGAGATCTGCTGGTATCACGTCTTATTTCAGCAAAGACATAAATGAGAGTTTTTAATGTGCTTTTTCCTTGGAAACCCACTGTTTCCTCCAACTTATTTTCCCCATGTTTGTTTTTTGTTCCTTTGCTCTGGCTTCAAAATTAGATATTTGAGTGGTCTGCTCGATAAGAGTGGGGCATTAACAACTAACAGATGGGAAGCTTGGTGCAGATGGGTCGTTGCTGCTAGGTGTCTTCAAGTGGGTTCTGATTCACGGTCGCACTACACACAACAGCTGGGTGCAGACGGGGAGAGATTGTTAGTGAAGCCTTCACTGCCAGCGGATCCCGCCAGGCCGGGTGTTAGGGAGTGGTCAGTATTAAGGCCTTGGGTCATCTTTTGGGGTGGTCAGAGTCCCCAGAAGATCCTCTTCAAATCTCCTCCCTGGAGAGCACTCACCTTGACATCTGCCTCCTAGGAAACGAATGGGAAAAGAAAGCCCAGTGTCTTAAAACTCATTTCCTATGAATTCCCATGTTTTCAGTGTGCTATCTTTATTTTTGACCATGCCAGTCCCTCTGTCTGAGTCTCTTCGAGGTAAAGCTTCAGTGTCCCGCTAGGATGGTGGACAGACCATCTTTCTCCCCACTTCCAAAAGTCCATCACGCCACCAAAGCCTGAATTTAGCAGCCTTAAAACCAAAACCAAACCCACTACTGTCGAGTCAATTCTGACTCATAGCAACTCTATAGGACAGACTAGAACTGCCCTATGTGGTTTCCAAGGAGTGCCCAGTGGATTCAAACTGCTGACGTTTTGGTTAGCAGCAGGGCTTCCATTAATAGGCTTTAAAAAACAAACAGAAAACACTGAACCAAACCTGCTGCTCTTAATTCCAACTCACAGCAACCCCACAGCTGGTGGCTATAACTTATGTCACTTTCTAACTGCCTCCACTGTGATTTAGGACACAGCTTTCTTCGTTCACTCACTGTTCATCCTTCTAGTTTCTTTTTAGTTTAGTTGCTATGTTCCCCTGCATCTTTGTGTTTGTGAGTTTATAGTTTTTAAAATAAAAACTTTATTGTTCATTAAAAATTAAAAAAAAAACTTTACTGTTATTTTCACGCAGTTTTACAAATGAAAAAAGAAAAGTTCAATGTATGTGGCTAATTCACCATTTTTAATTTAAAACCACCATACCACGAGGGGCTTCCTAATTCTCAGTTATAAGTTCTTGACCAACCCCTCTCCGCAAAATAGCCCATTGCCATTGAGTTGGTTCCAGTTCATAGGGACCCATGTGTACAGAGAACTGCTCTCCATGGGGTTTCTAAGGCTGTGAAATTTCGGAAGCAGATTGCCAGGCCCTTCTCCTGAGACAGCCCTGGGTGGGTTGGAACTGTCAACCTTTACATTAGTTGCCAAGCCTAGAAGGGACTCCCCTTGACCCAAGTGATGCATACAAATTGAAGTTGATGCGGGTGTAGGAGGTACTATGGCGCCTCTGTCCTTAGTGTGCCTGCTTTCATAGAATGAAAGTCTCCCCTCTCTTCCTGTTGGTTACTTTTCATCGGGAAGGTTCTAGGAGCGGCTACCAGCACACTGAGCACACTACTGACTCGAGAAGGCGCATGCGGCCTTCACTGCCTTAACTCGCTCATCTGTGGTGAGCAGTTCCCCTGGGGTTCCCCAGGTCTTTGATGTGGTGGGGACAGGTGACACTGTCCACCGCAGGCTGATGGGAAGCGCAGTGGGTCCTGCACACCTTGCTTACTGGGCAATTCATTGTGTTAACTGCAGCTCCGCTGTTAGTCTGACACTGCTCTTCATATTTTCATTCTCCTAGCGATGTGAGTCAGCCAGAAATACTGCAAGAGATTTTCGTGTGAGTTATTCCAACACTGCCCGCAATGGCTTCAGTAGCCCTATTCAAGTGCTTCGCTGGACATTTTTAATAACCCTCTTAATATATGGCTTGGCTTAATATATTCTGTCATCCCCACCTGCTCTGATTTAAGGCTGATGACAGAGACTTGCTGGGCTTCGAGAAGCCGCCAGATTGCCTCAGTTCTGGGCATGCCTGCGTTAAACTGGTGCTGTTTACAGAGAGGAGACATAAAACTGCTCTTCTTAAAGTGTGCTCATTTTACTGCTACCCCTCCACTTAGCTTACGTAGAAGTTTGGCAAAGGAAACATGAGATGTGTTCATAGACAATCCTGTCCCTGATTTTTGAGACCAGCTGAATTTAGCCTGCTGCTGATTCCCCAGCCAGCAATTGTCTGACTGTAACCCTATGGAAACCTATCGAACACAGCGGCAGGTGAAGGCAGAGGAGTCCGGGAGACCAGTGAGCAGCCAATCAGAGGAGAGGGGCTAAGGATCCGACGCCTCCAGGCAGGCAGCACCGGGCTGAGCCGGTCCCTCCCATTTGATGGCTGATGAAGGCAGCGTAGGCGTCCTAAATGCTCCCGGTGCCGGACGCGGCCACCAAGCCGAACCAGGAGTAACACATGCAGTCCATTCTGCCCGCGGCCAGCGAGACAGCGGTGTCCCTGCGCTGGAGGGCGCTCTGCCTCAGGTACCGGTCTGTTTCCCTGAGTTCCCGTGGTGCTGGAGAATTGCGGGGGGCTGAGGTGCTGGTGCCGGGGAAGAGCCTCTGCTTTCTAGCAATGCTTTGTTTCTGTTCTCAGTCCCCTCGCCGGCTGTCAGATGGTGAGCTCGCGGGGCGGACGGTCACAGGCAGAAGGAGCCCTTGACAGGCTGAAGCTGACAGCAAAGCCTTGATTAGGCTGCACCCTTTGTTAGTGTTGCTTTTGTTCTGCCGGCTGCTGGCTCAAAAGGCAGCTTCGCATCCTCTCCGTCTGCGGCCCTTGTAATGAAACAGAACCCGGTGGTCGAGGGAGGCGACCTCCCGGGGCTGCCGCAGCCCGCCCAGCTGTCCGCCGGCCTCCGAGGGGCAGCTTGTCGGTCAAGGGCGGCGGCGGAGGATCTGGTCAGGGTCCTTCGGGGCCAGGTTCCCTGAGCCAGTGAGCGTCCCTGGGCCCCGGAGCGCCTGGATTACCGCGCGTCACGACCGCTGGCGCCGCTGTCCAGCGGTCACCGCGTGCCAGGGGCCCCGGTCGGGACTGCCCAGGTGACGGGAAGGATAACCGACCGGGCAAAGACTGGCCTGCGGGAGACAGGTGGCACCAGGCGAGGCGTCAGACAGCCTCGCGGGCGTTCGCTTTGGGGAGCCCTCCTTTGGTCTCTCCTCCCAGAAGCCGGGCTTCCGTCGTGGGCCGTGGAAACCCAGCCCGCCGCTCCCCCGGGGCCGCGGGCAGGTCTCACCAAGGCATCCGACGTGAAACCAGTGCTTCTCCGGAAAGGTTTCCCCGGCCAGCGGCTCGGGGCCTCGGAGGGGCCTGGGGGAGGGCGACATCAGTTCCTTCCCGGAGCGCGGGAGTGCAGGCAGGCTGGCTTCGCTTGGGGCCGGTAACGTTTTAATCGTCATTACTGATGACCAGGGTATGCATTTTTATAGGACATCTCTGAAACTCTCGTAAGGGATGCAGATTCTATGTCTATTTCAAAGAGGGGCACCTTTCAGGCACGGACGGCAGTTGGTCGGTTATGGGGGGGGGGTGGTTTTCATTCTGTTTTATTCATTTATTGACGTTAACTGTGCCCGTGGAGCGGCGTGTCCTGGCTCCGGTAGCGTGACTTGTGTTGTTAGGGTTAAGTATGCTGTTTTGAGTTTCTCTAAATATTAGTAATGTGTATGATTTTGCTCGTTAAATATCACTTAAGCGAAGAGAACTGACACGTTTAGCAAATATTTAAAGACCACCATTCAGTTACATGCACTATGCCAACAGAAAAAAGACAAAGAAAACATTGCTGGTGAGTCGATTTCAACTCCCAGTGACCCTGTAGGGCTAAGTGGACCCGCCCCATAAAGTTCTCAAGAAGCACCTGCTGGGTTTGAACTGTCAAGCTGCTGATTAACAGTCATAGCACTTTACCACTACACCAGCAGCAGGATTACTCAATATATCATACAGTCCATTACAATAAAATTTGAAAAATTAATTTTAACATCTTAAAATCACCTGTAAAATAAAAATAAGTTTGTTGACTCGACGGCACTTGATTTGGCTTTTTTTTTTTTTTAACAGATGTAAAATTATCATTTGTTTCCATGTTGAAAAAACATTGCTTTTGAGTAGGTAAACTGAGTTAGTTAAATGGTCTTAAAAGTCTTTTCGCACTTTTGAGAAATGATCATGGAAATACAGGAAGGAGAGTTATTCTGCAGGAGAGGCTGCGCAGAGGGATGATGTCTTGAACCATAAGAAGTGCCCTTGCACCTTAAATAATGTAAAATCTATTTCTGGTAAAGCAAGAATAAAAAATAAAACAAAAAAAACAAGAAAATGTAACATCAGAAAAGGAAGTTGGATTCCTGAAGCATTTCGGGACAGGAAGTGCCGAGTTCAAGGGAAAGGATTACAGCGAGAGGAAGAGGCGTTGCCCTCCGAGGCAGAGCAGCGAAGGGTTAACGGCCCAGTCCCAAGGCTGCCTTGCGCCCAGGGGTGCTGCCTACTCCATGTGTAACCTGGGAAAATCAGCCCTACCCGGATGGCCTGGGACACTGACAGGGAGGTCAGATAGTGACATGTTGTCCACACAAACATAAGAAAGGTGTAAGGATAAAGACAAGATGAAAAAGATCCCTGGCTCATTGGGCTGATCAGCTGTAGAAGTAATTGTGCCTTAGAAGCAGAGGAAAGGATGGGCAAGAGCAGAAACAATGGAAAAGACCCTACGGGCTCTTCATTCTGTCCTCATTTCTCAAATAACACCCAAACCTCCACGTTTAGAGGAAACCCTGCTGGTGCAGTGGCTAAAGTCTAAGGCTGCTAACCAGAAGTTGACAGTTCGAATCCACCAGATGCTCCTTGGAAACTCTATGGGGCAGTTCTGCTTGTTTGTGTAGGGTCATTATGAGTGGGCATGGACTCAGAGGCAGTGGGTTTGGCTTTTCTACCTGCAGGGAGCATTGTCTTTGGCTTTAATGCTCTGAACCCTGTTTAAATGAAATGGTCTTGGGATGGAAATTTTAAAATGTCATTACTTCTTGGTCTGCTAGCAGGACCCTGGCAGACGTGGTGGGGAAATGCTGAGTAAGAGACAGACTAAAAAGGCGGGGGCAGTTGCCAGGCAAAAGGATGCTGCTGAGAGGGAGAGCTGATTGCAGGTTGGGGACTGAGGCCTGTCGTAACAAGATCATTCATTCAGTGCCTACACAGAGACCAGGTTAACGGGGAGCATGAAACTAGTATGGGTCCAGCTGAGCTGAAAGCCTGGGTGAGAAACAGGGTACATCCAGACATTGGTGGTTTTCTTTTGGTTTTTGGTTTTCTATAACAGTGTCAGAAACCCTTGTGACATAGTGGTTGGGTGCTGTGGTTGCTAACGAAAAGACTGGCAATTCGAATCCACCAGGTGTTCCTTGGAATCTCTGTAGGCTGTTCTTCTCTGAGCTGTAGGGCCGCTAGGAATCAGAAGTGACTTTGTGGCCCTGGGTTTGGCTTTGAGTTTTTTGGCATAACAATACTGGGGCTCTGGTGGCACAGTGGTTAAGAGCTTGACTGCTAATCAAAAGGTCAGCAGTTCAAATCTACCAGGTGCTCCTTAGAAGTTCTATGGGCCATTCTGCTCTGTCCTGTAGGGTTGCTATGAGTTGGAATTAACTCACCAGTAATGGGTTTGGTTTTGTTGTTGTTGTTGTTATGAGGAAGTTTGCTGTGAGCAGAAACTTTTATGCTGTTTGCAGGAAAAACTTAACTGACTTGAATGGGAAGAAACAAGGGGGAAAGGAAATCAAATCTAAAGGACCCAAGGACCGAACAAAAGTTTTATTTTTATAGACTAATAACTTTTTTTCTGAGAAACCTGGGTGGTGTAGTGGTTAAATGCTACGTCTGCTAACTAAAAGGTCAGCAGTTCAAACCCACCAGGCACTCCTTGGAAACTCTGTAGGGCAGTTCTGCTTTGAATTATAGGGTCATTATGAGATGGAATCAACCTGATGGCAGTGGATTTTGGTTTTAATAATTTTGCCAGGGTGCACACTGGAGGTATACATAGGGGATGTTCATCAAAAACTACCTCTGACTGTATGCGTGCTGGACTCAGAAATGAACAAGGACCACAAACACAGCCCCTGGTCAAAAATGATCTTCTCGCTGTGAACCCTTGTAGCTCTCCTCATGCAAGCCAGCTCAGGTGAGGCTCCTTGATTGTCCCAAAGTGGGTACCAACCTCATTTACCACTGCGGTCCTCCCTCTGAGAGCAATGAGATCTGGAAAAAGCTGCATGAGAACTGGGGACCTAATATTCAAGTCCCTGCCAGGCAGTGTGGTTGGGGGGGGGGTGTCTTTTGGTGCCCAGAGTCATGCTTACCGACTGACCTTCAATACTAGATTTAAAATTGTGGAAGGTTAACACATACGGAAGGAATAACTCTTCTCCTTTTCTTTCTTCTATCACTTTTGATATCATGCTTTCTTTTTTATAGTTTTTGAGGGTTCCCTGCTTGTTGTCTTCATCAAATTGTAGTTCTTTTAGGAAAAAGGTCAGAGTCTGGCTTCAGGTTTATCATTGGTCAGTCGCATGCCAGCCACATAGTCTAACACAGAATAAATACTACAAAACTATTCAATTTATTCACCCAGTTTATCTTCCAGAGTTCATCCATGTATGCACATTGACACACCTAGCAGCCTAAGTCACTTGAAGGATACAGTGGTCACATTAAAAACCTCAGTATAACAACAGGGTCTGATCGGTGAACTAGAAAAAATGGCCCTCTCTTCAGCATCCCTAAGCACCTTCACAGATCTGGTGTCCCTCAGTTCCTGTGTTTATCCTCAGTCTGACACGCGCACTCTGATAAAGAAAGAAGTCACTCTCATGAGTGCAGAAGCCCAGTCCAGCACGTGCAGCATCAGGGAGGCCTGGTGAGAGCAGGTGCAGAGGTGGCTACACGGCCCTAGGATGGGGGCAGCACCTGGGAGGGACACAGGGCGGCAGCCCAAGCTGGGCAGTGAGCTGGGTGGTGGCCGTCAGACAAAGGAGCACTGCAACAAGGTGGCCAGTCAGCTATGCTGACCTCAGAAAACACAGGAAGTCATTCTGCAAGCATTTATTAAGCCGGTGCCGTCTAGCTGATTCTATCCTAGTGACACTGTAGGGCAGAGTAGAACTGCCCCACGGGGTTTACAAGGAGCACCTGGTGGATTTGAACTGTTGACCTTTTGGTTCGCAGCTGTAGCACTTAAGATGCATGCCACCAGTGCTCCTAGGCATTTACCGGTGGTGCCGTGTGTCACGACAGTTTGTTGAATGCTTCTCATGACTCTTCAAACTCCTCGTATGGTTGGAGAATAGAAGTCAAGGAGGTTTTCCATGATTTGCCTGCGTGATGCGCCCTTCAAGGAGGTCCTGAGAAACAGGGATGCTGTTCTGCAGAGGTGGTGCCACAGACGTTTGTCGTGTTTTGTTTCAGTATGATGTCATTCATGGGTCATTTGCAGGTGGCATCTGGGTTTACAATCTGTGACTCCATCAGTCTAAGATGCCATCATTTCCAGCCTTCTTTAAACTCCAGCCTTGGCTTTTTTTCAGTACTTACATAACTCACATAAGGGAGTCACTTCTGTGCGCCCACCTGATGGGCTCCCAGCGTCCTCTTTAACTACCCTGGGCACTCGGTGCAGTTGTGTTCTGTTCATGTGATGCGCACACTCCTGGTCCTGGACTCTGAGAACAGATGTCCACTGCTGTGAAGCTTCTGTGGTCCCTCTAAAGCACACCAGGCCTGAGCTTAGAGGGAAAACAGGCAGTGTTAATAAAAACCAGACTCTCAATGCATCAAAGTGTGTTTTTAGGAATTAAAACTATGAATCCCAGCATGGTCTTGTACTTCTTAAAACTCCAAATGTGTATTTTAAAAGATCACTAATGGGGACCTGGAAAGGGCATTTATCACTGCAGGATGCATGCCAGGCACACAGGAGCATTAATTAGGTCAATATTTGAATTGAATAAAACATCTTCTTAAGGCATATCATAAAAATAGCCTCCATGTCCTCAGCCTGTGCAGTGACTGACAGCTTTTGTAACCCAGCTTGCCTCCCTTCTTAAAACTGTAAAAAAAGTCATATGTTCTCCCTTGACTGTAGGTCTTCAAACTTTTATACTTCAACCTGCTCCTAAGTTTTTTCTTTCTTTTTTTTAATTTGTTCCGAGATTGCTTCCTAAATCACTACATAAAACAGATTCAGTTTTGAGCTGTAGCCTGATGTTATTCTACGAAGCTTGCCCTTAAAATATTTTGAAAGAAGTTGCTATCAGCTGTGATGGTTAAGACTGTGTGTCAACTTGGCTGGGCCACAACTCAGAGTGTTTTGGTGGTTGTACAATGTTATGGTCACCTCTGTGATGGAATGTGCTGTGGTACTAGCAGGGTGGGACCTGTGGTGGCCTGCTGCCCTCCCCTGGAAGCCTTCATTTCTCTGCCTTCCACTGCCCACTTCTGCCTGCTCACCTTGCCAAGGTTTGGGGCTGGTCGTGGATCACTGTCTTGTGGTCTGACATCTGGTTCTTGAGACTTGTGCTAGCAGCTTACCTCTTGATCTTGGAATTCACATCCGTCTTTACAGCCTTCAAGTAAGTAAGAGTCCTGTTCCCCAGCATGTCTCTCCAATGACCTGCCGATCACCAGCCCCTGAAGCTGTGTGAATTGGAGGAAACCTTGCAGCCTTTCCTGCCATCTTGGGATACACCAGCCTTCACAGACTGTGGACAGAAACCGTGCTCCCAGACCCACTAACCGTCAGCTCACTGGCTTCCACAGCTGCCAGAAGCTTGTACCCTGATCCAGGACTTGGGATGTTTCAGCCTCTGCAGGTACATGACTTGTTTCTGTTATCTCTCTATATACATATATTTATACACTTTAGAGAACCCACCCTAAGACATTTGGTACCAAGAGAGTGGGGTGCTGCTGTAGCATAAACTTAAAATCTGAGAGCAGTTTTGATACTGAATGAGGAGAAGACTCACAGGGAACTGAGGAGAGCTCTTAACACCAAGGAAGGTGCAGATGGTGAGAAGCAGCAGTGAACCAGCAACACAGAACCAGACCAGTGAGAAACAGCACTGGGGTGACCCACGGAGCATAGAGCTGGGTGCCTGTGCACAGGAGGCTTCCCAGAGGAGTAGGGTGCTTCCAGGCACTTTCAGTAAAGCTACCAAGCTTTGGAACACTTGCTCCAGCTGGGCAGAAGCGGGTGTGAGGCCCAGGGTGAGAGGCCTCGGGAAGCAGAAGCTGAAGAGACCAGGAACACAAGGAACTGAGTTTCCTAAGTCTCAAAAGGTATGGCTGTGACCTCAGGGGTCTCTAAGGGTGGAACCATGGCCTCTGAACCTTCAAAGAGTGGGGCCAGAGCCTCCTAGGTTTCAAAGAGTCACATCTTTACCTGCTTAGTTCTGGAGTGTGGGACTGCCATTCATGAGTGCTGGTGGGATGGGGCCAGATTCACTGCCCAAAGCTGAGGGGGTGGGCTGCCATGCCCAAAGGGCAGAAGAAGGGGCCTACCAGGGTGGAGGCCGTGGGATCTCCACTCAGCAGGACTAGGAGAATGATGCTTCTATAGCCTAGGGAACAGAGTTGCTGTCCCAGTGGGCCCATAAAGCCCAGGGATGAGGGCCCTCCACTCAGAATGTAGAGTGTGGCCACTACCTGGAGTCAAGAGGGCAGGATATTGTATGTATTGATTCAGAGAACAGAGGATTGTTTTCAAGCCTTGAGAGCTAATGTAATATTGGCTGCTAATTTGCTTGCTGTTTGTTATGGCTTCTTTCCCCGCAGCTTCTCTCACTTGTAATGGAAGTGTCTAGCTTGTGCCTGCCTGTTTTACCATTGTACTTTAGAGGCAGATAATTTGTATTCTCAGCTTCACAGATGTAGAGGAATTTTTGTATTTTGAACTTGGAGTTCAAAATGGGGTGAATATGTTTTGTGTGTTGCAAAGATGGGGCAATAAACTGTGGAATATCATGGACTGAATTACATCCCCCCCGCCCCCCACAGGTGTGTGCCATGAGTCGGATCTGACTCGACGGCACTTGGCTTAGCTGTGGCAAATGTGTGTAGTAATTTGGCTGGGCCATGATTTTCAGTATTGTGTGATTGCCCTCTCTTTTATGATTTTCCTGTACTATAAATCCTAATCTCTGCCTATGATTAACAGGGCAAGACTATATTATGTTAAAAAGGATTACAGTAGGATTGCAATACCCTTGCCAAGGGAATTTCCCTGGAGGATAGCTTATACCACCTTTTATCCTATAAGAAATGAAAGGAAAGGGAAGGAAAGACAGAGCTGGGGACCACATTCCACAGGACAAGAAGCAGTGCCAGGAGCAGAACGTGTCCCTTGGACCCATGGTCCCTGTGCCTCAAAAGCTCCCAGTCCATGGGGAGACTGACAACAAGGACTTTCTTTCAAAACCGACGGAGGAAGCCTTCCACTGGAGGTGATACACTGAATTTGGACTGGTAGCCTATGGGACCATGACAGAATAAAAACTGTCTTTTTAAAGCTATCTGCTGTGGTGTTCCTATTACAGCAGCACCAGATGACCCAGATTCACTCGTGGAAACCCCAGTGGCACAGTGGTGAAGAGCTATACCTGCTAACCAAAAGGGCATCAATTCAAATCCACCAGGTTCTCCTTAGACATCCTGTGGGAGAGTTCTTCTGTACCCTAAACGGGTCACTATGAGCTGAAATTATCTCACAAGCAATGGGTTTGTTTGGTTTTGGTTTTTTATTACCAGGTGAGCAAAAACTCTTTGTTCTTCTCTTCCCCTCTTCCTCTTGACTTGTGATTGCTAGGAGGAGACAGTGGACTCTCAGTAATTCCAGTGTCATGAGATAAATTGTCAGTGACCATTTCCCATGTGTGCCTCAGAAGCGGCCAGAATTTCCTCTGCATTTCAGATGTCTTTGCTGAGCAGCCTACACGTCACCCCAGAATATCGTCATAGATTTTGGGGGGCTTTTCTACTTTCTAGGTTTGTTCTACTTCAGTCTGTCCTCCACACTGCTGCGAAGTTATGACTTTGACCAGTGAATATGATCTCATTATGTCACTGCTGAAGGCGTGTCACGGTGTTACTCCCACCACTTGGCAGCAATCCTCCGAGAGGGTGGTGTGAAAGAGTGCCAACGTTGCCATCAAATGGCCTTTAGTTCAAACTCTGACTGCACCACTTTAGTAGGTGACACCTTGATTTCCATGTCGATGAAATGGGAATGACATCTGTCATTCATTTCAAGTTTGTTGTCAGGTGTCACAGAGTGTGTTCTGACTCCCAGTGACAGTGTACACCAGGACAAAACGCCACCCAGTCATGTGCCGTCCTCGCGGTCATTGTCCTGTCTGAGCCCACTGATGCGGACACAGCCAATCCATCACATGGAGGGTCTTCCTCTCTTTTCACTGGCATTCTACTTCACCCAGTATGATGTCCTTCTCCAGGCACTGGTCCCTCCTGAAAACAAATTCACAATATACGAGAAAAAGTCTTGCCATCATTGTTTCTAAGGGGCACTTATTCCAAGGCAGATTCATTTATTCTTTTGGCAGGCCATGGTGTAGTCAGTATCTTCATCAACACCATATTTCCATGACATCAGTTTTAATTTGATGTTCCTTATTTGTTGTCCAGCTTTCACATGCACATGAGGCTACGGAAGTTTAAATGGATGAATGTCAAGAATCCAAGATAGCATTTGTTGTAAATATCTAATAAAAACAAAGCAAAGAAAACTTAAATTGGAATGATCTGATAGAGACTGTAGATTCAAGTAAGTAGGATAAGAAACATTAAAATTAAAAAGAGAGAAGCTTCTAGATGAGGGAATGTCTGGAAACAGTCTAAACATGTCTTAGAAATGAGACTCAGTTTTGGAAGACACGAACCCTAACCCCAAACCCTAACCCTAACCTTGCCTTAGGTAAGTCTCAATTTCTGAAGAAAAAAACCAGAATAGCAAGAAAGAAAAGAACTAACCTCTTCATGAATCAGTAACGTATATTTAGTCATCAATTCCTTGCTGTTTATCTGTATGGTAAATTTGTTACTAGAATTATCTCATTGACACATGTAAGCTTAATTTAAAAAGCTCAAGAAAGAAGGAATTTTGTTGTTTCCACTTTACAGATGAGATAGGAGGGATGTAGCCAGACTTGCCTAGGACCATAGAGCTGGAAGCTGTAGAATCTGGGTTTGGAGCCAAGTTTGCCCGACTAACACCACACTTTTCATGACTCTGTTGCCCTACTGCTTCAAGTAAACAGTGGTCTAGCTTAGCCTAGAAGAAAGGTGAATTACTTTAAAAGCCATGACATCCTCCACAAAAGATTGGCGCTGGAGGAAAATTAAGAAACTGAAAGTAAAGGAAATTTAAGAACCAGAAGAGAAAAAGTCTTCTATTCCTTGCTGAACAAACTGAGGACTGTGA